>JAINEB010000021.1:14358525-15782051 GCA_022840565.1 Eubasilissa regina
GTCAGTTTTTGGCCGAAGCCGATTGTTCGGCTCTTATCTTAATCGTACTTGGTAATCTTAGAACACCGACTAGAAAGTATACACACCAATGCAATTTCTACACTGTTACTTTTTTTTTTCGTTATAGTTCGATAATAATTGTAAATGTATCCATAAAATAAATAAATTGCTGTTTTCCAGAAATGATAAACTGAATTTTATTTCCTTTGTTCGTGTGTTTTCGTCATTTTTCGGCGTCTAAACACAAAGTTTCGGTCGGACTTTAGATATATTCCAATAACAAATATTAGCTATAACGGTAAGGCCGGACTGACACTCACATCTAGCGTAATATTTGAATTTTATCAATTTTAGGTGCACTTCAGGTAGTTACCCCACTCGGGGTCTCTTTAAAAAAATGTATGCGATAAAAAAATAATCGCACATCACACGGAGTATGTACCACTAGGTGGGTGCTGTGAGTTAGTACCGTTGGACGTTGAGTGAAATACAAACAGCCGATAAGAGAATACACTTTATGCATGAGGGGGTCAGGATGGTGGAGTGTAGGTGTGTGACGTCATCTTGATCGCGAAATCTTGATAGACAGCGATCGTTATAGAGTGCAGAATATATCGTTATAGAGTGGGAAGGTGCATTATCCAACTATGCTACAGCGACGATATTTTTAGCGACAAATTTTCGTACCTATATGTTACCTTTTTGATATTAATACATTTAACCTTTCCATTATTTGAAAGAGCCATCTACCTTATTTTTACGGTTTGGAAAGAGATCCAGGTTCGAATCCCTGTGGTGCAACAACAATATTTTTCGATAAAATTTATTTTATATGTATATCTTTCTAATTAATATATTTAATTAATATTTAAAATATCACAGACCGTCTGTTCTGAATAATATTAGTTGTAATTAATAATAAACATGGTGAAGAATCTCAGGTCCTGGGAACGATTAGCGGTATGGTGATGATTAAAAAAAAGGTAATAAATCAGAGCTGTCTTCAGTTTAGGCGCTGCGGCACGTGGGTCGACAGTGGGCAGGGCGAGGAAGAGAGCCAGCTGCGGATGTTCGATATCATGGCTCGAGATGGAGTGCGACTCACTTGATGGCCAAGATGGTGATGGTGGTGTTCAAGTCAGCAATTTGCAATTCGACACCCGCGCGAACTAACTCGTCAACAAGTGACACACTTATTCTAGCCTATTGTGAAAATAACACTGTTAAGAATGTGAATATTATCTAAAAAAACCAAATAATTTATTTGAGGACGTCTGTGTAAGTGTTTTTATTTAAATATTTCCAAACAAACCTTCACACTTCCATCATCATGGGGGTAAAATTGGTTCCAACACTATAAATCTGAGCATGTCACAAAAGCGTTCGTGTTTGTGAAGATATCACAAATGGTTGGCGGTATTTGAGAATAGGCACGATTGAGTTTTTTTTTTTTTTTTTACATTAAATATCTAGACAAATTATAAATAATTAAAAGTGATTTAAGTATTAAAACACTTTCAATTACTAATGTAATTAGAGGATCATACAAAATTTTATAAGAATTTAAATGGTCGGTAGCATTAAAATGCTCACAAACGTATTTTCTGTGAAGACTTAAAAAAATTACTATATACAGTATATCTATCGTTTTCGAAGGGATCTATTGAAGTTAACTATGAATGCGGGAAAACAATTAATGCGGATATATAGAAAATAATTACATTTTTCTAATTTAAATGTTTAATACATATTCTTAAAAAAATATACATATTTCACATGTAAATAAATTAATGTGTTTAAATAAAAATTACATTAGAAAGCTGCACAGTAACAATTTTTTTTTAAATTTTAATTTTTAATTTAAACGATCAATGATATTAGGAAATATTAATTTTATGATACAATAATAAAAAAAAAGCCTGATCAAATTTAGTTGCAGGCAGAAGGATGAAATGTAACGTGCTATTGTTTAAATTGTATATACAAAGTATTATTTAAAAAAAAAAAAATATATATATATATATATATATATATATATATATATATATATATATATATATATATGCATACATTTCAGCACCTCACAGGTAAACTGTGTTAAGTCTCGAAAACAAAATTTTACAGTAGAGTCATTTAAAGGTTCCCATACAAATAAAATCATTGTAATCTGACTAAGGATGAATGATAGATATTTATTTTATTTCGTAATATTTGAGCTCATTGTTGAACACAAAGACAAACTAATTTCGAGAAGAAATAGGAAATAACATTTTTTTTTAAATGGACTTAATAACACAGTTTACCTCTGGGGTGCTGATATAGTAAGGAAAATCGGGAATAATCTTCATTGGAAAATAAAATGTAAAAAATAAGAATGACTATAGGCTACGATCATAACTGAAAATTGTCTTGAATTTGAAGTATTTTACGGCTGGTTAAGAGCGAAACCCAAACGTGGACGCGAGTTGAAAATTGACGGTAACAAAAAAAAAAAACAGCAAAAATCATCTCAAAATAAAGATAAATATAAAATAAATTACAAATCAAATAGATCGTGTTGTGGTCACATCAGATAAAGTCAAAGGCCAATTTTGTGACCGGTGCGCGATTTCGATTGTGCGGTGATTGCAGGGCGCGTCCCACGCCTCGAGGAAACCGGGAACCGTCCACTACAAAGCGGCAATCAGCGTCCCTTACAGCGGCCAGATCAGTTCAAGCGTCCTGGTGATGAAAAATACTTTCATTTCTCTCATATAATGTCATCATTCATGTAATCCTTTTCTGGTGTTGTGGTTAAAACATTCGCCAAGTGATCAAGCGGTCGTGGGTTCGAGCCTCACACCGGGTGACCACAAACTTAGACCTATTTTCTTAAAACAAGCGATTAAGCTTAGCTTGAAAACAGTAAGAATATTGACGTATGTCTATTAGTTTTTGACTTCATTAAGTTTATCATCTATCAAAATAACATAATTGAATAGCAAGTCATGTGATGCAGAATATATATAAAAAACGACGTAAGTGTCATTTGCTAGTAAAAAAAAAATCAACATATTCGCTACTTTGGCGAATATTTTTTAATACCTCTAGATTAAGATTACTTAAATATTTTCTCTTTTATATATTTAATAACGGTACGTAAATATATATTCAATTTGAAATGCAGTGTACATTGTCTTCATTACGAGTAAGAAAAAATATGCATTAGCTAAATAGTACGCATTTTTACGATTGGCAAGTACATTGAGCATCTACCTGTCATTTCCATCGCCTCTTTTATTATCTATGGTCGCACTGTCAAATGTGTATATTATTTATAGTCGCATTTAACAGTGCGACCATAAATAATAAAAGAGGCGATGGAAATGACAGGTAGATGCTCAATGTACTTGCCAATCGTAAAAGTGCGTACTTTTTGGCTAATGAATTTTTTTCTGGAATTGTATATATACATATTGTATATATATATATATATGTATATATATACAATTCCAGGGAGAGCAATACAGAATCCTTTCATACTAGTTAAAATTTTATACTATTCAAATATATATATGTATCTGGATTAGATGAATAAAATAAATATTTTGAACACCCTATTTTTGGCTACTGAGAGTTAAGTGACATCGTATATTCATATCATAAAAAGTGCTGTTTGAGAGCATGGTACGAAATAATCATAAAACGCTAACTCCTTTACCGTACTAGTTGCACAGTAATAATACCTTTGATAACTCTCAATCGTTATCAATGTACCTAATATAAACTGACAACTCATAACAGTTTTATGATCTTAAAATCACGACTCGGTACTTGGAAATAATTCGTTTATTGAAATATTACAGGTGCACTGATTTATAAGGCAGCGTGTTTACGGAGACGTATCGAAACGAATAGACTTTCAGTTCTTTCTCGTTCGGATGTTAGACGCGATCTGATCTCTGAAGGGCTGTGTTATGGTTTAAAAAGATATTTTTATATATATAAAAGATAAGATAATTTAAATCCGGATAAACAAAGTCATAAATTATAACCGTTTCAATACACATCCACTTACAGAAAGCATAAATAATAAAATAATACAAAACTCTTAAAATAATAGTTGGAACCCAGGGCTCTCTTTAAATCGAGAAAGGTTGAGGTTGACAAAAAAATAAGGATGTGGCCTCGAAGGGTGGGTACATACATAACAATAGAACGGAACTATTTTTTATTAAAACTAGATACAAATTTGACAGCATCTGAATAAACCGATGTACCATCGGGTAGGAGGTCACGACGTGAGCATATTAATATTCGTGTTGGCATAAATGAGATGATTCACACGTGATACTTGTTGCATAATCAGCCTCCGGTCCGGTGGTGTGCGTCCTAGCACGTCCAGCGGGACGGTCTTTCTCGTATTTCTCCGTCTCGACAGACCATTTGCAATTCTGAGATATGTCAAATAATTTGGCGCCAAAATAATCAAGATGTGAAAATACAAAGTGTGATGTAGGCGAAATGAAAGTATTGAGGAGAACACATTCTTATTGTGAAGTTGTAATTATTCAGAACAGACGGTCTGTGATATTTTAAATACTAATTAATGTATTAATTATAAATATATACACATAAAATTTATTTTACTTTACAATAAGAATGTGTTCTCCTTAATAACATAAGTTGTATCAATGTGTCCAAAATTTAATAAAAATGAATTGATAATTCTGGCGTCTGCAGTCGGTTTACTCAACGGTATTTGAGATTCTGTAAAAATAATGTAGATGGCTTTCAAATAATGGAACGACAGATGTATTAATTTGAAAAAGTGTAACATATAGGTTCGAAAATTTGTCATGAAAAGTACTGGCGTTATAACACAATTGGTAGTGTACTTCCCCGGATTGGAAATAGAGATCCAGGTTCGAATCCCGGTGACGCAAAAACAATATTTTTCGTCAAAATTGATTTTATATGTATATATTTATAATTAATACATTAATTAGTATTTGAAATGAAAGTACTTTATAAAATATAGACCGTCGCCGAAATTAGTTACTAGTGTTAAATGTGTCCTCTAGATTTATTAGGTACTCATAGTTTACGCGACCCCAGTCAAATCCTACCTGACGTAGTTGCCTATCGCCGATGGCCCAACGTTGGTAGCCGACGCAGTTATTCGCAGACTTGCCGATTAGTTGTAAATTTCTTACTACGAAAACATACAATATTCGAATTAAATAAAATAATTTTGATAAACGGAAATTTTGTATTGTTACTATTCATTAAATAAGTCATTGCGTTAATTTTGTCAACTGCAACAATTTCTGCTATATAATTATTGAAGGATCAACATTTTTAATTTTTCATATACAGATTATGAACAGGCCGATGATAAATAGATCTATGATAGTACAATGTAAATGATCTATGATAGTACAACGTAATGTATTTTAAGACTTTATTAGTGGTTCCATGGTAGGCATGTAGAACACCATAATTATGTAAAAAATAAAAACGGTAGTTTTTTTCCTATCTACTAATTTAATTTAAGTTTTAGACTTGAGTATTGCCAATAGACATTTTAATGCAATCAGGGGAAAATATTTTAAACAAATAATAGATATCTCATAGAGGCGAAGCTATTTTTTATAATATTTATGGTAAATATATGGAAGTATGGGTAATTACAGGGCTTGACGACCTGTCTTCGGCTGGCTTAAGTGTTCACTTTATATAAAAATAACGTTCCCCATTCTCACTCATCAATCTCAACATCTATCAAATTTTTGAAAGTTGTATATATGTTAACACGTGGACTCGCTTCGAGTACCACTACACTATCGTAAAATCCCGTAATTGTGTGCTCTTAGTTGAAAAACTAGATATGTTACAAATTGTTGAGATATCAAAACAGCTGCAGAAGTACAGGAACGTGGGACAATTTAACAATTTAAATAAATATTATAAAATTATAAGAACAAAAAATCTAAAAACAACTGATTTTCTTTGTTTACCCACATGCGAATTATGCGGCAGTTAAGTTGATAAGTATGAAGTGCAGGGTTCACGCTTCACCTTGGCATTACTGACTCTCGGCAGGTGGGCGGTGGGCGGGATGACTTCGTCATTGATCGCCCGATGAGCCTGCGGCAGCCTCAGCAGGCGTAGAAAATAACATTTTAACGTGTAACTCTTGTAAGATACGGAATGCAAACGACTTGCAGAATGTGATTGCAAGAAAATATCGGAACCGTGACGGTGGTAAGCATAAGGTGCAACCCGTCTGTCCAGTTTCAACCACAGAACGTGACACAAGAGCGTGGGAGATCTTTTGACGGTGGAGAATTGTTAACGTAAGTCGAATACTCATTCCATGTCCCTTTTGTCCATCCAATAATCTAAACCAGTCCCGCTCTAGCCAACTCAGTACTTGCGATTCCACCGACGAGGGGACAGATTGCGCTCAGACAGCGAACTATCAAGATCTTGTGCCTTTTTTTACTGCCGTTCTACATTCGCGCCGTGCGTAACGCCGGGACCGCGAAGAGAAAGCGTATTCAATAGTTCCGAAGTGCGGTGATCTCTCGGTTCGGCACAACAAACGTGCTAGTCGTCAACCGGAGGCGAAGACGACGCTCAATCCGGGACTTTAAAGCAAGGTAGGCCAGATCCATCTGCCTATTATGTTCCTTCAGACTTCCAAATCGGGTTGCGTCCACTGTTTAATATTATACTCGATACAGTCCAGGGGATCTTATCTCATCAGACAGTACCGTACCGAAGATAAAAATCGCGTGTCGTATAAAATATGACGTCATTCGATTTAAAAGACTGTCGAATGGAGGATCTAACCGAGCTTCGGCGACGAGACGATGCTTAATTTGGCCATCAAATCATTATGTTGACAGCCACTGCGGTAATAATATCAAGAGCCTACATGACGCCTGTCCCTATAAAACAAAGAACCATTAATCTTAGGCCGTGCAACTGCGCAATACCGCTTATCGCTACTTCCTGAAACCTCTGCCTACTTACTCTTGAGCGAGATTAACGGCGTGACTGTGCGCATTTATGACTGCTATAGACGAATGTTTGCTATTTGTGTTATAATAAAGAATATTCTCACCAGGGGACAGTGAGGGGTGTATCGCTGCCCTGTTACCTAACGGTTGCTATGTGGCATTAAAAAAAAGCCAACTTGGCGACGAATGAGAAGCACCGATTTGGAAGCATTCGGTCATGGAACGGTCCTGGGTAAGTGACGGGTCACCCCTCACTGCTATATGTGTAATTCACTGGGAGGGAAAGAAGAAATGTAAAATTATTATTGATCAAATTATATAATAGATATGTAATAGAAACGAAGCTATTTATATTATATTAAATGGCGACAGTGAAGTTGCAGCTAATCCTCGAAGTGTTTCTATATGATAACATATATATGTTCTGAATAATTACAACTTCACAATAAGAATGTGTTCTACTTAATAATATATATATATACAACTTACAAAAAATTCGATAGACATTGGTGTTGATTAATGGGTGAAATGGTGAACGTTACATTGTGTAAAGTGATTACTTAAGCCAGCCGAAGACAGGTGTCGTAAGCCCTGTAATTACCCATACTTTCATATTTTCCCATTTAATATAATATAAACAGCTTAGTCTCTATGAGATATCTATAATTTGTTTAATAACAGTGCATTTGGAGGAAAAAATCCAGTAATTGTGTGTTCTTTGACATACTCAATTATTCTAAAATTATATATTTTTAATTTTTTGGGCCGGAATCATGCAAGTGCTGGAGTTCTTTACCAAACTACCGGGAAGGGTGTCTAAATGCAAGATTGACATTTATGAGTACTGAATAAAATATATAGTCACAGAAGTAGCGAGTATGACGCATTCGTTTGGTATCTTTTTCGTCACATATTTTTCTGAACTCTAGAACGAAAATTATTACGAGAGAGGGGGGCGTGGAGATACGTTAAGATGTTCAAACAACAAAAAGTTCGCTATTTTAACGAAACAGAATTGCAAATAAATTCCGATGGTAATAAAAATTATCCCAAATTTCCCATAAACTGCATAAACAATATGTTGAATTTATTCCCAAACTAAAGAAAAAAAAAAAACTTGGGACAAAAAAAGAGATAAATGATCCGGTCATTTATTTTGAAACCGTCGAGCACATTAGTTATTAGTTGACGCAACAAACTATAAATATAACCCGACACGTGTCACTCGTCGGGTCCGGCGCTAGTCTCCGCCGCACTCCCGTGACACGTGACAGCTGGTCCCGGCCACGTGGGAATGTCGCTACACGTGGCCGCACATGACATGTGTCAAATTTGACAGTTGATCGGGGAGAACATCGACGTATTGACATTTCGCATTGTAGTTTATATTTATTATGTTATGTACTAGTCAGAGAGGGATGATTAAACCCTTGTCAAATAAATTAGATTGCAGTAGCGTAGAGTTGAGTTCAGATTATTCAGAATTCTAGATTGTGCAAACTTATACAACAGTAGGTTCCGGTTTCGGAAAATACCAAGCATTTCCTTCGTCAGGATGTCAAATTAACTAATTAATTGATCAATTTCGCATCCAGACGGAGGAAATGGTATTTTATGGTTAAATAATGTATGTAAATATGAACATTAACCACAAAGTTAAATTTTAAAATATTAAAAAAATACATATATTATTTAAAAACAAATTTAAAAAAAAATCAATATTTCGAAAAGATACATTTTTACATGGTGTGACGGACCCAGTCCACAGTGTTTTATGGGTGGACACCTGAATATAATATAGTAAAACAATGAAATAAAAAATTAGACAAGAATATGTCCCTTTTCTTTGCATTTTAAGGTGGTCACTGGTCACTGGGGTCGCATCATTTTTTAAAATGTTTATTTTGTTTATTATTTTTGGCACAACACATTCTCTCGTTCTCTCACCGTACACACTGTTCGGATCGGTACTCTCACGGTTCGACCCGACGATCTGGTTGAACAGCTATGGTGAGAATCAGTATTTATATTTCCATTAGTTATCAACTCTTCGAATATGTTACTTTTTTGCAAAACTGGAATTTTTTTGGATATTATAAATAATTTACTATAATCATTAGAAAGATATAAGATAGAAAATATTTTTCGATAAATTGGCTTTATCTGTATCTGTATTTAATTTGTATTAAAATATCACAGAACTACGTTTTGAAAAAATTACAACTTCACAAATAATAATGTGTTCTCTTTAAAATACATATATTATTGATCTATTGTTTTTTTTAACAAATTCAGTTGGAAAAAATGAGAAATGCTGAAGATGGAAATAATTTACTTAAAAAAAAAAAGTAGTTTGAAAACGAATATTACGCCAGAAAGATGAACTATGTATCGATTATTTTTTAAGAGCGAATTCCCTCATACTATTGAATATTTAAAAATTCAAGTACGTACTAAAATAATATGAAATATTTTTTTGTTGAATCGCACCTTTTTGTCATGTGCGTTTTACGGTGCAAGCGAGTTTTATAATGTTTATATTATTCTTAATTCGCTAGAACCAATGGATTGCGTGTAGAAAAAATTAGCTTTGCACTTAAAAATTGAACAAATCAAAGACCAAAAGTTGTTCTAAATAAAATTTTTACTGTCTGGGATATTAAAGTGGTGACGCATTTTGTCAACACATAGCACTTTCTTGAAAAATAATCTTTAAATTGCATTATTTAAGCACGATAAAAAATCGTATTATTGTTGTCTCAACGGGTGACAATTAATATAACAGTTATTCCATACAGGAAACAAGAATGTAGACAAGGACGGTTCGCGAATCTCAGCTTTTCTCAATCGGCGATGATAATGATTATGAGATCGAAAGAAATTAAACACAGATGTTCAATACAGGCACACTACGAAGGCAAAATCGAAAATGGTCTCCGCCTGCAGAATACTCTGTTTTTATTCAGATTCATAACAATACATATAATCATATTTGGAAGTACCACCGGTGTCTGAGACGTCTTTATTTTCCTGAAATCTATCCCAGAGATTTTTTGGCACCACGCCGATGATTACACCATTAAATTATTGATTTTATCATATCATTTATATGGCGCCTACTTGGCCAGTAATTCCGTGCGATACAACAGTTTTTAAATGGCAATGCTGTGGGACCTTCACATTATCGTTTTGTCACAGTTCGATTACCGTTCTAGAAAAGGATTTAGCGGATAATGGATGGTTAAATGTCGGCTGCCAAAATGCCGATAATGATGGTGAGAAAAGTCGCAGTGACGGAGCCGCGAAAGAATCCCGCAATACAAACAGCGAACGGACCGGCGAGGAGGAACGAAGGCCAACCACTCGGATATTGACCGTTTACATACTTAAAACAGCATTCTGCAGCACCTGGGACGGTCGACATTTACTAAGTACTCGTACGTATACTTTTATAATATTTATTTAAACGCCTTATTAAATTATATGTATTTTTTAATTGATCGTACACAGAAAACGCCATCGCAACATTTTGAGTGTGTCAAAGGAGAGGCTTGCGTCTCCGATTAAGTGCTTAAAAGGAAGAGGGAAATATGAACCTTACCTAATTGAAGTACTTACTTACCTAAATCGTGACGGTCACCCCTGTCAACTAATACTACAAATATCTAGATTTATGTGGGAATACAATGATTACTGAAATAATAAAATTTATTTATATATTTATGTATAACTATTTAGGTGCTAGTTTTAATTCATTAAAACATTTTTGAAAAACTTTCACTCAAGCGTCAATGACATCCCAAAAATGTAACCATGAGAAGGAAATTGACTCTAGGTATGAATTCATAAGCTCTGTATGGGGCGAAACATGGACATGGACATGGACCTTGAGAAGTCTAACAGGAGCCTTGCTGCAATAAACAAGGCCCAAGATCGCGAAGAATAGAGGCAAACAGTTTGCGCCGTGGAAGCAGAATAGAGGACCGTGATTCTCAGTCATGAGAGAGAGATTAATTAAAGTCCTTAAAAGCACCTTTCCTGTTATCTCCTCACCACTGTCTACTGACTCAGTTTACACTGATATCTTTTGTTCTCGTTCTAATATGCACGATTCATTGTCTTACACTCCCTTGTGTTCAGTGATCCATATAGTTAGATGAGATCAGCGGCGTAACATTGCCAATATAGCCAATGCGGTGCATTAGGGCCCACTATAGACGGGGGGCCCAAAAAGTTTACAAGACTTTTAGCATTAATATTTTTTATATGAACTAATAATTTTAAAAATTCACTACAGCAAAAAATGAAATTATACAATTTAGAAAATCATTTCTCACCTATATTACGAAAACACATAAAAACATTATCGATGTATCCCGCTAATATACAGAATTAAGTTAGGTTAGGTTAGAACCAGACCATAAAGCAACAATGTGCTTACGCATTGTTACGCTTGAAAAAAACTAAAATTATCAACACTGAAAATACAATAAATAACAGATCGTCGTTTTTATACGGGCTTAATACATATTCGAGTATATGTACATTGAGGGCCTTTTTTTCCATCTCGCATTGTGGTCTAATTTTTGTAGTTACGCCACTGGATGAGATTGGGTTAAGACTGTATAATTTTTTTTCACATATTTCACAGTTCGATAGTTTAAATATTAAATAAAAGTATATTTTATTCCATTTTTATATCTTAAAAGTGTATATCTTAATGAGGCTAACTGAAACTTTTGATAACAAAAAGAAGAGCAGAGAACGCGGGGATATGTAATTCTACCCACAGGCACTCTAAATATGACCGTTTGATCATCGGCATATCACCATATTATACCAGAGTCATTCAATCCGGTAAAGCCAAAGTAAACTGCCCTACCAGGGGTGGAGGAGCGGTAATGGGATTTAGAAGCCATATATTGCTCGTACCGTACCTACTGGTAACCACCGTGAAATGTGGTGAATTAGACTAAGCCTAGCGTAAGAAGATTCAGCGGTTTTACGTTAGTACACCCATGTGTTTAGACTATGCGAAGGTAATGGTAAAGCTGTGATAGTGAGCCACCGAGCAGACTGATACAAAACGATTCTGACTGAAGAGGTAATAATTAAATGTCAATGAGATTTAATGGGTGTGTAGGGATTGTACAATTAATTCAGTTTTCTCTACAGATTAGAAAATACCTAAATATAATAGAGAATTAATGAGCATGATTAGCACATCAAGAATGTATCTAGCGAGAAAGAGACAAAGTTATATGATCGCTTCACGCTAGACAGTAATGCAACAATGCACTTGACGTCAGTTGACGCATAATATTGATTGTGTGCACCGCGCGCAGTGTGTTGTACAGAATAAAAGTAAATTTAACACATTGATACCAATTATTATTAAACGATTTTTAAAAATTTGCGAAATTTCTTGGTGGTTATCCATTATATTAATATAGTAAAATATACCGTTTACTTTTGACCGAAATTTATTTGCTTCGCCTACTAGTTACAGCTGATGAAGGGCATCGAGTCTTATTCTAATAATAATAAAAAATTATACTAAAAACAGATCGGTCAATAACCAACGCACTACAGTGCCCATGAGTAAAAAATCAACCTGGAATTACATTACACAATTATGTATGGTGGATCCCAAAAACATCAATTTGGGATAGCCTTTATAATAAAGAATAGCCTACTAGGGGGCAGTAGATAGTATCTTACCATCCTTAAAGCTATGGTGAAGATATTATAAAATCACATTGTTAAATATTCATGAGGCAGTGAAATCAAAAGTGAAAACCTACAAATTATCCATACTTAAGTAATATTATGATTAATGATAATATTAAATGGGAATAAATTTGAAATATTTTAGTTCAATATTTGATTAATCTTGACTTTAAAAATGATCACTACATGGTAGTGTAATTGTAAAAACTGTTACTTTGTAAATGTATGTGTGTGTGTGTGTGTGTCATGAAAGTGAGTAGATGAGTGGTGGGGGGCGAACCTTATAAGAAGCCGTATTTGGGGGAACAGCTCTAAACCATCACAGCTTCTTCTGAATAACTATTGTATAATTTATAATTACTGTATAACGTGTTTTAATAAACGTATAATATTGTTACCTGGAAAGACTGAATTTCATTTACAAGGAATTGGGACCAAAGTAATTAGACAGTAATCTGAGGATAGAACCCCAAGGTAATCTGGTGGTAATTCAAGATTCATCACAGTGGCGCAGCCCATTTCAAAAATTATTTTGTTTTATTGTTTTATATTTAAAGCACCGCCACTCAAAACAGAGCATCTCGGGATTAGTCCACTTTTGCTCTCATACCATGATGTCGTCCAGAATACATTACGGTCAATTTTGTACGTAGAGACATTACTGGGCGGTTTGTCTGCTCATATCCGAAGATGAAAGTAGATTATCCAATCAACTTACCTGCAACAAAAGAAACAAATTCGATTAGTATATTTGATGAATTAAGTCGATAAAAGTCGAATACAAAAATCTTTCCAGTAAAACGTTATTAAAGCAGATAAAGATCTTTATTTGGAAAATACGACGATGTCTAGGCTTGTATTTTATATTTCCGTTGAATAATTTTATACAACGAAGCAAAGAAAGGCAATTTCATCGCAAAATAATGGAAGGGAAATGAAAAAAAACCAGGCGGGAACGTGTCTAATGCGAAGGCAATTCCGTGTGTACTAAGAATTGGAAACAATAGGACTGAAAAGTACAATATAAATAAATAATGTCAAACTAAGGTTAAAAATAGTCACGCGTACGTGAACCGAGAAATTTTGATGTAACCGTCAAATACGGTATTCACGTCACGTGCGACCTTGCCTCAGAGAGTATATAAAACAAAATTAAAAGTTATGTTTGTCTCCAAAATAATATTAGTTTTAATTGGTCAATTAATAACTGGAAAAAGATTATAAATCTAATCAAATAAATCGTTAGTTTATTACGGTTTTTAATTAGTCTCTACTAAGAAACAACGAGAAAGAAGTCATTATTTAAAGTACACTACAATGCAAGTAGACAATATATATATATCAATAAAAATTGACATTGCTCTATGCAGAAGCCCGGAAATAGAAAGGCCCTTGGTCAGAGTACTTAATTTACAGAAAAAATATTTTAGTTGCTATCGGGATAAATAACTTCACAATAATAATAATATGTTCTTAAAAAAAGACATTAATAAAAATTTTAGTAAAAAAGTGTCGATAATGTTTCACAATTAACAATTTTACATATAAATGTAGGATGTCTTAAATGAGATAATTTGGACACCTATCTAATGGAATCGAAGATTCACAAAATTTCTAATTCATTATATTATATTTAACGAAGAAACTTATTTTAAAATAATAATAAAACAACGCGGGTCACGTCATTCTTTTCTCTTCCCGACCGCTTTCATCATCAACCCTCACAATTTAATTATTTCAACTGCAAATTTAAAACAATTATATAATTAGATACTAAGAATTAATTTTATAACTCCGAGGAAAGAGTACTGTTTCAGTTGAGAGCAGCTTCGGAAGCGGTCGGCAATAAAGTATAAAACTTCGGTGGATAAAATCAAGGATTCTTTTAGATCCATTGACAAATTTTATTTAAAAATATACCGTGATATATAAAAATACGTTTTAAATGTGAATATTTCTGGGAATTTTGAAGGCGTGTAAAACCAATGAACCCACAACGCTTCCAGGACTGCCTGCTGCAGTTAAGGTTATCGGGCGTCCGGTGCGGTCGGGCGGCCGCGGTCTGCCCGTCGCGGTTAACGAGTTCCGAGGAACCGAATGAGCGCAATTGCATTGACGCTGCAGCCGCCACGCACGAGCATCGCTATTAATATAGTATAATAGAGCGGTTGCTACTAACTGTTCATATTAACAATCGTACTGCACTGCAATTGGGTGAAAATAGAGCAAGCTGATTTAAAGAAAATATCATCGTCTTCTTCTAGTAGTGCGTGTATGCTTAACCCTTCCAAAACCATACAGTAACACAAGTCTACCGCCCCCAATTCAAATTGTAATATTTCGGTTAATATACGCAACATAAAATTCATATTTTAGTCAATTATAAAGAAAACACGTATGCTTAGAACTGACTAGTGAAAATCCAGTCGTGTAAAGCGAATCTTACAAAAATAATTATTTTTCAATTCAATCAGTTGGAAAATTAATATGCTGGGAAAAATAGCATTTGTGGTAAGACAAATAGAGATAGTACATTAATTGCACAATAAAAATAATAATAAACATACCAACATATGATCTCTCTTTCTCACTAATTTAATGAAGAGAGATAAGAAAAAAAGTAGTATTGTATAGGACTTGATGAATACTCCGAATTATATTTGTCCCATTTTCGTATTAATGCTCTATATTTAGAGTAAGTTTATATGATTAATAATTTTAAAGCCATTTAAACTAATAAAAGCTTTCTTCATATTTAAAATATTTAAAAAAATATTTTATTCGGTAACACGAGTTGACAGCATGGTTGCCTATGGGTATTTTATATCACGGTATAGTAAAGGTTAATTGACGTTAGCGATCATTATTTTATTTGTAGCAGCTCGTAATCGTTGGAATGCGGACTTCTCGAACCATCCCCTTAGATTCCTGAACCAAAGATGTTCTTCGTCTTCGAATCAACACATTGTCATTAGTGACCCTAACAACCCAGCTTCTTTTTGGTAGACTTCTACAGAATCGTATCCGAAATGCTTGAAGTCTAAGAATTGTTTCAGTGAGTGTGTCCACGATTAAATGTGTGATGTAAAAGTACGGGAAACACGTGGCATCGTACCATTCTCATTCGTAATTAAATGTAGGTCATGGACAGCACAATATTTTCAAGCGGAAGAATTTAGCTCGACCTTGCTCGAATATACTATATAGGAGGCAAATGTGAATTTTTGAGGTGACTTAATCGTTGATATTTTTACTAGGAAAAGAAATTAAAGTACAAATTAAATTAATTAACTAGAAAGATATACAAAAATCTATCTAATTAATTGCTATCGGGATATGAACCTGGACTTCTTTTAATCCGGGGAAGCACGTTCTCCGATTTCGCTATTGCAATAGAATACATTTCCGACAAATTTTGAACTTATATTCTGTAATATTTCCAATTGATACACCTATTAAAAATGTTCGTAGGTTTTAATCACAGTAAGGTCAAATATACACGGCAGATTAGCCCAGAAAACTACACACAGAAGATACGTTTACTATTTCATTTTTAAAACCAATCCCTTTTACATAACAGAAAATTTAAAATACTTTTTAGTAATACCCGATAGGGGGACGCCCGAATTATATTATTAAATTTGGAAATTTTAATACAACTTATATATATTAAGAAGAACACAGTATTGTTGTAAAGTTACATTTTTACAGTTACATAGTTACAGAAAAAATATTGCATTGCTATCGGGATTCGAACGTGGACCTCTTTCAATCCGGGGAAGCGTGTTCGATGAAAATAAAACCACAGACGTATAAGGAATTTGTATCTAAAGTAGTTTTGTACTTACTAACCGAATCATTCTCAATAGTGACCCTTTAAAACCAGGTTATTTTATTAACGTAGCTACTGTTCATTTACACTCCAACGCACTGGAAAATAACTGATGGAATGATGGCTGAAACATCAACCACATCAGTATAATAATTTAGCCATTAAATTGACGTAGAAAATTCAGCAATAAAACATGCAGTTGACGATATTAAAAGAACTGGACGCGATACAATCGGGACCGCGTTAATAAAGATGAATGATGAAATGGCGTCAGAGCGGCGTGCCACCGCAGAGGACGCGGCAGGAGCGGGACGTGACGTCACAGCGCGAGGTACGAGTATGGAAAGTTCCAGACGAAGTGGTCATTACATTTGCCCGTGGCGTTGTTCTTCTACCTGCGCACACGAATTCGGGATAAACATAAATAATGCGGGCACACTCGACCCGCCGCGCCGTGGCGGCAGGTGTTCACAACTCTGACTTTCATTTAAATTATGTCCTTTTTTTTTTTTATTTTTGCGTTTGCAGCTCATCAGTACTCACTCAGTAATTGACAACAACAACAAAAAAAAAACATCTTAATAAATAAACAAGTAGACAAAAGGAATGATAATCAAGCTAGGTCTGTATTATACAGGTAGATCCCGATTTCGAAAGTACGGTAAATAGTGTAAATATAGAACACCAAACTGTGTAAGGGTTACAAAGAACTTTTTTAGAAAAAGGAAGGGAGCAACAATGCGGAAAACTTTGGAGGAGCTGCCACGACCATCGTCAGTCATTCTTCATACTCTTCAAATTTTGAGCCATAAACAGCCTCTTACTAAACCTTCATAAAAGCCTCCTTCGCCATGAAGAAAAATGTTAATTTCCGTTTCTAATGATGAACCTCGTGCTCAACGATTTTCTTCCTCCTGTGTATACATGCTTATGTACATATGTATGTAGATTCCCCTTAAACAACCAATATCGAGTATATATTATTTGTAATATTAAACGTAAAAACATCGTGGTTCATTTTAAATAAGAAAAAGTATTAATAGCAAGTGTTACGCGCCAAATACTCAAAGGCCGCATTCCAGGAAAACCACTACAAGAGATTACCAGGATTGCCGTTAGAACTTCGGGGACATAGCACTCTTCTTACCGCCTTTACCGTGTGTGCCGTTCGTGGTCTGAGTGTGCCATGAAAATAAAGTTGAAATTAAACCCATAACGTTCTTATTAATCATAGCCAACCTAATACAAGTTAAATATTATAAATAACCAAATCCTACATGGAAATAGTCTTCTTTTAAATTTGTTCTCATATTAGTTCTTAGTTATTCACCACTTAATAGTTTTGTTTATATCTATGCTTGTATTTTTTAATTTCAGCATACATTGTTTTCTGAAGATACCATAAGGTAGAATAATCGATAAAAAATGGTTTAAACAGAGTATTTTGTCTAATTATTAATAGTTTATTAAATAAATATCAGATACCTCGTAGAGACTAAGCTATATATTTTCCATTAAATATAATAAAAATAGCATCGTCTCTATGAGATATCTGATATTTATTTAATAACAGAGCCTCCGTTGGTAAAAATTCAGTAATTGTGTGTTCTTGGACATATTCAAATATTGCTATAACAATTTATTAACTTTGTTTTTAAAACTACTACGAGTTATTTATATTGATTTATCATATTTATTTATATATATTCATTGTTCGCTTACGCAAGAACATAAATATTTCTAGACACCGTTTACTCATTCTTATATATTTAATTTTTTTTCACTTAGGTCTCGGGTGTGTCATAAACATGGTTTGTTTTTTTATAGTCGCCCAAAATAAATTTGCAAGCCGTGTAAAGGCTGTCCTTTGGTTCGTGCTCTGGTCTATAACCAGACAAAAGTGAAAAATATTGACTCAACGAATTAACGTGGTATGTTTTTAAATTCCATGTTTACCATGTGGATGGTAGCTTTTTCTTGATCACTCTTGGCGGAGCTCAAAAATATTTAGCGGCAGAAATGAACAACGTGATTTATCTTATCCACATTTACTGTTTTGTAACAATGGAAATATGATTGGGGCCAAAGCTGCTGGAAACAAGGACAATGGTTTGATTGTCTACACCGTTGAAACATTGAAATAAACACTGATGGAAGTGGTACCATCAAGATTAAGAAAGAATGACGACATAAGGAAGGAATACAAGAAGACAGCCAACGCATTGGATGAATAAAGAAGACGATGCAATGCGCAAAATGGTGTGTCCATACACATAAAATATTTAAAGGACTAGCAGAAAGCCATATAGCTAATAGTGGCCACCCTGGGGCCACGGTTAGTGTTTTCGTAAAACATATTACAAAAAAAAATGGATGTGGTCTTCTACAGTGCAATCAACGCAAACAAATACGCAATGAGACATTTAAAAAAGTATCATATATATAATACGCAGTATTATTCATATTTAAAGTAAAATAAAGAGAAAAAAACAGTAGGAAGCTTATATACAAGTATATAAAAAATATCGGTACAATTAATAAACATACATTGCAAACGAAATTTACTTTCAGAACTATTTTCACAGAATAATTATCATTTCAAAATCGACTTCACTGTGAAAGAAATTCACAAGTTAGACATATTCTTAAAATGATTTCAATGCGTGCACAACGCCGCATGGCGACATATTATATTTGGGGTCGCTATATAAAGCTGCTGACTTGTCTTGGCTAAAATAATTCATATTTTCGTAGAAAGCAATCACTTCGCGGTTTGACATATTATATTAAATAAAATAACAATCGCTTTGTATGAAACCACGTAATTTATTATACGCCAACCGGTTTCGCTAATCACAAGCTTCATCAAACTTATTTAAAACTAATTTTATATTCTATCTCTCTCTTTATGTATACATAAGTGCACTCTTTTTGTATTTATGATCAGTTTTAAATACGCTCTGTTGATCTTGAGATAAGTGAAACCGGTTAACGTATGATAAATTTCGTGGTTTCATACAAAGTTATTGTTATTTTATTTAATATAAAATAATTCGGAAATAACTTGTGTAGACTTGAAACTGCGCTCCCGGAGTTTGAATTCTATCAGGACATATTCTGACGATCCCACTCAGTCACAGATCGGTTACATGAGACGTGTCGGTATTACCGTATATTTATCTCTCGGTTAAAGTACGATGAAACGTGGCGGTTGTGGGTGGCTAGTCGTGTTTCTCGGATAATATAATGTATTACCGACATTTTTATATATTAGAAGACAAGAGTATATCCATGTCAGGACAAAAATTTTTAACTATTTCCACTATTTACTTAGCGCTAAGGAAATGAAGTGTAACGAAATGCGTGAATACTTAAACTTCACTCTTCTGTTATTTGTACGTACTGCATCGGCTGGAGCAACACGCACAAGAGCAGTAAAACATTGGGTCTATAAAAAGCACCAAGGCGGAAAATGAATGGGATGTTAAGAGAGAGAATTGCGATGTTGAAATTGTGGCAGGGCCTCTGCTGCGAGAAGTCGAAAATAAATCAAAGCAAAGCTGATTATCAATTATTATATTACTCTAAGAACGTGTCCAATAACAGTAGGCTTTTTTTGTCAGTAAGAAAAATTACCAATCAGTAGTTATTTTTTTCCGAAATAGTAATAATTATTTGTTTACTGACGTACCATCCAAAAGGCATTTAAAGAAAGGTCATTTAATGAGAAAAAACTCAATATCTACCAGTTTCTTAAAATGACTAAAATTTCGTCTTTCGATAATCACATTAAGAGAAATGGTTTTAATATAATGATTTAAGAAAAATTGCAGAAAGATGAACGTAACAATTAACTACATGAGTTGAAACAGACGTACATAGTCCACAATATTTTATAGGTAAACTTGACCAAATTAAGGGTCGAAAGTGTTGATTGAGTATGTACAAATTCATTACCGTTACACAAAATATTATCGTATGAGATTACAAAATCATGTTACGTTTTGAGTCTATGAACTTCTAAATAAATATTTGCGAAATTGATCCATTATCATTCGATACCTTAAATCATCTAAAAAAAAAAAAAAGTCTGGAGGTTTGAAATTCGATTACCTTTTATTTTTTTGTATTCAATTAATCGAAATAATAGCATAACTATAATTTTTTTAATGCTTATATCTGTGACATGATTAAGATAAGGTACTACAACCAGTTTGAACATTTTCGACTCGTATAATAATGCAAAGAATATTACATTATTTAAATTTAAAAAAATTTTTAATGAATTATTTCAGGGCCAAGTTAACATTAAATTTGTCGTAATAAAAAATTGTAATAATTTCGTTAAAGGTAAATCGTTAAAATTTGATGCGGTCTCCAAAATTCTAACGACACGCAGTTTTTTACCTCTGACACTACAATACGGTGATCCGCCCACGAGAGTGCCGCCTACCTGGGTAAGAATTCGTCTGCATGCAAATGGCAGGTAGTCGGACCACCGCGCCCGATCAGGCCTGACAGATAAATAGGAAGAAAAGCAATTTAAAAACATATTTAAATTCATAAAGGGGTTTCTGGACTCGCACCGGTTCGGGGAAAATGCGTCTTTCTGGAAATTCATCACGTTGTTTTAAGGTTAAACTCCGAACTCCAGTCCAGGTGTCGGTTCAACGCGAAATCATTTGAGAGTTCGTGGAAATGTGTGTATGTGTGTGTGTGTGGGAAGAGTGAAGGTGGCGTTGGAGTATTCACGAATAATTTGGCGAAACCGACGCAATTGATTTGATTTACTTCGATCGGTGATCGAAGAATGGAATCATTAGCGAAATATAATAAGCGTTCTGATACGATTCCTCACCCCGTTTGCTAACAACGTCTAAGACAATGCTTAATAAATCGATGTTTTCAAAATACCCGAGAGTGGAAATTTACATTTAACTAAACTCAATACATTAATACATATGGAACCTAAACTAAACTAATATATACATATAGGTGGATAGATACCTTGTGGAAAACTTTAAGTTAAGTTAGATATTTTAGACTATGTACAGGTTTCAACCTGAATATAAATTCAGAGATTAGCTGGAGATCGGTTGCAAGAGATACAATTACATTTGACGGTGAGACTAGACACGAGTGCACAAACGTCACCTAGGAGCATAGGTACCAACAACCAGTGCTGTAGTCGCAGAAACAGCGTAGGCCCTCTGGTTAAATCAAAATATTCTATCATCAGATAAAAATGAATATAATAATAATAATCTGAGGAGGAGTAGAGCCCTCGGTCGTCACCTTAACCAATCTTTCTGATGTACATAACTTTAAACATCAGTCGCTCCATCCGAGTGACTCTCTGAATCACACACAATTTATTTATTTACTTATATATATATATATATATTGACATACATATTTTTGTTTTAACAGAGGTGGATACATAATAAACATAAGACATTCTCATAGTTTATTGTGTGGGATGGAGTAGACTTCACCTCTGATATATACAGCGTTGTCCTGGCTACTTTGCTAGACTGAAGTCTGTGTTAAAGTAGCCAGTTTTTTTTTTCGTGCTGTTGTGGTGTTGTTTATCAACAGGAATAAAAAGAGAATTACAAATATGTATAAAAAAGTAAAAATAAAATAAAAATACATGTAGTGGGAGTGTTGTAGGACAAGTGAATTATTAGTGAAGGTATTGTATAAATTATATTAGAATGTTGGATATCCATGCTTCTGATTCATCTCTACCTGATTGAATCATATATTGGGTCCATATTTGTGTAATCTTATTGGAATTATACGATTTCCAGTTGGTACTGAGTGTATTGTATAGTATCTTTGATAAAATGTCGTTGTTGCTCTCGCAACTGGTGTGTAGATGTTTGTTGTTTGTCTTGTGTTGTGTCCATGATTTATTGCTTGAGGAGAGTTGTTGTTAGTATGGAAATATTGAACGAGTCTCAACATAAAGATCTGTCTTATATCTAGGACATTGTACTCTTTAAATATAAGATCTGATGGATATCTAAAGGGACGACCAATAACGATACGACAATACTATCACTAGATATATCAATAGACATAATACTATCAAAGTCCAAGTTCGAATGCCGGTAGCTACTAAATATTTTTTCGATTACCAGATTTTTTCTGTATTAATTTAATTTGTATTAACGAAGATCAGTGTCGACCGAACATTATAAAAATAAAGCCTTAAAGGAAGAGAAATGCAACAAGACATGAGCATCACCATCTGCGCGGAGAAATCATAAAAGCGTTCAAATTGGAGATGATTAATGGTCGCCTGGATGGAGAGAACGCAGAGCGTGCAGCGCGGTGTGACGTACAATAGCCGGAGTCTGGAGTGCGCCGGACGGCCAGGAATAGACGGACGGTGAACGGTTGCGGACAAGTGCACTCGGTGCACCGGGGCGGATGTCGGGGCACCACCCGGTTGGATGCAGCTCAGACGTATTCACTCCATTGTTGGGCGATTTCATCCGATTGGTGCCAGAATAGGAAAGCGATTATAAACCAGATAGCGCGGTGATACCGGATCCCATGTGAAAGGATTAAATAAATTAATGATGCAGATATACAATCGATTCGAATGCGAAGGATAGTTAGTTAACATGTCATGGTTTAGGAAAAACATGAAGCACTCGGAAACGGGACTGAAGCTGTCAGAATCTAATTGTGGATAAACTAAATGTTTGACATGTCATTTTTTTAATCATTTTTCTAAAATGTTCAGGAGCAATAAAAAAACTGTTTCATTGTGTAATTAAACGGATTACGAAAATTACAAAACACACTTTGGTAGATTGTTTATGCACAAATAGGGTGGATGAGAAATTTTATTGATATTTTGATTTATCTCGTAATCATAGGGAATATTTGGAATTTTTCTGAATAGATAATGTAGTGATATAGTGGTTATGATTTCCGCGGACGTTCTCTAAGTTTGGTGCCATCAACCCCTGTGTCAGGGGAAGGTATTGAAGGTTTTTACAAGAATCAATGTAAGGTTTATCAGCACCTAGTACTTATTTGTTATTTTAAAACACGTGTTTTAAAATTGATGGGAATTTTTGGCTTTCAGTGTACCATAGAACAATAAAAGAGGAAAATAATGGCATCAAAAACCGTTTTTTGACCATGGGTGGAGTTAGCTGCTTTGCAGATTAAGGTATCGATGTTGAAAAAATGGATACTCCGATAAGAGCGAAAAAGGGTGCGATACAAGAAACTTTTCATACCCAATATTCCTTCTTAATTTTATGAACCAATAGTATTTATTATCTGTGTGCTGGGGGAGAAGATAATAAAAACATTACCCTACGAGTATAACACTTCTGGTAGGACCCGTGTTGACCGCATTACTAATGAAGATGTATTAAGACGCATAAATAAGTCAAGAGAACAATACTAGAGATACAAGAACTATCATGGAAAGCTGCACACTTTCTACATATTCTCTGCAATGAAAAATATGATATTTCACAAGTCGTTATGCAGGGGGAGACAGACAGGCAGCAGAGCTAGCAGACAGACAGCAGAAATATTATCTTGGCAGTGTAACCTCAGAAAGTGGTTCAATTTCCAAAATGTTGGCGATCTTATCAATATTTTGTAACATGGTGGCCAACTTTCGATAGGCCTTCAACCACATGGAGAAGTATTGTTAAAAATAGTGTGCGCGCTATATTTTTTTGTGAACGTTATGATACCAAATCGTGCGTGCGCGCACACTTGCACTCCTTAGGGGGAACATCACTCATACCGATTGAATCGGTCTGAACAGCTTATATAATATACTTATTGTAACAAAGCTTCTGGAATTGTTCCGCACAGGAACAAGACTGTAACTACCGCTGTGCGGAACAGGAATATTTCTGTATAGTATATAGACAAAGGAGATAAGCTGTATCGATGCCTTAAGAAGTGGTGCTGGAGTCCAAGGGCATGCACTGCATACAAGCAAAATGATTCGTATATGTCATAATTACGCTAACGCCCACCGTGTATTAATAGAATCATTAGTTGCGTATTTCTAGACATTACCGCGCGACGTCACCGGTGTACTGTAGCCCTCTACTGGGTTATTCTTCGTTTATTACTACTACAATTGTTAGCCACTGTTTTAATCTATCGTTATATTCAAGCCATATAATTACTACCTACTGAATTGAAAATTCCACTCGGCATCAATTCGATCGAAGCATCTACTTCCTTATTTAGTAATTCTCAAATTTGACTACCTTACTAAACGTGTTGTTTCCATGATTGTTCTTTGCATTCGAAAATAATGGATTTTTATTATGATGGATTCATTTTTTTTAAAGACGTCGGTTAAACGAAAGTTCATAAATCTATGTACGATGTAGCGTATTACATATATCATGGTAACAGCATAACCTAAGTCTATACCTACTGTGCACCACTGCTGGGTATACCATATAAGTAAAAATGTCTTCATTCTACAGAAATTACGCATAAAGAGAATCTAAACCATTTGTCTACAACAAATACTATAATTTTTTAGACATCTTGCGACAAGAGAATACAGCTTGAAGAAAGCGACAGCCACTTCTCTGGTGACGGCCCTCAGATCTGCAGAACGTCGAGTATAGTCAAGAGGGTGGGAGTTCATGGATATAACGATCCTCAGTCATGAGGGACCTGCGTGGATGACACGAACAAAGTTTGAACACATTGGACAAAACGTGTGAAAAACATCAACACCATATCAATCCGGCGAGAACAAAGATAGGATAATTTCTACACATTCATTTGCAGCATTATTAAAAATATGTATCGACTTTACCCGACAGATAAAGCGACTGAACAATCGAACCAGATTGAAAAAATAAATGATAAACATACTAATAACAAAAATAATTTCAAGACCACGAGTGGGAAGGAAATTGCTATTATAGAGAAAACCTTCGGAGTGACAGAATTAAAAAAATAATATGAAGCAATCAAAAAATTGGGATGCCCGAGAAAATTATTATTAACAAAAAAAGGTATTTTAGATTTTTGGGAGGACCTCGCTTTCTGGATACAAAACACGAACAACCGCAGCATGATGCGTGATATATTTTTATTTATTTATTGATATATTTTCGTTTTCTATTCATATTTTGTCCAACATATTTCTTAAAGCTTTCATAGTTAAATTAGATTACTAACCATTTTCTCCTTGATATAAAATTATCGTAATGTAATAAAAAATGTATCGATAAGAAGAAACAATACACGTATAAGAGTACAGATGGTTCAACATAAATAACAAAATAAGGATTTAAGATTAGAATACATAAGCGATAAAACCAACAATTAATTTACCCAAGAAACTGACTAGGTTAGTCATCGTCGATTTGTGAAAACATTTTATGGACATAAATATTTTAGTAATTTATTTAGTACGGGCAACGACCCAGTCAGAAAGCCGTGAAGTTCATGTGATCTCTCAATGCGACCGCTGTTGGCAGAGGGTAAGATCTCCTTAGGTCAGGACGGCACTAAAATCGCTTCACAGAACATACACTCGGCGTTTTACGACACTTTTATTGGTTGACTCGAAACCGACGCACACAGAAAGCAGACATCTTTCTCGGCGGTTCGCGAGTTGGCGTGCAGTCTCTAGACTATATAAATGGATCAATACCATCAGAAAACTCAGGGCTAAAGGTCAAGTATTTAAAGTTTGGAGACAAAAAACGATTTGTATTTTGAGGGGTGAAAATATTTTGACGGAAAAATTATTAGAAGTAGAAAATCGACGTCATTGCACGGCGAAGATGTGCATAATGGAGTAAATACTTCAGAAACCAAGTGACGTAACTGGATCGAGACAATTATAAATGAAGAAAGTTCGAGACATTAAATAATAGACTACATCTACGAGTCCCATTCTAAAAAAATTTCCTAAAAATTATTCGAGTAAATTTGTATATTAAGTAACAATTTGAGTCAGGTACTAAATTTATTTTTTAAATAATTATTGTATTTTAAAAATAGATTCTGTGTTTTTAGTTAGTATTGACACCCTGAAGAAGAAAATTGTATTTTTCGAAACCGGTTGATGTATTTAAACTCAATAAGTGGTAAACGAAAAAAAGTTAAAAAATAAAAATAATAAAATTTTAAAGGCTAATAATAATGGATAGGTCACACTTTGTCACACACGCTCTGAGGAAAGAAGACAGCGAAGAAGGTCCAGATAGAACACAATTACGAAATAATAAGCACGGCGAACAAAGATAACAAGAATACGGTTTTTTGATATGAAGGATATTTAAAAACTAAGAAACTTTATCGATTTAACATCGACCGGTTTCGATACTACATGGTGCGAGGAGATGAAATTAATAATATATTAAATACAAATTAAATGTATTAATTGTAAAAACGTACATATAGAATCAATGAACCTGGATCTCTTTTCCAATCCGGGAAAGGTGAATTATCAACTATCCTACAGTAATTGCTATCGTTCCATTATTTGAAAGCCATGTAGATAGAGATGTATTAATTTGAAAAAGGTAACAAAAGGTAAAAAGGCAACATATAGGTTCGAAAATTTTTCGCTATTAATAATATTATTATTTAAATTTAATTAGTATTTAAAATTTCACAGACCGTCTATTCTGAATAATTACAACTTCACAATAAAAATCTGTTCTCCTTAAAGATAATATAATATATTAGGATATACATTATGAACAATTGTTTAATTTTCATATTTTATTTTATGGGTCAGAAGTTAGTTTACGTCCGTCCTGACGAAACTGATCGACGTTAAATCAATAAAAATGGTTTGAATGAAGTATGTTAGTTTTTTAAAAAAAATAATAATCGTGTCCAACCCACAAATATAAATAAAAAGTTTAACATTTAGATTCCGGCTTTCAAGGCGCAGGATGAAATAAAACTTTCGTTTAGGAACAAATGAACGCGTATTTTACTGTTAAACAGATGTTTAGCTCGTGGCGGAAGATGAATCATTCATAATTAAAATTCACGCGACGGGACGACGCGACGAACATTCTGAACCAGACACCATGCCGCATCATGAATCGTAAAAATATTATAATTAGCTTAGGGGAAAATTTACAAATGAAAATGATAAATGATTCATATAGTTATCAACTGCCTAGTTCAAAATACGAGATACTCCAGAAAGTAAATACGGTTTAGCTTTAAAATATTATATTGCACAATTGTATTTCTTCACGTGATGACTTCCTGCATATCTGTTTACGGGCTTTAAAGTATCGGTAGTCGTCCGCTGCTGGCCCATTTAACCAATTGATGTATTGACTGAATATGATGGACCCTTAAGCAGAAAAAATATTTTAATATAATGGTATTTATTTATAAAATCCTCAATACAAAAATTCGCGCGATTACATGAAAAATTGATGTAAATCAACACGAGCACGAGCATCGTACAAGAGGGGGGGATAGACTGAGACTGCCATTCAGGGAGAAGGCCAAATCTCAGAAATCGAAGAAGAAATGCCAGAAAACATAAGAAAGGAGGAGAAATTTGAATAGATTTAAAATTAAACTAACTAAATATGTAAAAGATAAAAGAAAATACTTTAATCTTGATCATATGTAGAAGTGTTTATATATGTACTATGTTAAGAATTAAATAAATACATAAATTTAACTGTAAGGTGCAATTCTTCATCGCCTCGTCTCCCACAAGGTCCGTACTATACGGCGGATGATGGGAAACTTCCCGCCCAAACCTTCCCAATGCTTTGCTGGGTAGCTTTTTGGGCACATCTAATTAAATGACTGACTACAGCAGCGGAACTTTAAAGCTCGTGAACAGATAGGTATAATAAATGTTTAAAAAATGTACAATAAAATATTTTTTAAACGCTAAAATCTTTACTTTCTGTATTACCCTCGTAAAAAATGTACAACCTGTTTAAGCTTTTTGCATACTATACACATGGTGTAACAGACCTAGTCCACAATACTTTATGGCTGGGATACCTGACTAAATTACAAGTCGAAAATGTTTAAGAGATATGTGTCTAATCTCAACCATGTCGGAGATATAAGCATTTAAAAAAAAAAAAAACGTAATTATGCGATTATTTCGAATAAATGAAATATTTTATTGATTCCAAATTATATATTAAATACAAAAAAAAATAAAAGTCATCGAATTTAGAGCGCCTAGACTGTTTTTTGTTAGTTTATTTAGAACCTGAAGCAAAGATATACATTAATAATTTAAAAATTTCGCAAATATTAATTTCGAAGTACGTAGACGTCAAGCTCAACACGGTTTTGTAAAAATTTCAAACAATAATATTTTCCGAAGTAATTCAGAATTTGCACACATTCCTTGAACATTTACGACTCGTAATTTAGTCAGGAATCCACCCATAAAATATTGTGGACTAGGTCTGTTACACCATGTATATATATTCTGACGTTCAAAAGAACGATTTACGGCGTGTTATCAAGTTTTTCAAATGGATTCAAGATCATATTAATACTTCAATCATTAGGAATTCTTTTAACAAACCTTGGAATGTAAACAGTTTGGATTGGTGTTTGTGGATGGAGAGCTCAATAAGGTGAGACTGTCCATTATCCAGATGTCCAATACGTTTGATGGAAAGCATGCGATCAATAGATAGATGCGCGTTCATCGAGACATGATCGTCAGATGAGTCAGAGAATAGAGAATTTCTAATTTAACAGCTTGCAAATATTTTTAAACGTTGTAAACGTTCAGCCCACGTGAGTATTATTGAAATGCGCGCACGCACGCAATAGATTTGAAATATTTCAAACCTTTGCACTCGCGACGAGCGAGATTGCATTTGCGATCGTAATCGTTTATTGTTTTGACATTTTGTTCGTTATATCTTATATTAGATCTTTATATCGTTATATCTTTACTAAAAAAAAAAAAAAAATATGCCAAAATCAAAACGTAAGCACGCAAAGGAAGACGTGCGAATGAATCACCAAATGTAAAATAAAAAATTGGTCAGCTCTATGTGTTGTAGAAAACGGACAAACAATTATGATTGTTATTTACACCCCCAAAATAATCGAATTTATTCACAAATTTCGTAATACTATTAAGTATTTGGAAGACATATAGATAGTTTATAATCAAGAATGTTTCTATTATCAATCTTTTGTTAACATATTGTTGTTTATTGAAGTAATAACAAGCGTTTAGAAGTTTTAACTCAATAGTGCTCAAGCATTAAGGTTATTGATGCGTTGCAGGCGTCTTACAGTATGGTTTTTGAAGTAAAAAAAAAACACATTGAATGAAGTGTGATCAAACCGACTAACCGGAAAACTTTAGCCGGATGTTAAGATTTGTCACTAGCTTGAATGACCTTATTAAGGAAAAAAAAAATGTATTTTTTCTAGTAAATTCTCACTTTTCCACGAAGTATTCAAACGATGCGTAAGCTGCAAAGCTAAATGATGAAATATTCTAATTTAAGTACGTTGTAAGTAAATTATTCGTAAGTTACCAAGACTTTCAGTTGTTAGCAATAAAAATATACTGACTTCCTTTTTTCATTAAAATAAATTGCATTATGGTTTAGATCTGTTATAATATATCCTCGCTCCACTGAAGACATTCTTACGTTCTGTATGAGAATATCACATTTTGAAGGCATATAAAATCCGTCTGATGCGATCCAAGAAGAAAACAAACATTCCAAAATAAATAAAAACTAGACTCGAAAAGGTAATATTATGTCAACTGAAATGAACAAAAAAGAATGTACAAGATTATTGTCGTGTAAATATTTTAGCTCCCCTTTCGCCCCCTCCCCCTACCGAATTGACCAAACAAACGCGACATGCCCGTTGCCATGGGGGTACATATTTTATTTAGTCCACCCACAAATGTTAAATTTACGTTTACACTTTTTAGGAACTCGCGTGTTCGAAAATTAAAATATAATATATATTTTCACGTCTCGTTAGGTAGACAAAAAAAACTTATTTGTAAATTCAGCACTTGCACTGTAACTACCTAACAAAACAAAGTACAGTGCTAAGTAACTGTTTTCTTAGAAATAAAATGTCGTTCTTTTCTTTCCCCCTTCCCAGTGAACTATACACAGACACATAACCGTAAGATTATTAACTATAACCATTCGATTTTTTTAATCAAGAAATACAAGACTATGACTATTTGTGATGTTGCTTATAGCGATAGTGGTGCCTGTCGTGCTGCGTTTTCAATACGGCCGCCCGATTTTTACAATTCGGATTCGACAAATTCAGTTCCGCAGTAGTGAATTACGTAAAGCGACGGACGCATCGCATGTAGTGGGATATAGCGAGGATAAGCGACACCACTTGACATTATAATATAGTATATATACACAGTACGAGCGATTACAACACATGGCGCAGTTAATTCAAGAGCGCGGCCAGTGTGAGATAATCCAAACATCGAGATAGTTACTTGGACACGTACAGAGGCCTCAATAATAATAATAATAATAATAATTGAGAGGCCGACACGAGAGACGCGCGCAACAGTCGGTCGCCCGGCCGCATAATTAAAAGCGTACGTTACGTACTTCCTTGCGGTTTGTCGTTGCGGAAAACAAAAATATAAAAAATTCCGACCGCGGGTTTCTTTCTCTTTCTGGCAAATAATTGCAGACAATGCCGGCGAAAAGCACTTCCGACATAAACAATGGCAAGAGTCGGATCGTGTGTCGGCGTGCACGCTGTGCACCATCAGGCCCGTCGGCGAATTGCGAGCCGGTAAGGCGACGCCCGGGGCCGGCATCCTTAAGGGGCGGAATTTTTTTGATGCCGCCAACAAAAACACAATTGTTTTTATTAGAAATTATCTCTGTAATTGAGAAGAATTTGCTTAAAAAGTCAAAATAGAATTTGAAACAAACTAACTAATAGAGCGCCACACTCTTTTGTCCTGATAAACAATTCTCGCCTACTCCACATTGATACATCTTATACAAGCTCGCCGATTATTGAAGCTTCTAATAGGACCATCCTCCAGTATATTGGTTTACCTGGTCGTGCGCGCACGTCCTCTATTTCTGGTGCCATCGATACTTGCGTCATATATCTTTCTTACCATTCTCTCCTCGTCCGTGCGTTCCATATGACCAAACAACAAAAGTGATCCTTTCTAAATCTTACTCACTATACTAAGATCAGCTTTACATTCTTTCCTTATTTCTTCATTCTTCACTCTGCCATATATACGCCTAAGTGATCTCATTTCCACAGCATTAACTTTCGTTCCGGGACTCCATTGTGTACCGCTAGTCTTACCTCGGTTGATAAGTTCCCGTTAGATATAATTCCAGTCAAAGCGCTGTTCGCTTTATCCCCTGTAGTCGTCACCCACCTTTCGATATCTTTCTGTCTTTCCGTTTCCACCAAACATACATCCCAAATACACAAACTAATTGACTTATTCTGCCCAAGGTTGCTCCCAGGATAAACTCATTTTCTAGTCTGTCACTTTGAAGCACAGTGTGGCCGAAGAATTGGAAATTAACAGTTTTTCAAAAAAAAAAGTTACGAAATATTTACTTAAATGTCTTTAAAGTATTTGGCATATTGACTTACGTGTAATCTCGATTCGTCAATTTTTTCAATGATTTACAGAAATATTATATGATGCCGGGATTTTGTCACTCGTCCAAGGGCGGCATATTACCTAGAGCCGAGTCTGCGTACCATTGTGGTACAGCAAAGCACAGACGGTCTTAATTAGGAAGAAATCAATTATTCTTTTTATAAATTTTGGGTAAAAATTGAATAATATAAACTAATAATTGTTTTTTTTTTATTATATATTTCGTACTAAAATATAAAATCACATTTATTTAAAAAAACTCCTTACGAAAAGAAAAACGAAAAAAACTCGCGCATTAGAAAGAATAATACATGTTTAAAATACTAAATTAATGTGTATATTTATAATTAATACATTAATTTAGTATTTAAAATATCACAGACCGTCTGTTCTGAATAATTACAACTTCACAATAAGAATGTGTTTTCCTTAATAATAAATGTTTAAGTTTACTAATAAAGTGCGAAAAATTAGCATCGTGAAGAATAATGTCAATAAATGGACATGGCCTTTACGTTGTAGTGCAAACAGCCTCTTGATGAGAGGGATTGTACCCTTCGAAACTAGTCTTGATAAAAATAATGCTCGATTATGTATGTAGTAAAATGTTTGGTGTACTAGGAAAAACTATATATATATATATATATATATATATATATATATATATATATATATATATATATATGTATGTATAACGTTCACCAATTCTCATCCCTCAATCTCCATATTTATCAAATTTTTGAAAGTTGTATATATGTTAGTACGTGGACGCCATCTACGGACCAAATTTTGTATTCTTGGACATATTCAAATATTGCTTATATAAAATTTGTTTTTTTTATATTGATTTGGTATCTTAAACCTGTTTTCTAACATTTAGTAAAAAAAAATAAAAAACATTAGGATAAAAATACCACTTTATTGCGGTCGAAATTAAAAGAATCAAACCATTCAGCACTCCGCTTCATCTCCTTTTCGCGTGTCACAAAAAGTCGACTCCGAAACAAACTTCACAAAGGCATAATAGCCACAAATTTGGTATCCATTTTTAATCAAAGTCTGTTCTTATATTTGTGTATTAAAATTTCATCATTATAAATAAAATATAATGGTATAAAGATTAGCATTAATTATTGATAGAATGTCCTTTACGAAATGACACGCGGTCGCCCGCCGCCAGTCGCAAATTCCCCACGAGTCTCTCATTCTTGACACAACTGGGCTGGAGCTGGAGCGAGGGTCCCCGAGGGTCGTCGAACCCAAAAATGGAAGAAAAACTAACATCGGACGCGAGGGTCATTGTTTTGTGAAATGCCGATCGCCAAAAAAATTAACCCGAACCCTACAACGTCAGATGTCTGCGATGTAATGTATTTCAATACTTCTGTGATGACGAAAAATATTTTGTTTTTCCTATAGTTTTCTAAGATCCAAAAATAAGCTAAATATTTTGAGGGTGATTTTCAGCTTACCACTAAAATAAACAATAACATTATTAGGTGTACCGAACTCCTAACATATATATATTTTTTAAACGAAATATCCCAAACAAACGGATGTCATATGGTGGTGTATCAATTATGAATTAGGTTTTTGAAATGAAATCCCAAGCACACGGATGCCATATTAGACTACCAATAAACGATAGATTTTATTAGGTACCGAACCCTTAAAATATTTTTGAAACCAAGTTACGAACACGTGGATGTTACATAGCGGTATAAGTATCAATTATATTAAGATCCTCGGTCAATACTCGTACATTAAAATTCTTGGAAAAAAAAATTTTTTTTTTCTTCTATGAAGTGTCATAAATCATTCAGATAAATTTGAGAAGATGTTTTAAAGTTTGTTAATTTTGTCAGAACGGTGCGCGGATAATTCTGCGTGGTGCGCGGTGAACTTCTTGCAGCCGAAAGTGATGATGAGGAACAACATTGAAAAGCTGTGTAATAAAAGCGTAATTTTGTTAGTTTTACGCACGCACGCCAAGCTTGCGATTAATATAATTGGAATTGTATTTTTATTGCGTTGTTGAATTTTGACGATTTTGCGGCGAGTGTTTCAATACAATGCAACGTTTTATTTAATAATATTAATTTAAATGTTCACACGATAGGTATAAAATTAAATTTTCCAATTTAATACAGTACGGCAACACTAGTCCAGTAACAATGGGGTGCATAAAAATTAACAAAACACGTTACAATTAAATGTAGTAAAAAAAAAAGAAAGAAAAACAATCTACTTAAAAATCATTAATGCAAGTATTTTACAGATTGTACTTACTTACCATCACGCCGTTTCCCCGCGGGGGTAGGCAGAGAGGATAGAGCGCCACACTCTTCCGTCATGACACACAATTCTCGCCTCATCCACATTCATACATCTTCTCATACAAGCTCGCCGATTGTGGAGGCTTCTAACAGAACCATCCTCCATTATCAGGTTTACCTGGTAGTGCCAAGTCTTATACGTGATCAACAGACTAGATCAATCTTCTCGATTTTACAGTAGCTATAATGTTCTATGAATAGAACTAAGAACGCAAAAACCCAATTAGTCTAATCGGGAGCTTGAGCCTCGTTCCAGGAGACCAGCAAGTTAAGTCTTCTGCGGACGTCCCCTATTTCTGGTGCCATCAACACTTGCGTCATATATCTTTCTTACCATTCTCTCCTCATTCATCCATATGACCAAACCACCTAAGTACAGATTGTAAACACGAGTAATAGTATAGGCCCCGGCATTTAATTAATATGCAATAAGCAATATTTACATTATATACAGACTGCATTTAAGATCCCAGAATCATAGAAACGAAAATAAATAATTAAGTTCACGGATTATATTATTAATAGAATCGCCGTTAACTCTGTCGAGTTTCATCATAATGGATGGATATACAATGGATGGATGAGACAATGTTATAACTCTACTTGAGTTTATTAGCACTACTCGAGTTTCCAAAGAAACAGTAACTCTCATCGACAAGTGAAGTATTAAACTAAAGTAGAATAATAACATTGTTTCATTTATATCCATCCATTAGATTCATGGAAACCGGCTTCGTCGATTTCTTTCGCTAGATAGTGGCCGGTACGCGGTATGTTCTGACAGATGACAGAAATGATGTAAATTATGAAACTATAGATATTGAGCAATATTTGAATACGTCCAAGAATATACAATATTGGGCACTGTTATTAAACAATTAATAGATACCTCAAAGAGACGAAGCTATTTATTATTATATTTAATGGAAATATACGAAAGTATGGGTAATTACAGGGCTTACGACTCGTCTTCGACTGACTTGAGTGATCGTTTAAAAAAAAAATTGATTCTCATTGTGACATATGTGCAGTTTCAGGGAAATTAATTATCTTCGTCTCTTTAAGATATCTATTATTTGTTTTACAGATGTTGAATTTGTTTTTCATTTCTTCTTTTTAATAAATGGATTATAAATAATATTTTGTAACAGTCTACATATTTCATTAGATTCCACGGAAACGCTACTTTGGTATTACGTCTTGTTGGCAATAGACCGTAAGCAAACCATCACAAACATTTTTGACATAATACAATTAAGGATAAATCATAAAATATCGCGTGTTTCAGATAATGATAATGAAATGCAAATGAAGGCATGTCATTATTGACACATACAAGATGACTTCAAGTGTATAAATACAATTTAAAAGAATGTATCTCATACTCGGTCATTACAGATTCGAGAAGCAAGTACGTTACAAGTCGAGTCGTTTGCTTTATATTGTTCGCAAATTTCACGGATTCCAGATCGCGGTTTGATCGTTCCTCGAGGGTTAACCGAAGCGGTGTGGAAGACATCGGACGGGCAGGAAAAAAAAACTGGTTAAAATCAACACACTGCAGCCTGCAGGTCGGTTCGAGACTAGTCGCCGTCACGAGCAGAGCAAAAACGAGAAGACGACACGGTCGAGAATACGTCTGCCTGTCGGAAGCTGTCAACTCGTGATATGGAAGCCTGCTCACAATCCTTTACATAACGGCCGGAGCGCTCCAAAACTGCAAACCTATGGATGTGGCTATCTACAGTTATCCTGGAGTGCGAGAGTTTTGATGTATCAAAGAGTAAGATTCTCAGAAGTCCGAAGATCCCCACGAGTCCAAGAAAAATCGGAATCGAAAACAGGCATTCTCAATAACGAAAATTACAATAGACGAATCACTTAGTAAAAAGATACACAAAAAAAATCTATGTATCAAAAAAGTATATAGATAACTATATATATAATAGATAAATTTTTCTGCGTGCCTACCTTTCAAGTAGGTAATTCATTTAACTTGCTCTAATAATTAAAAAAAATGGTTGAAAGTGAAGGCGCAAACTAAAATTATAACTCCACTAACACAATTCAAAATAAAAATATATTATAATACTAATTAAATGAATCAATATTAATATTAATCAAAAAATATTTTAGATTCTGCCGGTAGCCATAAAAATATTTTTCAAAATAAAATGTGTTCTTTAAAAAAAAAAAAAACACAAAATCTAAGTAAAAAATGATATTTTTAATAATTCCAGTATTTTGCACGTATTTAATACATTTTTAAATGGCTGTAATTTAAAAAATATATATTATTTCTATTAGTACCTACATCATAGAAAACAATATATTTTTTTAAATCTGCCATGTAAATAAGTATCAAGTACATGAGAAATACTAGAATGATTAAAAATTACAATTTTTACTTACGTAGAAGGGGTAAATATAATATATATAAATCTGAATGTATTTTTGTCTGTCCTACACGCTTTGACCAATGTAAACAAAATTTTGCATACACTACTCTTTAGGACCTTGTGTAAAACATAGGCATCCTTCCTCCATCGTATAATATACTGAGTGCCATCTGTTCCAAATATTGGTTACCTGCACTCTAGGACCCTGAGAAAAATATTGTCACCCCATCCTTCCCCTACCTGGACCAAATTTCGCATACACCGCTACTCTTTACGACCAGCGTAAAACAGATCACCCTTCCCTCCAATATTTTAAATAATAATTTATTGAATACCAATTGAACTTCAGTACGAAGATACAATGAAGACTTGACGACTAAAGTCAAATTAAATCATCACGATTACTTTTTGACATAGCTGCATATGATTTTAATTATTTAATGTCGATATTTGATTACATATTTATAAAACATCGAAACATAAAAATGTTAACTGCCACTCGACTGGTATGTTCGAAGCTCAAAAACCATCAAAGTCTCGCGCACCATCTGTCCCTTGACACACTAAGTACAGATTAAAACATTGCTTGTGGTTTGTCGTACAACCAGTCCCGAAGAAACGGCACGCCTGCTGGGCGGGGCGGAGCCCGAGGCGCCCCCTGACCTTGGTGGCCGGCCACACGGCCGCCTAGCTGCAGGCCCCCCTCGGTACCGCTGAGCAAAGAATGCCAGGGAAAGTAGTCCGATATTTCGGCGGAAACAGAAGCGAATGATCGATCGGCTCTACAGGCTGAGGAATAAATTGGCCCGCGATAGATTCCATTGTAAATGTTAAAAGAAAGTTATACTCTTAATTCTAGAAGATACAGACGTACATCGTTTTGAAAATGTCATAATTAATATTTTCGGAGTTGTATCGCCCTTACGGCGCAGTATTGACATTGCGGCGCACATCACGTGACTGCTCAATCGTTCGGTAACTTTAAGACAACCTGCCCTTAGTTAGTTTTCAAGTGTGTATTAAAACATCAACATTTATTGATTATTTTCCTACATAAACTCGATTTGTAAGATCCTGGTCTATTACTTAACATGTTTCTAGATTTTTATATGCCCTGGCTGGTGAAAAAAGGCTATTTATTCACATTACGGAGGTGGTCTGGAACGTAACCAGCCCTGAAAGTGAGGTACGTCACAACTTGCACTGGATATATAAAAATGTCACTGTAAATTATTATTACTCGTTGGACCTAACAGTTTTTTTGTTGTCAAATTTCCACCGATTCAGAGTTTTCGAAGAAACTTTCAACCGTTTCACACGTGACCTAGTCTCGCCGTCTGGTGTGATTTAATATGAGTAGACGGAGGGAAAATAAGTGTATTATTATATTAATGTTTAGAGTGTACCGGAAAGATGTCGAGCACTGTTAAAGAGTACTTCAACACACATACTATTACCTAGCTGGCTCTCAAGTCAGTGAAAGTCCGTGCGATTTTTAAGAGGCTTGGATTCCAAGCAAAGGGATACGAAATACCAAGTGTGGCAGCGTACTGAGCTCATTCAATTCTACAGCAATGCCAAATTACCCAATCAAGATATTGATGAATAGCTAACATTTTGAAAAAAAAAAAAAAATTAATACTATAAAATACGAGATCCAATTATTGTAGCGAAACTTGTCACAAAAGCACCCAGGCTTGAGAAAACATTGTGACCTCGCCGCGAAATGAACCTGGAATCCTCGGTATGAGAAGTTAACACCTTGCCTACTACGAGGTTCACTAAGATTACTAATTATCTAACGTTCGGTATCTAATACGACATACATTACGTTTCACAGCCAATGACGGCGATGCCAAGTGCCTCCTATACACGGCAGCAGCGAATATCTGTGGAACAATGTGTTATTGCAGATCTCCGTCAGGTAATGCCAATCAAATCTAATAACTAGGTAATGTTAATCAAAATCTAAAAAAAATATCTAATATATTGTGTGATTCATACTGTATGTTTTGTGTGATTCATACTGTATGTATTGTGTAATTCATACTGTATGTATTGTGTAATTCATACTGAATGTATTGTGTGATTCATACTGTATGTATTGAGTGATTCATACTGTATGTATTGTGTGATTAATATTACAGACATCGAACCTGCAAACATTTCAAAAATCCATATTGCTTCAAAATACTTTTGCAAAATACAAAATACAAATTACCCATGGCAAATTACATACATTGCAAGAATACAATATAGGTTTCTTCGACATCTTAATGTTAGATCTAATCTATCATTCAACTCCTATTTAGATGCAGCAAACTTCCACAATATGAAAACCCTGGAATATCGAAGAACACGTGATGACCAAATACTACAAAATCTTTAAACTACAGCAAGGTCATATTGACTGTACCAACCAATTAGAAAAAATATCCTTCTACATACCATCCAGACCGACCCGGCAGTCCGCACTCTTCCACATTCCTACAAGTAGAACATCTTACACACAAAACTCATGTCATTTCACCGTTCATGCAAATAACATAATGAAAAGTTAACAGAAATAGACTTTTTTAACATCAGCCTTACTACGCTAAAAGAGGATTTTTTATAAACCACTACATTTTCAATTTTAACCAATCATTCTACCTACAAACACATCTTGCTCTCCCTTTACCACAACAAACCTTTAGTTTCAACCCCCCCTCCCCACCCGTTCTCTCGCAGTTTTTATCTTCTTCTACTAATATTATAATTACCTTATATTGTAAACTGCTATATTACCTTATTCTATGTACTTCATTACTACTTTGCCTGAACATATTTATGGATTTTAATAATTAATTTCATATGCTATATATGATGTTAGTTGTATTATGATTATATATACTGTTAAAATCCCACTTAATCAATTAATTTAATTAAATAAAAGTAAAAGTAACATTGCAATCTGATTAAGGATGATGTTAAAACCTAATTACAGACGCAAATATACAAATGAACGTTTTCATATTAGAAGAAGCAAGCCATGTTGAGTTAGCAATGGCGGTGTATTACAATTTTCAAATACAAATTAAATGTATTAATTAGAAAGATATGCATACAAAAACAAATTTAACGAAAAATATTGTTGTTGCGCTACCGGGATTCGAACCTGGATCTCTTCCAATCAAGGGAACGTGCATTAACCGATTATGCTATGCCAACACAGTGCATTAACGAAAAATTTTCGAACTTATATGTTGTTACACTTTTCAAATTGATACATCTATCGTTCCATTATTTGAAATCCACTATGTTCCGAATAATTACAACTTCACAATAATAATGTGTTCCCTTAATAATTACAATTTTCATCCGAGTACCAAAGACTTTACAAAGAGGAAGGATTTTCTTGCTATACACGAACCTTTGCAACATAATCGAATGTTGATACAGAACACGTGTGTTTAGTTCAACAACGTTAAACAATTAATCAATTAAAATGCGAAATTATAAAACAGGTTGAGCAAATACAAAGTAATCGACTGAAGTGATCATAATAGCTGGCATTTAAAAAAAAAAAAAAAATATATATATATATACTTTAATTACAAAACCATTAGCGATCAAATCCGATAGCGCAAATGTCAAGTCAATCAATCCGCTGAACATATTGTTTTCGGGCACACCCATGAGTAGAAAGCGTCACATTTCCCGGAGCGGGCTGACATTAAGCACCCGGAGACACCGTGCCGCCCGCTTGCCCGCTCGCACGCACGCACGCACATGTGACAGACCGATAAAATAAAACAACGATCCATCACGAAAAAAACCCCAACCAAAGATGCGGAAGCTTTTACTACTTTCTCCAGAACAGACTTCGAAGGGGTCGGTGGTGAGGGGTCACAGAAGCCACCGGCGGCGTATTATTGTATTTAATCGATAACAGACACGTAAATCACAGAATGCGAATAGACAAAGAAGAAAATAACCTTAAAAAAACATGCCGTTCAGTGCTCATCGTCACAGTTCAGATTCCGAAGTGGTTAGTTCCTTGCGTGACGTCAATACAACGATTTCCATTGTGTACCATTTTAGGATCATATTAAACCAACAATATTATGAGAAATGGAAAAATGTCGTCGGAAATATTGGATACTTTAAAGAATGGCGTATCGGCCGTTTCCGCGTCGTTTGCCGGCATAAAATTGTAACATCTATTTTAATAAATTTTCTTCTTTGTAAAATCAATTTTACAATGATGAAAATATAATTTGTTATCTAATAAAAGGAAAGTGATCTACCACAGTACAATTTAACTTGTGCAAATAAATACCTAAAAAGACCTATATAATAACATAACTTACCATTCCCGCGATACACGTGCCACCTGGCGACAAACAATTCCGAGTTTCGCTGCCTTAAAGTAATATTAACCTAGTTTTTTTTCTGATAGGTGGACATACATTTAAACACTCGCCAGTAAGAAGATTCGAAAATATAATTAATGAAATTGTAGATGTTGAACTTTTTCACTAAATGGCCTTTCTTGATATAGTTAATGGATAAATAATATTTCACTATATTTGGCAGAACAATTTACACGATTCTATTAGACTGCACCATTTTACGCGTTCATGACATGTTATAATTAAGGATAGAAAAATGGCAGTAAGAAATAAAACGGATCGATGGAAAATGTTAGCATGATATCAACTTCTAAATTAGTGTCAGAAATTACATAAGAAAAAATAATGAACAATGAAATAAATTGCACTTTATTTATTTACATCTTAAAATTATTATCGCACAATTGAAACTTTCCACAATACTGCATACCTTGATTAAGATAAGGTAATTAGACGCCTCGGGCTATCTAAACAGATAACTTTTCAGACGACAGTGTCTCAGATAAGGTATTAAAATCTGTACGTAAGTAGTAGTACATGCAAAATATAGATTTAAATAAAAAATTTTAAATTGCGCGCAACGGTGTCAGATTTCCGAGGTGTATTGTATCCACGATATCTCGCTCATTGGCACAAAATCAATTATGCAAACTGATATGCGAGTGAAGAGTCCATTTTCTTTGAAATACGAATCAGGTAGACTTTATTACTTTATTAAATTTTGGACACATTGATACAACTTATATATTTTTAAGGAGAACACATTCTTATTGTGAAGTTGTAATTGAACCGCAACAACGATATATTTTTATAAAATTGATTTTATATGTATATCTTTCTAATTAATACATTTAATAATATGTATTATCATTATAAGTGATCACGTTTTAGTATTCCGATAATGTCTAACGCTGTAAGGTCGTTAATTTGTAACATATTTTTTTTGTAAATATTTTGGGCACCTACATATCTAGCTATCGAATTTATTTAGATTTATTTCATCATTTAAGTGGAAGCGTAAGCTATAAACTTTTTGCCAGTCTTTATATGGGCGTGATGCGTCAATCCACATATGTTCAACATTGTGCATTTAAAAATGTTGTAAAGTAAATTTTTTCTAGCTTTTGAATAATTTTTCTTTTTTACATCTCCTCGTCTTCGACAACTCGCCCGATGTTATCTGCCCGCCGCGTCTTACGGCGGGAAAAGTAGCACAAAAATAAAGAAAGTATCGGAATTGACAAAAATAACAAGACCCGACAGCCGGACAGGTTTTGAAATAAATCAAGTCTAGCACGTCGCGAGAGCACTGTAACAACGCCAGTCTCAAATAGATTATCTTGTTGTCAAACAAATGGCGCGGACAGTACGCCGGGTCGCCGGTCACCTTGGGCCGATCGGATCGTTCCTCGGCTATCTGTCGACCGTTGAGGAAACCGGTTGGGCGGATTTTTGTGTCCGATTCGCCATATGCAGCCCGGCGTCCGGTTTGGCCGAGCCGAGGGCGCCGCTCGCCGACGGGCTCCGGCGGGCAAACTCGTCGAAATGAATCGGCAGTGCGGTGCGAAGTGAGCAACAGTCAGAGCGATCCTAAAATGGGTACACAGCGAAGAAATTACAAAAAATTATTAACTCAGTGATTAAAACCACGTGACTATTAGAAATTTAATAAGAGTCGATGGACAAGGCGAGACAGGGTATAGTAATCTACGGAACCAACAACAACAACAACGTCTCCAGTGATGGCGAAACTATGACGGGCGTTTCAAAAGGCGACACGCCAACGTTCACTGATATCAGACTCACCAAAGAACACGTATCCCGCCATCAGACAACAATGATCGAATTTATCACTACATATCACATCTACAATCCCTTTTACAATGTCAATTTGTGATTCTTTCAAATAAATAAAATTAAAATATCTTGAACTGCAAAGTTGAAATATTAATCGATTATACAGATTCACAATATTTAATGGATGGATGGACACCTGACTAAATTACGAGTCAAAAATATTATTAATAATATTGGATAATTTTTATAGCGCCATTTTCGTAAAAAAAATTCACCTCACGGGCAATGTTCCCTCTAAAGGTGTTCGGGTGTGCGCGCGTGCACGCGATTTGGCATCATAGCGCAGACAAAAAAATATAGCGCGCGTACAATTATTAACAAGACTTCTTTTTTATGTATGCTTATGAAGGTCGACGACCATGTTGATTTATCCTGTATAAAATGTATTAGGAGTGTTGCACCCAGTCTGTAAAGAAAACACTGTTTGATATTAAACCCCTTAGACATTGGGTCCGGGAAGGAATAACGTATCGCGAACACTATAAATAATATAAAAAAGATGGAAATTTATAAACTTTTATACAAACTTGCTAATGGCGATATAAAAAACAAAGTCATTAAATTAAACAAAACACACGAACACCATTGACACTACACAAGAACATCATAAAACTACCATATTGTGGTGATCCTGCATGCGCCCCATAGACATGGGCGTGTAAGGAATCACCCGATAGCCATATAGAGCCGAAACGAACTGATCAATAAGCAGATGCCAATACATCGTGACGGACGAGCCTCAAGAGCTAACCGACCACTTCTCCGCAGACCGTTCTTTCGTCGACATCTCGAGCGAGTCCTCCAGTCTACAACTTTAAATGCGCATTAACTGTATACTCGTACCTGCCATTTTAAATCATCCCGCAATAAACGCCAACTTTTGTATGTCCTCTTTTATTTAAATACCTCGCTCTAGACACAGTATAAATAATCACACACGTACATTCATACACACTGCGACATGCACCAACGCGCGTGAGACTAGAAGATAGTTAGGGGCTTCAGTCTCACCATGCACAAAACCTTCCGATACGAACACACAATCAAGATCCCCACGAATCAATAATATTCTACAACCACAACCCCTACAACATGAATCCGCCCGGAACAAAAACAGGACAATCGTGAATCATTTGCAACATAATAAAAATTATACAACGTCTTACTACGAAAGATAAGACAATTAAACATTGATACATTTAAAAAAGCGACCACCATGTCAAGTACAGCTAAACATTTTTTTAAAAATAAAAAATAATATTAATACTATTTTCATATTTTTTTCATAAACAAACAAAAAACCATTACGATATTATTTCATCATAATCTAAAATAAATATAAAATCGAAATGAATTTTTATCGATTATATTACGAGAAAACAGTATTTTTTTATCGGTAAATCAAATTTGCTTTCTCTTTAGTGTTCATATAATTTGATTTTGTTTTGAATGTGAAATCTTGCGTATATTATTGATTCGCACGAATACAATTTCTCAAATTATTCGATGAACATACTGCGCTTATATCGAAATCTCCAAATCTAGAAAATTTGGTTTGTAGGTAAAGTTTAATCAATTAATTAATACTCTCCCGTATTACTTCAGTAAATTAGCTAATTACTATTTAAATTAGGGGTTAGGGGGTGGGGGGAGGAGGTGTCTTTGTTCTGCAGAGACATAAAAAATCATTATGTATGCAATATATAGTGTTGGCAGGGGAGTGTGAGGTATTTGATTGTATTTTCCTCAGGATCCTAGTGTGCAGTTGAGCAAAATTTATAACGACCGGAATTCAATACACAGCTCCATAATAATGACAATACAGTTCCATAATAATGACAATACATTTCCATGACAATTGCACACAAGCGGGTTATTCTTCGCGTCATTCTTGAGAGTTCCAAACGAATAGAGAAATAAGAATTACTGTACAACCCAACAGATTCACCAGAGTACAATTTGAGACTTTCAGAATGCAAAATCTGTTCGATTCAGCGGTAGACCTGACTGGATTCGCAGACGCGACAAGAGCCGAGTTTCACTTTCCTCGCAGGCGCAGTCATCGATTAAAAGTGCGACCGCGGTCTGGTGGAAACCTGCTTGAAGACCGATAGAGAAACCGAGGAAACATAAAACGTACAAAAAAATGTGGATAATAACACCAACCCACTCCATTACACCGTACATCATAATTGCATTGAGAGATTCTACGCATTTCCAGAAGCTATAAGTCTCTGTAATGAATGGGAGTCATGCAGTTTAAACATTTTTCTCTGCAATCTGAGGTAACCGACTGCATTTAAAAGACAATTACCAGTGAGCTTCCTGCACCGTGGATGCATCCGTCACGCCTCGCTGCCCACCCCGGCACATCCCTGTCTCAAAATAATGTTTAACTGCACATTGTATCTTCAATGGGTGTGTAGAAAAACTTCAATTTTCATTGTTTTAGGTCTGTTTTGGCACTAGATCAGTTAAAAATGTTCATATTAATTGTTAATAAAATAAATCGTTTTACGAGATTTATTTGTATATCTTCTACATTAATCGCTAATTAATTAGTTGAATTCACATTTTGCGGTAGATAGATATTGTGAATTATCGTACGCAGGGAGTTTGGTTTTGTGATACTGGTCTGTCCGTGCGGTGGTTATGGTACGTTTTAATACACCGTTCGTGTACGAACGATTTTTAATCTTGTTCTACAACATGTGACGGTGATGTAATATTCTGTTATTTCGTTGATGATATAAATGTTGTACCGAACATTTGCGCGACTGTGTTGTTCCCACGATCACTGCCTTTGGAATTGATAAAACGTCAAAAAGAGCAATTGAAGTCGTGTTTTGTATCCCTCGTGCAAGATCACCTAAAAAAATGGGATAAAATAAAGATAAAAAAAATATTGTAAATGTGATTAGATGTTATTTTATATCTGCCGAGCGCTCTGTGACATACAACGAATCGCATCGCTGATGCATACTTATAATCTCACTTCTACCTCTGTATTATCATTGTATATTATTAAGGAGAACACATTCTTATTGTGAAGTTGTAATTGTTCAGAACAGACGGTCTATGATATTTTAATACAAATTAAATGTATTAATTAAAAAGATACACATATAAAATCAATTTTATCGAAAAATATTGTTGTTGCGCTACCGGTATTCGAACCTGGATCCTTCCAAACCGGGGAAGGTGCATTATCCAATTGTGCTACAGTGACAGTACTTTTCGACAACAAATTTTCGAACCTATATATTACACTTTTCAAATGAATACATCTATCGTTCCATTATTTGAAAGCCATCTATTTTGTTTTTACGGAATCTCAAATACCTTCGAGTAAACCGATAGCAGACGCCAGAATTAACTAGTCAATATTATTGGATTGTAAAGAGATCCAGGTTCGAATCCCGCTAGCATAACAACAATATTTTTTGATAAAAAAATTGATTTCGTATGTATATCTTTCTAATTAATACATTTAATTAGTATTTAAAATATCATTGTATATTTCCCAAATCACGCCGATCTATCATAAATGACTGTGGCGATATAATATTTTCCTTAATACAAACAATTTTGAAAGAAAATGATCGCCTTTACACTTGTTAGTTATTATCTGTGATGACAACAGGTGTCGTTGCCAATATTCGCGCAATTTTAATTTGTGATTCAATATCTTAGATCAGAATTGAAAGATTTTATATATTGTTGTCATCATAATATATTTTCAAACTGACTGAGAATGGGGGCGATGGGGTAGGGTTGTGGCCTCTGCAGTCGTAGAAACAATTGGTCAGCTTTTAGATTATTAAAAGTCAAATATAATTTAGCGACGATTGTAGGCTCTGGATGTTATCGAGGGCTCAACCCAAACTGGGAATCCTTATTGCGGATTTTCACAAATCCGGTTTGGGTCCTCCGGGGGTAACGTGGGCGGTTCGAGGCGAGAATGCCCACGTCCAAATTTGAACACGAATCCCGTACACGAGAATGATCACAGATCTGGCAGACCACAAACAAGTGGAAGGTTTCCCCGCTGCGTCAGGCACCACAAATAGAACAGGGAAACATCTGTCGGTAATTGATGAAAACAATTGAAAGTTTCCTTAAACATTGTGGAAACAATAGTAAGTACACTCTTCAAAATAATAATATTACAAATTAACAACAATTAGCAACATTACAACATTGTTCCAAAATATTTTAGGAGTTCGGTACCTAATAAAGTCTATTAATTTTTTAATTGGTAATGCTTTTGGGCAGATCTGCATATGCGTTATATATAATATCTACTCAGACATTAACACGCCAAACTTTGTATATTACTCCAAGCCATAAGCGTGCTAATACGCACTTTTGGACCTTGCAAACTTGCAGAGATTAAAAATCATATTTTTAAAGCATTTCGCCATATGTGGACGATAGGTCCCAGCTTTTGATAGATATGTAGAGACCCTTAAAGCCTAGTCTTACCCTGTGTGATGCGCGATGATACCCCATTTCAAATAGAGTTGGCAGTTAAAAGTTGGCATCATAAAAAAATGTTAAAAATATTATTACACACAATTTCTAGCTGCACCAAAACTATATAATCTAAGATGGCCGACGCTCCGTCTATCAACATTTATAAAAAATAAAAATAAAACGATATACAGCGTTGTTTGTTGCAAGGTTTCAAAAATACTTCATTCATTTTAGACGCGCGGCGCACGAAAAAAAAAACGGTGATATCTTTGCAACGAGTAATAAAACGATGATTGGTTTCGATACAAATAAGACGGGCATATTCACCTGCGCACGTGTATTATAAAGCGAGTAATAGCGCGTTAAGTGAAACGTAGGAATGCGTGGAAAAACCGTTATCACAGCTACATTCGGAACACCGAGTTCCGTAACTCACACAAATACTGAAGACTATGAGAGATATTTCTGACACAATTATTTCTACATATCAAATCTTGAATGGTACAGTTCGATGCCCCCGACCTGTACTAGTGTTAAATTAAGCGCGCGTCATTCGCCAGAACAAGGTGTAATAAATATCAATTATAGAGAAAATGGTACAAGTCTAAATATACTGTTGATACACTACATTTTCCGAGTTTGACCACATTAGTCTGCATTTCCTTATGGATATAATAGTCATGTTATCTATGGCACTGGGTTCGGAGATTATTGCGCAAACGATTTTAAATAAAATTATTTAAGGGTTAGTCTTAACCTAACCTAACTTAACCTATACCTGCTCCTTTCCCGAGATTACAGTCAAAAACACAAGCAACCTTTTTATTTTAAATACATACTGTGATATTATCTATATACTCGTATATAAAGAAGAGTGTACGTTGGTTTCTTTGTTTTGTTTTATATAAATCTGGTTTTATTCCGAGCTTGATGAAATTTTGCACACTTGACCTTCAAAACAAGAGGAAGGTCAGTCTCCATGTGTCACCCCAATCCCTCTTTCCCACCCCTTAAAGCAGAATTTTGGTACTTTTCATGAAATGTCGCTCACTTGACGTTCAAAATAAGAGGAAAATTACTGTCTACATCTGATTTCGAAAAAAAACTACCTCCATCTTCCTAAATGAAGCTCCTTCTCTCTAAGTAAAGTTCGGGCAACGCCGGGTACTTCAGCTAATATTAGATAAAATAATTATTTCTAATTTCGGTCGCTCCGTGCACCGCGCTCCGGGCTAGGCACGGGCCTGATTATATAATATGCACTTATTTGTTATATTATATAATATTAACTGCATACATATTATTTTTTTAAATTTAAAATATCTTGTTTTTATTTGTCATTTTTTAAGTAATTACGTTTTATCGAATAATATCTTATCTAATCCAAATTGAATGGTTTATAACTATTAATTTTGAACATGTTGCTAATTTGGTTCAATGCAAATTTGTTTACGTAATCTTGGCTTCAAAATTATAAGAAAATATATTTCATATATGCAAGAATTTCCATATTAAGTCAATTCTGTGGCACGCTGAATATTCATTTAACGGTTGCGGTCTTTCTTATAATGCTTGTATTTTCTTAATTATGGCAAATAACATTCAGTTTTACATTAGAGTAAAGTTCCTAAGTAACAGTTTAAAAAAAAAAAAAGTCAATTCCAATAATATATGATACAAATTATTTTTGAAAGGTAGGCCCTTAACCGATTACAAATTACAATTTTCGAAGATTGTGTATTTATGTCTGTCACTCTTTAAAAAAACAGACAATAAATAAAATGATATATGAGCTAAGGAGGTAATGCGCATTTCGATATATTTATGTAACGTTTTATATATAAATAATATTAATTAAGTGTAAATCAGTAGAAGTGTGCGATTACCGAATGCACGCAACGTCACAGCCGCGAGTCGCTCCGACTTTATTATATTATCATTAGGTAGGCATTATCGAAGCCCTCCAATTCGATTTCCTCCGAGCTTGGTGAGATTGCCGTTTCGTAATTCCACTCATGTGAAATTATTTCACCATTTAATGCGGTCTCGGCGCAAATTGCCCCGCACCTGTTGCCCGATACCTACCGATGTTGCGTCGCGTCGCGTTTACATAACGCGCGCGCGGCAGAGACAAGAGCGCGATCATTATTGCAACTCTTTTGAAACATCAGCGTAATTGGGGTAATATAATGTTTTCAACAGAATCTTCAATCAAACAGACCAAATAGCCAGCCAACTGAGATGGCGTTCGGAGACGAGACTGACTCTCACTTTATCAGGTGTAGAAGGCGAAACTTGCGCACATGATAGAGAATAGTAACCGTAGCCGATTCTAGTAGACCAAAAAATTTAATTTTGCCATCGAGACACGTAGACAGTAGCGAATATATTACACGAGGTTTGATAATTTAATTCCCGGAATGCAAATTTAAATATATATATACGCATGAAACTATGCACTAGTGTCTATCGTCGCTTTCAAAATACTTCCCTCGTGCATCCATACAATGATTTAGACAGCGTTCTCATTTCTGAAAACAGACCTGCAACTCATTTTCTTGATTACTGTCGAGTACCCACCTCGCATTCTGTTGGATATCAGTTATGCAGTGTGTTCCAAAATTCTTTTTCAATTTAGTTCATTCGCTGCACCGACGCAACGAGCGGGCGAGGGACGGAGGTATTCCGATCGCTAGCCGCGATCTCGGGAATTCGGTCGCTATGGAGCGTATCCTTACCAGTTGTTCATAAAATTTTCCATGGAAAATTGATATCCCGACGAGGTGACATAAACCTGCTTCCACGTAGCCCCGACTCGACACCGATTAACTTTTTCTTATGAAACTACCTTAAATCAAAAGTATAGAGTAACAATCCTGCCTCTCTGGACATTACATTTAGAAAACATAATTTTTATTAAACCGTCCAAAAAAGACTTTTGGGACACTTGTACTAAGAGATCGTAGTCCCTTCAGCGCTGCGTTTAATTTTGTATATATATCCACAATCACAGAGAGCTAAGTACGTAGGCAGGATGATCTAATTGGGTAATCGATATTTTTTGGCCAAAAAGTCCCTTGCAGTGAGCGCACTGTGACTACTCTAAATTTAAATCTCTAATTTTTACGCACGTATTAGTTCCAAACACGGTACAATTACGTTACGAGCGATAAAGGTGACTACGCAGCCATACGTGGCATGCCGAATTAAACTGTCACCCTTATAACACAAATCACACCGTATATAATACGTCAGTTCGTTCAGTTTGCTCTTACACAAAATGTAATGGTTAACTCGGCACTAATTAATTGTGTCCTATTCTCTGTGGCCACACGTTAATCTGAAACTTTCCATAAACATATAAATTTGATAAAATCTTTATACAACAGACCTACGTGTGTACACGCGTGTATCGTCTCCACATAGGCGTCAATTGCCAAATACGGCTTGTTTACTAAGGCGCTCAATTTCAAATTTGCCAACAAACAAAATAATATGATAACGAAACCGCATTTCAATAATAATACAGGAATTTTTGTAACATTAAGACATTTGTTAATTTATTTTAATTGGCTTGCTTCGTAATAATTCGGCTATTAGTATTACGAACATTATAGGAAGAGAACTTCTCAAATTTTCTCAGTGAAGTAAAACAACTATTAACAACTGTACGTGATCGTATCGACATAATTTTAATTTTTATTACACAAAATTCCCCAAAAAAAACTAATATTCGCGAGTACTGTCCCATCTAGTAAAACAGCCAGTATAGTTGAGATGCTAATTAAATTAGGATTAATTGTGTCAAGTGGAAGGATTGTGAAACGAAAGGCATTCATATTTTTACTCCCAAGTCTCCCAATCTCCCAAAGACGTTTCAATCTTCCAAGGTCGTGCTCTGTTTCAATAGGTACTCGATGACCAATCGAAACTCAATGAGGTTTATTACTGTTTAAACAAACCTAATCGGGGGCGACCCACCCGGCCGCCTTCCCTCCGAAGATTAAATACATTCTAAATACACGTCTAAGCTACCTTAATTGAGATTTTCCTACATGTATTTAGAAGTAGGGGTTCCATACCGAGGGTCTTCCTCCTCACGGTACTCCTCATTCGGTCCATTAATATCACCGGTACCATCTCATTACAGCAGCTTCGATTCTTAATCTCGATATAACCGTTTGGTAACCCATATACCGTGTTTCTCCGAAAATAAGCCCTAGTGTGATTTTCAGAATTTTTAGAATATAAGCCCTCCCCCCGAAAATAAGCCCTGACTAAAAGTTTCAAGTTTAATTACTAACTTATTAACACTTTACACCAGATAAAATGAGTGCAAAAAGAAAACTATTCCGTCGAGTGCAAGAAAGGAATCGTGGACGACAATCTTGAACTTGGATCTCCGAATGGTTCTAAAATGGCGAGCAGACTACGATAACCTTTGTAAACAGATAGATCAGGAAAATGAGAAGAAGCGCAAGGTTGGATCGGGTCGGTAATCGTTATTTCCTTATCTGGAAGATATCTGGGAATGGATTGCTGACAGGAGAGCAATAGCTTTGGTTGTGCGCGGGGCTGATATCCAAAAATTTGCCCTCACAATGGCATTCAAATTTGAGAAGAACCAGAAGAATTTAAAGCATCATCATAATGGCTGGATAACTTCATTCAGCGACATTAACTGTCTCTATGAAGATCAACAACAACGTTTAAGCTGGAAGATAATGAAGTTGTTAAACGTGCACTCGCATATAAGTTAGTTTTTTGTTGATGACATCGACTTTTCAAAATACCAACTCTCTAACATGATTGCTACCGCAGTCATCCTGGGTAAAGGATCTCAAACGACTGTCGATCATAGTGGTTCCTTGTCAATGTACATTCCTTCCACTGGTTACGAAAGTGCACGTGTTACCTGCATTTTGGCAATTCGCCTGGGTGACAAGAAAGTCTCATCTTTGATCATCGCTAAGGGCAAGAAAGACAAAAAAAAAAGAAGCCTGATGCACACGAGCAGTTATAAGAAAGTGTATTGATTTTATGGTGCCACCTATTTCGCGCGGTCGCCAAATAGGTATGGTAATTTGGGTTTCAGCCTCACCGCGCTTAAGACATGATAAACTTCCTTGCTGAGAGGATTGATCGAATAATGATGACTGCCTCAAATAATGAACAAGTCATTCGAGGATCATTTGAGCACGGAAATCAAGGAATACATTGAAAACAGAACGGAGAGAAATCAGCGTGGAAATTTTGTAAGGCCTGCCTACGAGAAGTCGTGAAGTGGGTGAAGAATTCATGGGATACCATAACTGACAGTTTTGTATACAATGAATTACGAGTCGGCTACTCAAATAAGAGGTACTCATTTAAGGATTGCTCTATAGCGGGACGCGAGAGATTCGGACCAATGATTCAACAGGTAATGGATTTGCAGGAAATTCAGGCCGGAATTCAGAATTATCAAATTTTGACGATGTTCCAGAAGATGACGTGACTGTATTCGAATAAATTTAAATAATATATATATATAATATATGTACCTATGTAAATTAAAATTCTTAATTTTTGTACAATAAACGTACTTATTGTACTTGAAAAGTAATACATCCCCCGAAAATCAGCCCTAGCACGTGTTTTGGACCAAGAAAGTAAGAGAGTGTCTTATTTTCGGAGAAAGACGGCATTAAAGTTAGTTGGTGACCATATATTAAAAAACAATTGTAAATGTCAAGTGAATATCGTTCTAATTAAACAACTGGATTACGTTCTACTAATGTGCCTGTTCACGGATATCTTTTCTGTTTTATTACCAATATTTAAAAACCTAATTAAGAATATTCTTCGACGCGGTATTTAAATGATTATTTCTTGTTTATGTGTTCATAACTATCTCGTCCATGTGAAATAATATACGTTAGAAGGTAAGTTGCTTGTCACCATTCTTTTCTTCTATGTCCAATACCCTCATAAAACGTACAATATTTCCAATAAAAATAAAATAAACTTTTCCAGTTAAGCTGGTAACATTCCACGTACCGATCTATTAATATGTCTAGTGTCGATTATCAAATTTTTAGAAGTGTCGGAATTAGATTCGAGGTGATGACGTATCGCGTAGAACACTCCCGATTGCTTTCAGAATTCCAAGACATTGTGTTTATTCAGACGAGGAAAATGCCACCACTCACAGGACAATATTGTAAAAATAAATAACATTGACTTTCTCAACAAATAAGGCAAATAATAATATTGCACTCCCCGCAGTTGGCTAACGGCCTAATTATCACTAAACACACTGGTGAAATCATTAGCTTATGGTCATTATAACGGGTTCCATTACCGACCGCACCTCCTGTGTAAAACTTTCAATTCTACTTTCGTTCTTGTTAATATCATTTACCACTGTCGAAGAAAAAAAATCACTAACATATTCGCACAACCGATACACACCAACGGCCGAATAAAAACTTGATATTCAAATGTCCCAGATGCCACGGGCAATCGGCGAGAGGGCAATAATTAAAAACATGTTTTATATATAGTTTTCTTTATACTTAAACTAATCTTTTTTGAGAGCGACATTGGAAAGGCAACACTGTTCATCCCTTGAGACTCTCATAATCGCTCTCTCTGTTTCTCTGCTTCCAGGATCAGATCTCGAATACCTGGATGGAATAATATCTCTCCAGGATGCTGCTTTGAACATTTGTGTCTACTTTCTGGAATCATCGATGTGCCGTCGACCGGAATAAATAACGTAAAATAAATTAAATTTTTGGCAATGCTCATATGGGCTTTTAAAATAATTACAACTGCTAATTAAATACACAATAATACAGGGTAAAAAATAAGTTAAACGGTTTTAATACCCTAATCAATTATACTATTGTATCAATACAGCCTATTTTATATGTATATATTTATAATTAATACATTAATTTAGTATTTAAAATATCACAGACCTGTGTTCTGAATAATTACAACTTCACAATAAGAATGTGTTCTCTTTAATAATTAAAAACATTATTTATATTTCAACAATGAGCTAAAGAAAATATCGTATATGACTGAATTTGTTACCGAGACTATGAACTGTGAAGTCTTTGTATGGGGGTAAATTACTATAGTAATTTGTTTTTGAAACATTTACATTAAACTTTTGGTTTTTCAAATAATGGAACGATTAAATGTATTAATATCAAAAAGGTAACATATAGGTTCAAAAATTTGTCGCTGTAGCATAGTTGGATAATGCACCTTCCCCGGTTTGGAAAGAGATCCAGGTTCTAATCTTGGTGGCGCAACAACAATATTTTTCGATAAAATTGATTTTAAATGTATATCTTTCTAATGAATACATTTAATTCATACTTAATTAAAAATTTCGTGTCATAGCTACTTACCACGTGAAAATAAAGTATGCAAGTACATGAATTTAAGGTGTGGGGCAACAGAGAGAACGGAAGACAAACCAATGTTCACCCACTTGGCAGGTGTTGTTTCGAGAACTCGAACTACATACTTACCAAATACTGCAACGTCGGTATTATCGTCCCAAAAATCGTGTTTCACAATATTTTACGTACACATAAAAATATGATAAATTTTACTGATACAAAAATCTTATCTTCCCGACCTAAAAATACTTGATTTTGCAATATCATCAGATAACAATAAAATTTATAAAAATATACAAACACAGTGGCAAGAGGGCAAGTTATACGCGTGTCATACACTCTTGAACAATTATTTATTCGTCTGATTATCTCCTTCTCGTCTGCCGAGTCGTTTCGCAGCTTACCGCAGTGAGCGCACCCCGGGCAGTCGCACATCACCCGGGACCGACTGCACTAAAGGAAACGGCACACATCACCGGACACCGAATTAACGAGACATGCACTTGACACCGAAAGGTAATTGACAGGGAGGTGAACCAATTGGTAATATGCAACACGCACTGCGCGTCATCGCACGACTCGGATGTAAATAGTATTTAAAAGTTCAGAGAAAAGTTGCACATAATTGAGATGCAGCTTCTTCGGATGGCGCCTTGTCTGCCAGAGACTTTTATATGATTGCGCGATGTGTATATTTAATGGTGGTGTATATATAAGCGTATTTTTGGACGCGTGAATGTGTGGAGCATCATCAGGTACAATAACGAACTTTACAGTCTGTGTAAGGGGGATAAACTCGCAATACTGAGATGGGTGAGACACCAGCAACGGATGCATGATTCACGAATTCCAAAAAAAATACTCGATAGAAATTATTGATTAAAATCAACCTCTACTTCGGCCGCAGGAAGGGTCGTAGAACTGATCAGTCATTGCCAAAAGACTAAGTTCAGTGAACGGGCATTCGTGGTGGCAGGCCCAAAAGCTTGGAACTCCTTGCCCTACGCGATAAGGAACGGTGCATCGGAGACTTATTGAAAAATGGTGAAAATTCACTGTTTCCCAAAATCACATCCATATGTGTACATATGTCGTAACAATGTTTAATTTTACACGCTAGTGTAGGATTCAACAGTTTGAGCAAGTTTGTGAAATCTTTACGAAAACGGTGCTGTATAAATTATCAAATTTAATTAGTATTTATTATTAGAAGACGAAGAATAAGCACATGCTTTTAGTGAATAATTGGTAATGGGTAGTAGAAAACTGAGTATTGTAGAGGCGGAAGATTGAGGAGGCCATACACCATTTAGGTTGTAGCACCATTGAAGAAGAAGGCACTCTTTGACCATCTTGTACAATTATATTATTATTGATAGTATGGGTCGCAAACCGGGATCCCGACTCTCGAAAATACCGGGATACCGGACTAAAACTTCAAAATACCGTGATTGGATTTATGAAAACCGGGATTTTCGAAATTTTCGGCATTTCATTTTCAAAAAATATAAATTGTTTTTCTTAGTTTCCATATCGTATTTAAAGCAAAACGTATGAATAATTTATGTGACAACTGCGCTAGCTATCGATGCGATCGACCGACGGACTAGATCTGTGCTCTGTAATTCATCGGTAAAAAAAAGTATGGTATGCCTTGTGATTAGTTTCGAGAGCGATCTAACATTAGACACGTTATCATTTTTACTATCTCATTATTTAAATTTGACCAAAGATTAAGAATAACACAAATTATTTTAATATTAGATAAAAAAAAACTATTTAAATTAAAAAATTTGGAATATTATTTTTGTACGTTTGATTAAAGTCTAAAGTTAGATATTTGTGTTATCGTTAAAAGCTTATTAAAAAAATTGATGTGATTTTTTCTGAATGTTTTATTTCATTTATAAATCGTTACTTTCATTATCGACGAAAGCTACTCTCGAGTTGAGATAAGATGTACGATGACCGACCTTATATTTCTATACAAGATCATCAATGATATAATAGACTGACCCCGGATTGTTGGTCCGCTTGACTTTCACGCACCATTGAAACTCGAGACACAATTCATTGTTCTATTAGTGGTAATGTCAGAACCCATGCATCAGGTAACTCCGCAGTCCCCAGAATGCATTCTTTGTAAATTTAACTCTTTATAAGACTACATTATTACAATTTGTTGTGTCTCAACTCAATGGTGACGGATAAATTGCTTTATTTTGTTGTTTATATGTTTACTTTTATTTTTGATTATGAAAAAAACACGCTGACATTATATAATTTTTTTCTTTGTGTATTGCACTCACTTCTGATGAAATTTTCTGTTATTTTACAAATTATGTTAATGCCTGAATAGCATAACTTCAATGTCGAAAATACCGGTTTTGGTAAAAGGGACCGGGGTATTGCGACTCCTAATTGATATGCGATCTTTCAATGTACAATGTATCGGCACGATCGCGAGAGCTCAATTGTTCATTATATCTTTCTAAAACCCGTATCCGGCACCCTACGGCGTTCCCAGAGTCCCTGGAATGAGGTTTAATTATGGAATGATGCTCTCCAAACAGTAGGCAATAAATGTATGCAAGAACGATAAATAAGCAATAATAAATGAACAGATGGTCACGAGGCACTGTATTATTTTAATGAAACAAAAACACGCCCGTAGTATTGAGAAAGTAAAAAGGCGATAATTGATTGCAAGCAAAAAACTGTTGTACCACCGGTTGTTTAGTCTGCAAAAGAAAACATACCATTAGCGTTGGTAGGAGCATTTTTTTTTTTTTTTGATATGAGAAAACAAAACCAAAAAATGGTTGTGTTCGTAAAAGTTTAAAAAAAAAACCCACAACGATTTTAGATAAAACAACATTGCTACATTTACATACGTTATTGGAATCGACCTCCGGCTATACTAGTATTTTAATGATTTCATAGAATGTCCATAGTAATTGAATTTCAAAACTTTCGGGATTAATATTTTTGATTAATTTCGGGATACCATAGATAAAGACTTGATTAAATGTTCGATTCTTTGGTATTGCTTCGGGGATATTATTATTATTCTTTCATATTTAAGAACTGTGCTTCTTGTCGGTGTGGTGCTCTATCCTGGACACCATTTAGAACTCTGCATTAGCCTTGCTCATTATTTGGTGGATGTATTTTCGTCTAGGCCTTCTTCTCTGTATTCTGTCTTACTCTATCATTCTCTCAATTACCTACTCAAATCATCAGTCAGTAGGGCCAGTGTCTAAAAATATGTTCTATACACTAACCCCTTCGATTTTCGATAATGTATATTAACTCTCAGAAGATTCTCAATTCAAACAATTTGTCAATCTTGTATTATTATGTACATTATTTTTTGTGCAAAGATTATTTACTTACTTTGTATTTGGGCTTTCTCGTTCTTTACACTAATATAAAATTAATATATTTTCATAGAAAGCAATCACTTTGTGGTTTGACATTTTATATTAAATAAAATAACAATCACTTTGTATGAAACCGCGAAATTCATTATACGTCAACCGGTTTCGCTTATCTCAAGCTACAACGGTTGGACAATTTAGAAGCCCCTGAAATAAAAAGGGCAACAAATAGTGATACGCCAATTTTAATAATCAAATGAATTTATCCATCAACACTGTATTTTCCCCTCCCTTAATGTTCCGTCTATCCGTATATGTATTTTGTCTTTTTCTCTCGCATATAATTTTATATTCAGTCTCCCTTGATGTTATATTTAACTATATAGGTATTTTGTCTCTCTCTTTCACATGTAATTTTATATTCGTCCTGATGAAGTTTGAGGTAAGCGAAACCGGTTGACGTACAATAAATTTCGTGGTTTCGTGATTGTTATTTTATTTAATAGTAAAATTAATAATCAAATTAGCTTTTTCTAATTTCTAAATTCCGGGATCGGATTCACTAAGTGTGATTTATAAGATAACGCTCATTTTATACTGTAATATTTTCAGTTTCAGACACAGCGAGCTCGTTTATTTACCATGTTCTGATTTTACCAGGAGCTCACCAGAAGAACGTCTTCACATTAACATACCCGTTCTCCTCGAGTACACTCTTCAAGATCAACACATAACGTACAACGTCACGCCAACAAGAAAGATGTCCGTCTCTGCGGAAAATTCATACGTCTGCAATGTATCATATTATAATTAACGAGAAGAATATCTATGTGGGTAGTAGGGACTGTCGCGTCATAACTAAAAAAAAGTCATTTAAAAAAACTTCATTCGCATCTAAACTCCGTGTCCAGATTTAAAAAAAGTGCACACAAAAATTACCAAGAGCATTTTGTTATTCTACCTCATCTCGGAACGGGCTCAGGTGTGTGTGTGGGAGAAAAAAGAAGCAAGACGAGACGGAGCAGATCGCATACACGCCTCTCGCTCTCTCGCGTTGGACGCGCCTGACAAATGGCGGTAACGAATAATAATAATAATTATTCGCGAAGGCATTCTTCGGGGCTCAAACCAGTTTGTCGGCTGTGAACCTGGAATTAATTATTACACGAGATGCTCGATGCGACCAGTGCGCCAACAAAAGAAAGTAGAATTTATTACATAAGTAATAAAACATGGCGCAACGCAATAATTGTACCGAATCAGGCAACACCATTTATTTGAGCGAAACAATAGAGCAATGGGCATTTTTCAATAAAAGATTGCCGGTTTATCGTTTTCTATTTCGGATATCTTAAAATATCGCACGCAACTTGTAAGACAAAAATTAAAAAATGAATGACTATAACATCATTTGTATTACATTATATTCTTTCAACGGTTCTCCTCGGTTGCTTTTGTGCAATTATAAAATTACAGAACATTTGTTCGAGAAAAATATTATACGGTGTGTCCCAAAAGTCTATTCCACTTTGCTTCATTCGCTGCACTAACGCGACGACATAAATTGGCCTCCAAGTAGCCCTGACTTGACACCGATGAACTCTTTCCTATGGAACTACCTTAAATCAAAGGTATGCAGTAATAATCCTCCTCTGGACCGATTAAAAGAAAATATTGGAGAAGAAATGGCAGCGATCACCGTTTAGAAGAGTGCAAGCGAAATAATGTATCACATTTAGAAAACATAATTTAAGTAATAAATTCCCAGGGACTAAACTTAAATGCAAAATAAACATTTTTTTATTAAACCCGTCCTTTATTTTATTACAGAATTTTAATTACGAAAGACTTGTATACAAAATAACTAATATGAAAGTAAAGTCCTTAGATACCTGTGGTCCTGGCTGATATAAAATAAATAGGTAAACATTGAATTTAATAATCAAGCATTACTGACGCAGGCGTGTTTCTGTGGTCATCTGTTAATGTAATTGTGGTAGTACTACCGTAGATTAAACATTATAACTCAGCACTGTGTGTCGGCCATCTTGTGACGAGATGAATTGCGTATTGGAACGTTATATCACGATACTTAAATATATTAGATTCGGTTATATTTTGTTTTTTTTCTGTAAAAGTAACAGGAAATAAGAGGTTTTTCCGGGATCGCTACCCACCAACCAAACTCGAGTAGGCCACGTGAACCGGGTTCAATAACAGCAGCCCTTATTGCATTACAACCAAGAGTGCGCAGTCACGCACACGAAACACCGAATCGATCATATGCCCGGCGTCAGCGTGATTTTATTAAAGTCCGACCAGCGAATGTGTTTTCCCGATTATACAAGCATACAAGATTTCGCTGTCTCTATTTCTGCTACATCTTCCCATTAAATACGAGACACCGATCAAACAAGAAGCTTTTTTTGAGGATTAATCTTTTTTTTGTTTGTTTGCTCGCCGTGAAATATGGCGGTATCCGTCTCCGTCTGCAAATAATGGGCTCTCTATGTTACCACTAAAGTGCGAGATCGGTGATCGCTAATGGATCGACCGTCTCACAACGCTCAGCCCGGTGTGTCCATTCCTGAGAAAGTCTCCACTCGATGTTCACTGAAACGATCAATGGTGGATTGAATATTCAGATGAATCGCTCGCTCGAATGCAACCACCGACGCCAACGTGGGAAAATGCATTCGAAATATTAAAAATATTTCACACCTTTATCGAATAGACATTGAGATGACCATACACAAAGCCTAAATCGTTAACGAAAGTGTGGGAAAGGAATTACGCTTAAAATAATTAAATTACTATTAAGGATATATTATACTCGGGGAAAAAAAAACAATTATATTATGACTAGCAGAAAGCAAAACATAAATTATAATGGCTAATAAATAATAACACTACACCATTTGCACAAAGTAGTCGGAATATAATAAAAACTTTTTTATCCAATTAAAATTATTACCAATTAGCTATAGCGGCCTATTGAGTTCGTATCTTAAATGAAATATGGTCGTGAAATTCACATTCGAATATGCATCTACGTAGGTATAACATTCCCAAAAAAAAAAGATGGATCGCTTTGCTTGGTTTAATTAATTAGGGTTTTATTAAACTGGCCAACGCCGCATAAAAAATAAGAACAATTCATTCATGATGGAAAGAGATTTAAATTGAAAAATATACAGGGTATAACAGACCTAGTCCACAATATTTTATGGATGAATACCCGTCTAAATTACGAATTATGTTCAAGGAATATGTGTAAATTCTTCACCGTTGCGTAAAATATTTACAAAATCATGTTCAGCTTTAAGTGTACGTAAGAAATAAATATTTGCGAAATTTATCCATTATTAATCTATATCTTTGCTTCAGGCCCTAAATCATTTAACAAAAAATAGTCTAGCCGCTCGAAATTCGATGACTTTTAATTTTTTGTATTCAATATATAATTTAGAATTAATAAAATATTTCAATTAATCGAAATAATCGCATAATTACGTGTATTTTTTAAATGTTTATATCTCTGACATGGTTGAGATTAGATCCACCCATAAAATATTGTGGACTAGATCTGTTACATCCTGTATATAGAAATATACAAAATAAATAACATATATATATATATATATATTTATTTCATCGGCAGTTTGTTTCATCGCTCCTGAGGAGAAATTTTTACAAAAATGACGCTATATAATACGATTCATACATTTTATTTGTATTCAAATCGACAGTTGTCGTTCTAAAAAATATTACATAACTTTATTTTTTTGTAAATTTTTAAACTATTAGGAAATTCGATATGTTTGTAAAACAATTTAAAAGAGAAAATTATTGTAAGAATTTTAATACAAAAGTTAATTTTGACCAAAATGTCACACGATACCTTGTTACAATATCACAATTTATGAACACAAGTGTCACAGTAAGCGGGGAATTTTTTCTCAGAAGTGACAAAAAAATATATTGCGTTATATAAATAAGGAAATTATACATTCAAGACGAATTCTTTTAATGTAAAGAGGACATACCCGATGGCAACCGAGTATAATATGTGTGTATCGAGAATGGGTACTAATTGCCACTGCAACCGGGCGATTAAACCAGACGAATTTCCATAGGCCCGAATACCGAGACGCGAGAAGTCATTCAACCGGGCCGTCGAAACGTGAAACACTTCATTGTTTTCACTTTTTGAACACGTACAAGCACCGAGCACGTTCTTTGACTTCACGAACAGGCTCAATCCTCGGCCAAAATCCGACGGAGCTCCCCCGTCATTAGTCTGCCGCGCTGAACGGTGGCATGATTTATCCCGCGGATTGCAGACGCACTGGTGAAATAGCCACAAGTCACGAAGTGTGGACGGATAGTATTATCCAATAGCTCTCTGGCACGAGAACTAGTGAAAAAGTATCGATTTTCGATTGTCCGCGACTGTTTATCGCGAGCGCACACTCGCATTCGCAAAATAACAAAGAACGTTTGGAATTCTCGATACGTTGACGTGCTAGACAATGCAAAATAAAATAACCAACGCGACGTCCGAGTGTTAGAACGCTAGTTAGTGTTAGTGGTCAAAGTAAGTTAAATTGAGTGAAATTTTTGATAATCATTAAAGAAGATCACTACTGTGAGAAATGGTAATAATGAAAATAATACAGAAGATAAACTAAATAAGAACATCATAATCTTTTTTTTTAATAGATTCTGTTAAAGAAACGCTAACATATGTTTTTGACTAGTTATTGACATCTTAAAGAAGAAAATGATATTTTTCGAAACCGGTAGATGTATTTTAATTCATTAAGTGGTTAATAAAACAAAATTTAAAATAATGGACGATAATCTCAAATCGCCAATCTCAAAAATAACATCCTCAGCAGGGCTGCAACACAGGCTAAGTCTTGGCTGCCTGCATTTTCATCACTCCCAGAGCACGACAGTCCGCGACCACATTGTTATACCATATTAGCTTCTGTTTAACCACTGCAACAAACTTTATTCGCGGGTTTTACACGCCTTAACTAGAATAATCTTCAGAGTTCTTCATTTGTCTCCAGAGACCAATACATTTATGGGGCCGTAAATTCTATGAAGAATTTTTCTTTCAAAATTGTTTACGATTCTCTCCATCGTATTTTTAAGTGTTGAAGTTTCCGACGCCTACGCGAGCGCGGATCTTTCGAGTGTTTCATATAGGGTACACTTTATTCTTCTCGAGGGTAGACATGATTCGAGTTGTCAGCAAAATGACTATAAACAGCTGATGATCGAAATAAAATGTTGACAATACATTAATTATTATATTCGTCGGGTGAACCCTGATGCTCCCGAGTTCAGTGCTTCATCGGGAAGGCGGCAGTGGGCGTAAAAAATATTATGCAACGCTAAGCTGCGACTTTTTGTTTGCCAACACATCGATCCCAAACTTCTATCTGGCCGTCTTCCAGCGGAAACATTTGGAATCGCTTTCGCCGAATACGTGGACCATTTTATTACTAGACCCGAAATCTCGAGAGACGAGTGTCTGTCTGACGTGGTCTCGCGCACCGGATTATCGACGATGTTGCGCGATCGATCTGGGAGTACAATTCGTTCAGTGGCGTGCACTCGGCACGGACTTGGCTAAATTTAATACCTAACAATGCTGCAGAAGTACGGCGGGCCGAATTGTCAGTTATTGGGTATGAGTAAAGGGTTAAGAAAAATATAAAATAATACAATGTTTATAATAAAATCGAATGCATTCAACTGCGCTTGCTTGAACAATTCAGTTCAAGTGAAGACGTTTATTCTCCAAGAGAGACGGTAGGTACATATTATGTTGGTTTATGTACGTTTGGGATAAATTTTACGAAATACACACATAGCTTTATTTTTTTTTCTTCTCCTTTTACTCAGGCAATCCACCCTTCAAGGGTGATTTGTGCCATTACACAGCTTTATTTGTTATTTCTAAATTCCATTTATTACATTTAACACATTAATATGCGAACATTCAATTTTGGGCGAAAGTAAACGAACATACTCAATACACAATAAATACAAATTAAATGCATTAATAATTTTATCGAAAAATATTGTTGCTGCTACCGGGATTCGAACCTGGATCTCTTCCTATTCGGGGAAATTGTATTATCAGATTATGCTACGGCAACACAGTGCACTGATGACAAATTTTCGAACCTATATGTTACACTTTTCAAATTGATACATTTATCGTACCATTATTTGAAAGCCATCTTCTTTATTTTTACGGAATCTCAAATACTTTTGAGTAATCCGATAGGAGACGCCAGAATAAATAATATTTTTTTATTAAATTTTGGACACATTGATATAACTTATATATTAGTAAAGAGAACACGTTCTCATTGTGAGTTGTAATTATTCAGAATATATCACAGACCTATTACATCTTCACAATAAGAATGTGTTCTCCTTAACAATACATAATAAATTTAATAAATATGTGATTCAAATTAATTTCGCAGAAATTACAGTTATGCACAGATTTTTAATTGCGGAGTTACGCCACTGAACTGGTTTTATTGCAATATTATATGCACATGTATACATAGTCTACGACTCGTGGCTTCGTCATTAATGTTCATTAAAAAATTCCAACTTTTCATGTTACGTGCACACAGTTTTACCTTCCAGCTACTGTCCGCCATTCTGTCTCAATTTACACTGTTATCTTTTGTTCTCGTTCTAATTCGTATTATTAATTGTTTATAGGCTCAGTAAGTTCAGTAGTTCCATCAGTTTAGGTTAGTGTATTTTTTTCCAAATATGTATTTCTTAAACAGTTTAATTAATAAAAAGGAATTAAAATGAATTTACTATCTTAAATATCGTTGTGTATACCAATCAGAAGCCAGCAAACAGTGGTGAAAGATCAGACTCGGATTGAATGATCAGAATTGATTATCAGATGTGACTTACCAGCGACCCCGGGGCCGGCCACCGATAGATAAAGAATTTGAGTAGAGCAACCGGCGATCCAGGTCCACCGGGGGCGGTAGAAAGTGAGGCAGATATGAAACAGCAGCCGCCCGCGGCAGTGGAACAGTAAACAAACCAATTTAGAACGGGGCAATGCGAGTCGCGGCGCACTTTTACAAAAAGCAGGTACGCTGCATACTTGAAACTCATTAAGTTCGAGGGAAGTGTTCAGTCTGAACACTAATTAACTTCAATGCATGAAGTCATGCTCGGAGATTGGTCCGTCCAACCGTCGAAATAGATTTTTAATTATTTTTAGTAAATGGATTATTAATAAGTCCTTAAACGACCAGATAAGAGTCCTAGTATGACATTCGGTTGACAGAGTCTTGAGTAGTGATGGCTAAATCGTTATTTCAACCGTTATTGTGACTGTGATTATTAAGATTACTCGTAATTTTTCGAACAATCGCTGGTATCTTTTAAATGTCATGAACGCATTAACACGCCAAACTTTGTACGTCACGCCAAGTTATAAGCGTGTTAACGCGCACTTTTGGACTTTGCAAACTTGCAGGGATAAGTCATATCTGTCGCGTGTCTCCGACCTCTCTAGCCGACGTTGTAGACCCTACAAAATTATTCGAAAAATAACCCGGAACATTTCAGACGAAACTGGATCAAGATGAGCTGAAGTGACCCACGCCAAAATACGTATGCAGACATTGCGGACAATATCCTCTCGGGCAATTTACCAAGAATACACGTAAGAGTAAGTAGATAAGGTTTAGGCTGCCTCGTCAATTTTCTGAAAAAACCTACAAAGTCAAATAACAATTCAATCTAATACTTTATATACTGTAGTAATTAAACTAAAGACCAGGTTTTCTCGTCAGGTTGTTGCCGAAACGTGGATGAATGAACAAGAAAAAGATGACTATCCCCAGGACGATACCAGTTTTGATCTGAGAAAACGATTCCCTGATAACTGCACACAAGACAAGGATACACGTGACAACTGCACATCTGATTATATTGAATTAAATAACCCAACTTAATATAACTTCACTTTACATATCTAAGGAATATAAGCTTTTGTGCGGTAACTTATATATTTTTTACTCTATTACTTCGTGTGCAGTTGTCTGCGCGCAATAGTATATGTGTGCACCTGTGTTGCGTGCAGTTGTCCTGTTTATGCGAAGTTACATGATCACCGAAAAAACTAAAAATATATTGAAAATGTAAGATTTATCCAATTGAAACAGATTTTAATTTCGGTTCTGGTCATCAGGGCGCCCGCTGACGGGCGCGCGTCATCCGCGTCATAACAAACCGTGTTCTGGACGATGTCCTCATCGCGCAAGGTTCTGTTTATCGTCCCGAGATACAGCAGCGCCGGCGATGTCGGCACCGGCGTTGTTCGAGTGTGTCAGTGGGTTCTGGCCCGGATCCAAGAGGAATCCCCGAAGATATAAATAAAATGAAAGAAAGCTATCGTATCGAGAAGTCGCGCAACGCACATCTCTGACATCATGTTCTGGTGCACTATAATCACGATCGGATCTTTTTGATGTCGAGATGTATCAAAGAGGAAGGGGACGCCGTAGAGAAACTCTAAGATTTGCTTGAGCGCAATAATAAAATATTAAAAAATCATAAAAAATAAAACGATAATGCTCGGGTAATGATGATGTACATCAAAGCAGAACATGTTTATTTTTTTTGTAGGGATATCGCACAAGGCAGGTATTCTTTGCTAAGAAATCCACAAATAGATTTACAGTGGAACCGCTACCACTATATTCGTCAGCCCATGTAACTCTTCAAATCCAATATTCGTCACATTTTTCGACAATTTTTTTTTTTTACACTATGGTTAGTTTTACATCTCAATTTGATAAAGTTTTCAAGTTTTAAAATTATTAGTATACGTAGTGGTAAAATATTTTTAGAACCTCATTAAAACTTCCACACGCATCATCAGTGAGGAGTCAGGTTGAGTACAATAATAGTATGGCCACCATTCTACAAAGCGAATTTTCACCCAATCGAAAGAGTTTAAAATAAATTTGCAAAATTTGTCAATTATAAAAAATGTAGATGTTTTTTAAACTCAATTGTGGTTATTAAACTAAGATAATAAATAAAAAAAAAAAATAATAATAATTATAAAAAATACCACGAGAGCAATCAAATTACGATTTTATCTCATGTTTAATGAATTTATTAAAGCCGTATGAAAAAAATATTATTTTTGATCCAGTATGTCTACAATAAAATTAACCCCACGTTGATTTGTCGAATCGGCGTCATTAACACAAAGTTTTTATTTATTATTTGATTAATAATAAATAATAATAATTACAACACGTTATTTTATATTTCCAGATTCGAAGCCAACGGAGTACAACTGTCACAAGTTGGCAAAACAAACGGGAGCGAATAATTTTTGTTGTTTATTTAAAAAAAAGTTTGAATTAATAATATTTGAAGAATTTACATCTTGCAAATGAACACGACACCGCTCAAATGTTAGAGGCAAAACAATATTATTTTGACAATAATTAATTATTCATTAAAAGATAACGATATATTAATCGAAATATATAATACTGAAACGAAATACAAGTACAATTAATTTAATTGAGGAAGAAATGTAGTTTTGATAAGCCGTCCAGCCGTCCAATAAAGACAGCTCTGTTTGACTAATGGTTTCTGTGCGGAATTCGTTAAAACCGCGCACCGCCTCGTCAATATTAACTCTTGACGAGCGACCACTCGGGGAAGATGACATAAACATCAGGATGTTCTGGGTCATTGTAATCTCCAACAATCGGTAGGTTCTCACAGCGACTTCTCGTCACGACGAAATACAAAAGAAAATAATGACGTCATTTAAAAAAAAGGCTTAAAAAATAATTTGTAATGGTTTTTTAATAAGAGATCTTCTAATTTTATACAAAGGCGGTCACAAAACGTACCATGCGTACGAAAAAAAAAAATTAATGTTACCAGTACAATATTACTTTAATTCCTACACGTCATCTTCTTTTCTCCTTCATGTTAGTATTGGTCTCCAGACTTGAGTGTGACGATTTACATATTTTATATTGATTACGTATTTTTGCTACGCGGTGGAAATAAAATTATTTCAAAAACCGTGCGTACAGAGTCGCACATGTGAGGCCTGTGACCTGATCGCGATGTCCATGCAGTGTATTTGCAGTCATACATACTCATGGACAAGGACGGAAAGGCTCGGCGGGGTATCGGGAGAAATCTTTACCTATTGTTTATATTTTACAAAAAAAAAATATTCAAATCCATCCTTTTCTTCGTCTTTTATTGCATTAATTTATTTTTCTAAAGTTTGTAATTGCAGAGCATTATAATATATAGCGACATACAAATTAGATAAGTGAGCATTACTAATGACGCGAGACTAGAATCTAGTCTCTCGTCACTAGTAATTCTATTTTAATTTTTATTTTTAGAGAAACAAACAGTGTAAGAATAATAATTGATTAAACATAATATATAAAAATAACACCAGTGAAGTTTCTTCGGAATTAAATAAATAGTACATAATAAACTAAAAAATAGTAAACTTAAACAACCTGATAAAAAAAAAAAACTGAAAAGAGAAACTAAAGAGTGTTTTTAAACTGAGCATACAAAGTGGAATGGGTAAGGAGGGGAGGGAAATGGGATGCAATACAGTGAAACCTTTTAGATTGAACACCTTCTCTGAATGAACACCTCTCTACATTATATATATTGAATGCACACACAGCTATTTTCTCACTAATTCACCTTTTCTGAATGAACACCTCTTTACTTTGAACATTGAGAATAGTATTTATCTCTTTATTACACACTGTTAGAATGAACATTAAATAATTTTTGACAAGATAAAAAATCCAGCTAGTGATAAACTGCCTACTTTGTTCTATACTGTAATCTCCTCCGTTTTCAGCGTTCCTGGTACCGTTAGATTGCTCGTCACATTTCCTGTCTGCCTATATGTAGAACTGGATGTGTTTAGACTAGCTTTCGACACTGAATTCATTTTTGATATTTTGAAAAACATGTCATCAACATCTAAGAAAAGAAAGTACAATGAAGTGATTTTAGCAGACAAAATCACAGCTATAAAGGATTTAAACAATGGAATGTCTGTCAGGGATTGTGCCAAAACATTTTCTGTTTCTGTTGGCACTATTGTGAACTGGAAAAAGCAAGAAAACATTACAACAGCAGCTTTCGAAAACCAAGATCTTTCAAAAAAAACGACCATCAAGAGTTGCTGGTGAATCAAAATTACTTGACCAAAGAGTTTTTGACTGGTTTGCTGCTGCACGTGCTCGCCATATACCTGTGTCTGGGCCAACAATACAAGGCAAAGCATTACTTGTGAACATTTAAATTAATAAAAAAAAAAAAATTTTTTAAAGAATTTTTTATTTACCTGTTAAATTGAACACCTCCTTACATTGAACATTTTTTTCAGTACACTAGTGGTGTTCAATCTAACAGGTTTCACTGTATATATAATTTATGTTAATAGTTATTGAAAAGTTGGCGTAGTTTAATTTTAAAGGGAAGCAATGTATCGTTGAAAATGTCCAAGTTATTAGAAGACTTTACGGCATTTATTACATATATTTTTACGTAGAGCTAATCATAAAACAATTTTTTATGTAATTATTTCTGCCAACATTTGGGTAAAAAAAGATTATTTGATCGTGTTGGATGTGTGGGACAGTTAAAAGTTATTTGTTCTAATAATTAGTCAACTAAGTTATGTAAAATTTTATAGAGGTAGGATAAATCTTGTGTGCTTCTTCTATTCAAGAGGAGGGGATTTTATGGGAACACTCACTTTCTGAATGAGATTTAGTGTCTAAACGGGCACGTGAATTTAATATATTAAAAAAATTATGTTGAACATTTTCAAGTCGGTCGCTGTAGGTGAAATAGTGTGTGTTCCAAACTACCGATCCGAATTCGAGTTGACTGCGTACAAATGAGAAATATAAAATGATAAAGGGTGATTGGAATGGATTAGACGTTCTAGCAATGAATGTTGTCACTCTTGTAATAGAATATAATATAATCAGCATTTAGTCACTAGGTGAATATATTATATGTTAATGTGAACATAAAGAGACATTGAATTTGAATATTTGAACCAATAAATATCGTTTTTAAATTAATAATAATTTTTCTACTTTTATAGAAAATTTCCCAGGCCGGTCCGAGTCACTAATCTATCCCCCTATAAGTACATTTATCATGATTCTGTAGGTATCTATATTTTGAAAATTCATCCCTTTTATACCGACAAATATCATGTTCCGATACCGGTATCAAGTTTACAAGATCCAAAATGACGAAAAAAATATCAAAAAAATTGGGACACGGTGATGATGTGAGGATTGGCTTTCTGGTCACCGCCACTCACACGTGTGATATACTATACGTTCATCGGCGCGAGAAATCGTCGCTTATTATTCTTAAAATGCCAAACGCCTTAACCTTTAAACCAGCGCCATTTTATATTTTTAAATATAGTGTTGGGGGGTTCCAATTCTTGCGAAATTTAAAAATATGAAAATACTTCTTTATATTTAGGCGGCATTTCGTAACGACATCCAATACAAGATTCAACATACATACATACATACATACATGGGGACGACATAAAATTGCAACAGGTAATAAGGAAATCGAAAAATGAAACGGGAGTATGTAAATATTAACCCGTTAGCATCGTTAAAAACGGTATCAAATAGTGTTTATTACAACGTTTTAATGTAACGGTTAACAAGTTTATTAACTCTAATCATATATATAAATCTCCCTTTTTTACTTCCTCCAATATTTTGCGAAGAGTGCGAGTAACCCTGCACACGTAGGTATATACAAATACGTACAAAAATAGACAGCCATTCCTTGAAGATGCGCGCTTCGCACTACACGGTCTAGAAATTAATTTATTAAGCCTTGGTTATTCTAAAATTGGACATAAATCGGACCACGTCCCAATTTCGTTCAATCTGTGATTCAGAAACTAAATCACTATTTAAAAACATACAGATTTTAATGGCACATTTCTTAATTCGTCTGGATGTACTAGCAATTATGCAAACTGTTTATAAATTGTGGCCGTCTTAATTCTGCGACCGTCTCATGTTTATAAATATTCGAGGTTAGGTACTTACGAGCGGGAACGATGGTCAAATATTATGCATGTATTTAATGTTGAACGTTCCTCCAGATACTAAATACTTTTTTGTTGGCCTTCTCGACTGAAGGTCGTGACTGTTGGGTTAGGTTACGTTAGGTTAGGTCTGATTGAGATTAGAGAGTGAGATAAAGCCGAGAAGAAGTAAAAAAAAAAAAGAGAAAAAACCGCTCAATGTACAGGTGCTAATTACCCACTTTGGTAGGCCGTAGTCCGTGACCAATATGATGTGTTATTGGTGTCACAATCTCTTTGAAGTATATATTAGCCATAATTTAAAATATATATATATATATGATAGATAAACTATTTATTTAGATTATTTCATAGTTTGATCTAAAACTGTCCGATAAGAAACGTACACAGTTGCAAGTAAATATAATTCGGTTTTTCTGTTTGAAATGTTCGTCGTATTATTTTTCAATTTATGCTACAGTACTCATTATAAAAGGAAAAAAGAATACGGCAAAAATTATTTTTTTATTAAAAACAAGAAAATACCTACCGCATACATGTAAATATCTTTACACTAGGTAAATGGCGAACGCAATTATTATCGTTTCCAAGTAATCAATATAAACAAGTGTTTTTCATACTTATATAATCTGTAAGGATACGACCTGTCGATAATTTGTTTCATTAAAATAACAAGATGGATGTCGAAGATAAAATAAACATTTATAAAATCAAATTGATTCCTATGATGAAATCCATCTAGTAGAATCAAATAATACGAAATATAATCAAATAATCGGAAACTGCATCGCAAAATAATAAATAAGCAGCTAGACTCATGTTATTTGAGCGTTTTTCTTCCACTTGGGAAGTTGAATAGGCCCAGGTCAGATGGACTGCATGTCAAATCTGTCCAGTCACGAGTCTGCCGCAGCCTAACGACATTACACATTATATTGTATTGTTAAGAGTGGTAGGTACGAACATTAAAATATCAAAGCGGTAAAATTGCAGTCAGACGTGAGCGCGTCGATGCGGTTGCAAACGGTGACCTTCCAGAAACTGTTAGAAATAAAACTACAAGTGACTTTGCTCGCGGTCGAGAACGCCACTTTAATAAATCGCGGCTAATTATAAAGATTGACGTCACCCGAGACATTCGCATGGAGCGGTAATGTATTGTATGCAATAACGAAGACGCAAATAACTTATCAATACAAGTATTTTTTTTGGATATCAAGAATTTACCAATAACAGTGGCGGACCTGTAGTCGCGATTGCGAGAGGCCTGCGAGAGGTTGCGCAGTCTCGAGACAAAGCCCCCCCAAAATGTCCAATGAGACAGGCGTCATACCTGGTGACTGACGACGCGAATAAACAATTTAAAAGATCGTCTGCAGATGAATCTGTACATTATTTGTGATCCGCCATCGGGAATTCTAAACTCGCAGACGTAAAACATCGGTAAAGAAAAAATAATAACGTTAGTACATGAAACAGGTGTTCTCACAAAAAAGTAGGTAGGTGCAGGTAAAAAGAGGTAATGAAAAAATTGGAAAAGTTAGTCAGTCATCGTACGTCAGCCCAGTGAAACCCGCCGAGTCTCCAGGTAGAGTGAGTTTGTTAAGATCCGTTTCAAACAATGTAATACATTTAGCTTAATGACTGCACTCTTTAGTCGTTGATCCAAAAGTCTAGAGTACAATACCAGCACGTATTATTATCGTACGAAAAATGAAATCAAAATACAGGAATACCCCGGTTAATAATACCCGGAACGGCGATAAGCATTCGAGTTATCGCGGTAATTCGCAGGTATCGTGAATTGTAAAGGTGATCCGAAGTCAACCGAGAGAAACACGCCATATGTGATATCTGTCAAATATAATCTACACCAGTAACGAAAATGAGACAATACACGAAAGAGCAGCATATTGAAAAATTCGCGGGAAACATCGTAAAGTTTCAAGAGCTTTTCGTGTGTTTTTAATGTGTATGTAGAATAATAAATAATTCATGTAAGAAATTCAAAATTCCTTTACAACAACGGCGTACTTATCATACATTCAGGTGCCTGATTAAAATGCTTCCTACGATTATTCGCAATAATCCTTCAACGAGCAGCGTTCGATTGGTCGAATTATATTTTATATTTTACGCGCGACATTTCAACACGGTGGTTCAACACCGGAACAGAGGTGGAGGAATTTCTAAACTTGTCGCATTTTCTACGAAAATTATGAAATGAATCACAAATATGTGAAATATCTGGAACGTGATGAAGTAAACACTATTAGGTGACGTCACGCGGGGATCGGGGGAGGGGAGTATCGTTTTGTCGCTTTGATGTCCAATGGATTTATTTTATTGAAATGCTTAGATCGAATAAATAAATAATAAATTAATATAGGGCGACGATCTAGCTGAGAGTTGTGGAGGAAGATCGAACCGATAAACATTTGGATCAAAATGAAAATAGAAGTGGGCGTGTGATGCGTGGCTTACCAACGTGACATAGAGATGTTGAAGATTTTGGAACAATGGCATTAGGGGGCCCGAACACCGCTCCGCACGACGAGCGTTTCTTCTCATTACAAAACATTTCTACCGAGATATGAAGGGGACCGTTTTTAGAAATATTTTATTTGAAATCTGCAAAGAACTACGGGAGTTAACGCAACTATAATAATATTATATTATAATTCAGCTAAGCTCGTTAGCCAGCCTGATTCATCATCTTGTTTTAAAGAATGGTTCTAGAGAAAAAGGAAAAAATAATGACATCACATAAATTTAAATAAAATTGTGTAGAGCATTGTTTTAAGTCAGATTTAACGACTTTATTCACACAAGTATTCAGTGGCGTAACTAGAAAAATTTGACCCCGATGCAAAATGAATGCGCTCCGCCCCCTAAGTACTAATTAATCAGAACAAAGTTCATCTCTTGTCTCCTACAGTATCCACACTTTTACGAAAAGTTACAAATTTAACAGAGATCATAAAATTTCAATCCTAGAAGGGTTTTCAAATCGATTCAGCACTCCCCAAGTCATTTTTTCAGTTTTCTTTACGTAGAACACCGGAACAGGGAAGGAATTTCTATTACGAAAATTATGATATTAACCATAATATGTGAAATATCTGGAACGTGATGAAGTAAACACTATTAAGTGACGTATTATATTTCGAAAAATATACATTCATTTTAATTTCAAAAACGAGCGTTCCGCTGTTTCCAACGCGACAAGAATTAATTACATTACAATTAAATAATGCACTTCATTTTCTTCAGCATTCGTAGTATTTTACCAGCTCGGCAAACTCGAAAATGATTTTAAGATTCGCAATTTCACTTTTTAAAGATTAAATCCAAAGTAAGTAAACGTTAATAACGCATTGCATTAAAGGAGTTACGCCGCTGCATATATTCACACTACTCAAAAGTACCATCCGCGAGGGTTCCAAGAAAAAACTTTCTTGTAAAGACTAGATAGTGTACTAAATATTAATTAACATATACACCGAGATAATCTCCCCGATACATTTCTTTGACTAAAGGCTCGCAGGTCTGCGCCGAGTGGCTGTTTTTCGGGCGCTGCTCCCAAAATACAGGTAAATTATTTATTCATAGATGTAGAAAATATACTTATCATTATTCACGATCACGGTCGAGTGAAAGTTGATTGTCCGCCACGATCGGCCGCGAAGAAGAAAACACGTTGATATTCAGGTACGCATTACCGTACCGCAGGTACGCGGAATGTCAAATCTGAGAAGCGAACCGCGTTTGAAATATGGAGGTCGCCATGTCCCCGGCTCTTCTGGGAAGCGGGCCTGTCCGTGAAGGGCAGTTTTGCAGGTTTTTGAAGAGAAAGGTTGCTGTAATCTACCTCTGATACACGATTTATATGTATCGATAGACCGTTATTAGAATTTTAACCCAAGGTCGGAATATACGAGAAGAAATATGGCAAAGCGACACACACTACAAACAAAAAATAAATAAATTTAAGTATGTATATTTAATTAGGAATTTCTCTAGCGACAGGGGAAAAAAGGTGAAATAGGCAGAAGAATCTAGGCTGCTAGGTGGATATTACGTTCGAAGAAATCTGAATTAGTTCAAACTTCGAAAAATGCGTACAGACCCACTTTAATGTATGGTCACCAAATATGGATTTAAGCACCCAGGCTGCCGAAACGAGCCACATTTGGAGAGTAGCCTTAATGGATCGAGTGAGAAGTACCTACCTCTCGACATGGACCATCCGTTTCAACTTTATATAGAAAGATTGGATGAGGCTGCTTGAATATGTCTAGCGAATGTCAGGAGAACGATTATCAAGACCTATCTTCTTGACAATTCCTGGGGGAAGGCGGACGGTGGGCCCAAACTATGTTATAAGACGTTATAAAGGCAAGGCCCTTTCAGTGGCGTAACTACAAAAATTGGGCCCCAATACAAAATGTGATGAAAAACGGCATTGGTCCCCGACATAAAATGGAAGGGTCTCTGTATATATATATTATGTGTATGTATGAATATATATAAGAATATTATAAGTACTGCGAAGTTTTATTGTTTTAATAGTAAAATTAATTTCTTGTCTCCTATAATATTAACAATCATGAAAAATAATAATATGCACTCACAACTAAAAAAATCCTAGGTTTTCTTTATGATTTTTTCTTTGCGGCGATGGTCTGGCCCCTAACCTGACGCACTAGCAGAGTCCTATTGTATAATTTGTTTTTTCATTTGTCGCAATGCCCTTTCTCGCTTTGGTGATTTTAAAAAATATTAGTCCACACGAAAAATTTGATACCAAATGTATTATTGATAATGCACGGCATTGGCGTAGTTGCGCCTCTGGCCTGGCTGGAGAATGATGCGCGCTAACTACAGCGTGCATTATGCGCGCTGTTAATTCTGTTCTATTAAACTTCCAGAAAACTCTGAAACCTGTTTTGTGGCCACCGCCCGCTGCACTAATACAACTATTTTGCCATATTCACTCCCGGCTTCGCATTCCACGAAGGTGGGTTAATACACGATTACCTGGACAGGTAGGCGAGTATGAACTAGTTGATTACTTTGTGAACAACTGCTGCTGACAAGACTCGCAGTGTTGAAATTTCAGTTAGGGCATATTCGAACATCCATTCAATTAAATACGAAACTGAGCTACTATAAAATACGTATTGCGATGATATTGGATTATGTGCTTAACCATACACAATTATAACAAATGTATTTTTTGTTGTGAAGTATCATTTTCAGAACATAACATCCCGGTAGCAACTAAATATTTGTTTAAACAAATATCAGATATATCATAGAAACAAAGCTATTTTTGTGTGTTCTTGGACATATTCAAATATTGCAAATATTTTTTCGTTAAATATCTTTCTAGTCGATTCATTTAATTCGTATTAATACATCAATTTTATTTTAATAAAAATACTTTTTAAATACTAATTAAATATATTAATTATAAAAATATACATATAAAATAAATTTTATCGAAAAATATAGTGGTTGCGCTATCGGGATTCGAACCAGGATCTCTTTTCCAATCCGGGGAAGGTGCATGCTACAGCAACTATGCTACAGCGACAGTATTTTTAACGACAAATTTTCGAACCCATATGATACACTTTTTCAAAATAATACATCTATCGTTCCATTATTCGAAAGCCATTGGTTACATTATTGAATACGTTGCTACCGAACTAAACGCATGCCTGTGGTCCGACAGCTTCCATATAGTAAACATAAGTACATATATAATGCATGATAAATATTAACAGTTTTAAAAATAAATAATGTAAAAATTATACCCAACACCCAGTGGCCCAGACCTCATTTTCATCTATCTCAAGTACTCAATTTCCTAATTGATTAATGTAAATATATAATCTTAAGTCATGAAACGAAACACATTCCTGAACGCGGTTTAGTCTACTTTTTGAAGATTTGAATAATGTCTGTAATGGTGATTATGTTTTACAGAGGCCACAGTGAACCCTCGTTTTCTACTCGGCTAAAATGCGCACAGCCAGAGCGGGTCGCGTACCTCACTCCCATAATAAATGAAATACCGCTGAGGATAAAATAAAGTGCGTGCAACACAATACCTGAATAAAAAAAAGCAAATAACATTCTTTCGAGACGGCCTTTTCTGAGCAAGTTTTATAGGTAGAGAAAAAAAACGTTTACCTGTACATACAATTAATTAAAACTTAACATTCCAATTCGCATCGCTTTTATAACAACGTGTGCAATTGGTTTGGAAATGAAAACATTAAATTTATGAACTATTTTGCCAACATTCGATGAAATACTTCAGTGTGATCTGTAAGAGGAAAACGAAACATACAATAATATGAAAGTTTTTGACACCGAAGAACAATGCTCTTACGTAAATTTAAAATTTACACGGATAGTTCTAGAACCTCTGTTGACTGGACAACTTCCTGAAGGTGTGTTCACATTGATCGTGTTTGACGCTGATTGCAGACGGGCGCGAGCGCGGTCCGAGCATGGACAATAACAAAAAATATAACTCGAAGACAATGACAAATAACACGACATACATTTTCAAATTTGTGTTCTGATAAATTGGTTTTCATTTTATCCACATACTTACCTAAATCAACTTGCTTAGTCAATTCTCCGAGAGAAAGCACCACCAGTACGTACCAGCGAAAACAAAATATTTTCAAAGTTGATGACACGTTCAGTTTAAATAAAATATCATGCTTGATAACAAAACGATGTGGTCATTGATTTTAAAGAATTTTAACTCAAAATATTAGGAACAACATAAGTAAGCGAATTCCTATTAGATTTTGAAACATACACATTTTTTGAAATTTGAACTCAAATTCGAGTAACATTCACGACATACGAGAAAAGTTAGTTTAATTCTGTTGAACAAGTAAGTGGTAATAAAATTAAGACCCACCTTCCTGTCTGAACGTTTTATAAATTAAGAAATAATTTTCAAAGACGGGAAAGTTTCCCTCAAATACAAATAATAAGAAATCATTATACCTACTTAGTCACTAATTCTTAAAATTTACAATTACATTAAGCAGTCAATATATTTCATATTTGTAATATATTGACTGCTTCGTTGACGTCAGTTTGTAGATTTGATTGACGGAATGCATAAAAAATAACTTAATAATTATCAAAATGATCGTTGATGGCGTTTAGTGAAGTTACTTCCAGAGTCAATTTTAGACATTTCAGTTAAGTTAAATTATAGCTTTTGTTTCTATGTACGCATGTACTCACTTATATTTTCATTTACAACCGATTTTCCAACCAATAGTAAGAAACTTGAAAACGAAAATGGATGAAAAAGGAAGAATGATTGTTTATGTTAGTAGTAATACACTTTTGACAAGCGAATTCATTTGTTTCTTTTATTTTTAGCCAATTTAACAAACATAAATATTCATACGACGAGACGCCTACAATTTACACTGGAGAAACTGACAACGGACGGAATCATCTTAAAACGATTAATATTCGAGAGAAATGACGTCATAATCGCGAAGCTTTAAAAGTAGACATCACGTTGAAGGGTGTTGGCTTTTAGTTACATCTTTAATGAATTCTGAAAACATTTAATAATAATATATTAGAAATATCACGAGCGATCATTATCCTCGAGTAATCAAAAACATTTCAAATGAGTTTCAGAAGCACAAAACAAAAAAGATATTATGGATATTTTGGTACAGTTAGCAGTCAACAAAAACACCTGATACATATTTATAGAATGACGGAAGGCATGCTGGACAAAAACGCACCTGTCAAGAGATGCCAAGTTTATAAAGGGGTACATTTGTTTCACTAACCAAATGACAGTCGTATGAACTGAGAGGAAAAAAGAAATACGGAAGACACGTATTCCGTGCATTCTAGTGCAACAATTTCATGCCAGATACATGGCCAGAGGGTTAACACCACACAGGTTTCTTTCAGAATGTGCACACACATAAAAGGAGAGACAAAAAGACATAGCAGTTGCAACGCAAGGCAACATTCTAACAAAACCCGATCGAGGCTGCCTTTTAAAAAACAATCAATTACTCACCCAAAGCTCCGTTCCCCAACTCATTTTAGGGCTTTATCACTACACTTCAGCACAGAACACAAATCACAATGGCACACACATTTAAACACATAAAAACTGCATTTATTTCTCTTGTAGCAATCAGACACATCAAAAACCACTCACTCCGATAAACATGGCCGATTGCAGCCGATTGACTGACTAATCGATGTGAAGTTCGTGAAATTCTCGCAATTCGTAGTGTTTACAGGAAACAAAATTTAAACAATAACAAAATTTTCCCATATTAAAAAGGTACCTACTTTTCAAATATTAAAAGGAAAATATTATCAAGGACTTTAATTATAAAATATTAAAACACATAATAATTAATATTACTATATATTTTTAATACAAATTAAAATGTATCAATTAGAAAGATATACATATAAAATCAATTTATCGGAAAAATATTTTTGTTGCTACAGGGATTCAAATCTGGATCTTTTCCTATCCGGAGAAATGCATTAACCGATTATACTACACCAATATAGTAAGTTGACGACAAATTTTTGAACTTATATGTTGCACTTTCAAATTGATACATCTGTCGTTCCATTATTTGAAAGCCATCTTTTTTATATTTATGGAATCTCAAACAATTTTGAGTATTATCTAATAAGAGACTTTAAGATGACTTAACATAATGATTCTCAGTCTCATTTAATGTTCATTAATAAATAATATCGCAAAAAGGGTCCATTAATAACAATAAATCCTTAATGAGTTGATTACATTTCTAACTATATTAGTTGTAGGTTTTTAGAAGATAATATAATGTTATGATTTTGTCGTACATATATCGTACAAGTGAAGAAAATCAAGGGAAGAAAATTCACACATAAGTGTATGTATCCAGATGATTAGATTAGATTCGTCCTGCGTATATCGACAGATAATGAGAATCTTATTTTCTGCGTGATTGGACCATAATCACGACATCATAAGGCACTTAAAATAGTTGATTGTAAAAGAATCTGAATTATATTTCACATATATTTTGTTTTATCTTCTATGTCGAGTTTCCTGGATTTCGTGTCTGATTTACATGCCCGAAGTTTCGAATCTAATTGCAGGGTCCATTACCAATGTATTAAAATGATCGTGAAAACCTGAGGACATGTTGTTTTAATTTGTAATTGTGGTAAATTTATAAAGTTTTTGATAATTGATTTGGTTGATCGCTTAAGAGAACTTCATTAATTATTATTAATTAATATTATTAGTATTAAATTAATTAATATTAAAAGTCTTCAAAGCCTTTTTCAAATCAGAAGAATACGATGCAATCTAGAGGTCAAGGATTTGATACTTGTTTCTTGAGATTAGCAAGAAGCAATCAGTAAAGAACACAGAAAAATAATAAGACGAACCGGAAAGTAATAGGCTACTGTTGCTATCGACAGTAGCCTTATTAGTTAATTTTAATAGCCAAGTTACATTACATTTTAGTAACTTTTTAGTTAAAATCTAACACTCCAACAGCGATATCCGCGGTGCTTACATTGTGTTTTGAGTATATTGTGACACAGGGGTTAAAAGCACGTCATAATATGGATACCTTAGAAAATTAATAAAATTAAACTATAAATATATATACGCACATATATTCCAATTTTTTTTAAAATTAAGCAATTTCTACCCAGTTAACAAAAAAAAAATCGTTTCTTTAAGAGTAGTCTGAATTGCGTAAGAATAATCCTGAGTGATATATTTATAACAGAATAATTTGATTTCATAGCGTTGAATAGAATATTGTTAAAAGGCTCGATAATAAATTCCCATATAGTAGAAAATTTTCATACGCTGGCAACATTAAATGAGACAACTTCGCACCTATTTGTGGCATATTTTTTGGCTTTTGTCAAGCGTTTGCGTACTGTTAATATTATTGTGGGTTGTATTTTATAACGCCAGTTCACTTTTAGTTAATGCGTGCCCTTGTTTTGGCTCATTGTAGTGCATAAGTTGTTTCTAATATTTCCAAAATGTCAGATGACGTGATAACTTTAGATTCATCCGACGAAGAAAGTAAGCCAGAGAATAAAAAACCAAAGGTATCTATATTTCTGAAGATATAAACCACAGTACTTCAGCTTTGACTGTGTAAAAAAACAAAACAAACATTTAAACTGATTAAAGTAAAATTGATTAAAAATATTTTTGTTCTACATTCAAATATTTCACAATTGATTCTGTATTATTTTCTCTCGATGCTGATAATTCTTACTAGTTAAAAATAATATACATTTATTTTTTCAGCTGAAAACTCCAACCAAGCATCCTAAAATTAAAAATCTACCAAAATCTCAAACACGACCAGCAGTTTCGGTGAATAACCAGATCAATCAGCTGCGCCCAGTTATTGGAAATTCTACTGTTTACCATAAAATTAAAGGCCCAAATCCGAATCCTTTCAATACTCAAATAAGAAACTCTTTGAATAACAACAAAGTTCGTCCAATACATATAAAACAAAATGCCATTTTTCAGTCAAAAAATTTCACCCCACTCCCTATCGGAAACTCTCTTGGACCTGTTCAGCCCTTCTTCCAAGGAAAGCTGTTTAATAATTTAAATTTTGTTAATGCTCCATTGCCTTTCTCAAGAAATATAAGTGTACAAGCGCCAGAAATGCAGCGAAAGCCGATTAAAATGCCAATCATACTAAACGCAAGGACCCTTTCGAATGCACAGAAGAAAACAGATTCTCAAAATTTTATCAGTGCGTTGCCGGCCGGCATAACTGTCACGAGGACTTCTTCGAAATCTACTTTAAAGAAAACATCTTCCTTCCCTGATATTGTAGTGAAAAGGAATTCTCAGGTAATAAATCCTTTGACAATTTTAAAGCCTCCTGAAATAACTACAGTAGAATTGGACGATGATGAAGACGATTATAATCAAGTCGGCGATGAGATTCCAGTAGAATTTGATTTAGCCGTTGATGAAAAGAAAAAGATTACTGAAAAAGACAAAAATGTTAAAGAAAAAGAGAAGACCTCAATCACGATTGAAGTCTCATCTAAAGATGGTTCTTCAAAGGAGAGTCTTGAATCTAATAAACACAATAAAGTAATAGTTGACAACAATAAAAATATTTCGGATGAACCAGTTAATGAAGACATAGCTAAGGATATCCGAAAAACAGTAATAGCGTATTATACACCAAAAAAGAATGAAAGTGAGGAAGTAATAGTTAAGGATAATAAAGCAGTGAAGAAGGTAATTATTGATGTTATAGAATTGACAGATTCTCCGGTGAAATGTTGCGATGACAATAGCACTAATGCTGTGAAGAATGAAGATATTTTAGATGACAATAAATCAGTTAAAACTGACCTGCCAGCGTGTTTACCGAAACTTTCACCGTTGGAGAAGATGGCATCACCCAGCAGAACAGATACCCCAACAGTAACGGCGGTAGAGGTAACAATAGTTATGAAACCAGATGATGTAAAGAAGGTGGAAGAATACATCCAAAGTTCCCCAAAGAAAGTTGAACCGAGCCCCTCCGACGAAGGAGAGCGTAAAATAAATGATATGTATCAAAAATTTATAGATTTGTGCTTCGAGTTAGACAAGTCTGATGACATGGAGAAGATTATACGTAAAAGGGTAAAGGGATATTACATGTTGGTGCACCCGAGCTTCACCGAGTCCAAAAGTTTCCGCAAATATGTGGAGGGTAAGATATCAGAAATTTCCAGCAACCCGGGCAGCCTGTTTCTATATATTAAGGATGTGGTGGATGAGTTGAAGGTCAGGAGGATAAAAACTAAAAGGAGCTCGGCAGAACGTGAGTTTATTATAATGTTTTATGTTGTCATAATTACATATATCTTATTAATACATGGTCTTGTCAATAGATAAACACGATCACTGCCATATATGAATGGTAGGTAGGTAGCTCCTTGTCTGAGATTTAATTTAGGATTTTTGATTCATTAAAATTTTTCTATTTAGTATACATTTTTGGTGTTTGACCCCCTCCTAAAATGGTGAAAATACAGTGGTACCTCAGATAAGTCCAACTTGGTATACGTCCTATTTGAATGCAAAATTTTTTGTTTGGTGACGACTCACGTGCGTTAAATGGTACACATTTACAACCTCGGTCTCGTTTGGCTGAATTTGGTTTTTGGAGAGGGGGCATCTCTGCCAGGACTGCCCGCGAACGTCAGTACGAATGTTTCTGCCATTCGGTAAACAATTCTCGGTGAGTTTCGCGTGATTTTGGTTTTTTTAAATTTTTTCATATTATTCATTAACCATGAGTTCGAAGATAGTTAATGAGAAGAGCCAAACAACAAAAAAAATGGTTAGGCTCACCATAGAGGTAAAAATAGAGATTATTGAAAAGTATGATGGTGGCATGCGTTTTGGGACTTGGCTGCTACATACCGTATGGCGAGAACATTGTTTACGATTGTGAAAAATGACATTATTAAATCTGCTAAGGTTGCGAAGCGGGTGAAATCGATTAACAAACAAAGATCAGGGATATTACAGCATGTTGAGAAATTGCTTTCGATCAATGATTTGCAAAAAAGTCAATACTAATGCATTTTTTTTCATGGGAACGGATGAATTATTTTCCCTTTATTTCTTATGTGAAAAATTAATTTGGTATACATCCTGTTTATTTAAGTCTAAAGATCTGGAATGGATTAAGGCCGTATACCGATGAATATTATATACCGTACACCGACTGTATGAATATCATATTTGCTGTTTGACACTTTATAGTACAGTAAAATCTTGTTTACTCGAAGTTGAGGGGACTGAAAATCAAGAAAAAAGTTTGAATAACAATGATGAAAATAATAATTTCAAAAATTATTTATTTTTTTACATACTAACTTTTTTCATTACAATTCAAAGTAATTATGTATATCTATATTCACACATTTTAAAATAACAAACAAGTTGTCAAAATGCAGCATAAACAAATCGCAACATTATTTAAAAAAATACATAATGAACTATTTTTTTGCGCCATTTTTAATAACGACATAATTGTCGAACTTGTCAGCAGCGCTATTTCTCCGCTGTATTAAAGTTAGCAACAAACGTTTCCAATGCTTTTAAAACTGTTTTGTGGTGGTTGCAGCAGTATTCCGCACTCGCCTGTGACTTCTTGTTCTACATCTTCTTCACTCTCCGCTTCATCACTCTTTTTCTCTCCGTGATATTTCTCACCTTTCAACATTAAAGTTCTATCTGTCATCATGTTTAATATTGTTATTATCTCGTATTATTCTGTTAAATTTGTTTTAAATAATATTTGTTATCTTTCTCTCATATTAATTCGATTTTTTAGTAACTAATGGCTTTTTGTACGAGTTTTGCATTGGTGCTATTTTCGAGAATATAAAATTATCAGTCAAAATCATAAAAATGTTTAATTTAAATTTAATAGAATATAGAAAAGTCTGAGGAACTCAAACCACGGATTCGCGAATTTCAAAATGTCTAACGCGTAAATATTAGAAAAATACAAATAATTGTCTTTACATATAAAACAATGGCAATAAAATAATTAACAAGATATGAGAAAATCTGAGAAATGCCAGCCACACATTCTTCAAAATGCCTTGACATTATACTTAAATAGAAAGAGAAATATCTGTATTAAAATGAATACAAATGAAATAATTTATAAAACATGGAAAAGTCTGAAGAATTTAACGCGTATTAATGTTTGTATAACAAAGTATACAAAGGCTATGTAAATAAAAATAATGATGGTAATAATACGGAATGGAAGATTGGCAACCACTGACACTTGCAGAACAGCAACAAATTACGTTACCTATAAGGGTTCAAGATAATATTTGCTATCTATTTCTAATATAAAGAAAACGAGCGAGAAAAATATGCATGCGGGCTAAGTTAATGCGTTGCGGTAAGGAATATAAAGATTTTAAAATCGAGGACGCACAAGATATATTTGTTATCTTTTTTTCAGTATACTGAAAATGAATGAGAAAACAAACGATGTGAATTAACTTTATGCATTGTGAATTGGTATAGGGGCGGATACTACCATTTGGATGAACTTTGCACATCGGCACAGGCACATCGCGTATCGTAGATTACGGACATCGGCATTAGGCACATCGCGTAGGCACATCGGCATTAGGCACATCGCGTAGGCACATTGCGTATCGTAGATTATGGACATTTGATAAAAAAATCGAATTAGGTGAAAAATAGATCGACAAATCCATCTGATAGGGTCTAAAAATAACTTTGAATTCGATTTATAAGTACAATTTAGTATGAAAACTGTCCAGAAGGACCACATTCTCCTCCAAAACTTCGACTTGCGGTGAATTTCGAATAAACTTTCTTCCAATAAACGAGATTTTACTGTAATTCATGTTTGAGATGCCATAACTCGCATGTTTGAGTATTAAAATGTGTCCTTTCATGTTCCGGTAGGTAGATAAAGAACTCCTGCGTTCATCTTCAGTACCTACATGACACCAACCTAAAAATTTTAAATAAAAAAATAATACATACCTAGTACCTACCTACACAAAATGCATACTAAGCATCCGTTTTCTAACAAAAAAATGTTAAGAATAATATACGGAATTTAAGAATAAATAAATAAATAAATAATAAACATCGATGTGTAAGAAATAAAATAAAATTTATTACAAGGCAAATCTCTAACTTTTAATGCAGTTAGTTTTATTTTTATATATTTTTTGTATATTGTGTTAATTTATTAAACTCAGCTGTTTGTCATATAAGTTAGTCATTCAAAATCGGTGTTAGTTGCAAAGTCGGTTGCTTTTGGTTGCTGCCATTTATATTGGCATTAGACCAATAGCAGTTTTGAGTAAATTTCAACCAGCATAGCTTGTTTTTGAAAGAAGTTGTTGCATTTATTTTGTGTTTTAAACCAGATTATAGCAATTACGGTTCATAATAATAAGTGAATTAATAAATATATTAATTAATATTCAAACTCCTGTCAGTTTTTCATGTTTTTTCCAAATGAAAACAATATGGAGGTCGCTGAGATTGCACCTAGTACCCTCTCAAATGTATATGTTGCAATATTAGGTGTTTCAGAAAGTTTTTTTTATATTTTTTTTCCAATACATTGTATCTTATTAATTAAGGAGTTTAACTGCCACGTGTGTATTTAGTCTCTTGAGTGTACTTTAAAATACATTTAGCTGCCAGAGTATATAGATGGCCACATTGCTGTAAAGAAAAAGTACTAATTATCTTACTCATGATCTGGAGGTGTGAAACAATGATTGGTGCGAGGGTGGAAACGTTTGAGGGTTTGGAAGGATTGGGTCATCGTTCCTCACGGAATGACAACCTAATACGTAGTAAACATAATCTCAAACTCTTCTGGAAGTTCATTAGGACATGGGTATCACGCTGGGAGATACTGAGATGGGAGATTTCTGCTAGTGTAGGGTATTAGTCGGAGGTAACCCGTCTGCCATCCCCCCTAATCTGCACTGGGTTCCTATTGGTTATGGCTTGCTGGTGTATGAATTCCCTCAAAGGAAGAGTTTTTTATTTTCTATGTTATCACTGCTCTATGGTGCACTCTCACCATGTTTGTGTATTTTGTCATTTTCTTTTGTTTCCTTTATGTTTACATATATTCTGTTTATTTGCTTTTCTGTATTTGTTATTGCCTTACGTACAGATATAATTAATAATACTATTCTGTACAACCCTGGTTGATGTGACATTGCCCCTCACGATAGCTACAGACGCACGGCAGAATAACTGAAGAAATTCTATTATCAATGTTTTGCTAGGTTGCTACGTAATCTTAACTTGTTTGATCAAGATGAAGATTTGGTAGTGGGTCGCTTGTAAGAATTCCGAAAGTGATTCAATGTTGTACCTAATGTTTCAGACAAGTCTCCGGAGAGATCTAAACGAGACAAGGAACCGGAGGAGGTAGCCGAGTCCGAGGGGGAAGCGATAGAAGATGACGAAGAGGACAGTATTATTAACAACAGGATACACAAATTAGAGAGGGCCATGAGGAAGCTGAGCAAAGCCATAGAGAAACTCGAGGAGAAAGAGATAGATTACGATGATGAAGAGAATTCAGCTTATTTGCTGGCTGATAGGTATGTTAAATGATACGGCCGAATAAGGCATGGGGTGAACTCAACAAGATCTAATCTTTGTATTCATCATTAATTTTTAAAATATTTTTATTAGTTCTTTTCCTTGCTCTAAGCGATTTAATGCGTCTTAGCTCGCAGGTCCTGTTACGCTATGAGACACGCAAACAATTTTTTTTATCATCTTGCGAACATGTTTAAACTTATTCCAAGAACTCATTCACTATCTGTGCCTATCCATAACAGATGCACTATGTACAAATGATGTATTATGTGATAATAACATGTGAACGATGTACATAACACATTGAAAAGAACACCTGGATGGATTTAGTCAATGTGGATATTTGAATAAATTTATTTTGTATATGTATTCATTTGTATATATGTTCTATTTTTATAACGTTTGTTCAGATCACATGAGAGTAAATAACAGGTAGAATATATAAGGCACACTAAATATTTTTTAATTTAATTCTCTTTGATAAATCTTCCAGTCTTTTTTCATTGACCAAGTACATCCGAGACTTCTGATATATAATCTACACCAGTGGTATGCAATAGGTATAGACTTAGGTTATGCTACAATGATATTATATAATACTATGTAATTTACTATATGCTACATTATACATAGGTTTATGAACTTTTGTTTAATCAACGTTTTTAGGAAAAATTAATACATCGTAATAAAAATGCATTATCCAAACTCAAAGAACGATCATGAAAACAACATGATTAGTAAGGTAGTCAAATTTGCAAATTACTAAATGAGGAAGTAGATACTTCGATCAGCCAAGTTCAAAACCTTTCAAATGTCATTCTGTTAGGAAACATTGTAAGTAAGGACTCATATTCAATTCAGTAGGTAGCAATTGTATGGCTTAAATAAAACAATAAATTAAAACAGTGGCTAGCAATTTTAATAGCTATAAATGAAGGATAACCCTATAGAGGACTACAGCGCTCCAATGGCGTCGCGCGGTAACCTCTAGAACTACGCAACTAATGATTCTACTGTTTATTATCAGTCAAGTTTACAAAATAATTGACAAAAACCAGTACATGAAAAATATTACAAAAATGGCAAATACTGTTCTGTACGTGATAGCTGTCTATGGAGATTAATCCTAAAGCCTATTAAACTATTTCTAGTAAATATTTCTAAAATCACAAAATGTACAATTTATTAAAGATTTTAAGCATTCGTCAACATGTTAATAAATGTGCCACTTATGAACATTATTGTAGCCTATTTTTTTAATGGTTAATAAAATAAAAGACTGACCATAATAAAATATTTTATTATCCGTGTCTGTGGGACAGGTACAAGAATCGGTTGGTGCGGATTTACCGCAAACTGTGCACACTGACTGGCGAGCGAGATGAGGCGCGGCGCTCTGCCAGCGTGCGCGGGCTTTCTCGGCTGGTGCTGTGTGGGGGTCGTATGCCGCGCCTTACTGCGGCTGTGAAAGCGGCGGCCATCTCGCGTCCCAACTGGTTCCCCGACTACATTGATGTATACAAGTGTGTGGAGCACTGTGCGAAGGAGCAGGACCTGGCTTTACGGCCTGATGAGCTGCAAAGAGAAGGTGTGTGCTCTATTTTGATTCAGAAACTCTGATTTATTTTTAGTTTCACATTGGTTCAACTGTTAGAGCGCTATTTGGTTAACATGCTCTGAGCGCAACCTTGGCTAAAGGGAATAATGCTGCGGAAGTAATATGGAGAATCATGAAAGTTATTGATATCATTTTTTTTTTGTTAGATATTTATTTATTTATTCTTAATATAGTGCATATAAAAATATTTATATGTGTTCTAATATAAAAAAACCACAAAACAGTTTGAATAATAATGGTTACACAAACTAGGCAGAACTTAATAATAATGTTTATTATAATTTCACTTTTTAAATTAAATTAAAAATAAACATGGAGTTCTACAAACTAAACACAATAACAATAAATTATTCTGTATCTTTCAGCTCGCGAAGCATTTGTTGAGATCGGTACCCTTCTTCAGCAGCGTCGGCGTGAGCAGGAGTACGAGGAGTTGAGCTGGAGACTCGGTTCGCATTCTGATCCGGCTGAGAAGGACCCAAAGCTGGCCGCCGCACTCCTCAAGAACCGAGAGCAGTCTAAGCACCGAGAGATGGAAGTCATCAACAAGTCAGTTGCCTGTTCATTTGCAAAATGTCATCATAAATTAAAAAAATTGTAAAATATGAACATTTCTTTGTCATTAATCAGATTGTTTAACTATAAATATATTTTTTTAAATTACTGGCCTTAGCTCTTGTCACAGACTACCATATATTAGGGGGTCGAATTAATTCTCGCCGTTTTTCTATAATAATAAAACAGAAAAAAAAGTTTTTTTTAAAAGTAAAGTTTTATTCAAAATATTGCCCTTCTTTTTCAATAACTTTTGCCCATCTTTCAGGTAAAAGCCTGAGCCTCTGTAAAAAAAACCCTTTTCTTTTGAAGCAATCCAATTCGTTACCCTTAATTGAACTTCATGGTAACTACGGAAGAGTTCGCCAGATAGACCATGCTGCATAGAGCGAAAAAGATGGTAATCTGATGGGGCGACGTCAGAGGAGTAGGGCGGGTGGGGTAAAACTTCTCAACCAAAAGAATTTAGCTAGTCTTTGACCACTTTAGCCACATGGGGCCTTGCGTTGTCATGCTGAATAAGAATCGACTCATGTCTGCTTGCATATTCTGGTCGTTTTTCTTCAATCGCTGCCTTTAACTTGATTAGTTGTTCCTTGTATCGCTCTGCTGTAACTGTTTCACCTGCTTTGAGAAGCTCAAAGAAAATGACACCTTGTTGATCTCACCAAATGCAGAGCATTGCTTTTGACCCATGAATATTGCGTTTTGGTGTGCTTGCGTTGGCAGGAAGACTCTGGCCTGCTTCCCATAAGCCTCCACAAGCATTAGATGAGCAGCAGCAGCAGTTTTCTTGAGGTGGAATCAGAAAAGCAAGGTTTCCCGCAAGTTTTGTTTTGATGGTACAAAGTTTGACATGTCGCAAGTCGAAAATCTCGCCGTTTTGAAGAATTTGAGCGGTTGAAGAAACAGAGCGAGAAACACTAAAACAAAAAAAACAGCAGTAAAAAATATTAAGATTACGATTATTTCTTTATTTTTTTAGAACGGCGAGAATTAATTCAACCCCCTATTATATAAACATGAACTAATGCAAATTCCTTGTTTCAATATTTGCATTTTGGTGTCACTCATATGATCACTTTGATACCGCAATCAAATAGCTCCGCGACTTTTTTAAAAATATATGACTCGATTGGAATGAACATTTTAACACTGACACTATACGTAATATACATTAATGTAAAAAATATGTTTTATTTACACAATGATTTAATATTCAAATTTATATTTCCACAAAGAATATGTGTAGAATGCCCCTCGTCCCGCAACTAATATTCCAAACCCCTCTCCTATATTTCATGTCTATTCATTTACTGGCCTGTGACTCTTGTCCAATTAAGACTTACATTACCTCGTCTTCTAGAGTCTCCTTAATAGATCAAGTGGCTTTTTCTAAGTATTTAGTGATGCTTGAATATAATCCAAAATTGCTTTATATTTTGCTTAACACGTCCACTGTTGATTACAAAAATCATATTGAAAATCAATAAAAATCATGCGACAAACAATCTGAACGACATACCGATGCTTACTGACCAATATCTGCGGGCTGAGGTTCAAAATAATAAAAATTGTAATGTATATATAAGTACAGCGGGACCTTTATATTTATGATTAATCTGTTCCCGAAGGTCTGACGGATATGGAACCTGACGAATATAGAAACAGTTTTTCCCAAAACAAATAACTGAAATTCAATTAATTCCTTCCCAGCCTCCAAAAATAGTACACAACTGAATAAATTTTACGTCAAAACTTTTTTTTTTTTGTATGATGATGATAGTAGAATCGGAAGAGGAGGAAAGTTACTAATATTTAGAAGGAGACAATTTAAACATCAGGTAACTGTAATTCTGGTGATGGTTTTTGTTTGCCGATGATTCAGTAGCACTCCATTTAACAAAGAACTTGTCCAATGTTTCCTGTTTTTTAAAACTTTCATGAAGTAGTCAGTCACATTACCATTGAATCCATTTATGTTTTGGTTGACTATGGCAACATTTGGGTATCACTTTTTGACCATATTCTGCGTTTTGGCCCATTTAGACAGCATTGCCAGGCGGCAAGTGACAAATACAGCAAATATTTAACAAATATATAAAAAATATGTGATGAATATAGAGGTTACACTGTATATATGTAATAAAAAAATAAGCAGTTAAATGGATCTCACGTCATATAATTTTTCTATGGGATTCTTTTTCTAAAATGTATTTTTGTCTTTTCAGATTTGCTGAGAAACAGTCCAGTCTCAAACTTGAAGGTGAAGTGGTTCAAGACGCTGACGCTGACAAGTCTGATGGTTCAAGTGAAGAATCAGAAGATGATTCCAACAGTCATATTGGAGAGAATAATAATTCTCCAGATAAAAACACAGCTAATAAAGAAAATAAAATTGGTGAAACTAGCAAAACTGCCATTAGGGACGATGTTAAAAGAGATGATGTAAAATGTGACAAAACACAAGATGATGATAAAGAAGCAAGTTGTTCCGCCACACTGACAGAAATTTGCGACTATTTAAGACTTGAAAAGCAACCATCGAAAGTTACTGAAGAAATTTCAAGAAAAAGAAAATTCACAGAAGATGATGACGGCAGCGATAATTCTGTTAGCAGTTGTCTCTCTTTTATAGAATTAAGTTCTTCTGATTCACAAGAGAGTACAAAAAGTAAAGGGGACAATAAAAGAAAGTGTAACGGGGACTTTAAAAGGTTGAAATCAATCAGACCTAGTTCCGCTATGTCAGGAATTAACGTAATTGAAGACGGAAGCTCCCATTCGTGCAGTAAATTTGAAAATATTACTCAAAGTAAGAGTTCCAGTGATATTGTGATGGAAGTGGAAGACAGTAATGACGCTATCGGAGTGACCAGTAAACAGTGTGACATTCTAGAATCCGAGAGTCTAGTTGAGGATGACAATGCTATGGATGGAGCTTTGCCTAAAGAAAATTTAGGAAGTGGTGTATGTCAAGATTTAGTGATAGAAGATAAAGATGAAGAGGGAATTAAAGATTGTATAGATATCACTGATAAAGAACTTGACTACGTTTGTACAGACAAAAATGATGAAAATAACAAATCACAGGAAAAAGTACTTAATGAGACGACCACTGATCTAATGGATATTATTAATAGTGACAGAGAAACACACGAAACTTATCCAACCGATGATAATAATCTTCTTCAGGAAATATGTGTAAAAAGTACAGACCCGGAAAGTTTACATTGCATTTTAAAAAAACATAAAACTGATGTAGAAAAAGTTATTGTCACGTTAGACGATGAAAATTACGATGCGGTTAAGAATAATAAACAAACATATCAAGGTGACCGAAACAATGAAGTAGAAGGAAGTTGTTCTGATTCTGATGTAAATGATCAACCCATGGATACCAACCGTACAGATGACGTTAACAATCGTAATCAACGCAAATTAGTAGCGAGAGTTAAAAATAATGCTGACAAATTGTGCCAAGGCGGTGTAAATGGTGTTCGTCCTGATGATGACGATGTTGTTGAGTTAGTTCAAGAATTTTACGAGGGTGAGATAGATATAGTGGAACACGACATCGCTAGTTGAAAATCAAATACTCGAAAAGTTATCGTGTCAGGTATAGACATTTTTAATTTATTAATTGAGAAAAAAATAATATCTCCGTCGATATTGATATTGCCGGACAAAGTGAATTGATTAAAGGTACCCCACCATCATAGCTTGTTTCTTAGCGATGTTGGTTGTACATAGGTGCGTGCCGTGGGTTGATGGCGGCACGATTGAATATTGATACCGGAAATCGTGGATTTCCTTCATTCACTTATGTTTTAACTATGAAGCGGTAATAAAAGTAATGTTTTTGTAAGGTGTGCTATTTAAATGATTATTTTTTGACGAAATCACTGCAATTTAATTATACTAAAATATTAATATTATGATTCTTCTGTATTTTTTTTTTTTTTTCATTTACACTATTATTATTTCATTTGTATTCATATTGAGAAACGGCACCGTATTTCTTTTACGCTGGTCTTATAAATTTTTAGTGCTTTTGCAGGTTTGAGGCCAAAGATAGACACCAAAAACATGTGCTTTTAATGAATTTGCACGTGGAGAATTTTTTATAATTTTTTTTTTTTGTATATTATATTTAGTACATTTATGAATATGAATAATGCTATTATTTGTTAAAAATTTTGAAATACCCTCAGTGCCAAAATTGCCAATCAAAATTTTAATATAAATGAATTAATAATATGTCAAATTGGATCGTAGTTTTAACCATTTATTTTTATTCTTAAGTTTTTTTTTTATCTTCATACTGAACTAGAGCGGCTTGCGGGTTGTTAATCTCGCCTGCGGGCGAGTCTGCCATTCTCTGCCTTTCAAATTGGTCGACATTTTATATAAATTATCAAATGTAAATGTGTCCATATTGTAGTCTTAATATACCTGTTTACTAGTACAAACATTTATTCTTTCAGTATTCTAAGGCACCATAATAGGAGTGCAATTATGAAACTATTCTAAGAATAACATAATTTTTGTAAAGAAAGATATGTATGTATTTATGAATACAATCGATTCCGTTTAATTGGGTTGCCGGTTAATTGGGGCAGCCGGTTAATTGGGGCAGCCGGTTAATTGGGGCAGCCGGTTAATTGAGGCAGCCGCTTATTTGGGCCAAATCTCAAGAAATGTAAACCAAACCAAGGAATTAATAGTAATGTACATTGCTTAATTCGGACAATATTCCATTTAATTGGGATAATTGAATTAATTTAAAATCACAATAAATATCGTACATATAACTTCAATGTTTATCGTCGCATCGGTGTAGCGGCGCGCCGGTCGCATAACGACCTACCTAAGTTACTGCCTTATAAATGTGATGTACCTTTTGGGACATTAAATTCTCATGTGTGCGACGAAAGTATAAACTTGCTTTTTGCCAACATTTTTTAAAAATTTGTAACCCTCCCCAAAATGCTAAAAATAACTGACACTGTCAAGTAAAATTGCTTTGCTGGATAAAATTAAAAGTCAGTCATTTAATACGAGTCAACGTCGGCTTGCTGAGATAACTGATATATCAAAATCTACCGTATCTCGTCTCTTACAATAAGAAAATCAACTATGTGAGGAATTGGCGTTATAGGAATATTCAAAAGAAAATGTGAGGGAAAGGATTCAGACAGATTTATATTTTTGTTCAAGAATTTATTAATACATAATGTATATTTAAAGAAAAATATTCATTGTTTAATTTTATGCTTGCTTCGGTTAATTGGAGCAGCTGCCTAATTGGGCCGAATGTCTTTGTCCCGTTGTGTCCCAATTAAGCGAAATCAACTGTATTTAAAATTATGTTTTTGATATTTGTTAATATCTGCGTTTGCGTTTTATTATTTTGCTATTTTACAATATTGGCCCGAATATAATGCGACCCTTAAAATTTTAACCTTTTTTTCATATATTTTTAGGAAACAAAAATAACAAAATTAAACTGAATATAAATTAAATTTGGTATAACATTTTAATACAAGTCACTATTGTCTGAGTATTCACTACTCAGAGAGATTGTCGAGTCCGTGTCGCTCCATCATTTTGTTTATGCATATAACGCAACCGATGCTTGCACTCAATTTATTACTTTTAACTATGTGATTTTTTACTACTTCTAACGCCTTCAATTGTGTAACTTCTTATGAAACAGGCATATTGTACTGCAAGTTTTTCAATTTCATAACAAATAAGTTTTTAGGACCCCGAAAAGCCTTTGTAGTTGAGCAGTTTGATTTATATTTAACCGAGTGTGTGCGCCATTGCGTACTTTGGGTACGTTTTATTTTTTTGAATCTTGTAAATTATTGTTAATTTTTTCTGCTTCTCTCGCAGCTTGAAATGACGTATTTGTCAAATCTTCAATCTTGAATTTATTTTAAGGGTTAGAAATGTTTAAAATAATATTCACAAATAGCGCACTACAGGAACACTACGAGGATACACAGCGTACTATCTATGATCAAACTATTTATAGTAATGAGGTGAGTGCGCCAATACCGCAATAACAAAAACAATGCATGGAATGAATATGATGCAAACGTCATTAATTTTTTTTTTGATGTAACAATATATTACGTTATATTAGGGCCAATGTGGTACATTAAAATTAGGTTTTAGATATTCACAGCTATGTTGGCATTTTATTCAACAGTGATTTATTATAGAAGATCATTTTCTCTTTATTATTTTACTTCAAAATTACATTTTTGATATTTGCAGCTGTGTTGGCATTTTATAATAATTATTTTTTATTTACTATAGTGCATTTTTTTTCTTTTAAATTTTATTTCAAGATTATGTTTTTGATACAAGTAGCTGGCGTTTAATTTGTTAATGATTTATGACAAAATAATTCTTTTACAATGGCTATTATTTTTTTCTTCATTTTTTTTAAATTCACGATTAATATAGTCTGTCTTAATTTATTTTTAAATTCACAATTAATATAGTCTGTCTTAAATAATATTTAAAAATCTTCAATCACTCATATTTTTTATATTGCTATCACTTTTTGGATTGCTTTTTTTAAATAAATGAATATATAATTACTATCAGTGTGGATAATTCACATATTATTTTCTTTGTGATGAGCTGGTAGGAATGTATTATATAGTCAGAATTATCTGTGGCAACCTTTCCATACACTCCATGGCTATATAAATCACCGAGATACCAAACCCGATCATGCACCATACATTACCCTTTTTATGTATATTTTCTACTGAGTATTTCCGATGTAAACATTTATTTTTCATTGAACTTACTCATGAACATATAAATTCAGAAATGTTAAAATCAAAACTTTCAACATGAAGAATATTTGTATTCAGTTTTGCTGTGATATCCATACTAATTTTTAACCAATTTAATTTCAATAGTAAAAATGTCTTTCCTGCTTTAAATATAAAAGATTAATTATGTACAGACAAAACCTTATTTTTATTAGCAATATTTGAATATGTCTAAGAACACACAATTACTGGATTTTTATCTCCAAAGGCATTGTTATTAAACAAATTTAAATATATAAAAATTGAAAATTTAATTTTCAGGCATATTCAATGTGTTAATCATTTTGTCATATATACATATAAAGAATATAGCTTCTATTTCTAAAAATAAGATCCTCATTAGTGACGTCTATGTTGTTTCAGGGAAGTGAATATCAAATTTTCAGACCATAGATGGTGACAGTGAAGTAAAATATATATATCTTCCAATAATTTGATAGATATGTAGGTTGATTGGATGGAATGGTGAACGTTACATTGTATAAAATGATGAACGTTACATTGTATAAAGTGGTGAACGTTACATTGTATAAAATGGTGAACGTTACATTGTATAAAATGGTGAACGTTACATTGTATAAAATGGTGAACGTTACATTGTATAAAATGGTGAACGTTACATCGTATAAAATGATCACTTAAGTCAGCCGAAGGCAGGTCGTAAACCCATATAATATAATAACTTTGTCTCTGTGAGATATCTTCTTTTTATGTTCAGTTTTTATCAAATAGCATTATTTAAAAATTAACAAAACAATATGTCTATAACAATATGTCTATATCTAAACAATATGTATATCTCATCATGATTTTGTATTTATCTGTAATTATATTTTTAATTTTTTTTATTAATTGTCTCTTCCGATGGCGGCAATTTTAAATGTGTTTATATTACCAGGTCAGCAGATGTAGTTTAAAAAGACTGATCGCATCTATGAATTTTGCATATTTTGTTAATTTGTTTATATTTACATTTCTATGTATTGTAGTTATATTTCTATGTGAATTATTAAGCTGATTAGTCCACCAATATATATATATTGAACATTATTAATACAATTTTTTTTTATTAAATATTTAAAGAAATACAAATGTCACATGGTCACATTGTTTTATAAACGAGACTAAAAATATTCATACCGTGGAATAATTGCAGGCACCGACTATGCGATCACCGACATGTTCTTCAGAAAGTAATAGAATCAAGTACTTGATTACGGGTGCTATACGAATTTTTGTAAAACCATAGCTTTGTACATACAAAAATTACAAATTTCCAAATCAGCTTTGTAAATCATTGATAATACATGTACATAGTTTAGTATCAACATTTCGTTTGTAATTGTGTTATGAAGCTGAGCTTTTTGAATAATAATTAAAATTATTTTAATGTTTTCTAAAATTATTTATAACCTTATAACAGCGTTGCTCAAATGGTGTTACCTGGAAGCCTATCGTTTCGCGAGATATAATTAAGGGTACAATGCATTTTTTTTCATTTGCCAATAAAATAAAATATAGTCTTCTCATTTAAAATAAATGTTGCCATTTTTTGTATTTTTATTAATACTAATAAAAATATAAATATAATCTGATACCATGATTACCATTTAATTGAGATTAAAACATTATCATTTATCCTCTGCTTGGCCCGTATACAAAGGGCGGCTGCTTTAATTTACATGTAAAATTGAAAAGACCTTCAACAAGAAAAATTTTCATCTACGGCACATTTTTCTTAATACTATGCTAAAAATATTTGAACGGTTCCGTTATGTTCTACAAAATGTAAAAAGATTTCGCAATTAAATTTAATTAAGAAACTATGCTCTAGAAATATAAGATGTAAAGTGATATAAAATGTTTAATATTTTGGTAAAATAATAAATAGATATTTATACGATGAGTCTTTTTGTTACTGTCGAGTACAGTTTCTTTTTTTCTTTCTATCGGTGCAAGTTTTTTCTTCTCGCACGGAAAGAACTCCACCTTTGCGTCACTTTAAAAGTGGACGATTTCTTCATTACTTTTTGCACTAAAACTGTAGAAGTGAAGTGATATAACGCAATATATAGTAAACATATAAAATTGATTCTGTCAAACTATTAAGATAGGCGTATTGTGACAATTTATTTAAATGATGGATACTAATTATATTTCTCGCACCAGCGCAGTGCCGAATTAAAAAGAGAAGCGCATCCTCTGTACGCTGTGCAAGAGAAAATAATGAATTTATTTAAGAAGAACTTCTCGTGACCGATACCCAAAACACAGTGATTTGCTAGCTTTTATTATCTATAATCCTTGGTTCTTGGTTAAATAAATATTTTTTGTTTTAAGGGAAGATTTTAGTCCCAACAGTTTTGATGGGTTCATTGAACCCGCTGGTTAACCTAAACACCAACCCTTGATATCTCAAGTGGGCTTCCAAGTAACCGAGTTCGTTGGCCCGACATGTTACTCAAGAAACGAATTCAATTATAATATGTAGGTATGAATTTAACTTGTATAAATTGCATTTACATTGATAAACCGTAAAGTTAGTAGGTAGTAATGGTAATATAAGTAATAGTATAATGCAAAAAGTATAAGAAGTTAGGTGGCCGGAATATAATATACTTGTTTGGAGACAAATTTGTGATTTATGGCATTTTACTTATTTTAATGGTCAAAACAATCCATTTACCTGTAGTGTTAAGGGGCGATTAGCTCAATTTATTTTTTCATAAAGCAGTTCATAAGAGATATCGAAGAAGTGAATTTTTAGAGCACTCCGTTTAACATGTTTTAGAAGTGTAAGCAATAATTTTTTGAGTTTTTATACTGATTAATAATGACGTATTATTGTATTGCTGCGAGAGTTTAGTTTTTTGATCTCCAGTCTCCGGTTAGTTTAGTACTGAGGTGTTTAATTGTTATTGCTCGAGAAATGTCTGTTTATGGCCAAGTTTGGTTTAGAAATCCAGAAATCTTAACTTTATATTGTGAATATATACGGTAACTTGCGGTTAGGAGCTCATTGTATTTCATCAGTCTATAAAGCAATAAAATCATTTTTATTTCTCGGCTACTTTCTCAATATTGATTGTTTGAAATGAGGAGAGGATCCGCGAAAGATATATACTCGTACGATGCGAGAATTTGATGGCACCAGAAACAGAAGATGTCCATGAATGACCTAATAAACTAGATTCGGAAAAATGGTTCTGTTATAATAATCTACTATCGACGAGCGTGCCACAGATGTAGTATGAATGTGAATGAGCCGAGGTTGTATATCAGGGCAGAAGTGTGGCAATCTATCCTCTCTGCCTTTCTCCGTTGAATAATGGCATATTGGTAAGTTAGTTAAATTTTTGGGTCATTAAAAATGGAGTATTTTTTTAAATTTCACCAATATTCCATATTTTTTAAGTCAAGTTGTGCTAACTTTTGCGTTGAATATAATTATATATTATGCCAGAAGTCCACTCTCGCCGAGGTATGGCGAGAGGAGCCGAGCACAATTTGGCTTGCATCGCCTATTCTCGGGTCGTCTCGTGCCATCTCACTTCGTCTCGCACGCTTCGTCTCGCTCCGTTCCGTCCGGAATGTAGCGTGGGTGAGGCGAGGAGCCTCTTCGAGAATGGACTGCTTGCATTATAGCACGTACCAAACACATGGAGTATTTGTTTTGTTGACCTGCCTCGCTAAAGCGGAACCCGGAACGGACCTGCAGGCATTGTAAGTATATAACCATGTGAATGTACGTGAAATATGAAAATAGTAGCTATCCAACCAACCGGTCAGAAAAGCGTGAAAAGAGATTATTTATATAATAATATACACCCAGATCTGTCCGGAACTTCATAGTCTGAACTTCATTCAAACTGAAAACAAATAGATACCTATACATTGCAAAATATTAAAACAGATATCACCCCAATAGCGCATAACTGTCGATAATAATTGAAATAATTTTGAATACTAATTAAATGTATTAATTAGAAAGATGTACATATAAAATCAATTCTGTCGAAAAATATTGTTGTCGGTACCGGGATTCAAACCTGGATCTCTTCCAATCTGGGGAACGTGCATTAACCGATTATGCTACAGCACACAGTACATTGAAGACAAATTTCGAACCTATATGTTACAATTTTCAAATTGATACATTTATCGTTCCGTTATTCGAAAGCCATCTACTTTGTTTTTACGGAATCTCAAATACCTTTGAGTAAACCGATAGCGGACGCCAGAATTAACAATTTTATTTTTATAAAATTTTTGGACACATTTATACAACTTATATACTATTAAGGATGGATTAATACCGCAGACCGTCTGTTCTGAATAATTACAACTTCACAATAAGAATGTGTTCTCCTTAATAAATAGTTTTGATTTCAAATAACAACTGATGCATTCTTTTCACACATGCAAATAAAATGAGTAATAATTAAATTAATTTTATTAAATTTTGTAATAATTTAATTATAATTGATATGAAATGTGCATAAACTCTGAAACCCTGCACGGTGCGTGTTAATTGTCTAGTTGATAGTAATAAATTATTTCGTATTACAATGATACAATTATTGTTTAATTAAGTAGAAAACTATTCGAATCGGTTCATTTTTGACTTTGTTGCGTCAGATTTCGGGAGTCGCCTAATCGGTGCTGTATTTATTGTTATCGTGTTTAGTTTGTAGAACTCCATGTCTATTTTAAATTAAATTTAAAAAGTCAAATAATAATAAATATTATTATTGAGTTCTGCTAGTTTGCGTAACGATATAATACTATCATATCATTAAAATTTTTAATAAGTTAAATAAGTCGATTGTACGTGGTTTATCCACTGTTTGAAAATGGCCTTAACCGCCGAAACAGCTGTAACATCTAAATAGTGCTTACGCAAACTACCAGAACTCAATAATAATATTTATTATAATTTGACTTTTTAAATTAAATTTGTGTTGCTTTTGAAATTTTAACATGGAACGTTTAATGGCTGGCGTGGAAGTCTATTACGAGCACGCGTTATATTTGAAGTCAATTAGAATTTTTACGAATGCAATCGAATTAAATTAAATCCGACGTTATACACGATCAGTGGCGTAACTACGCCAATGTGGTGGATTAAGACTAAAGACCGGAAAGAAATGAGAATATAAATTTAATAAATTATTTTGCACGTGTATTATGAAAACGTACGAAATATTTATCGATGTACTTATACAGTAGTTCCCCGCTAACGTTGGGGTTAGGGACCAAACTATTACCGCTGTGACCGGACTGTTCCGCACACGAAAACTGCACACATCAGATTTTTGACTTAAAAATTTCAATTCAACAAAGTTTCACATCATTATTGTGAAGTTGCAGTTTTTTCAGAACATAGTTCTGTGGGCCTGATTATATGATATCTACTTGTTCATTATACAATATTAACTGCTTATAAATGTATACATATAAATATATATTAAATTTAAAAAAATAACAATCACTTTGTATGAAACCATGAAATTTATTATACGTCAAACGGTTTCGCTTATCTCAAGCTTCTTCAGGACGTATTTGAAACTAATCATAAATACAAAAAGAGTGCACTTATATATACATAAAGAGGGAGATAGAATATAACATTACAAGTGAAAGAGAGCTAAAAAAATGTAAAACGTTTTTTCAGAAAACTAGATGTCGCTGATTAAATTACGGAAAATCGCTGATTCGACTGATAGCGTCAGAAAATCAATAGAATTTTTAACAAAAAAAAAATTGAATCATGAATCACGATATTCCTAGATATTTAATCACTGATAGTGAGTGTGATTCAAAGATATCAGTGATTGATTCACGGTTAGTGATTTTAAGCTCATCACTAATTATTAGACTTAGTCAGACAGTACGTATCTTAGAAGGCTATTTGTCCGGTCCCTACATTAAAGTGTCAATATAATTTCTTCCGATGTATGCTGGTTTGGGTTTGCTCTACTTGGAATCGATACTTTTCTCATCGCTAATATTAAGTAATAATAATAATAAAATCTATCACAACAAGAAATATAATTAAAAAATCATTTTTCAATATGTACAATATGATACAATATGTATACTTGCAGTCGATTACTGTTTTGCTATTTAATTTTAATTTCGTCATTTGGATATTGACGGTCTTGTTTCTGAACTCGTGAATTGGAGGATATTTACAAAATTCTATCAAAATATTATTAGAGTCGCAAAATCAATATTATAATCGGCTAAAAGAGCACAAAAGACAATTCTTAGGGTAATAAATGGTCGTCCCTTTAGATTTCCATCAGATCTTACAATGTCCTAGACATAAGACAAATTTGTATGTTGTTGAGATTCGTACAATATTCGTTTTCATGTTTACAACTCGCCCCAAGCAATAAATCATGGACACAACACAAGACAAACAACGAACATCTACACACCAGTTCCGAGAGCAACAACGACATTTTATCAAAGATTCTACTAGCTCCGAAACTGTACAACACGCTTAACACTAACTGGAAGTCATTCACTTCCAATATGATTACACAAATATGGACCCAATATATGATCAATCAGAAGCATCGCTATCCAACATTCTAACATAATCATAATACAGTACCTACACTAATAATTCGCTAGTTCTACAACACTAACTACATTTTTTTTCTCTATTTTCATTTTTATTCCTGTCGAAACTTTTCTTTCTTGAATTAAATAACAGCACGAAAAAAACTGGCTACTTTAACACAGACGGTAGCCAGGACAATGCTGTATATATCAGAAGTGGAGTCTACTCCATCCCACACAATAAACTACGAGTATTATACTTAATTGCAATATAATTGTATCGTATGTTTACCATGTTATATTACAATATATTCACCTCTGTTGTAACAAAAACAATAGTGTAATAAATAACTAAATCAATTATAATTTTCTGCAATCAAAAGAAAATTATTTCATATTTTTAAGTGTTATTTAAATACAAATTTGTGTTGCTCACAACGGCGTGAGGATGTGCGCAGGCTCTTCGAAAAGACTGACCAACAAGTGGGTAGGAGTCGCCACATTCACTCCCGCCGGCCGGAGCTTGCATTGCCGGAGCAGCCATCGTCCTGACCAGATCAGAGTTCATATTTTGGTGACGTAGATTTAAACAAATGCAATATTTTTGTATTTTTAAAGTGTCGTAAAGTGGGACTTGTCTTTAGTGGTTTTTTCTTTTCGATATTATTTGTAAATGCCACCGGTGAAATTTATACATTTTCATATTTATAATTTCGTGCATTAAAATCGTAAGTGTCGGGTTATAAACGATTACGACAAAGTTAAAAGAATGTCTCTGTATTGTTTAATATAATTCAATTAAAGTTTTAATATAAATCTTAAAAATATATAGTAAAATTCTGTCGATAAACATAAAGTAAATAAATAAACTACTATTTCCTATACAAAGATATACATTTTCGTAATGGTGAGTATATAGATACGTAAGTTTTTTTTAAATTTAAATAGATTTAATAGAAATTATTATTATTATTGTTATGGACCGTGTCCATTTGTCCAGATGAGATCTCTCTGAGATTCGACTATAGTGCGTGTAAAGAACAGTATAGACTTCAGAGCGAAGCAATTATGAACCATTGATCGCGGATATCTAGTACACTCGTACCTTTACCGACTCTCAGAGATCAGTCTCACTGAGAGATCATCGTGGACGCGGGCTGTTGTGATTGTTATAGTGGTATTATGAATATTAGAAATACGTACAAAATACATACAAATTATGAAACAAATTGAAAAATGCTAATCTAGTAAATAAAAACTACACGATAAAGAAATATATAAATAAATATTTATTTGATATTTTTGTACTTCCTAAATATGAATGTGTCTGTGAATCATCCCCTATGGTCCCTCATGATTGAGGATCGTGATCTCCATGAACTCCCGCTCTCTTGACTGTGCTCCTCCACTTTTCTCAGCACCCCGCAGATCTTATCTAGTATCTTCCCTTTTCGCAAGATGGCCAAAAAATTGAAGGGCACACCTTGAGAGTCTTCTTGTCTTGCCTCGAGAGTCTGTTCTTGATGTTTAATTCCTGGAGAAGGGAAACATTCGTGCGTCTCGTCGTCCACGGTATGCGAAACAGCACCACATCTCTAAGGCATCAATCCGACTTCTTTATTTAATATATAATGTATAAGCCCGACCTACGTTGTCTTGAAAATACTGCGATCTTTCCATATTTTGTCAAGTCTAGATATAGAAATTTTCGCCACACCTATGAGTCGTTTAATGTCTGGCTAGCAGCTACCGTCGTCAGTAATTATGGACCTGAGATAATTGAAATCTTTGACAATTTCAAGGTCTGGAAGGGCATCTGATGGTTATAGCGATCGACGATCACTATTCTTGTTTTTACCTTATTTATTAGTAATGAGTTCAAAATGACGAGCCGTGAGTCAATCACTGATATCTTCGAGTCACACTCACTGTCAGTGATTGAATATCTGAGAATATCGTGATTTAATTTTTTTTTGTTAAAAATTCTATTGATTTTCTAACGACGCTGTTTAAATCGATTATCATTTAAATCATCGCCATCTAACAGATTTTTCGTAATTTGATCAGCGCCTTCTAGTAGATTCTGCCAAAACGTTTTACGTATATTTGCTGAGAATTTGACCCGAAAACTAAATTCTCATTTTTTTGGAATTTAAATTATTTTTGTGATGATTTATAGATTTATATTAATTGTTTATGCTAGAATATGTTTTTTACGCAAATGAGGTTTCAATAATATGCATAATATATGATATATAATATGAAAAAAATATTTTTGTTGATCCCGGTAGCAACAAAAATATTTAAACTAACTTACCATCACGCCGTTTCCCGCGGGGGTAGGCAGAGATGATAGAGCGCTATACTCTTCTGTCCCGACACATCATCCACATTCATACATTTTCTCATACAAGCTTGCCGATTATTGAAGCTTCTAACAGGACCATCTGGTTTACCTGGTGGTGCCAAGTCTTCTCTATATCTGGTGCCATCAACACTTGCGTCATACGTCTTTCTCACTATTCTTCTCCTCATTTATCCGTTCCATATGAAATAACCGCCTGTGTGATAATATATCATTCTAATTGACACATTTGATTTGTATTTATTAAAATAGCACAGAACTATGTTCTAGAAAACTCTAACTACGCAATCATAATGTTCTTTAATAATTTATAATGTTTGTTTGTAATTTTTTGTATAAATATATATTCCGCTCGTCTCAAATAGCTATTAAATGGTGTACTCCACACATTATTCCCAATTTCCAAACCAAATACTCCGAAAGGAAAGTTTGCAGTAAATTTTCACATATAATGTATCTTCTTTGAAGCTTTTCGACTGATTAAATCTTTAAAGGCTTCGTCTCTTTGACCACCCGGTGCCTACTTGGCACTTTGGCCGACGCTAATGCCTCTTCAAAGGAGCGATATCAATTTATATATAAACATGGAACGACACAAGATCTTTGTAAAGAATCCACAGCCCTCGCGCAGGACACTGATCGTATTGACCATTAGCGGTGAACTTCGAACAATTTATTTTTTATTTTTCCGTACATAAGTAGTTGTGAGACAATGGTTTACGTGAGATTTTTTATACGTGTTATGAATAAATCAATTAGCTAACACTTTAATGGTGTGGTCCACTAATGAGACTTTGGTATCTCGTCTCAGAGATTTGTCTGTAAAAGCCGGTACGCATCAGCTACGTAATTCTACTCTATTGAGACTCTTGTGAAATTTGACTTCGATCAGCAAAATTAAAAAATAATCTCAGATCAGTTTCATTTTGTTATTATTATTATTATTATACACGCCATATTCAGGCATTAACATAATTTGTAAAATAACAGAATATTTCATCAGAAGTGCAATACACAAAGAAAAAAATTATATAATGTCAGCGTGTGTTCGCATAATCAAAATAAACATAAAATGTGAAGTAAAGCAAACCATTGAGTTGGACACAAAAAATTGTAATAATTTAGTCCTATAAAGAGTTCAATTTACAGCAAAAATGTCCACTACCTCCGCTTCTTCTTCTTTTAAATAGGCAATCCACCCTTCGAGAGTGATTTGTGTCATTAATCAAGTAAAAAACTTTGTTTTATAGAAAAAAGTACAATAATATTATAGAATAGGTAATACTATATTACAATTCAATACCATTGTCGTTCAAAAAACTTGCTAGTATATAGATTAAACGTGGCGAGTTAAGATGACACAAGTTAACCGGGAGCTGAAAATTATCATTAACGAGACAGCTGTAAAAAAAAACCTGTGATCCGCATGGACAGGCAAAAGATACACGGCCAAGGGTTTCCTCCTCGGCACCACACTCACACATTGGGGAATCTATCAAGTTCAATGTGAACGAATGAGAGGCCACCTGGCAATGCCCAATTCTCCAAAGAATGCATTCTGGGGACTGCGGAGTCAGCTAATGCATGAGTTCTGACATTACCACTGTAATAGAACAATGAATTGTGTCTCGATGACCTCAATGGTGCGTGATCAACAATCAAGCAGATCAACAATCTGGGGCAGTCTATCATACCGTTGATGATCCTGTATAGAAATAATAAATAATAATTTAGTTGATTATTTAAATGTACATTGGATATATTTCTTGTGGATAATAAAGAACATGTAATGAAAGAGTCATGTATAAAATAGCATATACTAATAAAATATATACTAAAAGTGTCCAGGGCGTAAAATAGCAAGACTATTACGTATAGATATCGAGAAAATGGTAAAAAAATCCTCTGCTCCCAGGAACCAATATAACCTTTGGTCAGGATCTTGTCTGTAGCCTTGACTATCAGTTCTGAGCTTTTCAGTGCGTCCGACATAATCCCACCGATAGCGAGGTGCGATCAGCGATTAATTTTTCAATTTAATATCACGGCAGAAGAGCTGTAGAAGTTTGGATGCGAGCTACCGGACCATCTTCCTGGCGCCATCAGATATCATATATTCATTGTAATTTTAATATACGACAAAACGATTTTTCCTTTAAAAATAGCTGTGGTATATTTTGTAAGACACCCCAAAGAAATGTATGACTTTAAGACGGCTTTGATGATGATATGGACGAAGTGATTAAGTTAATTGGTAATGGTCGATTTAAAAGGATGTCAGAAATTCGCGAGAGTGTCTTACAAAATACCCTTTCGTCCCTAAAGTTTAGGCTTGTTGGCGCTCTCAAGACATTTTCATACAAAACTTTTTAAAGAGTGGCGTGGGCCATTCTCGACTTTTCGCTTTCAAAGATATTAAAAAATACCGAGAAAAGAATATAATAATTTACAAATTTAACACTACACAATAATACATCTTAAAATGATACAGGCCCAGTTTAAATTGCATTGTACACGGTTAATAGTTATTTAAAGGTGTAATATAAAATATCATAATAAAAAATCTGTAATAAAATAATGTTTAAATAAGGTTTAACAAAACAATGTTTATTTTCCATGTAAGTATAGTCCCTGGGAATTTATTTCTTAAAAATTATGTTTTTTAAATGTGATCCGTTATTTCGCTGGCACTCTTCTAAACGGGAGGCAACATTTCCGAGAACCGCTCGGTACGTATTCCCCGCGATCGCTGCCATTTATTCTCGGATATTTTCTTTTAATTTGTCCAGAGAGGGAGGATTGTGAATGAATTACCTTTGATTTAAGGTAGTCCCATAGGAAAAAGCTCATTGATGTCAAATCGGGGCTACGTGGAGACCAGTTTATGTCATCTAGTTGTCAATTTTCCAAGAAAAATTTCACGAACAACTGGTAAGGATACGCTCCATAGCGACTGAATTTCCAAGGACGCGGCTAGCGATAGGCATACACCCCCGCCCCTCTCCACATCGTTGCGTTGGAGCGACGAATGAACCAAAATGAAAAAGAATTTGGAGACATACTGTTATCATAATTTGCAGTGTTCGCTTTGGAAAGACGAGCACTGATGCATGTCACGTGATTAGATTTTGTTGACCTTGGAACCCGCGCACTTTTGTACTTATGCCATAGTTTTTAATATATCGTCAATTTTCAATTTCTTTTCAACTTTTATTTAAATTTTTTCACCTTGTTTCTAATTTCTCAACTATGAAAAAAATAATTTTGTAGTATGTTATTCCCATAATGGTCGTCTTAAAATATTTTTACTTTAATGTTATACTAGGACTGTCTATCGGGGCTATTATCGATTAGCTGATAATTTTTATATTAAATAATAAAAATAAAATAAATTAGAAGAACACATTATTATTATGAAGTTGCAGTTTTTTCAGAACATGGTTCTGGGCTATTTTAATACAAATTACCTTTATATTGCGACAAATCTCATTTTAAATCCGTTGACCGAAGGAGAAATCGTAGAAAATATTTTAAACGAAATCAGAAGCAGATTTATTTTAAAGTAACAAATTTACAATTATACTCTAAATTTAAATTGATCGTTTTCAAAATCTTTTTTTTTGATACCTAGTATACCTATTGTGTATTTAGTTAGCATCGTCGATAACAGCATAACCTAAGTCTGTGCCTACTACACGCCACTGAAAATTACTGTAGCAAAACACATTAAAAAAATAATCAGGCTTGAGAAAATCACACATGTGTCCATTATTATGAAAGTGGTCTAAGTCACGTTTCGAGATATTGAAGGGTTTGCGTTTGGATTGATTAAAAAATATTTTAAATATGAATTAAATATATTAATTAGAAAGATGTACATATAAAATCAATTTTATCGAAAAAAATTGTTGTTGCGCCACCGAGATTCGAACCTGGATCTCTTTCCAAACCGGGGAAGGTGCATTATCCAACTACGCTACAGCGACAATATTTTTAGCGACAAATTTTCGAACCTGTATGTTACCTTTTTGATATTAATACATTTAATCGTTCCATTATTTGACATTCTGAATAATTACAACTTCACAATAAGAATGTGTTCTTCTAATAAAAAATATTTTTATAGTACACATCACAATGTTTCGAAATTTATTTAGTCTACTAGATTTATAATTTACTTGGATATGTAAATGTTGTATGCAGCTTATAAAGAAATAAATAAATTAAGGTTGAAATAACTTACTTTATTATAAAAATAAACACTAGCGGAATACCGTTGAACGTCCTAATAATACACTGAATTATTATTACAATTTGCGTCATATTATATTAATATTAATTTAAAGCAATGTGACATGAAATAATCGACTCATCGCGAATCGAACGGTTCGGTATCCATGATTCTAGATTGTTCGCACGTGCCGAATCTCGCCCATCAAATCGAACGTCGTGTACACGGGTTTGAATTTTTGCTTCTGTCTGCCAATCTCAAGCTGATATCTTCCAGATACTAACACGTGTATACGGTACTGACATTTATCTCAACTAAACCTCTGAGATTTATATCATCGTGTCTCACTTCATAAGTTTTGTGTGCCTACAGAAATCTAAACAGAAAACACATTTTTAAATACTAAATTAATGTATTAATTATAAATATATACAAATAAAATCAATTTTGTCGAAAAATATTGTTTTTGCGTCACCGGAATTCGAACCTGGATCTCTATTTCCAATCCGGGGAAGTACACTACCAATTGTGTTACAGCGGCAGTATTTTTCATGACAAATTTTCGAACCTACATGTTACATTTTTTTCAAATTAATACACCTGTCGTTCCATTATTTGAAAGCCATCTACATTATTTTTACAGAATCTCGAATACCTTTGAGTAAACCGACTGCAGACGCCAGAATTATCAATTCATTTTTATTAAATTTTGGACACATTGATACAACTTATATTATTAATGAGAACACATTCTTATTGTGAAGTTATAATTATTCAGAACATAGGTCTGTAATATTTTAAAATACTAAATTAATGTATTAGTTATAAATATATACATATAAAATGAATTTTGTCGAAAAATATTGTTTTTGCGTCACCGGGATTCGAACCTGGATCTCTATTTCCAATCCAATCCAATTTTTCGACAAAATTGATTTTATATGTATATATTTATAATTAATACTTTAATTTAGTGTTAAAAACATCACAGACCGTCTGTTCTGAATAATTACAACTTCACAATAAGAATGTGTTCTCCTTAGTAGAAAGCACATTTATTATAAACAATATAAAATATGCCTGACGGAAAAGTGAAGTATCGAGTCGTGCAGAAAATGCATATAAATGATATGAAGAACGTAAATATTTTAGTGAGGAATAAAAATGAAATAATAAATAACGAATTGACATAATGCAATGACGCCCGCCGCGGTGCGGCTAACTAAATATGAAATGCATTTAAAGAAAGTAATGAGAGCCATCTTGAATCTGCGCGTCAGCGGTAAACTGATTTATGTTTCAGAATAATATTTATATTCATATTTTACTAATGGCTTGGGCAGTGGCGTGGCTGCGCCAGTGCAGCCAGTGCGACGCGTTGGGGGTCGCGTCTAAAAGGCGACCAAAAGGATTTTCCTACATGTGACGCAGAAAATCATTGGGATTTTATATATACGACTATTTAAAAAATATTAACTATAGGTACCATAGTACTAGGTTTAACTAGATATATATTAAAATATCAGTCAAAAATCTCCAAGCCAATCCCAATAATGTTAACCTGATACATAAACATTTTAAAATGTCGTAGTTACGCGATTATTTTAATTAACTCTAGATTAGTATTGGACGTAAATTTTATTTTATTATTGTTCAAACAAAAGCATTTGCTCCGCCCACTTGCCAATTCTGACGCCTTCACCCCTATAGCAGTGCTCTCCCTGACTGTTGATGTAATACCTCGCAGCTCAGTCGCATTGCCACTCTTTGAATCAAGGTTGAATATCCCTAAATTGAGCAAAAAGCTTCGTGGGTTCATTTTTGAAAGTTATTGGTGAGCCTCCACTCCAGCCTCAGGATCACAAGGTCAAGAAAGTACCAAGAATCTTGTACTTCTGTAAAGAAAAAAATGACCACTTACTGCAAATGTAGAAAAGCCACGTGTGGAGTACATTAAACGATTTTTTTAAATATATTCTATTTATTTTTTATTAAAACTAAACCCATGTCAATTTTGTTAAATTTAATATAATCAAAACATAATAATTAATCAGTCACAGTTTAAACAATTCGTTTCATTCTTACAGGTAAGACATGTTATTATCGATAAGCCATTTTTTTATAATTTCTTTCAAATTGGCAGAAAGCGTACTCTTTTGTAAAAACCCAGGTAGTTTATTTTTTATTGTAGGAACAACAAATTCTATTATCTTCGATCCATACTTATTAGTGATTTAGGGGATCGTTAAATTCAGATTAGCTACACCTCTTGCATTTTTTAGGTGCGAAGCCACCCTATTTAGAGCTTTGTTGTTATAATTGTATTTTATTAGAAGGAACAGTAACAGCCCGTGTGCAGGAAGAAGGTTTACAATTTTAGATTAAGCCTCAATTTAAATACTTCTAGGCTAACAATTTTTTTTACTATGGCTAACTCTAATGTGTTTCTTATTTATACCAAAGTACCAAATGCATTTATACTTTGACACGTAAATTTTACGTATCGATAGCAACCATGCTAATCTAAGGTCAATTAAAATATTTTATTGATTTCAAATTATATACTGAAAATAAAAGTTCATCGAACTTTGAGAGGCCAGAATATTTTTATTGGATAATTTAGGACCTGAAGAATAATAATGGGACAAAATCTAGGACTATTTTGTAAAAATCTCGTACAATAATAGATGTTAACATAATTTGTACTCCATGAATATTTTCGACTCATAATTGAGTCAGGTATTCCTTAAAATATTGTGGACTAGGTCTGTTACACTATCTATCGGGATCATTGACAGAATGTATTTTACTTTAAATTTTCTCTTTAGGCAAGGTACATAACACGGTTGATATTTTTAAATGATCAAAAAAAAATTATTTTTCAAACATTTGTCGTAGACTTTGAGTATGGTCCATTTGTTAAAGTTCAATTTTGATGTTGCGTAATTTTGTCTCCTTCAGATCCAGAAACTCGAGCCGATTCACGCCGTCGGCAACGTTTTTTCTCGATATCCAAAAATTAATCAAATACACGAAAATATTCACTAATTCCAATTCACGTCAATATTGTCTTTTATTAGAAAAAGATATAAATGTAAAAATTACACAACAAAATGTGATTTAAGAAATTTTGTGAGCTAATTTTCTTCTCTTGAGCGGCCTCATATGATTCTGAAGTCCGTGACTGCAGTCACAGCAGAGCGCCATCCATCCCTTTGTGGTTTAGTCTATTGGGCATTCGTCTATCTGGAGGTCTGTCTTGCCATTATCCACCCATCTACTTCTTGGTCTTCCTCGCATAGTTGGTACACGCTCGTTGTATTATAAACTATATACACCACGATAGCAATTATATTATTATTATTATTTATTATTAAGGAGAACACATTCTTATTATGAAGTTGTAATATTTTAAATATTAATTATTAATTAATCGAATTCCGGTAGCAACAACAAATACATTTAATTTGTCTTTAAAATATCACAGATTCTGAATAATTACAACTTCACAATAAGAATGTGTTCTCCTTAATAACATATAAGTTGTATCAATACGTCCAAAATTTAATAAAAATGAATTGTAAATTCTGGCGTCTACTATCGGTTTACTCAAAGGTATTTGAGATTCCGTAAAAATAAAGTACCATAGATGGCTTTCAAATAATGGAACGAGAGATGTATTAATTTGAAAAAAGTGTAACACATAGGTTTGAAAATTTGTCGTCAAAAATGATGTCGCTATAGCATAGTTGGATAATGTACCTTCCCCGGTTTGGAAAAAGATCCAACAATAATATTTTTAGATAAAATTGATTTTATATGTAAATCTTTCTAATTAATACTTTTAATTTGTATTTAAAATTATATGATGATTTTCTCTTATACATTATATATATTAAAATCAAAGAATAATGTATTTTTAATATTTATTGCAAACTTTACAGTGGTTTTTATTAATTGTAATATAAATTATTTAATTTAAAAACTTTGGAACAATTTGACATGTGACTTTATTTTATATTAGTTCATTTTAACATCCTGATGGAGAAAATGGTATTTTCCGAAACCGGTTGGTGTATTAAATTTAACTCATAAAAATGGATAAAAACGAAGTAATTAATAATTTAAATTAGAAAGGAAAATTATTATTGATCTAGTATGTCTGTTTAAAAATTTGTATAGCTAAAATATTAACTCTGATTTATTATGGCTAATCAACTTTCACGTATCTGCCAGAAAAACCAGAATTAAATTACCGTATTACTGTAACAATACTGCAACGATTGCTCAGTTTAATTCTCTATTACGCAGAATACAAAACTTGGGTAACAAGTACACAGATGTCACTGATGTATAGAATATAACATTACGTGTAGTTATGCCTGATGCATCATATTAGTGTGCATTGAGAATTAGTTTTCTCATATATTATGGCAAGCCATTTCTCCAAATGGAGGACTTCAGGAGGATTTAACAAGGAGAACAAAACTAAGCGGTCGTTAATGGCAGCGCGCCCAGAGGTGTAACTACGCTAATGCAATTAACGCGGTGCATTGGGGCCCACTTGGACAGGGCGCAGAACAAACTTGAGTGTCCTTGAAGAGGCCAACGTCCCTTGTATCGAAACTGCGATCTTGATGGACCAAATATGATAGGCAAAGTATGAATGATACACAGTTTCCTAAACAAGTTATGTTTGCGCAGCTATCTTTCGGTAAAAGAAGACAGGGTGGACCAAAGAAAAGATTCAGACACCTTGAAGGCGAATCTGAGTAGATGTGGCATAGATTCTGAATACTGGAAAACCGTGGCCTAAGCCCGAGGACAGTGGCGTCAAAAAGTACATTGTGCAGGTGTAACTTGCGAACAGAAAAGCGCTGACGCAATTATCAAAAAGGGAGAAAGAGAAAAGAAAAGGAGAAAGATCCGTCACTCAGAATCCCTCTGCCCAGCGGATGCACGTGCACAACGTGTGGAAGGGTGTGCGGTTCGAGAATAGGGCTCCTCAGCCACAATCGATAACCATGGCAGACCCGCCGATGACTTGGACAGTGGACCAAAACATCCGCATCTTGCAGTACTTTTGATCGATACTATTCCTAATACGTATTCATTATTTTAAAATGTTATTATACAATTTTAAAACGTAATACGAAAACACATTAAATTATTATTAAATGTATACCTTTGTATTATATATCGCCATCTAAGCAACATTACCACATATCTGAGAGTTATACCTTTCTATAGTTGTTAAGAGGAGCAGATTCTTTCTAAACTGAAAACGAACTTAACATAGGTACGATTCCCTTGACTTGTGCGCAATTGACAGGAAGGTTACAGATATGTGGTGATTACATTTCTTTGATTTGCACGCCCGTAGCGGACGCTATCGTGAAACTAGTGATATAGAACGATTCCTCGCGAAAATTCATAAATATCTCGAATTGGCAAAAAATTGAGATATGCGATGTTGTTGCTTAGGTGACGCTATGTTCACCGCTAATGTGTCAGGTTATGGACTAGACTATGATAGTAAAATGATGGTAGATTTGTTTTTCACCTAAAGTGCTTAAAAATACCTTAAATATTGGTTTTTTCATCTAAGTATGAATATTATAAGAGACAAGGGCCAAATTTTATTTGTAATATTTAGTGGACAAAACCGCGTAGGTATTTCTTGATGCAAATTGTAAATTGTACACCAAGTAGATCTATTTAACTCGATTATTGCCGATTGTATTGGGTTGTTGGCGATACACAATGGAGTCCTGGTACCGACACTGATGTATGGATGTGAGGTTTGAACAAAAATAGACTGAATGCACTGGAAATGAGATCATTTAGGCGTATATGTGGCAAATTCATTTATGACAGAGTAAAGAATGAAGAAATAAGGAAAGAATGTAAAGCTGATCTTAGTATGGTGAGTAATATTAAGAAATGATTACTGTAATGGTTTGGTCGTATGGAACGGATGGATGAGGAGAGAATGGTAAGAAAGATATATTAAAATACTAAATTAATGTATTAATTATAAATATATACATATAAAATCAGTTTTGTCGAAAAATATTGTTTTTGCGTCACCGGGATTCGAATCTGGATCTCTATTTCCAATCCGGGGAAGTGCACTACCTTTGTGCTATAACGCCAGTATTTTTCTTGACAAATTTTCAAACCTATATGTTACATTTTTTTTCAAATGAATACACCAGTCGTTCCATTATTTGAAAGCTATCTACATTATTTTTACAGAATCTCGAATACCTTTGAGTAAACCGACTGCAGACGCCAGAATTATCAATTCATTTTTATTAAATTTTGGACACGTTGATACAACATATCCCGGTGACGCTAAAATGATATTTTTCGACAAAACTGATTTTATATGTATATATTTATAATTAATACATTAATTTAGTATTTAAAATATCACAGACCGTCTGTTCTGAATAATTACAACTTCACAATAAGAATGTGTTTTCCTTAATAAGAAAGATATATGACGCAAGTGTTGATGGCACCAGAAGAAGAGGACGTCCGCGGAAGACTTGGCACGACCAGGTAAATCAGATACTGGAGGATGGTCGTGTTAGAAGCCTCAATAATCGTCAAGCTTGTATGAGATGTATGATAGTGTGTCTCTGCCAACCCCCGCGGGAAACAGCTTGATGGTAAGTAAGTATCTTATATACAGTATCCCTGTAATCTGCGCGCAAAACATACGGTCTGATGATTCATACATCGCTTCACGCTGAACTGTCTTTCATGCGATCTGGAGTCAAATCTCATCCGTAGACACTAAGTGACCTATTGCTACAACATGGCATAGTCTCGAAGACGATGGTAAGATGATATGACTGGCTTTATTAGAATTATGTTATTTTTATATTGTAAATCTTTCTAATAGTAATTAATTCTTTCTAATAGTAATTAAAAATAAGACACCATTGCAGTGCACCCCCTCTTGATAACAATTATATTTTATTCTAGAATGAATATGATTGTTATCAAGTTGTATACATTATTTAATAAATTATAATCTTCGTGGAGAGAATTGGGCATTGCCAGGTAGCCTCGCATTTATTCAGATTAAACTTGATAGATTCCCCAATATGTGAGTGTGGTCCCGAGGAGGAAACCCTTGACCATATCTTTTTTGCCTGTCCATTGCGGATCACAGGTTTTTTTTTACAGTAATCTCGTCAATGGTAATTTTCAACTCCCGGTTAACTTGTGTAAAATTATTATTTCTATACATGATCATCAATCTGCCCTCAGATTGTTGGTCTGCTTGACTTTCACGCACCATTGAGCTCATAGAGACACAATTCATTGTTCTATTACAGTGGTAATGTCAGAACTCATGCATTAGCTGACTCCGCAGTCCCCAGAATGCATTCTTTGGAGATTTGGGCATTGCCAGGTGGCTTCTCATTCGTTCACATTGAACTTGATAGATTCCCAAATGTGTGAGTGTGGTGCCGAGGAGGAAATCCTTGGCCGTGTATCTTTTGCCTGTCCATGCGGATCACAGGTTTTTTTTACAGCAATCTCGTCAATGGTAATTTTCATCTCCCAGTTAACTTGAGTCATCTTCTTTCCCTTAACTCGCCACATTTAATCTGTATAATAGCAAATTTTTTGAACGACAATGGTATTGACTTGTAATATATTTCCTATTCTATAATATCATTGTACTTTTTTCTATAAAACAAAGTTTTTAACTTGATTAATAGCACAAATCACTCTCGAAGGGTGGATTGCTTATTTAAAAGAAGAAGAAGAATCTTCGTGGAAAGTGTAAATGAGACTGTTCGTCATCAGACACTGGAAGGGGCGAGTCGAGCCGCGCGGAAACTCCACCGGTTGGTTGCCAACGAGATAGAAAATTTAATAAAGACATTTCATAATTGGTTATGAATTAGGTAATTGTAAATCAACCACTGAATCCATTTAAACAGCCTGAGTGTACGGTGGGCACTGCGCAGGGGAATGCACAGCCACCCACTCGGGCACACGCCATCTGGAATGTGTTACATTTTGTCTAAGACAGATGTACCACCGCTGCGCAGAATATTTTTCTGATTCGAAAAATATTATATTAGGACGTGAAAATAGCATTATAAAAATATCTCAATCTTTTCATTGATACAGACTTGTCACAAAGTTCACCATGCTTTTACGTGTAGCGTTATCTGGGCTAGTGCTCGTGTATTAGACCTCTCTGGCCATTCATCATCATCATGGCCGACATCAGCCCTGATGATCGACTCTGCAATGGGCCAGAGTGGTCGGATGTACATGGCGGAATAGCTCAAAAAAGTCTACACAGAATATACTTTTATTAAAATTAGATGTCAAGAATGTATAAATAATGAAATACATTGCAAATAAAAATTACTACGATAAATTGCAACACAAAAAAAAAAACATATTTTTAATAAAAATTAAATGTATATAATTCATACATTTAATTTGTATTAAAAAACCCAAGAACTATTTATATTTCACAATAATATATTCTCCTTAGAAACATACATATTCATATTTGATAATTTGACACCATAGTCTACTAGGGGAGTAGCCAATATGGCAGAGCACTCGTTTAGCATGTGAGCAGGTTATAACTTATTCTTAGTGTAAGATTTGAAGAGTGCAGTTAACAGTTATTTTTTTCAAAGCTACAATGGAAATGACAAATGAGCGTATTCAGCTATTTTTCTTTGTGCGAGGAATGTTAATGCAGTACTTGAGGATCGGACAAGCGTAAGGTAGTGTCAACGGTGGTTCTAGAAATTCCGAGCCGGAAACTACAGCCTAGAAGACGAGCCTCGTCGTAGAGTTAGACGAGGACGTCCTGCAAAACCTGTTAAGGAACTAGCACAGAAGCTTGGATCTGCCATCGGAAAAGTCAGCAAATTGGGTCAATGGGTTCCTCACAAACTTTCAGAGTTTCTCTTCTTTGTTGTTGTCTCAGGAATGAATCTTTTTTGGAATCGATGCCCTACCCACCATATTCGCCGGACATTTCCCTATCTGATTCCGCAATCTTCAAAATCATTTGAACGGAAAAAATGTGAATTCTGTAGACGAGGTCAGAACAGTACTGGAGGAGTATATTTCATCACAGTCAAGTGAATTTTGCAAGACGGGCCTTGATTGTCAACCAGAAAGATGGAGGAGCATTGCAAAAATAAAATAAAGTATATATTGGATTAAAAAATAATCTCGTTTATCTTAATTTTGAAAAATAAACTGAGTATAAAAAAACCGCATTATTTATGGGATGACCCAATAAGTCTTCTTTTATGTCACAGATAAAATACACTATATAAATTTAAGTTAAAATTGACGTTCAGCCGGTGTGTGTAGATCTTTACCGTCACGTCTGCAGGGTCAGAGGACTTTCAGTGGCTTTTATTGTGCATTTTGAATACCAATAATTGTTAATGCCTTAATGAGTTCAAAGTTATAATTAACGACTGCAGACGTGCAGTTTATCATGAGACACCCTATATTGTCCCTACACTATACAGTTTGTGGTGACCATAATTCTATAGATACAATGAAACTTGACATTATCTCAATAATAAAATAATAATCGCCATTTCTAACGATAAAAAAATTGTAAACAAAGTTACAAATTAATATTTAAATATGTCCAAGAACACACAATTAATGGATTTTTACCTACAAAAGCACTGTTATTAGACAAATAATAGATATCTCATAAAGACGAAGCTATTTTAATGGAAAGATATAGAAGTACGAGTAATTACAGGGCTTACGACCTGTCTTCGGCTGGCTTAAGTGATCACTTTATATAAATATAACGTTCACCATTCTCACTCATTAATCAATGTCCATATCTATCAAATTTTTGTGAAGTTGTAAATATATATGTTAATATGTGGAAACGCTTCGAGTAAATTACCCCATACTTCTATATTTCTCCATTAAAATAGCTTCGTCTCTATGAGATATCTAGTAGTAGCCAAGTAGATCTACTCAACGCAATTATTGCCAATTGAATTGGGTTGTCAGCGGTACACAATAGAGTTCTGGTACCGACATCGATGTATGGAAGTGAGGTCTGGAGCTGGCAGAAGAGGAACGAAACTAGACTGAATGCAGTGGAATCCTTTAGGAGTATATGTGTCAGATCTATTTATGACAAAGTAAAGAATGAAGAAATAAGGAAAGAATGTTAAGTTGTTCTAAGATGTAGTGAGTAAGATTAAGAAAGAATTACTTAGGTGGAACGGATGAATGAGGAGAGAACGGTAAGGAAGATATATTACGCAAGTGTTGATGGCACCAGAAATAGAAGACGTCCGCGGAAGATTTGGCACGACCAGGTAAACCAGATACTGGAGGATGGTCTTATTAGATGCCTCAATAATCGTCGAGCTTGTATGAGAAGATGTATGAATGTGCATGAGATGAGAATTGTGTGTCAGGACAGAAGAGTGTGGCGCTATATCCTTTTTGCCTACCCCCGCGGAAACGGCGTGATGGCAAGGGTTGTTCCAAAAATAATGGCAGAACCTTTAACTTTAGAATAAATAAACTTTGTTTAACCAAAGTAAGAGTCATTTTATTTTATTAAATTTTTGCTCAAAGTATTTTCAAGCCTATATATGGCTGTGGAATAAGATTTGGATTAGAATCCAAGAATTCATGGAGGCGTTTCCTGGAGCTTCTCTATCATTGATTAATTGACCATTAATAGCTAACGAGGTGCTTGAAAATTGTCGTGAAGCAAGATGTCGTCACCGTCAGCAGCAACGCCACATATCTAAGAATTGAGTACTTTACAAGAGAGAGACATAACTAGTTTTAAATTATTTTTGTAGAATTGCTTTCTAGAGTTGTAAATAGGAGCAGATTCTTTTTGAATTGAAACTGAATAAAATTTAGGTACCCTTGACTTGTGCGCAGTTGACAGGGAGGTTACAGATCTGTAGTGATTATATTTCTTTAATTTGCACGCTCCTAGCGGACGCCATCGTGAAACTAGTGATAAGGAACGATTCCCCGCGAAAATTTAAATTCAATGATATATGCGGTGTTGCTGATGAAGGCGACGATGTGTCGTTTAAAAACAAAGATTATATGTTTTGCGCCTCACTTCACGCATGTCGTATATCAAACATCAAAAATGTCAGTCCATTGACCATTGATGTTCGGTTCGTCAGTTGGATGAATTTGAATCTCTCCAGCAGCAGTTAAAACTGAATAAATGTTTGTAATTCAATAGTTTTTATGGAGCTGCCACCAATCTCAAGCTGAACACTGAGTTTATCTTCAGATCTCAACACGTCCACAAGGTACTGAGATTTATCTCAACTAAATCTCTGAGATATGTCTTATCGTGTCTCATACCTTGTCATTAAAATCCTTCATTATTTTCGGAACGGCCTGATGATTTGTTAACTTTTTTGTATTCTAAAACTGACGCCATGCGACTTGCACGGTATCATAGTAATAAATGAAGTAAAACACAAAAATAAACCATCTTTTATAAATGACAAAAAATGGATGAATATTGCTGTACTATTAATATAACCAATCATATTCTGATAAAATAAAATAAAACTGTAGACAATTTCAAGTTAATAATGCATTCACGTTTAATAAGAGAAAAATATTCGCTTTTATTTTTAGGATCCACGAGTAGTCTTCTATCTCATTAATCTCCTCCGATACAATCAGACGTCAGAGGTAGAGAGTTGTATCTGGAACTTCAGGCAGAGCTGGAAGCAACTAATTGCATTTTAAATTAACTTTAAGAAAGCCCGTCCACGGAGGAATGATAGAATTTTCTCTAGACCTACATTATATTAGTCAGCGTTGAGAAGAGCGAGACTTGTCTCGAAGTCGCAACCTCCACCGTGTTTCTTCGTACATCATATTTATGAATATTAAACTAGTGTCTCATTCTCATCCTAGGATGAGCGCCAAAAAAGTACCGCATTGATCCGAATATAAGACGAGTTTCCCCCCCGAAGAATTGTCGTATATTCGGACCTTTCGATTGTCGGGCTTATTTAACCCATTGATCGCGTTCATAAATACGCGTGACATCTTTCATACGCGGCACTCTTCGGTGGCATTATAATTTACGACTTTACACTACGATAATGCAACAAATTTATGATTTGTTTTTAAGAAATCGATGGCAAAGGTTCTCAAGTATCCTCACGTGCATAATTAAATACAGAAATCAGAATCATAATTACAAAATAACGTAAACAAAATTATCCATGAAAGAACACAACAGTGCCCCACACCATCGTTATTTGTGGTTATATTCGTACGTATTTGAGTGAAGTAGTGATTTGCGCGGGAGCTGATTTCTGAAACTAATGCACATTATTTACAAGTTTTTAAATATTGATATTAAATTTAAATCTATAGTTTGAAACGCATTACATTCTGCGCGCATAAACTGAGTTTGAGAATTTGAATAACTGAGCGATACTGGATGATATGAGGACTTTCATTATTTCGTGTTTGTTTATAAGATGGCTAATAATCCTTGACAAATATCGACAGATGTCGGTAGTATAAAAATTGCTAATTATTTTGGTACGATTTTCACCGCTCCTCAGCGCGTATGTACGCACTAGCGGCGGGCAAAACACTGCGACTCATATTTGAGTCACCCGCGCTGTGGGCGTGTAAGACGCGACTCGTATATGAGTCACCCGCGGAGAATGGGTTAAAAATCAATTATACAAATTGGTTGCTTATACGAACCGGAAAAATCAAGAAGCCTACTGTCACTCTTCTATGCATGGTCTAAAATTGACGCAAGGAGTATTATTGATGGGTTTAAATGGTTGTACTTTCACCACCATGGATGGCATGGTGGATGATATTTTGTGGCTGGAAGAAAATACTGGTGACGTTGACTCAAGTAAACCAGATGATGTAATCAGTGATGAAAGAACTGATGAAGATGATACTACCGGTGAAATATTCGACGATTAAAAAGGACTACGATTGCAAACTTTTACATGTTTTTATATATTATTCCTTATTCTTTAATAAATAAAAAAAAAAAATAATCGTTTTTTTTTTGAGAAATTACATGTCTTAAATCGGGGTCTTAAAAAAATTTTTTTTTAGGTTTTTTTCAGTAAAAAATGGGACTCGTCTTATATTCGGGCTAATACTGTGTATAAAACGGTTGGCGCGGTAGAGAAAAGTCGCACCTACTGAAAATATAATTTCGGCAGTTTTGTTCGCTTTGTCAGGTGTGTTTTAAATAAGGCAAGATATGTACATATTTTAGTTTTAATAAATATACATTTTATAGCATAATAACAAGACCAAGGGTTTCATTATTGAGGACAACATTTATTAGGAAAAACTTCCATTAATATCTCTTCCAACTAAATCAGTAATTCTTAATTCAAAATGATTTCTATGTCGTTTCTATATCGATGTGATATTTAATTTTGATACTAATATTTTAAATTCAATTAAATTAGAAGGATTTTAAACATCAAATCATCTTTTTTGCGTTTTATAATTTGCCATTCTATTAAAAAAAAAAATCTATCCTTTAATCTTTCCTCTCCGATGATGTCAACTAAGTTGACATTGCCTCTTATTATGCGAATATATTTATAAATATACTAAATATAGAGTTCATATTTTAGGTACTCCACCGTAATATATTTATGTATTGGATAAAATAATCACAATATGTTAGTATTTATCATACGCAATAATAAAAATATATTTTCTCGAAGAACCTGATGTGAATTTGTCAATACGTGTGTGCGAACGTGCGTAGTTGCAGACGGTGCAGTGTCACTTCATGGAAGAGCGTGCGCCGGCCGAGTTAGACATGTTTTATGCTGTCGTTTTAGATGATCAATATTTTTTCTCATTTTTAGCACGTTTACACAATAATTGATAGAAATATTCACTTATGTATGTGTCAATGATTAATATTAGTGATAAATGTGAAATATTCATATTTGCACAATTTAAAAATTGCGAAAGTCTACATGTACACTGAGTTTACAGCACCGTAACGCGCGTTTTTATTTTAGCACCGTAGGGGAAAGGTTAATGTCGTTATTTTATCGATCTCGTCGTTTCGCTTTCTTTTTCTACATAAGCGTTCTGTTTTCTGAACTGGATCGTCTTCCACATTAGTGAAACATTACAAAATTAACACCACAAACACTTTATATTAATAATGTCCAACATCACACATCCAAAGTTAATGGAACGTTAAAAATATCTTGATGTTTTAATTTTAAAACAGAATTTTGAATTTAAATCACATTATTATGTTAATTCCATATATTAATTTAAATCAACATTGTAATCTAGTGCCATATATTTTAATCAAATCTATGGCACTAGATCTGTGTAAGGTTTTATGTATATTATCAAGGGAATTTTTTCACTTCTCTTCAATGATATGTATAAGATTCTATTTGTGACGAACAAACATTGCAGAACATGCTTTAGAATTTCGTTTATAATATTTTGTTTTATTATTTGTTTTTAATGTGAATAAGAATCCACAGCAAATATTTTCATTTCGAAGAATTGACAATCACGGGCCCTCGAGATAAGACGAAACATGTGTAGCGACCGGAATTCAAATCCACCGCCATCTCAGTCGGCATCGACGCTAGCGACGAAATTCACCGCTAAAGAGTCTCTCCAGTTTCATCGTTTCACAAGGGCGGTCTTGCCGGCCCACGCGCCGAGCAAGACCGCTAATTCGCTTCATTTCATTTCATAATCAACACGCACCTTCTAATTACAACTCCATCCATTCTTTAATTCTATCTGTCTCCATTGTTTTCATTACAATGTCATAATAAAACCTACACACGCCAATCACATATGATTCGGCGACGAGACCGGGAAAGGAATGGAAGGAGGGGAATGAACAGTGCACTATTTTCGTTCAAGAATAAATATATATTTACAAATAAATATATGTCCCAAACAGATGGTGATTCTCAGATTAACGTTTCTTGCCGATTCTCTCCCATCTTTCTCCTCAGCCCGCAATTCAGAAAGCCGTTGAATAAGATGTCTAGTATACAGGGTGGCCCAAAAAAAATTACTCTGGAACATTAAGTGTCAAATGAAAAGTTAAAAAATCAAGAATGCTATGTACCTATATATTGTAGAAAGAATAATTCCGGAATGGTACCTCGGTAGTGACGAAGTTGCTGTATACTAATTTATCCTACACAAGGTGCATATAGAGGGGGGCATAAAAAAAGTGAGAACATTTCGTAAAATGTGATATAATTACATCAAAATTTGAGTTTGATTGTGGAAGTTTTTTTGTATTCGTTCTAATCTCGCAATCTGCTATAGGTTCCAGATTTGAGCTGCGTTGAGTGACTATGAACGAATGCGTAATAAGGTATTTTGAACGGATTCTAAATGGTCGTGAAAACCTAAGATCATTTATCAAATATTCTAAAAAGTTAAAAAAAAAAATTGTAATATCTAATAGGTTTTTATAACCAGTCAATAACGGTGGGCGCCGTATTATTCGCTAAAATTTTACATACTTGCTACCGCATTTGCCAGCCAACAGGCGCTCGTGGCACGTGAAGTGTTCAATATGCGATAATCAATCGCTCGTAAACACGACAGGGAGGGTTTATAATAGTCATTTTCTGAAACAATTATCGATTGAATTTATTCGCACGTGTAATTTTATATTCTGTCTCGTCTCAAGAGATCATCGCGGTGCTGTCGGGTGCCCGCGATGGGGCTCCATATTCCAAGATTCAATCTATTCTGGTTCACGATTATCCGCACATTTTGGGACCTTTTAATTCACTCTGTTTTTGACCACTTGCCCCGTTGTTGACCTTAAATCTCTGACCTTGGAAATATATTTTTTTTTGTAAAAATTTATGGCCCGTATAATCAACAGTGGTGTCTGGTGACAAATACATAACGCGGAACTCTTCGACATGTACGTAGTGGCGTGCAGTAGGTATAGATTTAGGTTATGCTGTTACCAATGATATTATACAATCATATATAATACAATATTTATACTTTCGTTTAACCAACAGATAAAATAAATCCGTCGTTTATACGATCCTACCGTGTATTTATTTGTAATTTTAGAGTACTGTTGTGTTGTTAAAGTTTAAGTTTTTTTACGTAAAATACCCATATAAAAATCAATATAAAAATGTACGAAAGTTTTTAAGAACACTTTTTATGACTGAACATGATTCATTAATTGTTTGAAAATCCTTCACGGAATAACTAAACGAAATAATTATTTTTATTGAAAGTTAACGTAATTTCTGCCAATTGCTTTTTGTGTTTCTCAAATCAAAAACAGATTCACCAAATGCACCTCAAACGCAAAGAACGGCCATGAAATTAACACGTTAAAATCAGTAAGATAGTAAAATTCGCGAATCAGTAAAAGAGGAAGTAGACACTTCAATGATTTGCACGCAGTTGTAAGCCTTTCTAATGTTATTCTGTTGAAAAACAGTATAGGTAACGACTCCATACAAAACGGATCAACCGAAAGGAATTTTCAATTCAGTAAATAGCTATTTATATGACTTGAGTAATTCACTAGTTTTAAGACAAAACAGAGTAATGTGAATAACAAGAGCACCATGACTACAGCGGTGAGTTGTCGTGATAGTCTTTAAAACTAAGCAATCAAAGTCTTTACAGATACATTGATGGCGCTAAGTGTAAAATGATGTTTTCGTTAATGTTAATCCAATTATTTAATTTATATTTGTTTCCCAGAATTTTTATTAATGCCAGTACGGATAAATCTAACTACACCATTGCAGCCGATGCACTCGGTTTAACGTCAGACAGGGGTCCAAAAGTATCGATATCGACCGTGGAAATAACAAATGATTAATTTTATCCATTCTCTTCAACAGAAGCGTACTCCAGAAATGATATACATCTTCTAGTTGAAGAACTTGTGTGACTGGTTCAATTGCAACTCACAATAATTGTTCGGAGCAGCTGTCTTTAAGTTATAATAAACTAAATATCCTAATACATACTATATTGATAACAAAATTGTTTGGTAACGTTATTGTTATGTATAACTTTGGTAAAAATTACCTTGCGAAAAATTGCTAGATACATATAAAGTACCTACATGTTCTGAAGTAGGTAGCCATTAGGTTCCGTGATAAAAATGGTAAAAAACAGAAAAATCAAAAAAGAAGACAAGTTGAGAATAAGTAATATGTACAAAGTAAAAAATTTAATACCGATTAAAGACATGTAAGAACTGAAATAAGAGAAACAAGCAGAGATATAAGGACAAAAAAGAATTACATAAAATGGTTTGCTTTGATCATTGCAGGAACTCTTTCAGCTGACTTCTTCCAATTTTAAAAAGTAAAAAATATTAATTAATTAGCATTAATCACTCTAAATTCAATATAGTGTCTTAAGGCTCAAGTCCACGATAATCTCTCAATGAGACTTTGATATCTGAGAGTCAGTAAAGATACGTGCGTACTGATGCTTCATTCTTATTCGCGCGCTAAGCGCACGAGGTGATGATTTATAAATTGCTTCACGTTGAACTATTCTTAATGCGCACTCGAGTCGAATCTCCGAGAGAAATCTCAACCGCCGACACGGGCCATCAGGACAAGTCGCAACATCTATTTAATACAAACAATGCAGTAAAAATATGCACGTATTTGTGTATTCTTTATACATGTAAAGATAATATAAAGAATACGCGTTGGTCATAAAAGTTAGCGATGTCAAAAAAATGTCACGCCTCGTTAATTGTAATTTTCTTGATTTTTGTTATCGATATTGGTAACTCGAGTCACGGAGTAGATGTTTTATTTTCTGGGTAATAAACTGGGCGCGAGGCACTCGCGGGGTCGTAAAATAGAAATGTCACGATTTTTTAAATAGTATTCGTGATGTTATCGGTTATATATATTATATTAATTTATTATCAAAGACGCACGATGTGCGGATGGCTCTTCAATATTCCCCTTCGAAGAACTCAGTTCGTTCCTAGATTTCGAAGCAGTAACGTGAATATAGAAGAGTAAATGATATATTCTATGATTCAAAAATCTTTTTGGTGCCCAGGACGCGTACAGGCGCGTGAAGCGTGTACTCCGTTCATGCTATGCGTCTAAAAAGATTCACAAATGATTTAATTAATATAAATATGAAGCGTTTATTTTAATACTATTTTTTGTTCTAGATGCGAATCGACTTCCTCATATTCCTCTTGGTGAAGACGTTCTCGGTGACGGCACTTCCCGCAGACAGTGACGGAGAATTGAATTTTAAAATCGACTCGCAAAATAATGAAGACGAAAAGCAGCGACTCGATTTGGCGGACAACTTGCCGAGACCGAAGTTCTTTCTCATAAATAAACAAAACGAAAATGATAAGGAGTCGGGTGGCCAGATAAATATTGACGCTGTTCCTCAAAATAATGACGATAACTTCAGAGACAACGAGATTTTACCGTCTGGGTCAGATTCCAATGAATCTCCCCAGAATTGGCCACCTCTTTTGTTGAAAATAAGAGCACAAAAACCGGCCATATTTGTATTTAAACCGATCGTCAAAAATCAGGACGAATTTGCTAAAGACGTTAATGGAAAAAATGATGGCGCATTGAAACCGCAAGAGACAGACAAGATATTATTAAAAGAATTCATAACGAAATTGGTCAAACGACATGACGAAGCCTTGAGGGGTCAATACTTAAAACAAGAACCAGTCAAAGTGGACAATTTTCCGGACTATGAGTTTTTGCTTTCTGGAAAACCATTTTACGATTCTCTTATGTTGGAAAAGGATCTTTTGATAAAGTTAAAAAACCTCGAAAGCCTAAAGGAAGAAAACGAAGAATTAAATAAAGATTCCTCAAAAATTCTAACAACAAACCCAATTTACGAAGAAATGTACAAGAAAGATTTTCTACTAAAAATATTAAATGTGAAAACGTCCATTTTGAACTTCCTTAACTGGAGGACAGCCAAGAGATTGAAGAACTTGTATAACGGGATAATGTTGGGGAATTACGAACGAAGATCGATGCCCACTAAGGAATTTTACAAGGAAGTGAAACATTTATTAATGATGGTTCAATTAGCAGATTACGTCGTGGCTTTAGAGGCTGCTAACTCGATTGATCCAGGTCGCAGTTCAGAACATTCAGAAAATGAAAACCGATATCCAGAATCAAAAATTGCAGAAAATGGACCGAATACTGATCCTCTTAGCGCACCTTTAAGAGATGAAAGTGAAGATAACAAATTACAGATTGTTGATAATTCGTATGTAGACAATAATTTGCCTGAAAAAGATAAAAATTATTTTGTTCCAGACCCAAACGATAAAGCGAGTAATGATAAACTTCCCAAAGAAGATCAAATTGATAAACCAGAATCTGCCAACTCAAACGACACAAAGCGTGATGAAAGTCTAGTTAAAGATGATAAAATTATTGCACCCGGAGCTGTTAAATTAAACGATCATTTAGATGTAAGTAAGAAAGATCTTTTACCTGCAAATGATAAGAAGAAAGAGGTCGTAGTTGACAATTCAAATGGTGATAGTTCTCACAAGGGTGACAAACATGATGTGGTAAATAATGTAAATTCTAATAATGGGAAAATTGATGAAAATGTAGAAGGGAAGGACAGTCCACAAATGTCTAAAGATAAAAAGAGCCTAGAAGTTAAAAGTTTGGAGAGGTCACCGAGTGAAGAAGTTAAAATGGAAAAGGTGGACAATGCAGAAGAAAATCAACATCCAGGTAATGTTGTGACGTAAATATACGTAGAACATTCAAAATAATATTTTTTATTTATTGTTTAATATTGTTTGTAGTAGATATACGTAGAATATTTTTCGTTTCTACTCGTTTAGGTGGTTTTTTAAGATGATGGAGTGAATTACGCGGTTGGTGTCAGGTCGTTTGTTGTAGTCAGGGATATGTAAGGAAGAGTGCAGAAAATAACCTGGATACAGATGTCGTTCGTGTCTTTGATCAGCTGGGGACGACATTGGCGGTAAATTTGAATCGCCGTCCTCACACTTGTTTGTTAGAATAATCTTCATAAGTACATTCTGATGAGTGTAAAAGTATAGTTGAATGATTGTATAAAGCACAACGTTATACAGGGTTAAAAAGTGAGAATATTTCGTAAAATGTGATATAATTACATCAAGTTTAACTATATCAACAATACCTTAAATAGTTTACTAATTTATTTACTTATCTATTTACCTATATTACGTTTTATTTCGACAATTTTCGGTCGCCATCTTTCATTATTAATTTTTCCATTGGCGTATATTTGATTTTTTCAAATTGTTGCAAAGAATGACAAAAATCACTGCAGAAGACCGTATTCTGATCAAAAATTTGCGAACGAATTGAAAAACGCTGGAGTGCTAGGAAAATGATCAGAGAGTTTCAAAACAAAGCCTGGAGTATAGCTAGACATTACAGAATAACTGGACATTACAGCAGGACGGAGTTCCATTTCACACGGCCAGAAATACAATAAACATTCTTCGTCGTGAGAATGTTAATTTCATCAAGCCAGGCATGTGGCCACCGAACAGCCCAGTAGATGATGCAATATGGGGTGTTTTGATGATTTCTGATTAGCTAAATATTGTGCAAAAAAATTTACATTAAGAGTTATAATTAATTATACAAAAAATGAATTGATAATATTAACAATAATTCTGGCGTCTGCAGTCGGTTTACTCAAAGGTATTTGAGATTCTGTAAAAATAATGTAGATGGCTTTCAAATAATGGAACGACAGGTGTATTAATTTGAAAAATGTAACAAATAGGTTCGAAAATTTGTCAAGAAAAATACTGGCGTTATAGCACAAAGGTAGTGCACTTCCCCGGATTGGAAATAGAGATCCAGGTTCGAATCCCGGTGACGCAAAAACAATATTTTTCGACAAAATTGATTTTATATGTATATATTTATAATTAAAACATTAATTTAGTAATTAATTACATGTGTTACGAGATGTTCTCATTTTTTTTTGTTTATAACTTTGTTTCTAACCACTTTATGATACATTATATATTTAATACACCAACCGGTTTCGAAAAATACCATTTTCTTCATCAGGATGTCAAATTAACTATCGAAAGACATTTATATCAAGTAATTCTAATGTTTAAAAGAAAAAAACAATCTAGTACCTAACTTAAATTGACACGAGGATGAAAGATGTGGAAATTGGCTTAATGAAATAAAATTATTAGAATTTGTTTTTAAAGATAATTTTTTACAACCGGACATGTGGTTAAATTTAGTTGCAACAAATATAATATTTATTTTATTTATTATTTTCAGTTATTTCCTTCATTGTTCGACACTTTCGAAACCTGTTTGGAAAATAATTTTTCGCAAATTGAATGGAAGGGCGCTTACGATAAATTTTAATTATCAATATTTGATGTCATTATTTTATCAATAAAGGGATTATAAAAAATGCTTTTATGTTGATTTTAATAAAATATAGGAAAAGCGAATTATTAAATGTAATTATTTACTCATAATGCGTATTTCACAATTTAAACTAAAATATCTGTAATGTTACAAATAAACTATTGACCTGTCAGTGAATGTTACTAAATATTGTAGTGTCACCCTGATATGACTGAATTTAAAAATATATTTAAATAATGGCGTGTCACGAGCCAGAATCGTTTAGAATTATTTTTTATCTGGCATCAGATTTTCTTCAAAATGACCACAATACCTATTATCTAGATCTAATGTGAGAACAATGTATGAGAAGTGTAATTCAAATTAGTTTATAATATTATATTGATACAATCTGCAAAGCAGCTAACTCCACCCATGGTCAAAAAACAGTTTTTAATGCCATTATTTTCCTCTTATATTGTTCTATAGTACACTAAAAGCCAAAAATTCCCATCAATTTTAAAACACGTGTTTTAAAATAATAAATAAGTACTAGGTGCTGAAAAACCTTGAATGATTCTTACAAAAACCTTCAATGTTTACCTTACTGAAGTGTTGATAGCACCAGACATAGAAGACGTCCGCGAAAACCATATTGGTTGCACTATATTATCATGGAAAATCAGCTAACTCCCAATAATATTTTACAATTTTGGTAAAGAAATTCAGCTAACTCCAAATAATATTTTACAATTTTGGTAAAGAAATTCAGCTAACTCCAAATAATATTTTACAATTTTGGTAAAGAAATTCAGCTAACTCTAAATATTCCCTATAAGTACAAGATAAATCAAAATATCAGTAAAATTTCTCGGCTACTTTATTTCTACATAAACAATTGTTTTGGAATTTTCGTGATTCGGTTAATTACAAATTGAAAAAGTTTTTTGTTGCTCTTGAATATTTTAGAAAAATGGAGTTAGCTACTTTGCAGATTAAGGTATCGATATGTTGTCTGTACTTGAACAAAAATGAACGATGACGGCTTATTGAAAGAATTATGTTAATGCTATGCAAAATGGTGCCAAGTGCTGGATATTGAGGAATGCAGGAAAAAAGTGATCATCTGATCTGGAGAAATGACAAAACTGGATAGAGGTCAGAATGAATATGTCGTGGGAAGTTTTAAGGTTGCGTCCATCACAAAGAAGACGGGAGAAGCTAGACTTAGATGGCAAGGTCATGTTCTTGTAATAAGCAGACCAGATGACCAAAAAAAAAATATAAGGAGAACATATTCTTATTGTGAAGTTGTAATTATTCAGAACGTAGGTATTTGAGATTCCGTAAAAATAAAGTAGATGGCTCTTTCAAATAATGGAGCGATTAAATGTATTAATATCAAAAAGATAACATATAAGTTCGAAAATGTGTCACTAAAAATATTGTCGCTGTAGCATAGTTGGATAATGCACCTTCCCCGGTTTGGAAAGAGATCCAGGTTCGAATCCCGGTGGCGCAACAACAATATTTTTTGATAAAATTGATTTTATATGTACATATTTCTAATTAAAAGATTTAATTCATATTTAAAACAAAAATATGTCAATTGAATTTACTAATATTTTTGTACCACCCTGAGGTAAGGTTTGGGTGAAAAAATGCATTTACTTCATATGCAGGTAGAATTTTAAGGTTCTGTCGTAACCTAATGATTTCTTATAATAATAAATAATCGATAATTAATGTGATAAAGATTGACGACTGCTGATCCGTACGGAAGTTTAATTATTTCTGAGGTTTAATTATAAGCTTTTAACCCTTCCAAAACCATGCAGTAACACAGGTCTACCATCATAATTAAATCTGTAATATTTCAGTAAATACATGCAATATAAAATTCATATTTTAGATAATCTTAAAGAAAATATTAGCGCTTAAGAATGACTAGTGAAAAATCAATTATGAAAAGGGAATCGTACAAAAACAATTATTTTTTCCATTCAATCCGTTGTAAAGTGTTCCATTCAATACGTTGGTAAAAATACAATTTGTGATATGAAAGACAGAGATCACACACTATTTTCACAGTGAAAAGAACGACAAACATACAAATGTAATTGTCTCTTTCTCACTAATTAAATGAAGAGAGATAAGAAGGAAGGACACATTGTACAGGACTTAATGAAAGTTCTAAATTATGCTATGCTCAATATTTTATTCTTGCCATTAAAGCCATTTAAGCTAATAAAAACATTTTTTCTAACTGTTATTTACGGTAACACGAGTTGACAGCATGGCTGCGTTCGGGTATTTTATATCATGGTGTGGTAAAGGTTAATAAGTCGAGTCCCAGGCCTCTTAACGGAGTCTATATTAAGGTAATACATATGGCTTAAGTCATTATGAAATGGTAAAATTATCCTATCTGGTAAAACATAAAAGTGGACGAATTTGTATCTTGAGTGGGATTAAAGAACATGATAAAACTATGTAAATATAGGCTATTTTATGCTTACAAGTATACATACAGAGTGAATATTATGTTCCAGGCCGATTTTGTTTGAGTGCCATTTTGGTTTCTTAAATATTTGTTAATTCAAATTTGGTAGTCGTAGAGAATAGTTGATTACAATTTATTATGGAGTATAATAAATTGAATTCATTGGAGAATAATGACAATGCTGTAACAATTTAATGGTGATCGTTATCGTCACATGTTGGAAAATTTCTTTTTGGGCCGATTGGGCCTGCAACAGGACGGTGCCACCTCACATACAGCTGGGCTACGCTTGAAATTTTACGAGAAAGTTTTCCCGGCTGTGTAATGTCAAAAAGTGGTGATATCGACTGAACTCCTCGATCACCTGATTTGATGGCTGCCGAATATTTTCTGTGAAGGTACTTGCTCGATTGCTTCCGATGCTACAGGACAATATTCGAAATGAAATTGCTGAAAGAGCACGCCAAGTGTGCGAGAATGTCATGAACGCATTTGTACCGCTTTCAGAGGCGCCCACTTGGCCAATGTCATATTCCATACATAATTGTAATAAGACAAATGATCGATATATAAAAACCAAATTAGAAAATTGTGTTTCATTTCTTAGTTATTCAAAAACAACATCGGCCTGGAATATAATATTCACCTGTATGTAGTTATTAATATACATATCTATAAAGTATTGAAATAATATGCCATATTAATTATATTTTTCATTTTAAAAATAGTGTATTTATGACACTATAGGGATTGAATGAATGTTTACTTTGTTTTGTGGGAGTCACTCAGACAGAGCGACTGATGTTTGTAGGTTATATTAATCAAAAGGATTTGTTTAAGGTGAGCTGAGGGCCCTAAACCTCCTCAGATCTCAGGCGTGTATGTGAATGTCGCAGTGTATGTAAATGATGCGGAGCATGCATATGGTTGAACTGTGTGCTAGAGCAAGGTTGTTAAATGAAACAGAACTTATAATCTGTTGGATAATTCATAAATAAATTTACACAGTTTGAAATTAAATTACAAGTTAAAGTTGATAACTGGTAGTGCTCACGAGAGATGCGTTTGAGAAGACGGTCAGGGAAGAAGTAATCGATTGGGTTGTGATGTATTGTCGTCAAGATTTTCGGTTTCTACAACACTGCGTACACACATTTATTTTAAAATAGTATACAAGATACTTCAGTATAAATGAACTCTATAGAGAAACTATTAATGTTTTAAAATAAAAATTGTAGTTTTAAGCAATAATGATCAGAATGAGGAAAACTGCCGGTTCTTTTCTTGGGAAGTTCAGAAATATTGACAATTTTAATATTAAACAATTAGTATGGTTATTGTTATTAACTGGTAAACATAGCCCAGGCTTAACTTCACTATAATCATTTGAAAAAATATCATTTTCAAAAATTGTTAACTCTTTTTGGTCATTTACTGATAATTCTTGACTATGTATTTAACTATTGAGCTAGTTCTGAAATCATCAGACCAATGATCGAACCAAAGGCAGGTTGAACTTTTACATAATATTATATCTTCTTCATGTCATGTCTTCTATCGAACGTTGGCAATTAAGTTGCTGATTTATTTTGTACAAGCTATAGAAGATCTCTAGTATTTTGGACTCTGAGCCATTTTCTATGGTAATGCAGCCAATATAATTGAGTAGCTTGTTGGTGTGGTGTGGTGGTGATTAAGACGCTGGTCTAGTGATCTAGTGGTCGAGGCTTCGCGCCTTCTTAGTTTGAATATAGTAAGAATTATTGATGTGACATGTATTCCGTGAATGCATCTCTATTTAAAAAAAAATCTCATTCGACTGATACATTCTATCTTCCCCTCCATGAGTTGTAAGAGACCGTATTTATCATTGCGGATAATGTGTCAGAAGTATGCAGCTTTCGTTCGTTTGATATTAGTTCTCCTAACTTATTCATGCGTCTTAGTATTATATGTCTTCACTGGTATTGTTGTAAACACAACTTAAGTACCTTTTAATGGTGACTTCTTTTAATGTCCAGAACTCGACTCTACAGAGCAGCATAGGTATGGCATAGCATTTTATTGCCCTCCAGTATAATTTCACAATGTAATATTATTGTGGTGCTAATGGATTATGGTCTATGGTAATACTGTGAACCAATATCCCTTGTCCCCGTTTATCATTTTGTGTTATAATAACTTCATCCTATAGTCCAGAAGAATACTAACTTGGTGTCAAACTGTGTAGACAGAAATAACATATTATTATTAACAATTCATATTTGTTTCAGAGTATTTTGCTGATGAGGATACTTTTCCTTACTGGAAACTTTGGATAATGGAGCAAAAATTCAAGCTACAAAATATAGGACAAATATTCAGGCCAAACAGAAGATGGTCATTTCTTCAATACGGTGCAGTTTTAAATTCAAATGATAATGGTTACAGCTTCCATCCTTATGAAACAACTGCCATCTTGAATTCAAAGAACATGGGCACCATCTTGAATTCGAGAAATGTGGGACTTGAAATATCTCACCGTTTTTCAAACTTGCAGCCGATATATAGCAAGCGAGGATTTTCAATGCTGACAAGATTAAGGTTATTTTCATTGCTATCTGATGGATATAAACCAGAAAGAAGATTTTACGCACCAAAAGGTCCAGTGCTGTATCTTAAAAATAACAATGTTATAAGTGCAGAGACTCGAGCTATGTTGAGACCAGCCGGCACGCCACTGCGATGGGGATAAAATGAATTTAATATTTGTTGAAGGATCTGTGAAAATTTACAATTATTATTTTGATAATATTACAAGCAGGTGAAGATTGTCTCAGTTTCATTTAAATTATATTTATTTATTTTTATGTACATTGCCTATTACAGACACTAAGTCACATATCCTGAAATATATATTTTTTTCTATAAAAATCAAAGCAAGCATTCTTTGAGGTTATTGGTTCATAAAACTTCTAGAATAATGGAGAATGCTTAACGTGAAATATCACTTAATGTTTTATTCTTTTGGTCTCGATCAAATGTTACGAGATTTCACAGTTATTTTCTTTTAACATGAAAAGATTTCATGTCTTAGAAGAAAAACATCGGCCAAAAATATCAGTGACTAAAAATATATCATCACCAAATTTATGACTCAACTTTCTTTTGACATTTGATAATAATCAGTCACTACTTGCCCCATAACACCCTTACAATTTTAAACATATTGGCTGCACTGTTTACATGTTACTTGAACTACGTAATGTTTATAATTTTATGGCTCAACTTTGTATCGAGTAAACCGACATCTGATAATTAGTATTAACTGGATTATTTGGCATTTTAAACATTACCCGAATTACCCATCCACCGCATCAATACTAAATTTGTTTATGACTTTACGATTTTCTTTCTGTTGATTAGGTGAACTTGCCACACACAACCCTAAACATTTTAGACAAATGGGAATAGCCATCAGCGAACTAAACATTTCATTAACAGTCTTTGTGAATAAAATGTCGCTTTATTTTTTTTATTTTGAGTATGTTCAAATCTTTGTAGGAATCAATTACTGGGATTTATCCCCTGAAGGATTGTCATAAAGATATATGTCTCACAGAGTTCCATACTTACCTTCTCATGTAAATAAATAATAGCTTCATCTCTATCAAAATGTTACTTGTTTAAACTTCATATCTTTACACTTTTTTATAGCAAAAATATTGATGAGTTTTCTGTTTACTCTGTTTAACACAAAATTCTTTTAACGTAAAACAATATTTCTGTCTCCATAGTTTCACGTTAAACATGCTCCGCTGTACTTTATATAAAGATTTTCTATAACAAAATAAGTATTCAAAAATATACATTTGGTTTATAAAAATAATTGCATAAATACGCCGGTAGAAAATAATTATTTTATGTTATTGAGAAATTGCGAACATACAAAATTTTTGTATTAGAATGTGTAGTTCTAGAAGAATGATGTAGCTATTATTGTTGAAATTACTCCAATTTATTTGTTAACATTTGAGAACCTCTGAATTTACATAAACCTGGCTTTTAACATGCATGTATTTCAATGAAATCAATAAAACTGCTCAATACGTCCGCATTTTAATTTTTGGTAATTATGTTTGGATTAACTACACGAGAACTTGCAAAACTTTAATTGTTCTTATATAAAAAAGGTAAGGCTTATTCTATTTGTAAATGTGTAGATAGATTGCAGAAAAACAATAATTTTGAATGTTGAATAGAATGTTAGATGCGTCTGCAAGGAAAGTGACTTTATGATGAATGTTAGCAAATTAAAAGTCATGTTATTCGAGTATACTGGTGCGTGATGAATGTTTGTGTGCTTGGGAAGTATGTACAATACAATAAGAAAGGATAGGCTGAGAAAGGTGACTTCAGGGAACAAGGTGAGTGATGCTTTGAATACAGTAGATACTAATGAAAACTTGTCAGCTGATGCAAGACTAGCGGTACAAAATGGAGTCTTGGTAACTAGATTGATATACTGGAGCTTACAAAAGAGAAACTAAATTAGTAATGATTTCAGTGGAAATGAGGTAAGGCAGTAAGGAATCTTCCGTTGTCTGGAATGGTGAAACTGATCTTAGCATAGTGAACTGAATTAAAAAAGGACACTAGTTTGTTTGGTTATGTGGAAGGAAGGAGAGGATGATAGAAATATATGTGACGGTAATGTTGATGGCGCCAGAGATATGACGAAATGTGTATAATGCAAGAGTTGTGCATTATACACATTTGAGACACACACATTTGTGCACAGGTGAGAGCGTGGCACAATATCCTTTCTGCCTATTTCTTAGAAACTGTGTGACGTTAATAAATACTTATTTACTGTGTCCACAGCAATCAATGAGTTATTTCTCAAAACAATGGTTAATGTTAGTTAATAAATGCAAGCTCAGATAAAATTTTTATTTTTCTTATTCCTACCATAAAATAAGTTTCTTCAATTTCTTAAATTTGGAAAATTGCGGGCTTGGGTGCAAATTTTGGGGCTTTCTTATTTATACCTCCATTTATACATATAAGAATTGTTTTATATATACATATTTTCTGAGAAGATCAACTGCGGTAGGGGTCCGATTGGTTTTCCAATCGATCTCCCCGATGTGTTGTTATCCGGATAATGTCCGCCGGAAGTGGTGTTCGAGCTGCGAGTCAACCTCTATGTCTTGTTACTTGTAAGATAGTGTTCTCTTCTAAGTCTGCCCCTCTGCTCCCCGGTCCTCCTGGATTGTGCCTGCCTCGGTGCCATCACGTTATATACTAGGAACAGCATTTCTATTTGCTATATATAGTGATATTACTCATGTATTTCTTCACCTGTATAAATTTACACATGCCATTATATTAAATAAATTTCTTGCTGGGGGACAGTGAGGGGTATATGTATTTTGTTTGGTAGTGGTGTATCGTCACTCTGTATATAGCATAGTGGCAGGGAACCTGGCGGCGAATGACAAAAGACCGATGAGGGAGCAGAATATTGTAATGAATGAGTTTCGACACTTAGAGTGTGACACAAATTACACCGACCGTCATTGACAAGACTGCTACCTGAAATGACAGTTATAAAAATTGCTAGTATTAAACCAGGTACCCACCTACTTGCAGAAAATAGCAGACCGTCTTGACATAACAAGAATAAGAGGTTGTTTATTTGAATTTGAACCAAATAAATTAGCAACACTATTTATTTAACTGTCATGAGCGCAGGGCTAGGTGCGGTTGTATTCTTTGATTCTGCCTCAATAGTGAAGAGAAAAATGCCACTCCTGACTCACTAGTGTGAGTGTATTGAATGACATCAGTGATTGAAACTATGACTGATACCCTTGTTTTAATACTAGCTGATACACACTGCATTGCACGCCATCGCGCCCATCACACAAAAAACGAAGTTTTTGTGTCATTAGAAGTTAGTTAATAGGCCACAAATCATACATATTAAGAAGACACCAGAAATTACCTAGGTTGATGCAGCTTAGCTCAATGCGGTCTTGCCATTGGTGATGGATTGTTACTATTACAACATTACAAATGTATTTGTCAAAGATAGATGGAGTTGTCTAAGTACATAATTTCATTTGTAATCTTATAAAAAATAATAAAATCCACATTTCTTTTCACTGGTGAATTTCAACATAATGTGAATTCAATAGCTTAGTATGAAAGAATTTTACCAAATACTTTTGGTATCTTAGGCCTCACTAACCTCGCTGGCTTCACTTATCTCTTCTGGTTCTATAGAGGCATCAATTATCTATAATGACTATGAGATTTTCGGTGTTCAAAACTCAGTTGAGTTCAAGTAATCCCTTCAAATCTTATTAAAATAGCCTACTTCTAGAGATCTATTAATTAGTCTACGCCAGACCACCAGACCACCGTGCTGCCTTTATAGAGGTTGCTCAATGAGAAGATAGACATTTCCATGAGGGATGTTTAAGCATCGTAAATATATATGAATAAAATATATTAGATATCAGATCAAACCAAAAGAAATAAGAAATTATCCTTTAAAGCCTTTTACAGGATAATCCTTCGTTAGACATCGTAAAATTTTGCATTCCTATCCATTATTGGACCAGGTTTGGCAAGTTTAAGGTTTGTGTTACGCTATCGAACATTGATAATAATTTCTCTATGGTAATTTACAATAAATTCTTTCTGTAATCTTTGGTTGACATATAATTTAAACAATATATTAAATAATAACTGTGAGAGCTTTGTTTTTGGAAAATGAAATATATAGGAAAGGGCTAATAATGTGATAATATACAGGCTGTTCTGTTTTAGTTATTAGTTTTTTAAGGTTCAGAATGCCCTATGACTCCTTCAATTAGTTTTTCTAAAGTACTTTATTGTGGTAGACATTTAAATTAAGTTATAAAAAACCAATTAAAATAAATCAGGTTGTCATATGTGAAAATAAAACACTTGTTTTTTGATTCTACTCGTTTGATTTACTTGAGACGCGTTTCGCCTTGTAAGGGCATTATCAATCTAACAATTTAACTCAACAACTTGTATTTGTAACCATAATAGGGGACAGCTATACAATTTTATTGCATGAGATGAAAAGGGACAACATTAATCATTGGAATTCTGAAGATTTCCATACATTTTGAATGCTTCTAGTTATTCTAAGAAATCATTCAGTCTCAACACTAATGATATTTTAAATTAAATGAGTAGAATCAACAAAAAACAATTGTTTTATTTTCACATATGTGATTACGGAGTTCTGCAAACTTACCTCGAAAAGAGTAAATATATCAGGATGTTCTCAAAATATTCACTATCTCATCAAACAGAATATATCAGGTTGTCTCATAGGTCTTTGCGTCTTTTTATATGCACAAAATGCATTCTCTTTGAAAATTAAAGATATTTTTAGAATTTTTTTTTCTATAGTTTGCTAACAATGTTTTTATTTATTTATAAGTTGACAATGACGCAGGAGGTCAAAGAGGAGACAAAAAAATCCTACTAATACTACATTCTGCTTAATGTGGTTGATGGTTTAATCAATTTTATTTTGCGAATTTTAACATTAAAGATTCACAGAGGGCTGGTAGCAAACAGCACAGGCTTGGTTTCTTTGTGAACTAAGTCAGGTGGAGAGGGAGTTAGGTGCCATTTTCGCAATTAAATTTGTATGCCGAAAACGAGAATTTTAAAAATAAATCCAACAATTCTATAAAACACGTCAGAAAGAAAACTGACAGAATATTTACAAAACATTTTAAATTTGTACTAAATCATTATTGTCATTTTAAAAATTAATTTTTTTTTTCTCAGGCACAATTTGCTGTTATTTGAATTAAATTATATTTTTCTGATATTCCATACACTGGCAAGTTGTAATTTTAAATTGTATTATCTCACTTATAAATTATAATTTTTAATCAGTTGCAGAGCAAATTTATATTTTATCACCACTTATACTTCATGTCCACTACATTACCATTGAAACCAAAATATTACGCACCACGGATTCAAAATGATTTTTCTTGTTTTTCAGAAGGTTTCTTTCTTTTAATTTTTGATTGAAATGTGCGATGGCTGGTAGGCTTCAAGGAGCTTATTAGTGTTATAATTGAAGTGAACCCAAAGAATGCACATAGCATCAGTTCAGACATTATTAAAATAAATAGAAAATGTGGCGTAACAGTGTCTCAGAAATTGTCTGAGGTAAATTGTATTATAACATGCCAATCGAGCCGTTTGAATCATTTGTTACCGGAGATGAGGAGTAGATATTTTACGTCAACACCCAGGGCCGTTTTAATCATCGTAAGTCCTAAGCACTTTAGCGTAATATTGCATTTGTAGGCCCCATCAATTTATGAAACAAACTTTGCGAACACTGCTTATAATATTACTAGTGGCAACATTGATACTTGATTTTGCTAATGCAAAGAGTCGCAAAGTTGATATCATCTAACCTATTTTTTTTATTACAAAAGTTATTGAATATAATTTTATATTTAAAATTTTTGTTACATTCAGGTCAATAATTACTATTTAAAATTTCGTTTTCTGACTTTCATAAGCCAACTGCGTCTAATGGATATGACGGCCCTGTTAACACCTAATGTAAAAGATAGTGGTTATCATAATCTGTAATAAGTGTAACTGAGATTATTTTATCTCCTATGCTATTATTGATTTAGGTTCAAAATAAATACGTATATAGATTAGTTAAAATCAACACTACCGGCACAACTACTGTTGCAAAACAAAGTGCATTTAAATGCAGACTTACGAGATGACCGAGTATTATGTAAACTATTAAAATATGCATATGTAATTTAAATTTACTTGGATTACACGACATTATTGTTAGCAACAATTTTATAACAGAGATAGAGGCGCACAACTTCAAGAACATATTCATGTTAGTGACCTCCTCAGAATAACTAAGAATGATACGGAAATACAGCGGCAAACACATTGAGATCACACCTAAGTATCAAAAGGTAAATACTAAACTAAATGGCAGAGGACATTAATGATTTGCCGAACGTAGTTGGTGGGCATTGTTCTTGCTAAAATTCATATTTTTGATCCCCTAATTTGAGAATGCCAACAAGAGAAGGAGGATCTGAACCATATATTTTTTAAACAAATTACAGATATCTCATAGAGACGAAGCTATTTATGTTATATTATATAGGAAAATATGGGTAATTACAAGGCTAACGACCTGTCTTAAGTGATCACTTTACACAATGTAACGTTCACCATTCCACCCACAATCAACCTTCATGTCTATTACATATAACACTTTGAGTATTTAACTACAACTTCGCTGTCGCCATCTATGGCCTGAAATTTAATATTCATTTCCCTGAAACAGCATAGATGTCACTAATGAAAATCTTATTTTTTAACTGCCCTATCAATATTGGTATTTTACACTCTCCCTCAGGAACTATCTAAACATAAAATCGCTTTTCCAATTAGCATAGAATTTATACTCAGACTACCATTATTCAGTATACAAATTATTAGTGAACTTTCTGAAAAAGAACTCCATCCAGCTTTGATTGTACAGTGTTGCGCTCGACAGTTGAGTTGGTTCAGATGGGGGAATATTCAGCCTTGCACTACTCTGTCTGAGTTTTCTCTATAGCGCTCGATATATTTTTGATCAATGCTGACCTTAGATGATTGTCCTTAGATGATCCTTATTTAGGGGTTTGAAATAAAACAAAATAAATTCCTCTAAGATATCTTTATTACTGTAATATTTCCCTCATAAAACAAAGTAAATGCAAAAAAATGCATAAAAAAATAAAGTGAACTATAAAGAATGTAAGGACTTAGCATATTGATAAATTACTTAGGAATGTCCTTTACGGCTTTTCCATTTTCCCATGAGGTGAATCTGATGCTGGAGACTTCTCGCTTCTCGGCGGCGACTAATTCCGAGGGCTTCAAGGCGCGCCTGAGGACCTTGGCCGCGATGGTGGAGTAGTTGATGTAGTTCAAACCGACAGTTCTCCAGGAAGACATGACTGAAGTTTTTGGATGAGGGATCTGGTACTAAAGGTGAACTGAAAAGAAGATTAAGTTGTTGTTAGAGCCGCCTTTCGGTCGAAGTATAGAACAAACAATAACATATATTTTAATTTTTTAAATTATCCTCACTGATTACAGTATATTGTAATTTCAGAGAAAATATGTTAAATTATTGTTTCACTTTCATTAAAATTTTTGTTTTTATAAATAAACTGTATATTATCCTAATAAAATAAAACAAATTTTGTTTCTATAGTTAAATAAATACTATCCAATGACCAATGACAAAAACTGTATTGTAAATTGCAAAAAAATGTATTGAGGTATGTACAGAAACCAGTTGACTTCTCTTCATTCCGGAGTAGAGATTCCAACTCAAATATTCAAATATATTCGGCCTTTTTAGAACTAATATTTAAAAGACTTTTAACAGTTAAGCCAACGTCAACCGCTACTGAGCTGGAATTTTCAACTGCAGCGATTTTCAACAACAAATTTAAAATACGAAACGTTCAACGCATGCGTTGTTATTATTAAAATATGTATTTTTAAAACTACAATAAATGAACAGTTTATGGCAAATTAGTTTGTTTTCTTATAAATTTTGATTCACTTACGTATAATACGATTTATTTGAAATATTCAAAATTAATTTCATACTTTAGAAACTATCTGAATATTTAACTATTAACTATTCAAATATTTTTAGTTTTACTATTCAATATTCGAGTAGTTGGAATCTCTATTCCAGAGACGGGGGATTTCTAAATCTATTGGTCGAAAGTAAATATAAATATGTTGATATTCAGTACACTCTTGATTTTTCGGGGCGGTAAAAATTTACAACACTTTTAATAATTTATTTATTTATTAAAAGTGTCGTGATCGAGATTTCATTATATACGTATGTAAAAAAGTTAAAATAAAATAAAACATTGAATTTTTTGATCTTAAAGGTGGTCACGCATCAGGGCAATAAAGACTATCTTTCACTTAAGAAAAATATGATTACAATCTCGCAATATACAGGTGTCCCAATAAAATGTATACACGTGATACAAGAGTTCCAAAATTGAATGTCCATTGCATTTTAAAGTGAGCCTATTGGGAAAGGTTTACTGTTATGATAAGTTTTATTTCCAGCACATCCCCGCTACCATCGTGATATGAGGACCTATTTTGATGAATATCTTGCCCGACAGATGAATTTGTCGAAGAGAAAAAATTCAATATGCCCTAGTTTTTCGTAAATTCAACGTAATAATGTGAACTATTTAAACACATTGTCTCTATTCTTGTGATTATGCACAAAATACATTCTCTGTAAAAGTTTTTTTTAATTAGACAATATTGGGATATTAGACAAAAATAATGGCTAAACACAAAATAAAAACCTGTGCGACATGCTCGATAGAATGTCGGCCTTTCTTGCACTTTTATAAAATATCGTATCAACTAGGAAACTATATTTGATTAAAGTAACAAAGTGGAACGTGTCGCTTAATGAACGAGTTAATGTGTACTAACGTAGAGAAAAATTGGTACTCTTGACTCACTACACGAGTGCGATTAGTATTACATGATATCAGGGATTGAAAACTTTACATTTACGATGAACAAAATTAGTAGCTAAAAAATATTCAATTCACACAGTTTCGTAACGCAAAATACAGCTAACCGCAAACAAATTAAATTTTTTAATAAAATAAATGCATATTTAAGTTGACAATATTTTCAGACAAGAATCAAAATATTTTAAATGCTCAATCACTATTGGTGATTGTGACTTAAGATATATGAGTGATTGACTAACAGTTCATGATTTTGAAAGCATTTAGCTGTTGTTCAGAGTATGAAAACTGAGTATGGTGCGAAATTACCATTTAGCATCAAAATTATACTATGTTTAATTACCACAATAGAATATATCCCCTTTCTGCATCATTCCCTTTTCCCTTACAACATATTGACTGATGATTTAAAATTAGCGTTTTGAGATGTTATCTTTTATGTAAAAATAAATAAAAAATAATAAGAGCTTCATGTTTCAAAACTATGAATTTTTTATGTAAAAATAGAGCCAAGTGTAGCAATTCTGACTAACGTTATATGTTAGTTTGCTAATAAAAAACTGTTACATTTTGCAGTTATGAAAATTATGAAAATTTATTTTGGAAGCACAATTCTGAGACTTCAAACATATTGAAAACCCCGCGTATAACACTTTAGACAATCTAACCTAACCTATTCATTTCATATTATGCAATAAGCATTCATTACATAACATACAAATTTTCATAAAAGGTACAAGCCTACAACATTTATATTTGAGAATATCATATCTAAACATTGTTACTACATCATGATATTAAATTTACTACAGTGATTGAGTAAAAATAAATATTTTTAAAATAAAATATAATATTTTTCAAACCTAGTGAATAAATAAATAAACAGGCACAAACACTGATAACGTGAACCCAAGTGTAATATAAAACAACATAAATTACGAATTGTGATAAAACTACAGATAAAACAGAACGCCTTGTAGTACTGAAAACAGTGCCTGCAGTGAATTTGTCGAAAAATATTGAAAACAACACAGTGCGTTAGATCGACGAATAATTTATGCTTATTTATTATTTGGTGTGCAGGCGCGCATACTGAAAACCGGAATTAATATCATTTCGATTTGAGGCGAGAAGCAAAGTCCGCTAGGAAGCTATCGGGTCGCCTGCGGAATTTTGTAAAACGACTTAACTTACAAATCAAAAGTTAGAAAACATTAATTGCGGGTTAATTCTGTGCAACATGTCAAAGGTAACGTGTATTTGTGTCAGTTTCACGATAATAAAAGTAAAAAAAACCAACCTGAGGCGTACGTGACAGCTAGCCAATTGGGGTTAGGAAAAGAATGTGACATAATCAAGACGATTTAGTAGATTTCTTTTTTCCCTATTCAGCAATGTCGATAAAAATGTGTGCAAATTTCAAAAGTTCAAGAGAAAATAATTATATTTTAAAATTAATATCGAAATTTCTTTGTTTGAGTAGAATATGATGCATAATAATCTTGACTGCAAATATCATTACTCAGAATAATAAAACAGATGTTATTCAGTTAAAAATATATGTATACAAATGAAATATGTTAATTAGAAAGATATACCTACTTACATATAAAATCAATTTATCAAAAAAATATTTTTGTTGCTACCGGGATTCGAACCTGGATCTCTTCCTATTTCAAATATGTTCTCCTTAAAAATATATAAGTTGTATGAATGTTTTCAAAATTTAATTAAAATGAATTAATAAATAATTCCGGCGTCTACTATCAGATTTTACTTAAATGTGTTTAAGATTCTGTAAATATAAAGAAGATGGCTTTCAAATAATGAAGCGACAGATGTTTTAATTTGAAAGTGTAACATGTAAATTTGAAAATTTGTTGTTAACTTACTAGTTGGTGTAGCATAATCGGTTAATGCATTTCCCCGGATAGAAAGAGATCCAGGTTCGAATCCCGGTAGCAACAAAAATATTTTTTTGATAAATTGATTTTATATGTATATTTTTCTAATTAATACATTTAATTTGTATCAAAAATATCACAGACCTGTGTTCTGAAAAATTGCAACTTCACAATCAGAATGTGTTCTCCTTAAAAAATAAATATATATAATTTCAGAATGATTTAGAGATGTTTTATTTGATTTTTAGCCAATTTTATATTCATTTTGGAGGAGTTCCTGTTCATGGCGAGTGAGAATCGCCTTACATTTAAAAGAAGTAGATTATGAATTGCGAACTGTGGATATAGTCAAGAGAAGGCAGCAATTGGAGGAGGAATTTAAGAAAATAAATCCTATTCAAAAGGTTCCGGCTCTAACAATTGGTGAGATGATCTGTAATTTATAAATGATTTAGTTTCTTAAAATATTTACTTTTGTTGTATGCAAATTATAACAAAGGATTTGTGTTATTTTGCATATTTTCATGTTGTTTAGTCATTGTGGCAGATTGAAAGATTTCTACTGCATATAACAAGGAGTAGAATAACGTTGTTTGTTAGAGTTTATTTTTGTTTTTAATAATAACTAAATACTATGCTTAAGTGATTAAATAATGATACTGTTAACAGTCTAAAAATTAAACGCGAATGCTATTTCATCCTATCAAACTTCAAGAAGAAACTTTTGTTGATTGTAGTACCTTCAATAATTTTCATTATATTGAAATGGGAATGATTGTTTAAAAAAATGATGGTAGTAATTAATGAATTTAACTTCTGTTTGAAATATTATATAATATTCACATACATCAGTATTTGTTATGATAATGATTCATTCACGATGTGAATATTATCATATATGTACACTGAGGTCTCTTTTTATGTGGTAGATACGTTCCACAAGAAAACGCATAAAAAAAATATTAAAAAAAGAGTAAACACACGTATGAAAATAAAGGATACGTTCCATAATTTTCTAAAATCGCATAAAAATAATTCGGTAAGTTAAAATATACCGAAAAGCGCATAAAAAAAGTTAATTAAATTTCAGAAAAATATAATCTTAACATATTCTTTCCAAAGTTATGTATAAAAATTTTATAAAAAAAAGTTTATCTTTTTTGCATATTTTTTTTTAAGAATCGTCATCGCTATATGACAATGTTGGGCATAATTTGCCAACTGGATGGAAATCACTTTCATCATTAGAAGAGATAGTCAGCGCATCAGATCTATGTCCTGAAGATAATGATTCTTCACAAATAAAATTAGCCTTAACTTCGCATGTTAATTTTTCCCTTTTGACAATATAATCAGTGATTAAACTTTGCAATGACTTTGCTAATTTTAAATTGCAATTCTGAAGTTTGCATTGAAACTTGAATGCTCGTTCAGAATTATCATCTTTTTCAATCAAATGGTTTGGCAATTTACCGCAAAGTTAAAGACCTTTTCGAATTACACTTGCAGTAAGGGTGACTGGAGTTTCATTTTCTTCCGATTCATTTTCGTTTTCTTTTTCTTCAACGGTATCAAGAGTTATTTCATTGTCATTCATGACATTATCCTCTGTATTATAGTCACTGATAATTTCTGAAAACAATGGAGGGGAGAAACGCATCCAGACACTTGGTTTTGGCTGAATTGTACTGGCGCAGACTGTGTTTGCATATACAGACAAAATTCTCCAAACTTTTGACCCTTTCAACATGTCAAATTGGTCTAAAATAGTTATTTAAAAATAAATGCTTCTTGAAATATAAAGCGCATTACTTCAAAACTGCATAAAAATAGTATGCATAAAAAGAGACCCGAGTGTATATAGAACACATCATCATGTACACATTTGATAAATCAATAAATTGAAAAGAATGCAAAAAGTAATAAGAAGTAACAAAATGTGTTATTGATATTTAAAATACCATGTCAACAGATGGCACCACCTTGGTAGAATCAATAAATATTCTGAACTATTTGGAAGAAAATTTGGCTGGGACGTATCCACTTTTTCCGTCAGAAAGAATCAGCAAAGCAAGAGCAAGAGAAATTAGCTGGGTAAGATTCTCTCTCTATCTTCCCTTGTTAAGCTAAACAATAAATCTAAAGTCCACCATACATAGATCCTAACAGGTATATGTAAGATATATAATTAAAAAAATTGTTTGGTAATTGTAACAATTATACACCGACCGGATACAGAAGAGTAATTCAATTATTGGTAAAGTAGATTTTTAAGGATTTTATGGTTCTTAACCTATCTAGTGTCCAGACTGCGCCAGTTATGTAAATTTTGAAGACGCGTCTTGCATTTTTTATTATGACATTTAGATTTTTGTTATTTTTTTTTCAAAATATCTGCTTATTCTAGATAATAGCTTCAGGAATCCAGCCCCTCCAGAATATTGGACTGAAGAATATGGCCATGCTGTCTGATGAGAAAACTTTCATGAAATTCTCCCATCACTGGACTAGCCGAGGGCTGGCTGCCGTGGAGATGATCGCCAAAAAAACTGCAGGAGAATTTTGCATTGGCAACCGAGTTACTATCGCTGATATCTGCCTGTTTCCGCAGATGTTCAATGCCAAGAAGTAAGATATTATATACTATAGTAACCTGTTTTGGGTGAGTTTAAGGCAAATAAATCTTTTATTTATTAATATTAATTATTTTTTAAATTAATTCAAGTAAACTTTTAGAAATTCAAAATATAGAAGATATTTAGTACCTACTTGATTGAAAAACTTTAAACATATTATAAAAAGTACATATAGTTTGAGACACTAAATTTCAAAATTCTTGAGATGTAGTGTCAAAATAGAATCTTTTAATTAATATACTTTTATATACATAAACACATTTTGGATTTAACTACGCGTATATATATATATATATATAGAATAACGTTATGTTTTTTAGTTTCATGTCTTTCTCACTAGGTCAGATTACAAACTAAAAAAAGTAAGTATATACATTGTATTAATTTGAAAAGACTAAAAAATACATAAAATTTACAATTATATAATAATTTCACATTTTGTTAGTGAAGTTCAATTCTTCAGAACATATAGATAGCCAAATACTTCCCCGCTAGTTTTATTAAATTCTCATTGTGGAAATATAACAACCCTAAATCAACAGAAGTCTTATTTTCTCTATTATAAGATATTATCAAATGAAGTGTAAGCTTCTTCTCATGTTTTGTTTTAAATTCATTCAGAAACAAACTTGACCTGACTCCATACCCAACACTCACCAGAGTTTGCGAGAAACTGGAAAGGGAACCGTCTTTCTTCTTGACCCATCCGGATGTGCAGCCTGACAGCCCTCCTATGAAATCTGCCTAAATATCTAAAATGTCGCAGACTCTTTTCGTGTACCACAATGTAATCAATTCACATTTATAACTCTGTTTCTCAAAAAGATTCAGAGCTAGATCATACAAGCTGTACGTGTCGGTATGTATAGGCCATGACTCACTATGTGGTGTGTAAATAAAAGAAATAGTGTGTAGATACAGGCCAGTAAATAAACAGAATTGAAATGTTACCTCAAACATCCACATGTGATCAGTGACAATATTTAACCAGATCTATTATTCTGACAGGTGGTGGCAGCTTGGGTGTATGTGTTACCTACTTTTAACTTTTTTGTTGGTAAATAAAAGAATAAATAAAACGAGTTCCTTTCACTTACTCAGTTACTAAATTCGTGTCAAAAGATTGTTGGATGCTTTACATCTGATATTTTACAAATATTCGTCATTCGGTACCATAATTAATTCAGAAAAATCATAAAATGGAGAAGAATATGATGTTATAAACCATCTGGTACTTTGGTCGTTATTAATTAAATCAAAGTTAAGTGTTTGTTGGTTGAAAATGTATTTAGTCTTGCTGAATGATGATAACAGCCTATATTTTTAACTTGTTCAATTAAGCATGTAGTCGCATTGATATACAATATTAAATATAAAAATAGTACACTATAGCTAACTGTTAACATTTTTTAAACATTTCACCGACACCGCTTAATGGTGTTGCAAGAAATTTGGTAAATTTTATTCACTTTTAATATTAGTTCCTTTATTTTTTAAGGAGTATATTTTTCAAATTTTTGTAAAATTTTCTATTATTGCTTTTGCAATACTTCTTGTATAATCACATCACATCGCTCTTGCCTTGTTCATGCATGTTTCATACATTTTGTGATGCACACTCGTCAATTGTCAAAGTTTATAATTGAGCAGTCCTCCAATGGTCTACCTGATCGTGCCAGGTCTTTGGCAGAGGATATTTGCTAAAGACCAGGCATGTTCCTATTGCCAAAACTTGCCTCGTATGAGATGAGTGTTGGCTTACCATCCTCTGCCCTCACATGTTTCATATGCTCAAACTCTCTCAGCAATCTTATCACATGTATGTCGAATAATTGTAATTCTACTGCATTCAGTGTACCTTTGTTCTTCTTTTGTCAATCCAGGATTCACTTCCATTCATCAGTGTTGGCACCAGAATTCAATTATGTACTGCTAGTCTTGTCCTTCAACTGTACAAATATATTACTGCACTATAATATCGTTTAAAAGATCAGCAGTTTGGGCCTCTACCTGAGAGACCACTGAGTTATTCATATTTTTTATAGCATAGAAGTGCTTACTTTGGACTTTACAAAGCTTACAAAATCTTTGAACAGAGGACAGTGTCGGGGTTTTAATTTACCCACACTCATAATGATAATAAATATATGAACTTTGACAACAGAGAACCGAAACTCATGATTCAAGTTTATACTACGAAAGCAACTGCCCATTCTCTATTGATTATTTTGGTCAACAATTTTAGAATGTAAATTCTATGGGAAAAATTGTTTAGTTACAATATTATGATCATCATCTTAAACTTGACCTCAGTTGTCGAAAAATCTTGTTGATCAAATGTTTAGATTTTTCTGGAGTCAAAGGCGGGAATTTGCATTTATTATGCATTTGTAAGATAGTTAATATTAGACCGAAAACTATTAAATATTGTGAGAAACCTTCATAAATGGTTTAATTATAAAAAAAACAATATAGATTGTTTTTATTTAGTCATAAAATTGCCATTATACCTATTCATTTTATAAATATATATATAGGTATATAATACATAATAAATAAGTATATTATAAAAATATTATAACATTTTAATATCTTTGAAAAATCTGCAACTGAATGTAATCTCTTTTTTAAATCCCTATATTTTAATCTTTTATAGATATATTAGTGTTGGTCAATCTCTATTTCTTAATTATATACAAATAAATGAATTTATATTGTTATAATCAATAAATATTTTATACATTTTTAATATATTTTTTAATATTTATTCAATAATTACATAATTTGTGCCAAACAAAAATTGCAACCATAAAATTGTTGGACCGCTTGAATGTTGAATGTTGGACCGCTTGAATGAGTATTTGAAGTTTGTATTGCAGATCTTGACAAACAAAATGTTGGCATTGGCAAGATATGTGATAAACGAGCAGCTGTGGTTGACTATTCTCATTATTTCACACTTCTAGCTATATACTAGTGTAACAGATATGATCCGCAATACATTTTAGACATCCTAATATGAGTTGAAAATTTTAAAGTTGCATTTATAATTAATGTATTTTTGATAATTTTTTGGCACGCATATTTGGGAGTGCAAAGAATTACATGTGACACCATTTGTATTCTAGGTTATAGGTTAAGTTTGTCTTAATACATTAGTAGAGACTACATAAATCAACGAGGTACCTAATAAGTAACACCTCATGCTTATTCACTTATGGTTATAAAGGTTTAGGAAGTAAACAAGTTATAATAATACAAGTTATTCAAGCTAAGCTATAACAATATGACACAAGTGGTGATTCAGGGCTGCCCTAGGAAGTTGCAGCTGCTCTAGGCTGCATCTTAGAAATTGGCCTGTTCGGGGCTTTGTCTGGAAGATAATTAACTGCAAGGCGGCTCACCTCCATGTGCTCATCTCATGCCTCCAGCACATCTCCGAGTGGTGTCTTGTCACATAATATTTAGTGCCATCTGGTGGCCCTCGCTACGTGGTGAAATTTTTTCGTATTATGTGTAATAATGTATATTAAACAACAAGATCATCATCGGACGATCTCTCATCACTAAAATAGCGGGATATTTATTTATATATATATATTGACATACATATTTTTGTTCTAACAGAGGTGAATACATAATAAACATACATCTCGACACAGAATTTCTCTAGTGAGACAGGCACAGTCCAAACAGATTTTTACATAGTATTATATAGTTACTAATAAAAAAATAATAAATAAATACATAATAAACATAAGACATTACTCATAGTTTATTGTGTGGGATGGAGTAGACTTCACCTCTGATATATACAGCGTTGTCCTGGCTACTTTGCTAGACTGAAATCTGTGTTAAAGTAACTAGTTTTTTTTTTTCGTGCTGTTGTGGTGTTATTTATCGACAGGAATAAAAAGAGAATTACAAATATGTATAAAAAAGTAAAAATAAAATGAAAATATATGTAGTGGGAGCGTTGTAGGACTAGTGAATTATTAGTGAAGGTATTGTATAAATTATATTAGAATGTTGGATGGCCATGCTTCCGATTCATCTCTACCTGATTGAATCATATATTGGGTCCATATTTGTATAATCTTATTGGAATTATACGATTTCCAGTTGGTACTGAGTGTGTTGTATAGTTTCAGAGCTAAGAACATGTAGAATCTTTGATAAAATATTGTTGTTGCTCTCTATATTGTATGATTAATTGTCGTATACTGCAACTTTCAAAGTATCAATGTGTCGGATGACTTTTGGAACAGCTGTAAAAAGTCCACTATATTTAACTATCGATTATCGTTTTTACTATTGGAAGTAAAATGAGCTTACTACAGTATGTAATTTTGATAAGTAAATAATTTTTTACTAACAATCAAATAACTCGTTTTCGCAAAACAATGACTTTAGTAAGTTTATTTACTAAAGTAAAAAGTTACTACTGATCACACAACCAGCCCTAAATATAATGGAATAAGTCAGTAACATTCTGAATTAAATTAATAAACGGATTCATGTTAAAAAAATGTATTTATTATATTTTATTTTAGAGAGCTGGCAATATTTTTTGTATTTTTACAAAATGAAATAATTATATTATTATTATTAATTATTAATTCATTAATAATATAAGTAAAATAAACTGAACTAAAATTGTAATTTTATTCAGATTTTAAAATATCATAATGTTCTATCATATAAATATTTAATTTACCTTTATTTCACAAAATATATAGTTACGTACAACTGATTTACACTCTACTGACTACAATATTGAAGCAAAACTTCTTAGCCTCAGAATATAAAAAAGTTATAAACACTTCAAAAATACACCAATAGACAATAAATAATATTGCAGTGATGGTATTCGAGAAGGAGGAAAGCAAAACACCGTGCAAAATACTTGTATGTTTGGGGGTTATGTCGGTGGTTAAATGAAAGTTAGATGTTTGGCGCGTGTTGAGATTTTATTATGACAGTATGGTAAAAACAAGAAAGACAGAATGAAATGAATAAATGTAAAAATGAAATGATGTAGAAGGTGCGTGTATATTACGAAATGAAATGTTGTGAAGCGGGCTGGCGGCCTCGCTCGGCTCTCGCGAGCCGGCGAGACCGCCGTCGTGAAACACTGAAACCGGAGAGAGCGCCTAGCGGTGAATTCTGAGCCAGGCTTGTGGCAGCAACCGGCAACGCTGTCGCTAGCGTCGATGCCGACTGAGATGGCGGTGGATTTGAATTCCGGTCGCTACATATGTAATGAATATTTAGAACAAGTAGATGGATTTGCGTATTTGGGAAGTATGTTTGATAGAAACGGAAAGGCTGAGAATGATATCGAAAGGAGGGTGACTGCAGGGAATAAAGTGAACGGCGCTTTCAATGGAATTATATCTAACGGGAATTTGTCGACTGAGGGAAGACTAGCGGTGCATAATAGATTCCTGGTACCAACATTGATGTATGGAAGTGAGGCCTGGAGTAGAAGAGGAATGAAAGTAGACTGAATGAAGTGGAAATGAGATCACTTAGGCGCATATGTGGCAAATCTATTTAGACAGAGTAAAGAATGAAGAAATAAGGAAAGAATCTAAAACTGATGTTAGTATAATGAGTAAGATTAAGAAAGGGATCACTTTGGTTGTTTGGTCATATGGAAAGGGTGAATGTGGAGATAATGTTAAGAAAGATATATGACGCAAGTGTTGATAGTACCAGAAACAGAGAACGTCTACGGAAGACTTGGCACGACTAAGTAAACCAGATAATGGAGGATGGTTCTGTTAGAAGCATCTACAATTGGCGAGTTTGTATGAGAAGATGTATGAATGTGGATGAGGCGAGAAGTGTAGTGCTCTATCCTCTCTGTACCCCTGCGAAGAAACGGCTTGATGGTAAGTTAGTTAGACTATAATTATAAAACTTCTCTTTTAAAATTACTATAGCGTAAGTCCCTCTCCAAGCACAAGAGTCAGTCCCTTTTTGGAGTGGTGCAGCGAAATATACAACTTTAGTTTGTAATAGAATCAAGTAATTCATATATAAATTGTAAAAATTTATAAACAATATATTATTACTTTGATTATGCACAATACATTAACAAAATATTGATAAAAAAACAATATTTCTTTATTCAGACATCAATTTCTTGATAATCTAAAAATGAAATTATAGGCTTATGATTAAAAAATTCTTGACCATATTTCATTTTCCTTTATAATTTCACCTGGAACCTGGTTCTCCAAACATCTTATTTTTTTGGTCTATTTCTGAAATGTTTCTATTTATAAAAAATGTTTTTGAGAGTATGATCTATCGACCATCTACGTACTACATTGGCGCACCAACAAATGCGCTAGAATTTATGTCATTATTTATAGTACATATGTATCAACAGTTATATCCATTATTTATTTATTACAAAAAATAGATGTCTAGTTGACACAAATAATAATTTATCTGACTGAATCAAAACAGTGTGTGATGACCCTTCTACCAGCACCGCCACCCAGTATTGTATTGTATGACATAAGTCTCAATATATGTCGTCCACCAAAATATTCTCAATTAGTCGTTTATATTAGAATGACAATTCTTCCTTAACCCTTTGAGGATCTTCACTACTGTTATTCAAGAACAAATAACTGAATGTCAGTTTTCAGTAAATGAGAGATTCAGAAATAAAATTCATCAATTGTATTCAATTTAAAACAATTAATTCAACACTTATCCTATGAAAAACAAAATTAATTTAGTGGCAATGTTCCTTCTATGTTTGGATCATGGTGTGTTCATACATTTTTTTTGTGCAATTTAAGGACCAATGTGATTTATTTGTGTGATACCACTATAATGCTATTGGTAGGGACTGGGTTGACCATATTACTAATGAAGATGTCTTAAGACACAATGATAAATAAATCAAGAGAACTGATAACAACTAACAAGGAAATCTGCATACTACATATAGATTTTTAAAAAGGCATTGCCCAACTAGGCAAGCCTGTTTTAGGGCAAATTGCCAAACTAATCATATTTCACAAACCAAATTAACTCATTGAATACTAATGTGCAAAACAATATGTATAAATAAAATGTAAGCACACATAAGGTAAAGCTAAGTGAAAATATATAAAATAAAACTGTTATTAAACAAATAATAGATATATATATATATATCATAGGAAAATAAGCGCTCCATCTGTGAGGACTGAAAGATATTATCGCACAAGAGCAAATAATCTTAAAATCGTTGCAAGAATGAAAGCTATTTTGGTATATATATATATACCAAAATAGCTTTCATTCTTGCAACGATTGCAACGATATGAAAGCTATTTTGGTATATATATATATATACCAAAATAGCTTTCATTCTTGCAACGATTTTAAGATTATTTGCTCTTGTGCGATAATATCTTTCAGTCCTCACAGATGGAGCACTTATTTTCCTATGAAAGCTAGTTAATGTATTCAGCACATATAATTGCTTTGCATCCAAAACCTGAAATTTCTTAAAAAGTGGCTCTGAAGGATATGAAAAGTCACGGTGGTGTATTACTCTGAATACAACATTCTTCGTAATGAAAAATATGATCTTTTCCAACTCATTACATTATGCAGAGGAAGATAGAAGGTAGCAAAGGTGTAAATAGAAAGAGATTATATTGGTTGTGTAACCTTAGAAATGATTCAATGTTCAAAATATTGGTGACCTTGTACAGTATAAATCATAACATCATAACATGGTTGCAAACCTTCGATGAAGAAGAATAAGTCTTGTTAAAAGTGGTGTGCGCGCTATATTATTTTGTGTGTGCTATGATGCCAAATAGTGTGCACACCCGCACACATTAGAAGGAGCATTGCTTAGTGGTCTTCTAGTACAAAACTCATACTCCCAACTGCTTGATCGTCAGGCGAGTACTACGAATCTCTAAACCAAACAAGCAAGTCAAAAATAAAGAAAATATTTGGTTCCCAAAGTGTTTGACCATATTTAGCCATAATATCTCATCTGGTAACATTGCCAGGGGCGCTTTAACAATTGAGCCAAACGTGCTGCAGTCCCGAGGCGCCAGGCTAATTTTAGTTAATTAAATAATTTGAATATTGTATTTTTTATTTTAAATATGAGTTAAATATATTGATTAGAAAGATATACATATAAAATCAATTTTACCAAAAAATATTGTTGTTGCGCCACCGGGATTCGAAGCTGGATCTCTTTCCAAACCGGGGAAGGTGCTATTATTAATTTATATTTAAAATTATCCAACTGTGCTACTATTAATTTATATTTAAAATATCACAGACTGTCTGTTCTGAATAATTACAACTTCACAATAAGGAAGTGTTCTCCTAATATTTTTTATTTATTTATATGAACTTAAAATACGTCAGTAAAGATATTTCACCTAAAAGATAACAATACCTACTGTAACACCATGGTGCTCTTCACGTAGGTAGTAATAATAGTTTGAAAACAATAATACTTTGGTCTACAGATTTACTAAAATTGCAGAGCACAAAACCACGAGAAAGATCATTAGTTCGATTTATGAAGGAAATATTTATTTGGCATCACAATTATAACCTTGCAGTTTGCATTGAGTGTGACATTATTACATTTATTTTAATCTAACGACTTTGATGGGTCAGATATCTGTCTTGGATGGAGGTAACTTCACCACCGACTACTTCACTTCGTAAACTAGAGGGGGACAGTGTATAGCATTAGACTATTGGGATCCATGCTCTCGAGACAGGAGTGGAGAAATCTCCTTGAGATGGCCAAGTCCTACCCCGGGCCATAATGCCATGATGATGATTGTGCTTCGCAAGAGAATGATATGATTTTATAATAAGGTCGGTATTGAAGAAGTTATTAATACTAGATTAATTAATATTAATCTTATTAAGGAGAACACATTTTTATGTGAAGTTGTAATTATTAAGAACAAACGGTCTGTGATATTTTTAATACTAATTAAATGTATCAATTAGAAAGATATACATATAAAATCAATTTTATTCAAAAATATTGTTGCTACCTGGATTCGAACCTGGATCTGGAACTGGGATTCAAACCTGGATCGAACCTGGCTTCACCTATTGCTTTAATTGGGTAATTTTTCGTGCCGATTACATTTCCTAGTTAATTTGATTAGCAGTCTTAATACGCTTGACTGCTAATATTGGACGCTGCGCGGCCACAGTCGATGTTTTCGTAAAATCTGTTATTCAATGACGAAAAATATAATTTAATATTTACAAGTACGACTTAACTGAAGCAATTAACTTGAATAAATAACTATTCAGATATATTTTACCATTTATATTATATTCTCTCGCCTCTCTAGCGACGATTTATTTAAATGCCTACTTTTTATAAAAAAAAATAAATGTTAAAAAAAAACTGGAAATATGGATTTTTAAAATAAAACAATAAATAAAAAAGATGGTTCGTGTCTTAGCTAAATAAAATAAAATAAAAATGGTTGAAAATCTAAAACCGCGCCTTTCGTTCGGCTATGAACGGCAATACGAACTGAATAATCAAACAGTACCAAAATATTATTATTATACGTTTTTTTAAAGAGAACCAATTGTATAGATATCTCAGTGCGGCCCTGAACATTCCTTCCTTCTGGTATTGCGATGAATTAATGAAGATTTACGACTTGATGGTTAGTTTGACGACCCGTCTGGCGGTCTGGCATCTCTCGCTGCTCTATGCTGGCATACGATCTAGTATTTTGCATATGACGACGCAATTGATTGAAGTATGTTAATGTTTGCAAGCTTTTGTAAGGGATGTGCAATATTTCAATGAAATTCGATTGCAAAAATAAGAAAATATTTTATTAAGGAGAACACGTTCTTATTGTGAAGTTGTAATTATTCAGAACAGACGGTCTGTGATGTTTTAAATACTAATTAAATGTATTAATTATAAATATATACATATAAAATCAATTTTGTGGAAAAATATTGTTTTTCTGTTTCGATCTTTATTTCTAATCCGCAGTCTGCAGTCGGTTTACTCAAAGGTATTTGAGATTCCGTAAAAACAATGTAGATGGCTTTCAGATAATGGAACGATAGATGTATTCATTTGAAAAAGTGTAACATGTAGCTTCGAAAATTTGCCATGAAAAATACTGGCGCTATAACACAATTGCAAATAGAGACCCAGGTTCGAATCCCGGCAGCGCAAAAACAATATTTTTCGACAAAATTGATTTTATATGTATATATTTATAATTAATACATTAGATTAGTATTTAGAAAATATATTTCTGATACGCGACTATTGTCAATCATTACGGTTTAAATCTCGCTCGAGGGTGTCAGGCAAAAGTAGTTTGATAACGATAGTTTGGTAAGTAGTGTTCAATCTGAAGAGCGGTCTAAGATCAAAATGTATGTGAAAGAAAAATGATTCTCGAGCCTGATATTAATTTTTACGATTAATGATTGTTTTCTTTTCACGTAAAATGGATGAAAGTCGTAACTAACTAACTAACTACTAAATAACTAACTAACTAACTTACCATCACGCCGTTTCACGCCGATAAAGCACCACACTCTTCTGTCCTGACACACAATTCTCGCCTCATCCACATTCTTACATATTATTATACAAGCTCGCCGATTATTGAGGCTTCTAACGGGACTATCTGGTTTAGCTGGTAGTGACAAGTCTTCCGCGGACATCCTCTGCTTCTGGTGCCATCAACACTTGCGTCATATATCGTTCTTACCATTCTCTCCTCATTCAACCGTTCCACTCCAACATTATATTAAAATTGGAGATTTCTTGTTTATTGTTTCCAATTTAAACGTAAAGGCCCGTGTGCACGATGATCTCTCAATGAGACTTTGATCTCCGAGAGTCGGTAAAGGTACTTACAAAGGGTACTTCACAAATTAAATTTAAATGAACTAAAATTAAACAAGTAATTGATTTCTCATAGACGCGAAGCTATTTTTATTAGATTTAATGGAAACATATGGAAATATTTATATATATATATATTATGAATATCAAATTTAGTCCATAAATGGCGATAGTGTAGTGGTACTCGAAGTGTTTCCACATAGTAACATATATACAACTTCCAAAAATTTGATTGATATGAAGATTGATTAATGGGTGAAAATGGTGAACGTTATATTTGTATAAAGTGATCACTTAAGCTAGCCTAAGATGGGTCGTAAGTCCTGTAATTACCCATACTTTCATATGTTTCCATTAAATATAATAAAAAATTGCTTCGTCTGGATGAGATATCTATTATTTGTTTAATAGCAGTGTCTTTGTATGTAGGTGAAAATCCAGTAATTGTGTGTTCTTGGATATATTCAAATATTGCTAAATTTGATTTTTTTAATCTATCTGTCTTTTCTTACACAACGTACAATTTCCCAACGCCCTTCCTGTATAATACGCGTAGGTAAATTTGAAAGGAAACTGATATTACAAAATTATATTAGATGAGTCAATTTCGTTTGAAGTATACGAATTAAATGGATGTGTGATGTTGTTGATTTGTAAGATGTTATCGTGTGTTGATGTCACTAGAAATAGAGGAAAGACTTAGTGTGATCATGTAAACCAGATACTGGAAGACCGTACTGTTAGAAGCTTCAAAATGATGTGAATAAGGCGAGAGTCAGGACAGAAGAGTGTGGAGCTCTATACTCTCTGCCTACACCCGCGGAGAAATAGTTAGTGAGTAAGTACTATTTAAATTAGGTAGGTAATTATTTAAATTATAACTTTTTTTTTACATAAACCGTCCTACGTGCATACATCGCGCTTGTCTTAGAACGGGTTTTAAATCTAGTCACTGTCTCTGAATACAATGTTAGACCCGTGTGTTCAATTACGCGTCATAAAATATAATAAAATGAATGGTTGTCGACCACCGCGTGTTCTATTTAGATCATGTCCACGATAAAAAACAATTGAGACAACGCACTTTGATTGTTACTGCTTTCCAGTAAATAGATAGTGGTTGGAAACATTTTTTCAATTAGAATTTAATTCAAGCCCTTGGTCAAATACTACTACAACGAATATCGGGAAAATATCGGGTTGCATGCTCCACACATTATTGACTCTTAGAGTCAGTTGTGTGTTCAGTATTAACTTTTTAATATAGTAAAAAAATTGCGAAAATAGGTTGTTTGATAGCTAGTAAAAATATATTTACTTCTCAAAAGTACATACCGTAGTAAACTAATTTTACTCTCCGATATTCGATAGTTAAATATGGCGGACTCTTCACAGCTGTTCCCAAAGTCATCTGACACATTACTGATAATTAATCGTTCAATATCCCGCTGTTTTAATGATGAGAGTTTGTCCGATGATACATTAGCATATAATACGAAATTTTTTTATAGATAACGATAAACTTCATTTCATTTCGACATAGATAACGCATTAAATAAAGCATATTTCATGATTATTTGTCGCACAGTTGGTAATGCGCCTTCCCCGGATTGGAAAAGAGATCCAAGTTCGAATCCCGGTAGCGCAACAACAATATTTTTCAATAAAATTGATGTTATATGTATATATTTCTAATTAATACATTTAATTAGTATTTAAAATATCACAGCCCTATGTTCTGAATAATTACAACTTCACAATATGAATCTGTTCTGTTTAATAATAAATTTCACTATAATACATAAAAACTTAAAATAATTCGATGAGTAAAATCAAGTAGATAAAATATATTAATATTTAATTTAACGAATATCAATATTTTTAAGGAGAACACATTCTTATTGTGAAGTTGTAATTATTCAGAACACAGGTCCGTGATATTTTAAATACGAATTAAATAGAAAGATATACATATAAAATCAATTTGATCGAAAAAATATTATTGTTGCTACCGGGATTCGAACCTGGATATTTTTCTATCCGGGGAAATGAATTAACTGATTACACTACGCCAACATAGTAAGTTGACGACAAATTTTATGTTGCACTTTTAAATTGATACATCTGTCGTTCTATTATTTGAAAGCCATCTACATTATATTTACGGAATCGCATCTTTAACCATATTGCTGTATTGTTTTAGTCATATTATTGGTAAGCTACTCAAAATATTCTGATCATGAAAATGATGTGACACTCTGGTCATTAATTTTATTTTATACCGTCGTCCGATATCGGGTTTACGACCCCGCTTTCCAGAAGTCTGTTGGAGCAATCAGCGTCCAATATTCTCCTTTCTGGTATCGCGATCTTCATCAGTGGCCCAGAGGAAACGGTCGGGAGAGGGCCTATCCAAGCAGGGGCACCGGGTTCGACAGCCTAGGAGGACTGACCATTATTTGCAGACAAAGGCTAGAAGCGGTCGCGAGCTGGTGGGGGGGTGGGCCAATTAAACGCTTAGAAGAGGTAATTAAAAAAAAAAAATTCATTCTTAAGCCTACATTGTACACCACTGTTCCTACTGAATGCGAATTTCTTCAGACCTTCTTTCTTCAGACCTTCTTCTTTGTAAATTGAGTTAAAACACTTTGTTTTATTCCACTTTATTTTATTATATTTAACGTTGGAATGTTTTCGGGAACATCTTTCCATTATCAATAATACAATTCAACTAAAATTAAAAACATTTTAACATTAAATATAATAATAAAATACAGTGTAATAAAACAAAGTATTTCAACTCAATTTACAAAATAATTATGGAATTCTATAAAGTTTAATAATACACATTTCGACAGTTAATTAAGACTGTCTTACAACCCATCATCAGATAGATTTCCTCTGTCTATAAGTGCGTTTTTCATTTTTTTCTGTAAGTCCAATATTGACGAAGTTGCGATTTTTAAAATTTTTTATAACATGGATCAGGTTGGCCAATTTAGCTGAGATATTTATAAGATTTTTCAGAAAAGTTCAAGCGTACAAAATACACAAATAATCATATCTCACCCCGCACTAGTTCTATACCATTATTACCCGTTAAGACGACAATTCAACTTTTCTCTAGACAAGTTGAATTGTCGTCTCGTCTAGAATATCGCATATAGGACAATATAGAATTGAGCGCGGAGCGAGCTGTTATTCGTTGTTTATTGTATTTTATATGCAGAATAAAATGACTAATTAAATTCTTCCAGAAAAACTTCGAGAAAAAATAAATTTTTATGTCTTGTCTCGCGTAATTTGGCGATAAAGATCGGTATGTAACAATTGCGAATTCTATTATGCGTACAGAATACGATGGAAATTAATCATTACTCGTTCCGCGCTCAATTATGTACTATCCATTACGCGACATCGAGTCTCCGAGACTGGCGCTCGTACACGGGTGAGATTTCTCTCGGAGATCTTAAGACAATCTCTCTAGCACATGAATTTTGGTCAAATGAAATTCTTTGAAGACAACTATCGGTTTTTGTAGTTCACCGTGTGCATACCGAGTCTCTGAGATTTACCTTATCGCGCGGCACTTCACGCTTGTTATACGTCAAATGTCAGTATATCGACCATTGATGTTCCGGTCGTCGGTTTGTAATTTAATGAATTTCAGAATAAATAAATAGTTGTAGGTTTTAAGGTGACGTATTGATTTTCGTTGTGAAATCGAACGGGTAGTTTTTGTCTCCATATCAAAATCTCTACTCGTGTACACGGCGCTGAGATTTGTCTCATTGCGTGGACACGGGTCATCAGGGTGCGTGTACTCTAAAGATGGCTCAATTTAGCTGAGTTTAAGTGAGAGTATAACGCCAACAATCTTACTGATTTGTTCGTTTTCAGGTTCTATGAAGCTATGCTAGGAAATATGACATAGTGCTTTCTTGCGGTGAGGGCTTACCATGTTGGGGAGCTATGACGGTGGCGGCAATCCGTACAACAAAAATGCGAGGACGAAGAGGGGCCTGATGATGGATGATGGGGAAGATGGACGTAGAGTAGATCTAAAGATGGCTGTGGACCACAGGACGACCAATGGACTGCAAAAATATGGCTACAGAAATATGATTGTTACATCGTTTTTTGTTTTGACAACTTTTTTCGCATCTGCGTCATCGCAACACGGTGAGTGATTCTATTTTGATTACTTTAATAATCAATATCTCTAATTCAAAAAATATCTAACGTCTCTAGAAACAATGGAAATTTAAGAAATGAAATATTATATTTACAAGATACAATATAATATTACAAACATAACTCTGAAGAACTCTTTAAATCCTTCCAAGTTTTAAATACAAGACAACTGTTTATCAGAGCAATGGAAACTAGGATACTTTTCAGTGCCAAAATTTAATACCAAATTCGCTCAACGAACTTTCTTATTTTGTGCTCCGCGAATATTTAACAAACTGCCACTAGACCTTAAAGGGTCAAAAGTGATTAATGACTTCAAACCAAAAATAACAAAGTGGTTGCTTGATGTTAGTAGAAAGCGAAATGAATCTAATTTGACATTTTTGTCTCCAACTATTGTATATTACAGACAATAATATTAAAAAAAAAAATTTTTCAATAATATTTTATAACTTCAGATTGTATTTTTTTTCACATAACTTTTTATAACTTACTTAGTATTACACTTACTTACCTCTTAATTACAACTTTTAAAAACTGTACAGGTAATTGCTTTAGAACACACCACGTCTAGTAAAGTAATTACCGTCATTTTTTTATATGTACTATTTATGCTACAATAAAATAAAAATAAATTTAAATTTGAAAATTGATTTGATAAAATTGATAAAAATGTATTTTAATTTAGAGTCTACTTGAACAGTACCTACATAAAAAAACCCTTCTGGTACTGGCCGCAGGAATTAGATACATTTCATCTGTGTGTGAAAGGAAAATCTAGTTTTTTTTCTCTAGGCGATATTGCGAATTTTTGAAATTTTTGATTGGCCGGCACGTTGAAACAAGATAAGATATCCGTTGTTAAAGTATTAATTCAGGATGTTTTAGGGGTATTTTGGTCATGATGGAAGAAAATGCATTGATATTTTCCGGTAGTTGCGTCATCGTCATTACATAGGTAGTATTTCAATTGAAATTGACCTAAAAACCGTTACATTATTAACGATAACCACAATGAGGGGGGATCCACCCCTTACCCAAGGCTGATGCAATAAGCGCAATGCTCCTATCTCGGTCCTACTCATTCGCCGCCTGGTTGGAATTTATTAATGCTACTGGGCAGCTGTTCGATAGCGCCTCGTATATATAACAGGGTAATACCGCACAGCCGCCAAAAGAAAATTTGCCCTCATTGTCTTCGGCTGACTCACTTTATTAGTAAATAAGATATTTACACATGATTTGATGATAACCACAGGCCAGTAAATGAATACACATTCATTTACTGATGTACTGAGAGGATATAAAGGAATATGTACACTTTAGTGTACATATTCCTTTATATCCTAGTGTACAATATGTACACCAAAGTGTACATATTCCTATATATCCTCTCCTAAGGAGTTCGGAATATTAATTGCGGGCCTAGGGGCATTCTACACACATTCTAAGTGGAAACATAAATCCGATAGTTTATGACACATTTATGCAACAGTAACCTTTGTGTAAACAAGACGTATTTTTTAAACTAATGCATATTATATTGTCAGCGCTTAATTTATGACAGAGTAAAGAATGAAGAAATAAGAAAATAATGTAAAGCTGATGTTAGTATAGTGAGTAAGATTAAGAAAGGATCACTTAGGTGGTTTGGTCATATGGAAAGGATGAATGAGGAGAGAATGGTAAGAAAGATATATGACGCAAGTGTTGATGGAACCAGAAATAGAGGACGTCCGCGGAAGACTTGGCACGACCAGGTAAACCAGATAATGGAGGATGGTTCTGTTAGAAGCCTCAACAATCGGCGAGCTTGTATGACAAGATGTATGAATGTGGATGAGGCGAGAATTGTATGTCAGGACAGAAGAGTGTGGCGCTCTATCCTCTCTGCCTACCCCCACGGGGAAACGGCGTGATGGTAAGTAAGTAAGTAAGTAAGCGCTTAATTTTTCGTTTCAATCGAGACATATATTTAAAAAAAGGCGTGTAGCTATTTGATTAAGTAAGTGGTACCACAGAGATCACGTGCATGACAATAAAATGAAAATATTGAAACAAGGAATTTCATGTCTATATATTTGGTAGTCTGTGATGATAACAGATTTAGAAAAATAAAAAACTGTTAAAATAACGGTTGTCAAAAGGGTCGTTGTTTGTGTGAAAAATAAGAATTAAGACCCCATATTCATTTTTGATATGAATAATATAAAACTATTATCTATTCGTTACTAGTAGATTAATTGAATTTCGCGTTCTGACCTCGCTCGTTATTTATGGTGTAATCTAGTCCACAATATTTTACGGGTAAATTACGAGTCGAAAATGTTCAACGACATATATCTACAAATTCACTACGGTTAGGGAACATATTACTGTATAAGATTTCAAAATCAAATCAGTCTGACCCCTCGAAGTTCGATGACCCTTTTGTATTTAATATATAAGTAATTTGGAATCAATAGAATATTTCAATTAATCAAAATAATCGCGTAACTATGATTTTTTTTAAATGCTTATATATATCTCTGACATGGTTGCGATCAGGTGTAATATGCTGTTTGAACATTTGAACATTTGAACATTAGTATGTAATCTACCCCTAAAATAAATGAGAACACATAGTCGATTTTTCTATTCCGATTTTCAAACTAGCCACGTTAACTATGACGTTGACTACAGAGAATGACATGCTAAATTAAATCAAGTCATGGATTCATAGCGAATAATTCATTGTTCATAAAATTAAGCATTTGAAATTTTGCAAAAGTCTCGTAAAAGAAACTGAATATTTCGAAAAATATATGGTCCAGTGAGAAATAGCATTGGGCAACACGCATTTTGGTGCCACTGATTTTTTTAACCGTTTCTAGATAGTTTTGGAGTGCAGAATCCAAAATAGCCATCAAATTTGGTCTATCAGATTTAGCACTATTAAAATTAGCAATTTTAATTTTGTGGTTAAAATTCATATTTTTATTTATTATCTTTGTTTTGTTAATCGCTCAATTGAGTTTAAATACATCTACCGGTTTCGAAAAATACCATTTTCTTCTTACATAAACGGTGTTGGTCACAAATTAAATAATTTGGAATAGCGTGTAAAACTAATCAAAAAATTATAAACAACCAACTAAATTTAACTACGAGTCCCATTCTAAAAATTATTCGAGTAAATTTGTATCAAGTAACAATTTGAGTTAGGTACTAAATTTATTTTTTAAATAATTGTGTTTTTTTTTAAAATAGATTCTAGTAAAGAAACAATAATATATGTTTTTAGTTAGTTATGACATCTTGAAGAGGAAAATGGTATTTTTCGAAACCGGTTGGTGTATTTAAACTCGATTAAGTGGTTAATAAAAAAAATAAAAAAATAAGATTTAGTTTTTGAGATATGCTGTATTGACTTTTTTTTAGAATAAAATTATCTTATTTATATGTATATATATATATTGCACTTTAATACTATTACTATTTGCTCCAACTGCTAGTTTAAAAAAAAAATACACATTAAGGTATTTATTTCATACAGTAGATTCATTACTTTCATTACTTTTCACTTCAATTTTTTTCTTTTATACAACTTTTTATTATTAATAGTTGGCGATGGGGTTTACCTAGATATAGAAATGTCGGGTTTTACGGTCAAGGGTAATACTAAGTAATTGAAGCTGACTAATTAGATTTTAATTTCAGGTACGTAATTTTAATTTTGGCCTTTTATCAGAACTAAAATCAATTAGAAATATTTGAATATGTCCAAGAACACACAATTACTGAATTTTCACCTACAAAGGCACTGTTATTAAACAATTAATAGATACGAAGCTATTTTTATTATACTTTTAAAATTAGCAATATTAACTTTGTGGTTAAAATTAATATTTTTTATTTATTATCTTTGTTTTATTAACCACTGAATAAATTTGAGTTATGACATCCTGAAGAAGAAAATGGTATTTTTCGAAACCGGTAGATGTATTTAAACTCAATTCTGTGGTTAATAAAACAAAGATATTAAATAAAAAATATTTTTATTATATTTAATGGAAACATATGGAATATACAGACTTCAGTCTAGCAAAGTTAAAAAAAAAAAGTTGCCAGACAATGCTGTATACATCAGAGGTGGAGTCCACTCCATCCCACACAACAAACTACAAGTATTTAATAGCAATATAATTGTATCTTGTGTTTATCGTGTTATATTATAATGTATTCACCTCTGTTACAACAAAAACATTTCTGTCAATAAAGTCTAAATAAATAAATAAAATAATTACTTCCATATCTTTGCATTAAATATAAGAAAAATAGCTTGGTCTCTATGAGATATCTATTATTTGTTTAAAATCAATTAGCCTGTATCTCAAAAACTAGAGCTGGAAAAAATTCAAATCAAAAATATCCAAAATCAGTTCTTACTTTTCTGGTACTAAAAAAAAAAATTAATTTTGTTGTACAGTGTAATCAATCAGGTCAGTGGCGAACTCACAGAGTTAAAAGATCTCTATCAAAATCTTGATTTGTTTTGTCTGGTAAAATCGCAAAGGAGTAGTGTGGGCTGGACATGGACGACGATCTCTTGGCAGAGCCACATCGAGATGGAGCAACAATGTGAGGAGAGATCTGGTAGTGCTCCATGTTTCTGTCTCCGAGTGGAATGAGTTGGCCTAGGTTAGAGACGTCTGGCGCCGAGTTGTAGGTCAGGAGAAGACTCTCAATATTTTAAGTTAACAAAACGTTTAAATACCTCAATCAATTATACAATTATAATATAACTGTCTCAATACTCCATCAAAAACAATACACGTATATTATAGTGATGAGTTCAAAATCACGAACCGTGAGTCAATCACTGATATCTTTGAGTTACACTCACTATCAGTGATTGAATATCTGGGAAAACCGTGATTCATGATTCGATTATTTATTTATTTATATTAAAAAAGCACAAAAAACAATTCTCAAGGTAATAATTGGTCGTCCCTTTAGATATCCATCAGATCTTATATTTAAAGAGTACAACGTCCTTGATATAAGAAAAATCTTTATGTTGAGACTCGTTCAATATTTCCATACTAACAACAACTCTCCTCAAGCAATAAATCATGGACACAACATAAGACAAACAACAAACATCTACACACCAGTTCCGAGAGCAACAACGACATTTTATCAAAGATTCTACATGTTCCTAGCTCCGTACCATACAATACATTCAGTACCAACTGGAAATCGTACAATTCCTATAAGGTTACACAAATATGGACCCAATATATGATTCAATCAGGTAGAGATGAATCAGAAGCATGGATATCCAACATTCTATATAATTTATACAATACCTTCACTAATAATTCACTAGTCCTACAACACTCCCACTACATATATTTTTATTATATTTTTACTTTTTTATTCATATTTGAATTCTCTTTTTATTCCAAATAACACAACAACAGCACGAAAAAAAAACTGGCTACTTTAACACAAACTTCAGTCTAGCAAAGTAGCCAGGACAACGCTGCATATATCAGAGGTGAAGTCTACTCCATCCCACACAATAAACTATGAATTATGTATGTTTATTATGTATCCACCTCTGTTAGTATAAAAATATGGATGTCAAAATATATATAAATAAATAAATTCAATTGTGAACTGTGGATCGGGGCATGCGCATATGAAACGAAAAAATTTACGAAGGAATGACGGTATAATTCGTGATAAGCGCTATCTGGTAGATTCTGCCTTAACGTTTTATGCATTTGACCCGAAAAATAAAATCATATTTTTAAAAGGGTTTTCATTCTCTTTGTGATGATATTAAATTAGATATATATTAATTATATATGCTAGAATATATTTTTTACGCAAATAAGGTTTGAATAATATAAGTAAATACGCTCAAAATTAGTAATGAAACTGAGATCACAGTCACAGTTTCCAATCATTGATATTATCAAATACCAATCACAATCGCACCAGTGAGTCAAGTAGTATTTTTTTTCATCACTAGTTAAACATATCGTCAAGACTGAATTCGTTCCCCAGTCAGTGACATCTTTCTCTATAGAAATATAATAATTTGTTTTTAAAACATTTATATGAAAACGCCCCAATGACGCCAATTAGGCACACGGTACGAAATCAATTCTGTCAACTCGTATTTTTTAGCGATCCATCTTTTGATTGGATCAAAATCAGAATTTTAAACAACGGCAATTAATATGTCACCAGCAATATTGTTATTTCAACCTTCTCGATTAGTGTTCGAATGCTCCGGTCGCGGAAGATTGAAACGGTGTCACTTTTAATTGACAAATTGACGTACATACGTTATAATCTCTTCAATAAACGTGCGTCTATTGATCGATATATAATAACAAATTTATTTTCGTACAAGATACTGATCTAAAACACATCAATATTAATCATCAGCTCGCTGACATGTCAGAGAAGTCACGTCAAGCGAGGAGCCAGCAGGGCGAGAGAACCTTTTAAAAATGAGGAACGCTGTTAAAATAAAATCCTGCTTCGATCAGATTTCATAGGAAATTCATTTAAGTATTTTTCTATAAAGTGGTGTACACATATCTATCGCACAATTTGTATAATATACATATCTATAACAATGAATGCAACAAATCTAACATTATACCGAGAAAAGGAGATTATGCTGGGAACTATCCTGAATAACTTAATAATATCCTGAAAAATGCAAATTCGCTCTCTTGACAGACGATAAATTATAACTTATAAATTTTATCTGCGCAAACACCGAAATATGGAATCATACGATATGGATTCAGTAAAAATATTTAGTTCAGTACAATTATTATAAGAATTGAAAAAAACAAGTTAGGTTAATTCAGGACCTAAGTGCTAGCAAATCGCGGAGCAGAATGCACATGAAGTTGTTACAAATGGTTCGTAAATAACTCACGGCTAGACAAAAGTCGTGAGTTACGTCATAGACAAGGTTTAACTAATCCGGGTAATAACGCCTAGAATCTTATATATTTATTTAATTCTTAACATAGTGCATACATAAGCACTCCTATATATGCTATAATATAAACAAGATTAAAGTATTTTCTTTTACTAAAACTTATCTTTTACATATTTGGTCAGTTTCATTTTAAATCTATTCAATTTCTTTTCCTTTTTTGTTTTCTGACATTTCATTAAAACATTTCATTGCACTATACAATTCTTTCACTAATAATTCACTAGTCCTACAACACTTCCACTCCATATATTTTTAATTTTTTATACATATTTGTAATTCTCTTTTTATTCCAAAAAACACCACAATAGCACGAAAAAAAAAAAGGCTACTTTAACACAGACTTCAGTCTAGCAAAGTAGACAGGACAACGCTGTATATATCAAAGGTGGAGTCTACTCCATCCCACACAATAAACTATGTATTATGTATGTTTATTATGTATCCACCTCTGTTAGTACAAAAATATGGATGTCAAAATATATATAAATAAATAAAATACATCACCGATTTCTGAGATTTGTCCTTCTTCCTGAATAGGAGTCTCAGTCTATCCCTTCCTCTTGTACGATGCTCGTGCTCATGTATATATAATATCATAAATATATTTACTGCTTAAAGGTCATCATATTCAGATCTTTCAGCATTGCACTGATCCGAGTATGTCTATTTTTCCGAGTATTATTCTCAAAGATTTATTTTACAATACTGACAAATGTTGCTGCAGTAGTCGACGCGAGGAACAATAACAGAGTAGTATACTATTCGAGAAGACCCAGTGCTAATGAATCTTCTGATCCTTTCCAGAAATGAGAGAAGAAGAAATAAATCGCGATCTCTCCACTAATCTCTGAAAGCCGTTGGCTTCGCACTCCCTCAGCGTTATTTTAAACCAAAGTATTTTTGTAGCAATTGCATCATTTGTCGCTATGTTTGATGATTTCGCAGAACCAGGAAGAGTGCCTCAAATCAAGTCCAATAAGGCGCCTGTCAGGGTAATTAGGCCATCTCTTCGTCCAGTGAGTTACGATGGCCGTAATTTCTCCGCGACGCGTCTGTCTGCGCTCATCAGCGAGCCGCCGACGTGATGTCATATCGCGTCGCGAGGCCGATGGAAACCACTCTTCATTCATCATACGGAGGCATAGATCAAATTGTTCCCGAGCAGATGAAGTCAATTCTTATATAATCGTCTTTTACTTCATTTAAAACAAACGACACAGTAAATTTTTCGGATTATAAGATGCAACTTTTTACTTGAAAAAATCGACTTAAAATTCAAGCGCGTCGCGAGGCCGATGGAAGCCACTCTTCATTCACCATACGGCTTCATACGGAAGCATAGATCGAATTGTTCCGGAGCAGATGAAGTCAATTTTTATATATTCATTTTTTATTTCATTTAAAACAAACGACATAGTAAATTTTTCAGATTATAAGACGCAACTTTTTACTTGGAAAAATCGACTTAAAATTGAAGCGCGTCATACGGTCCGAACATAAATGATACGTGGTGACGGATCACGTCAGAAAATAATTTAAACTATCCCAAAATATTTATCATCATTATTTTCGCCGCTTTAGCACTTGTTGACCAATTAAGAGCAATGTTACTGGTAATTTTGGATCACACTGTGGGCATAAAAATTATTTTGTCAGTACAATGTGCGCTGGGGGAGAAAACAAGAAAAACACTTCTTTACCGGTATAAGGTTACTTGTAGGGTAGCGTTAATGTCGTGTGGCTCTATCGACGTTTGATCGAGCTCTCCTGGGATGACCACATTACTAATTAACACGCATAAATAAGTCGAGAGAACTAATAACAACTATCAAGAAAAGCTGCATACTACATATAGATTTAGGGCAAATTAGCAAACTAATCATATTTCACAAACCAAAATAACTCATTGAATACTAGACAAAACACAATTTAAATTTAAAATTTAAAAATAAGGCAAAGTAAACGTGAAAATATATATAAAGATAGAATAAAAATACTAACGTGCAATACATTATGTATAAATAGAATGTAAACATATACAAGGTGAAAATGTTAAAATAACAAGTTATTAAACATATAATATATATCTCTTAGGCTTACGACATGTGTTCACTTTATAATTGTAATTACCCATACTTCCATATATTTTCCATTAAATATAATAAAAAATAGTTTCGTCTCTACGAGATATCTATTATTTGTTTGGAAATATATAAGAATAAAAATTGTAATGCAGTATAAGAGTACACATAATGCAGTTATAAGAATTATTTAATCTTATAAGAAAGTTTACTGTCAGTTTAACAACCAATTAAAAATATTATTTTTAAAAGCTTTAAATCTGTGAATAATCTTTGACCAAAAACAGTTTTCATTCTCAGAATGATTTTAAGATTATTTACTCTTGTGCGATAATATCTTTCAGTCCTCACAAGTCTGTTTCCATTATATCAACTTAATTAACAATAAAGTAACAAAAACACAAGAAAAATATTTTTTTATGTGTTGAGTATCTAGTGTTATAAATTATATATATTAATCTAGTCTGATACTGGACATAGTCGCTTATCTGTTTTACCTTATATCTTGGCAGGGATCATAGTCGACCTCCTGGAGCAGGGCGGTATCAGCGAACTCCCAACGGGGGTGAATCTGACCACCCCCTACTGCTGGACAAACAAGACCGGCGACGATGCAGAAAGGGCGTACCATCTGGACGAGAGCGCGCAGCTCACCATGCAAACGGCTGTCGCTTTCCCGGACGGATTTCCATCTGACTTCTCACTGCTGCTCGTCGTGAAGACTGTAAAAGGTAAGAATATTATTTGATGATATAGATATAGACGAAATTATTATTTTTACATGGGAAGTATGGAAGTCTTGGGCATTACAGGGCTTACGACCTGTCATCGGTTGACTTAAATGATCACTTTACACAATGCAACGTTCACCTATTTACCCATACTTATACATCTATCATATATGTTATCGTGATGGAACATTTCAATTATTTATTACCAACTTTACTGTCGCCATCTATGTATTTTATTCATTCTCATGTAACAGTATAGATGTCGCTGAGACTATTTTTTTTTTTGAAGTATGGAGTTATATTCTTTATGTGTATATATTAAATTCATTCGAATTATTAACATATATACTAGAATACGTCTGAAAATTAGTTCCTGTAAAGATTTGGACATACTCAAAATAATTATTGGACCTTTTCTGTAGGGGACTCAATCATTACAAAGCCTCTGTGGTCCAGTCTGATGGGCAATTGCTTACCCTTTGCCATTATCCATCGATCTACGTCCCCTAGTTCGCATACTTCCAACTGCGGCATTCTCACTTCCATCTTTTTCAGGATATCTGGAGTGTCAAATAGCCATTTGATTAATAAATCTAGATATTTTATTAAAATTTGCATTCATTGTAGTAGAATATTTTATGTACTTCCAAATAAGATTAACTGCAATTAATGGGGGTGGGGGTGGCTTTGAGAGGAGTAGGTACTAAATAATTTTGTTTTACACTAAACCTACATATTTATTTAATTTAATTTTTAATGTACAATACACCTTATATATATATATCAATATAATTCAAGTCAACCAACACATAAATGATTTATCTGCATAATTTAACATATATTATATAAATTCATATTTGAACCAATTAATTTTAACATTAGTAAGCGTTTAAACAAATTATGTGAATTTAAACTAATTTTACACGATATAGTATGCCAGCAGTCCACTCTCGCCGAGGCATGGTGAGAGGAGCCGAGCACGAGAATGTACTGCGGCTCTCGGCTTGCATCGGCTATTCTCGTCTCGACTCGGGTCGTCTAGTGCCGTCTGTCCTCGCCTCGTCCACGCTCCGACCAGAACGGAGCGGGGACGTGGTGAGGAGCCTCGACGGGAGTGGACTGCTGGCATTACAAATGAATTAATTCAAAAGTTATTTTGTAAATTTCTTCTAATTTTAAGTTTGTAGGAAGTTGATTTAGACTTGCTTGTGGTCTAGTGGTTACGATATTCGTCTAGTGTTCAGGGGTTTGAACCTCGTTCCAGGAGGCCATCATGTTAATCATATTTTCATAGCTAGTAAGATTATTGATGAGACACTTGTTCAATAAAAATAACAATGTAGGTATAATGATTGTTTATCTACGCCTTCATGCCAGATAATTTATCTACATTTAAGAATCATAATATATGACACATCATCGACACATTCGTATTGAAATTTTTTATTCAAAACATAATAATAAAATCATGAAAATGCATTTCATTGTTATCATGCCCGTGTAAGTTGCGTGCGTCGTGAAATAATTCCGCGCACTGTACAGAATTATCCGCGCATCATTCTGACAAAATAAATAAACATTAAAGTATCGCCCCAAATTACATAGAAATAATGATGAAATTTCACAAAAAATAAACGAATTTTTACCATGAATTATGTGACCATAATAATTGGTACCTATCTACTATCAAAGTTCATTATTTATTAGATTTGATCATAGATAGAGTGTGATCATTTCTATCAACAAATTTGTAAACATTGAAAGTAGATTATTTATATAATATATCACGATGTAGGGACTGTATGCGCGCGCAAGTTGGCAAGAATGGCAGTGTGGAAGGGATCGTAGATCAGACCACATCTCTTATATTGTATTAATACCTGTGAGATCTGTGGTTAACTGTATTGTTGCACATTGAGTTCTTGTGACTACCTGAATTCCCGCACACTAGAATATACCACTGTTTGCAGCCGTAATACGAAGGTTAAGGATATAACAGAATATAATGTTTATTATTGGGATATTCGTACAATTAAAAAATCACGTGGCCAAATAATGTTTTCGCATTTTCCAGGGCGAGGACAGACGAGTCTCCTGACGATTTACTCCGACAATGGCGATGAGCAGCTGATGCTGTCCCTCGGCACGGACGTGTCCATCTTCTACGAAGACATCGACGGCAATCCCGCTGACGGCAACATGATATCCTTCGGCGTCAGCCTCGATGATGGAAAGTCAGTATTCACTATGTTCAATACACCTAAAGCGCACGTGGTCAGTTATTATTATTATACAGTATACTCTCGATTATCCGGGGTCGCATTACCGGGTTGCTGGTTAACCGGGGCGGTAAACAATTACGAAATGTTCGAATAAAATCTTACCCTTTTTAATTTTCCATCGCCACGGTGCTTGGTTTTCGCCTGAATATTTCACATTCTTCACCAGTCGACCTTTCTTGCTGACGTTGACAACAACAATAGCCCTGATGATGGACTCTGCAATGGGATCCGAAACGTCAACCGATAACCCAGAAAACTCTACACAGAACATTCCCAACGGCCGTGAAAACAAGATAACATTTTTAGCCAACAAATTATTTTTTCGCATGTCCCGTGTCGATTGGTGAGATTTCTCTCACAGATTTGACTCGAGTGCGCATAAAGAACAGTACAGAGTTTGTACATGTTTGTTTTACTCGCAGATAAGAATAGCGCATTCAGTACACACGTATCTTTACCGACTCTCAGAGATCAACGCCTCAATGAGAGATTATCGTGGATATGGGCCAATGTATTACGTTTGAAATTTTCTCAGGTAAGAATCACGAGTCATAAAAATTGCAGATACTCAATCACAGTTAGCGATATCGCTTGGAGATATCGGTGATTAACTTGTAAACTTATTTATATTAAAACTTATAATAGATAACAGAACGAAGTGTTTGTATAAAGATGATTATAGTAAATTATTGACAATATGCAAAATGTTACCAGTTGACAAAAAAGTAACATATGCTATAATATTCTAAGAGTTGATAAATAACGGAAATATAAATATATATATTTAGCTATTCAACCAGATCGTCGGGTCGAACCATGAGAGTACCGATGTACGGTGAGAGAACGAGAGAATGTGTAGAGCCAAGAATAATTAACAAAATTGATAAAGACCTATTAAACATTATATTTATTTGTTAACTTTGTTTTATTAACCTCTTATTGAGTTTAAATACATCTACCGGTTACGAAAATATCATTTTCTTCTTCAGGATGTCATAACTAACTAAAAACATATATTATTGTTTCTTAACCAGAATCTATTTTTAAAAAACAGCAATTATTTAAAAAAAATAATTTAGTACCTAACTCAAATTGTTTTTAGGAAAAATTTTTTGAATGGGAATAATTACTGCACTAAATTTGTATTAAGTAACAATTTGAGTTAGGTACTAAATTTATTTTTTTAAATAATTGTTGTTTTTTTTTTAAAATAGATTCTGGTGAAGAAACAATAATATATGTTTTAAGTTAGTTATGACACCCTGAAGAAGAAAATGGTATTTTTCGAAACCGGTAGATGTATTTAAACTCAATAAAACAAAGTTAACAAAGAAAAATAATGAATTTTAACCACAAAGTTAATTTTGATAATTTTAAAATTTATACCTTTAAAAATATGATGAGACCCCAGCGCCCACCTTAAAATACAAAATAAAAGAACATATTTTTATCATTTTTTTTTAATTTTCTTGTTATATTACATTATATTCAGGTATCCACCCTTAAAATACTGTGGACTAGGTCTCTTACACCCTGTAAAAATTGTATATTTCTTCGAAAGATTGATTTTTTCTTTATATCTTTCTAATTAATTAGTCTAATTTCATTTAACTTTACTATTATATGATTTATAAGCGTATCCCACCACTCATAATTTATACTTTTAGTTCATTAATATCTTCATATCTATTGTTATATATTATTTATAAAAAAAATAAAAAATGTTAACTATGTAAAAGGCAATCCTCGCCGTAAAACTACCGTGCAATTTGGCAAAAAATATAATTATAATGAATATATATGTAATAAAGTTGAAATAAAAAAATAAAAACTCATAGTTCGTAATTTTAAGCTCTCCACTAGTTATTTTTCATCACATTTCAATAAACGATAAAAAAAAATTATTCTATCGCAATGAAAACATTAAAAATAACATTTTAAGTCATTTAATATTTATATAGCCTGCTGTGGCTGAACCGGCCCAACATGTATACGACTAAACGATTTAAATGTTCTAGATGGCACCGACTGGGACTGAGCGTGAAGGGAGATTCGATGACTCTGGTGGTGGATTGCGATCGATACTTCACCAGACCGCTGCAGAGGTTGCCCTCTTCCAAGCTGAACACCAAGGGAGTCATTATTATCGGCCAGCAACTCTCCGAAGAAGACTTCTTTAATGTAAGATACACATCTTATTACCATTATCAATTATCATATTTGCCGCATCGTTAATAGTTATACTTTAACAATTTAACATCAACAAATCTTTCTACTTGATTAATTTAATTTGTATTAAAATACCACAGAACTATGTTCTGAAAATGCAATATCACAATAAGAATATGTATAACAATATTGCTATTTATAGAATAGGTCGACACACTGAGGTTGTATGTGTATTTTGTGTGAACAAAATATTGAACCAACCGATAAAATATATTAATTTTCGTGATAACAAATCTCATATTTATTTATTATTATTATACACGATCTATTCAGGCATTAACATTAAAATTTCATCAGAAGTGTAATACGCAAAAAAAAAATTATATTATATCGGTATGTTTTTTCATTGTCAAAATAAAAAATAAATAAAAAATGTGAAGTAAAGCAATTTATCCGTCACCATTGAGTTGAGACACAAAAAATTGTAATAATGTAGTCCTATAAAAAGTTAAATTTACAGGAAAAATGTCCACTACCTCCGCATATTCATTCCACAAAGAATGCAATCTGGGGACTGCGGAGTTAGCTAATGCATAAGTTCTGACATTACCACTGTAATAAAACAATGAATTGTGTCTCGATGATCTTAACGGTGCTAGAAAGTCAAGCAGACCAACAATCTGGGTCAGTCTATCATACCATTGATGATCCTGTATATAAATAAAGTTCGGACATCGTACGTCTCACTGATTTCAGACTGCTAAGCATATTATCATTACAGGGAGACGTTCAGCTAATTCAAATAGCCGACACACCAGATGTAGCTTACGACCTGTGCAAAACTGTTGTTTCGAATTGCTACCACATAACCGAATCTCGAAGCCCGATCGAAGGCAGAACCTTTACGACTGCCTGGACCACCGTATCCATCTCGCAGCAATCTGGAACCGGCGGGGCACCACCGGATGGCGATACTGGAAGAAGCTCGGAGAATTTATCCATTAACAATGCAACAGTTGAAGAACCCGGTGGAACTGGTGGTATCAGAGTCTCGCGAAACAATACCGAAGATTACAACAGTATTATAAGTAATGATTTTGAAGACATCGCTACTACTGCAGCTACAAATGATGATGTGAACTATGATGAAGACGGCTACGAAGAACGAGATTATGATGAAAATTTAGTGAAACCGTCACCGAACGTGACTGATGACTACGGCGGTAGAAGGTACGGAATTACAGGAGTCTACCCAGGAGGCAGTGGTTTGATACCAGAAGTTGCTGTTGGTGGAGTCAGCTTGAATGGTAAATATTATGAAAGACAATATAAATAAAGATAACTAACTAACTTACCATTACATTACCATCCACAATCATACATCTTCTTGTACGAGTTCGCCGATTATTGATGCTTCCAACAGCACCAATCTCCAGGTTTACCTGGTCGTGCCAAGTATTCCGCGGACGTCCTCTATATCTGGTGCCGTCAACACATGCGTCACATATCATACGACCAAACAACCTATGTGATCCTTTCTTAACCTTTTTAATGCCATGAGCGCATTAAAACGCCAAACTTTGTAAATCAACCTAAGCTATAAGCGTATTGACACGCACTTTTGGACATTGCAAATTGTAGGGATAAAAGTCATATTTATAAATCATTTTGCCGTGTGTGGACGACAGGTCCCAGCTTTGGATAGATAAGTCAAAACCCTTAAGGCCTAGTCTTACACTATGTGGTATCTTCCATTTTAAATAGAGTTGGCAGTTAAAAAGTTAATCTTTTTCACTATACTAAGATCAGCTTTACATTATTTTCTCATCTTTTCATTCTTTACTCTGTCATAAATAGATCTCATTTTCACTGCATTCAGTCTATTTTCGTTCCTCTTTTACCAGATCTAGGCCTCACTTCCATGCACCGGTATCAGTATCAAGACTGCGTTATGTACATCTGGTCAATTGACAAGTTCCCATTAGCTGTAATTCCATTCAAAGCGTCGTTCTACAATCACCCTCCTTTCGATATCTTTCTCAGTCCGTTTCCGTTTCTATCAAATATACTTCCCAAATACACAAACTCATCTACTTGTTACCTCCAAGTATTTAGCGCGGTGTCTTGCTTTCCTCCTTCTCGAATACCACCACTTTCGACTTGTTGACATCCATAATAAGGTCGCTTTCCACAGAAATGTGCAGTGTTTTATACGTATGTGATGTTGTAGGTAATGACGAGGACTTGCTGAGGGGTGGCGGCATAAGATCTGTAACAGAACCTACTGAATACCCTGGAACTTATCACGTGACTCGAAGTTCTGAGGTAAGAAGTGCTATCTAATTAAAATAAAGTTTTTCTATTTGTTTAAGAGTTTCTTTGAATTAACGGTTTTTAGGTGGGTTGGGTATTTAAAGATGTCCATCAACTTCCGCGCCGGGACGGCAAACAAGCGCGGTAACGCGCTATTGTCATTTTGTCACCCAGCTAACCTAGACGCACTTCACTAGCTAGCACGAATGCTCTATAATTAGTAATTAGGGGTCGAAATGTATCGGAGAAAATCAGAAAAAAATACTCTGATTCGTTGGATGTAGTAATATTCTTTCAATTTCGATAACAGCCCTTATTCGTTATTTTAGATGTAATAAAAATTCATAGGTTTATTAATAAATTCATGTTTTGTAATATAATGAAGTAATATATTATTAATTCATAGTTATAGTCTAGTCATAAATCAATTCTAATAGAACGGAAAAAGTGTTACTCGGCCGGTCATATATACAATATAAGTGTATGACCATTCCGGCTCGTCAAATTTTCCATTTCGAACCTTGAATATAATAATATTATAACATTTGATGTAACTTTACGATTTATCTTGTTTTAAACTTCTGACTAGTGATCTAGTGGTCGGGGGTTCGAGCCTATATTATAATATAGTCTTAGCAATAAATCATGGATACAACACAAGACAAACAACAAACATCTACACGCCAGTTCCGAGAGCAACAACGACATTTTATCAAAGATTCTACATGATCTTAGCTCCGAAACTGTACAACACATTCAACACCAACTGGAAATCGATCACTTCCAATAAGTTTACTCAAATATGGACCCAATATATGATCAATCAGAAGCGTCGCTATCCAACATTCTATAATACTCTTGCTATATATATGTGTATTATTCCTGTCGAATCTTTATCTTTCTGGAATTAAATAACACCACAACAGCACGAAAAAAACTGTCTACTTTAACACAGACGGCAGTCCAGCCTAAGTAGGCAGGACAGTGGTGTGTATATCAGAGGTGGAGTCTACTCCATCCCACACAATAAACTACGAGTATTGACTTAATTGCAATATATTTGAATCTTATGTTTATCATGTTATATATAATAAATACAAATAAATTAATTAACACTTCATAAAAAGCTCATCTAGATATTTGGTGTGTGTAAAATCTATTGATCTATTCATAAAATGTCGAAACAAAACTTGATATACAAATAAAAACTAATTGATATTTTTAATTTTCTTGTTTGCAGTTTGATAGTGGAATAGCTGAAACCAACAATTCTCTACCTGGTGGTGATTTTCCTGAATTTTCTGTACCAACTAATAAAACTAATGAGATCACAGACGTCACAGATGTGGATGATGGTACAATCAGTACAGAGAGTCCAGTCGTGAGTTTAAAATGAAAAATAATAATTAAAATTGAATTAGATACAGAGCCTCGTTAATTTCTATAGATACGTAAAATTTTAATTAGGACACGTGTGTGTTAGTATTGTGCGTAACATTTTTTATTTTTCTACATAGCACCCTCACGTGACACCAGCGCCGGAAAGTCCCTACACGGTCCCGCTGGATCCTCTCCGAGGGCCTCCGGGACCGCGCGGCTACCCGGGCCCCCCCGGGATGCCGGGGCCCCCGGGACCGAGGGGAGACACGGGAAGGGAAGGTATTCACGGGACGGATGGAATCCAAGGACCGCCGGGTCACGTTTTTCTGATTCCGGTGAGCTTAACCATTTTATAAACATGTTATTTTTTGTCGGTAAACATACTTTATCTGAAGGGGACGTATTTTTTATTTATTTTAAGTTATTTATGAGTGTCGCATGATTTTTTTTATTAAAGATTCTGAGAAACAAATATATATTAAACAATTGAATTAACATAAACGGAAACATTATTATTATTAGCGTTATCTGTGTACCAGTAGAAACTTTAACTACTTAGTTATAAAAACTACCATGACAACTCACCGCCATAGCGCTCTTATGTATCTGCCGCATCGAGATATTTTCATTACTCTGTTCTGTCTTTAAGCTAGTGAATTACTCAAGTCATATAATTGGCTATTTATTGAATTGAAAATTCCTTTCGGTTGATTCGATTTGTATGTTTTTTAACAGAATAACATTAGAATGACGTCTATTTCCTCTTTTACTAATTCGCGAATTTTACTATCTTACTGTTTTTAACGTGTTTATTTCATGATTGTATTTTAAATTTGGCACATGGATTAGATTTTGATTTGGGAAAAACAAAAAAGCAATTGGCAGAACTATTTCTTACATTCAAATTTATTAAAAATAATTATTTCCTATAGTTATTACGTGAAGTATTTTTAAACAATAAATGAATCATGTTCAGTCATAGAAAGTGTTCTTAAAAACGTACATACATTTTTTAAATGGGTGAGAAGGTATTATTTTACGTTAAAACTTAAAACTATAAAAACACTATTAAAAGTACTCTAAAATTACAAATAAATAGATGATATGGTTGTATAAACGACGGATTTATTTTGTCTAAAGACGTTGGTTACATGTATTATATATGATTGCATAATATCATTGGTAACAGCATAACCTAAATCTATACCTACTGCATGCTATTGGAAATAATGTTGGAATAAAAAAAAATTATAATCTGTTTTCAAAATTTAAGCTTCAAATTTTATTTATTTTCATAATGGGAACAAACGCAAACTAGACGAGCAGCTGATGTTCTCTACCTAACCGGCGGAATTTAAATATTAATTTTTCTTGTGCCCTATCCATTCAACAGACGTTGTCTATCATCACTCTGTTCTATAGTAGACTGGCCAAACTATTGACTCAGGTTCTTCAGCCATGATGTTCTCCTTCTTTCAGCAAACTTTCCCTTCATTATGAGGTGCAAGATCTCTTATTTCTCCGGATGTCTCATCATCATGTCTCATCCTGGATATTGAGTTTTCGGATTATTTATTCATTCGAACCATAACATCTTCGATATTGTTAATGTCTGTAGTAACGTAAGGCATATTTATGTCTGTAGTAACGTGAGGCATATTTATGTCTGTAGTAATGTAAGGCATATTTATGTCTGTAGTAAGTAGTAGTAGATATAGATGTATAAGGAGGGCAGTTATTATGAAATTAAACTACTTACTACAAATTAAATTAATCAACTAGAAAAGTATATAGAAAAAAACATTTTTTTGAGAAAATATATGGTTACTGCTTACCGGAATACGAACCTGGACCTATTCCTATCCCAGTAGTAACCAAATATTTTTTCGATAAATAGATTTTTTCTGTATATATTTCTAGTTGATTCATTTAACTTGCATTAAAAATAACACAGAAGTATGTTATGATATTACAACGTCACAACAAAAATGTATTTTCGTTAAAAAGTACTTACAGTTGGCAATGAATTTATTGAAGTAAGCCTATTAAAAAGGTTTAAATATCACAGATCGACGGCGACTCGAAAGCTGTTGCTGTGGACAACATCTGTATGTGTAATGGAGACGTGCATCCAATATATGCGTCTTTATGACGTGTGAGCGTATGGTCCGGTATCGCATTAGCGGCCGATTAGTGAATCATAATAAATTATTTAGTATGATTTTTTAATTTACAGCTGAGCCAGCAGGGGGGCAACGACAAGGGCCCGGATGGACAGCCAGAAGCCCTGCAGCAAATGCTGTCACAGCATATTGTAAGTAATTTGAAGAGCTGTTTCATTTCATCAGCAGTTTATCCATTATAAAATATTATTATATTTATAATAAAATATAATGTTTTATATTATTTTAGAATTCTATGCGCGGTGCCCAGGGTCCGATGGGTCTGACGGGCCCGGGGGGCCCGGAGGGGCGCCCGGGAGACGATGGGGCCAAGGGAGAGTCGGGCGATATCGGAGATCAGGTGAGAGATTATTTCTTAACATATTGTGTTGAATATTTTTTTAAACGTTCTACGTAGAAATATAATACTTAATTAAGTACCAGTTGGTACAATAATAACCGAAGTTTAGCGGTACATAATGGAGTCTCAGTACTTGTTAGACGTATTTTAAGGAAAATTCATTAACAAATAACCAATAAATTCAAGAAGATCGTAGCACGGTGAACAGGATTTAAAAATTAAGATTTGGTTATATGAGAATATTAAGAAAAGTATATGAAAGATAAAGAAGTGTGAGAAAAAAAAAATTACTCTAACATCTCTGCCTATTCCCGAGGAGGAACAATGCGATAGTAATATAGTTAATTAATTGGTACAATAATACTTTAATATGTTCCAGGGTCCTCAAGGAATTCAGGGCCCTACGGGTCTCCCGGGCAGGGAGGGTCGCCGGGGCAAGCCGGGACGAGACGGACAGCGTGGCTTGACCGGAATGCCCGGGAACAAAGGCGAAGTGGGGTATCCCGGCCTTCTAGGTAAGTTAATCCCTCGGGCAGTTTTTTAATAAATTAATGCAATTCACTTTTTAACTTGAATTTTACATTTATTATTATTATACTTTTAGGATTGCCCGGAGAAAAGGGGGAGCGCGGAGCTCAGGGGGTAATGGGTGAGCCAGGCTTGCCGGGGCACGAGGGGTCCCAAGGGGAGGACGGTCCGTCTGGTCAACCGGGTCTTCCGGGTGAACTGGTGAGTTTGCCTTTAAAATATGACGAAATTTTTATATTCTGTAAAGTTTGGCAATTAAAAATAGTAATAATAATCAGTTGCACCACAAAGAAAGAGGAATTTTAATCAACAAGTAACACATAGTAAATAGCACATATTTATTTGACCTTCTCCTTAATTGTTCTTCACGTCATCCTATCCCTGTCCTTTCTTCTTCAATTCCCGTACCTTCGCATACTGCTCCAGTATTCTTGCACATAATCAGCCCAGCTCTTCTTTGGTCTGTCCCTAGATCGCTTCCATTGCGGTATCCGCTTGGTTATGATTTTTGGTATCCTGTTATCTGGTATTCTTTTAAAATGACTAGTATATGGTAATCTAATCATTTATATTGTCAAGTTCATAGTTAATTTTTATTTCATAAGTTCCATTTTCCAGTGTAGCTCCGTAAGTCTTTCTTCCTAACGATTAAAATAAGATGTATAAATCATAGTCAAAAATTCTCAAAAATAAGATAAGATAAGACTTATTCAATTGTAATTCTGTTTCAGGGTCCACGTGGCTTCATAGGAGCCCGCGGTTTTCCCGGTCTCCCGGGCGCTCCAGGTATCCCAGGCTCCGAGGGCGCCGTGGGGCCCAAGGGAGCGCCCGGGCAGCGTGGCGGGCCCGGGGCTCCCGGACTGTCAGGCCCACCGGGACCGGTCGGATCTCCCGGGTCAGCAGGGCCGACCGGGCCTACAGGGATACAGGTATGACCAAATATTATTTTACTAGTAAATTGGTAATAGTCTAATTATAATTTGGAATATTTTTGTTCATATTTACGTAATACGTGTACAAATATTATTTATAGGGTCCACCGGGAAAGCCGGGATTACCAGGACTCTCCGGGACCGATGGGGCCCCCGGGAACCCAGGGGCCCACGGGTCTCCTGGACCTAAAGGAGAACAGGGTCAGCCCGGTCAACAGGTATTTTTATATAACGGTTATATATTTAATTTGAAACATTATCGTAATTAGTGCCAGCCAAAAGGATCCAGAATCTTATCTGGAATAAATAATACATTTTGCCGAGCTCTTTTAAAAGAGAGCATTGATTAAATTACGTTTTGAAAAATATGTTTTTTGGGTAACACAATAATGCGTTGTTAAACGCTACTCAACTAAATTAGACCAATATATAATATATCAATACTAAATGTAGCAAATAATTGAGATTTTGATTGATCTCGGAATTTAGTAACAAAATCAAACATTGGGTTGGTGCATTGATGTGTTTTTCAACAAATTTTATTCATCAAAATCAAAAATATCTTTAAATGATTATTCCGGAGTATATTCACAATCTATTTCCATTACTGCTTCCCATTTGCTTGGTAGCTGATCGATCCCACGGGCGAAGAAGTTGCTGTTCTTAGAGCCACCGGCCACCGAGTCATCCAAATCGTCGTAAACTTTGTCCGTAGGCACTTCTGTGGGAGAATATGGCGGATGAGGAAGCAGTTCCCGGCCCTTATTGGCGATAGCCACGATTCATCTCCAGTGACGAGATTCTTCAGGAACGGAGTTCACTCGTTTCGCTGCAGTAAATCGCTAAAAATTCGGACACGTACGGCTTTGCTGTTATCGAAGAGTTCGTGGGGAACTCATCCAGTCAATTTATATACTTTTTCGAATTTTTTGAGACGAAGAACGATGGTCGAATGGTTCACATTGAAGTCTTCGGCCAACATTCTCGTAGTCGAGCTTTCGTCCTCTTCCAAAATTGCCAAAAGTGACTGGTCGTCGAAATTTGATGGTCGATCTTTTTCTTCTTCATCTGCCAGATTTGTATGGCCAAAAAGTTTGTTGAGATCGCGATGGCCAATCACCTTTTGGAAACAAACCATTCTTTTGATATTAATAAGGGTTTAGAAATTATACAAACAAATACTAGAGGTTCACAGTTAGATAAATTTGAAATTTAAAAATAAGAAAAAGTGTTAATAGCAAGCTTAATATTATAAATAACCAAATCCTCTTTGTAAATAGTCACCTTTTAAATTTGTTTTCATATTAGTTCTTACTTTATAGTTTTGTTTATATCTATGCTTGTATTTTTAATTTCAGTATACATTGATTCCTGAAGAAGATACCATAGGTATCGAAACATGTAGAATAATCAATAAATAGCGGTTTAAACAAAGTATTTTGTCTAATTATTAATTATGAACCATAATATAATTATTGACAAGTAAGATTATGAAATTTAAAATGATAATACGCATTTTCTCTTACGATTCTATCAATTTCGTAAAATGAAATATATCTATTTGTGTCACGGGTTCATACGAGTATAACAGCCACTATAGAGTTGATGATTTATTCTTGCTAATAAACAAAAATAATTAATACAATACCATCATTTTTTGTACTGCACTAAAAAATGAACACGGTGACTCATGTCTCAGATACGTGTGTAAGAATATTGTTAAACAATATATGTAATCAAAATATGTTTTTTTTTAGGGCACAGTTGGTTTTCCTGGGAGCCGAGGGCCGAAGGGCGACGATGGACCTAGGGGTCCGATGGGCGATAAGGGAGACAGAGGACCCAGGGGTATGTTGGATTTTACACCTTGTACATTACATTATTTGAAAATTACAAAAAAATAAATTTATAAATATGAATTAAATATATTAATTAGAAAGATATACGTATAAAATCAATTATATCGAAAAATATTATTGTTGCGCCATCGGGATTCGAACCTGGATCTCTTTCCTAACCGGGGAAGATGCATTATTCAACTATGCTACAGCGACAATATTTTTAGCGACAAATTTTCAAATAATGGAACAGTTAAATGTATTAATATCAAAAAGGTAACATATAGGTTCGAAATTCATATTTCATATAATTCATATAATTTCATATAATATAAATTCATATAATTCATATTTAGAATCTGACAACTTCACAGTAAGAATGTGTTCTCCTAAAAATAAATTTATAATTGCATATTTTAAAACTATTTCGTTATCTTAGGTTTGGACGGAGAAAGAGGTGATATGGGCCCGAGGGGAGACAAGGGTCTAGTTGGACCGACAGGTGTTCCGGGTCTGGAAGGGCCGGAAGGCCCAAAGGTATATTTTTCTTTTATAATAAAATTTGTTTAAATCTATACACAAGTTGAATTTATTTAATTTGGCTGATAACATTCTTAACATAATGTATACTACGTATAATTCAGATTCTGCCTATCGTGTTATATATATATATATATATATATATATATATATTGAATTATGATTTATTATTCAGAAATTTGAGTGTAGAAAGTACACGCCGCTGGTCACACTATTAAGAAATAACAATAAATACTTTTTTAATACATCTGGATCCAATGTTATCATGATTGTAAATAATTAAAATAAGGACGTTCCCAAAAAAATCACTTTTCTTACAATCCTTTTGAAACTTTGAATACACATACTTATGAGTGTCTTTTATACGTAGAAATATTTTTTAATACTCCTTGCGGTAGTAAATTAGTAAATATTGACTATTAAAATGAGCATATTTAACATACGAACCATATCCCGATCAGTGTTGTAGCGCACGTTTCATTGAATAGCAATAGTCATTTTCTTACCATTGTTTCGGAAAACTGAGAATTTAACAAATATCTTTCTGTAAAAATAACTAAAACAAGCGGTATTCGTTTTGTTATAAAAAATGTTAAAAGTGAGCTACTTTTGAATGGTTTTGACGTTTCCTTTTATAATTTGAATAGTGAGAGATTTTTGAACTTGTGCGTCAAATATTTAAAAAAAAGTTGCGGAGCTATTTAATAACGTTAGTGGTACCAAAGTGATCACGCGGGTGACACCAAAATGAAAATATTGAAACAAGGAATTTGCTTGATAGATTATTTCTGTGAATCTTTCTATTATTGAGTTTTATTACCGTTTAATTTTGAAGGAATGTCGTCTGCCATTGTTTTAAACGATTGATATTACTGCAGGGTTACGACGGTCCTCGCGGCGAGGCGGGGGCCGTGGGGCCGCCGGGCGAGCGGGGCAAGTCCGGGGCCCCGGGGGCCCAGGGCTACCCGGGCCCGAACGGGGACAAGGGGGACAAGGGCAACTCTGGCCCAATGGGACCTACGGGCGACAAGGGCGAACCGGTAAGTGATGTTTGAATCAAATTAATTATATCATATTTTAATAAAATATTTTATTGATTTTACTGGTTCTTTTTTCTAAATTTCAGGGCTCTAATGGCCTTCAAGGTGAACGCGGTGAAGTTGGTCCGAGGGTAAGTGACATACACAAATGTTTATAATGAAAAGGGAATATTTTATTATAATAATTTTTATACTCTTCTTATAATGAAATAAATTATTACACGGAGTGCAACAGACCTAGATCCACAGACCAGTAAATGAATAGACATGCAATAAAGTGTACATATAAGAGAGGGGTTTGGCACATTAGTTGCACGGCGAGGGGCATTCTATGCACACATTCTTGGTGGAAACATAAATGTGATAATTTATGACACATTTATGCAACAGTAAAAGTATTAACTTTTTGAAAATTAAATCTTTGTTTAAACAAGACGTATTTTTTTAATTAATGCATATTATATTGTCAGCGTTTAAATTTTGGTTCCAATTGGGTTACAGATTTAAAAAAAGTCGCGGAGCTATTTGATTGTTCAAATGGTACCACGTGATCACGTGGATGACACCAAAATAAAAATATTATAACAAGGAATTTGCGTTATTTCATGTCTATATATTTGGTTGTCTGTGCCACTAGTCTAGCCCAAAATATTAATACGTACTTTAAAATAAATATTTTTTAAAAATTGATCCATTATTATTCCATGTATTAACTTCAGATTCTAAATCATTCAACGAAAACACGTATGGAATCAATAACATATTTCAATTAATTCAAATAATCCTTTTACTACGACTTTTTTTAAATGGTTGTACATCTAACATGGTTGAGATTAGGCACATGCAGCGTGAACATTTTTTACTATATTTAATGTATCTTAAACTATTCTCTAATGTAGCTTTCGGCTTGCATCACCTATTCTCGTGTCAACACGGGTCGTATCGTGCCATCTCGCTTCGCCTTGCACGCCTCGCATCGCCCCGTCCACGCATCGTTGGCGTGGACGGGGCGAGGTGAGGAACTTCGGCGTGAGTGGACTGCTGGGGTGAAATATGGTCCACTGTGTTGCATTCAGTGTATATAAATCGATCAAAATAAAATATTGTTTTCTATTTGTCCTTATATGATATAATCTCATGTTTCATCTAAACATACTTTGTATCCAAATATTTTTTGTGGATTTTCATTATTAGTATCGCATGTTAAATAATTATTACGTTTATTACAATATGTTTTCACTGTCAAAATCCCTTAATAAAATAAAACAATAAATAATCAACATTTTTTTAAAATTCCTCACAATCCAAGCTAGGGTTTAACAATCATTATTTGTTGTCTAGGGCTTCCGGGGTTCTCGCGGCCGTCGCGGTTCCGAGGGCCTGTCGGGCCCCAAGGGCGATACGGGCCAGCCAGGCTCCGGCGGCGCTCCAGGAGAAAGGGGGGCCCCAGGTCCAGAAGGGCAACGCGGACCTGTCGGCTCTCCCGGGGCCTCTGGGCCCTCCGGGAAGGACGGCCCCCCGGGACACCCCGGGGAGAGGGGTGCACCGGTAATATAATAACTTTATTATTTATATTATATTATTTCTAACATATTGGTACATATACATATTATAGATATGTCTATAAACGATTAAACATATTAAATAATATATAATACATTGATGAGGATTGTAAATCTTACTACACTGACTTGTTGATAAAAATAATGTGTGACCGATGCAAGTTGCCGGTCACCAACGTGGTGAATGGTGATGGAATCGGAAGGGTGGATTAGATAGGAAATAGGGATTGAGGGATTAGGAACGAGGGGTGGACTCACGTGACCGAAGGACAGCTCGACTCATCTGGTTGATGACGGTGTTACGTTGTTTGGGATAGGCTAAAGGGATAGAAATAAACTAAAAACTGGTCACAATACACTACATTTAACAAAAATTATTCAGGGCCAAGTATGAAAGTATATAAAACCAATGAAAAAAAAAATGATTGCGAATACGAACATAATGTAAGCCAGCAAATATAATTATTTTTAAAATAAATTAAATGACTCAAGCAGACAAATGTACAGTAAAAATCGATCTGACAAATAAGTATTATTGGTTCAAACCTGGAACTTTTCCTGTCCGGGGAAACGCGTTGCCATTTGTCACGTTAACCATGCGAGTTTTTTTTCCATAGATATTTTTGTGTGTATTTTTCTAATTAATTAATTTAATATTTTTTAAAATACCACAGAACTATGTTCTGAAATTGCAAAACTACAATAAAAATGTATTGTCATTCAATTTTTTTTATCATTTGGAGTTATTTATACATTGCTTTTACTATGAAAAACCTTTTAAAGGTATATGAACAACCTTTGAAAAGTCTATGATTGAGGTGTTCGTAAAATATATTTTTTTAAATACTTTGTCAAAAAGTACATTGGAATTGAAACAATATTAGTAAGGTTCACAATTAGTATTATCATTTATATTCTAAAATTGGTTAATTTTCTAGGGCGAGAACGGCCCTCAGGGTGCCATCGGTGCCCCCGGCCCCACCGGCCTTCCGGGCCCACTGGGCGAACCGGGCCCCGCTGGCGACCCCGGCGCTCCGGGCCCGTCCGGTCCTGCAGGCGATGCCGGAGCACCGGGAGACGCGGGGAGGGCTGGGCCCGCTGGAGCGGTGGGACCGGAAGGTCGGCCGGGCCCACCAGGACCATCAGGCCTTCCTGGATTTCCCGGAGAGAGAGGAAATAATGGACTAGCGGTGAGTTTTTGGAGTTTTCCCAGAAAAAATATTTCCCATTAATTAATTTTCAGTTGATTACAAATTTGGAAGAAGCGTGTTACCGTTAGACTATTAGGAATATTTTCTCTCGATTAGATAAACTTGAAAATATGATTTGAAATAACTTCAAAATCGTGGAACTCGTTTGATATTTTGGTCTTGTATGTAAATATATACGTAGGTTATTTTTATAGTAAAAGTTATTTGCATGTATTAGTAACATAATTATGCTATGTAGATTAAAATGTCTATAACTCTAACCAAACATTTCAGTGCGTATTTTCTCATTGGTATTTTATTAACCATTTCGCTGATTGTTGTTTGTCATCTCGTTGTTCGATTCACTATAGAAGAGCTGCAAGGTGAAGTTTGTGCGGGAGCTATTACATCAACCTCCATACAGCCCGAATGATAGGATCCACGAAACTATCGACGACTGTTTTAAGAAACACGCGACTTCAAAGAAGGGATTGTTAAACTCGTTTCCCGGTATCAAAATAGTATTGCATTGACGTCAACAGGGATTATATTGAAGAGTAGTTTAAGCCGTAAGTATACATGTTCGTTGAAATTAGAAAATTGTTGAGTTACAATAAATTATTATAATTTAAGATTACGATGTCTCACAGAGACGAAGCTATTATTTTTATATGAGAAATATGGAAGTCTCGGGCATTACAGCGCTTACGACCTGTCATTGGCTGGCTTAATTGATTACTTTACACAATCTAACGTTCACCTGTTTACCCACGCTACCACATCTATCAAATTTTTGGATGTTGTATATATATTAAATCAAGATGAAACATTTCACTTATTTATTACCAATTATGCTGTCGCCATCTATTGACATTTTTTGAAAATTTGATATTCTTTCTCATGTAATAGTATAGATGTCGCTGAAGCTGAGACTTGATTTGAAGTGGAGGCAATATCCTTTATGTGTATAGGAAATTCAATAGGATTATTAACCTATACTAGAATACGTCTGAAAATGCAGTATTTTTCAATTTTTAACTTCGTATTTTAGACCAGTATATTTTATACAATATTTTGGCATCTTGACAGCTTAATCTTGATGATAATCCCCGAGGGGATAAACCCTAGTAATTAGTTTCTACAAAGATTTGGACAAACTCAAAATATTGTTATAATTTAGATTCGTCTAACATTAAAAATAAATATATATCTTTAGGTGTCATACCGTCACCTGTACAATTTTGTATAGACTAGTAGTCTGATGTCACCCATTAGCTTTAAGTGACAAATTAGCTATTTTACTGATTATATTGTGTATTTCAGGGCGCGCCAGGGTTGAAGGGCGAGTTGGGTCCCGCAGGACCGGCGGGGCCCCCGGGCGACAAGGGCGGCCAGGGTGAGCACGGCGCCGAGGGGCCCCCGGGAGCGGCGGGGAGAGCCGGGGCTCCGGGTCCACCAGGCCCGGCCGGGGTGAAGGGGGATCGCGGTGAACATGGACCTCCAGGTAAAATGTATAAAGTTATAATTAGATTATTATACTGTCATCATTTGATATAGATACTCGTGTTATTTTTAATTACTCTTACTTTAAAAAAATAATTTAGTTTATTCTATTTGTTTCTGCTAGATTAACGTGATCGCTAACGACTATATTACCTGTATATTTTGTGATTTTTTTTTTTTTAACTATTAATAATTTCGTTTAAAGGATTAATATTAATAATTTCCTTTCCAAGTGGAAATAAGTTTCTGGAAATCGTGTACTGTAAACCACTGAAAACAAAGCTAATAATATTCTACAATACATACTTTACAAAGATGTAATCAATTATATTTTGTGATCTTAGGGCCTTCTGGAAGAGACGGAATAATGGGACTCAGGGGCCTCCCTGGGCCTCCTGGGCCTGTAGGGTCTCCGGGGGAGGACGGCGATAAGGGAGACATGGGGCCACCCGGGGAGAAGGGCTTCAAGGGCAGCACCGGGGAAACAGTAAATATTTTTGATCTCTTAAAGTTAGCTTACAAAAAAGTGACAACTTTAAACAATAATAAAGTACATTCAAAGTTTGTGTATTATGTATACATATGTATATCATATTTTTACATGTAATTATTTTAATGCCAGCACTACTGGGCACACATTTTACCTTTCAAGATTGTTCTGTCAGATTGCATTCCAAATAAATACTTATACATTACGAGAGGTAACCATACTTTTTGCACATGCTCGATCAGAGTTTTTATCGTAATGAGCATCTCAATATTTTACAAATATTAAATTTGGGAAGTGATTATATAATTTGGGTAATTTATACATTGTTACCTTTTTCAGGGTCCAGCCGGCAACGTGGGTCAGTCAGGGCCGCGAGGTCCCGCCGGACCTGTCGGGGTTGCTGGCGAGCGAGGGCTCCGCGGTGAGCCAGGGCGAGGCGGCCCCAAGGGCGAGATGGGCCCCCGCGGAGCGCGCGGAGTACCGGGGCCTGCCGGGGTGCAGGGAGCCCCCGGAACTACGGGGCCCAAGGGAGAGTCAGGGGACGATGGGGCTAAAGGTAAATTGAGTTATTATTTGGCATGGATTTATTCAAAGATAAATGTATCGTTCTTACGAAAAATTTTAACAGTGTTTTTGGATATTGTGTATAGTGCTCTTAGATCTTTCTCCATGCAAAGTCTCTCCACAGCTTCGTTCCATGTCATGTAAATGGTATTAAAGAAAATATTATAATTTACTATTTTGTATGACTACACAAGTTAGTTAAATTAAGATATGGGGTATAGATAGTTACAATTTTATGAACATTAATATAATTTTCACTTGTTAAACTGTATAGAATGGGGACCAAATTATCGAATTATATTCTATATTGCTTTTAACTAAAACAATGGTTTTTGATTTTACTAAAATGAATTAATGAGGAAATATGAAAATTATAGTAGATTACTAGATTTGCTTTAGAATAAGTATTGTAAAATACTATTATAATGAAATAACAAATTTATCCATCAGGTCCGATCGGACCCGCTGGGATCCCGGGAGAGCAGGGCAGGCGCGGGCCCCCCGGAGCCGAGGGCGCCGTGGGGCTCCCGGGGCTCGAGGGGCCTGCCGGGGCCAGAGGACAGGACGGGCCAGCAGGTCCCCCCGGCCCCCTTGGGGAGACTGGAAAGATCGTAAGTGTTTCAGAATATTTTTGAAAAATAGATTGGTTACTGAAAATACAGATATTGGAGCAGCATTATATGTATAGGAGTTGATTATTATAGTTTTGGTGATCATGTTATATTATATATTACCTTTAACCCTCATCACTGCCATGTTCTGTTCAAAATGGTTTCGCTCATATATGTTTTCATTGTACCACTAGGCATTGTAATAATGAAGGGATTAGTTCATCATTTTATATATAATATCTGCAGTCATGTCAGAGTATGAAATAGCAACATTCTACAACTCATATATATAAAAAAAAAAAAACAGATGCATGCACAGAATACGTGTCGCATTGATATTCTTACTATTTTCAAACTAAGATAAGTGCTTGTGTTTTGAACGAGGCTCGAACCCCCGACCACTAGATCACAAGCACGTCAAACGAGCCAAGCAAATGATTAAATAATTCATTTTCAGGGAGAACCCGGCCCCACTGGCCCCAGAGGAGAAGAGGGAAAAGCCGGTGTCCAGGGCGAGCCGGGCCCGCGCGGTCCCGCCGGAGCCGAGGGACCCAGGGGCCTCGAGGGGGCGATAGGCCCGCTCGGCCCGCCGGGGGAGGCCGGTGCCGCTGGGGCGCGGGGGCCCGCGGGGCCACCGGGGTCCGACGGCGCTGTTGGACAGGCGGGGGTGCCGGGCGAGCAGGGCGAGCAGGGGAAGCAAGGGGAAACTGGACTGCCGGGGAAAGCGGTAACATTAATTTATTTATTTTAGTTTTAATATACAGATTATCAACAGGATGTTAATGAGCCTGATAGATAGTCCTATTATTTATATATATATTATTAGATATATCTAAGTCACAATCACTGACAGTGATTGAGTATTAGAAAAAAATATAATTTGTTCGAAAATATTGTCAACCAAAATACATTGTTTTATTTTATAATTTTATCGTTGTTCGTAATATTTTTATTTATTTATGTTTATTAATTTCGTGTATTGCAGTGATCACAGTTTATAATCAAACAATTTCATATCGATGAGTCAAAATGGACAATTTATTTCTTCACTATATTTTACAACTCAAAAGACACCAAATAAAGTGATTTTTTATTATTCATGTTGAATATTCCCATTCTTTTATTTAGGGTCCAGAAGGCCCGGCCGGCATACAAGGCAGCACCGGACTACCGGGCGAGAAGGGCGACCAGGGCCAGGTGGGGCCAGGGGGTCAGCCGGGCCCGGTGGGCGGGGCAGGCGAGCCCGGGTCTCAGGGACCCCCGGGGGTGAGGGGACAAGCGGGGGCAGCGGTAAGTATTTATATTTATATATTGTTGAATTGTTATACGTCCCGCGGAATTAATTACGATAATTCTGGTCGTAAATCGGAATCACCGCAAGGTGTGGGGAGGGGAATAGGGAAAAGGGCGGTACAGGGACTGGTCGGTGAAGGGATAGCGATTTAATCGAAGGATCAGTGATTTCGGGTATCGGGATTCGGAAGGACCGCTCGCCTTATCTTGAGTATGACGCCTCTGCAAATCTCCGTGGTGCCGCCGAAAATCACACAGTGATAGCACCTGGATGAGCCGATCTCCGTTTTCAACTGAAGATGGCGATGTCAATGTTCATCCACGACACAAAAACAATAACACTGTGCACACAAATCACAGGATCACACACAATACAGTGCTGGTGCACTGGAGCTGAAAGGGTCCACACCGCGAATGGTATCGCGATGTCGAGATCGAACACAATATCGCTCAAGCTGACGTCTGTTGACGTCATTGGTCACATTTCACACTGGTAGGCATGCATTAGGGTAGGTTATGGATAAGAAAGTTGCTAAAGTGTGTAAATCGTGTTTAGTTACTTAACAAAATAAATTAGTTTGAAGAATAATGCAGTTAAAAATGTTGTAATGTTTATTACTAGTTAAAAGTTGGACTGCTTTTATTTTTTGTACTTATTTTTAAATATTTTTAAAGTCGGCACCGAGACAAAAAATTACGAAGAGAGATGTATTCTTGTTATTTTCGTTTATACAATTCCGTGACTTTGAAAGTCAGTATGTAAGGATGTAGTAAATTGTGTGTAAAATGCCTAGTGCATTATATTGATTCCAAATTATCGAATTTCAACTCTTTTTAAAATTACGAAAAAGTAAAAAATATATATGTTGTCAATTTAATTAATGCGCTTAGTTTAACGCTTCAGCTAAGATTATACTAAAGGATAGACCCAAACGATGCACTGGCTCAACCGTACTAGGCACCGTAGTACCGGCGTTCTTTTGTCTTACTCACGCTCGTAATTTTACGTATATGATGTGAGCAAGCGAGAAAAAAAGGTAGCATGCACGTGCAACCACTCATTATCTATGGGTGTTTTTACCAATGTAGTAAGGAGGTGAAGAGGACCCCGTTTAAATCCTTCTTCACCAGCATGTATACCTGGTAGCTCTAGTCAAAATACAAGCGAGTGACGTATAACCGTCTCCGAATTCAGTACAACAACTCATACAGAATACTGTTCGGATTGGCGCGTTATTACAGCACATCTACAATGTTTACCGAAGGCCGTATACGTGGATTCATTCCGCTTCTGAGACATCAACTTGCGAGTGTAAAGCTGCGGTTGGAGTTCAGCACCAACTCTCTGGTGCAAGCGGCGCTCTTATGGAAAGCTGGTTCCCTGACCAGAGAATGGCAACGTCTACAGAATGGCTACAGATACTATAATGGTCGTGACTGAAGTATTTATATTTTCTTTTTCATAACACTATATTTATTTCGTAACTTAAATGTATTATATAATATGTATTATTTTTATGGCGAATCGGGTTAAAAAAACCTGGAATAAATGCATTATTATTATTATTATTGTTATTATTATTATGTCTATTCCTGGCAAATGACAAAGTCAGACAAGTAGAGTGAAAAAAAAAAAATTTACACAAAGATCGCGATATAACGAATCTCGCGGGTCGCAATGAACGGGGGTTACCTGTAACAATATTGTCCGTATCGGTAAAAATTTGTACATACTCCAAGAACATTTTTGACTCGTAATGTAGTCAGGTATCTATCCTTAAAATAGTGTGGTCTAGGCCTGTTACCACTTGCTATTTATTCGTATTTACAATATTTATTTATTTGTCTCCTACATGTTATTTTGAAGTTTTAACATAGTACAAATAAATATTTCAGGGTGACGTGGGTCTCCCTGGTAAGACCGGGGAGGTGGGGCTGGCGGGGCGCGCCGGAGACGCGGGCCCCCGCGGCATCAAGGGGGACCGCGGACGCCGGGGGATCAAAGGGCACCGGGGTGACATGGGCCGAGCGGGCGAGCAGGGCCCGGCCGGAGACAAAGGTGACCGAGGCCCCACTGGGGCCCAGGGGCCCGAGGGACCAAAAGGTGACGTGGTGAGTGATCGTTATTAATTGCTTATTTAGAATTTACTGCCTCGTTCACGGAACAAATGACTCCGGCAATGTTAAATTCTTAATATTATTTTATGTATTTAAGTAATTGTTAAGGTTCGATCGTTAGATGAAGCTGTATCGACGTATGTTTATATTATCACATTTCTAACGAAGAGGTAATAAGACGCATGGATAAGTCAAGAGAATAAATAACTACCAAATGAAGAGACGCTGCATACTCCGGACACATACTCCGCAGTGAAAAATATGTAGTCTTATTTGGTAGGATAAGCCCAAAAATTTGCAGCCAATTTATTATTATTGTTTTTATCAATAATTTGAACCTTTATTATTTAAGTTATTTCAAAACATAATGTAATTAATTATAATTCTTAATGTAATTTATTTTACACAATATTTAGCTAATCAGAAATAATCAAAACACCGCATATCGCATAAATTAACATTCTCACGACGAAAAAAGTTGATTGTATTTCTGGCTGTGTGAGATGGAGCTCTGTTCTGCTGTAATGTCCAGTTATGCTGTAATATCTAGCTATACTCCAGGCTTTGTTTTGAAACTATTTGATCATTTTCTTAGCACCCTGACATTTTTCAATTCGCAAATTTTTGATCAGAATACGGTCTTCCGCAGTGATTTTTGTCATTCTGGGCAACAATTTGAAAAAACCAAATATAAACAATGGGAAAATTAATTATCATAGACAGCGAACGGAAATTGTTGAAATGAAATGTAATATAGGTAAATAGGTAAGTAAGTAAATTAGTAAACTATTCAAGCTATTGTTGATATAGTTAAACTAATTTTAATGTAATTATATCACATTTCACGAAATGTTCTCACCTTTTTTGAGCCATCCTGTATATACACCTTGTATAGGATAAATTAGCATACTGCAACTTCGTCACGACCGAGATACCATTCCGGAATTATTCTTTCTACAGTATATAGGTACAACGCGCCCTTGAGGTAAAAGTTTTTACGAAAATGGCGCTATACAAATTATTCATTATTATTATAGCATTCTTGATTTTTTAACTTTTCATTTTACACTTAATGTTCCAGGGTATAATAGGACCGATGGGCTTGAAGGGCTCTCAGGGCCCCGCTGGCGCAACGGGTCCCGAGGGCCCGCACGGCCCGAAGGGCACGGCGGGCGGCGAAGGGCCCCGCGGCGAGGCGGGGGCCCCGGGGCCCGCCGGCCCTCCCGGTCCGCCGGCCGAGATGCCGCTTCTGCCGCCAGAGCTGCTCTTCAGGATCGATGGCAGTCCTCGCGTCAGGAGGAGCGCCATGGGGAACAGCAAGTTAGTTGAAATTGATTTTATACCATATACTGTTTTAATTTGATGTCGCAGAATCAGATAGATTCTTCCGTATTTGAAAACAGACTGGCTAATGAACAGCGCCAATTATTAAGAAAAGTTTAAAATCTAACTAAAGAATTACGGGAAGTAATGTATCCAAAAAATTCGTTAAAATATACCGTATATGTGCATATTATAAATTTTCTTTTAATGAAGGGTTAACTTAGGGGTCTAATGTTCTTACCTACCTAAAGCATACTATTTAGTATTCTACTAGAATTCATGAACTGAACAAAAAAAAAAAATTCGAAATCCTGTACAAGAAAGGTTTATTTAGTTAATTTAAGATTTATTGGGTAAGCTTATTACCACAATATTTATTTTGAGAAAAAAGAAACGGATAAATACTTTTAAAAACTAATTCAGAATCATTTTAATAATTAGCTGTAGAAAAAGTCTATTTAAATTCTTAAACAAAATAAAGTATTTAAATTTATTGATATTTTTGATTTACAAATGTCAACGGTGCTATTATTTGCTCCCAAAACGGAGAAACATATTGAAAGGAGGGTGACTGCAGGGAATAAAGTGAATAATAATAGATTTTCAACATTGTATTATATAGCTACAAATAAAATAAATAAATAATGAAATTATAGCTAATGAGAACTTGTCAACTGAGATGGAGTCCATGAAGTCCTGGTTTAGACACTGATGTATGGAAGTGAGGCCTGGAGCTGGCGGAAGAGGAACGAAAGTAGACTAAATGCAATGGAAATGAGATCGCTGTGGTGTATATATGGCAGATACATTTATGACAGAATAAAGAATGAAGAAATAAGGAAATAATGTAAAGCTAATCTCAGTATGGTGAGGAAGATTAAGAAAAGATCACTTAGGTATATATGTGGTAGATTCATTTATGACAGAATAAAGAATGAAGAAATTAGGAAATAATGTAAAGCTGATCTTAGTATGGTGATTAACATTAAGAAAATATCACTTAGGTGGTTTGGTCATATGGAACGGATGAATGAGAAGATAATGGTAAAAAAGATGACGCAAGTGTTGATGACATCCGCGGAAGACTTGGCACGACCAGGTAAACCAGATACTGGAGGATGGTCCTGTTAGAAGCCTCAATAATTGTCGAGCTTGTATGAGAAGATGTATGAATGTGGATGAGGCGAGAATTGTGTGTCAGGGCAGAAGAGTGTGGCGTTCTATCCTCTCTGCCTACTCCTGCGGGAAAACGGTGTGATGGTAAGTAAGTAAGTAAGCAATTTTCAAACTTAAATCACGATTTAAAACAGATCCCAATAAACTGATCGAATGTACTGAGCAGCCATTTTGTCATGTGCCTTTTAATGAAAATTTAAAAAATGTGTTATATAATATGTTTTTAAGTTGTAGTATGACTTTAAACATTCTACATTAATATTCGTTATTTTCTCAATTTTTCCTTCGCTTCTGTATTCTTCAATTAATGAATCGTTTGAAATAATAACTATCTTAAAATTGTTATCCTATTTTCACAGCGAATTTGACATTCACGAGAGCGACATCGAGACGCTCCTCACCCCCCTGTCTCTTCTGGATAAGGCTTCAAAGAAAGACTCCACCACCAGCGGCCCGAACACCAAAGACGATTCCAAAACCTTCACCGAAGATCTACTGGATGAACTTGGCGACGATTTGGAGCCGAAATTCCTGGACATGTACACCTCGATATATTCCATGAGGCAGGACTTGGAAAACATCAGGAAGCCGGCCGGCACCAGGGAGAACCCCGCGAGGACTTGCAGAGACTTGCGGTATAGTCATCCCAAGTTTAAGGATGGTGAGTGGTCAATTTTAATTTATTTTTTATTTCAAACTTTTGTGAAGATTAGTGCAGCGTGTGTAAGAACTTTCGGAAAATATCATTGTCTTTGGAATTGATGAGTAATTTTCCTATATTATTATATTATATATAAAATGTTATATTATATATATATATATATATATATATATATATATATATATATATATATATATATATATATAAATTATAATATATATATATATATAAAATGCCAGTCTAATATTTTGTGATTGGAGTATTAAAATAACTCATTAAGTAGTTAAAAACAAAGTTAAATAATCTGTATTAAAATGAACATAAAGCAATCAATTTGGAAATATTAAAAACAAAATATATGCTCATTAGTAAACATTATTCAACTGATAATGAAGATCTTTATATTGCTGGAACAGAATTGGAGACGATACAAAGTATTATATACCTCGATTGCAATATAAATGAAAGATGGGATGTCGCATTGTGCAAGGTTGTGCAACTTTATCCGCATGAAAAAGATGTTTTGCAGTCATGATCTCAATGTTTGATTACGAATAGGAATAGTCAGATGCTGTGTATTCTCGATATTATTTTATGGAATGGAAGCATGGACACTTACCGAAGAAACGATAAGGCGACTTGAAGCATTTGAGATGTGGATCTACAGAAGAATGCTCAAAATAAGCTGGATGAAGGAGTTACGAATGAAGAAGTTATGAAATTATATCTATGTTTAACTTTGTTTAGACTACTGTGAATTATTTATGCGTCAACCTGTTTCGATACTAACGTATCTTCTTCAGGACTGGCGTACAACTAAACTATTCATAATCAACTATAAACAATTAAACAGTTTTTGATTTGAATTTTATGGATTGGTATAGTTGTACGCCAGTCTTGAAGAAGATACATTAGTATCGAAACAGGTTGATGTATAAATAATTCATAGTGGTCTAAAGAAAGATAAATATAGATACAATTTTTAATTATGTCTAACCACAAAGTTAACGCTCAAATCAACAGTATCGAAGATGCTATGGTTCATATGGTATTATCAAAACGAAAAAATCTTATATTTTGACCATTAGAGTAGATACTGTAAGAATTTATTTATAAGAATATTAACAATTTTGGATTTTGTTCTAGGTTGGTATTGGGTGGACCCTAATCTGGGCATGGCTGATGATGCAGTGTATGTGTTTTGCAACATGACGTCAGTGGGACAGACTTGCGTGTATCCGGACGCACACTCCGCGCACATCCACGAGATACCTTGGCAGCGCGGACGCTCGGCTCACGGCGAGTGGTTCTCGTCGCTCCGTGGAGGGTTTAAGGTGATCACCTGCCCAGCAACTAACTTGTACATTATCATGCTTCAACTGTTAGACTTCTTTCGAAGCTCTGCTCGTGGCACAGACCTCTCATTGTTCCAACGTCCGCTTCCATCTGGTGGCGGTCGCTGCATTTCCCGTGCACTCTGTATTAATTTGGAGCGCGTCCTGGCTAAGCTGTGTTTCGCCATGCCTCCATAGATGTCACCATGCGTCCTCTACATGATCATATGTTATATTCCGGTTACTTACCTTCTCATATTTCATACTATTACTTGTATTAACATTACGACCTACTAACTTTACGGTTTATCAAAGTAGATGCAATATATAATAGTTAAATTCATACCTACATAAATATCATTATATTCGTTTCTATTTTTACTTTGTCAGGCCAACAAACTGTGTTACTTGGAAGCCCACTTGAGATAAGGTTCGGGTCAGCGGGTTCAATGAACCCACAAAAATGGCCGAGATGAAAAATTTCCCTTAAAACAAAAAATGTTTATACCAACCAAGAACAAAGGATTGTAGATAATAAAAGACCCGAAGCCATTGCTAGCAAATCGCTGTGTTTTGGGTATCAGTCATGGGAAGTTCTTAAATAAATAAATAATTTTCTCTTGTATAGTGTACAAAGGATGCACTTCTTTTAATTTGGCACTATGCTGGTGCAAGAAACATAAAACATGTACTGAAGGAATCATGTATAATATTCCTTTTCATTTACAAAGAACAATTGTATCAGTGTGAGTTATATCATACGTAATATGCACATTGTAACAATGTATTGATGCCACTTAGCGTTTTAATTGGTCAGTGGGCGGGGTTGTCAATTGAAGTTAGTTATAAACACGGTATCCACAAAAAATGTTTGTAAATTAGGAAAGTGTTATGTTTATATCTGTTGATTTTTTAATGTATTAGTTATATTTTTATAATATTACCAACATTTGGCATTCAAATGCTTTTGTTGGTTTTTCCATTGTTATAAATATATAACTAAGTACTTACACTATTAAAGCCATTTATTAAGAAGAAATATTCTTAAAAGCATATGTTCCAATAAAGCATTTTTTCTCTGTACATAAATATGTTTAACTTTAGTTTGCAAAAAAAAAACATGGCGTACATGAAAATAAATTAAGCTCGGCACGTGTAAATAAGTGTTACATGTTTTTGAAATGGGCTGTTACACATAATATATCCATTATTAGGCAAGAACAGCAAATTTGCCACTGACAACAAGCTTCTCTTGTACAAGGCCGTACTGAGGCCTATACTCCTGCGCAGCCCCCGTCTGGGGTAACGCGGCTCAATGACACATGAAGAAATTACAGACCTTCCAGAATAAGTTCATTCAGTCAGCGTTGGATGTACCCAAATGGTCAAGGATCACACATCATCACGAGTCGGACATTCTCCCCGTAAAATAGTTCATAACACAGATCTCTAAATGTTTTTATGATGGTTAGCTAAATACGACCCAACCGTACCGTCACGCTTTAAGCGACCCAAATCCGTCCTCCTTTACAGGAATAAATCACTGCGCCAGTTAGCAGTTCCCTGCCATATTAATTGCAGATTGTTTCGATTCTAAAAATAAACTAATATAATAATGAAATTTATCAAGCCATTAAGGCATACTCGCTATGAAAGAGTAAGGGGTCCTACGGACCCGGTACTCTGTTGTGCCATGATACCAAAAAAGGGCTGTTACACACACTAATTTTGTACGATTGTTCTTTGTAAATGAAATGTAGTTTACATGCCGATGTAAGAAACCTCATTACCTTTACTTAAAATATTTGTTCTCTTTCAGATAACCTACGAATCAATTGGATCCGTGCAGATGAACTTTCTGAGGCTACTTTCCGAGGAGGCATACCAAAATTTCACATATTCCTGCGTGAACTCCGTTGCCTGGTATTGTCTTCAGATAATTATATTAAAATAAATAAGAAATTATATATTTTAATGTCCTAATGTCAATGCTGAAATATTTTTTTGTATTCAAGGTACAACGCGGACACTTTTGGTTACGAAATGTCGTTAAAACTCCGCGGGTCCAACGACGTGGAATTTTCCAATGACAGACCAAAGTTTAAACCAAACGTGCAGATCGACGGTTGCAAGGTGAGCATTGCTTGAGCTTAGGGCTAGTCTTAATGTAATTAATATTAACAGGGAACTCGGTTGGCTCAGGTGAACCAGACACAGGAAGAATTATATGATTTCAATATTCAGCATACCTTGGGTCATGCCTTAAAGTTTATTGAAGAATTGAAGGTTGTACAAAAATAAGGTTACAGGTAGTTCATAAATTTGAATATAGAAAATTACAGAGTATCACAGTATAATAAGAGACATCTTAGGAAATGCTGACGTTCACAGAGCCACGAAGCAGAGTCACACGCAACCTGCTGCAAGAGGTGTGTATCGTTACTACCACGTGGCGGCAGATGCCGCCTTCTGTCCGCCTCAAATATATCTGAGTGATTTTGTTTGGCTTATTTTCGCCGGCTGACTCATTATATTGTTCACTCGTATTTGGTGAATAATATTATCATCAGTTGTTTTCAGCAAGAATTTGATGATTTTATTAGTCTAGCGAGTTTTAGGTATGTTTTATTTTAGGTATAGGTATAATACAAGTCACTTAAACATTTAAAAATTAAATACCTTTTGAAGTAAAATATCCTTTAAACGAAATTCTCAATAGCACGGAGATTTTTTTGCCTATATATGAAGCTCGCAATTGTGAATATGAAAATGGTATTCATTTAAAATATATTATTTCATGTACAGGTAAAAAAAAATCCATACGATGTAGAATATAATGTAAAAGATAAATATATACAATATATAAATAAAAGTTAATTAATTTTAAAATGGTAAAGTGACTTTTGGCCTATACTGTATAAACAACTACAGGGTAACGTTTCGGTTTCAGAGTGGAAAAGTGAAAGGGAACACAATTTTCGAATTGAAGACCAAGAAATTGGAAGCACTTCCGGTGGTGGACTTCTTGCCAACGGATTATGGAAAAGATAATCAGGCCTTCGGCTTCCAAATTGGACCCGTCTGTTTCAGATAAAATATGGACCCCTTTCGAGACAACATTTGAACCAGATTAAAATTTTGTACTTAAATTTTTTTTTCAAACTTACTTTCTTAATTACTGTTTTCCTACAGTATTATCTACATAAATTCCACTAAAATTACAAATCAATATAATTGTTTGGTTGTAAAATTACTGTTTGTTTATTTAACCGTATCTGATGACCGCGATATGATTTAAATAAAATTCACTGCCATTTTTACTCACTTACAAAAAATTTACTTATTATTATTAAGTATAAAATGGGCTGAACTTTACAAAGGTGCAAATAATTTTGATTAAATGAAAATGAATAACATTTTTGGCGATTAAGCTGAATTAAAAAACAAATTTTCAAATTTTTTTTTGTCACTTTGAATATTTTATAGCTTTTTTGAGCAGCAAAAAAATGCGGAAAAAAATATGTTTATTTTTAAGTATTTATGATAATCGAAGACTTATTTATTTTGTTGTGATAGAGACCCCTGTTTTGTAAATAATTAGGAATAAGAATTTTTGTATCTATTGAAGTATTTTAATGGTTAAGTTTACTGAGTATTTGTATTTTGGCCAAAATATATATTATAGAATAGAGTATTTTTGTTTTATTACAGGTGTGTTGGTTCGTTTTATTTACAAATCTCATTAAAAACGATGTGGTTAGTCTAAAAGTTTTTATTATAATAAAGATTTAAAACATTAGTAGAATATACATTTTTACATATTGGTACGTCGTGGGCCGCCACCAGCTAGACTCAGTCTGTGGGTACATTAGGGTTGGTCGGAATGCCTATCTTAGATGTGTGGGGGAGGTCTCAGACAATAATAAAACTTAATATTCACTAAACAGAAGAAAATCGTCATTGTAACACGTAGAGGGTTCCAGATCTTTCCTTGACCGGACCAAAGCATCTCACGTCTACTGGAGGCATCCCATCCCAGTGGACCAATCTTGATGTCAAGGCGTGGACCGTGCTCGCCTCGCTTCCATTCTCGCTCGCAGTCTCCCGCTTGTTCCCGCGGAGAGTCCTTCCTTCATTGACATTCACGTGCAGAACAAGGCCCAAATATCTCTTGTTTCTGCCGTGAATATAATACTACGCGAAGAGTCCTTCCTTCCTTGACACACACGGACAGAACAAGGCCCAAATATCTCTTGTTTCTGCCGTGAATATAATACTACGCGAAGAGTCCTTCCTTCCTTGACACACACGGACAGAACAAGGCCCAAATATCTCTTGTCCTGCCGCGATTATAATACTCAGTCTTATTCATCGCTATTCTCGATCTTTTACACCAATACTCAAAATTTATGTATTATATATGTACATAAAAATGGTACATTCAACTTTAATTCGTTCAAATTTCCATCTGTGTTTGTTATTTTCATATGCGCAGCGCCGGCGTTGCGCACAGGCGGAGTAGGCGCCTGCCTGTGGCGGCCAAATCAAGGGGGCAGCCGAAAAATATATAAATATTGAAAAACAAAATTCTATGTAGCAAAACGATAATAGTGTATAATAAAAATAATCCAGGTATAAACAATCCAAGAAATCAAATCCAATAAATAGTAATAAAGCAGTAATTTGTTGTCAAAACTAGTGTCCAGAACGTCTTTTGGAAAAAAGTTGCCCTTGGCATGTTTCGAAATGCCGGCCTAACAAAATACCGCCCCTAACGTGATAAGCACACTACGGCAACAAAATGGAGAATGCCTGCCGCAGCAGATTACTCCTGTTTTTATTCAAATTCATTACAATACATAGTCGTTTACAAATACGTACGTAAAACGGCGACAGCTCGCCGCTTGAGACGTTCTTCTGACACGTCATTGTTTTCCTAAATTTATCCCACGGGTTTTTTGGCACCGCGCCGATGACTACACCTTGAAAATATTAACACGTAATTAATATGGCGCCTGCTCGGCGAGAAATTCCTGTGCGATACAGGGATGGTTTTACAAAAACTGAAAACGTCCCCACTTAAGTTACTAAGGAGGAAAAAACAATCTTGCTCATGGCGGCAATAAGTCTAGCGCCGGCTCTTCACATGCGTGTCACTTTGCGCACTCGAGGTGGATAGTTAAACTTTCGATAAAACGGCCGCAGCTGGTTCGTCCACTTCTTTAAAATATGGCTTGATGGAAGACTGCACAGATAGTTTAATAACATGTCATTGAATCATAAACGTCTCTTTTCATTTTTGCAATTCTCTCCATGTTCGAGTCTTGTTCTTCAAACTTATCATCTTTCCATTTTCTGCATCATGGAAAATATTTGTAAAAGTTCAAGTTATTTGTGTACTCACATATGTGTTTGTATTTGCTTCTATTTTTGTTAACTCATCAATCGTCAACTGCTGAGTAAAGTTCCAGTTCCATTTGATTACTCAGTTCAACAACTTAAACAAGTCTTACCTATAATTGTGACGTTCGTTATAGCGAATGTTTGTAAATCGAGAACTGTAAAAAAATATCGACACAACTAGTATAGTTGAGTATCTCATGAGTCATAGCTGATAGAAAAAAATGTATGTAAAATGTTAGTGAAGTTCGTTATTCGCTCTGAGTTGGTACACAGAACTTTCGTTGTTAGTTCCTGGTCGTCTTATCTTCTTCGGCGGTCCCTCGCCACGAGGATGATGTCAACCATTTTAGAAAATATATATTCATTTAAATACTAAATTAATGTATTAATTATAAATATATACATATAAAATCAATTTTGTCGAAAAATATTGTTTTTGCGCTACCGGGATTCGAACCTGGATCTCTATTTCCAATCCGGGGAAGTACACTACCAATTGTGTTATAGCGCCAGTATTTTTCATGACTAATTTTTGAACCTCATGTTACACTTTTTCAAATTAATACATCTGTCGTTCCATTATTTGAAACCCATCTACATTGTTTTTACGGAATCTCAAATACCTTTGAGTAAACCGACTGCAGACGTCAGAATTATAAATTTATTTTTATTGAATTGTAGACACATTGATAAAACTTACATTATTAAGGAGAACACATTCTTATTGTGATTCATATTCAAAACAGACGGTCTGTGATATTTTAAATACTATTCAATGTATTAATTATAAATATATACATATAAAATCAATTTTGTCGAAAAATATTGTTATTGCGCTACCGGGATTCGAACCTGGATCTCTATTTCCAATCCAAATGCTGGCATAAACTGTCATTTGTTGCATATTAAGAGAGTAGAATGATCAATTTGACCGCTAGATAACCAAGATGCAAGGGCAAAGTTTCACTCGTGTACAGGCAGGGCCGGCCCGAGGGGGCGCCGAGCAAGTCGGAGCAATCATGTTGCCCCGGAGAATGGCGGCTAGTTCTCCAGTATCACAATAATTATAGCTTGTGGGGTGCCTTTAAAAAAGACTGACCGAAGGGCTGTAATCTTAATAAAAACTGGGAAATGAGCTAAGAAATCAATGAAGATTCGGAAACTGGAATATATTGCATAATATAATAGTATTGTGTAAAAAACTTTCACGCGTGGTCGTCACAGAGCCTCCAATCCGAATATTCGAACCCCGAATATATTCGCCTGTTTTTAAGTATTCGTTGTTCGAATATTTTAAAAAGTATTCGCTCATATTTATATTATAAGATTTTAAATATTTTTCTAAACGAAACAAGGGTTTACGAATCCTGGAAGTTATATGCAAGCATTCATTCATTCATTCAGATATACGATTTTTTTCTCCAGAAGTACCGCTATCGGCTATATGGAAGTCGGACAATAAAGATGTAAACGCCTTTGTCGGACATCTTTTGCATTTGCCTTTTTTTTAAGTCTTCTGCTTATATTTATGGTTTTATGACAACAAGCACTTATAATACATTGTTTTGTCAACGATGGAGTCGGCTTTCTATTATTCTTTAGTATTTAGCTTTCAAACAAGAAGTTATATACAAAATAATGAAAATAAAAATTGCACGCGGGGTGTGAGATATGAAGTAATATAAACATATCTAAAATTTTGTCAGTTATCGAGAGAATACTGACTCCTCTTTACCTCCACGAAGAGTTCGAGTTCTGCAAGTTATTAATCACGAATCTTACATTATTCGAGAAACATTTGAAATATTTCTGTATTTATTATCCGAAGTAAATTATTCCTTTCTTAAAATTTTTACGAATATATTCGAATATATTATCATTAACTATTCGATATTCGAATAGTTGGAATCACGAATATTTGGAGACTCTCGAGTCACTCGGCACTGTGTACAGGCACTCTTCGAAGCCCTATAAAAAAAAAGAGTTAGTATCAGTGGCGTAACTACGTCAATGCAGCCAACACGATGCATTGAGGCCCGCGTTAGGTAGGGAACCAAAAGTTCCGCGCCCTAAAATACATTTGGTATAATTTGGTCATTTTCACAATGTTAATATGAACTAATAATTTATAAAATCTACCACAGCAAGATATGGATTTGTAAATTTAAAAAAATTATTAAAGCATTATCGATGTATGCAGCATAGTCAGGGAGCAGACCATTATCGCAATGCGAAAATTGGCCTAAAGCAGTAGAAGCAAGTATTTCAAAGTTCTCTAAATATTCTGATCTTTGAAATAATAAGAATGTGTTCTCCTACTAATATGTAAGTTGTATCAATGTGTCTGCTATCGGTTTACTCAATGGTATTTGAGATTCAGTAAAAACATAGTACCACAGATGGCTTTCAAATAATGGAACGATAGATGTATTAATTTGAAAAAAGTGTAACATAGAAGTTTGAAAATTTGTCGTCAAAAATGATGTCACTGTAGCGTAGTTGGATAATGCACTTTCCCCGGTTTGGAAAATGATCCAGGTTCGAATCCCGGCGGCGCAACAACAATATTTTTCGATAAAATTGATTTTATATGTGTAGCGATCAGAATTCATATTCACCGCCATCTCAGTCGGCATCGACGCTAGCGACAGCGCTGCCGGCTGCTGCCACAAGTCTGGCTCGAGCATTCACCGCCAAGCAGTCTCTCCAGTTTCACTGTTTGGCAACGGCGGTCTTGCCGGCCCGCGCGCGCCGAGCGAGACCGCCGACTGGCTTCAGTTCGAAATCCACGCACACCTTATTATCATTATACTCATTCTCATCTATCTTCATTATTATATCCATAACAATAAACACCTCAACACGCAAACGACATTTCTTTCATTTGACCACCGTCCTAATACCCAAATATATATATATATATATATATATCTTTCTAATTTATACGTTTTAATTAGTATTTGAATGAATTATGTTATGTACGACATTTTTTTTGTTATTAATAATGTTAATTTTATTAATAAAGTGTTTTTAGAATTTTAAAATATTATTTTTAAAATCCCCCATTGATCGCGATCATGTCTAAAACGCATCTCTCGCGATCGATGGGTATTACGGACTGTATTACGCAGATATGAGTATATTAATAACTACGTTATTTGCAAGGAGCATAGTATACCTGAACCCACGCATGCCTCCAGTATATATATATATATATATATATATATATATATATATATATATATATACTGGAGTTGCCTCATATTATATCATAGCGGTGTTTTTCCTGGTTATCATCGGTCAGCAATTTTTACTTACGTCATAACTAGACTGTACTGCAATTGTTTTAATCAAGGTTCTTTAAAAATGACTGGAAACTCAATGAATCGTCACTTTTACTAGTTTGTTTGTCGTGATAAGACAGTGCAAAAATCATTTATAGGTTTAAAATGTTTGTGACAAAATAACGCGTGCGATTTTCGTATATATTTTTTTTTTTGCAAATGACTTTTAAAATATATCTCTGTTTGTTTAGAAATAAACACACCAAAGTTATGTTTAAGATAACCCCGAGACGGACTGCAATGAACAAAGTGACTTTGTGTGCTTGGTGAAATTTTGAAGGCACTGTTCACTCAATAACAAATCGATTGCATTGGACATTGAAAATGAAATTAGACTTGTTTAAAATGTAGACGATTTAAACAACTTTAATATTTTATTTTATTCATCTAAATATGGCATGAAAACTGTGTTACTAGCGGTCCACAACGGAGTCCTGGTTCTGACATTGATGTATGATAGTGAAGCTTGGAACTAGCAGACGAGGAACGAAAGTAGAATGAACGCGGTGGAAACGAGATCACTTAGGCGTATATGTAACAAATCCATTTATGACAGAGTAAAAAATAAAGAAATAAGGAAAGAATGTAAAGCTGATCTTAGTATAGTGAGTGAAATTAAGAATGGATCACTTTGGTGGTTTGGTCATATGGAACGGAAGAAGATGGTAAGAAAGATTGTTACGTCGTGCGCTGTCACCAGAGGATGGAATGCCAGCGCACCACGCCACCAGCTAGACTCAGTCTGTGGGTCAATGAAGTTTAGTGTCGGAATGCCTGTCTCAGATGGATGGGGGAGGTCTGCACAATGGAAACACTTTATGCACTTTGAACAATTTATTCACATATAAAACACAAAGCCCGACACTGTAAGCATGGTTATTGTCTTTAAGATCTCCTTTCTTCCCGTCATGCTCTTCTCCTTGTGGGGACACAACGTGTCACCGATTTAGCGATACGACCACTGCCCAGTTTGCCACGCCCCGTTCCAAAAGTGAACTCTTCTTCCCGAAGGTCACCCCGATGCCATCTGGTTACTGTGGAGTCCCTCGAGCCCATCCGTCTGCCATCGCTTACCGGCAGTCTCCCCACCAGTACCCGCGAACAGTCACACGCGGGTAGGGCAATGCTTCAACCCCTCTAATTCACCAAGATTTGTTTTATCCTTAATTTCGCCATACCGCCTGGCGAGACGCCGCCACGGCGCTCTACCTGCGGCGCACGCTCGCTACCAAGTCCCCCGCTACCTTCCTCCGACCTCTCTCCCCACCGGCCGCGCCTACTCGCCTCGGTGGATGGCGCCCATATTTGAAATGTCACAAGATATATGACACAAGTGTTGAAGGCACCAAAAATAGAGGATGTCTGCGGAAGACTTGGCACGATGACTGGGTAAACTAGATACTACAAATGGTCTTGTTAGAAGCCACAATAACCAACGAGCGTGTATGAGAAGATGTATGAATGTGGATCAGGTGGGAATCGTGTGTCTGGATAGAAGAGTGTGGCACTCTATCCTCTCGGCCTACCACCGCTGAGAAATGGCATGATAAGTAACAAACTGTGTTAGATTTAGATGGAAGTTATTTTACTGACATTAAGTTTTTGCTTTTTTCCTCAGTTCGTCTGATAAGCCGCTTAAAAAGCGGAACATATTAACGGCACTAGCGATAAAATAAATAACTTTATAAAGTATCTATCTGTAGTAGTTTTAAATTAGTGAAGGGATTCAGGGAGGTTCAGTATCATAGATCCTGTTATGTGCGATATGTGTTCAACTCTATAGTTCCTTTCAACTATTCTCAGACGGCGACATATCCCTAGAAGAAGTAAGAAAATGTTGATATTTACTTAATTTATTTTAAATATTTATTTGCTTAATTGACAGCTGATTGAATAATATTGTGACATTTAAGTATTTAACTCACGTATTTAAGTATTTTTCATACTTAGAGCATTATCTAAATAAAAAATTAATTAAAGCACATCTTAGGTATTTTTAAATGGAATAACAGTTCTTAAAAGTTGTGCTATGAATAAAAATGAAAATCCATTTACAATTGCTATTATGTTAAATTAGTGTTTCGTCATTTACGACTTATTAAGATTGGATAGTGTTGGAACCAATCTCGCTGTCACACCGATATAAATGATGACAAAAAATGATGGTTTGTTTTGTTAAAGGGAGGCTAGAATATTATTAATATTATAATTATTAAAATGTATACATAAAAACTATTTTTAAAATATATTAATCTTCAAGTATTAGATAAATATTTCATTTGTATATACGCATTATAGTTGAGTTTAAAAATTTCCTTAATAATCATAGTGAATATATTATCAAATTTTTACCACATCCTCTAAGAATCAAATTTTTATCCTTAGTTATGCTTTATAAGTAGTTTATAGAAGGTAATCTTGAATTATTTATGGATTTGTGATTAAATAATAGAATTTTTTTAATTGTTATTTTATTTTAAGTGCTCAATATCGCTCCGGCAGGAATCGTGTGTGAAGTTTTAAGGAAGGTTAAGAGGTTGGTTAAATCAGCAAGTGAGAGAAAGAATGTTAATTAAGAATAGAAAGGGAAAAAATAATTAAAACCACTTCAGATTTCTGATAATATTATGTAATTACGAGTACTATATAGAGATGTTTCCAGGTCAGAATGAAAAGCATTTACGTCTGTGTGCTGAGCGAAATTATTATGTCAGCATTCATCTGCGTCACCTGCGCGGTAGCTCAATCTCAAAATGACGTTCAAAGTAAGTTATAAAGTATACACGAGAATCCTGTCCATTCTCGTTGGGGGACTTGTAAAATGTTCTCTTTATCAATATTAAAGATATTTATTTAATTATAACAGAGACATATTTGAGCTAGTTTCGTACAAACAATACATATTGTTGATTAATTGCTTGCTAAGAATAAATTTTTCATTGTTCTGAATTCATGCTTTATTAATTAAATTCAAAGCGTCATTCACTTTGTTCTCTGTAGTCACCCTCCTTTTGATATCATTCTCAGCCTTTCTGTTTCTATCAAACATACTTCCCAAATACACAAACTCATCTACTTGTTTCAAACATTCATTACCAACAAGTATTTTGGACAGTATCTTGCTTAATACTATTGTAATTATCAATAAAATAGGTTGTAGAGCTTTGAAAATAAAGTGCTGCGCAAGATTTACAGCCCGTGACATAGCAACCTAACCGAAGAAGTAAATTAAGGTACCTGGAATTTCAGGGACGGTATACCGCCCCAGATATCCTGAGGATGCGGTTGCGCTTCCTAACTTATGTTGTCACAAGGTTGCATGATAAGGTGATAAAAAAGTTATTGCTTCAACTTTGCTGCTGTGCTGAACATAACCCTCCCTTATTACTCTCCCTGATCTCCAATTTTGTGGTCATCCTCCAACACAAGCCAAGTTTACTTTATAATAGTTCAATGAATTTATGATTGGCCTTTAAGTCTTTCGTCCAACTATGCAAGGCACTACGTTCATTATTCAGTCTCGTTAGAAGTATATTGTTTTGCCCAGTACAATGTTCATCGGTCAGTATTTTTAAAAGTAGTTCTACGAGTTCAGTATAGTCTACTGCAATATTAATCGACACAGTTTTCAGTATAAGAGTCCATGTTTGTGATCCATATGTCGAAATGGACACTTCACTGTGCAATTAACTAGACCTTTTGTGAATTTCAGAAGCAAAGACCTTGGGCGATGTTTGCGAAGTGGACGTGCAGTGCCAGAAGTGCTTGTCTATGTTCTCTGCCTGTATACACGGAGCCTGTACATGCAAAAACGGGGCCCACTTAAAAGCTGGAAGGTGTTATAAAACTGCTAGTAAGTATTTATTTATTATCAATTATTATTAGATTTTCATGTACAAAGGCACTATTATTAAACAAATAATAGATGTCTCATAGAGACGAAGCTATTTTTTTATTATATTTGGTGGAAAATATATGGAAGCATGGGTAATTACAGGGCTTACGACCTGTCTTCGGCTGGCTTAAGTATCGCTTTATATAGATAAAACGTTCACCAACTCTCACCCATCAATCTCCATATCTATCAAATTTTAAAAAGTTGTATACATGTTAATATGTGGATTCACTTCGAGTACTACTACACTATTGCCATCTATGGACTAAATTTGATAATTAATTTTCCTATATATATGCCTAGCACATATGTCACAATGAGAATATAATAATGTTTTTGAAATTATTTAAAGCAATATTCTTTATCTGTAAAATGTTTTGAACACATTATACTGGAACATGCCTGAAAAATTTATATTTTTCAGTTTTATATATTTCCTTATTTTGACCAGTATATTATTAGAAATATTAAAATATGTCTAAAAACAGAAAAAGAGATCAACGTTATAAATTAGTAATTTTTAGTCATAGGTCAGAGATGTTCCACAACGAGGAATTGTTACCTGGGCCCAGACACGTCCATCAGTAATCAGGCTTACTGCGTACAAGGCTTCTGTCAGTGCAGTTTGATGCACAGCCCCAGGAATGCGGGTACTAGGTAAATATGCTTGACGATGTTACAAGGGTTGATATATGTGGATGGAGAGCTATCTAAGTTTGAGTTGAAAATGTTCAAACTGTTTATAAAAATGTAGGTTATAAGATAATATATGAAATATTGCGTGCTATATTAGAGAAATAAAGTATTGTGTGTATATTTATTAAATTTGTCAAAATTATAAATGTTTGTCATGTTTGTATACCTTCATTTGAAATATGGCATTTTTCTGGTGTATTCAGGTGTCTGAAAGACGCCATGCTGGGAGAGCAGTGCGAGGATGACAAACACTGCACTGGGGAGAATACCCAATGTAACTCGGTTTGCCATTGCCATGACGGTTACATGTTACATACTTATGAAAACCGTTGCTTGAAAGGTAAGTTTATTATAATGTACTAGCATGCCCGCACAGCTACCGCACGGTAGCAGACGTATCCTGCAGAGACGCAGTACTCTGTTTTCAATCTCACCCAACAAAAAAAAAACACTTTTCTCGGTATCCCAGAATTGGAAGAAACAGAGTCGACGTACATAGCCAACAACCTAAGGGGTGGTGGAGAAATTGTGCAGGAGCTACACAGACTCACCCCGTGCACCTAAAAAAATACCACTTTTCTCGGTATCCCAGAATTGTAAAAAATAGACCCGACGTACACAACTAACAACCCAAAAGGGTCAAAGGCCTGTTGATCTTTGAGAAGCGTTAGGTTAGATTACTAACCACGTAAAAAAAAACACCACTATTCTCGGCATCCTAAAATTGTAAAAAAACAGGGCTGACATATACAACCATCAACCCATCTCTCCAGGTTTTAATAAAAACAAACATTTTGTTAATACTCATTGATAAAACCATAAAAAGTGATTTGACAGGAAAAGAAGAAGAAAAATAAAAGAGAAGAATAATAATCCATCACTCATCGAGCTTGTATGAGAAGATGTATGAATGTGGTTGAGGCGAGAATTATGTGTCAGGACAAAAGAGTGTGGCGATCTATCCTCTCTGCCTACCCCGGAATCGGCGTGATGGTAAGTAAGTTAAAGGTTTATGTATCAGTATTTGTATTCATTTATGTATCAGTTTTGTATTCATTTATGTATCAGTTCTGTATTCATTTATGTATCATTTGTGTATTCATTTATGTATCAGTTTTTGTATTCATTTATGTATCAGTTCTGTATTCATTTATGAATCAGTTTTGTATTCATTTATGTCCCAGTTCTGTATTCATTTATGTATCAGTTCTGTATTCATTTATGTATCAGTTCTGTATTCATTTATGTATCAGTTTTTGTATTCATTTATTTATCAGTTCTGTATTCATTTATGTATCAGTTTTTGTATTCATTTATGTATCAGTTTTGTATTCATTTACGTATCAGTTCTGTATTCATTTATGTATCAGTTCTGTATTCATTTTTGTATTCATTTATGTATCAGTTCTGTATTCATTTATGTATCAGTACTGTATTCATTTATGTATCAGTTCTGTATTCATTTATGTATCAGTTCTGTATTCATTTATGTATCAGTTTTTGTAGTCATTTATGTATCAGTTCTGTATTCATTTATGTATCAGTTTTTGTATTCATTTATGTATCAGTTCTGTATTCATCTATGTATCAGTTTTTGTATTCATTTATGTATCAGTTTTGTATTCATTTATGTATCAGTTCTGTATTCATTTTTGTATTCATTTATGTATCAGTTCCGTATTCATTTATGTATCAGTTCCGTATTCATTTATGTATCAGTACTGTATTCATTTATGTATCAGTTCTGTATTCATTTATGTATCATTTCTGTATTCATTTATGTATTTATGCATTTATGTATTCATTTATGTATTATTTTTGTATTCACTTATGTATCATTTCTGTATTTATTTATGTATCATTTCTGTATTCATTTATGTATCATTTCTGTATTTAAATAAAAATACTCTTTTTAATTCGGATTCGTCACATATTTCGTTTTACGGTGGTCGAATGAATCGTTAGGTAATACAGGTGTATTATTACAATTTTTTTTGAATCCGCTTAATATTGCATAGAGTGTAGAGTAATTTTCAAATGTTTCATTTCTCATGTGAAAATGGACATTTTTGATTAAAATGAAATAATATTAAAACATAATTTAATAAAAATACTATTTTTAATTCGTATCGGGTATATATTATCCTTCAGGGTGCATGGACGCGAAGATACCTCCATGATTATGATCTTTTTAATGGACCGCTTCATACCGAATAGTGTACACAGATCGTTTTCAAATCAAAAAATGTACATTTTCCCATGTGAAAATCGACATTTTTCATAAATCGCAAAGTTTGTCATCGTTTCGCTGTCATTCTGGAAAAAAACGTATTGCATTTGTTTCCTCGCGCGGTCGTGAGATTTCATTAACGGGGTTTGTAGTTTCAGTTTTTTCGTATTTTCGGCGCATCTAGGTAGGTCCGTACGTTTTTCAAAAAAAAAATACGCGTTTTTTAGATTTTTAAGGTAAATTTTAATCAATAGAAGCTTACAAATACGAAAAAAAATTATATTCCATTGTGATGTATGCACAGATGTAATAAAATTATATTTTGGTCGTAAACTCGCAGAGAAAAGCTCAAAAACACGAAATTTCACTTAATCAGGTTTCATAAGAAAATTAAAAGACGAAGAATTTAAAAAAAAGTGTGTAACGATACTGCCTATCGGTGGCAATTGCCAAAAAATATTAAAGTGATTTTATCTCTTAAACTCGCAGACTTATAAGCGAATGAAAAAAAAGTTAGTCTAATTAAAAAGTTAAATTTTCCAAAAATCACCAAACTAAAAGAGTTGTAACAAATAGAGGAGAAGAAGAAGAATGAAAAGAAAAAGATGTAAAGACTCAGTCAACCTTCGGACGTCTGGGAAAAATATCAGAATGCGGATAGAACGCCTAATAAGCGAGATATTAACCAAAACGTGTGTGACAAAATCGGTTACATATAAACATATATATAAACATATAAACATATAAACATCGCGAAATAGGACTTATTATTTTAATATATATGAAAGTATAAAATATACTGATTACAAACGCCACGTCCATGATACTGTACTAAAATTCTAAAAAAACGCAGATTCCTTGTTTCAATATTTGCATTTTGGTGTCACTCATGTGATCACTTTGGTATCACTTACGCAATTAAATAGCTCCATGACTTTTTTTTTAAATATGACTCGATTGTAGCAAAAATTTTAACGCTGACAATATAATATGCATTAATGGAAAAATTCATCTTGTTTACACAAAGATTTAATTTTCAAAGTGTAAATACTTTTTCTGTTGCATAAATGTGTCATAAACTATCAGATTTATGTTTCCACAAAGAATGTTTGTAGAATGCCCCTCGTCCCGCAACTAATGTTCTAAACCCTTCTCCTATATGTACACTTTATTTTATGTCTATTCATTTACTGGTCTGTAAAAAAACTCATTTGCCTTTATAATATTGGATATTAAAATGATATCAAATGCTAAGAATCTAAAATGCGGTGTTAGGTTAGGTTAAAATACACTACCTATTGCAAAAGGGTCTCACGCAACTTCTGAAAAATTTCAATGCATCATTTTTGCATTTCAATGGAAATTCTCTAAGCAAATATCAATCTTCATACATTCAGATGATTAAACATTTGTAATATTTTTCGTAAATTAGGTGCAACGGTAACATATTGTAACTTTTAAACAAGATATTGTCTGACATTTTGGTCAAAACTGACTTATTTTATCAAAATTTTCTCTTTGAAACAAACATATCAATTTTTTTAGTAGTTTAGGATATAACAAGAAAACAAAGGTGTGATTTAGTAGGTCTTGTAATATTTTTAAAAACGACAACTGTTGATTGGAATACAAATAAAATGTTTAATTTATCGCTCTAATTATAAAACTTTTTTTTAAAAAATTTACCTCAAAGTCAATGAATCAAACTCTGTCGAAGAAATATAAAAATGAATATTCAACATTTTGAAGCTCAAATCTCAGTTTGATGTTAATGTCAGATGATAGGTACAATGTTGTTTCAAGGGCTACGGTTTATAGATGAAGTCAACCGAAGACATGATAACCGACAGTTCACTGATTCTGTTGTGTTTTCAAAGTCAGGTAGGTCTGTCAGTTCTTGTCCGGAAAATTCATTAAATTTCATTCTGTCAGTGTTCAGTTCAGTGTATAAATAATATAAAATATAATTTCTCTGATGTATTAAGAGTGTATTAACAATGTTCACATCAGTTGCTGTGGCTTTTAACGACTCCTGCGAAATAGAAGGCCAGTGCACTGCCAACCTGAACGGCAGCACATGTATGGACCAGCACTGTAGCTGTCAGAGGGGTTTCCACATGTCTGATGGGAGGTGTCAGTATTCGGGACGGGTGTGCTCCTCTAATCAGGTTACCACCTAATTTTTATTCAAAATTAATTTTATAATCCTCTTCGGTAAGTGGTTTTGCCAGGTAATGGAACATAATCTAAATTAGATAATAAGTAATAATACTGCAGCATCTGCACAAAGTAATCAGAATATGTATAATCAGAACTCTTTCACCTGACTAAAATTATTACCATCAAGTTGGCCTCTTGAGTTATTATCTTGTCGGATGTCACGAATTTGTATTCAAATACAAATAACATCTGAGTAGGTAAAACACTATCAAGAAAAGACTAGATCGTTTTGCTTGGTTTAAGCAGAGCTTTTGTTAAACTGATTAAGAAATAAGAATATTATATTGGGAGTATGCATTAATTCATGCGGTTTTCTAAGAGAGGGCGTTACTAGTATTATTTCGCGCCGTGTTCATCCGTGACTATATTCATTTGAAAGCTACTGTCATTGCGCGTCTTTTTCAGTATATGTCATTTGATTGAAGTGTAAACAACATTTTTTTCTATTCATTTGAACATGTCGAACTTTGTGCCAGAAAAAGTGTTTTTGCGGGGAGTTCTTCTTCATTACTTTAACATGAAGAAAAGTGCTACCGAAAGTCATCGTATTTTAGTAGAGGTTTATGGTAACCATGCTCTAGCTGAAAGAACGTGCCAGAAGTGGTTTGCACGGTTTAGAAGTGGCGATTTCAACTTAGAAGACAATGAACAACCCGGACAGCCAAAAAGGTTTGAAGATGAAGAATTGGAGGCATTGCTTGATGAAGATGCGTGCCAAATGCAAAAAGATCTTGCAAAATCATTGGGAGTTGATCAAGCAACCATTTCCAGACGTTTAAAAGCATCGGGATTCATCCAAAAGCTTGGAAACTGGGTGCCGTATGAATTAAAGCCAAGAGACATCGAACGCCGATTCTGCATGTCGGAAATGTTGCTTCAACGCCACAAAAATAAGTCATTTTTGCATCGGATTGTCACTGGTGATGAAAAATGGATTCATTGCGATAACCCCAAGCGCAAGAAATCGTATGTGAAGCCCGGCCAACCATCAACATCCACGGCAAAGCCGAATATCCATGGCGCCAAGGTAATGCTCTGTATTTGCTGGGATCAGAAGGGTGTGTTGTATTATGAGCTGTTGAAATCGGGTCAGACAATTAAAGGGGACCTCTACCGAACACAATTAATTCGTTTGAAGAGAGCGATTGCGGAAAAACGACCAGAATATGCAACCAGACACGAATCCATAATTTTCCATCATGACAACGCTCGGCCACATGTTTCAAGACCGGTTCAAAACTATTTGGATAACAGTGGGTGGGAAGTTCTACCTCACCCGCCTTATAGCCCAGACATAGCCCCTTCTGATTACTACTTGTTCAGATCAATGCAGAATGCCCTCACCGGAATACGCTTCACTTCAGAACAGGGTATCAAAAATTGGCTTGATTCGTTCTTCCAACAATCCACAAACTGCCAGAAAGATGGGCAAATGTTGTAGCTTCCGATGGACAATACTTTGATCATTGAGTGTATAACCATTTTTTCACAATAAAGCCTTAATTTTCGAAAAAAAAACGCATGAATTAATACATACGCCTATTATATATATGATGTTATGTTTTCCGAGCACATGTTGAACTTAAAAGAATTAGAATAAAGCAAGGTACAATAGAATGATAAAAGAAATACCGATGGCAAGATACTTAATGATAAGGTAGAGTGTGTACATGAATGATACTATATTCTCAATCTCGGAGATTTAGTACCAAAGTTAGTCTGGTTTCTGTACAAAGTGCAACAGACAATGAATGAATGATGCACCACGTTCAGTATGATTTCTGAAATGTCTTTTATACAAATTTCAAAAGTTTCATTGAGGCACACGCACCCTAAGAGTAAGAAATAAAATATTATTATCTAGAAATAACAAATCTATTATGTTCACTTTATTTTGTTCACCAAAATGTAATAACTTAAACTGCAAATAATTATTTTAAAATTGTTATTTCCCGGATATATTTTAATTTAATGCTAGCAGAAAACGCTGCTGTTTCGTGACTGCTATTAAAATGATTAAATGGTAGCTGTTATTCGGCAATGATCGATGTGTTTGAAATTGACAGCAGTACCTAAACACAGTAATCTATATTTATTGTGCTCCGTATTCCTTTTGCAACATCCGGTGAAAAATATTTTGTATTTTTTTACATTTTCATAGCATTTTTTTTCTTCAAATAAATCAAAATCAAACGCTTGGTGGTATTTTAAATATGGTTAAAGGTTAAATAAAACATATATTGATTGTTTCAGGAGTGCTTGACAGAGGCCAACGAGCCTGGGAAGTGCATCGGAGGAACTTGCACATGCATTGGATGTATGTCAGTTTATATTGGAGACAATTCAAGTGTAACCATTTTTGCAACCAGTTCTGCCGCAACCACCACTAGCGTGAACACTTCCGCTGTAACCGTTTCTTCTTCTTTATTCAGCATCAGTGCCTTTCTTTTCCTTGTCATGTACATCGCATCTATATTAGCTCGTTCTTAGGGATTGAGAGTTGAGAAATCAACAGATGTAAAATGTATACATTTGTAAGTATCTTAAATTATTTATATTAAATGATTCCTGCCAATGGCCGCAAAGATTATGACGAGCTGCATTTTCATTTTTTTTTTATTCACAATTTGAAAGTTTTCATTTATTTGCGTAGGTACCGCGAAAATGAATTGGGTGAAACACAAAACATATATAACAAGGACTACTTATTGACCCATATGTATTTGATGTCTACTTAAAAGTAATATTAACATGTTCTTACATTTATAGATCAGCCCAATAAAACGTAAATAAACAGAATATGCAAGCGGAAAATATCATCGCTGCAATCAGTACAGTCAAGTATCTGCCATGTTCATTATTAGAAGAACCGGCCGATTTACCGCCATTGCTCATAATAATGCGTTCGGCGCACTCAGCGTCATCTATTGCCTTTAACCCAAACTGAATTCTTGAAGAAAACTCGCCCAATCGACAAGTTACGTAGGTGGTTTGCATCTTGGCTTTTAAATGGTCGTGTTGCTCGCCATGATACACAGGTGGCTCTGCGCCGTAAGATTTTGTGACGGCGTTATTGAATCCCTCGGCGATCGTTGTGAAAACTGTATAAAATATGGAAAAATCAGAATAATTAGTTATCAATTCACAATGCAATATAAAAATTATGTAGAATAGTTAAAATGCAAATGTTTCTATGCCTATTCTGTTCGATGATTGAAAATATTGAGCCGACAAAGCAAACTGCTTACATGCAAAACGATAATAAGACCAGTGGTCACTTGTTACGAAGCGTAGTTTCAAAGTTAAGAAAATTTGAGCGTAAAATACAATTAAAAAATTATGGGCCTACACTAGAATTAGACAATTAAAGTGAACTACGAGTTTAAATATTTAATTTAGCAATAAATAATAGCAAGATTCTGCAGGTCCCGAAGGCCGCGAAAGGGCTGGATATGTTGAAAGAATGCCAGATGATAAGACACCCACGATCATGACAAGTAGATTTCCCAGTAGAAATGGCCTGGAGGCACAGTAAAGAAGAGGTTGGCTTCGACTGTATGGAAGAGGACTGTGAGGTACGGTGGGATGGTCCGGAAACTGCAGAAGAATCGCCAGAAATAGGAGTCGGTGGAGACCAGCTATGGAGCAGGCCGAATCTTGCCCGTGGATCTAGCGCCGCGGAAGAAGAACTTAAAATATATTATTACCTGCTGAAATAAATAACCCATATACTGAAACCAAAGTAAGGTATCTCCAAATTACAAAAATCATTTTTGAAATTTCGTGTTGCGTTGTTTCACGTTTTTTCAACTATTTTATTTATACAAAAATATTTTTATATGTATGGTCAGTACTTTCATCCGGAGTATAGCACCTGAAGGAATCACTCCATCAAACTGGAGCTTATTGTTATTGTATTCAGATATCGGGCTCCATATTTATACTATTATCATTATCGCGAACTCATTAACATCAAGTGGACAATATGAGAACCAAATATGATTAACCGAAATCATGATAACTGCTTTGATTGTCTTTCAGTAGAGGAATGATGCGGTTATTAAACTGTGTAAGGATTTTGGAATAAATATTCGATACACACCAGTTATTACATGTTCTTAGCTCCGAAACTATGCAACACACTCAGTACCGACTGGAAATCGTTTAATTCCAATAAGATTACACAAATATGGACCCAATATATGATTCAATCAACATTCTAATATAATTTATACAATACCTTCACTAATAATTCACTAGTCCTACAACATTCCCACTACATATATTTTTATTTTATTTTTACTTTTTTATGCATATTTGTAATTCTCTTTTTATTCCACAACACCGCAACAGCGCGAAAAAAAAAAACTGGCTACTTTAACACAGACTTCAGTCTAGCAAAGTAGCCAGGACAACACTGTATATATCAGAGGTGAAGTCTACTCCATCCCACACAATAAACTATGAGTAATTATGTCTTATATTTATTATGTATTCACCTCTATTAAAACAAAAATATGTATGTCAATATATATATATAAATAAATAAATTCAGTGTTAATTATAATCAAACATGTGTTCAATTACGTTGAACGGAAACAAACACCAAAAACTTACATATTTGTCGTCTTTTAAACGGTGCAGATTACAGATTATTAGATCATTGGTTATTAGGATAAGGATTATAATTTAGTAATACAATAATAATCGTGCTAATGCATCAGAACAAACTTTACAAATAGCGTGATGTGAGAACGAGACAATTTATTAGGGCGCGCTAATTACGAACACTGGTAACTGTGGGCAGGAAATTCGAACATGTATCCGACTAGCTAAAGTCTCTTTGAACCAACTGTAGAGAAATGACATCAAGTAAACAACTAAAATTATGTTGGTTTGCACTCTTGTTTTACAAACTTCATGTAAGGGGTGTTTTTTTTAGAGGTATAGAACTTTAAAATGAAATAAAGCACGTCAAAATCGTGGTAATGGCCACGGTATTGGCTTTATTGGAAAGATGATTTTATACCATTAGTGTTTAAATATGATTTCGCGCATATGGGCGTCGCGGCTGGCTCGAATAAAGCGCAATCTGGAAGTACAATTTTCGACCACTTTTTGGAGCAGCTGGGGAATTATATCGGCAATAATGCGAAATAACGAATTCCAAGTTGTCTATCATCTCTGGTTTATCGCCGTAGATTAGTGACTTTATGTATCCCCACAAAAAATAATCCAAAGGTGTTAAATCACACGATCTTGGAGGCCAATTCACAGGTCCATTACGCGAGATTATGCGATCGTCGAAAGTTTCCTTTAACACATTGATCGTGGCCCACGCCATGTGCACGAGATAGATCTTATAAGCTCGTAAATACATTAAATTTGTATTAAAAATATCACAGACTGTCTGTTCTGAAAAATTGCAACTTCACAATAAGAATGCGTTCTCGTTAAAAAAAGGTTTTTATAGTATTTGAAAAACGTTTTTAAGGAAAAAAATTAACATTTTTAACACCTTCATCATTTTATACAACGTTCCCCGTAGCAATCACTCTGTATTGGTGTATTGAAAACCTGTGTGATACGACATTATCGATCTGATACTTTCGTATCACATAGAAGAGTGCCTACTGAAAGCAAGATTCATAGGCTTTGTATTTCGGTATTGATATTTTTAATGACTACGATGAGGTAAGCGATTTTACCTATCTGGGATTTCAGAAATAAACAAATTTGGCAAAATATATCGAGTCACAATATATGTAATTTTCTTGGATTTTTACAAAAAATATATTGTCCTATAAATTCGAGTGCCCTGATTTCAAAGAAAAAAAATACGACAGCGAGTACTTCAAAAGTTATTAATTACACTTCATAGTTTCGAAATTTATGACATTTGAAATATTTCATCTGTGGTTAACTTATATCTTACGATATCAGAAAAAAAAAACATGGTTTCTACTACTTCGAAGTCGAAAATATGAAAAAATTATTTCGCTTTTGAGTTTCGTGAAAAACCATACTATAAAAATAATAATATCGCGTATACAAGAATCAAAGAAAAAATCCAAAAGGCACAAAACAAACAAAATACGTGTAGGCATCATCAGATTGTAAAATTAAATGAACTAACTTAACCTCACCAAATTGAAATAACGAATTTAACCCAAATATCTAGCATAAAAATTGAAGCCGCGCATTTTGTAAAAAAAATCTCAGAATTTAGTGTGAATTCGTAACGTTTCAAATGTCAAAATGTATGCTGTTACTTCGGAACTTTAAAATATACAAACTTTTTAAATATTTTTTAAATAAAATAATTTATTTTTCATTTTTGCAATCACGGCACTCAATTGTACAACAAAATTCAAGAAAATACCACACGCCGTACGAAAACATATTTAATATTAAATATTATGGTAACTCAGGGGTTATTTCTAGTTTCCGGTATAAAACGATCATTCCAGTCAAAATCACGTACTTATTACGATACTTCACACGGTCTACAAAATAACAAGAAAGATCACGGTCGACTTGCGCCAAATTCTATATGATACGTCTTCATAAAGCCTTATTCGTTTCTGACGGATTTGCTGCAACGCGTTTCTTCGATATCTCATATTTTTAATTATTATTTTGAAATTTTTACAATATTATATAATATGTGAGTTACTTGAATCTGTTACACAACTAAAGTTAAAGTTAAGAGACTAGCTCTTGTAGTTGGAGATTTATATATATTTATTTTATTTGTAACTATACAAAACAATGTAAAAATCTGTTTGGACTGTGCCCGTCTCACTAAAGAAATTCTGTGTCGAGACGGGCATAGTTTACAAGCAATTGTACAATTAATTAGAATTACAAGTAGTAGATAGAATTACATTTATTACTATACAATAGGTGTATATGTAAAACAGTTTTAAAGCGGACTTAATTTTTGGATTACTTTGTAGCAATAATTAATGTATGTATGAGTCAATATGTTCGGATGAGTGCACCAATACTGGCTCTATCTATATTACGAATCCAAGTTTTAATATATATTTAGTTTCATGTTCTTGGGACAATTCAATTGGTTTAAATCTTTTAGCATTCTATTAAATAGTTTAGGTCCAATATATATAATTTTGTCAAAAAAATATTGTTTTTGCGTCACCGGGATTCGAACCTGGATCTCTATTTCCAATCCGGGGAAGTACACTACCAATTGTGTTATAACGCCAGTACTTTTCTTGACAAATTATCGAACCTATATGTTACATTTTTCAAATTAATACACCTGTCGTTCCATTATTTGAAAGCCATCTACATTATTTTCACAGAATCTCGAATACCTTTGAGTAAACCGACTGCAGACGCCAGAATTATCAATTCATTTTTATTAAATTTTGGACACATTGATACAACATATATTATTAAGGAGAGCACATTCTTATTGTGAAGTTGTAATTTGTCAAGAAAAATACTGGCGTTATAACACAATCGGTAGTGTACTTCCCCGGATTGGAAATAGAGATCCAGGTTCGAATCCCGGTGACGTAAAAACAATATTTTTCGACAAAATTGATTTTTTATATATATATATATATTTATAATTAATACATTAATTTAGTATTTAAAATATCACAGACCGTCTGTTCTGAATAATTACAACTTCACAATAAGAATGTGTTTGTCTTAATATTTAAGTCTATTCAAAGAGGATAAATTAAAACATTCTAGTCTCGTGTCGTACGTATCGACAAATAAATAAGCTATAGATTTCTTTTTACACGACATCGCTTTTAGCGGTACAATATACGATCGCGCAACGAGGAGTGTACCGTTGTAGTGCGAGGGCTCGGACAAACGCCCGAGGGGTTCGATTGTGTTACCACACTTGGAGGCTTGTTATTATGCACTATGAATTTATTCGGAACTTCGAAATTGACCCTTGCCAGGCCGGGTGGGTGTTTGACCTCGCGCCATCATTTCAGGAGTTTCAAATAATAATACAATCCAACGTTAATTCATTTTTATAGATTATTTAACTTTGTTTATTAATATCACTTAATGAGTCATTTAAAACATCAACCGGTTTCGGAAAATATTATTTCCTTCTTTAGGATATCGAATTAACAAATCAAAAAACATATATCACATTATTCTAATATTTAAAAAATATATATTTATATTTATATATATATATATATATATATAGTTTTTTTATTATCACTTGAATACAAATTAAATGTATTAATTAGAAAAATTTTGTTGTTGCTATCGGGATTCGAACCCGGATCTCTTCCGATCCGGGGAACGTGCATTATCCGATTATGCTACACCAACACAGTGGATTGACGACAAATTTTCGAACCTATATGTTATACTTTTCAATTTAATTTATCTATCGTTCCATTATTTGAAAGCAATCTACTTTGTTTGTATTAAAAACAAATATTGTTTGTTTGTACTAAATCACAGACCTATGTTATGAACAATTTCAACGTCACAATAAGAATATGTTCTCCTTAATAATATAGGGTATTCAGCAGAAAGATTTCAAGATTAAATTGTAATTACTCGTAAACCATCAGGGTGAGGTAAGTGGGAGGGGTATTATTCGACGCGCGTAATTTGCAGGTTTGCCAGTCGCAATGAGTCACTGGTCGGGAGCGTACCGCGTGTTCGCGGTTTAGCAATATTTAAAGTGCGGTGACTCATTGGTTTGAGCGCGTCACGTTTTTTGTACTCACTTTAATATTTGACGAGTAAGTGATGGGCCGAGCACGCAACTTATCTGGTGTTGGGTTCAAAAGTTCTGACAAGAAAGGACAATGGTTAACCAAACTCCTCCGGGACCATCAACGTCAGCAGGGACGCCAGAACATGTGGCTCAAGTTCGACGTGAAATGATGCGCAATCCGCGTAAATCGATAAGGAAGATTGCAGCCTGTGCTAAAGCATATTTTCATATCGATGGCTATGTTAATAAATAGAACATGAGATACTGGTGCCCCGACAACCCAAGGAAAACGCCATCAAAGATGTTTGCATTGTCCAAAAACGACAGTGTGGTATGCAATTTCTGCCCGAGGAATAATTTGCTCTTATTTTTTGAACCAGCGAGAGACAGTCACTGCTGACGTGTATTGCCGAATGATCGACGAGTTTTTGGTACTGCAACTGCAGCTGTTCCTCGGGTTCAACAACAGAACACAATTTCAGCAAGACGGGGCCACCCACACACAGTTAGAGGTTCAATGGAGAAGCTGAAAGGAATTTTTCCCAATAAATTAATCAGCAAGTATGGAGACATACTCTGGGCATCTCGTGCGACTTTTTTGTGGGATACCTTACCTTACCTATTTTACCTTAAGTCAAGAGTGTAAACTCTCGTACTCCCGTTAATTCTGGCGTGTCCTATCAGCTTACTCTAAGGTATTTGAGATTCCGTAAAAACAAAGTTTCAAAAAGAGTGCACTTATATAAATATAAAGAGGGAGATAGAATATAAAATTACATGTGAAAGAGAGAGACAGAATACATATCCTTCTCTTAATGTTCCGTCTAACTGTATATGTATTCGGTCTCTATTTTTCACATGTAATTTTATATCCTATCTCCCTCTTTATGTACATATAAGTGCACTCTTGTTGTATTTATGATCAGTTTTAAATACGTCCTGATGAAGCTTGAGATAAGCGAAACCGGTTGACGTATAATGCATTTTGTGGTTTCATACAAAGTGACTGCTTTCTACGCAAAATATTTTTATTTATTCTTCAGTGACGTAACGAGGTTGAGAGTCCCATCTCCGTGCACTCGGAGACATTCCCACGCCGGTCTGACATTCCCACAATTATTTACTATCGAACCTAACAACCGGGCTCGAGCTCTCGGTGTTGGCTCGCGTGGGCCCGACCGGCGATTGTACAATGGTTCCACCGTTCTGGGTACATTTTGTAAGAAATTTAAATAAATATGTTGTCCGGTGCCAGGCGGAGGCGGGAGGAGATAAATTTGTCAGGTCATACGATGTGAAAACGACGCCAGATCTAGTAGTAGATATAAGACAAGTCTATGAAGTATTGTTTTGAGAGAAAACACTTTTACAATTATAGTACATTTATTTAACAATATTTGAGCATGTCCAAAAAACACACACTAATTAAAAATTGACTTTTCAGGCGTATTATAATATAATATGTTAAAATCATATACAGATAAAGAATAATGCTTTCCACGTTTTCAAATAAAAATTAGATTCTCATTAGTGACATCTATGCTGTTTCAGAGAAATGAATATCAAATTTAGACCACAGATGGCGATAGCGTAGTTGTATCTGTTTCTACATTGTAACATATATACAACTTCCAAAAATTTGATCATCGATTGATCAATGGGTGAAAAGGTGAACGTTACACTGAAGCCAGCCGAAGACAGGTTGTAAGCCCTGTAATTACCCATACTTCCATACCTTCCCATTTAATATCATATAAAAATAGCTTCGTCTCTATGTGATGTCTATAATTTGTTTAATAATGTATTTTCATTTTGTTCGCCGAATTAATTATGCAATTTAAAAATGTTGTGCTATTTATTTTGTGTCTGTTTTATTTTAAAATTATGTCTGAAAAAATATATCCTATGTTTATTTATTTTTATTGGAGTGCCAACGAGTAAAATAAGTAAAAAATTAGCGCAATATATTTTTATATTAGATATTTCCTAGATAGTCCTAGGATGGGTGGACAGAAAGGCGGAGGGAGGGGTGGACATAGGGGCGGAGGGGTGTGTGGACAGGTGGACGGAAGAATGAGTGGACCGGTGATCGGATGGACGAAAGAATGGATTCGATGAACCGGTAGACGGAAGCATCGGTCAACTTGGATTCACATTTTATTATAATGACATTTGATTCACATTTTATTATAATGACATTTGATTCACATTTTATTATAATGACATTTGATTCACATTTTATTATAATGACACTTGATTCACATTTTATTATGATGACATTTGATTCACATTGAGGCGATGAGGCGAAGATTGTGTGTCAGGGCAGAGGAAGTGTGGCGCTATATTCTCTTCCTACCCCCGCGGGAAACGGCATGATGGTAAATTAGTTTATTTATTTATTTATTATTTCTCCCCTTTTCTATAGCTTCTTTTTGGATGCCTTTTGAAATTAATGTGACAAGTCTCTCACATTATACAGGTATGGTTCTGGTACAACGATACCGGAGCCAATCTAGGATGGTATTATGATGATGTGACTGAATGTAATAAAATAAATAAAAATATATGTAATTATGACGAATCGAAACGAGGGTAAACAACTCTCAAAACGATTTGAGATAGTGTGTAAATAAATAAATAAATAAATGTTTTATTTATTTATTTGTAACTATTTAATACAATGTAAAAATGTGTTTGGACTGTGCCCGTCTCACTAGAGAAATTCTGTGTCGAGACGGGCATAGTTTACAAGCAATTGTACAATTAATTAGAATTACAAGTAGTAGATAGAATTACATTTATTACTATATAATAGGTGTATTTGAAGAATAATTTATTTAATGTTTGAGATTCCGTAAACATAAAGTAGATTACTTTCAAATAATGAAACGACACATGTATCAATTTGAAAGTGCAACACTAAAGTTCGAAAATTTGTCGTCATCTTACTATGTTGGTGTAGTGTAATCGGTTAACGCATTTCCCCGGATAGGAAAGGATCAAGACAAAAATATTTTTTCGATTAATTAATTTTATCTATATATCTTTCTTATTGATACAGTTGACTTTCATGTTATGTAGTTATGTACTATTTTGTAGTTTATTAATTTGTATCATATTTTTACATTATCCAGCTAAGAAGAAACTTCACTGATCTTATTTTTATATTATGTATTATGTGTAAGTTATTAATTATATTTGTACTTTTTGTTATTCATAAATATATAAAATAAAATATGTGTCCACCCAAGTTTCCTTCCGTTCATACACTTTCGCCCACCTATACAGGGTGGCCCAAAGTGAAAACATTTCGTAAAACGTGATATAATTACATCAAAATTAGTTTAACTGTATCAACAATTTTTTTTACTTATTTACCTATATTAAGTTTTATTTCGACAATATCCGGTCTCAATCTTTGATTATTAATTTTCCCATTGTTTATATTTAGTTTTTTTCAAATGGTTGCCCAGAATGACAAAAATTACTGCAGAAGACCGTATTCTGATCATTTTGAATTGAAAAACGTCGGGGTGCTAGGAAAATGATCAGAGTTTCAAAACAAAGCCTGGAGTCTAGCTAGACATTACAGCAGGATGAAGCTCCATCTCACACAGCCAGAAATACAATCAACTTTCTTCCTTGTGAGAATGTTAATTTCATTGAGCCAGGCATGTGGCCACCGAACATCCCAGTAGATTATGCCATATGGGGTGTTTTGATGATTTCTGATTAGCTAAATATTGTGCAAAAAAAATTACATTAAGTAATACAATTAATTGTATTATGTTTTGAAATAACTCACGCGTTACGAAATGTTCTCACTTTTTTTTGGGCCACCCTGTACACTCGTCCATACGTGTTTCCATTCACTCGTGCTTTCACCCATCTACTCGTCCATCCATGTTTCCATTCACTCGTGCTTTCACCCATCTACTCGCCCATCCATTCGTTATGTCCACCCATGCCTCCGTTCAGTCGTTCACCTATCTATCTGTTTATTCGTTATTCTATTTCGAAAACGCGCTATTTTTACAATGTTTTTTTGACAAATTTAATTTCCATTTTAAACATATTTTATGTTAAAATATATACACGAGTCTTATTCTCATAGAGAAGAAATAAATGTTAATATATGTATATCTCCACTGATTATTCAAATTCTATTATATTTTTAATATTAATAAAAAAGATATAAATAAAAAAAAGTAACTCACGGGAATGGTTTTATACAACCGAATGTCAAAATAATATCTCCTCTCCTACCGCAAGTACGATGTGTGTAAGTAATGTTGCGTTGTGTTTGAATGTAATGTTTTTAGGGTTCATAACTTGCTGTAGGGTAAGTTAGAACGTTCACGAATTCTTGGGTAACTACGACGGTAATTCGTAACGCGGCCGGGCCCCGCGGACAAACTCGGCAATTTAGAAAATGACCAGAATGCTAGTTTCATCGCATTTATCATTATTACAGATTTTTTTGATGATGTATGTTAAGTTTACGAAATTCCGCTGTACGTCAGCCGACAAAAAATAAATGGTGGGATAAGATCCCGTGGACTGTATCGATTCAACAATGATTAGTTGACGCGATCGGAATTGGATTCAAGAGAGGAATATTGGCAAATGGATCTGGCCTACCTTGATTGAACGTCATGTTTTCACCTCCAGTCGACTCGAAACCTTTTTAGCGAAGAACCGAGATATCACTGCACTTCCGGAGGTGTTTAGAACACCGCCTCTTCGCGGTCCTAGCGTCACGCACGGCGCTAAAACGGACGGTAAAAAAAGAACGCAGATCTTGACAGTTCGGTGTCAGAACGTAATCTATCCCCCCATCGGCGAAATCATTAGTTGGCCAGAGCGGGACAGGTATGTTAAGGTTTATATTGGAAGGAGAAATGACTGAAATATAATATTTGGGAGTCATAATAGATTCGAAATTGAATCTATCGCAGAATACAAGACGCGTGACTAAAAAGATTGCTAAAAAAATCTCACTTTTGGAAAGGATCAGAAGATTCATTAGTATCGAGTCTTGTAAAATAGTATACAACTCTGTTATTATTTCTCAAACCAACTACTGTAGCAGCATTTTGTTTTTGGCTAATGAAGAAGTCAGTATTGCAAAATAAAGCTTTGAGACTTTGATACTCAGATCAAAAATAAATATACTCGGATCAGAGCAATCCTGGAAGAGCTGAATATGATGACCTTTAAGCAGAAAATATTTTTTAATATATTGGTATTTATTTATAAAATCCTCAATAAGAAAATATCGGCGGAATTTATACAAAAAAATTGATGCAAATCAACATGAGCACTAGCATTGTAAAGGAGGAAGAGATAGTCTGAGACTGCCGTTCAGGAAGATAATCAAATCTTAGAAATCGATGATGTATAGTGCGATGAAGATTTTTTAATGAAATGCCAGAAAACATAAGAAAGGAAGAGAAATTTAATAGATTTAAAGTGAAACTGATCAGATATGTAAAAGATAAGTTTTAGTGAAAGAAAAGACTTTATTCTTGCTTGTATTAGAGCATATATAGGAATGGTTGTGTATTAAATAAATAAATAGATTATCTCCAGTATCATCGTACCAGAGTCATCCCTGTATAATATGTACCAATTCGACATGAGACTCGTTATCATATTAAATTCAGAAGGCAGCCAGAGAAGAGGTTTAGAAGTCACCCCCAAAAGGGGAGGTTAAAGGTCACATTCATGTGTTGATGTCGCAAAACTCGACCCTGTCTAGGTCGCAAGAGGGTGTGAGCGAGAGCCAGTGGAATGCTCCGTTAGGTGTCCCTAGTCATCGCTCTTCATTTCTTAATAGGTCATCGGATCCCCTGAAACGATAACCTATTCCTTCCAATCCGGCAATTATGATCTCACGTGCACCATTCATAATCACACAGTCCCAGAGGACGCGCTTCGGCATCTTCATCACGGTTGAAGAACCCAAGGCAATGGTTTGGCCAGTCCACTGTAGATATTTTCCGGGCGGCAGTGAGCAAAGTGACGATAGCTAACATAATAGCCAATGTCCGTTGTTGAACGGATGGGGCACTAGAAGAAGAAGAAGACGACAAAAAAAAATACAGAAAAATAAAACAGATTTCAGTAATAAAAAAATAAAGTAATAAAAAGTTTTCAAAATAAAATCTTTTAAATGATGGCCTCGAGAAGGCTTATAAACCTGAGCTCTTTCAACAACATTATCTGTGACTTTTCTTAAAGTTTTTGCGCAAACTCCCAAAATTTCATCATGAATATTTTCTTTAAGGTGTTGTAAAGTTTGTGGTTTATCCACATAAACTTTCTCTTTCAAACAACCCCAGAGAAAATAATCCGGAGCCTTCAGATCTGGTGATCTCGGGAGCCATCTCAAATCACTTTTTTTTATTATATCAAGTGTTTTGGGAAATTCTCTACGAGGAAGTTAATTGTGATTCTCATTGTATTATATGATAAGCGGTATCGTCGTGTTGAAACTACGCTCGCTCAACTAGTTCTTCTAATTCTGGCAAGATATAATTTTTAATCATTTCCACATATCGGACGCTTCAATCTGACGCGTTTTATACTTCGATAGGTAGGCGCGGTATTATGGTTTGAATATGTGCATTCCATTTTTGTAAATAGAAACAGAAAACAAAAGCGAAACTGCTTCTGTTCAGAGACGTTTTCGGAGTCGGACATATATTTTACGGCTGTGATATATAAAAATATGCTTTTGTATTATTTTTCATCCGAGTTTTAAGAAGATTTAAGAAGATGAGCGAGTGGCACCACAGTTTCGCAAAGGTTAGTGTCTTTTCATTTACATGGATTGAATTAATATATTCAACAATACCAATAGAAAACCCAGGACTAGCTATCGAAGGACGGCAACAATCTTCCTCCTCAAAAAAAATTATTATTATGACATGTGTATTATTTTTAAATTTTCAAAATTATAATAATTATATAATTAAGGAGAACACATTATTGTTGTGAAGTTGCAATTTTTCAGAACATAGTTCTGTGATATTTTAATACAAATTATATGTATATCAATAAGAAATCAATCAAAATCAATTTATCGAAAAAATATTTTTGTCGCCACCCGGACTCATATCAGGAACCCTACCTATCTGGGAAAGTGAGCTGACCTATTACACCACGTCAACATTGTAAGGTAACGACAAATTGTCGAACTTGTATTTTGCACGTTCAAATCGATACATTTGTTATTCCATTATTTGAAAGGAATATTTTTTTTTATTATACGGGAAATCTCCACATCTTTGAGTAAAATTCGATAGTTGACGCCAGAATTAAATGAATGTTTACTGTTTATGACTTTACGACTCATCTTTATATTGACTAGGTCAATATCTGAGAGTAGAATGTACGATGTATGCAAGGAAAGCGACCTTATTATGAATGTTAACAAGTCGAAAGTGATGGTATTCGAGAAGGAGGAAGCAAGACACCGCGCTAAATACTTGAAGGTAATGAATGGTTGGAACAAGTAGATGAGTTTGTGTATTTGGGAAGTATGTTCGATAGAAACAAAAAGACAGAGAAAGGTATCGAAAGGAGGGTGACTGCAGGGAATAAAGTGAACGGCGCTTTGAATGGAATTATAGTTAATGGGAACTTGTCAAGCGAGGCAAGACTAGTGGGTCACAATGGAGTCCTGGTACCGACACTGATGTATGTAAGTGAGGACTGAAACTGGCAGAAGAGGAACGAAAGTAGACTGAATGCAGTGGAAATGAGATCGCTTAGGCGTATATGAGGCAGATGCATTTACGACAAAGTAAAGAATGAAGAAATTAGGAAAGAATGTAAGGCTGATCTTAATACAGTGAGTAAGATTAAGAAAGGATCACTTATATGGTTTGGTCATATGGAACGGATGAATGAGGAGAGAATAGTAAGAAATATATATGACGCGAGTGTTGATGGTACCAAAAATAGAGGACGTTCGCGGAAGACTTGGCACGACCAGGTAAACTAGATACCGGAGGATGGTCCTGTTAGAAGCCGCAATAATCGTCAAGCTTGTGTGAGAAGATGTATCAATGTGGATGAGGCGAGAATTGTGTGTCGGGACAGAAGAGTGTGGCGCTCTATGCCTTCTGAAACAGAGTGATGGTAAGTAAGTAAGTAAGTAAGTATGATCGAGATCTGATAAAAAATAAAGATGACGCTTGACGCACACCACCCTTACCATGTGAAACATTATTCGAGTTAACTATCGGTCGTGTCGTCATTGACTTGTTAAAATGAAAATAAAAAACGGTCGGCTTGGTTACGTGTTTGACGATTTCCGCTATAATTTGTTAAATTTGTGTTGTACAGCGACAGACAGAAATTTATAGAAGATTGTCATGTTCAGGGGTACGTTTTCGAGTAATTAATCGAGCATACTGGGAATCTTAACGAGTAATAATATTTTAAATACTAAATTAATGTATTAATGTTTATCAGATTGGGAATAGAGATCCAGGTTCGAATCCCGGTGACGCAAAAACAATATTTTTCGATAAAATTGATTTTATACGTATATATTTATAATAATTACTACATTAATTTAGTATTTAAAATATCACAGACCGTCTGTTCTGAATAATTACAACTTCACAATAAGAATGTGTTCTCCTTAATAATATATGTTGTATCAATGTGTCCAAAATTTAATAAAAATGATTTGATAATTCTGGCGTCTGCGGTCGGTTTACTCAAAGGTATTCGTGATTCTGTAAAAATAATGTAGATGGCTTTCAAATAATGGAACGACAGATGTATTCATTTGAAAAAGTGTAACATGCAGGTTCGAAAATTTGTCATGAAAAGTACTGGCACAATTGGTAGTGTACTTCCCCGGATTGAAAACAGGGATCCAGGTTCGAATCCCGGTGACGCAAAAACAATATTTTTCGACAAAATTGATTTTATATGCATATATTTATAATGAATACATTAATTTAGTATTTAAAACATCACAGACCTATGTTCTGAATAATTACAACTTCACAATAAGAATGTGTTCTCCTTAGTAATAATATTATTTATTACTAAGGAGGGCCGAATACCAAAGACATCGCCGAACACAAGAGTAATTAAGGAAATATGATATGTCATATCGAAATTAAGATAATTTTGTATCCAATTAAGAGATTCCGTACTATACCGTCGGTCCGTGCGGCCGAGCCCGCGATGTGTTGAGGTTGGTGGGGTGTATTTTAATGTAATTTTTTTTATTTTTTTTGGGAACGTCTTTATGCTGCATGACGCGGGGCTGTTTACCTCCCGCGGCTAGGGTCAAAGTGACCCTTATGTAATAAATTCATTCCCTCGTTGTCTCACGAGACACAACAGTTCACATTTCGTATCAGTGTTGAAGTGTTTTTTTTTTAAAAACAAATTACATATATGAAATAGAAAAATCTATACATCGAAAAATATTAGGTTATCGCCGGGATACGAACCTGAAACTTTCTCTTGTCGGGAGAATGCGTTACCGTGACGCCATGTTAACCATTTAAGGTGAATTTGATTGAAATAATTATAAATATGAATTAGAAAGATATACACATAAAATCGATTTTATCGAAATATATTGTTGTTGCGCCACCGGGATTCGAACCTGGATCTCTTTCCAAACCGGGGAAGGTGCAGGTGAGAATACTTTTAACGACAAATTTTCGAATCTATATTAAATGAAAGGCTTAAATGTATTAATATCAAAAAGGTAACATATAGGTTCGAAAATTTGTCATTAAAAATATTGTCGCTGTAGCATAGTTGGATAATTGACCTTCCCCGGTTAGGAAAGAGATTCAGTGGCGCAACAACAATATCTTTCGATAAAATTGATTATACATGCATATCATTCTAATTAATATATTTAATTCATATTTAAAATATCACAGACTTATATTCCGAATAATTACAACTTCACTATAAGAATGCGTTCTCTTAATAATAAATAATTATATTGCGATTGGCTCAAAGACTGTACCAAAAATAATCGAATAATAAAAAACATGTTTGTTTCGTTTCAAAACCCTCTTTAATCGAGTACCGTATTTTTACGAGTATAAGTCGCACCCTAAATTTATGTAAAAAAAATTTTGAAAAAAAGTTTTTGTTAAAAAATATTATTACTGAACATCGTCAATAACTGAATCGGTACATTCTTCATAAATTGCATCATCAGCATGTTTGAAATTCCTGTCTGCTTGAACGACTTCTGTTTTGATACTCTCCCAAGCATGTAAAACCCACTCACAGACATGTTTCTTCCCGTCGGTGTCAAATATTGACATGCAGTTGTTGTCATTCATTGCTTGCCCGAACGTCACGCTTGATTCTAGTGTCTAGTGTCACGTCCGTCCATAGTCGTTTATCACAGATAGGACAAAAAGCAAACAGGTTTTACAAGTACCTAAATAATGTGCGAATATTTTATAACTTGCAGGTTGGTCGCAGGTTTATTTTTTCAAAAAAAAAAAAATTGAGAATAAAGTTCGACTTATTTTCGTATAAATACGATACTTAACCTCAAAATGATTCAATAATGAAACTGACTGTGTTTAATGGTATTCCACTGGGTTGTACCAAAAAAGATCAAATAATTTGAGCGACAACACGTAAAAACACGCGTGTTGAGTTTCAAAGAAATTGGCAATAAATTTTATGGGTTTTCTTTAAAATCCGTTATAGGGTGGTTTGGTGGTAAACGACACGACATGTAAATCACTACGTAGGTGACAGATTAGCGTGTATCAGTATCCGCCTGGTACCGCGTCACTGTGGAGTGATATCTTACTCATCGTGTGAAGACTTGAGTTCCCCTGTATCGATTTGAAAAACTGTTATAATATAATATCTATATATTCTTTATTTAAATCCTATTCCTGAATTGTTTTGAGAGTTGTTTACTCTTGTTTCCATTCGTTAATATTATATTTTTTTATATATTACATTTAGTAATTAATATTTCAGTACCATCACAGGTTGGCTCCGGTATCATCGCACCAAAGCCACACCTGTACAATTTGACGTGAGACTCGTTATCACATTAAATTCAGAGAGCAGCTATAGAAATCCTACACCCCCAAAAAGGGAGGGTGGATTTCACATTTATGTGTTGCAGTCGTGGAACTCGGTCGCAGTCCGGCAGAAAATCACCCTGTACAGGTAGCAAGACGTGAGCTAGCAGATTGATCCGTTGGGTCTCTCTAGCCACTGCTCTTTCCGGTATCGTCCATCCCAGCAACCCCCAGCGGGAGACTCACACCCTAATGAATCCCGTATTTTTTCTGTATCGCATAGCAACGTAAAACAAGTGACATAATAGTAAATGTAATAATAAAAAACAACGTCTCGGACCGCTTCATATAGAAATATAAAATAAATATCAACTGCCCGTGCTCTAATCAAACTTAAAATAAACAAGAGATGTTCGCGTGGCTTAGTAATTTATTTATTTTAATTTTAACACTACAATAACTAAAATGACGTAGATGTATTGTTACCTCGGCGGGAATCGAACCTGCCATGCTCACTGAATAACGAGGGCCGTTTAAAATAATAAAACAAACAACATTTATCCGGGTCGCATGGCAATACAAAACACACGCGACGTGATCTGCTGATAATTTTTTCACGTGAAGGTGTGCGGTTAGAAAATCTCAATTCCGCGTATAGCGAGACGTGCGTACAAATGTCACCCTAGAACCATAGACACACATTTATGCCCACAATTATTTATTACCGAAAGCAAGACACACAGAGGCACTGAATTATGAAGATTTATTCCGTTAACCGTTGCTGGGGATGTTCAAACTCACCCAACTGACGAACGGAACATCTACAGTAAATATTCTGACGTGTGCCGTTTAATACACAACGAGCGTGAAGAAGGTGAATCTCTGAGATTTGCCGTGCGCACGGTGGACCATAAAAATCTCACGGCAGTGTTTCGAGTCAAAAATCTCATTCGCCGACCCGGGCCATTGAAGAGTTTCGTATAGTTACATGACTATTGAAAATTAATTTGTAAGATGAGGCTATTTTTGGGGCCACTCGAAATGGCTGACGCGTCTACTAAAAATATTTCGTCTAATTATGATTTCTGGACCACCAGTGTGCGTAGATTCCAGGCGCACGCCTGTCGTAGATGGCCAGTTAATTAAGATACGGCATTTGTAAAGACTAAAATAGTATATAAAAAAAAAACAGACGCCATTAAATTAGATACGGCGTCCGGATACACAGCTACAATGTAAGCCGATATTTTATGAAGGAAACAGACATTATACATTTTATGTTCACACCGGTTCAATTAATACATATTTTATTTTATTTGTTTATTTGTTTATATACTTATACGAAACATCGTTAGTCGAAAAGATATAAAAATATATACTACACGCTATGTCAAACAACAATAGCATATGGTATAATTAGATGGGGAGGTGCAGCCTGTAAACGCATTAAAAAAAACAATTTAGATCATAAATGTAATTCTCAAAATGATGCCCACCTACGCAAAAAATTTACTTATCTATCAATATAAAAATTCCGAAAGCAGTTTAAGCCCACGAGACGTGCAAAAATAAATAAATAAAATACAAAATACCGTCTACAAAATCTGCATTTGGGCAGATAACCGTCGTATATTAATTAGCTCACAAAATTGACAATTATAAGGACTGGTACAGTGAACTGTTGATATTTAAGAAAGTAATTTTAAAATGCGTCAGAAAAGAAAAAGAATTAGATACTGGAAAAATAAAAATTGAACTAGCGTCGAACGCTACGTAAAAATCAGAAAATAAATAAACACTAGAATAACTTTTAACGACACACAGCCCACCTCAACGTTAGTTCACTCATCCTAGTGAGCAAATAAAATTGTTAAAATATTATAAAAAGAGTAAAAAATAAATATGTATAATTATACAATGTATACTTCATATAGAATAGGTTAAACGATTTAAATGTTACAAGGAACAATGATATACAACAAGAAACAAATATCAAGATTAAGATGTCTCACGAGACGAGGCTATTATTTTTACATGAGAAAGTATGAGTCTCGGGCATTACGGGGCTCACGACCTGTCATCGGCTGGCTTAATTGATCACTTTACACAATGTAACGTTCGCCTATTTACCCACGCTACCACATCTATCCAATTTTTGGAAGTTGTATATAATAAATAAAGATCATTTATTATGAAATAGTATAGATGTCGCTGAAGCTGAGACTCGATTTGAAATGGAGGCAATATCATTTATGTGTATAGGAAATTCAATCGAATTATTAACATATACTAGAATACATCTGAAAATGCAGTATTTTTCAATTTTTAACTTCATATTTAAGACCAGTAATGCCCAAGACTTCCATACTTTCTCATATAAAAATAATAGCTTCGTTTCTGAGACATCTTAATCTTGATGACAGTCTCCCAGGAGATAAAACACAGTAATTAGTTGCTACAGAGATCTGGACATACTCAAAATATTGTAAACAAATATCAATATAAAATTGTCGAGGTTGTTAGGTAATTAACTTACCATCACGCCATTTTCCCGCGGGTATAGGCAGAGAGGATAAAGCGCCACACTCTTCTGTCCTGACGCACAGTTCTCGCCTCATCCACATTCATCCATCTTCTCACACAAACACGCCGATTATTGAGGCTTCTAACCGGACCACCCTCTAGTATCTGGTTTACCTGGTCGTGCCAAGTCTTCCGCGGACGTCCTCTATTTTTGGTGCCATCAACACTTGCGTCATACATCTTTGTTACCATTTGACTAAATCACCTTAGTGATCATTTTTTAATCTTACTCACGATACTAAGATCAGCTTTACATTCTTTCCTTATTTCTTCATTCTTTACTCTGTCATAAATGGATCTGCCACACATACGCCTAAGCGATCTCATCACCAATGGATTCAGTCTACTTTCGTTCCTCTTCTGCCAGTTCCAGGTCTCACTTCCATACCGGGACACCATTGTGTAAGTCTTACAACAAAACAACAAGCCTGTAAAACAAGCAAAACAAGTAAAACAAGCCTGTTTTGCCTCGGTTGACAAGTTCCCATTAGCTATAATTCCATTCAAAGCGCCGTTCACTTCTTTTCCTGCAGTCATCCTATTTTCGATATCTTTCTCAGCCTTTCCGTTTCTATCGAGGTTGTTGATCAGTCGAATTTAAAGATTAAACTGTTAAACTACTTAGGGTCATTTCGGTGTTACTACATGAAAAGAAAAATTCGTTTACAAGGTTTAGAAACTTTTTTTTGTGTTAATTTGTTCAAAGAATTGATGCTAGGTGTATGAATTAATGTGTGTACCTACATTCAACTCTATAAATAAAAAATATATCTTATCATCGTGTATTTTTCTGCAGTTATCAAATAATTATATGCAATAATTGACACTGAGCATTATATATAATACTGACACAATAGATCGCTCTTCATGGATGTGACGCTTGGAGCTTGAAATGGGAATGGAGGATACGAAAGAACTTGGATTTTTGAGAACGTTAGTCACACGACGTTGCTAAAAAAGAAGGACACGACTAGTTAGTATTTTATATCTTACAGTGTAAAATTAACCCTAATACAAACTCTTCATTTTAAAACAAATTAAACACACCAATTTGATAGATATACATACATACAGATAAACTCAATTTACCAAAAAAATAAATTATAATTAATGATTTATAATTTGTCGACTATTTACAAAGCTGACGTAGTGTAATCGAGTAGTGTACTTCTCCGGATAAGAAGAGATCCTGGTTCAAATTCCGGTGGCAGCCAAAATATTTTTTCGTTAAATTGAGCTGCATTTAATTTGTATTAAATATCACAGAACTGTGTTCTGAAAACAATTACAACTTCTCAAATAATAATGTGTTCTCTTTAAAATATCTTAATTTTTAATAATTATTACCATACTTTATTACAAGGCATTTAAATCATCTTCACTCGTCTCGCATCAATATATTCAATAAGTATAAAAAAATATGAAATATAGTGTCTAGAATGAAGTAAAAGGAGTGAATAAAAATATAAAAATGAAATACATGCATTTGTGTAAAAATAAAAGTGTATATTTGTAAAATTTAATTTAGTAATTTAAATTGTTTTCAGCTGGAACATATAACTGCCACATAAGGCATATTTCAATTGCGTCTAATAGTCCGAAAAATACGTTAAATACTTCACCCTATCCACCCTAATACATAATTTATTTTGTCTGAAAATTCGGACAATTATTCCAAGTTTAATTATGGCCCACGAACATAGGCTGTGTACAATCATATTTTCAATAAAATAATAATATAATCGTTTGACAATAATTATACTCCGTCACTTGATTGGATATTAATTTTAAAATTTTATCGAGCTCGAAGAATAAAGTGTGTTCTCAATTAATTTATCAATATCAATCATGTTGATAAACAATAATTGAAATATAATATTCGTTTAATCTTTATTTCATTTAAATTGAAAGGTCAGTCAAGGACATTAAACATATCTTCGAGTACATTTATAAAAGGTGCAATAAAAATATACGTACGTATCAATTTAAATATATATTTTTCTTCTTCTTATTTTTTTAAACAGGCAATCCACCCTTCAAGAGTGATTTGTGCCATTAAACAAGTTAAAACATTATTTCATTGAAAGCAGTATAACAATAATATAGAATAGGGAATATTACGCTACAAGTTAATACCATTGTCGTTCAAGAAATTTGCTATCATATAGGTTAAATGTGGCGAGTTAAGGGAGAGAAGATGACACAAGTTAACCGGGAGTTGAAAATTACCATTGACAAGATTACTGTAAAAAAACCTGTGATCCGCAATGGATACGCAAAAAAGACATGGTCAAGGGTTTCCTCCTCGGTACCACATTCACATATTGGGTCTATTATGTTCAATTTAAACAAATGTGAGGCCACCCGGCAATGCGCAATTCTCATTCTAGAGATATTTGATATTGTTATTTTAGATACCTTCCTGTTGGAGAACCAAGGGGTGCGGGGAATAGACCCTTTGATTATTTTAAGCCGATTACCCTTGTGATTGTTTGGATCCATCCATTGTGCAAACCAGATAGAATTCGTACGTTTTTTACCATATTAAGTCTGTCATACATCGGGATGCGGAATTGATGGGGAACAACTCCGGAAAGAGTAGCCTTCTTGGCCAGTTTATCAGCACATTCATTTCCCTGAATTCCTTTATGTGCAGGAATCCAAACGAACGACACCTGTTTATTGTTGCTGTACAAATAGGCATCTTCTGATGGAACAGATCATCTCATTGTCTAGCCAAACTTTATATATATTTTTAAATAAAACCACATTTTTCTAGTGATGTTACAATTTAAAAACAAAGTTATGTAGTATTTTTAATACAAGTTAAATGAAAGATATAGAGAAAAATCTATCGATTCGAACCTGTGAAAAGTGAAATATGTAGTATATGTATCAACTATAAATAACTATAGGATGGAAAGTTGGCGGGTTATCGGGAGATAAAAGATAGGATGGCACTTACTTGTGGGTCTCCGATCTCTGGAAGCTGGTTCGTTTCTCCCTGGTCCACCAATTCACAAGCGACGCAGAATTATGTCTCGTAATTGATGACACTCGCGTTAAAAAAGTAATTGATTTAAAAGTATTAGCGGTAGTAAAAAATTATAAATTAGCGGTAATTAAGGTTAGCGGTTGTAAGCGTATTTACAGCGACGGCAACGTACCGTGTTCGGTTTCAAAATCGGAGTGGCTCGTTCAGGCGTATCAGCAGACTGCAGAAATCTTCTTTCTCCTTCGTGCCTAGGGACTAGGATAGGACCAGAGTAAAAGGGAAAAGACATATTTCTGTAATCCAATGAGAGGTGCGTGCGTCGTACATTTAATGGCGCTAACACAGGATATAATTAAAAATTGGCCGAAAAATATAATTGATTGATATAGCAACTAAAACATTTTTTCGATGAATAGTTTTTTTATGTATATCGTTCTAGTTGATGATTTAATTTGTATTTAAAAATATAAAATCTTCACTCGCGTCTATTACTTATTCAACACTACACCAAGACGCAGGTAGAAAAAAAAAATTATATTTAAATTGATACATTAATTTACAAATTTGAAAATAACCGATGTAAAAAATTATTCTATGGAATAAAACATGTGATAATCTATCTCTTTCTCCCAGTTGATGTGCTCATGACTGAACATTCTGCACCTTGGGCCTTGTTTAATGCGACTTGTAGCGAGGCTAGAAACACGGTACCAATTACTCCATCTCTTCTAGCAACATGTCCAAAGTATGATATAATTATTTTCCTGCATATTGCAGAGAGCCTTACGTTTTTGCGGAGCGGTATGCGACGTCAGCACCACATCTCGAAGGCGTCGAGCATGTTTGTTTCATTCCTTTTCAGGGTCCATGTATCGACTTACTGCAGAGTTATAATCAGGCTTATGAGGTTATAGTTATAACACATTATTTTTGTTTTTAAAATTGAAAATTGTTATTTTCACTTATGGAAATGATTTTTTGTATCAATTCTTCAATGCGAGATTATTTTAAATAACGTCTCACTGATCTTGCTTTTCTTATTACGCCCTGTTATTTCTTCATCAGAAAATTTGCAAAATATGCGAGAAATCCTTGAAATTTTCAATTTATATACGCGAACAAAGAAAGGTGAGTTCACGCACCACGCGCGGGATAATGTAGCCAAAATGCTGTCTGACTTTCTCATCACTTTTTACTATGATGATATTTATTAAATTCACAGGTGTGAAGCTGAACGAAAAAAAAAAAATATATATATACATAATATAATGTGTAATATACATAATACAATCGAGTTCTCGTGGTAGAAACGTACATAACACGCGACAGCAAAACTTCACGCTTTATTTTGTTCTTGGTGCCGACACTAGTTTGCAAGTTACATCAGTCATATATTTTACAAATGAGGATACTCTGACGACCATCGTAGCCATTTTCAGCTGACCGACGACGCGGGCGACATCTACCAGGGCTTCCGACGAGAAGTATGTTAACTCTTCATACTTCACGCTTCGGTATGTTCTGTACTCTTCCATTCTCGTTTCTTACTCAATAAACGACTGTATATAAACTTCCACAACTGATAGGAGCTTTGCGAATAAATTTTAGAATTGGCTGAATCCTAATATAAATAGCGGCGGCAAAATAAATTACTTTGCAACTAACACCGATTTTTAATGACTGATTTACATCAAAAATAATAATGTTTGAGCATAAAACTGCATTAAAAGTGAGAAAAAAATAAAAATGTAGATAACTGATTTTGAAAATCAAATGTTAAACTAAATAATTGAATTACTAAATTTTTTTTTTGTGGTGTACTTTCTATCTATAATTGAAGAATCTCGTGCATAGCGAAAAAAATTGTTTGCACTGTGTACATAATTACACTAGTATGCTAGATACGCCTCGAGGTCAATGGTGGCCACTACGCGACCACGGTCAGTATTTCCATAAAACCTATTTTTCGCACAACATATATCACCTATAATAAGACACATGTGCTCTGCCGTGACTGTCTAGCGCCTCACTGGAAAATAATGAGGAATACAGTAATTGGTGTTTACTGGCGTTTATAGTACAATATATTTAAAGAGTTCAACATTTTAAATGTCATGAGCGCGTTTACACGCCAAACATTGCGTGTTATGGCAAGCCATTTAGCGTGATAATACGCACTTTTTGACCTTGTAGAAACTGAAGACCCTTGCAGGGATTAAAGGCATATGTTTTGATCATTTTGCCATTTGTGGATGACAGTTCCCAGCTTTTGATAGATACTTTTGAGACAAGACCCTTTACCCTGTGCGGTGTCTTTCATTTCAAATACGGTCGGCAGTTAAATGATAAAAATATAATGGGTGCAAAAACAGAAGAAAGAATGTGAAATATGATAGACAGAATAAAAATAAAGTAGGCCAAGGAAATAAAGAAAAACGCACGAAATCGAAATATCAACACATCATCTTTACAACTGCTAAGGAACAGAAACACTTAAGTCGTCTTCTTTTTAAAATGAGAGATATCTCCGATAACATAGAATTTTCTATTGAGACGGACACAGTATATATAGTTAATTAAATAATTAAACATTAACATTTCAGAGTATCGGTTCGCGGTACACGTATCGTATGTATCAGAAAATTCCAAAATAGTTGGAATGATAATATTTTTCTTATATTTATAATTTGTGTCTAAATACTCGGTGCACGATTGTATTTCTATTGGTTGTAATACTATTTTTGTGAATTGTATTTGTACGTACTCAAGAATACAATAAAAAATAATTTAATTTATTTTTATGACATTTTATTTGACAAATGTCCATCAGTGCGCGTCGAATCGTAACATAAAACGCACAGACAGCTGTCCGCGACTCGTGCATGATAAAATAAACTAAATTTTCTGTCAATTTTACCACGATAAAGTGTGTGGTTATCGCGTCAAAAAAAAAGTAAATTTATTAGCAATTGTATTTTAGTCATTTTTTACATGAGTTAAGGTTATGAAAATTATTGATTTTTAAATTATTTAGCAATTTTAATAATAATGTTAATCTAATACTTAAAACTATTATTTTGTATAATTATTTTAAATTTTTATATATGGCATTAGGAAGACCGATGAAATATTTTTCAATACAAATTAAATTAATCAACTAGAAAGACGTACAGAAAAAAATTATTCATCTTAAAAATATTTCAGTCGCTACTAGGATCTTTTTTTATCCGGGGAAATACATGATCTAATTTCGCTATATCAACTAAGTAGGTGTACGACAAATTTTTGAATTTATATTCTGCAGCTCGTTAAAATTGATACATTTTGTATTCTATTTTTAAAAGCAATCAAATTTATATTGCGATGAATCTCAAATACATGCTAAGAGTGAGTCAATGAATTTTTATTAAATTTGGATAAACTTTAATACTTTTAAAATTAGCAATATTAACTTTGTGGTTAAAATTCATATTTTTTATTTATTATCTTTGTTTTATTAACCACTGAATTGAGTTTAAATACATCTACCGGTTTCGAAAAATACCATTTTCTTCTTCAGGATGTCATAACTAACTAAAAATATAGCATTGTTTCTTCACCAGAATCTATTTTTAAAAATTATTTAAAAAAAACAACAATTATTTTAAAAATAAATTTAGTACCTAACTCAAATTGCTGCTCAATACAAATTTTGTCGAATAATTTTTAGGAAAAATTTTTAGAATAGGACTCGTAGTTAAATTTAGTTGGCTGTTTAGAATTTCCTGATTACTTTTACATGCTTTGAGTTAGGTACTAAATTTATTTTTTAAATAAATGTTGTTTTTTTAAATAATTTTTAAAAATAGATTCCGGTGAAGAAACGATGATATTTCGAAACCAGTAGATGTATTTAAACTCAATTCAGTAGTTAACAAAACAAAGATAATATAAAAAAAAAATATGGATAAACTATGATATGTAGGTACAGCTTATATATTTTTAAGGAGAACACATTATTATTGTGAAGTTGCAGTTTTTCAGAACATAGTTCTGTAGTATTTAAGACAAATTAAACGAATAAACAAAATTTCGATAGATAAATTTTTTCTGTATTTATTTATATATTTATTGTTTCCGAGGATAGTTCGTAGAACTCTGTAATCACGTATGTGAAAAAAAAAAACATTTAAAAAAAATTCATTTGAGACGCGTTTCGCCTTATACCAAAAATATCTCTTTTGACGTATTGTCTTCTTAGATTGTAATATTATATAGCTATCCTTTTCTAAAAATTACCTTTGATATTAAAACATCAATAGTGTTGAAACTGAACGGTTACTTAGAATGATTAAAATCACTCAAAATGTATGGAAATCCTCAGATATTCAATTAATAATGTTGTCCCTTTTTAACTCATGCAAATGAAATTGTATAGCTGTTCTCGATTATGGTCACAAATACAAGTTGTTGAGTTAAATTGTTAGATTGATAATGCCCTCAAGTAAATTGACCTTTTAACTGCCAACACTATTTCAAATGGAAGACATCACATAGGGCAAGGACTAGGCTTTAAGGGTCTTGACTTATCTATCAAAAGCTGGGACCTGTCGACCACAGATGGCAAAATGATTTAAAAATATGACTTTAATCCCAGAAAATTTTCAAGGTCCTATAGTGCGTGTTAATACGCTTACGGCTTGGAGTAACATACAAAGTTTGGCGTGTTAACGCGCTCGTGGTATTTAAAAGGTTAAACGAGCAGAATCAAAAACAAATGCTTTATTTTCACAATTAATAATTTGTCTTAAATATCACAGATCTATGTTCTGAAAAACTGCAACTTCACAATAATAATCAGTCCCCCTTAGAATTATTTTTTTTTTAGTAGAATTTAGAACCTTGGGTATTCTTGTCGCGCCACGACTTCATGGTAGATTAATTATTGCAAACTTATAATATTATGAATGAATGTCATTTCTTGACTTGAGTTATGTTAAATGATATACAGGGTGGCTTAAAAAAAGTGAGTAGATCTCGTAACACACGAGTTATTTCAAAACATAATATAATTAATTATAATTCAAAATGTATTTTTTTTGCACAATATTTAGCTAATTAGAAAATCATCAAAACACTCCATATTGCATCATCTACAGGGTTGAAATCTGGCCTGTTCGGTGGCCACATGCCTGGTGAGATGAAATTAATATTCTCACGACGAAGAAAGTTGATTGTATTTCTGGCTGTTTGAGATCGAGCTCCTTTCTGCTGTAATGTCTAGTTATACTCCAGGCTTTGTTTTGAAACTCTTTGATCATTTACCTAGCACCCCCAACGTTTTTCAGTTCGCAAATATTTGATCAGAATGCGGTCTTCTGCAGTGATTTTTGTCATTCTAAGACCAAATATAAACAATGGAAAAATTAATAATCAAAGACGGCGACCGAAAATTGTCTAAATAAAACGTAATATAGGTAAATAGATAAGTAAATAAATTAGTAAACTATTTAAGGTATTGTTGATATAGTTAAACTTAATGTAATTATATCACATTTTACGAAATGTTCTCACTTTTTAACCCTGTATAACGTTGTGCTTTATACAATCATTCAACTATACTTTTACACATTTCTTTTACACTCATCAGAATGTACTTATGAAGATTATTCTAACGAACAAGTGTGGGGACGGCGATTCAAATTTCATAAAAAAAAAACGTAATATAGGTAAGTAAGTAAATTAGTAAACTATTTAAGCTATTGTTGATACAGTTAAACTAATTTTGATGTAATTATATCATATTTTACGAAATGTTCTCACTTTTTTTGTGCCACCCTGTATATGTAGATACATAAATGGTATTTTAAAGTGTTTTGTGATTACAGTGTGTAGTGTGTATTGTGCAAGCGATATGAGTCCTTTTCAGAGTGTATTCGTGATACCGAAAACAAAAGCGGTCTGCTCGTGCGATCGTGTACTGTTAGAATAAAGCGAACAAAGGAGTGCTCGCCGAGCGTACATCCTGTGTGCAGCTTTCTCCTCACAAATTAAATTTAAATGTTGGAACGTTAATTCAACAGATAAGAAAGCAAAGCAGAAAAGTCAGAGAATTTTTTAGTCACACGAAAATGTATTCTACAGAAAATATACTTGACGTTGTTGTTCTAGTGGTTAAAACACTATCTTAATTATTTAGTCGCCTCATACCAGAAGACCAGCAAGCCAGTCTTATTTTCATTGCACAAGCGTTTAGCTTTGTTTAAAAATATTAAGTATATCAACGTATTCCGTGCATGCATCTCAATTTTTCATTCTAAATAAAAATTATATGAAAAAATGGTTCCTACGTAATCCGACGTATTCTACTCAATACATCTTATTTTATTTTATTTGGAAAACAATCAGTTAATCGATGTAAATAACCATAGTAAGAATATAACAAAAATTAATGGTGCAAGAATAAAAACGATAAAAATAGAGAACTTTCTCTTTATTGCAGGAATATAAAAAAATCAGTAAAAATAAGAGAAAGGAGAGAAAAAGTAGATAATAAAATAAATTATAATAAAAAGAGAGATATAAGTTAAAAAGAAGAGAATTTTCCATGAGGAACGGGAGGGTGAAGGGGAAGGAAAATGGAATAGGGAATAAAATCTGTGTAATAAAAATAAAATGAAGGACATTAAGGTTTATATATTGTATTTTGATTTACTTGTGGTAACTAAAGTATTGAAAGTGTCTCATCAATTTAACTGTTAGTCGAAATAAAAAATGAGTTCTGTTTGGCATTGGTGTCACAATGTGGAAGGATGAATGTGAGATTAGTTCTAGTTGACCTAGGTGGCACTCGAATGAATATGCGTCTGAGTAAATCAGGACAGCGGTTGGGGTTGATAATATTTTAAAACGTTTTTGTAATACAGCTAAGAAATGCTTTTTAAAATTGTATACTTCAATTTCTTACTGTGGTGGATTTAAACAATTATTAGTTCATATTAACGATTAATAAAAGTAGCGACACTCACATATGTGCGAGAAATTTTGCGTCCCTGTCCAACGTGGAGCGCGCATGCACCACGCCACTGCTCTTAAATAGCCACATTAACCGCGACAGCCTGCGACGGCCGATCGCTTTCTGCTATTTTTAATATTTGAATTTGAATCTGATCTGTGACTGTCCGATTTTCGACCAATGTAAATGGGTTGGAATCCAGCGTCCGAAGCTATTATACGGGTAAATGTAATATTTCGTGTATTTCTGTGTGAATTGAAATCTTCAACAGATAGAAATTATGCAAGCATGCTATCAAATTATAAGTATAACACCGCCAGAGAGTCGATGGAAATTACCGATAAGTCAATACGACTAGAGAACCAATAAGCGTGTAATTCGTGTTTTCAGGGAAGTTTGTTCCCCTCAGATGCGCATGAGCGGACGCCATGACGGTCCGCCATGCTTGTTTTCTAGAATATTCTTTGTTTGAAAGTTTGGAGTGGTTAATCAAGCGATTAATTATATGTATTATAAATGGGGCTGGACAGACGTTGTCAGGGTGCTTGCCCAAGGCGCCAATAAAGTATTTATATATATATATATATATATATAGACATACATATTTTTGTTCTAACAGAGGTGAATACATAATAAACATAAGACATTACTCGTAGTTTATTGTGTGGGATGGAGTAGACTTCACCTCTGATATATACAGCGTTGTCCTGGCTACTTTGCCAGACTGAAATCTGTGTTAAAGTAGCAAGTTTTTTTTTTCCGTGCTATTGTGGTATTATTTAAGTCATTGACAGGAATAAAAAGAGAATTACAAATATGTATAAAAAAGTGAAATAAATTAAAAATATATGTAGTGGGAGTGTTGTAGGACTAGTGAATTATTAGTGAAGGTATTGTATAAATTATATTAGAATGTTGGATATCGATGCTTCTGATTCGTCTCTACCTGATTAAATCATATATTGGGTCCATATTTGTGTAATCTTATTGGAATTGTACGATTTACAGTTGTTACTGAGTGTATTGTATAGTTTCGGAGCTAAGAATGTGTAGAACCTTTGATAAAATGTCGTTTTTGCTCGAAACTGGCGTGTAGATGTTTGTTGTTTGTGTTGTGTTGTGTCTATGATTTATTGCTTGAGGAGAGTTGTTGTTAGTATGGAAATATTGAACGAGATGGGTAGAGTGTCATAGATTTTCAGTTGATTTATTATCTCGGAAGCATCAGCTAACGTGTGATTTGTATTAGTGAGTAATATTACCTCTAAGGTGTGCGGCTATATGCGCACACACGATTTGACATCATGGCGCACACTATTTTTTACAAGACATCTTCTTCATTTGCGGATCATTTGCTATGGCATTGATAGCTGGGGGAGTGCATCATGTATACATATATATCAAGTAAGCATCGCACAGAAGGCTATACACAGAGTAATTCACGTCAGAGCAACTTTTTAGGTAATTTCAAGTTTTGAATATAAGACAATTATATGTGCTGAATATACTAACTAGCTTTCATAGGAGATTAAGCGCTCCATCTGTGAGGACTGAAAGATATTATCCAATAAGAGAAAATAATCTTAAAATCGTTTCAAAAACGAAAACTATATTTGATTCAAGATTATTCATCTTTCAAGCTTCCATAATGTACAATCAAATTGGAAATAGTATTAGAACTTTACGTGACATTAAGGCTTTTAAAAGGGATGTTTCAAATTGGCTGTTGAAAGTAGATAAATCAGATACTGAAAGTACTTACTTAATTACTTAACATCACGCCGTTTCCCCGTGGGGGTAGGCAGAGAAGATAGAGCGCCACACTCTTCTGTCCTGACACACAATTCTCGCCTCATCCACATTCATACATCTTCTCATACAAGCTCGCCGATTGTTGAGGCTTCTAACAGAACCATCCTCCATTATCTGGTCGTGCCAAGTCTTCCGCGGACGTCCTCTATTTCTGGTGCCATCAACACTTGCATCATATATCTTTCTTACCATTCTCTCCTCATTCATCCGTTCCATATGACCGAACCATCTAAGAGATCCTTTCTTAATCTTACTCACTATACTAACATCAGCTTTACATTCTTTTATTATTTCTTCATTCTTTACTCTGTCATAAATAGATTTGCCACAAATACGTCTAAGTGATCTCATTTCTACTGCATTCAGTCTACTTTCGTTCCTTTTCTGCCAGCTCCAGGCCTCACTTCCATACATCGGTGTTGGTACCAGGATTCCATTGTGCACCGCTAGTCTTGCCTCGGTTGACAAATTCCCGTTAGATATAACTCCATTCAAAGCGCCGTTCACTTTATTTCCTGCAGAGTAAACCTTCCTACTGAGAGTAAACTGTTTTATATTATAAAATAATTCTTATAACTGCATTTTGTGTGTTGTACTGACTGCATTATACTAGCTTTGATCTTGCATATTTTCCTTTACCTTGTATGCGCTTACATTTTTGCATATTGTATTGCACATTGGTATCTTCTCATTTACAGTCAAACTAGCCTTATACTTGTATGGTGGTTTTTCTTATTTTGGCATTTCATTAAATATCTTAATCGCACTATACATCGTCGATTTGGCTTTCTTCCTGAATGGCAGTCTCAGTCTATCCCTTCCTCTTGTACGATGCTCGTGTTCATGTTGATTTGCGTCAATTTTTCGTGTAAATTCCGCTGATATTTTCTTATTGACGATTTTGTAAATAATTAGCAATATTTGAATGTTTCCAAGAACACACAATTGCTGAAAATCAGCCGAAGACAAGTCGTAAACCAGTAATTACTCCATACTTTCATATATTTTCCATTAAATATAATAAAAAAATAGCTTTGTCTTTATGAGATATCTGATATTTGTTAAATACCATTATATTAAAATATATTTTCTGCTTAAAGGTCATCATATTTTTAGGGGTTAGGACGGTGGTTAAATGAAATAGATGTTTGTTTGCGCGTTTTGAGGTGTATTACATTATGATGAAAAGACATAGAATGAAATGAATGAATGTGAAATGAAGTGAAGCGGGTTGGCGGTCTCGCTCGGCTCTCGCGAGCCGGCAAGACCGCCGCCGTGAAACGCTGAAACTGGAGAGACTGCCTAGCGGTGAATTTCGAGCCAGGTTTGTAGCAGCAGCCGGCAACGCTGTCGCTAGCGTCGATGCCGACTGAGATGGCGGTGGATTTGAATTCCGGTCGCTACATATTCATATCTTTCAGCATTGCACTGATCCGAGTATATCTATTTTTAATCTGAGTATCAAAGTCTCAAAGCTTTATTTTGCAACACTGACAATTGTTGCATTTCTTCTTCGTTAGCCAAAAAAAATGTTGCCAAACAAATGCACGTTTCCTTTTTATCACTCGTCTGAAAGGCAAACAGATTTATAATTCGTGCTTTGAACTCACCAGTCACCAGAAGAGTATAATCTTGTCTTGTATAAAAAAATTCAAACATCGCTCATTTCGTCTTGCCTGTCTGTTTTTATATACATAAGTACATTTCTTTAAATCACAATCATAATGCGTTGGGAGAAGAAATAATCGCACCCGGCATTAAGAACGAATATAAAAAATCTTTGCCTTTTTAGTGTCAAACTCACGATTTCTTAATCAAAGTAAGTACAGTTTTTGAAAGTGTGCTTTGACCTGGATTATAAGCTTATCAATGAAAATGGATCGTGGTAAAGTTTTGATACATAACCAGTATTTTCACACAATATTCTCAAGACGGGAATATTTTAAAAACATCTAAAATTGATCGTATGTACTGCGAATTCAATGATTTATAACTCTATTAATTATTAATATTTTGCTAATTTAGTAAAATACAAATTTGTCTCCGTGATTTTGGCTTCAAGATTATAAGAAAATATATTTCATTAATGCAATAATTTTCTGTATTAAGACAATTTTGTGGCACGCGGAAAATAAATTTAATGGTCGCTCTCTTTCTTATAATGCTTGTAATTTTTTAATTATAGCAAATAACATTTGGTTTATTAATTTTTTATTAGTGTAAAGGTCCTATCTCAGTAATAGTTATAAAAAAAAATCTAATATATTGTACAACTTATGATATAAATGAATAATAAAAATTCACATTTTCGTAAAAAAAAACGTGAAAATATGTATTATTTTTGAAAGGTAAGCCTTAATAATTGTATAATATTATTAAATATATTAATTATAAAGATATACATATAAAATCAATTTTATCGAAAAATATTGTTACACTACCGGGATTCGAACCTGCATCTCTATTCCAATCTGGGGAAGAAGCATTACAAACTATGCTACAGCAACAGTATTTTTTGACGACAAATTTTAAATAAACTGAATAATTATAACTTCACAATGTGTTCTCCTTAATAATATTATATTATTGTATGTTTACTTCTGATGTATAAAATATTTGTGTAAAACAAATGTCAAATAAATAAATAAATAAATATAAAATAGTGTAGCGTTCTCCTAATGCTCCGTCCCCTATGATTTATGGAAAGTCAGGAGCGCACATAGTCAAAAATCTTCCATCAGATCCAGATACCTGGTTCACGAAACCTTGTTAAGCTTGACGACATCATGTATCTTAAAATGTATCCTCTTAATAATAAATTTCTCAAATTCCTATCAAGATATAATTAATACGACTGGCGCGTGAGGCTTATCCTTGCCTTAGAGAGATAACCAAATTATGAAAATTATTTGCAACTTGCGCCGGCCCTGATCATATGTTCCACGATATACGTTCACACCGAACAAGTCAAACAATGTTGAATTGTGTATTTTTCGAGGGTGATACTTCAGTTTCGTGACGGTGTCGCGTCTCGCCTCCTGGAGTAATAAAAAACATATTTTATTGTTTAGTTTTATATACGTAGTTAATATTTGAAGCTTGATCTTTTAGTGTCAACGTTGAAATATGAAATATTATACCATTAAATTGCATTACTACATACATAGTTACAAAAATAACAGTACAATCATATGAACGTAGGTTGCGGAGATATTCATTTTGAGAATTAATTTCACAGAATAATTGACATTAGTGATAGTAACTGCGATGATTGATAACCGAGGTTATCAGTTATCGGTAAGGTAGATTTAAATGTTGTAGATTTATTTTTAAGTGCATTAGTCTACGATTCTACTAATCATTACGAATAATCAGTTTCCATGGTCACAATCGAAAGCAAAAATGAGACGCAAACCCGACAATAAAAACAAAAATAAAGCAAAACCGAAAATCAAAAGTAATTTAAAGAAGTAACAATTTCTCTAAATCTGTAAACTGTCAAAACGTAAATAGTACATTTTAATATAATATAAAAATAGCTTTATCTCTATGAGATATCTATAATTTGTTTGATAACAATGCCTTTGTAGGTAAAAATCCAGTAATTGTGTGTTCTTGGACATATTCAAATATTGTTAATATAATAAATTGGTCTAAATAAGAAGACATATAAAATTGAAAAATTCATTTTTGAGGCGTATTCTAGTATAGTGTGTTAAAATCATATACAGATAAAGAATGTTGCTCTCCGTGTTTTCAAATAAAAAAATAGATTCTCATTAGTGACGACATCTACGTTGTTTCAGAGAAATGAATATCAAATTTAGACCATAGATGCCGATGGCGTAGTTGTATCCAATACTCGAAGTGTTTCTACATAGTGACATATATACAACTTCCAAAAATTTGATACATATAGAGTATGATTAACGGGTGGAATGGTGAACTTTACAGCTATACTTTCATATCTTCCCATTTTAATATAATATAAAAATAATTCTTTATGAGATATCCATAATTTGTTTAAATAGCTTTCGTTTCTGAACCTACGCCGGCCACACATACATACACAATATACTTCACGATCATAATACTTCGAAAACGTCTAAGCTCCTAAAAATATTTTTACAAATGAAGAACGTAACTAATTTTCTAGAACACTATTCATATATACTACAATTAGTCAATATTATATGAAAATATATTTCGTATACGCAATAATTTTCCATATCAAGGTAATTCAATGGCACGCGAAAAATGTATTTAATGGTCATCGTCTTTCTTACATTGGTTGTATTTTCTTAATTATGGCAAATAACACTCAGATTATTAATTGTATATTAGTATAAATGTCCAATCTAAGTAATATTTTTAAAAAATGACAAATTTAGTGAATTACTTTTGATATAAATGATTAATAAAAACCCACGTTTTCGTAAAAAAACACGAAATTATGAAATATTTTTTAAAGCGAGCTTTTAAGTTAGGCTGAACTGTGTTAGACCACGCCCATTTTTTTAGTAATATATTATATTTTAAACATTAAAATAAAAGTTTTATGACCGAAATAAATATTTGTAATTAAACTAACCTACGCGAGAAAGCAACCCTACAAAGCCTTACAATGTACCAACGTAAAAATAGGTGTAAATACCAACATAAGCAGTAGGTCAAGTCCCTCAAATCACACTTCTGCTGGGAACATTTGGATTAGATCTTTATAGCCGCAACTAATAAATTAACTGATTATAAAATGGTTCGAACACTATTACACGACTGAGGGGCTGAGGTCAGTGGCGTAGCTACAAAAATTGGGCACCGATGCAGAATAGACAAAGGGTCCACTAAATAAGTATTGTATATAATATATACTAATATATTTAATATTTACTACTGCGTAGTTTATATATTAAACTTTTAACAACCGACTCTATTTGAAATGGAAGACATCGCATATGGTAAGATTAGGCTTTAAGGGTCTTGACTTATCTATCAAAAGCTGGGACCTGTCGTTCATAGATGGCAAAATGATTTTAAAATATGAATATAACCCCTGCAAGTTTTCAAAGTCTAAAAGTGCGTATAAACACGCAAAGTTTGGCGTGTTAACGCGCTCATGGCATTTAAAAGGTTAAAGCGTTATAACAAAATTAGTATCTTGTCTCTTATAATGTTAACACTTTCATAAACTGTTTTTAGTTATTTACATTTTTTTTAAATATTTAATTTTCATTTTGCAGCGAAGGTCTGATTCTAAATCCTGCACATTAGCGTGGTACTGCTATTTTTAATGTTTTTACATATTTTCATGAAACACGTGAACAACGATTTAAAAATATATATTATCGGTAATGAAAAAGTATCGACGTTCGCAAAAATATCAATGCGAAATGAAAATTTTTAAGTTCCTGTCTCACGTGGGCCCCGATGCACCGCTTCGACATAGTTACGCCGCTGGCTGAGGCGTTCTGAACATAAATTTTAAACAAAACGCCGGTCGTAAACATGGCCGAGTCCGGGTCCGGGTCCGCATACCCGCAATAGAGACGTCAAAATAATAGTTGGTATAATATAAAGTTTTTTTTTTAACGTTTCTCTATGACATGTGACCCCCCGGAAGTCCACAATTATTTACGACATGCAACGCGGTACTTTTACACTTTGAACGAGTCTTTAAAACGAACCAAAAATTATCCAATCTTGCAAGGAACACATTTTGTTTTGTTTTGACAGCTGCCGTTCATTTATTAAATTTATTTTTGATATCTTAATTAATTAACTGACTTACCATCGTGACGTCACAACAGTGCCGGATTACTAATAGGAAAAGTAGGCACTGGTCTCACCCCTTTTAGAGGCCTACCGTCAACGAGCCAAATTATTTGACAGAATCTTTTTTTAAATACAAATTAAATGTATTAATTAGAAAGATATACATATAAAATCAATTTTATCGAAAAATATTGTTGTTGCTACCGGGGTTCGACGCCGGATCTCTTCCAATCCGGGGAACGTGGATTATCAGATTATGCTATACCAACTCAGTGGATTGACGACAAATTTTAAAACCTATATGTTAGTTTTCAAATGAATACATCTATCGTTCCATTATTTGAAAGTCATCTACTTTGTTTTTATGGAATCTCAAATACGGATTCGAACCTGCATCTCTTCCAATTTATCCACTCTATTTGTATAGCATAATCGGATAATGCACGTTACACGGATCGGAAGAGATCCAGGATCGAATACCGGTAGCAACATCGATATTGTTTGATAAAATTGATTTTATATGTATATCTTTCTAATTAATACATTTAATTAGTATTTCAAATATCATATTCTGAATAATTACAACTTCATAATAAGAATGTGTTCTCCTTAATAGATTTTTTTTTAATTAACCCGATGAAACGAAAAAATTACATTAAGGACTATACGCAAAATACTGCATTGATGTAATGTGCCTATTAATGATTTAAGAGGTCCAAGTTCGAATCCCTGTACCAATGAAATATTTTTTGCTAAATAGATTTTTTCTTTATTATTTTTCAAGTCGATTATTTTAGTTTGAAATGAAATAGCACAGAACTATGTGTTCTTAAAAATATTATTATGGTTACAATTTTAGACATCAAAGACTGCGTCATGTTGTAATGGAGTAATGATAGCTTAACCACTATTTGGAGACCCCAAGTATTTTATATGTTTAAGTTTTATACATTTCGTTTTGATAGTTGAATTTATCTTTATCGGTAGTACATGTCATAACCAATTTTAACTGCATGGTTAGATAATTTCAATAATTAAGTAGAAATAATTTTGTAACTTATTAAGTTAACCATAACGTTATAAAGAATGTTTTTTTTTTTTGAGGTATAGAACTTTAAAATGAAATAAAACACCTCAAAATCGTGGTAATGGCCACGGTGTTGTGTTTATTGAAAAGATAATTTTATGACATTAGTGTTTAAATATGATTTCGCGAATAAGGACGCCATGGCTGACTCGAATATAGCGCAATCTGTGCATATATCTGTGCAATCTCGCAATAGCGCAACGTGACTGACGTTGGCTTCCAAGTCGTCTATTGTCTCTCGTTTATCGGCGTAGACTAGCGACTTCACATTTACCAACAGAAAATAATCCAAAGGTGTTAATTCACACGATCTTGGAGGCCAATTCGCAGGTCCATTACGCGAAATTATGCGCTCATCGAATGTTTCCTTCGATAAATTGATTGTGGCGCGCGCTGTGTGGCATGTTGCGTCGTCTTGTTGAAACCACATCTCTTCCACATTAATGTCATTCAATTGGGGAACAAAAGAATCGGTAATCATGGATCTACAGCTCCTCCTCAATACTACGCTCCATTGCAGCAACAACTTCTTCGGCGCGCACTGTACATAGTCTCTGCGGATGCGTATTATCAATTAGAGCATGCGTGGTGCGAAAACTAACCATGGTTATTGGAATTACTTGCTCAGATGGACGATTATGTCAACCGTAAAATGGACGTAGCGCACGGTGAGTAACCACCACGATAATAGTAACCGCGATTCTTGTAATAAATTTGCACAATTCGCAAGCATTGTTTTGGCGTAAATATATTCATGCTGGAATGGCAAACCAAACTGAGCACAAATCAGCTGTCAAGTTGGCTATCGCTGGAAAAAGTATTGCCAATTCGAAAAACAAATCTCTAAAAAAACACCCTTTTGTTTCACACCGGGTAGAGAGGATAAGGCGCCACAATCTTTTGTCCTTATACACTAATCTCGCCTTGTTCATATTCATATATCTTCTCACGCAAGCTCATCTATTATTGAGGCTTCTAATAAGACCATGTTCTAGTGTGTGGTTTACTTAATCGAGTTAAGTCTTTCATATATCTTTCTTACCATTGTCCCCTCATTCATCCATTCCACAAGACTACACCATCTAATGGACTCTTTTAAACCTTTATTAGTTTTATACCAGTGGCGTAACTAAGCCAATGCGGTGCATTGTGGCCCGAAAGGTTCGCACTCTACAATACATTCGGTATAGATTTTTTTGCGATACTTTTTGCTAATATATATGAATAAATTTAAATGGAATTATGAACATTATAAAACAAGCGCGTGACAGCATTATCGATTTATATAATGTACCCCGCTAATATGTCGGGCCAGGGACCGAACTATTGCCATAATATAAAGAAAAAGTTTTTTCAGTCGCGAGTGCATAAAATGCACAAATGCATAAAAACTCTTTTCCTTCTTTCATTAAAGCATTTATTTTATAAGAAACAAGAGACCAATTTTTTTTTTTACTATTTAATGAATAAAATTACGCAGTCGTAATATTCTTATCTTAAATATAATATAATATAGTATACGAGGGAGGGTGCTTCCGTTCTGTAATGAGGCGCAATACCTTTTTTAAATTTTGCATTGGTGCTCTATTTTTTAAGTTACGCCACTGTATAAATGTATTTACCGCATACACACACGCCTCATGCACATCAGAAACAGAACATAGTAATAAATCAGTGATCAGGTCAAATGATGAATTCACCGTTTCCGAGGTAAGTTTGTAGAATTCCATAATCAAATATGTGAAAATAAAACAATTGTTTTTTTATTCTACTCGTTTAATTTACTCGAGACGCGTTTCGCCTTGTAAGGGCTAACAATTTAACTCAACATCTTGTATTTACAACTGTAACGGGAGACAGCTATACAGTTTTATTTGCATTAGATGAAAAGAGACAACGCTATTCGTTGAAATTTTGAGGATTTCGTTACATTTTTAATGATTTTAATTATTTTTTGTAAGCATTCTGTTTCAACGCTAATGATATTTTATTGTTATATTAATTGTAGCGTGTAGAAAGAGACAGGTGTATATAGTATTATGATATAATGAGAGACAGGACAGATAATTTTTGAGGACTTACAGTGTGAAATTTATCGCGTGTGTAATTTTTGCTGTGTATTTATATATTATTACAGCGACACAATGCTAGCTTGTTAGAATTAGCTTTTTACTTTCGTTGAAACATATTGTTACATTGGAGAGTAAAAAGAACAATGATTGAAAATGTAAAAAGACAGTGAAAACGAAACGCATGCACACGTCAACTAATGCCGCGTTGAATAACAATAATATTTCCCACAGGATATGTCGAAATCCATCAAACTCCACGAATAGAACAATCTGACTCTAATGAGGCGGCAAAGCGCATTTAAATTCAAAAAAGGAATAAATGCGTCGTGTAGGTCGTGCGCGGCGCATTCCGCGCCCTTTGTTCCTTTTTGCTACGTGGACAGGGCCGCGCCGTGAGAACCGCCGGCGGGCCGCTGCAGCGGACGCCGCTACAAAGGAGTGCCAAATGACGTTAAATATTAGAAATTAACTAATTTATTGATTTCGTGAAGATTAGCGGTCTCCTGTTTGATCAGTACAATCGTAACAGACTACTTTATTGTGAGAACTGTCACTTTTGTATGTGAGTGTCAGATGAGTGGTGGGGTAATGGGATATAAGAGGACGTCGTTGGGGGAACGGGTCTCTTTCCCATCGCGCCTTCGAAATAGTAGTAATAAATATCTGAATTATATTCTGCAAATAAATTGTTGAAATAAACTATAATTGTTACATGTATCTATCGAGTTTCATTTACAAGAACTAAACCGAGCAGCTAGAGAGTACACATAGAGGATAGAACGCCAGAGGGAATCTGGTGGTATTTCCAAAGGCACCACACTGGCGCAGTCAAATTTGAAAGTTACCACATTTATAATATCAGTTACTTTGTAATGTCGTTGTTTTCATATTCACAATAAAACATTGTACGAGTATGCACGCTGGGTTGGGTTAGCTTTTGTACTGCACTTCTCAAAACTAGTAGTGAAAATACCTCACAACTAATCTATTTTATAGTTTTAACGTAGCACACATATATGTCCAAAGTGACAGTTCTCACATTTACGTTTGTGGATCCTCGGGGGCTTGAATAGTCCAATCCTAGATCCACAAGTTCCGGACATCTTGGGCATGGCAAGGCCATCTTTATCTGTTACGTTTTCTCTTCCTGATTGCGACACGCTGTTGGTGTGATGTCAGGTGCTACTGCGCTGCCATTGGGCACCAGCTAAGCCTCCAGATTGGCCAGTCTGCAGCGTGGGTTTACATATGAGCGTTTGCCTTGGAATTGCTGCAATACGCAATCTCCTTTAGTAGTCTGGTTTCAGGCACTTTAACTACATGGCCAACCCATCATGAAATAACTGTATAAATAAATACAATTAAGAAAATTGCATCAACCAATTCCAATTCACATCTGTCAGAAAAGCTTTCTTTTTCAGTCGCATTTGCATTCCCGCCCCTGACAATCTCATTCTCTATGGCGATATAAATTGTCTGCGCATTTTCATTGTCTATGAAATGATAGTTGTTGCCTCCTCGACTTGTTTATGTGCTTATTTATATTTAACTGATTTGAATACGGACTACAATGTAAAATTGCATTCCGCCGATCGTACAAGAGGCACCAAGATCGCCAACCATTTAAAACAAACGAAATCTTTCTATTAAGGAGAACACATTCTTATTATGAAGTTGTAATTATTCAAAACAGACGGTCTGTGATGTTTTTGACACTAATTAGAAAGATATACATATAAAAATAATTTTATCGATCTCTTCCAATCCGGGTAACGTGCATTATCCGATTATGCTATACCAATACAGTGGATTGACGACAAATTTTCGAACCTATTTGTTACGCTTTCCAAATGAATACATCTATCGTTCCATTATTTGAAAGCCATCTACTTTGTTTTTACGGAATCTCAAATACCTTTGAGTAAACCACGGGATTCGAACTTGGATCTCTTCCAATCCACTATATTGGCATAGCATAATCGGATTATGCACGTTCCCCGGATTGGAAGAGATCCAGGTTCGAATCCCGGTAGCAACAGCAATATTTTTCAATAAAATTGATTTTATATAAATTATAAAATTAAATAATACATTTAATTTGTATTTGAAATATTTTTAATTTTATGATTATGCGAAGTTCTAAACATGATTTGACACCTAACCTAACTAAATAAATAAAAAGATAAATATATACGGTGAAATATTTTTTTTATTCTGATAGTGAAATATGGTCGCTTCTCTATACAGTTAAAATGAAAGGTTGATATTGCCAAGAACTCGTATAAATACGAGTTAACTTGTATAAATACGATAAATTATTTAGGTACAACAACATTATATATGTATATAACCTACTTTCCTTGTTCCAAAAATGTATAATTATAAAATAAATATATTCTCGACATATGCACGATACGGTTTTAATAATGGCTTGCGAGAGTAAGCCGTTCGCACGCATATATCAAATGAAAGATTCCATAATCTTTTGGCACTGCGTCACTTGACTGGATATGAAAAATATATACGTTTCTTGACCACGCTGACAGATTGTAATGTTTACGTTTGTTCAATAATCATTTATGTAAACGCAATTTCAGTTTTTTCAGACTTTAAGTAGAATAAGTTCATACGTAAGAAGACCGTTTGTACAATTCCAGGGAGAGCAATACATAATGCACTAGCAGAAAAGCAATCGGCGATAGCCGGCAATAGAAGACTGTTCCAATTCAGACTCTGCAGCAGCTCTTTTACTCCATCTTCTTGAGATCCGTGCTTTCTACATCTTCTAGACGTGACCCACCCACGTACTTTGTAATTCAGTGTGAAGTTTGGTTACTATTCAAAACATAAATCAATCCTCCTGAAATGGATGAAACCTGCCAGTCGGCATTTCTTTATATACATACATTGTGATGTTTGATTTTCGCGCCGAGGTCTGGGTAGCCTACTTTGGCCGTCTAAATGGACGAATCCGGGACGAGAATACTACTCTGGCAAGCACCTGAGCAAAACGTCACATTTGGGGGGAACGCTTGTAAATAGGCGCGTCAGTGGAGCCGCGCTCCGGAGGAATAATGCGGCGGAAGGTGGCGGAGATTAAGAGTACGATCACCGCGGTGGACTCACAGATGGATGGTCCTGGTCCACCCACGAGTTGAGGAGAGAGCACGCGTGCGATGGCTGATAGATAGGCGTTAAGGACAAGGCTAAGACGAGATGGTGTCCGGTCTATCTCCTAGAGCTCTCAGCTCACAGAGAACACTTTTCGTGCATCCAATGTCGGGTAGGATTAATTGTGTTCTATGAATAAATTTGTAAAGAGAAAATCAGAATGCCTTTGAATCAACAATCACACACACACTTGAGGACCCAGACTGAGCTAGATCGGTGGCGGCCCCTATGGCTTCCCATCCTCTAGGGTCCAAAGCACCGTAACAATACACTGTTGTATTGTATCTTAAATGAATACTTTTTCTTAAAAAATATCATGTTATCGACCGTTCTGATCAAATTTTTATTTCCATTTAGAGCCCTGGACAATTAGAGGTCTTCAGTTTTGGGCTAGCGTTGCGTTCTTTTCACATTTAAAAATGATAGGAACTGAAATGTAGAGTTATCATTTGAACATCATTGTGTACTTCACCAATGATAATACTGTGGTGTACATGGATACATCTCGCTATCTGGCGATACACGCGGCACATACACATAGTTGTGGGTATCCGGTTAGTTCTGGTTTTTTTACTAAGATCTTTGGTATCCGGGAATCTTCTCCGAAATCGCCAAATCAATAATAATTCAATCAACACCACAGTCACAATCGCCATCTTTAAATCTCGCATAAAACTTTTGCTCACGATTTGAGTCAGGAAATCAATATTGCATCGAATTGTTTATGACCGCTGACCCGATCACCTCTATCGCCAAGCAGTTACGGACACGGTAAACTATACCACATTACAAAAAGATACGCGCAGTGACGCGCGTCTTGGAATTATGTTACAGTCAAACCTCACACCTTTTGGTTAACGTGTCAGCTGGTCTTGCAACGGTCCACCGAGGTCACCGTAGAGATGAATCACAAGCGTGGGAAATGTCTTAGTAAGCGATCTGCGTGGAATGGTACAAATTTGCGATAAGATGAACGTTTTTGTATTGTAAACAGATGGAAGAGAGACATTTCAATTTTAATTCCACTTTAGCCATTACAAGGTATGGCAGCAGATCTAGAAGTTTCGGAGAAAACTAAAAAACAAAGTTATATTTTAATAATACTCACAATATTTCATAAAGTAAAATAAAAAATGTACATTTGAATTATTAAGGAGAACATATTTCTATATATGATACGTTGTAATTATTCAGAACATAGGTCTGTGATATTTTATATAGTAGTTAATTAAAAGTAATGTAGATGGCTTTCAAATAATGGAACGACAGATGTATTCATTTGAAAAAGTGTAACATGTAGGTTCGAAAATTTGTCGTCAAAAATATTGTCGCTGTAGCATAGTTGGTAATGCACCTTCCCCGGATTGGAAAAGACATCCAGGTTCGAATCCCGGTAACGCAACAGCAATATTTTTCGACAAAATTGATTTTATAATTAATACATTTAATTACCTATTTATGTGAAACCAACTTTGGTGGAAAGTTTTTTTTTTTGATACATAATTGGACATCATCTGATATTTTGGTAAAAATTGACTATTGTTTATCTAAATCGATGCCTTTGAGATGTGGTGCTGGAGACACATGTTGCTCATATGGAAGGCGAGATGAACGAATGTCTCCATTCTGCAGGAGCTGAACGACGAGAATAGACTCTCAACCGAACCGCCTAAGACGAATTCGTCAATTTTTGGACATCTTGCGAGAAGGGGTGATAGCTTGAAGAAGCATGTTGTGGTTGGACACATCCGAGGACAGAGGAAAAGGAAGATCTCCAAATGAAAAAGGCAACAGGCACATCTTTAGTGACAGCTCTAAGATATGCAGGAGCCGAAAGAAATGGAGTCATATTGTCAAGAGGGTATTAATTAATTAAAATTTAAAAAAAAAATTGAGATGCGTACGCGGAATACGCGTCACATCAATATTCTTACTATTTTCAAACTAAGCTAAACGCTTGAGCTATGAAAATAGTACAATGATGGATGTACCAAAATTCTTACAATAATTTTCTCTTTAAAATTAAAACTGTATTAAAAACATGTCGAATTTTCTAGCAGCGTAAGAAATAACAAGAAAACAAAATTATATTTTAGTAGTACTTGTAATATAATATCAGGTAGAGATGAATCAGAAGCATGGCTATCCAACATTCAAATATAATTTATACAATACCTTCACTAATAATTCACTAGTCCTACAACACTCCCACTCCATATATTTTTATTTTTTTATACATATTTGTAATTCTCTTTTTATTCCTGTCGATAAATAACACCACAACAGCACGAAAAAGAAAAACTGGCTACTTTAACACAGACTTCAGTCTAGCAAAGTAGCCAGGACAACGCTGTATATATCAGAGGTGAAGTCTACTCCATCCCACACAATAAACTATGAGAATGTCTTATGTTTATTATGTATCCACCTATGTTAGAACAAAAATATATATGTCGATATATATATATAAAATAAATAAAAATATTTTATTAGAGCAACTACTATTGATTTGAACACAAATAAAATATATAGAACGTGCCAAGAATCGGTTTACGATTATTCTAATTTATATAGCGACATTTTCGTAAAAAAAAATCACCTCGGCGACGGACCCAACTTCGCCGAATAAATCGAAAAATTAATATTCTATACTTGAAACATATACTCCATATTCCATTGCGTTGGAGAATTGTCGATTTGTTTGTAGAATATTTCTACAACAATTTAAATATTTATACTCTCCTACGACCCGAGTATATGAACAAAAGTTTACTCCTAAAATATACACGAAACTGCGAGCTGAAATCGACACGTAGGTGCTCCAAGTTGAAGTTGATTGATTTACGCGAAAACACCCAGTCATTATTATACAAATTTCTAACCTAAATAGACCCAAGTCAATGAGAAATGCCGAATTTTGCCAATATATTACTACAACAAAACATGTCGTATTGTTAACTTAATACAGGCGTATCTCGCTTTAAGGCGCTTCGCTAATACGACCATTTGAAAATTTTAATAAATATTTTTTATTTTTGAAGTTGCATCGCTCTTACGGCGCAGTGTTGACGCTGCGGCGCACATCACGTAACGATTGGAGTTTTTAAGCTTTCTGAAAGAAGGCTGTGAATGTAAGTTAAATTGTATATTTACTTTAACTAACTTAATATTTTTAACTTTATTCTCTCGGAAACGTTAACGTTTTTAAACATCCGCCATTTTGAAATAAGGCGGCGAATTAGGATGGCTGCGGAACTTGGCTGAGATTTTTTCAAAAATTTTTCAAAAAAGATTGATCGAAATAGGTAAGATCAAAAGCACGGGAAGTATCGCGTCCACAAATGCGTAAGTTCGTAACATTTTTATTTTCCAAGGATAGTATTTTGGAAAGAATTTTTTTGACACATGTTAGTATCATCCAGATTCCTGATATTGTTTTATTGAATACATCGGGAAGGCGGCATAAACTGATTTTTTAGCATGATAATGCCCGTTCACATATTGTTAACATTACAAAAGCGGTTATTTAAGAGTTCAGTTGAGAGATTCATCAGATATCCAAAAATCTCTAAAGAATTTCCGATAATATCGGTGATGCTCCTTAAAATTGGCTTGACGACTTCTTCACTTCCAAACCGCAGGATTTCTTCAGGCGTGGAATAGAAAAACTGTCAGAACTTTGGAAATCAATCATAAGCAACGGGTGGAGAATGTATGATTGATTAGTTTATGTATTTTGTTTACATATAAAAAATAAAAAAAGTAATAAAAACGCTATTAATTTACTAGGAAATATATCTAAAAATTAGTTGCAATAATATCGTGTCCAGCTATTAAAGGACAAACAAGCAAACATTCTCCTTTATAAATTTAAATAAAATAGTTGATGACCTCACCAATGTATTTTTAGCGAGAAAAGTCCTTGTAAAACACTTTTAGTTCTAGTAACAACATGATTTAGAAATTTTTACCCGAACAAATCACGTCAGTACTTACGTGGTCAAACTTATTAACATAATTCTATTGTGTAACTTTGACTCGCTGAATTACAATCTTGTAATCTTGAAAGTCATCAAATAAAATACGCCACGACACCTTGAAAAGAAAGCCTTTCAGCATTGCGTACAGCCTATCTGCAAGTCAGCGACCTCAATTTTTTTTATGAGTATAAAAACGTGATAAACTGAAAGGAACTCGAAGAACGATGAATTTTCAATAATATTTAAATGTATTAATTATAAATATACACATATAAAATCAATTCTATCGAAAAATACTGTTGTTGCGCTACCGGGATTCGAACCTGGATCTCTTTTCCAATCCGGAGCAGGTGCATTACGAACTATGCAACAGCGACTGTATTTTTGACGACAAATTTTCGTACCCATATGTTACACTTTTTCAAATGAATACATCTACCGTTCCATTATTTGAAAGCCATCTACTTTTACAGAATCTCAAATATCTATGAGTAAATCGATAGCAGACGCCAGTAATAACAATTCATTTGTATTAAATTTTTGGACACATTGATACAACTTATATATTATTAATGTATTAAGTGGCGCAACAACAGTATTTTTCGATTTTTCGATTGTAATTAATACATTTAATTAGTATTTAAAATATCACAGACATATATTTTGAATAATTACAACTTCACAATGAGAATGTGTTCTCCTTAATAACAATATATTTATTAATGGTCCTCTTATAATGGATGATAATCCCTATAATCTGGTTTAAAATACAAAATAAAAAAAACACCTTCTTCCAAAAATAATCTAGTTTCGAGACTATAAAGTCTCATTCGAGTGCACGGGCCATAATATAAATAATCCGTATGCATTATTGTCAGTTGGAAAACCGTATTATTTATTTTACTTTACATTATCGTTTATTAAATATCACTACAAACGGCTGTTGTGCATTCTGTATATTTAGCCACGACATTAACCGCTTGGCTATGGAAAGCATTGCAAGTGATTCGCGTCACCGCTGGACCGGCACCTCTTATATTATATTACATATTTAAATGATTATGTTTGAATGAGTAACGTTTGCATAAATTGGTTAAGTTAGGTTAGGTTAAGTGGAGTTCACTTCACGTTTTTTTTTTTAAAATAATACATTATGTTTAGCAACAAGATTGCTTTCTGCTATTGTGTATAGATGTTAGATTCACCTTTTTCAGGTTTGCTTAATTACTGTGTGAAAACTTATTTAAAAAGCAAACATCGCGAATGTGAAATTATAGGTGAAAGTTATCAGTGAAAACAATTCAATTGTCTATCATGTAAACAAACGTATGCGAGCAACTGTGATAAAATTGCACATTGTTGCGAAGCAATATTATGGATTTAAAACACTCAAAAGTTTGCTATTCCCAGGCATAAATTCAGTAGTAGGCATACAACTAACGACATGTTTGAACAGCTGTCGAAAGCAGAACAAATAGATTTATATTTCGAGAATTATTAAGAATATCGAAAAATATTTTAAAACTTCAAATGTTCATCAAATGTTCATCAAATGTAAAATGTGTCTGATTTTATGTGTAAAGCTGGTCATCTTACCCTCGCTTCAGGTCAAGGATCAGCAATTCCTCACGTCTTCAAAACCCTGCACAGTCACACCATACACATCCGAAGCCTGGCCATGATTATTCGCACATAAAATTTAACAAAAAATAAGGTCTAACTTGAACTTGTTTGAAAGTATTCCATTTTTCAATAATTCCACAATATATCACATCTATTGACACTTAAACTCTTCACATGAAATTTGCAATAACCTGTATTTTTTTTTATAGGCGAAAATGCCACCGTCAAGAATCCATTAGAAAAACAATATCGGCCAATCGTTTCGTGTGTGCGATGCAACGCGCTTTGCAAAACGAGGAATTCAATGCCAGCGCACGTTATACGAGAGCCACCTAATCAGAAAAATATATATTAAGTAACTAAGAAAACAGGTGTAATATTGTTGTCGGTTCCTTTTAACTAGGTGGTACTCGCTGTGCTTAATTATTTGTGGAGCTCGTGGAGTTTCGGCTTCGTACGATCGCATTTTAGTTTAGTTTTCTCACGACTTCGGCAGATGTCGGTCGCGTCGCCCGCGCGTTCTTTGAGATATCGAGAATACCGTCTCGTCTAGCCGCAAACTTCGAACGACGGCTCGCTGCAGTTATATTATTATTGAAAATTGTGAAAAAGAAAAATGGTACGATTCATCGATTGAGTCATGTGAACTATGTCGTACAGCACATTAGCACGCGTTGTTTTGAAAATTAAGTGAGTTTACGAGTGTGTTTCAGTAAATTTTGATTGGATGCGTGTTCGCCGCTTGTGACGGTTTTTTGTTTTGTTTTTTGTTTTGTTTTTGTTATATGTAATATACGTGAAGTTTTACGATTTTAGCGAGAATAAACGGTGCATACAAAGCAGTACTGATTTTAAATGCGCATTATGCTCTGCTAACTGTTATAAGAGCCGTATTGTGCAAATATTTACTGCTATTTCATCTGTCACAGTCGTCGCGAAAATTCAAAACAATAGCTTTCATCTCTTTCTTTCGTCGAAAGGTTTCACATTTCATCAACTTCTCGTGTTACTACGCATTCTTTGCTTTCATTTCGGTGCACCGCGATATTACTACGTACTTGAATATAGTTTTCTTCAGTTCCCTTTTTAGGATATCTGCGCAACTAATCACTTCAAATTAATGACCCTGATTCTATTGTTTTGAAACAAAACATGACATGTAACATTTTCCTGAGAGAATGCGTAAAATTCCGTGAGTTTATTCATGTTTATAAGTTTATATTAATGATTTTAACTAGAAAATATTTACATATTTGTTTATTTATTTATGTACTATATATTTGGGATTGCCTATAGCGAATTAAACAAGATTTTTTATTATCATTATAATCTTGTTTTAGTAAAACTTCTACAGTTTGGCCACAAATAATAAATAACTATTTTTCATGTTGAAATCTTTCTTTTTTTATAACTTTCATTGATTATTGTATCATTAACGTTCTCTTTGACAACATCCTTCATATAATTACTTAGTGAATAATGACTTTTTATCAGCTGATGCCTGTTTTGAGATTATCAACTGACGAATATTTCACGTAGATACAAACATCAGTTTATTCCAAAACAATGTGGGTACTCGGCAAGGATGTACATAATATAATATAATATAGTATGGATTATGTTATATTTCTTAAATATATTAAATCGTGAATGTACTTATCTATCACCTACGTTAACGAAAATATATGTAACACTCGAGGTAAATATCGCGGATATACAGAAGAATGCTCAGATTTATATATTAAAAATTAGTGAAAGACTAATTTACTATCTCCTGAAACGAGGCAACGAACCTCCGACTGCTTGGTCTTTAGACTTGCCTGAACCTGATGTTTTCCATGCGAAAGATATGTCCAAGCCAACATAACTTTTTAAATTTTGATTTAATCTCGTTTAGAGTACTGGGCCCGTTTGGCCACCTCGCTCTTCCACCATGAAGTGTGCCCGATGGAGCAAATCTTGCCAGTTTTGTAGATCTCACTAACCCTGGGAAAATCTATCAAAAGTGTCGATATCAAATGTATTTCAGGGGCGGACTTTTTGAGCCCCGATACTATTAATTTATTTTTAAATTACCGGCTCCAATTGAATCTTTTACTCTAGACGTAATATATTACAGTTATACATAAAGTAAAATAAAAACGAAAAATATAAAATAAAAACAAAAATACACGGAAAAATAATACACAGTAATAAAAATGATATAAATTTCCGAAGTATATAAAAATTTTAAAGTATATAAATTTTGTCAAGCACTACCTTTAACAATAATTAAATATATTTTTAATATTAATTAACATCTCGATCTGCCAGTCATAAATAAACATTTTAGAATTCCTCTGTATTTCGGTAATGCTATGTTTCATACATTAGCAGCGTCCGCATACTTCTTACCCGAGTCTTGAATCCTATGTAATGGAGAATTAAACTGAGCAATCGTCCCAATATTGTTACAGTAATAAGGTAAAATGATTCTAGTGTTTCTGGCAGATTTAGCTGCAATAAATCAGGGCTATCAATTTCTCAGCTTTAATAAGTTCATTGAACATAAGAGAAAATCATAATTTAATTGCTCTGTGGTATATTCAGTTTACGATTGACAAATCTCAGATATTTACTTTATACTCTTTCAATTGTGCGAGAACGCGCATTGTAAAAAGCTGACCATACAGTCGAATTATACTCAACCTGACTTCTCACTAATGATACGTGTAAAGGGTGTTTTTTTTAGAGGTTTGTTTTTCGAATTGATAACACTTTTTCTAGCGACAGCCAATTTGACAGCTAATTTGATCTGTTTGGTTTGCCATTTCAACATGAATAGACTTACGTCAGAACAACGCTTGCAAATTTATTTCGAAAATCGTGGTTCATTTCGTGCATTACGTCCATATTACGGTCGACATAATCGTCCATTCGAGCAAGTAATTCGAATAACCATGGATCGTTTTCGCACCACGCATACTCTAATTGATAATACGCTTCCGCAGAGATGTCGTACAATGCGCACTGAAGAAGCTTTCGCTGCAGTGGAGCGTAGCATTGAGGAGTTCCCGAATTAGTCATTCGCTATCCATGATTACTGACTTTTTCCTTCCCCAACTGAATGGTATTAATGTGGAAGAGCTGCGGTTTCAACAAGATGGCGCAACATGCCACACAGAAACATTCGATGAGCGCATTATGGACCTGTAAAATGGCCTCTATGATCGTGTGATTGAACACCTTTAGATTATTTTCTGTGGGGATATATGAAGTCGCTAGTCTACGCCAATAAACCAGAGACGACTTGGAAGCCAACATCCGTCGCGTTATTGCCGATATACTCCCCCAGCTGCTCCAAAAAGTGGTCGAAAATTGGACATCTAGATTGCGCTTTATTCGAGCCAGCCGCGGCGCCCATATGCGCGAAATCATATTTAAATACTGATAGCAAAAAATTATCTTTCCAATAAAGCCAATATCGTGGGTTTTATTTAATTTTTAAGTTACCTCTAAAAAAAACACCTTTTAGATGTATACTATGGAAATTAAATGTATTGAGTTAAGTCCGAGCTGGATTCTTCTTCATGAAGAAAGTATTGTGTAGCCAAATTCTGAACTTATATTAGCGTATGAGAATGAAAATTTCAAGATTAAATAGTAAAACATCAGGGTGAGGTAAGTGGGAGGGATATTGATCGACGCGCGTGATTTGCGGATATACCAGTCGCAATGTGTCACTGGTCGGGAGAGCACCGCGATTTCGCGATTGAACAATATTTAAAGTGTGGTGATTTATCGGTTCGTACGCGCCGCGCTTTTTGTACTCACTTTAATATTCGACGAGTAAATGATGAAAAAAAAAAATTGTTAGTCACTAATAACAATATACGATACGATATACTTTACGTATGCGAAATAAAAAATAAATCCAGAACATGAAGTCATCCAAAATAATATCAGGTAAAATTGGTAGCCTCTCCTGCTTTGAAAGTTCTAGAACATTCTGACTGAACAACGTAAGGTTCGAGAAGATCACGATCCAACTATTCGAACTATTGCAAGCAAAATTATGTTCGCTACGTTCATCAATACTACGTATATTAATTATACGAAAAAATACCACGGATCTCGGACCTAAATTATTTAAAAATAATAACTAAATTAGAATCAGCATTTTCTAGATTTCCTAAAAAAATAATCATAGAATTCTGAAATTGTAAATTGTTAATTTATTATATTATTCCGATATTAGTTTTTCTGTTCGCAATGAAGGGAAAGTTAATTGGAAAATTCATACAATGAAGTGCAGTGTCGCTATTTATTTAAAATGTCATTTTTGTTCCGAAGATTCATTTTTTCAATCAAAGATTATTTAATTTATATTTTTGTAAGTATTTTTTTCATAACGACAAATTTTCAAAGTTGAAACGTCAAACTATTTCTCTTTACGTTGGTTATTACAAAGTGTTTGTGGCGTTTCTTAGTATATTCCAGTTCAGATAGAAATGTAGAAAAACTGACGAGCTCGATAAAGTAACGGCATTGTAAATATAAAAAGTGGGCTGCCAATACGAGGGGCTCGCTTAATCTCAGGACTATTCGCGGTGTTCCGAGGAAGGGGCGGATTTTTTATCACATATTTTATATGCAATAATTATTAAAGTAATCGAATGAAGTATGAAGGTTAATCGTTATAACATCGTTCACAAAAATGTTGCGTTGAACATCTATGAACATCTGGAAGCAATATATATCAAACATCGGTGTTGTAAAGCATTGTTAGACTACACAATAGATAAGGTCTAGATCTCTTTTAATATGGATCCGAAATAAATATATTTTACTATAAATTTTAAAAGACAACGAAGTCTTATGTTTCATAATACATTTAAACCATCTACATTTAGGTACTGATTTGATCTGAGAATATTGTTTTTCCTCAATATAACAAGGGGCTCGTCGGCCTAAATCAAATTTAACAAGAGGGTCGCGCGAGCTCCTCCGAGCCCCCTCCTTTATATGTCCTTAAAAAGTGTTTTGTGGTGTTATGAAAAAGTATCGCTTTAACCATGTCTTAGGACTGCTTTTAAACGTTATTATTTAAACTGTTATTGTCACTGTGATTGTGTTCGATTATAACGATGATTGATAACTGATTCTTGGAGCAATGTCTGGTACACTAAAAAGTAAGCCTGCGACAGTTAAATCTCAGTTACCAACCATTGACACAATCCCAGTCACGTAACGGTATACCGTTACTAGTTAGTAATATTATTTTGACTTCCAGGAATCAGATTCCAACAGGTCATGTAAATGCTAAAATAATAAAATAAATAAATAATGTAATAACCTCCATAAAAACGGCCACCCGCAAGACTTTTTGCAGTCAAGCGTGCTGATGACATCATATCGTCGGCACCAATTATCGCCAGTCCCACCATCGAAGTCCTGTGTTCAATATTGTATTACAGTCAATTTTAGATTATCCAGTGTCGCATTTTCTGTTCTGAAGAAGTTGAACTAAGAAGTACGAACACTACGCGGCGTAAGACAGTTAACTGCTATGAAATAGTCGGGAGATAACCTGTTCTAGGAAATAGTGGGAGAATAAATTATTAGTCGTATTGTTACCGAGCGAACAGAAAACTTTCAACTGAACAGCGTGTATATGTTTTGAAGAAGCCATGTGGTACCTCGATCGAGATTATGCAGATGTAAAATAAGCTTTCGTTCAATAATTCCCCTGGCACTCGAGCGCGCGTGGGTAAGCTGTCCACAAATTAAATAGAAAGTTCGAGAAGTTTCGCCTACTACAAATCAGGACAAAAAATCAAAATTAATCGTTGAAAAAAAGCTCCAAGAAGTGCTTCTAGAGAAATGTAATATAAATTTATATTCTAGATTATTCTGTGATCATAGATAGATGTCCTGGAAAAGGATGGAACGAATAAGTTTGACTGAAATAATTACAAATGTGGATGCTCTGAGTTCTCTCACATAACACCCCTTTTGCGTGAACTGGTTGACTCCATTTTCATGAAAAAGTAGAATATAAATCGCGCTCGTTGATGTACAATGCGACACGTAACGTGGCTCTATATCAAGTAACTTGAATAGTAGACATCAAACTCTCAGGTCAGCCTTAAAATCAGCCAGAATTCAAAAGTGTTGATCGAATTTCAACATATATTATATTAATGTATATTTTGTTTTGAGTATGCAAATATGGTCAGTTTTAAGGTCTTAACTTATTTTCAGTATTATCAATGACCACTGTGAGATGAGGGAAATTAAAAATTAAAATAAACATTGTAAATTAACAATTGAAATAAATAACTGATGCAGTTGGATCTTTCAGCTCTTGCTGTTTCTTTTAATATCCGTTAAATAGAGTTGGCGTGTTTGAAAGAAATAAATAATAATGCATTTGGAACCCTTTTCATGAAATAACTAAAATTAGCTTAAAATGTTACTTGGAACCTTATTATTCTTTGCCGGAAGTCTTTTGCGTCTTTTGGTAAGGTGGAACTTTACCCTCCGTCATAAGGAACAGTGCATCAGAGACGTTATTTAAAAAGAGATTAAAAGGCATTTTTAAATACTATTTTGAGTGTAAAGCACCCTTGAGGTGAAATTTTTTACAAAAATTGCGCTATAATAAATATTATTATTTGTTACACTACAGAAAATCGAATGAATCATTGGATAAGTCACAGATGTGACGCACATCTCAGAATGTAATTGAGGCAAAGGTTAAGTGAAACATATACGACGCACATCTTAGAATTTGATTGAGAGAAAGATTTAGTGAAACAGATACGACGCACGTCTCAGAATGTGATTGATGGAAAGATTTAGTGAAACAAATACGACGCACATCTCAGAATGTGATCGAGGGAAACATTAGTGAAACAGATACGATGCACATCTCAGAATGTGATTGAGGGAAAGATTTAGTGAAACAGATACGACGCACGTCTCAGAATGTGATTGATGGAAAGATTTAGTGAAACAGATACGACGCACATCTCAGAATGTGATCGAGGGAAAAATTAGTGAAACAGATACGATACACATCTCAGAATGTGATTGAGGGAAAGATTTAGTGAAACAGATACGACGCACGTCTCAGAATGTGATTGATGGAAAGATTTAGTGAAACAGATACGACGCACATCTCAGAATGTGATCGAGGGAAACATTAGTGAAACAGATACGATGCACATCTCATAATGTGATTGAGGGAAAGATTTAGCGAAACAGATACCACGCACATCTCAGAATGTGATTGAGGGAAACATTAGTGAAACAGATACGACACACGTCTCAGAATACATCCATCAAATACTGAACAAGGTGAATGCGTCATAAATGTGAAAGAATAAGATCATGGATTTTCGGACAATTCGCACTCTATATATTCAAACAATTAATATTATGAACGTATGTTTTTGAAAATCTTTGCCATGCCAGAGACTAGGTTAAAAAAAATATACTATCATTTTCCAACAGGTTGAATTTGAAAACTCTCAAATCTCTTTTTCCACGTTATATACTATCGAGTGTGTACACCTAATTTTAACGAGATTTTGAAAAAAAAGTTAGATTAGTGATAATTGTTTATCAAACACATTTTGGCAACAATGCTTTAAGATTGGATATACTTGCGACTTAGATACTTATTATTTTAAATAAACTAAAAACACCTTTAGTCTGCTATTTGGTTTCTCATATGTGTATTAATTAAATTTGCGATATATTAAGATTTTGTGTAAAATAATGCATACTATTTTTAGTATCCAACTCTTCACAGATTTCAAAGTTACAGAAATTAGTGATGAGTTCAAAATCACGAACCGCGAGTCAATCACTGATATCTTCGAATCACACTCACTATCAGTGATTGAATATCTGGGAATACCGTGATTCGTGATTCATTTTTTTATTTTATTTATATTTGGATGTGAACCGTAATTCGGCGCATGTGCGTCTGAAACGAAGCTATTCACGAAGGAATGACGTGTAATTCGTGATAAGCGCCATGTAGTAGATTCTGTCAAAACTTTTTACGCATTTGCCCCGAAATGCTGAGTTTTCATTCTGTGATGATATTAAATTAGATTTTTATATATTACTTATATAGGGTGTTCAGCGAAAAAATTTCAAGATTAAATTGTAATTGCTCGTAAAACATCAGGGTGAGGTAAGTGGGAGGGGTATTGTTCGACGCGCGTGATTTGCGGATATACCAGTCGCAATGTGTCACTGGTCGGCAGAGCACCGCGCGTTCGCGATTGAGCAATATTCAAAGTGTGGTGATTTATCGGTTCGTGCGCGTCGCGCTTTTTGTACTCACTTTAATATTCGACGAGTAAATGATGGGCCGAGCACGCAACTTATCTGGTGTTGGGTTCAAAAGTTCAGACAAGAAGGGACAGTGGTTAACCAAACTCCTCCGGGACTGTTAACGTCAGCAGCGACGCCAGAACATGTGGCTCAAGTTCGACGTGAAATGATGCACAATCCGCGTAAATCGACAAGGAAGATTGCAGCCTGTGCTGGAATACAGTTTCACTCATACAAATAAAAAATCGTACAATTTCTCAACGAAAATGAATATTATTTAGGTGAAACCTTAGCTAGAGCGATGCTGGAACATTTTGGTACAGCACGAATGCTTGGAAACATACTGTTTACTGACGAAGCACATTTTCATATCGTTGGATATTTATTGTAAATATTATACGTAAATGAAGTTTGAATAATTTAAGTGAATACGCTCAAAATTATGTTTTTACTAATTTATTTCGCGTGTAAGTATTGAAACTGTGATCACAGTCACAGTTTTCAATCACTGATATCATCGAATATCAATCACAGTTACACCAGTGAGTCGAGAGTTGCATTTTTTCTCATCACTACCAAAAATAATATACATATACAAAAAAATTCAATAATCGAAATTTTTAAAATTAAATATAGAAGCGAATTCTGATCTACGAGATTTAGAGACCAAATTGATATTTCAAAATTAAAATATACCGCAACCTAAAATCACTATATTTATCAAAGCATCAAATTCTTTAACAATCTATATATCTATCACAATATTGAAAAATTATACTTTACCATACATTTGTTATCTAATCTGAAGTTAAAAATATGTGCACAGACTAACAGACACTTAAATTATACTCCCGTGTATACTCCCTTCTCTATAAACGAGTCTTACTCTCATAGAGAAAAAATAAATGTAAAAATAAACATATCTTATTAAGGAGAACACATTCTTATTGTGAAGTTGTAATTATTCAGAACAGACGGTCTGTGATATTTTCAATACTAATTAAATGTATTAATTATAAAGTTATATACGTATAAAATCAATACCATTTTTTTCCTCCTGATTATATATCAAAAGAACTTAATTTATCATATAAGATTAAATAAAACTCACCGTTATTTCCATAGTACGTAATATTACGTAATATAAAACTACCTTCTATGATACATACCTGTTTTATATTATGTACAATTATTCGAATCTTGATGACAGGCGGCCATACTATTTTGTAAATATGCTCACAGATAACATACTCTAATTGCTCTTGTGATTACTCGTCACACGCGACGCGAACGTGCAGTCGGGTGGCCAATATGTTCTGATACCTTGAAATGAAAATTCAAACTGATACATGTCGAGGTATGCCGCGACTGAAACCACAAACGTGATGTCAGAATGCATACAGACGTTTTGATATATTTGAAGTTTCAGTTAACCTTTCCCTTGCGGTGTTAAAATAAAAACGCGAGTTCCGGTGCTCTGTAAACTCAGTGTACATGTAGACTTTTGCGATTTTGAAGTCAGATAAATATTAATGTTCTACATTTATTACTTATATTAATCATTTAAATAATACTTGATATATTTTTTACGTCTAACTCGGCTAGCGTACCCTCTGAGACGATCGGCATCCGGCATTCGCACCATTCAACACGTACACGTACATGTATGTATTGACAAATTCACGTCAGATTCTTCGAGAAAACATTTTTTATCATTGCGCATGGTAAACACTTATATATTGTAATATATTACGGAGGAATTCCTAAAATATGAACTCTGTGTTTAGTGTGTTTACAGTGATATTTATATAATTAGAGGGAATGTCAACTCAGTTTACAACATCGGAGAAGAAGAGTTAAGCGAAATTTAACGAAAATTAAAATTTAACGTGAACGTTATATATATATATATATATATATATATGTATAAAGTGATCACTTAAGCCAGCCGAAGACAGGTCATAAGCCCTGTAATTACCCTCCATATTTTCTATATATCATTTCCATTAAAAGTATAATAAAAATAGCTTCGTCTCTACGAGATATCTGATGTTTATGCGAGAGTTGCGTTTAGTTCGTATACGTCTGGTACAAATTTTCTAAGAAACACATGGACAGCTTTATTTGTCTATTTTAAATTCTTCCACTAGTTATACGGTTTTAGTTAACACGTTACCATGAGAACTGAATTATTTTCGCGTATAACTACATACTTTATGTGAAAACTGTCAGTTTTGCATGTGTGTGTGTGAGATGAGTGGTGGGGGTCATTCCTTCGCATTAGCAATAAGCAATATTTGAGTATATTATTGCACATTAGGTACTGTAAATATATTATTGAAATAAACAAGTATTGTTACAAGTCATACCGAGTTTCACTACAATCAACTTGAGTGTACAATAAAGAGGGAATCTGTGATAGTAATTCCAAAGGCATCTAAAAGCACTACACTTAATATATCAAATAAATGTTTAATTTTTGCCTTTTGATTGTACAGTGTGCACGCCCCTGAATATTTCCATACATAAATATGTACTACTAAATTAGTGTTCTTCCAATAATGAGAACGATTTTAAATTATGAGGATGACTTAGACATTTATATAAAAACTTGATCAAAATCTACGATAGTACAAATATGAAATATAATACGTATTTAATATAGTACATAGAAAAATAAAGAGAAATTAGAACTTATAAATAAAAAAGACGCGTAATACGTTATATATTAAAAGCGAGGCCGAGCCCTCAGTAATTATTAATATTGAATATTTTATAGATGATGATATGACACATCACTGAAACATCCAATATTCACATCAAAGCCAGACGTACTGCTGGCAGGCCCGGCGCCAGAGGGGAACTGGGAGAAGTCGAGAGGGGCCCCATAGGGCCGTAATAAAAAAAGTGTTTTTAATAAAAAAAAAAAAGCCCGGTTATTTCGCTTTCATGGCGTTTCGCCCCTTTTCACTTACTTACTTAGGCAAAGAGGATAGAGCGCCACACTCTTCTGTTCTGACACGCAATTCTCACCTCATCCACATGCATACATCTTCTCAAACAAGCTCGACGATTATTGAGGCTTCTAACATGACCATCCTCCAGTATATGGTTTACCTGGTCATGTCAAATCTTCCTCTACTTTTAGTGCCATCAACACTCGAGTCATATATTTTTCTTACCATTCTTTCATATGACCTTAAGTGATTCTTTCTTAATCTTACTCGCTCTACTAAGATCACTTTTACATTCTTTCCTTATTTCTTCATTCTTTACTCTGTCATAAATACACCTAAGTGATCTCATTTCCACTGCATTCAGTCTACTTTTGTTCCCCTTCTGCCAGCTCCAGGCCTCATCTCCATACATCAGTGTCGGTACCAGGACTCCATTGTGAACCGCTAGACTTGCGCGGTGTCTTGATTTCCTCTTTCTCGAATACTACTTTCACGCTCACTAGAAACAGAAAATACAGTTTTTTGCAAGAGAGTAGTTTAAAACGATTTAGTTTTTTATTTTATGGCATTATTGCTTATTATTTACAGGGTTGCAGAAAAGATTTTACAGGTTAGATTTTCAGACAAACTTTTTTACTTTACTGGTGAAGGTAACACAGGGGGGTGGGGAAATAAGGGATGCAGGAAGGATGGAAGGGATTTGGGAGAAGGACGGGAATAGGGAACAGGGAGCGGCTGAAGGACCAACCAGAACCATAAAACACGACCCACCTGTGAAACGCTCCTCCCGATATCTGGATCTTCTTCCACTGGGTCCACATGTCTTTCGGCTCCAGGACATATATAACGTTGTTCAGCACGATTGGACATACACTTTTAGTGATCGCGCGAAAGTGTCAAACACCACCTTACACAACAGCAAGATGTACAGCACTAAATCGATTCGCACAAACAAATAACAGGCCTGAACAGCAATATGATAATTCACAGCAGTCAACGCACCCAAATGGTAAACGCTATCCTGACAATTCGAGGATTCAACTTCAACTGTTGAACCATAGAGAACACAGCATAGAAAAATCGTGTTCTGGTTATAGGGAGAGGGGTAGTGGATAGGTAATAAATAAGAATTATTATTTTATAAACCACGTCTATCACGAATTCTGCCGATTGCGAGGTGCTATCAGTGATTCGTTTAATTAAACTCGAAACATGGCAGAAGAGCTGCAGAAATTTGGATGGGTGCTACCGGAGAAATCCATACAGCCTGGACTGGCGTCATTAGAAGTTCATCTTTTCCCTAAATCGAAGTCTGTCATCAACTGGATAAAGGAACCAGCGGGAGATTGTAAGCTCGTCTTCCGGTAATTAAAAAGATTGAGACATATTTTTGAGTTTCATCTATCCTCTCAGATGATGTAAACTGAGTTGACATTGCCTCTAATTATGTGAATATATCTACAAATATACTACATATCTTATTTATGTATTGGATAATTAATATATAATAATAATAACAATATATAAGTATTTACTATACGCAACAATAATTTTTTTTTTCTCGAAGAACCTGACGTGAATTTGTCAATAGGTGTATGCGTACGTGCGGGGCGGTGCGTAAGGCGTAGTGCGCTCTTCCACTAATCGTCACATTAGTGGAAGAGCGTGCGCTGGCAAAGTTAGACTTATACGTCTTTATGCTCTCGTTCGTGATGATCAATGTTTTTTCTCATTTTTACACAATAATTAATTATACGCACATATGTATCTAGGTCATCTATTATTTTATTGATGAATATTAGTAATAAATCTAAAATATTAAAATTTATCCGAATTAAAAATCGCAATTCTACATGTACACTGAGTTTACAGCTCCGGAATGCGCGTTTAGTGTGCAATAAAACGATTCCTAGCTTAAAAATGTCTCACATAATGCCATTTTGCCAAAATGTCTGTCGCCGGGCCTGATTGTAAAATAACGCAAACAGTTTTCGATTCACGAACCGCGCCACCCGTCGATAATTTGAATTTCAAATATTAATAAAGTTTTCTTATTTATGTATGACCATTCCTCCCCTAGGGATATATTTAATATTAAATAACTTACAAAGTGTAAAGCCTAGCCTGAAGGTGAAGTGGAAACTTTTGAAAAGTGTTGTTACTGAATAACATTTCGAACCCGTGCGCCCCTTTTGAAATGTTTGGTTTGTGACGGAATACGTCTCACGCTGTGTGTGTGTGTGCAAATACTCGTGCGGCTCGTCATCTCCCCGTTATGGAAATCTTCGATAGAGCTATTTACTCTTTCCGACTATGCTCCGTGATAAGGAGCGGAGAGCACCTCGAGAGAAAAGCGATAAGCGCGCCGCGCACAGCCTCGCGAACAGCGATGTGAATTGAAACTCTGCCGAGAGGGTACATTCATCTCTGACGCAACTTTTACAGGTGAGATATTTTATTCCCTTTAATTCTCTCTTCTAAGTAGATATGTAAATGTATTATAATACACTCGCAGCTTCCCGCGGATTTGTTTTAATGGACCAGCTGCCGCAGAGGTTGCGCGTTTTCATGCTTTTCAAAATGCTTAAAAATTCTTATTACTTTATTTTTTATTCACAGGCGGCCCTCGACTTTCGCGCTTAATCGGTTCCTGAAACGTGTGCGAAAGTTGAAATGTGCGAAAGTTGAAGTGCGCGAAAGTTGAAGTGCGCGAAAGTTGAAATGCGCGAAAGTTGAAATGTGCGAAAGTTGAAATGTGTGGAAGTAGAGCCATGTAAAAAAAAAACACCAAAATAGGATGTATTATCAGTTATGTATTTATTTATAAATCACACACATATACATAATAAAATAACGATGCCTATTAGGACTCTTTATGAAATTGTCAAGAGATTGTTGAATGCTACCCTTTATTTTCTTTTCCCGATAGAGGGTTCTATAACATGCCGTGTCTCTATCGATTGCCCTGCGTACTTGAGATATACGATCTGTATTCGGATCACATTAATTCATGATAGCCAAAAAATATCAAGATGCAAGAAGGCTTCATTCGTATTTTTGATTGTCAAAGACTTGACGGTGTCAGCCTCTTCTTCGCCTTCATATTTCATTCGCTTCTTGTTGTTTAATTAGGTATTAATTCGAAGATGAGATTCGATTAATTCATCATTTCGGTTATGATAGTTTTCGGAGATTCTTCAGGGTTTAGACGATCGCCCATCATTTGTGAGCAAATTTTTTACCTATTAGGAGAACACATTCTTATTGTGAAGTTGTAATTATTCAGAACAGACGGTTTGTGATATTTTAAATACTAATTGAATGTATTAATTAGAAAGATATACATATAAAATTAATTCTATCGAAAAATATTGTTGTTGCGCCACCGTGATTTAAACCTGGATCTCTTTCATAACCGGGGAAAGTGCATTATCCAACTATGCTACGGCGACAATATTTTTAGCGACAAATTTTCGAACCTATATGTTACCTTTTTGAATAATGCAGATGGCTCTTTCAAATAATGGAACGATTAAATGTATTAATATGAAAAAGGTAACATATAGGTTCGAAAATTTGTCGCTATAGCATAGTTAGATAATGCACCTTGCCCGGTTAGGAAAAAGATCCAGGTTCGAATCCCGATGGCGCAACAACAATATTTTTCGATAGAATTGATTGTGTATGTATATATGTCTAATTAATATATTTAATGCATATTTAAAATTTTTACCCGCTGAACTTGTTTACATACATTTCAAGGACGGAGGGAAAGAGACAGGGAGCAGAGGAGAGGAAAACGACTGTACGTGAGACGGTCGAAAAATGTACGAAAGTCGAGGGCCGGCTGTATTTGATATTTTTTTCATTAATTAGCACATCTTAATCATATTTTATTCAGCTTCTGCTCGTGCGCACACATCGTGTTCTTAGAACAATTTTTTTTGTATCAAGATCCAGGCAATAATTTTCTTATTAAGGTGAACACATTCTTATTGTGAAGTTGTAATTATACAGAACAGACGGTCTGTGATCAATGTGTCCAAAATTTTAATTGTTAATTCTGGCGCCTGCTATCGGTTTACTCAAATGTATTTGAGATTCCATAAAAACAATATAGATGGCTTTCAAAAAATGGAACGATAAATGTATTAATTTGAAAAGTGTAACATATTGGTTCGAAAATTTGTCGTCAAAAATACTGTCGCTGTAGCATAGTTGGTAATGCACCTTCCCGCATTGGAAAAGAGATCCAGGTTTGAATCCCGGTAGCGCAACAACAATACTTTTCGATAAAATTAATTTTATATGTATGTCTTTCCAATTAATACATTTAATTAGTATTTTAATAATTTTTTTATGACATGTCGAATTTCCTAACTTACCATCACGCCGTTTGGGCAGAGAGGATAGAGCGCCACATTCTTCTGTTCTGACACACAATTCTCGCTTCATCTACATTCATACATCTCATACAAGCTCGCCGATTATTGAGGCTTCTAACAGAACCATCCTCCAGTATCTGGTTTATCGTGAGGTGATAAGAAAACTACTTTTGTTTTGAATGCGTGTATGAGATATCGGAAAAATTTCACCTCATGGGCGATGAATCAAACTCTACCGAAGAAATTGAAACATTAATATTCGTAAATTTGAAGCTCAATATTTCGGGTTGTTGTAAATGTCAGATGATACTTCATTGTTTCAAGGGTTTGATATATGATTATTGTGTGTGTGTCTGTGTCGCGTAGCAACCTAAAACAAACAATGTCGCTGGAACGTATTCATCATCAGAAGCCAAATTCGAGCTATACATTCGAACACCGAGGGATGTCTTGGAACGCGCGCGCTTTTGTACTTGTGTACGGTAGTTTTAATATATATATTTTTGATAGTGTTGTACTTTTCAAAAACAAAAAAGAATTCTGTATTCTGCAACATGTTTGTTGTGTACAAGAATGTCTGGACAGGAAGGAGTTTGGCATTCACCATAATCCGGATTCTGCAGACATCTCCAAAATGTGGACTGTATATTTTAACTCACGTTATTTTATCTCCAAAATGTGGACTGTATATTTCGTCAAAGGTTCCGACACAGCATAGACGCGAAATCTCGAGATTGTATAATGTTGCAAACTGCACCGTACACGTATAATTGTACTGGCTCAAGGTCGCCGATCGATTGGTCCGCGGCGCGGCCGGGAAGGGACGATAAGGGAGGGGGGGAAGGCACACTAATAAATATATATCCCAAATAATGTTATTCTTCTAATTGTCTTGATTTTAATACCATTGAGGTCTATTTAAAAATCTGCAGTTAATTTGGCATCTTTTAAAAATAGCAAAATACTATATGCTACTTTGAAACGAAAACTATCAGAAAACTGCAACGTTGTATAGTCTATTTCAATGAATAATTTTAAACAAAAGCAGAATTCGAATCTGTCACATATTTTCAGCGCGGAACCTGGTTGATCGACGCCACACTAAATAGTAGATGCTTGTTTAATTTTTACTTATCATGATTTCTACGAAAAAACACTATCGATGGAAGAATTTCTTGCGAAATTTGACAAAATTATTAGACATTTTAAAATGATGACCTGTTTAATATGTATTTCAAAGAAATGTGCTAATAAGTTTTTCGTACATACTTAAATATTGTTACTTTTGGTGTACATATCATTTTTGTTATCTTATGTGTAACAAGATCGTTTACAACCAATGCGAAAAAATACTTGTAATTATTTTGTATACATTGTATGTAGGCTATACAAGTGTAACAAACCTAGTCCACAATATTTTATAGGTTGACACCTGATTGATTCGGTCAGACTATTTTTTGTTACACGCTTTTGGGCCTGAAGCAAATGTGTTGATTAAATATTTAATTAAAAAAGTAAAACATTCAAACAATAGTATTTTCCGTAACGATGCAGAATTTGCACGTATTTCTTGAACTTCTTGACTCGTAATTAAATTGGTTATCCGCTCATAAGATATTGTGGACTAGGTCTGTTACACCCTGTATAACTAATTATGTTCATAATACAATATTAAAAATTATATTATTATAGAAGTTATGTGGAAGTGGAACATCTGTATTCGTCATTAATCCGACGAATATTGAAATAGTTTTTCCTATAGCAAATAACTGAAATTCAATTACTTCGTTCTCAGCCCCCAAAAATAGTCAAATAATAAATTTTATGTCAAAACTTTACCTTTGTTGTGCTGAGGAGACATGACGGTAGAAGCGGAAGAGAAGGGAAGTTACTAATATTTAGAAGAAGACAATTTAAACATGATTCAGTAGCACTCGATTTAATAAAGAACTTGCTCAATGTTGCTTGCTTCTGTCTTTTTTTTAAAACCTTCATAAAGCAGACAATCACATTACAATTGAATATGTTTCTGTTGAATGTGGCAAAAATTCGGGCGCTACTTTTCAATCATATTCTGCGTTTTGGCCCAGTCGGGCGGTGGAAGTGACAAATATAGAAAATATGAACAAGTATGGAAACATATGTTTGTTATTAAAATGTGACGAATATCTAAACGGACGAATATAGAGATTTTATTGTATTTATATCATATGTAAAATAATATATTCTTTCCTTCTTCATGTCAGTATTGACATAGTGGCCTCTGTCACATGAGATTCGGTTCATATCGCATCTCTATAAGTCCTGGTCCTTGGCGGGGTCAGGGTATCTGTCCACCGATATTTATTTAATTCTTAACATAGTGCATACATAAGCACTCCTTATGTACGCTCTAATATAAACAATATTAAAGTATTTTCTTTTACTAAAACTTATCTTTTACATATCTGGTCAGTTTCACTTTAAATCTATTCAATTTCTCTTCCTTTCTTATGTTTTCTGGCATTTCAAAAAAAAATCATCACACTATACAACATCGATTTCTGAGATTTGGTCTTCCTCCTGAATGGCAGTCTCAGTTTATCCCTTCCCCTTGTACGAGGCTCGTGCTCATGTTGATTTGCGTCAATTTTTCGTGTGAATTCCGCTGATATTTTCTTATTGATGATTTTGTAAATAAATACCATGGTATTAAAATATATTTTCTGCTTAAAGGTCATCATATTCAGATCTTTCAGCATTGCACTGATTCGTGTATATTTATTTTTTCTGAGTATTATACTCATAGCTTTATTTGGCATAGGCTTTTCGGCTCAATCGGCTCTAAGTTGTGCACATGATAATCTCCTTGTCTAGGGTGTTACTTTAACTCAAATTCTTGCCAAAGCTTTGGAAGAATCCTTTGTTCGCGGCTATAGACAGAGCTTGCTGTCCACAGGATACGTAACATTCTTTTCCAGCGACACATTTCGAAGGCGTCTATTTTACGTTTGTCACTATTGCAGACTGTCCAAGTTTACTGCGTACAAGAAGATTGGATAGACAAGATTGCGAATCAACATAATTTAAATTGCTTGTAATTCGTAATTCATTCATATAGTCTTAGAGCCGGACACGTCCTAGATTTTATAAAATGAATGGCAAGAAATGGTTAACTTTGTAAAGGTGTTTTTTTTAGAGCTTAGTTTGGTATGCCACTTTACCACGAATAGACTTACGCCAGAACAACGCTGGTAAATTGCGCAAATTGGTACAGTTCGCGAACCGTGCGCCTACGTCCATTTTACGGTCGACATTGTCGTCCATTCGAGCAAGTAATTCGAATAACCATGGATCGTTGGATAATTGATAATACGCATCTCCAGAGACGTCGTACAGTGCGCACCGAAGAAGCTGTTGTTTCTGCGGTGAGAGCGCTGTAGTTCCCCAATTGAATGACGTTAATGTGGAAGAGCTGCAGTTTCAACAAGACGGCGCAACATGCCACACAGCGCGCGCCACAATCTATTTATTGAAGGAAACATTCGATGAGCGCGTACTGAACCTGTGAATTGGCCTCCAAGATCGTGTGATTTAACATCTTTGGATTATTTTCCGTGTGGATATGTGAAGTCGCTAGTCTACGCCGATAAACCAATGATTATTGACGACTTGGAAGCAAACATTCGTCGCGTTATTGGCGATATACGGTCCCAGCTGCTCCAAAAAGTGGTCGAAAATTGTACTTCCAAATTGCGCTTTATTCGAACCAGCCGCGGCGCCCATACGTGCGAAATCATATTTAAACACTAATGGTATAAAATTATCTTTTCAATACAGCCAATACCATGGCCATTAGCACGATTTTCATGTGTTTTATTTCATTTTAAAGTTTTATACCTCTAAAAAAACACTTTATATATATAATAAATCACATACGGACATTACGAATGTGCCGGAATACGCGGCCTCGCGGGGGGCACTTGTACGGTTGCACACAGAGTGCATTTGTTCCATTATTATGTAAATGCATTTTGAATTGCATTTCAAAACATATTCACGGCAAACAGAGCGTAAAGTTTGAAATAAAATAATACTGATACAAATACGGATTCGAACCTGAATCTATTGTATTAAAAATATCACGGACCTATGTTCTGAAAAATTACATCTTCTCAATAAGAATGTGTTTGGCTTAAAAATATATAAGTTTTATTAATGTTTCCTAAATTTTATATAAATGAATTATCAATTAATTCTGGTGTGTCCTAAGGCGTTTGAGATTCTGTAAGTATAAAGAAGATAGCTTTCAAATAATAGAACGACAGATGTATCAATTTGAAAGTGCAACATATAATTTGTCGTCAACTGACTGTGTTGGCGTAGCATAATCGGTTAATGCATTTCTCCGGATATGAAGAGATCCATGTTCAAATTCCGGTATTTTTTCGATAAATTGATTATATATGTATACATTTATAATTAATACATTAATTTAGTATTTAAAATATCACAGACCGTCTGTTCTGAATAATTACAACTTCACAGAATGTATCCTCTTTCAAAAAGAAGATAACAAATGTTTGGAAGATATTTTCTTCAAAACAGTCTTTATTGTTTCTTGTGTTTGATGTGTATTATTTACCACCTCTGTTTTTGTCGCCCACCTGTCTACGCCGACCAATTGTCTGTGAGACAGTTCAATTATAAATCGTTATTCAAGGCCCGCGATACACATGGCATAATTTGTGTACCATGAATGGCACATACTCAGTTTGTGAGGTAAGTTGCGTAACAAAATAAAATTACGTAGGTTAAAAAACGCGTTATTTGAATCAGATACACCGTCACATTATCATCCTTTTTACTGGTTCGAAAAAAAAAATCATAAATTGAATCGAACCATAGATAATAACCACTACACTGTCGAATAATCAAAATGCGTGTAAAAATAGCAGTTTAAAAATATCTTAAATCATTAATCATAATGAACGGCGCTTTGAATGAAATTATAGCTAATGAGAACTTGTCAAAACTAGCGGTATACAATGGAGTCCTGGTACCTGGAGCTGGCAGATCCATTTATGACAGAGTAAAGAATGAAGAAATAAGGAATGAATATAAAGCTGATCTTAGTATAGTGAGTAAGATTAAGAATGGATGTATGAAGAGAGAATGGTAAGGAAGATATATGACGCAAGTGTTGATGGCACCAGAAATAAGAGGACGTCCGCGGAAGACTTGGCACGACCAGCTAAACCAGATACTGGAGTACGGTCCTGTTAGAAGCCTCGATAATTTGGGAAGATGTGTGAACGTGGATGAGGTGAGAACTGTGTATCAGGACAGAATAGTGTGGCGCTCTGTCTACCCCCGCGGAGAAACGGAGTGATGGTAAGTTAGTCAGTCAGTTAGTTTCGTGCGACTCCGATGAAAAAGTTGATCGAATGCCGAGCTAGCTGTACGAGACGAATGGCGAGGTTTCATTGTAAAGGAAATAATACAACTAAGATTTTGAAAACTGAATAATGCGATAATTATACACTTGCCTTTATAATATATTTTTGAATTATTGTTAACGCTTGAGTTATTCTCACTTTCCAGAAACATGAAAATACTCTGCCCGTAAAAAGGAAGCGGGCACTTTGCTTATTAAACATTTGATATGTAAAAAGGTGTCGAGAGTTTTGTTTATGGCTTCGCAACATTTTTGTATAAAGTAGCATTTTTGAACCGGAGGCGTATTTTCGCATACATTACTCGTCCCGTAAAGTGTGAGATTCATTGCATCAATAGACTTAAAAATCGTTTCGGTTATTTAAATTTTTCCCTTGGAGTGTCGGAGGGGGAACATTTCGGTATTTATATTTAAGCAGAGAGTGGACTAACGAAATGTGATATTATTCTTAATATTTATAACTAGACTAGAAATAATCGGAGAATAATAGAAGATTATGGGCGCGTTTTAAAATTATTCATATTTTCGCGTTTTGTACGAATATGTGGGTTTTTATTATTCATTTATGTCTGAAGTTATACACTAGATTATTATTATTTTTAAATTATTACTTAGATAGGACTAAACTAAACTAATAATGATTTTATTCGAGAAGTTATGATTTTTTTTAGAACGTACCATTCCTTCTAATTAAATCTTAATAATTATTTTGTGTTTCTTTAGAACGTATCTTTCCTTGTTAATTAAGTTGTTATTCGTTAGAACGTATCTTTCCTTGTTAATTAAGTTGTGATTCTTGAGAACGTATCTTTCCTTGCTAATTAAGTTGTGATTTTTTAGAACGTATCTTTCCTTGTTAATTAAGCTGTGATTCTTTAGAACGTATCTTTCCTTGCTAATTAACTTATGATTTTTTAGAACGTATCTTTCCTTGTTAATTAAGCTGTGTTTTTTCGAATGATAGATTTGGATTACATCTTTTGCAATAATGTATATCTTTGATTAAAAATATTTTTCATTGATTCTTGGCGAGATAATTTCCAGCAGCCTTTCTAATAAACTGAATGTTATTTGCCATAATTAAGAAAATACAAGCATTACAAGAAAGACCGCGACCATTCAATTTATTTTCCATGTGCCACAAAATTTCCTTAATATAGAAAATTCTTGCATATGCGAAATATATTTTCTTATAATCTTGCAGTCAAGATTACGGAGACAAATCTGCATTAAACCAAATTAGCAAATTAAAAAAAATAATACAGTTATAAAGCATTCAATTTGCAGTACATATGATCAATTTTTGATGTTTTTAAAACACTTTATAAAGACGGAGATATGGTTTTCATATCTGGCGGCGTTGTTCTATGAGAAAGGTATACAACAATTGGTGCCCAGTTACGACAAGCGACTATGTTAAGAAGTTGCTTAAGGTGTATAGCGTCCGAAGAAAGTAAACTGTTGTCAAAATGATGTATTTCTTAAAAAAAATCTCATACTTACTTAAAAAATGCGCTTCATATGTATCTAGTACTAAAATTTTGTGCAGTAGATATGTTTACAATCTGTACAGTTCGCGAGATCTTGTCGGTAGCCTTCATAAATATTTTTTTTTTATGTTACACACTAATTATTTCGTTAATTTATTTTTTGATAACGTTATCCAGTGGACACGAGCGTGAACACAGTTTATTAACGGAACTATTACTACAAAGAAAATAACGAGTTACAAAGTATCCCTCGACATCGGCTCTCAACATATATTATTTTTATGATTCATCGATAAACAGGCCCGGGGATATATTTCGTTACCTTGTATCGTAAAAGGTGCGAAAAAGTAATTTAAAGGTTTTTTCGGCCTTCGTGCTCACCCTCGGCGATACAAAGTCACCCCCGGTTACTCGGCACATTTCCTTACAAAAAGGATGGATGTGTAGAGTGCAAGGTCATTGGCGCCAATATACCGCAATGACTCACGGAAAAATCAATATGTCAGGTTTAATTTTCTCCGTGATACAGGAAAAATAAAATGTATTTTCTTGGAAAATTGGCACACTCATTTATATTGAAAAAGGTGGTATGTAACACAGTCGCAAATATTCTTTTTATACATACTATAATTAGCATTTAACACTTGGGGAGTATACCGATAGGGGTGCGGGGCGTTATCAAAAATTTAACGATGTTTAGATTTTTTTTTGTTGATAGTTGCTTATATTATTTAAATACTTGATATTAAAGTAGGTTTGTATAGGTAGTACAGCACGTGTGTCGAGATAGAATTGAATATATGGAATGTTTTAACTCTTGTTTACTCTTGTGTTCATTATTATTACATAGATTGGTACTAGGTTAATAAATAAAGATATCTAAATATTCTAAAAATACATAGAAAGCAATCACTTTGTGGCTTGACATATTAAATTAAATAAAATACAATCACTTTGTATGAAACCATGAAATTTATCATACGGTTTCGCTTGTCTCATGCTTCATCAGGACGTATTTAAAATTAATGAGAAATACAAAAAAAAGTCCACTTATATATACATAAAAAGGGAGATATAATATAAAATTACATGTGAAAGAGAGAGACATAATACATATACAGTAGATAGAGTATCAAGGGAGTCAGAATATAAAATTATATGCGAAAGAGAGAGAGAGACATAATGCATATACAGATAGACGGAGCATTAAGGGAGGGGAAAATACGGTGTTGATTGATATAAAATTGATTTTAAAGGAAACATACCTAATATAAGGCAATACTACCCCATATAAGGTATATTTCCAGGAAGCAGATTAGAGCACCACGATTGTAGAAAATTCTTACGTTAATATAGCCCTAGAGCAGTGATGGCAAACCTTTTGGGCTCGGCGTGTCCAAAATTCAGAAAATCTAACTTAAATTTTTTGGCTTGTTACTCGTTTATATATTTTAAAATTGAGGCCCAAAAGAGATCCATGTGTAATATACGTCGGGTAGACGTCTGATGGCGGGACATGTGTTCTTATTAGTGAACACTGGCGTGTCACCCAAAACCCTGTGGCGTGTTACCTTTGACACGCGTGTCATAGGTACGCCATCACTGCCCTAGAGGTTCCAAAATTACCGCCATTACCGAATTTTTTATTTATTACTATTTTAAAGGTACTTGATTTATTAAATTTCCTATTTTACACGCTAACTGGGTTCTATCACAGTCAAAAATAATATATTTTATTTTATGACATTAACCTTTTTTTTAATATTATAACATTACATATAAATAACAATTTTTTATGTCTTCATGTTTTTTTGTAGGAGATCTTTACATACAAGTAACTAATGTATAATTTTATAAAGACATATTATCTCCATACTGCTATCATTCTAAACGTCATCGGAAGATTATTTTGTATTTTCAACATTTTCTAAATCGACCGGTACTAGTATTGTATATTGTATTCTTTATAGAACTATCCATACAATATCGAGGTCTAGAGAACAACCAAGATAGAAAGATTATTATTTTCAATATCACCGGTAATTAATTTCTGTTTTACCGGTAGTACCGAAAGTAGATTTGGGAATAATGGAATCCCTAGCCGGGCGCGTATGAATAATTAATCCGAAGAATATCTTTTATTCAAGGCTTATCTTGATGTTTTCGTATCCTCGACGGGACGGTACATTAACAGCAGTGGCGTAGCAAAAAATCGTCAGGTCCCCGGATAATCGTGTATACAGCCCCCACCCCCTTCAAGATCACCGAGATCACAATTAGCAGCAAAAAACAATAGCAACTAAAATATTTTTTCGATAAATTGATTTTTTCTGTACGTACGTCTAGTTGATTCATTTTAATTTGTAGAACTATGTTTTGAAAAACTGCAACTTCACAATAAAAAATAATGGATTTTCGTTAAAAATTATATTTATTGCACACTTTGAAATATCATAAAGTAACTGATTTCCTTGTTGATTCTCTAAGGTAGCATTTTAAGGGAGTTTTTGTATTTACATAATATGTGCATTTCAATTAATAAAATATTTTTTCAAATTTAATGTACACCCTCACCGTTCTTCGCTTAAAGTTTTCCATAGACAATTTGATAACGATAGTTTTGATTCCAATTTTGATTTGCTCGACTTCAATTTTGAAAGTCACGCTTGAGGAGGGGCGAGAAATTACATATTTCTACGAGCAATTTATTTCGCTAAAGATGAATACCTCTACAGGGTCTTACTAATCTGCACCTCAATAATGAGCATTTTTGGATTATCCAAAATTGTCTCGAAAAAAGTTTAATTTATTAAAAACAAATCAAAGAAGTCCATTTAAAGAATTTTTTTTTGTTTTCGAATCCATGCCTGCAGAAATCCGGTGGTTTGAAAGCGAAGAAGACGTCGAGCCAACATTGAAAAGTGGCGTCATTATTAAGTGAGATTCCTCGCAGATTGTAGAACAGAAGATAGGAAAATATGATAATCTGATAGAGCAAATCAGGAGAATAAGGCGGATATGGAATAACCACCTCTCAACCGAATCGCTTTTGTAATGTTAGAAGTATGCGGATGGGCATTATCATGCTGAAAATCGCCTAATGCCGTATTCTCTGTCGTTTTTTTTATCAGACAGAGACAGAGTTGTCGGCAGTAAATTTCATAAATAATAGCCACAATCTCCGGGAGAAATTTAAAATAGTATTTAAATTTATGCCTGAACTCCTCGGTTAAACTCAAAAAAAAATATTATGTTGAAAATATTCATTTTTTTTAGTATTTGATACTACATTTTCTTTAGCCAGCAATTAACACAAACTTTCTATAAATTAGAAAATTCTATACGTATCAATAAAATAATACAATGGGATTAAAAAATAAAGATTTTTAATATTTAAATGAGCACATGGGCGGAATCGGCAGCGAACGAAGAAATTTAATAACAATTTACTTAGAATAATTTTACATTAAAGTTCCGACAAACAAATTTCATTTCACCCAACAGAATTGTTGACAAAATGTTTCTGCCGACTTTAACGCTACTGAATAATTGAAAGGATAATAAATTTGGAAACTCGCACAAAGTTCGGCGAGTGTTCCGCAAGTTACCAAAGGCAATTTTTTCCACCCTCGCGGAGGCTCCTTCACCAGGGCGGCAGGTAATAAATTGGGATCAGCCGTACAGCGCCGCCCCGCGCGCAATTCTAAATAAAATATTTTCAAATTTCAGATTCGTCCGCGATGAATGCAATGAAAATATGAACGCTAAAAACATTTTTTTCTTATTGTGATTATGAATGATACCAAACAGTGGCGTAACAACAAATTTCCGCTATCCTTGTTTATTTATATCGATTTAGCTTCATTCGCTTCATCACCATCTTCCTCAATTGTGATTTTAACTAAAGCTCTTACCGGAACCGAGCACCGGAAGATCGAAAATAGGATCGAGGACCGGAGCGGGGTACAAAGTGACCCCATTCAAATTCGCGTTATAATGAAGTATATTGGTTCGAGTATGTTCTATCATATTTTTAATTAAAATTCTTATACAATGCGAACAAGATACTACTAAATTTGTCGTAATTTTATAAAAAACTGTAGTATTTTGAAGTGTCATCACTGTCAGAATGACGCAGCCGGAGGTGTCGTGTTCGTGAACACACCGCGCACGTGCATGTTCTAAGTCAGCGAAGAGATCTAGGGCGCGACTCATCCAAATACGTACGTCATATCTGCTGTTATCTAATAAGGTGTATTAACTTAAAAAATGGTCTCGATTGTCTACGGAAAACCATAATTTTCTCTACTTTTTACCGCTTTGCATTCTTTGGGATATTTATGAGGAGTACAATGAATACAAATAAAAATACATTGTAAATTGAAATAAATATTGAATAACTGATGGAGTTGAAATTTTCAGCTCTTGCTATTATATTTAATATCCGTTAAATAGAGTCGGTGTGTGTGAAAGAAATAAAGAATAACGCGTTTGGAACCCTTTTCACGCAATAACTCAAATTAGCCCAAAATGTCAGATGGAACCTTGTTATTCTAAGGGATCGATTTGACAAATATATTTGAATATCACTTTGATACTTCACATGTTACCCAATATTTTTTAATTTTTTAATTCCGGGTCATATTGGGGTCTGGGCCCCCGGGCAGTTACCCAGGCCGCTCAGGCAGTAGCTACGCCACTGATTCCAAATTTGATATACCGAGGTAGTATTACATGATGTAATGACTTTAGTATTCTGCCACTTCACAGTAATCTTTTAATTATGCAGGCTATACACAATATTACCTACGTTTAAAAAAATTGATTAATAATTCGAAACCATGGACACACTGTCACTATCTTGTGCCAAAACTAAACAAAACTTTTGCACGAAGATTCCATTTATTTCTAGCACCAAAAATATACAACGGTCTAAATGCAAAAGTGAAAGATTGCAACCATAGTCTTACATATTTTTCACGAAAAGTGCAGTTCTGGATCCACGAAATGGGGAGAAATTACGCTCAAGAACTTTTAAAGGTCCAAACCTGAGAATAAAACTGCTACAACAGTAAATTGAAATGCCTAATTGCATCTCTTGATTAACTGTTTATATATATATTTTTTGTACATTGATCATTGTACTTTGCTTACTGCTATACCGGAGGAACACTGTCTGCTATAATACAGTAAATTACTAGTGTAGCAGGCAGGGTATCCAAATATATGTCTTACTTTCTTACTGATATGTTGTATTTACTTTATGTGCATACCAAATTTTATATGCGGTACATTTGTCTGATATTAGAAATATTACGCAACACTAACTAGGTGAAAATGTATACTTAATGAATATTAATTTGGAAGAGTAATACGTCAGACCTTTAGATATTATTTATCAATGTAAGTACATAATGCATGAACAAAGTGAACCTAATAAATGTATTATTAAGTAGCTTGTTGGTGTACTGGTCAAGACGTTGGCCTTGTGATCTAGTGGTCGGGGATTCGCGCCTCGTTCCAGGACACCAGCAAGTTAGTCCTATTTTCAAAGCACAAGCGTTTAGATTAGTTTGAAAATAGTAAGAATATTGATGTGACATGTATTCCGTGTACGCATTTCTATTTAAAAAAAATAAAAATATTGTTATTATTGTTAAATGTCTGCGACAGGGATGATGAGATTCTTTGTACACAAAGTCTCCAGAGATTCGCCATCTCGCGCTTCACTTCATGATTATTGTACGTCAAATGTTAGTCTGTTGATGTTACGTTCTTCAGTTGGGTGAATTTTAATATATTTTTAAAGGAGAACACATTCTTATTGTGAAGTTGCAATTTTTCATAACAGACGGTCTGTGATATTTTTAATGCAAATTAAATGTATTAAAACATATATACGTTGTATTAATGTTTCCAAATTTTAATAAAAATGAATTATCAATTAATTCTGGCGTCTCCTATCGGATTTTACTCAAAGGTGTTTGAGATTCCGTAACAGATGTATCAATTTGAAAGTGTAACATATAAGTTCGAAAATTTGTCGTCAATTCACTGTGTTGGTGTAGCATAATCGGTCAATACATTTTCCCGGATAGGAAGGAATACATGTAGGAATAACAATATTTTTTCGATATAATACATTTAATTTGTATTAGAATTGTAATCTACCCGGGAGCGGTTAAAACAAATAATGTTTGTAATTTATTTCCTTCTGTTTATCTAAACTTTCCAGAATAAATAGTCGGAGGTATCTACGGTTCTAGGTGTGACCTTTGTGCGCACGTGTCAAGTCTAGAAACTATTGAACCATTGGTAATCTGCCACAGAAAAATATCGTTTTTATCAAAACACTGTTCTGTGTATTTATTCAGATGTGCGAGATACTCGTGTGTCAGACGCCAGTCTGATGCTCCTGCTGAATAAAAATAAATTTCATATTAATTTGGAATCAATAATAAAATATGGTAAATACTAAATTAATATATTAATTATAAATATATACATATAAAATCAATTTTGTCCAAAAATATTGTTTTTGCGCTACCGGGATTTGAACCTGGATCTCTATTTCCAATCCGGGGAAGTACACTACCAATTGTGTTATAACGCCAGTATATTTCATGACAAATTTTCGAACTGTTACACTTTTTCAAATTAATACACCTGTCGTACCTTTATTTGAAAGCCATCTACATTATTTTTACGGAATCTCGAATACCTTTGAGTAAACCGACTGCAGACGCCAGAATTATCAATTCATTTTTATAAAATTTTGGACACATTGATACAACTTATATTATTAAGGAGAACACATTCTTATTGTGAAGTTGTAATTATTCAGATGAGACGGTCTGTGAATTAATTTAGTATTTAAAATATCACAGACCGTCTGTTCTGAATAATTACAACTTCACAATGAGAATGTGTTCTCCTTAATAATAAAATGTGTGAAGAAAATAATTGTTTATAGCACATTAAAATCATTAAATTATCATCGTATTGTACGTTCTGTAGAGGTATCCAAATATTTGACACGTCATCGCTGAATGATCTATCAAGTGTGTCATAGTGATAAAATTATACCTACACGTGGAATTGGAATGCGTATTACGCATTCTAAACACGGGGTAAACAGAGAATGTTCGCTCTCTATTACTTCACAACTATCGGGTGAATCAGTTTTAATTTTGATGACGTGATACAGTGACACCCCGATTATAAGTTTTCGAAGGGTCAACAAAAAAAAATGTTAACAATACTGATTATTTATTTTTTACTTTATAAATTAGCAATATTAACTTTGTGGTTAAAATTCATATTTTTATTTGTTATCTTTATTTTATTAACTACTCAATTGAGTTTAAATACGTCTACCGGTTTCGAAAAAAAATTTATTCGAGTAAATTTGTAAGTAACAATTTGAGTTAGGGACTGAATTTATTTTTTAAATAATTTTTTTTTTTTAATAGATTCTGGTAAAGAAACAATAATATATGTATTTAGTTAGTTATGATATCCTGAAGAAGAGAATGGTATTTTTCGACACCGGTAGATGTATTTAAACTCAATTAAGTGGTTAATAAAACAAAGTTAACAAATAAAAATATTATATATTAATTTTTTTGTGAAAACTGCATTTTTTTAAAAAACAGTTCTTTTAATATATATTGACTTACTTATCATCACGCCGTTTCCACGCAGGGGTACACAGAACGGATAGAACGCCACACTCTTTTGTCCTTACATCTTCTCATACAAGCTCGACGATTATTGAGGCTTCTTACAGGAACGTCCTCTAGTATTTGGTTTACCTGGTCGTGCTAAGTCTTCCGAGGACCTTCTCTACTTCTGGTGCCATCAACATTTGCGTCATATATCTGTCTTACCATTTTCTTCTCATTCATCCATTACATTATATATGACCAAACTACCTAAGTGATCCTTTCTTAATCTTACTCACTATACTAAGATCAGCTTTACATTCTTTACTTATTTCTTCATTTTTACTCTGTCATAAATGTATCTGCCACATATACGCCTAAGTGATCTCATTTCCACTGCATTCAGTCTAATTTCGTTCCTTTTCTGTTAGCTCCAGGCCTCACGACCATACATAAGTGTCGGTACCAGGACTCCACTGTTAGCTCCGCTAGTCTTGTCTCAGTTGACAAGTTTCCATTAGCTATAATTCCATTCAAAGCGCCGTTCACTTTATTTCCCGCAGTCACCCTCCTTTCCTTGTTAATTAGTATTATAATGTGACTAATCAATGTCACAATATACTTTCAATTTTAACTAAATGTTTTGTTATTGACTTTTACTATGTAGGTCTCTTTGTTTCTTAATAAATACCACCTAAATACTGCTAAAAGTTATATATAAATGAGTTGTTTATGTAAATGCCTTCGATAGCTGGTTCCCAGGTTTCTGATTAACAGTAAGCCCAGCCCACATGTGATAAATGAACTGCACTAACCTTTTTAATTTTGCTGTCTTTTTGGTCCGATGTTGTTGTTCTTTTAGTTGGGTTGTCTTCTTTAGATTTCGACCGATCGAAGCGCGCACTGGTGGTTCATTTGGGCCGCTGGACTGGTCGAAGCACGGGATGTAATAACCCGTACATCCCGTGCTTCGACCGTCAATAATACACCTGTCGGTTACCGTCTTCTTAGCTTCCGAAAAAAGGGCGGCAATACTCACACACACACATGAACATTATTATAAACCAAAAAAACCCAGTGGTGCCTATGGAAGTAACAAGGCGCGTAAACAAGAGTAATAAACATTAGCTAAATAATTAATCTATACCGCATTCAAATTATGGTTAGCTATATTAGACAGTTCCGGGTAAGAGTGGGTTCTTTCTAGCCATAAACACACCCGGTACCGACGTCAGGCAACAATAATCAGCAACTGTCTGGAAGATCGTCTCTCGAGTTTCACTCTTCTCGCCGCTGCCTTCCCGGTCAATAATCAAAGTGTCAACTTAAGTAATTTTTAGTTTTATATCCTGCTCCGGTCATACATATACATAATACATTCCGCGATTATCAAACGCGCACGTGAGTGAGGAGTGAAATATTGGGGCATCCATCATTCGTACAGTAACCAGTTTTATCACAACTTATTTGCAAAAATTCTCACCCAAACAAACATTAATCTATAATTTTCAATACCTTGTTTGCATCATAATCATCTTCTCACCCTTATTCGACGGGACGCTTCCGTCCACCCCTGTCTCGCGCCGTTACAGTATTATTACTATTACCGGTCAAGGCTTAATCTGACTTAACACAATATTTTTTACTCAACAAATAATAGAGATCTCATAGAGACGAAGCTATTTTTTATTATATTTTAATGGAAAGCTATGGAAGTATGAGGGTAATTACAGGACTTCGGCTGGCTTGATCACTTTATACAAATATAACGTTCATCATTCTCACCCATTAAGCAATCTCCATATCTATCAAATTATTGGAAGTTGCATATATATGTGGAAACACTTATAGTACAACTGCACTATCACCATCTATGGACTAAATTTGATGTTCATTTTCCTGAAACAGCATAGACGTCACAATGAGACACTAATTACTTTTGAATTTATTTAAAGCAATATTCTTTATCTGTAATTTTTTTTTAATACATTATACTAGAATACGCCTGAAAAATCAATTTTTCAATTTTAATATAAAAAAAGAGCTTCGTCTGTATGACATATGTATTATTTATTTAATAACAGTGCCTTTGTAGACGAAAATCCAGTAATTGTGTGTTCTTGGACATATTCAAATATTACTAATATCTCAGCTTAATTTAGGGCGAGCCACTAGCCGCCTACCCTCTGATGTTACCAAGAAGGTAAATCATGGTAGACGTTCTTCTGGCATTTGAAAGACGTGTCCAAGCCACCTTAAATGAAATCATTTTGTATGTAGCAATAGGGGCTCCATGCCGAGGGTATTATCTACATCAGCACTTCTTACTCGGTCCGATAATGATACTACTGCTAGGCTCCATATTCGGGGATTAGCAAATAAAACAAACGGAAGATTGTAAGAGTCCTCAACAAAACCCTCTCAACGCGTAATATACAATATTCTTATAAAGGGTGTTTTCTTAAGAGGTTTGTTTTTCGAATTGGCAACACTTTTTCCAGCGACAGCTAATTTGACTGCTGACAGCTGATTTGTGCACAGTTTGATTTGCCATTTCACCATGAATAGACTTACGCCAGAACGACGCTTGAAAATTTATTTCGAAAATCATGGTTCAGTTCGCGAAACATATCGTGCGCTACGTCAATTTTACGGTCGACATAATCGTCCATCCGAGCGAGTAATTCCAATAGCCATGGATCATTTTTGCACCACGCATACTCTAATTGATAATAGAATGACGTCGTATAGTGCGCACCGAAGAAGTTGTTGCTACTGTGGAGCGTAGTATTGAGGAGGAGCTGTAGATCCATGATTACTGACTTTTTCGTTCCCTGATAGAATAGTATTAATGTGGAAGAGCTGCGGTTTCAACGAGACGGCGCAACATGCCACACAGCGCGCGCCACAGTCAATTTATTGAAGGAAAGGATTTAACCTTTGAATTATTTTCGTCGCATTAGTGCCGATATACGGACCAGGCTGCTCCAAAAATGAGACTTCCAGATTGTGCTTTGTTCGAGCCAGCTGCATATGCACGAAATCATATTTAAACACTAGTAGCTTAAAATTATCTTTCCAATAAAGCCAATAATCTCACGGCCATTACCGCGATTCTTATGTTTTTATTTAATTTAAATTTTCTACACCTCTAAAAAATAAAGCATCCTTTACCTACCATATATATTCGTATAACACGTATAGAGAGGGCCCTTCCATTTTACATTGTGGCCCAATTTCTTTTGTTACGCCCCTGCCCAGCGGGTTGTACCACAACGGCGATGTCAAAAGACGGATGGCGCTCCTAAGCGAGGCCCGTGAGGCCAGTGAAGAAGAAGAAAGAAGAATAATGACAGCGTTTACCCCTTAGAAGAGTCTTAAGTGCAATAAAGTGGATAGCCGTAGATTGTGTACAGAATTTTTTCGGAACCGATTTTTTTGAGGAATTTGTGTTTGTGAAGCAAGCAACTACACTGTTTAGAGGAAAACCGTCTCAATATAAAATACTCGATTGAATTCTTCAGACATTTTACAATAGTTTGAATCTTCGAAAATATGATTTGAAAACACAATCTAAAAATTCTGATCAATTATATTTATCTTATAGAGATCCAGGTTCGAATCCCGGTAATGCAAAAACAATATTTTTCGACAAAAATGATTTTATATGTATATATTTATTTAGTATTTAAAATATCACAGACCGTCTGTTCTGAATAATTACAACTTCACTATAAAAAAGTCTTCTCTTAATAATTGTAACTTTAATAACTAAAATTTTGAATATTGTTTTATTTGTAATGACAAACAGTGCCCACCTTCTGGGTTGAGATTGGTTGAGATATATTATTTCTTACATCTAGATATGTTTGAAAAACTAAGAAAAAATGAAAATCTTAAATAGCATTTTTTTTATCGGTGTCAAATTTACGCCGACTCGCACTTTTATCGTAGTCCCTTTTCATTGAGTGCGGTATTACGGACTCCCTCGTGCCGTCAGCAGCCATCAGCTATCAACGAGAGCAGTAAACCGATACATTTCGTCGCTCTCGCTTCTGCTATCGCGACAAAACGGGGTGCGGACATTTTCAGATAGTGCTTTATCTTACTTTTTATCTTTTTCGTTTACTCGAGGTAGATCACCTTGCTAGTTCACATTTATTATAAATTTATGCATTTCTAGAGCGTAGTAAAATCTTAATTAATTTATGATTTATAGAATATAACTAAAGGATGTCCAGCGGAAAATTTTAAGTTTAATATTAAATTAAATAAAAAACTACAATGTTATTTTTATATTTTATTTATACAAAATGGAATTTAACGATGTGGATTTTACGTTTTATAAACAATATCGTCTAAATGCCGCCAATCGGACTCTTAAATTTGCGAACACGCGAGAGCAATGCGTCGGTTCAATGGCAGCAACTTCACGGCGGATATTTTCTTGTAGGCTCTGAATTGTTCGAGGATTGTCGCTCTAAACTCTCGACTTAAGGTATCTCCACAAGAAAAAGTTGCACGACGTAAGGTCCGGTAACAGAGGTGCCCAGGGTATGTCTCCGTACTCGCTAATTAATTTATTGGGAAAAATTCCCCTCAGCTTCTCCATTGAAACTCTAGCTGTGTGTGGATTGGCCCGTCTTGCTGAAATTGCGTTCTGTTATTGATTCCGGGAAACAGCCGCAGTTGCGGTACCAAAAACTCGTCGATCAATACACGTCTGACTGTCTCTCGCTGGTTAAAAAAATAAGGGTCAATACCCTCGGGCAGAAATTGTACACCACACTGTGGTTTTTGGACAATGCAAACGTTTTTGATGACGTTCCCTTGGGTTGTCGGGGTACCAGTATCTCATGTTCTGTTTAATAACATAGCCATCGATATGAAAATGTGCTTCGTCAGTAAACAATATGTTTCCAAGCGTTCGTGCTGATAGCCGTTATTGCCAAAATACAAAATAACCGTTATTGGGGCACTAAAAATCCTCAATTGATACACCAATGACCTTTACATCAACGCAAAGTTACTGTATGGCGCGCCATGTGGCGTGTGTACCTATTTATTTCTGAATGCAGGAATGGTGATCGCTATTGTCGCATGTTGGAAAAGTTCTTTCAACACATATGATTTCAACAGGATAGTGCCACCATCAAAAACGAATGCCCGAGCTACGTTTGAAATTTTATGAAAAATTTTTCCCTTCTGTATACTCTCAAAAATTGGTGATATCGACTGGCCTCCTCGATCACCTGATTTGACGGCTCCGGACTATTTTCTATGGGGATACTTAAAAGGAAAGGTCTACCCCAATAAGCCAACAATAATTCCGATGCTACAGGACAATATTCGAAATGAAATTGCTGAAATAATTTTATGAAAAATATGGTTAAAAGAGCACGCCATGCAAGAGTCACTTGGTTGATGTCATATTCCATACATATGTAATTGTAATAAACTAAATAAACGATAATTAAAAACCAAATTAAAAAATTCTGTTTCATTTTGTAGTTATTCAAGAACAACATCGGTTTGTAACATAATATTCATTCTGTATAAACTCCCATCCGACTATTGAGATCTCCAACTCTATTTTTTGAAAAAAAATATTTTCAAACAGCCTTCTGGAACGGACTGTGTTCGGAAACAGAAGTTCCACCGTATGTGACATGTACCCCGTGTAGGCATGCATCTCTATCTTTTTTAAAAAAAAACAAACTTTGTACGACGAATATAACTTTTGGAATATTAGGGATTCGTAGAATCTAAATATACATATTACTTATTAATAATTATAATGAAAGCACATCTCTGTCATGTTACGCACCTGGGCATAATCTTGCCAAAACAGAGCAATTTAACAGATTCCAAAAAATTTAAGAAAATTAATTATTTTTATACATACTTGTGAATTCGTTCCAATAATATAAATAAAATGATAAAAAATGTTATTCTTATAAATGTTCTTAGGCTTTCACGGCCGTTCAGAATCTACTGTGTATAGTTTTCTGGGCTAATCTGCCGTGTACAGAAAATGTTATCGTGTTTTCACGGCAGTTCAGAATATTTCGTGTAAAGTATTCTGGGCTATTTTGCCTTGTATATCCGACCTCTCTGGTCGACATATCAGATCTCCATTATCAGAACTTTTGTCGCTGATGGGATCAGATGAAGCGCTTTTTAAGAATATTTTGGTAATAGATGAAATTTACCTTTTTTTTTTACTGCGTTATTCTTCTATTCTCATATGTAACAATTTTTTTATTTTTATAAATAAAATATAAGGAAAAAAATAGATTAAGAGATGTTAGATGAATTACTTAGAAAGATATAAAGAATAAAATATATTAGGAGAACACATTTTTATTGTGAAGTTGTAATTATTCACAAAATAGGCCTGTGATATTTTTAATATTTTTTTATTTATTTTAAAAAAAAATAGAGATCCGTACACCGAGTACATTTCACATCAATATTCTTACTATTTTCAAACTAAGCTTACGCTATGAAAATATGACTAACTTGCTGGGGTCCTGGAACGAGGCGCGAACCCCCGACCACTAGACCAACGTCTTGACCTCTACACCAACAGGCTACTCAATTATTTATGAATTGGTAATTCTGTAATTTCAATATGAATTGGTACTTCTGGAGTCTGCTATCAGATTACTCAAAGGTATTTGAGATTCTGTAAAAATAAGGTAGATGACTCTTCCAAATAATGGAACGATTAAAATGTATTAATATCAAAAAGGTAACATATAGGTTCGAAAATTTGTCTCTGAAATATTGTCGCTGTAGCATAGTTGGATAATGCATCTTCCCCGGTTAGGAAAGAGATCTAGGTTTGAATCCCGGTGGCGCAACAACAATATTTTTCGATAAAATTGATTTTATATGTATATATTTCTAATTAATATATCTAATAAAATATGTATAAATATATATAAAGAAAAAACAATCCTTCGAAAAGATAACAATTTTTACAGTCCTAGTCCACAGAATTTTATGTGTCGATACCTGAATATAATATAATACAAGGAAATAAAAAATTGACAAGCATATGTTCCTTTACTTTACATTTTAATGTGAACACTGGGGTCGCATCATTTTTTAAAATGTTTAATATGTCTTTATTTATCGATTTTATTAATTATTCTTGACACAACACGTTTGCCAGACCGTCACGCTTTAAAGCGGGTAATATATACTAGTAATAGAGATAATAATTATGCTACAAATATATACTACAATGTGATTTATTTCCGTGATTACGACGTCCACACACAGATTATTAAAACGTATGAAGTGCACGCGCGGCGGTTCAATCATAATATTAAGGGTTCATAGCACGATCGCATTGTTACAGAAGCCGTCACTGATGTATACGCCCTGAATTCTTCATATCTATAATTAAACCGGGTCGTGGATGTTTTACAAATATTTCACCGTAGCCAAGTCGAGAATGTTCGCCGATTTTCGATCATCGCACCGATCCTGCTTTCGCGCGGTTTCGTCCGTAATCAGCTCGCTTTGGGACGGATTTACCGGCAATTGGATTGTTTTATCGTGTGCGGAACGGGACATTGCTTTTTCTCTGTCTACTATTTTTTCCTTTTAGAATTATAGTCGAGTTCCATTTTAGGGGTTTGAAATGATCAAAGAACCCAAAAAATAAAACCATTTTCCGGCTTTTAAAATATATCGATGAGCCGGCATTCGAGCGCTTAGTTTTGTTACGCTGGATTAGATAGATAAACTATTATCTCTTTTATCTTATCTTAGACACAAAGGATACAGCACCGTACTCGCACAACTCTCGCCTCGTCTACATTCATACTTTTTATCATACATGTGTAGCAGTGGCGGTCGGTGATTTTTTGTAGAAGGGATGCTGTAAGTTTTCCAGTATCCGGAGTACGATTTTCTTCCGCAAATGATTAAGACAAAACTTTTACATGTTAATGATTCAATTATACACTTTCAGCGTTGGTGAAATATCCATGTTATTTTTTATATTTAAGATTTTTTAATGATGAATTAAATAGATAATCAATGTTTGTATGCAAGCCAAACTGTCAAAAATGCGTCACATAAACAGATTTCTCAAAACAACCGCCCACTTCGTAATATGTATGCTATTCTGTGCATTATACCCATAAACATTAAAGTCGTTTTTTGTACGCTGGATGCTGTTAACGAATGCGTATACAGTATTCGAAGACCTTGATAGGCGGAACTGAATACGTATGCGCGAAAGTCGAATACTTTCGAACTTTTCGGATACGGAACGAATGATAGAATCCACTGTTGCTAGTATCTGTGTGTTTACGCGATTCATAGATGTATGTTGACTCGCTTCGTGCGCTCGCCATGTCGTAATGTGTGTTATGACTGGTCTCTAAAGGACAAGACGAATTTATTTTCAGCAGTGCTGTTTTCGGCTAGAAACAGAAAGTACAAAGTTTTTTGACTCTAAACCACAAGGGATGCGGAGCATCCAAAGCGTGTATGAAGCGACCGCGCCTGATATGTTCCCATTATTATGAAAGTGATCTAAGGGCCGATTGTGCGATCAGTAGTAACTTTTTACTAACGCTCGTAGTAGCCTTTGCAGGTTGTTGATACATCAAATTTACTACTGTCAAAGCATAGATGGAGACGTCTATAGGCGTGATAAATAATTATGAAATACGCTTTATTTTATACATTATCTATGAATTTTTTCGCCTATGCGTTCGATATCTGTCACTTTGGACGTGAAATTTTTTCGTATTATGTGTAATAATGTATATTAAACAACGAGATCTTCATCGGACGAACTCTCATAATTAAATAAGCGGGATATTGAATGATTTATACTGCATACTATTACTTAAAGGTCCGCCATATTTAACTAGCGATTCTCGTTTTTTACTATCGGATATCGCAGAGTAAAATTAGTTTACTACGGGATGTGCTTTCAAGAAGTTAATTATTTTTTTACTAACGATCAAACAACCCGTTATCGCAAAAAAAAATACTAACTTTTTTTACTATAGTAAAAAGTTACTACTGATCACACAATCGGCTCTGGGTCATGTTTCTTTCGTTTCGAGATGTTTAAAGGTTTGAGTTTGAATTGATAAAAAAAATATATTTATATTATATAATACAACACAATGTTTCAACATTTATTTGGTCTACTAGATTTATAATTTATTTCTACATGTAAATGTTGCACGTAGCATAAAAGGAAATGTAACATTTATGGTTGAAATGTCTTACTCTGTTATCACAGAATATAACGTTTCAAAGTTTGTCACAATTTTTCCAATTTGTATCATATTAATGTGACGCGAAATAATTTTTTGACTTTTTTTTTTTTTTTTCCACTTTCTTGACTTAGACCACTTTCATAATAATAGGCACATGTGTGACGTAAAGTATCAAAGAGTGACATCTCCATTTTCATAGTTTTGAGATAATCTATGTCTAAATATGTCACTTTATATATTTGTTTTTACAATTCAAAATGCTTTAAATTCATAAGGATATATAATGTTATGATTTCATAGACTTATCATAAGTTTTATATTCTGCTAAACTACATTCATAACTCATTTTATCTAAAAATGGAGATGTCACACTTTGATACTTAACGTCACATATATGCTCGCCGATTATGCTACTTTATCTCGAGACGACTAATTCTCTCTTCAGTGATAATTGCTCTTGTTATATAATAATATATTCAAGAAATAGTGTTATTTTATATCGTACATAAAAAGATCTTTCATATTTAATAAATTAAATAATAAAGAATCAGCACCCTTTAAAGATTTTAGAATCAATATAACCAAATTCATTTAGAAATTATTAAACTTGATAAGTAAAATATCCCCATTCGAGATTTTATATATTTTGCGGATTTTTTTGTCGTTTCAGAGAGTTGTCGCTAAAGGATACGTATAAGTTGCGTTATTCCATTTTGCAATAATTAATTAAACATAGCTCGCTCCGATCAACCTGTACTATGACTTTCGAGCCGAGTCTCTGAGACCATATTGAATCACTCTCTCACGCTCTATCATTGAGGACCCACCCTTACCATTCTCACGACCCTTGCCCACGGATGAGGGCTTTTTAAGGCTAACCTAAACATTTTTTATGCGTTCATTGACCTGGCTGGTTAATATAAGAATCCGTATATAAGTATTTTATCCCAAGAGGAAACTAAATGTAAACAAATGAGTTCCTTGACCTGACTGGTTATTTTAAACAAACGAACACAATAAGAATTGGAATCAAATTTGATAAGCCAAGTATCTAACAAGTAACACGCGTATCTCGCCTCTCACTTCACCCCCGTTAAACGTTAACCATTGATGTTCCTTTCGTCAGTTGAGTGAATTTGAATCTCCCCAGCAGCAGTTAAAACGGAATAATTGTTTGTAATTTAATGCATTTGTTTGTCTAACTTCCAGGATAAGTAGTTGTAGGTATCAGTGCCGTAACTTTAAAAATTGGGGCCAAATGAAAAATGGAGAAAAGGGCCTTTTTCATGTGAATTTTATATAGGATATAAGAATATTAGCAATATTTGAATATGTCCAAGAACACACAATTACTAGATTTTTACCTACAAAGGCACTGTTATTAAACTAATATCAGATATCAAGAGACAAAGTTATATATTTTTTTTATTATATTTAATGGAAAATATATGGAAGTATGGGGTAATTACACCTTACGACCTGTCTTCGGCTGGCTTTAGTAATCAATTTATATGTTTTTTATATATATATATATATAATATAACATTCACCAATTCTCATCCCTCAATCTCCACATTTATCTAATTTTTGAAAGTTCTATATATGTTAGTATGTACCACTACGCCATCGCCATCGAGAATCTGATTTAAAAAAAATCAGATTCTCATAGTGATGACATATATTCTGTTTAAAAAAAGGGAAAAACGAATTATCAAATTTGGTCCATAGATGACGATGGTGTAGTGATACTCGAAGCGAGACCACATACTAACATATATGTATACAACTTTCAAAAATTTGATAAATATTAAGATTGAGGGGTGAGAATGTATAGAAAATGATCACTTAAGCCAGCTGAACACAGATCGTAAGCCCTGTAATTACCCCATACTTCCATATATTTTCCGTTAAATATAATTTAAAAAAATCGCTTTGTCTCTATGAGATATCTGATATTTGTTTAAGAATATTAGGTATAATGCAGTTTTTAATATTATTAACAAAATTGGTTTCGTCTCTCCTACAAATTTTCACGAAACGAAATAACTGAAGTATGTTTTTAAGTATTTTTTAATATATAAAATATATAAAAACATTCCTTGCTTTACGGCGACTGTCTGGTCCCTAACAGATATATTAACAGGTTATTACAGCATACATCGTTAATGTTTTTACATATTATTGTAATACACGTGAAAAATGGTTGCCGCAATTTAAATTTTTTTCTTCGCTGTCAGGGTTTTAAAAAAATATATGTTCGTATTACAATGGGATAAGTATTGATACTTAATTCTAATCTGGGCCCCCATCTAATGTGGACCCCAATGCACCGCGTCGGTTTAGTTACGCCACTGTTAGGTATCCATATTTTTAGGTGACATTTATGCGCGCACGGCGAGTCTCGCTGTCAAACCGAACGTCGTACATGCGGGTTTGAGTTTTTATCTCTGTCTACAAATTTCTAGTTTATATTTTGCCCATTTAAGTTACTAGGTCACCGTGAACCGTTTTTGACCTTTAGTTTTACACTGCTCTTGACCTCAGCCGAGATTCTTCTAGCGCTTAACTGACCACGAAAAAAAGTCGCTTTTTAAATATTCTCTCCGGTGCTGGCAGACTAGAACCGAGAAATTTTTCATACCGAAAATTGGACGTCGGTAAGAATTTGAACTACCTTCCAAACTGATTGTGTCGGTACACCTGATAGTACGTCGCATTGTGAGGTTATCGGTGAACCTGTCGTGATGTGATTGATAATTGGTTCTAACGTATTTTTGTATTACAAATAGAACTAAAAATATCGATTTGTTTTCTGAGACTATTTTTATTTTTTTAATAAGACATAGTTTATCTTTAATATGTGAGTATGAACAATATTTAAATAAATCATTGATTACATTATTATTACAATTTTTCATATTTAAAGTAATAAATTGTTGGTTAAGCATTTTGAACAAATCTTAGTGATAGTAGTGTGATCGTAAAAAAATATTTACTTCTCGAAAGTACATCCCGTAGTAAATTCATTTTACTCTCCGATATCCGATTGTAAAAACGAGAATCAATAGTTAAATATGGCGGACTTTTAAAGTTGCAATATACGATAATTATTCATTCAATATTTCGCTATTTTAGTGATGACAGCTCGTCCGATAATGATCTCATTGTTTAATATACATTGGCATATAATACGAAAAAAAAATTCATCACCAAAGTGACAGATTTAGAACGCTTAGGCAAAAAAATACTTAAATAATGCATAAAATAAAGCGTGTTTCATGATTATTTGTCGCGCTTGTAGACATCTCCGTCTATGCTTTGACAGTAGTAAATTTGATGTATCAACAACCCGCAAAGGATTTTTACTACGGGCGTTAGTAAAATGTTACTAACGCCCGTATATATTTCTGTTTTTGGTTTTATTGATTATGTAGAAAATTATATTATATTTATTGTGCTCTTTCGAGATTTTGATTCTAATATCGGAATCTAATACAAAATTAATTCGTGTGAATATTTTTAACACTTATTTGAAATTTTACTTTTTTTACAAATTTATATATGATTGACTTTATTCTTTTACAAACTAAAGTTACATATTTTTTATATATATAGAGCTGTACCTCTCCAAAAAAGAGACAAACTCTTGTGCTTTGAGAGGGACTTTCACGTGGTCATTTTAAAAGAATCGTAAGTTTTATATTATTTAGTGTCTAATTGAGATTTAAAAAATTATTTATTTATTTTAGAAACTGGGAATTTTGATAAAAGTGTTTGTGTCGATCTTTTTTAAATATTACTTTAATAATTGTTTTTTTTTTTTTTTTACTTTTACCGACTTCATTATGTTATCGTATGCTCTTCCCCAGCCAATAATTCCATACTGGAGTAGTGAGTGAACAGTAGCAAAATATACCAATATACTTATGTATGAGTAAACTTTTAATTTAATGTTCATACATGAAATAAATAATTTACTATAATAATAAGATTTCACTTAAAATAGTCACTAATTTTAGTGTATTTATTAGACTCGATAAATAGTTCGTTAATTTGATTTTAAATATTTTGAAAACGTTCCAATTTTATAAGCCGATGACTTTGAATAAAACAATATGATGTGTTTAACCAAAATCAGAGCAATATGAAATATAAAATTACAAAGGAAAGAAAGCGGCGGCCGACGTTAGATACATGCCGGGTAGGTAATTACACGAGGTATTAGCTAAAAGGTTGGTTTAACTCCAAAACATACTTATTTATGAATATTTTGATTCCCTCCATTGTAAATTGAGCTATTTCTAACGATCACCGAATATGTAATTCTTCTCTTTAAGAAATACGCCCTAAATTGTAAAAAAAAAAATAACATGTCCGGCGATAGCTAGTGCGACCGATGACTTCGAAAAAAATATTCGCTTTGATCAACATTATAAAAGATAGACAGTAAATACGTGGTTATTACACAAGCAATTAGTTACCTTAAATGTTGGGGTTACGTTATTATTGTTTATTTGTCGTTATTTACGAATATTCTGATTCTAATAACCGATAACACGATTTCGCCCAAAGAAAATTGAGCACAATATACGGCTGATTCTAATAATCACCGTACATTATACCCGGCGCTTACTGTACACAGTAATTTACATTAAGGTGGATTACGTCGCGCATGACAACACGAAGACTTTTTGGAAAGTTTACTTCACTATCATCGTACGTTGCTTACTTCCTGAATTGAAATGTAATCAATTTTAATTGATAATTTATTAATTCCGAGTCGAGGGGCTCACGACTACTTTTGACCGATTGAAACACGTTTTAAAATGATATTATTATTTGTTTAAATAATTATAATTATTTCATTTACCTTATCTCTTGTTTGTGATTTCATTTACAGTGAGCGAACAGTCACGCTAAGAAGCAGTGTAGTCTAGCTGACGTTGCAGAGTCCTCACTGTTGACTCAGCATTAGAAACAATTAGTTTATTCAAGGAAAATACATTATTGTCTACGTCTACGTCTAAGATCACGTTCCCAGTTTGAGACGGTACTAAACAGTAACAAGTTGAAAAATGTTAACATTTTAATCTACTTTATTATTCTGTTTACTTGTAAACCTCGTCCAGGCCGTGGGCTATCTAGCTTATTAGTTTAAATATTATTATGTAGATCTGCGACAGCTACGAAATCGAGATAACAATTTAAAAATAACATTTCATTGACTGTCTTCGAGATAATATATGAAAAATTAATTAATTGCACTCGTATGATAACGAAATGTTTTCGATTGTGAAAAACACGCGATCCGACACAATTGGACTTTTAACCTTGTATTCCATGCGCTTTTGTATTTATGCGATAATTTTAATATGTCGTTCATTACCCCTAATTGTCGATTTGTGAAATATGTTTGTTATTTTAACAGTGTTTTTAATTGTTTAATCCCCAAAAAATACATATATTATGTGACATGTTACTGTGAGATATTAGGGTCATTAATGACCTAAAAACATATGCAACCGATACTGTTACGAAAGTGTATAACTAGGAATTGAATACATTTCTTGTGTGGTTTCTTTGACGGTTAAAAAGAACACCTGCACCCGATCGTTCGACCACATTATTTCATGTATAGAAACACGTATCCTTATGTGTCACGGCCACCATACTCTGTGAATAGCATGTGGGCAGGAATAATAATCTGACTATATAAGACGCCTGTAAATATGTTCTAACCGAATCTTTTGACAAATTTGCCATGCTAACATACATCGAATTTTTATTTTATTGTATTGTTATTATTATTGAAAAACCAGCGTCTGAGAAAGAATTTAAAAAAATACAGTATTTATTCTGTATGTAATAGGTACGTTAGAGCTTGTAACTAATTAATCCGCAATATTTTAGGAGTTGATTAATTTATTCATTCATCTTCTTGTTCTGGGAGAGTCTGAGGCCTTAAGTCTCGACATGGTACTTCTATATTCCCCTGAAGCCGCGCAAGATAAAGAACGATGGAAGCGCGTTGATAAGACAATTGGTCCCCAATCCTCCTTCCGGATTTATCTTTTTGTGAAGGTTAAAGCTTTATTAATGCGGGGTGAATATTATGTTCCAGGCCGATGTTGTTTTTGAATAACTAAGAAATGAAACATAATTTTTTTATTTGGTTTTTATTTATCGATTACTTGATTTATTACAACTATGTATGAAATATGACATTAGCCAAGTGACTCTGGTAGCAGCACAAATGCGTGCTCTTTTAACCGTATTTTTCATAACATTCTCGCACAATTGGCGTATTATTTCAGCAATTTCATTTCGAATATTGTCCTGTAGCATCGGAATTGCTATCGGCTTATTGGCGTAGACATTTTCTTTTGAGTACCCCTATAGAAAATAGTCGGGAGCCGTCAAATCAGGTGATCGAAGAGGCTAGTTGATTTCACCACTGTTTGACATTGTGCGGCTGGGAAAAATTTCAAGCGTAGCTCGGGCAGTGTGTGAGGTGGCATCGTCTTGTTGAAACCGCATGCGTTGCAGGCCCAATCGACCCAATTCGGTCACCAAAAAGTTTTCCAACATGTGACAATAGCGAACACCGTTAATGGTTACGGCATTGCCTCCTGCATTCAGAAATAAATAGGTACATACGCTACATGGGCGCCATACAGTATCTTTTCGTGGGTGTAAAGATCGTTGGTGTATTAATTGAGGATTCTTAGTGCCCCAATAACGGCTATTTTGTTGTAAGTTGTGTTGCAAGTAATGATGATTTTTTTCTAAAAGTCGGCGTTATCAATATTGAGCTGCAAAACATATACTATTGCATGGTATTGAGGCGTTGGTGCTCTATAATAAATTGTAATCAACTACTCTCTACGACTGCCAAATGCGAATCGACAAATATTTGTCAAACTAAAATGGCGGCCAAACAAAATCGGCCTGTAACATAATATTCACCCTGTGATTTAATATGTACACTGTTGCACCCAGGATATGGCCGGAACTGGTGAATTCATCGCGACTTTAAACAATGAACACCGTTTAACGAGGCTTCCGATTGTCATTCCGTTTCCATGCTGGGCTGGTACCTAATTACCGACGTATTAACATCGCTACGTGAGTCACTAATTAGCGAGATTTCACCGAGTCAGGGTGCCGTACCAGTCGGCATACTGTTTATCACTCACCGCAATATAAATGAACGTCAGTGTCGTATTACCGTCGTGTTTGTTCTAGAAGATTCTCAACAAAGATGCATTATCAAGTTTCGCGTTACCACGGTGACTGTAGATTCTATTCAGTTTCCGTTAACAAAATTCACGCGTTTTAAGTCACAACACTCGCATGTTCGAAAATTAAAATATGCACTTTTTTTATTTTTATCAACATAACTTTGTATTATATAGTCATACACTAAAATTTCTCCACTCGTTTACCTAATAAAGGATTATTAATGAACAATTTAGAAGCCGTTGAAATTCAAAATAATTTGAATTCGGAGAAAACACAAATAAACAACTTAACATTCCCTAATACTTCGCCTTTACTGTCCATATTCATGTTAACGACCGAAACCTCCCCTCTCTTCTCAGGCCCCGCCCCATTTCCCGAATAGACTACAATACTGTATTTAGTTTAGTTATCACCCGATGATGAGAGGGACTGCACCAATTAATGATATTAGTATATCATGTACTTTCACGTCCTGGGTAGGAAGGTAGTTAAACAAAGTATTTTTTAATCCAGTAGCTACACGGTATCTGCCCAAAAATTTGAATTTATACATTAATACACACTTAAGCAGTAACCCACACAAAGCAACATTTTTATAACAAATGAAATTTAAAATGTCAAAAAAATAAATGTAATAAAATTTCATTCCTTCCCTTCTTTCCAGAGCACAACACACACGTGGTGTTTATACGTAACCATGCGATTATTAATCGTACCTAATTTTTTTTAAATCTTGTATATGCGCTTGTTATTATGAAAGTGGTCCAAGTCAGGAAATTTAAAAAAATTAGTTTATCGACTATTTCCCGTCATATTGTTTTAAATTAATATAATATCATGCAAATTATAACAACTGTGGAAAATTTGAAACGTTATATTCAGTGTATTGTTAGCTAGTATTTATTTTGATAATCGAGCAAGTCCTATAAATTTAGTAGACTAAATTCAAACGCAATCTTTTAAATATTTCGAAACGTAAGAAACATGACTTAATGGGGACATATGTATAATAGTCGCACGGCGGTCCGTACAATCTGTTACCGGATGGCGTCGGCACAATGTTTTCTACAGTAGGTTTTACGGAAACGCTGGCCGGAGTCGCACAGCCCATGAAGCAATAAACTGAAGCCGATTGTAGGTTCCTACAGTATGAAATCCCTTATTCATGATATATATATAACTGGCCGATTCGAGTACGCGGACGAAACAGTCAAAAATGGAAATTGTTCGGGCTTTGCGATTTGCGTTCTGATCGTCACGTATGGTTTGTCGAGTTTTAGTAACATATTGGTAATTTTAACGGTCGAAATTTTGCAGTGGAAAATTTTTGTCCTCGGTCATAAAATCATAATCGGTAGAGCCAATCAAACTGCAGAAGTTGACGGCAGAATCAGCCTTGTGTGTGTCGCTTTAGGTACATTGGGAATAACCATGACGAAAGGAAAGTCTTCAAGCTGTGTGTCTTGACATTATTCACATACGGAGCCGAGACAATGACGCTGACCGCGTATTCCATACATAAATTAAAAGTTACCCAAAATGCAATGAGCGGTTAAGGTGTCAGCGAAATGGGCTGGACACATGGCGAGAGTGGACCGAGTGTGTTACAAATTAAACAATTACAATTAATATTTTTAACACTTATAGTAGATAACAGAACGAAGTGTTTGTGTAAAGATGATTATTATAATTATTATCAATGTGTCCAAAATGTAATAAAAATGAATTGATAATTCTGGCGTCTGCTATCAGATTACTCAAAGGTATTTGAGATTCTATAAAAATAAGGTAGATGCCTCTTTCAAATAATGAAACGATTAAATGTATTAATATCAAAAAGGTATCATATAGGTTCGAAAATTTATCGCTACAAATATTGTCGCTGTAGCATAGTTGGATAATTGACCTTCACCGGTTAGGAAAGAGATTCAGTGGTGTAACAACAATATTTTTCGATAAAATTGATTTTATATGTATATCTTTCTAATGAATATATTAAAAATTATTTACGATGTGCAAAATGTTACCAGTTGACAAAAAAGTAACATATGCTATGATATTCGAAGAGTTGATAAATAATGTAAATATAAATACTGATCCTCACCACAGCTAGTCGACCAGATCGTCTAGTCGAACCGTGAGAGTATCGATCCGAACAGTGTGTACGGTGAGAGAACGAGAGAATGTGTTGTGCCAAGAATAATTAACAAAATTGATAAAGACCTATTAAACACTAAAAAAATTATGAGACTCCAGTGATCACCTTAAAACACAAAGTAAAAGAACATATTCTTATCAAATTTTTTTATTTTCTTGTTATATTATATTATATTCAGGTATCCACCCTTAAAATTCTGTGGACTAGTTACACCCTGTAAAAGTTGTATATCTTTTCGAAAGATTGATTTTTTTCTTTATATATATTTTATTCTTTATATCTTTCTAAGTAATTCATCTAACGTCTCCGTATCTAATTTTTTTCCCCTTGTTATATTTTATTTATAAAAAAAAAGGTTTAACTATGTAAAAGGCAATCCTTGTCGTAAAACTGCAATGCAGTATGGCAAAATATACAATTAAAATGAATATATGTATATGTAATAAAGAAGAAAGAAAAAAACTCTCGGACATCGAAGAGGCATCACGGAAGATCGTCACATAGATGGAAATACGACATCAGGAAGTTTCCTGGGGGATAGTGGATGGGGAAAGTCAGCTCAAAGAAAATTGAGAAATTGAAAGAGACATGCTGATGATAATGAATCTCTTAATTTATTATATAGCTGTAGTAAATTTGGTGATTAGATTTATTACTTTGTCTCGTGTAATTAGGTCGGAATGTATAGCAATGAAACTCGGACTGCCTATAAGAATAAGAATAAAAGGTATATAGATGAATACACCAATTACACTTAAAGCTAATATTAAATAGAAGAAGACCCGAGGATAAAGAGACCGCTTCTCTCATCTACACGGCTTTTAACCTTTCCAGGCTCCCCCCACCGCTCACCTCACGCACGGCCTCGCGGCCGGCATTCACACACATATCCATCATCTGTCAAACTCTGGCGCGCCGCGCACACACACACACACACATATTAACATAGTAATGGATATCTCAATAACTCACATATTACATGTTATATTTAAAAAATGAGAAATTTAAATTTAATATAACAAAATATATTATTTGACTAGTGGTTTAGTGGTTAAGACACTCGTGTAGTGGGGAACTCGTTCCGGGAGACTAGTAAGTTAGTCCTTCTTTCGTAGCACAAGCATTTAGCTAAGTTTGAAAATATTAAGAATATGTATGTATTCGTGTACGGCAACACTATTAAAAAAAAAAGTTTTTCAATTTGACTGGATAATTTTGTAGATTTGTTTATTTTTTTATCTGGTAGTATACGATTTTTTTAGGATTTCTACATAGATCATAATTAAAATGTTAATAATTTATGTTCAATATAATATGCAACCGAATATTTAGCCTCTCGTCCGTCCCACTAGGTAAACACTTGACTCAAATAAATAACACAATTTATGCAAAAATCACATGTCTGCCCTACTATGTAAATGTCTCAAATAAATAATATACCACTCGGTACAGCATACCCCATATATGTTATTTCACTATTCGCAAAGGGGCTAAGGTATGCAAGCGGAACAGGCAACCTTCGTATCCCGTCCTAAGTCTCTGGGGATGCCTTGTTGATTTTCAAGATGCCTCGGAAGTCTACAAAGCGATTGAGCGGGAATTCACGACGTGTTGCATCGTTTGAGGAGCTTCGCACTGACGCAAAGGTGGCTTAGGATTAGTATCAACGTTTTTAAATTGATTTTTCCATTTTTTTCCAGACGAAAATGAAAACTGGGTGCCTCCAAATGTTGAATGCAATTGTCGTATCAGCGTTTATCTTCACCAGCTGCGTGCAAGCCCAATCCCAAGATGACAGCATAAAGCGTGAGTTTTTACCTATTTATTTATAATTGTTAAAGTTTATTTTTTTCACATACACACCAGCTGGTGTTGCCGGGGGTTTAGGGAGAGGGCACCTTCGATTTGTGAAGGTTAAATAGTAACGATGCATGCAATATTTGGTCCAGGTAGGGGGATGGTAAAATGTCCGGAGCGGATCCTTTCCTCAGGGATCTAGAATGCAACTGAGCAAAATTTGTAACGGATAGCATTCTATACAGGGTGTAACAGACCTAGTCCACAATATTTTATCGATGGATACCTGACTAAATTACGAGTCGAAAATGTACAAGAAATATGTGCAAATTTTACATTGTTACGGAAAATATTATTGTTTGAAATTTTCACAATATCGTGTCAAGCTACGTATTTCGAAAAAAATATTTGCGAAATTTATCCATTATCTTTGCTTCAGGTCCTAAATCATCTAACAAAAAATAGTATGGCCACTTAAAATTCGATGAGTTTTATTTTTTTATATTCAATATATAATTTAAAATCAATGAAATATTTAAATTAATCGAAATAATCGTATGATTATAATTTTTTTGAAATGCTTATATTTCTGAGATGGTTAAGTTTTGGCATACATTCCTTTATCATTTTTGATTCGTAATTTAGTCAGGTATCCATTCATAAAATATTGTGGACTAGGTCTGTTGGACTCTGTATATAATGCATTTATATCGGTGGAAAGGAATGGGGTGGCCAGAGAGAGGGGGAAGAGGGTGTTATTGTTTTGAACAGGGTCCTAACGAGTAACTATTGCATTAGTCAGGACGCATTTGTCGGGGCGCATTTGTCGGGGCGCATTTATCGGAGCATATTTGTCAGGGCGCATTTGTCGGGGCGCGTTTATCAGAGCATATTTGTCAGGGCGCATTTATCGGGGAGTACTTGTCGGGGAGTATTTGTCGGGGAGTATTTGTCGGGGAGTATTTGTCGGGGCGCAATTGTCGGGGCGCATTTGTCGGGGCGCAATTGTCGGGGCGCAATTGTCGGGGCGCATTTGTCGGGGCGCATTTGTCGGGGCGCATTTGTCGGGGCGCATTTGTCGGGGCGCATTTGTCGGGGAGTATTTGTCGGGGTGTATTTGTCGGGGCGCATTTATCGGGTAACCGTTTTGTGCAGGCTCTAAATAACTATGTATATAAAAAAAAAAGTTAAATTTGGTCAAGGCGGGAGGGTGAAATATTGTAAATTTGTATAATGTTCAGTAAATAAAAGTCAGTGGGTGTAGGATTGTGTAGCGAATTGAGAGACAGACATTCATTTTTGCATGTAGACTGAATATTTCAACGTAGAACACATTTCTTCTACTAATTTTAGTAATACATATGATTATTTAAAAAATCGTCTTCGAATATGAGGAATGCGAATGAAATAGACTATGGCCTAAATTGGATTGACTGCGCATATTTCATCGATTAGTTTATCATTGTCCAGTTCAAATGTGATTACGATATATAGTCTGTTATCATTGTTGATTTGCAACGTTGCTAATTTCTGTATATACAGAATTTATACGAACCGAATAAATTTCATTTTATTAGATGACTAACCATAATGCTTTTCGTTAACATAATTTTTAAGCGTGAGTTTTATATTGAAAACCAACCAGTTTCGAAATAATCATTTTGCTTCATCAGATTAATTAATACAAAATGATTTTTCAGTAAAATAACTCATGTAGTCAAAATGCAAAGTTAATTGTATAAATTAAATTTATTTTACTATGCGCGCGTGCTTCCGAATAAATTATTTTAGTTTCAGCCACTTTCTGATAAATTATTTAAATTTCTCACGCTTCCAAATAAATAATTTTGGTCTATTAATTCATCAAGTCATCTACTCTATTTTTACTAAATAAAGTAGATGGCTTTCAAATAATGGAACGATAGATGTATCAATTTGAAAAGTGTAATATACGGGTTATAAAATTTGTCGTCAGTGTACCGTGTACTGTAGTATAATCGGTTAATGCACGTCCTCCAGATCGGAAGAGATCCTGGTTCGAATCCCGGTGGTAACAATTTTTTTTTTTCGATAATTTGAGTTTATGTATATGTATATCTTTCTAATTGATGTATAAAAGATATTTACATTTATAATTTTGGTTAGCAAAATTTTTGAGAGTTTGTAAGAATTTCGTTCCTGCAAGTGTCATCTACGATTTCGTACATTCGATTATAATCATTACGGAAGGTTTTTTACTCAACATGTATTTTCTTACAATAATAGTTTTCTGATTTAATGAGGTAATAAAAAAAATAAACTATCCATTATTGAATACAAATGAAATGCATGACAGTCTTACATTGAAATAAGCTGTCCTTAATTATATATGTTGAGAAATAAAGCGAAATTAATATTTTTTTTCTGATAGAATGCTACCATATATTAAAACATTAATAATATTAAAATAATTGTAATGAGAACATTACGGAGATGCACATTTTATTTAGATTTATTACTGACTGCACGCCACTGCATACAGATAAACTCAATTTATCCAAAAAAAAATTTTTGCTACCACCGTGATTTGAACCAGGATCTTTTCCTATCCGGGGAAGTGCGATAAAGTGACAATCTGTATGCATATCTTTCTAATTGATCCATTTAATTTGTATTAAAATATCACAAAATTACAACTTCACAAATAATAATGTGTTCTCTTTAAAATATCCTACTGTTGTTTTCATACGCTGGTTTAATGAGACGGTAGCGAGCCCTTAATTAAATATGGATAAAACAAAACCCGCCGGAAAGGTGTTGTGAAACAAAACTAACAAATGAACGTCAATGAAAAAATGATGTCAAGGGCAATATAGCAGACAAATCACAATCATAAGTGTATTGTATTGTTGTAACAGTTTTCCCCACATGTATTTGTATGTGTTGATCATTAGGTGTTTCTTGTTCCATTTTTATCACCAGCTGGTCATCCACATTTCGTCGTCCGTCTTTCAAAAAGGCGTATCTCGTTTTTTATTAAAATTGAGTTACGACCGGGGTCACATTGCACAACCACGTGCCCATCATCTATTCAAACGGGCATATCTGAATTATATTCCAATGAAATAATACTTCATAAAAACATTTTGATGTAGCCACTTTTATTTCGATGTTATTCTTACAAATGACTAATATTTATGGAATTAATACACCCAATACTGTCTTTAAATCAAAAAATATCCGTTGAAATCAGTAAGTTTTTTTTTTTGTCATTTTAAACAGTGAAAAATCCACACAATATGTTAATATATCGATTGTTGTAAAATCAATAAAAAGATTCGCGTTTGTGTTGAATATGGGAACAGTTAAACAATAAGAAATATTAGAGCAACACCGGAGCAATATGCAACATTCTCTTGACAATAAGCAATCTTATTCTCGCACACAGAAAAATATTGCCACTAAAAATACAGAATAGCTTCGATACTCTATTCTCTACTATTTTCAAAATTCCGTCCCTATAAATTCGAAGAGGCACGGCCGATGTCACCTTCCTACACTAAATAGCCAAATCCGAAGTAAACTGTTCTGATTTACTCAGACGCATATCTATTCGAGTGCCATCTAGGTCAATTAAAACTAATCTCACATTCAATTTTCCACATTGTAACACCAAATGCCAAATAGAACTCATTTTTCTACCTAGCCTCCCTTTATTTCAACTCACATTTAAATGAATTAGACATTTTCAATATTTTAGATACCTCAATTAAATCAAAATACAATACAGGGCGAATATTATGTTCCAGGTCGATGTTGTTTTTAAATAACTAGGAAATAAAATACATTTTTTTAATTTAGTTTTTATTTATCAATTATTTGGTTTATTACAATATTTATAAAATATGACATCGGCCAAGTGGGCGTCCCTGGCAGCGGCACAAATGCGTGCTCATATTTTTAATAAAATTCTCGCACATTTCGCGTGTCATTTCAGCAATTTCATTTCGAATATTGTCCTGTAGCATCGGAATTGTTGTTGGCCTATTGGCGTAGACCTTTTCTTTCAAGTAACCCAACAGAAAATAGTCCGGGCCCGTCAAATCAGGCGATCTAGGAGGTCAGTCGACATCACCACTTTTTGACATTATGTATCCGGGAAAAATTTCTCGCAAAACTTCAAGCGTAGCTCGGGCTGTGTGTGAGGTGGAACCGTCCTGTTGAAACCACATGTATTGCAGGCCAAGTCGGCTCAGTTTTCCAACATGTGACGATAGCGATCACCATTCATGGTTACAGCATTACAATTATTATTTAAATAAAGGTTTTAATGACTTCAACGCATTGTTGAGGCGTTAGATACTCCATAATAAATTATAATCGGTTACTCTATACGACTGCCAAATGCGAACTGACAAATGTATGCCAAAACAAAATGGCGGCCAAATAAAATCGCCCTGGAACATAATATTCATCTGTATATAAATTTTAATGGTCTTTATTTTATTTTTTAATGCACAGATTTTATTCCCTGTCCCATTTTCCTTCCCATTTCACACTCCCGTTCCTCCTGGAAATTATTCTATTGTATCAATTTAATAAGTCTTATTCAAATTACTATCTTACACTGTATCTAGTATATTGTTAATTCAGAGAAAACAAGTAATTAGTTCATTTTTTTATACTTTTGTTATGAATTTTTTACATCGATTATCTGTTTGTTATCCAAATTAAATAAGTCAGATGATGAACTATTTTATATGTTTTGGCAACATTATTACCAAAACAAAACAATATCTTATTGCTCAAGTATATTAAGCGTGTACATAAAATACTTCTTATCCTTCTTTAACGGCCTCTTGTGATTCCTTTGTCCAAGACTTCAGTAACTACAGAACGCCATACATACCTTGACATTACCGTTGTAGTTCTTTCTGATTGGCACTCATCCACCTCTTCCAGGCCCATCTTGACATTATCCGCTCACCTACGTCTCAGTCTTCTGATGGCTTATGTCTTAGGGCTTTGTGCGTGTTACGAGACTCACCTACTCTAGCTACATATCCCGCTCACTGCAGCCACTTAGCGTTCACCTTCCTCAGATCTTACCTTTCCCAAAGTTTTAAATTTGTGTTTTTTTATTGTTCATCAATGAATGTGATAATGAGGCACTGGCTGTATGTGCCACTCAGCTTCCGTCAGCTACTGATAGCTCTTCGACGCTGCGCGCCAGCTGCTTCAGTCATAATTCACATATCAATTAATTAAGACTCGATTGTAACTTGTTCAAATAATTTCGGTGCCACAGTAAGTGGTGTTTTATACTTGCACCTGTTAATATCTTACTAGTGATGAGAAAAAATGCTACTCTTGACTCACTGGTGTAATTGTGATTGCTATTCGATAATATCAGTGATTGAAAACTGTGACTATGTAATCGTAATTTTAAGCGTATTTACTTATATTATTCAATCTTCATTTGTGTAAAAAACGCATATATAGTTAATATATGTCTAATTTAATATCATCACAAAGGCAATGAAAACCCTTAAAAAATGTGAGTTTATTTTTCGGGTCAGATGCATAAAAAGTTTTGGTAAAATCTACTAGATGGCGCTTTTCACGAATTATAACGTCATTCCTTCATGAATACTTACGTTTTATATACAAAAAATGAATCACGAATTACTATATTCTCAGATATTCAATCACTGCTAGTGAGTGTGACTCAAAGATATCAGTGATTAACTCACGGTTCGTGATTTTAAGCTCATCATTACATCTTACATTCAGCGGCACCTACATGGACTAAAATAATAAATTGTAATTTAATCTTGAAGGTAATCTAAAAAATGCACCCCTAGAGAATAGGCTAATTGGACAATTTTCATTGTTTTATTGGTTTATAAACCAGGACAGATTATCATCACGACTAGTTACAAATGTCACGTCAGTCACTTTCAACATTGACTTGCATACTGTTATTAGGCTCCGTAGATGGCTATAGCAACTGCTATGGTCGTAGGCTAGGCCATGGATGTTTTTTTTATATTCCAAATTTATTTTGTATATATAATATTTCATACAATTTTTATTTTTTGCTAAACTGCATAGCAGTTTTACGGCAAGGATTGGCCTTCAATTATAGTAATGAACATATTAAATTAAGGTAAACATAAATTTTATCAGCAACAATTAAAAAAAATAATGTAATACAATAGAGAAATCAAATAATTTGATAAGAATGTGTTTGACTTTCAATTTTAGTGTATTGTAGCTGATTATCCATCGTCGAATAGCCTTCACTTATTTTGACCCCCTCACGACTCACATGGCTTATGAATTCAGTAGCGCAGGAAAGTTCTATTAAGGAAAACAGTTCTATAGAGGGTGGCTAGTCTTCAGATAGGCGACCGTTCACTGCAAATGTGTAATGTAAAATGAAAATAGAGATGCGTACACGGAATACATGTCATATCACAACATTTTTACTATTTTCAAACTAAGCTAAACGCTTGTGCTATGAAGCTCCAGGTCCTAACACCTTCATAATTCAAAAATCTAATATATTTACAGTGATAAATCTTAGATTACCACCAGATTCCCTTGGGGTTCTATCCTCTTATTACTGTCTAATTCTTGATGATGTCTTAGGTCCCAATTCTTTGTAAGTGAAACTCAGTCTTTCCAGGTAACAATATTATACATTTATTACAACATGTTATACAGTAATATAAATTATACATTCAGGGATAGACTAGTTATTCAGAAGGAGCTGTGATGGAAGAGATCTGTTCCCAGAGACGGCCTTTTATAAGGTTCGTCCACCACTACTCATCTACTCACTTTCATGACACACAAACACACACATACATTTACAAAGTGATAGTTCTCACATTTACCATGTTTGAATTATACATTCCAATATATTTACCATGTTTAAATGAGCGATCTAATAAATTTACCATGTATGAATTTAACAGTCTAATATATTTACCATGTTTGAATTGACAATTTATTGAACCTAATGTATGTATTTACCATATTGGAATAGAACACTCTAATATATTTACCATGTTTGAATGAGCTATCTAATAAATTTACCATATTAGAATATGCATATTTACCATATTTGATGAAGACGAATAAAACTGATTGAACAGAGATTTTCCTGTCAATTATCGCCTATGCATCAATAAATAAACAATTGACAAATTCTTGCTGACATCTGTGTACTATTTCCAGGAAAAGTGGGCAATGTTTGCCAGAAGGACGTTGACTGTCCGGACAATGCCTTCTGCAAGACCGTCGACGACCGGGGCTACTGCGTGTGCAAGGACGGCTATCTGCTTCATCTCTACAACACCACTCATCGAGAGTGTATCAGAGGTGAGTCCACGGGTTATTTAGTTTTTATTCGGCATCCTGCAGATCTTAGGGTTGGCACCGTAGAAGTGCTTGTTGCCTTTTCTACTTAGTTAGTCCAACGGGTGGGTGTCTTCCTCTTCTTCTCCGTCCTTCCATGTGGTCCACCACAATAAGATTTTCCAAGGTATTGTTTCTTACTAGAAGCTCAACAATTTGAAGAATTTGTCTTAAGCAATGGAGACATTCATGTGTCTCGCCATCCACGGTGTGTCACCAAAAAATGGTGGTGGTGGATAGAATCGGAAGGATGGATTAGATAGAAAGTAGGAAATCGGATGAGGGAGAGGATGATGGGAGGAGGGGTACCTTCGATAGCGGACCAGGATGGACTCACGGAACCATAGGACAGCTCGAGTAACCTGGTTGGTGACGCCGTCACGTCGCACTTCCGGAAGTTTACCCAATGAATAAATTTATACTTCACAAAAACACTCTGATGAGTGTCACGTTCACAATAACAAACTTTCACAGCGGTGTGTGCGAGTAGTGATTCAACACAAATAATCACGCAATACACTTCCTCTCCTCGACTTCCAAAGGACAACCAATCGAGCCAAAGGAACAATATGTACTAAGGAGAATAGGTTATGGGGGTATGAATAAACTAAAAACTGGTGACAATATACTACAATTAACAATATTATGACTAAGTATGAAAGTATATGTGTTCACCTACAAAATAATAATTAATTTAATTCATTACGAATACGGAATACACGGTATGCGCAACATGTGCCCTCCAGTACCACATTTCAAAGGCATCAATTCGTCTTTTTTCTCTTACCTTCAGGGTAATGATGGTATGTCATTATGTGACCGATTGTGACAATGATTGGTAACTGAGATTTAACGATAATTGATAAGATTTGACTGTTAGAGGTTTACTTTCTAGTGTACCAGACACTACTAGAAGAATTACTAATAATCAGTTACCAATCGAGCACAATCACAATAACGGTTTAAATAACGATTTAAACATCACTGCTTCAGGGTCCATGATTCCACATCATATGGAAATATAAAGTACACCAGAGACTATAAAAGTCTGATCTTAGTTATTTTGTATATACCGCGGTATTTCCATATTTTCCATCAAGTCTGGACATACAGGTGGCCCAAAAAAAAAGAACATTTCGTAAAATGTGATATAATTACATCAAATTAGTTTAACCGTATCAACAATAGCTTAAATAGTTTACTAATTTACTTACTTATTTACCTATATTACGTTTTATTTCGACAATTTCCGGTTGCATTCTTTCATTATTAATTTTCCCTTTGTTTATATTTGGTTGTTTCAGATTGAATGACAAAAATTACTGCAGAAGACTGTATTGTGATCAAAAATTTGCGAATTGAAAAATGTTGAGGTGCTAGGAAAATGATCAAATAGTTTCAAAACAAAGCCTGGAATATAGCTAGACATTACAGCATAACTGGACATTACAGCAGGAAGGAGCTCCATCTCACATGGCCAGAAATACAATCAACTTTCTTCATCATGAGAATCTTAATTTCATTGAGCCTGGCATGTGGCCACCGAACTGCCCAAATTTAAACCCAGTAGATTATGCAATATGGGGTGTTTTGATGATTTCTGATTAGCTAAATATTGTGAAAAATGACATTAAGAATTATAATTAATTATATTATGTTTTGAAATAACTCATGTGTTACGAGATGTTGGGGCCACAAATTTTTGCCATTATTAGTTCTACATGGTCAAATACTCAAGATATTCAAGATATTCAAGAAGGATCAGACTAATTTCTAATAATTTTTAAAATGCCATCTTGGCATGGTAATAATCCATAATGGCATTCTGAAATAATCCAGGGTTCTTCTGTTACTTCTTCGCAACTTATTTTAGTGATCATGTTGGTGATCATTATTTTATTTGTAGCGGCTCTGGACTGTGTTGGACTGTGGACTTCCCGAACCATTGTATTCTTCAGCCAGAATGTTCTCCTTCCAGGGCATCATCTTGAAGTCGTCAGGGTGCAAGAACCTTTCATCCTTTACTACTTATCCTTCCTTGTGTTATGTGTTAACAATGTTAATAAGTAAAATAAAATTTTCTTTTAAATTTCAGAAGCGAAGTCCTTAGGTGATGTTTGTACAGTGGATCTGCAGTGTAAACCGCGGTTGTCGGTGCACTCTGTCTGTGTAGACGGTGTCTGCAAGTGCAAGAATGGAGCTCACTTAGACGACGGAAGATGCTATGAGACTAAAAGTAAATATTTAATTAAGGCAAATTATATTTTAATGAAAACGTAATTTTAGATCAGAGTTCTAGTATGATATTTAAAACAAATTAGATGAATCGGTTATTATAAATAGATACACCCGGAATTTACCCTTGTCGGAGAATGCATTACCATTATACTACGCTAACCATTTCAGTTTAAGTAGTATTTTTAAGTGAGGCACTTTTTATTGTCATTTTAATATTAATTTATTTTAAGTTATATTTAAATAATTTCAGTTTACGATGAATTTGAGACTTATATCAATAATCTTTTTTAAATGAGACATTTGACATTTCCATTTTAAAATTAATATTCTGTTTTTAAAAATATTTTTTTATAACATAAGTAAATCATTTAGAAAGATACGCAGAAAGAAATCTATCTATCAAATAAATATAGTCACCACCTGGACCCAGATTGACAATTGAGCGATAATGACCCTAGAATAAAATGATGTCAAAATACATCTACATATATTTTTGAGTGAAATATCTATATATTATCCTGTCAGTTATTTACAAAAAAAGCAACTATAATTTTATGGATGTCACTTTGCAGTAATCGGTCAGAGTTGTTTGGTGACGCAGAACTGTTACTTGGGACCCGACGAGTCTTTTAGCAACCAGGTATACTGTGTGCGGGGCGTCTGTCAGTGCAACCTGCTGCACAGTCCCAGAAATGGTGGAACCAGGTAAAAATAAGGATTCGTATTTGTTTTTTTTTTGTCAATACTGTACATTCAAACAAATTTTTATTTTATTTTTAGATTCTTGATTATTATAAAATGTAAAATAAGCAAACTATTATTTTGGCATGTTTCATTGTTTATTTTTAATTATTTTATGTTATGTTTTGTGGTGGAGATTTTTCAATGTATGTTTTATCCGGATCAGTTGATTTCCCCACCATCTTGAATAATTAAGAGTCTACTGTTACAGTAATACTTAATGACGCTTTCAAATAAAAAAAATAAAAATTATGTTCAAATATTTATATAAGAAATGCTCCGAGACATAATAAATTTAGTGATTTTGTCGGTAGACCCGTATTTAAAATGAGATCTGTGTGTTGTCGGTACTTTCAGGTGCCTGAAGGATGCCGTGTTGGGTGATCCTTGTGAGGACAATGAACATTGCACCGGTGAAAACACCCGTTGTAACTCGGTTTGCCGCTGTATAGACGGTCACGTCTTGCATCCTGATGAAAACCGCTGTTTGAAAGGTACGATGTCGCAGTTTTATAGACTACATGAATTGTGTATATTTTTTAATTTGATAATGAAATATTTCCACCGTATTGAATATTTCATAAGTTCAGAATATAATTAATGATTCTGACGTCATGTCAAAGATACAATTTTCTCCTGTCTTTGTATCTCGCATTTTGTAAAAATATTGACCGTAATTGAACTGTAATTCATATATGTGAGGAATAGAATCAAAATCAGACGTGTCCAATATTTATGATTTTTGAGTTAGATATAGGATATGTACAAATAGACATAAATTAGACAAATATCACCGAGTTTCATATAAAACGCATTTAAAATTTGCTTGTTACTTCAATCGCAGACATATCCAATAGGCAATTAATTCAAACCTACACAAATATGATATTAGCCAATGGGACAACAGTATTTGATCATATGTCCTGTGGCTATTGTTCTTATTTAGTATGATTCGAAATATGATAGTTGTGGCACAATGGTTTTTTGCATTTTACTCGAGAATAGGTAAAGTGGACATGTTTGCTTTTGATTCTGGACCCCACATATAATAAATTACAGTTGACTCATAATTTAAAAAAAAAACTTATTTTTAAGACAAGTCACAGTGTACAGTTTTCTGTGTTAATCTGCCATGTATATCTGACCTTTCTGGCTGAGGTTTCGGATGGGCTGATGTTGGTTGCTGACCCTGCAAGGTTCTAAACGGCTGTGAAAACCTAAGAATGGTCGAAAAGTCTTATAATTCAGTATACAGTATAAATATCTAACCTAACCTAACCTGATCCAACCTAACATTTATTTTCCTTATTTAACATAACCTATTTCAGGTGAGGTTGAATTACAAATCTATCCAATCTATTATTTTGATTGGTTTAATAGTTGTTATACTAAATAAAGTCTTAAAATTTGTATCCAAATGCTAATAATAAGTAACTCAAAACTATATGCTCCCATATGTTGACGTATTTTCATAATTGTTTCTAGAATAGTGGCATGCATAATATGGTATATTCATATTATATTTCAGCTGCTGTGGCCTTCAACGATCCATGTGAGATAGAAAGCCAATGCACTGCCAACCTGAACGGTAGCTCTTGTATAGATCAGCACTGCAACTGTCAGTGGGGTTTCCACATGTCTGACGGGAGATGCTGGGGCTCTAAATACTCGGGACAGAGATGTTCCCGGAATCAGGTTACACCTGCTTTTTATAACTATTAGTAATTGTTAGCAATTGAGAGAGATGATGTCTGTTTAGAGGCTGTCAGGAAACTGCTTATAGCTTCTTATTCTGGTGCTCTACCTGTTTACATTGTCATTGGAAATTTGGAACAAATCCTAGACTGTCACATAATTTATGAGAAAATTTCTAGAATGAGTTTAATAACAAAACTACAACGGTTACATATACAATTTCCTAATTAAGTAATATCAAATATGACCAATAAATTTCCTAATTTATTGGTCATATTTGATATTTTACAATATTAAAAATATAAAAAGTTTAGGATGTACCTATTTTATATATTAGATAAAATAATATCTACTATTTAAAATAGTTACGTAAGTACAAAACAGATAAACAAAATATCACAGCCTTTTCATACAGCCCCAAAATTATGCATCATGTAACCGTTATAATTTTTAACATTATAGATACCAATAAACAAATTCGACAGAAAGAATTTGAAAAATACAATTTAATTTATAATTAAAGATAAGCGTAACAACTAGAGTGATAGTGTGTTATGTCAAAAGCATATCTCCATAAGCATGCCGCTCCTAATGTAACCATTAGAGTGATAGCATGTTATGTCAAAATAAGCGTAACCATTAGAGTGATAGTGTGTTATGTCAAAAACATATCTCCATAAGTATGCCACTCTTAATGTAACACTAATTTAACTAAATATGGCTATCTACGTTTAAACTCCCTAAAGCAAAAAATATATGGAAGTGAGGCCTGGATCTGGCAGAAGAGGAATGAAAGTAGACTGAATGCAGTGGAAATGAGATCGCTTAAGCATATGTGTGGCAGATCCATTTATGACAGCATAAAGAATGAAGAAATAAGCAAAGAACATAAAGCTGATCATAGTATAGTGAGTTAGATTAAGAAAAGATCTCTAAGGTGGTTTGGTCATATGGAAAGGATGAATGAGGATAGAATGGTAAGGAAGATATATGACGCAAAAGTTGATGGCACCAGAAATAGAAGACGTCTGCCGAAGACTTGATACAACCAGGTAAACCAGATACTGGAGGATGGTCCTGTTAGAAGCCTCAATTATCGGCGAGCTTGTGTGTCAGGATAGAAGAGTGTGGTGCTCTATCTCCCTGCCCAACCCCGCGAGAAAACAGCGTGATGGTAAGTTAGTTAGTTAAATGTATAAAGAAATCTTGATTCTATGAGTATTGCAGATTATAAATCTAGCTAATATTAATTTTTAATACCGTAGTATAATTTTACAAATTTGTGTTCTTATTACTCTATCCTGCAAGTTACATAAACAATTAAAAAATTCAAGTTATATTGTCTTAATTGTTTTAGGAATGCTTGACAGACGCCAATGAGCCCGGCCAGTGTGTCAGGGGCGTATGCACATGCAGAGGATGCGAGGTGGACAATTCTGGTACTTCATTCAGTACCAGCGCCTTTGTTTTCCTTGTCACTTTCATCATATCTATAATGGCTGGTCCTTGCCAGTCTTGAGGGTAGCTACTCAAATGTGTTTTTGCGATTAAAGTCTTTTGTATTATTTGCTAGCACATAACTTTTTGTAGGGGTGATATATCAACCGATTCAGAGAGGTAAATAGCTTGATGTGTTTTTTAGATTAGTCAATTTTTAAAAAGTTAAAATTGTTACCATAATATACAGTTACAGACTGCAATGATTGTGATGTAGAATTTGAATTTTATATCATGCATTTATTACGTTTGGTATTTTCAAATTGACTAAGTTTTATTTTGCTTTGATCAACGTTTTGTGGGCGTACCAGGAAAATCCGCCAAGTGAAATATAATATGTCAGAATAGGCATACATACAAACATGCCATTAGAATGTGCCATTTGTTGTTTTGCATGCAAAAATTGCGTATGTTTCGTTGTACCATCAAATAACACGCTCCAGTTTAATTTAAAGCTCAAAGGTACACAAATCTGTATTTTACACAGTTTTTACGCAATCCCTATGATAATTGATCAACAAGTTATGCAAGTCAATTTGTACATCATCAGAGAAGGCTTCAAAAAGTCTACTAATTTAACATTTGACAACAAACTTAAATACGTTTTTTCACTGTTATTTCATAATTTCCTTCATTTCATTGTGCAGCCTACGCTTACTGTCCACCATAGATGATCTCACCTCATCTTAAAGTGTAATTGGCACTTACTTTACCTGCCATAAACTTAAAGACTCCATGCCATTTAGAGGCGTGCGTCCGCAAGCCACATTTACAAAATTTGTTAAGCACTAACGACACGCATATGTTGTTTAGGCCAATGTTGCCTAACGGTGGACTCACTGTATTTATGGTAAAACACTTGTGTGTTAATTTTAAATAGAAACTAAAAAATAATGTCTTATTCACTTAAATTACTAGGCAACAAAAATGAGAAATATCGCAAATGTATGTCAAAATCTAACTGACAATTTACTCAAATTGGAACGTTCCAGATACTTTCCAACTTATTGTGTCCTTTTCATCATCGGAAACTGCGGTAATAACAACATATCCGGAATGTCTAAACAGTTGGCAGTCTCCACTAACGAAATAAATTACCCTCTTCCATTTTGTAAAGTAAAAATAAAATCAAAAAAGTTTTCGAAAATTCAATAACATAATATCACCACTTTGATGTCGACATGAGAGTGTGTGCGTTAAATTCACAAATTTAATTAAATTGCGATCTGGCAATGCAAAAGTGAGCGCTTAATGTCAATTTTGTATGAAAGAAAAGTTATGATTTTTACACTCGATTTCAGACGTAATTCGTTGTGATCTTGAGTCGAAACAGATTTATATGGGGCGCCGTGCGATATCACTACTGAAAATAATAATTTGGTTAAAGATTCGATCAGTGGCGCCGGTGATATCATGCGTTATTTGATGGTTATTTTCCGTATAAAATAAACACCGCGGACTGTCACGTATTCGCTATACTTACGATAGCCAACTTAAATTCTGACAGCTCTCGTGCCATCTCTTTCTCTGTCGGAAACTTACAATGTGGGCGGCCAAGAAGTTAATGGCTACGTATTTTATATAGTCATCCATAGTATTTCTACTTCTTGTCATATTATTTATTTGTTTACTCATTGGCTGCTTGAGTTGTCACTTCAATTTTATTGGCATCTGAGTAATCCTCAGAAATTCACATTTCCAAATTCAAGTCTAAAACGTTTTTTGAAATTGACTACACTTTTGGTAAATATATACTGTAAAATCACCCAATTTTGTTTTGAATAAAATTTCCATTTATTTGACAGAAACAAGTTACTCGATCTGAAATACTTAATTTGTCTGAATAAAAAATCAATTATTATAATGAAAATAGAATCAGTATTTTTTTACTACAGCTATTGTACTCTTGAGTTGCTTAAGAGTGCTCCAAAAATTATTTAGTTTATTTATTTCTCGTGAAAAAATATCTTTGGAACTTTGTTGGACGGGTTCTCATCTTATTCATTATAAAGAATTTTGTTATTAAAACACATGATAGAGTAATTTGTAAACGGTGCCAGTTTTATAGAGAATATTCTGACGTTATTTGTTAATTTTTCTTGGAATAAATTGGTTAGATGGTCACATTTGAGGTTATTTTAGCCTATACAAAAGGGTTGATTTTCCTAGTACACCCACAATACTTTAATGCAATTGATGTGTTTATATTTATTAGACAAAAACTTGTAAAATGAAGTCATTGTTTATTCCATATTGCAGATTCGAGGTGAAACTTACCCGGAATACAATTTATAAAATTTGTACATAAAGCTGACTGTTATGCTTTTATTTTTTGTATGGTTATATGTATAAACTAATTATTGTTTATAGTCATTGTTATGAAATATTTAAATATACATTCTTAATATATTCATTTAGGAGAAAAATTCTATTTTGCCATGTAAGAATTCTTATTTATTATTAATTTTGATGATTATATTATAATTTATAGATTTATTTATTATAGTTTATATGCGGAAATTTAATAGAGATCCTTCAAAAATTTTTATACATAAAATGAATGTTACTATTTTATCATTTTGAGGATTTTTTTTTTGTCTTCAATGCCAGAGATTTTTTTTTGCCTGTAGATAAAAATTAATAATAGTAGATTTTCAATTAGTGATGTAAATTTGGGTTTTTATACTATGCGTTGAATATATATTTATACTTTTAATTAAATCACATTTTTATTTAATGTTGCAATTTTAGAAAATATTTATTTAACGATTAAAACAAATTAAATTAATCACTTAGAATGCTACACAGAAAAATATCTTTCGAAAAAATGTGTAGATAGATTTTTTTTGCATATTTTTCTAAGTGATTTATCTAATATGTTTTGAATATGTATTTATTTAATATACGTAATATTATCAAATCATCGAAAATTTAAAAAAAAATCGATATTAATTATTTTAATATTCAGCGTATTGTTCTCAAAAATTGTACATTATAATATATCATCCACCTAAAGTTTACATAATATAAGGTAATGTGCACATATACACTTTTATCAATTTTCTTAGTCAGCACTTTAATAAAGTACAGTGGAACTTCTATATTCGTCAGCCCCTGTATTCAATATTCGTCACATTTTAATTGATAACAGTGAAATGTTTCCATATTTTGTAATATTTTCTATATTTGTCACTTCCACCGCCCGGCATGCTGTCTGACTGGGCCAAAAGGCAGAATATGGTCGAAATGTGGCACCCAAATGTTGCCATAGTTAACCAAAACATAAATGGATTCAATTGTAATGAGATTGACCACTTCATGAAAGTTTTAAAAAATATACAGAAACAGGCAACATTGAGCAAGTTTTTTGATAAATCGAGTGCTACTGAAACGAAAATCATCACTAGAATTAGAGTTACCTGATGTTTAAATTGTCTCTTTCTAAATATTAGTAACTTTCTTCTGCCGCTTCTACCATCATGGATCCTTAGTACAGTAAAGGTAAAGTTGTGACATAAAATGTATTCATTTGTGTACTATTTTTGGGGGCTGGGAACAAATTAATTGAATTTCAATTATTTATTATGGGAAAAACTGTTTCTATATTCGCCAGGTTCCATGGCCCTCAGGAACAGATTAATGATGAATATAGAGATTCCACTGCATTTGGATTTTTCGATTCATAGCCGGTTTTGTGCTAATAAAATTTGAATTAAACAAAAACGTTAAGAATGATAGACTGCAATATAAATTTACGGGTATTTTAACAAGCCAATGTTTTTTTCCTGATAAAAAATGATCATTCTTCTCAATCGTCATCAGCGCTACAATCCCGTCAAAGTGTTTCCATCTCCATCTTTCCCCAATTTCTTATGTCTACGTAACTGAAGTGTTTATGTCTATATTATCCAACCATTGGGCCTCCATTTTGTCGTGCAGGTTTGTTGTCATGAAGCCTCATAGGTGATCTGTTTTTGTCTATTTTTGTTACGCAGCCGGGCCAATGGAGTTGTCCCAATTTAATACGCCATGTGGTTGAAGGTTCTTCAAACAATTTGTATAGCTATATTGTTATATTTGTAGATTCATCTGTCTTTCTCTTGAAAACATCCAGTATATTTTCACTATTTCTTGTTAAAGCCTAACATTCCGCTCCATAAATCAACACTGGCCTGATGAATGTTTTGTAAAGTTTGAGTTTGTAACATCTATTGTCTGGGGTTGTTCTCGATCTTCCTGTATCATTTTAGCGTGAGACAAGTACTCCCTGGTACACAAATTCATTTGCAGCTTCAATGATCAATTTTATTAGGGATATAATTAAACCATGGGTCTCTCAAGTAAGCATCTACTTTCTTATTTTCATTCAATCACAATATATTTTTCACATTTGACATTTGGCTGCACGGATAGTTGCCTTAATTGTTTAATGTAAGTTATTTACTAATTAAGAAATTATTATTGTAGTTTTATAGTACAGTGGAACCCCTCATAACGAGCACCTCTCATAAATTTTTTTAAAAATGGCTTCCTTAACGAGCGACATTTTGCATAACGAGTGACGCTCTTGTTTACTATTCAGAAATTCCACGAGCCTTAAGAATTTAATTTCATCAAGATCCAGTTTACTCCAGCCTATGTATGAACTAGCTGGTTATTTCTAACTTTAAGAAACTCTACACTTAAATACTCTTCGAGCATTGTTTTGAGCTGACTGAAGGGATCGATCTCACCCTCAGAGAGTTTTGGAAAGATCACTTTCACATTGTTGCTTGCCTCGAGATGATTGACAAGGCGTGGGAAGGGATTACCGAGAGGACTCTCATTTCTGCTTGGAAGAGGCTTTGGCCAGAGAGCGTTGTCGAATGTGACTTTGAGCAGTTTGAGACAGTACCTGTGGAGTCTGTAGATTGTATCTTTGACCAATATCATGGGAATGAAAGTGGATAATAATGACATCGATGAGATTGTGGAAGAGCACAGCCAAGAGCTGACCACTAAAGAGCTTACAAAGTTGAATCGTTTTTCATAGCTAGAAGTTGCGGAAAAGAGTTTCTCAGTGAAAGAGGAGGAGGTAACAAAGCAACAATCTTCTGGCGCAATAAGAGAAGTGGGAAACTGTTGCGTCGTATATTATGAAACATCACCCTAATCGGGCTAATGACTATGCGCGCTACAAATTTATTCAATAATAATACTGTGTCACATTTTCACCAAATTTTGAAGTGTCGGCAAAAACAAATGTCTATAGACAGCTTTTTAGTAAAAATGAACTAGTTATTGTCGTAAATGTAATAAGTAATTTTCTTTGAATAAATGTTACAAATAAAAAAAAAATAGTCTTTTTTTTGGTATGGAATGCATTATCGTATTTTACATTAATTTGTATGGGAAAAATTGTTTCGCTTTATGAGTGTTTCACATTACGAGTAAGATTCTGAAACAAATTATGCTCATTATGAGAGGTTTCACTGTATGTTTAAAATAGTTTCATTAATCCGTTTACTTTCTGAACACACATTAGAAGGTACAGTGAGATTATCAATGGCTAAATATATCATTTATCAGGCCGATATAATCTCAGTTTGATAAGTAAATGGATCAAATGAAAATAGTACAAACTTGATAAACAAGCAATGTTAACCAAAGTTTTTATCACCAGTATTTTCAGGTATTATTTAAATTAATGTAAGATTGTTAAATATTTTGTCAACCATTAAAAAATATGTTTTCAGTTAGTTTAATAATACATACATAATAAGTTGATGTAATTCTAAGATATTTAGAAACTTTTACTTACGTATTTCTTTTGGATCGAGGCCTCAATTACAGTGTACGTATTTAGTTATGTGTTACTGCACCATGCTATTAAAATAAAGCTGTATAGTGCATTTATAATGACTATAGGTGTCTGTTAGTTTGTTCTGTATTGCATTAATAATAAGATCCCATTTCAATATTAAAAGTTACTTGATAAAAGCTTCACTATTTAATAATCAAATTTGAAAATTATAAACCCTTCAATTTCTCATCGCCCACACTGTATCTTAACTGTCAGATTGCATATGACGAATACTCCATTATATTATTATATTTATCAGTATTTACAGTAAAATTTTGATAACAAGTACTTAAAAGGCATTTTTTTTCTCACTTAAAATGCTTAAAAATTATACATTCCTCACTGTAACACAAGTTGATATTATGGCTGCGTAAGGGTATTTTTTTATCATGGAATGCTGAGGGTTAACACATTCGCAAATAGCTTATGCAATAGAACAGTACATATATTTTTGGTGAGTAAATAAATAAAATAATCATATTTTTACTTCCATTTATTCGGTGTGACATCAATGTTCCACATTCAAAATTATGACATAAATTATTATTTGACACATTCAAAGTCGGCTTTTGTTTAAAATTATTGAATAAAATATACTACAATGTCGTTTTCTGATGTTTGTTTCATAATTACACATAATTTCGTCGTTTTTAGAAGACATCGATGCAAATAAGACAGTTTTTATTTGTTTTATGTTGTTATATAACACGGGCGGAGGTAACAAAATTATTATAACAGTGATACACAGAATGTATGTACTTAAAAATGGGCCATGCACGGATTTGGTCTTTTCTCTATCATACCATCCACGATTATACTTCTGTTTACATCCATCCTTCTGTTAGAATTAAGACTCTTTAACATAGTATCATCTGTTATCCATTTTCTCCACCTTTTTCACCAATTCTAGTTAGTTTTAAATGATAATGTGAACATATTTAGGGATGTAAGTTGCATAGTTTTATAGCGAAATGTACAGTTGTGTTTTAGAAAAGTTTATTTTCACATATATAAATAAATCTATATTATTTCAAAAGTAATATAATATTAAATGAATGCACATATACGTACACTTATGTTCAGAATTATTATAATATATAATTTACATAGTATAAAATGTACACTGGATATTTTTAGATTTTCAAAGATTTTAATATTGTAAAAATGTAAAAACAAAAAAATATACGATACTACCTTTACGGAAAATATAACATTTATTTAAGTATATAAAATATCTTTATAATTAATGTTACAAATATTATACGCAAATTTATCCCGTCTCCGTGTATGTTTAATCTTGCCACTTATTTAATATATTTATACTATAAAGTATGATATCCCAAAAAATGTCCGATGCAATCCCCCAATGTTGTATGTACCACATATCTCTTATAAAAAGTTTTCAATCTTCGTCAATAGATGGTAGTAGCACATAATAATTGTATCCCGTCAACTTAAAATTCATGTACAGTGAAATCTCAATCGATCGTTCCCCGAATAATCGTTTTCCCGCATGTGTCGTATATTTCTTCCAGTCCCGAATTAATTTCACACAAAAGACGCAATAATAGATTGTATCAATCGTTCCTTTACGCATCATTTTACCGTATTAATCGTTTAAATTACGCACTATGTATTTTATAATTGTCTGTCTAACGGCACATTTATGTTAAAGAGCGAGTTTTTTTATGCACATTCAATAACTGATGCTGAAAAAAATGTCATTTGCAACACCGAAAGAATACTGTTTACTTACGGCAATAACGCAACAGCCAAAATACACGATGAAAGTTTAATTTAGTTTTTCTTTGTTTCTGTGCAGTTTTTCAATTTTATTTGTATTTATACACATTCATTTACATGTGAAATATATATTTTTTTTGGAATGTAAATTTTTTCTATATTCCCGCATTCATAGTTTATTTTAGTAGGTCTCTTCAAAAACGATAGATAGAGGTTTCACTGTATATTCTTTGCTATTTATAAAGACATAATTATCTCAATTTCTCATATTTTTTTAAAGATGCCGTGTTCTTAACACTAGCTCGTTATCAATGTGACCAGTTGAGTTTATTGAAAATACTATATATAAATTTTTTAGATTAAGTAAATGCATGGTATTCTATACACAATTGAAATAATAATTTATTCTTCACAATTCATAATATGTAAGTTCTGTTATATAATACAAGTTGAATTATTCAGAATTATATTTTGAATAAAAAAATTGTCTTTTTCATTGAGCTCTTTTTAAAATAGACGGGAAAAGGATTCCTCGTATAAGTAAACTTGAGTAAACTTAGGAACTATTCAATTTCAACCCATGTAAATGTTGGATATTTGTTTTTGCTATACAAATTATCATAACAGAGTAATAATTTTTTTGTGTAATAAGAATTTTACGTTTGTTTGCACAGGAAATATTTGTTTATTTATTTATGCACCTTAAACAGCACGGGATGAAGGAACTACTTCTGAATAGACAGTGTGCTGGCTTAGGTCCTGCTACTATTGAAAACGCCGAAGTTAAAGCATTGGAAGAAACTGCGCGAGAAACAATTAGCACTGATTGACTTTTTTTTTCAATTATTTTAAACATGATAACTATTTACGGCAAACAAATTAATAACAGATAAGCAACACAAATTGACTTTAAAGAATTTTTGAATTCTATTCCTCTTGAGTTTTATTCGTATTTATGAATTTGTTGCTATAAATGCTTTTAATTTGATTAATAATTATTTAAATGATTTTGACGATTAAAATCGGTCATTATTTTAATAACTATATAATGCTGTTGGTCTTTTGTATCTAGATTACAGTGAAAAATGAAACGATGAGATCTGTCAAACAATCTATAAAGAAAATAGCGAAAAAAATTCATGTATCATCTATTTATTATGGTCCCAAATTCTTCATCAGTTTATTAATAAATCTGAATTGATAAATAATTTAAGTGCTAGTTAGCCATACAAAAAATAACCTTCTTTCAGCTGACTTAACAATATCTGTGTTGCACGGTTTTCAATCGGACTAATATTTCCTTTCAATATCTCCTTTATTAGTAACATCTAAACAACATCTTAGCTGCCCCCACAAAAATTTCACACAAGAGAAAAAAATGTGGCGAAAAAGCTACCTAACAAAATACATCTTACTCATAACCATGGTGAATACTGGTTGCAGCGTGTAACAGAACTAGTCCACAATATTTAGTTGAGATACATCTCAATACTATAATATTTTGATCTGGAGATAAACTCAGAGTAAACACACCTTGAGATTGGTAGAAAGAGACAAAAACTTAGACCAGTGTACACAACATTCAATCTGACAGCGATCTGACATAAGTCATTAAACATTAACATTAATTATAAGGTGTTAAATTACAAACATTTATTCAATTTTAACTGCTGCTGGGGATATATCACACAGGATTGATAGGTCGCCGAAGTGACTCCAATTAATTTGTTTGATAATACAATGAAGGACACGAGGCAGTAATTAAAAAATACAATCATCGACTGTCATTTTGTGATAAAATACATCTTGCTGGAGCCTGTTTAGCAGCACCTTGCCGAAATGTTGCGAAAGATATGTAATAATGTCTTATTGAAAAATATTAAAGAATTGAACGTCTTGTTTGTAACTGAAATAAAACGAAGTACACTCCCGATTCTGTCGTCGCAGTGTCCCTAGATTGAACATCTTTTGAGTTTTATTTCTTCTGATCTCATCATCGTCATCATTGCCAGTTGAGAGAAGATCGGCGAACCACCCTTGTTTTCTTACAACAATGACATTTGACTACGTGATGAGCGTAAAGCGAGGCGTGAGTCAGCCGATCTCTGAGACATGGTATGTACACGGGGATTACGAAACCTGAGCGTTGTTTCCGAAGAATCTCAAGGGAGCAAAATCCGTATCTCAGAGATTGTCTCGAGTCCAAAATCTCACTCGTGGACATGGGCCATTAAAAAATAAAACACTTCCATTGACACTGTTTAGCTCTTGCGGGGTTTCTTTTGAAGAGGTTCTTCAGCTACTGTAGTAGCCAGGTAGAAATACTTAGGTCAGGGTCCGGGAATATCTTCGTCGACAGAGTATGGTCCTGAAAGCCCTGCGCATATCCCTACTGCTGCAGGCGTAGATGAAAGGGTTGATGCAGCTGTTGAAGTATCCCAGCCAAAAAGCCAGGGTGAAAACTGCGCCCACGTCACATGATGGGCACGCCGCATCTGTTGAGAAAGGCAATATTCAGTTATTAATTTAGCAGTTCTTATGCTATTTTATAATGTTATTTATTGTTTTCATGTTGTAATCATGTTTTACAGGGTGTTTTTTTAGAAGTATAGAACTTTAAAATTAAATAAAACACATAAAAATCGTGGCAATGGCTTTATTGGAAAGATAATTTTATGCCATTAGTGTAAATCCAATTTTCGACCACTTTTTGAAGCAGCTGGCAGTCTATCGTCTCTGGTTTATCGGTGTAGACTAGCGACTTCACATATCACTGCAGAAAATAATTCAAAAGTGTTAAATCACACGATCTTGGAGGCCAATTCACAGGTCCATTAGGCGAAATTATGCGCTCATCGAATGTTTCCTTCAATAAATAGATTGTGGCGCGCGCTGTGCGGCATGTTGCGCCGTCTTGTTGAAACCGCAGCTCTTCCAAATTAATGCCATTCAATTGGGGAACGAAAAAGTCAGTAATCATGGATCTATAGCGTTATCCATTGACTGTAACGTTCTGGCCGGCATTATTTTTGAAGAAACAACGGCAATGTACAACGTATTATCGTATTATCAATTATTTAACGATCCATGGCTATTCGAATTACTCGCTCGGATGGACGATTATGTCGACCGTAAAATTGACGTAGCGCACGGTGAGTAAATAAATAAATTTGCAAAATTTTCAAGCGTTGTTCTGGCGTAAGTCTATTCACGCTGAAATAGCAAACCAAACTGAGTACAAATTAGATGTCGCTGGAAAAAGTGTTGCCAATTTGAAAAACAAACCTCTAATAAAAACACCTTTTATATAAAAAACATAATAATTTCTTACTAAATAATATTTATATCGATCCTAATAATGTGTATTTTTAATTAATAAAAATGTGTTTATAATAATTGCGCTGGTAATATTACGAGACGAATATTTCATTCAAATGGAAAAATCTTAATATCTCTTGTTAGACCTTTTCTAAGAATTTTTTTTTGTGATATAAATGAAGACCTTCTTATACGCCCAAAGTCAATTCAGCGGGTTCTTGATGGGACACTTTATAAGAAAGTTTATTCAATACTTCAGACAACTTCTTTTGTGAATTAATCTCAGTATTATTTGAAGCTTTGTGTATATTATTATTTTTTAATATAAAACTAAAGATGTACATCGTTTTCAATTATTTAATATAGTAGAAACGGACTCTGCGTAAATTGTACGTTTAAACGTAGAAGATTTTCAAATACAGTGAAATCTCGATCGATCGTTCCTCGAATAATCATTTTCCCGCATGTATAGTTTATTTCTTCCAGTCCCGAATTGATTTCATACAAAACACCCAAAAATAGATCGTTTCTTTTGCATGGATCGTTTCTCTATGCATCATTTTACCGCATTAATCGTTTAAATTACGCAGCATACTTCGTAGCTACGAACACAGTGAGCGGAAAATTCTAGAGTTAATTTGAATAATTAATAAAGAATTTGAAAGTTAATTGAAAATAATTTTATTTTTATTTAAACATGCAAATATGCATATTTTTAAAAATATGTGTTATACATTTAAGTATGAAAAATGTTACTTTTTTTCTATATTCCCACATTCATTGTTTTCCCGCATTCATAGTTTATTTAAATAGGTCCGTTCAAAAACGATAGATAGAGGTTTCACCGTACATAATAGGCAAATTCAAGCAGACAGATTCGGCGGCAAACAAAAAAAAACCCTTTCAGCACTACATTCACATTAAGGTATTTTTTAAACCTTTTCTCTAAGACCAATGTTTACGCGCTTTTATACTTCGATTGGTAGGCCTGATATAAAATTTTGAATATGTGTGTTCTTTTTGTGTGGATTTAAAAACAGAAAACAAAAGCGAAGCTGCTTCTGGGAAGAGAGTTATTGTGATTTGGACGGACTTTTTACGGCGGCGATAATAAAAACATTTAGTATATATATTTTCGGATTATCGGTTTTGTGAAGGTTTTCGGTGGCTGACCAGCATATTTAAGGACTATCAGACTGCAAGGATAGCGACGTCGGCGTCAACCAGCACAGGTTCACAAAGGTTTGTGTAATTTGAATTTACATATATTGAATTACTGTATTCATCATTACCAATAGAAAACCCAGAACTAGCTATTGAAGGAATATTAACAGTTACATTTTTTTTCAACAGCCGCCATTTTTAAACACAATCGGGCTGGCTAACGAACTTAACCGAGATATTTACAGGGTCAGTGTTTTGAGAGAATTTTAGTTGAAATACTGAAGTTATCGTAATCCTTTACATCCCACAGAAAGTGTAATTAGTAAAATTTTTTTGATTTCGAAAAACCGAAGAAAACATGATTTTCTATGACCCATGAAAACCGTATCAAAGTTACTTAACTCCTTCTCCGCGAGCGGTCTCTTTTTGACGGGGCCGTTTATTCATCATTAGCATTATTGATTCACTTGTAGTAACATTTGTTCAAAGGTGTATCAAGTTCACTATTTATCTATTAAAAAAAAATATAGTTTTAAAACTTTAAAAATTGTTCATATTTGTTTTAGTTGTCCGATAAAATTTAAAACTTTTTTTTTTGTCTTGCCACACTTTTCTACGAGATGAAAACGTTTTGATGTAGAATTATTTTGAGTTTTCTGGAATGAGACTCTTTACAACGTCCAGATCTGACTAAAACGGGCTTTCTTACATAGGTTTTACATTCATAATAATGATATAGGTATAAATAATTGATTATTAAGGAAAACACATTCTTATTGTGAAGTTGTAATTATTCAGAACAGACGGTCTGTGATATTTTAAATACTAAATTAATGTATTAATTATAAATATATACATATAAAATCAATTTTGTCGAAAAATATTGTTTTTGCGTCACCGGAATACGAACCTGGATCTCTATTTCCAATCCGGGGAAGTGCACTACCTTTGTGCTATAACGCCAGTATTTTTCTTGACAAATTTTCGAACCCATGTGTTACATTTTTCAAATTAATACAAATTAATCCCGGTGACGCAAAAACAATATTTTTCGACAAAATTGATTTTATATGTATATATTTATAATTAATACATTAATTTAGTATTTATAAATAATTGATTATTAAAGAGAAAAATTTCTTATTGTAAAGTATCCGTATCCGTGACCGTATCTTTTTTGCCTGTCCATTGCGGATCACAGGTTTTCTTTTACAGTAATCTCGTCAATGGTAATTTTCAACTCCAGGTTAACTTGTGTCATCTTCTTTCCTTTAACTCGCCACATTTAATCTACATAATAGAAAATTTTTATAATATAATATTTCCTATTCTATTACTTAATACTTTTTTCTATAAAATAAAGTTTTAACTTCATTATTGGCAGAAATCACTCTTGAAGGGTGGATTATCTATTTAAAAGAAGAAGAAGACCATTTCACCACAGCAACCGATTACGATTACGACAAGTTTAGAACTAATATCTGTATATTTTTAGAATTCATACACTTTTATTAAGGAGAACACATTCCTATTGTGAAGTTGTAATTATTCAGAACAGACGGTCTGTGATATTTGAAATACTAAATTAATGTATTAATTATAAATATATACATATAAAATCAATTGTGTCGAAAAATATTGTTGTTGCTACCGGGATTCGTACCTGGATCTCTTCCAATCAATAATGTGTTCTCCTTAATAATATATAAGTTGTATCAATGTGTCCAAAATTTAATAATAATGAATTATAATATTAATTCTGGCGTCTCCTATCGGATTACTCAAAGGTATTTTAGATTCTGTAAAAATAAAGAAGATGGCTTTCAAATAATGGAACGATACATGTATTCATTTAAAAAAAGTGAAAATTTGTCGACAATCCACTGTGTTGGTATAGCATAATCGGTTAATATACGTCCCCCGGATTGGAAAAGATCCAGGTTCGAATCCCGGTAGCAACGACAATATTTTTCGATAAAATTGATTTTTTTTTGCGAATCAAATATCTAAACACCTACCACGAAACGCTAGACCGGCATTTTATACAAATAATAGTATAGGACATTTACTCATAAATTCTAAAGACAAAGATGATAAATTTAACAATTCTGGTGTCTATAAACTTAGTTGCAAGGATTGTGCTGCATTTTATATTGGTAAAATGGGTAGAAATTTTAATATAAGAGTAAGGGAGCATTTGAGATATTTGAACAATAGTGGGTTTTCAGAATTTTCTAATCATTTGATAGAAAATGGTCATGGTTTTGATAAAAAATTGGGATTGCCAATTTTGCATATGTTGTTGGTCACAAATTAAATAATTTGGAATCGTTGGAGATAAATAAGGCGTGTAAAACTAATCAAAATATTATAAACAACCAACTAAATTTAACTACGTGTCCCATTCTAAAATTTTTTCCTAAAAATTATTCGACTAAATTTGTATTAAGTAACAATTTGAGTTTGGTACTAAATAAATTTTTTAAATAATTGTTGTTTTTTTAAAAATAGATTCTGGTAAAGAAACAATAATATATGTTTTTAGTTAGTATTGACACCCTGAAGAACAAAATGGTATTTTTCAAAACCGGTAGATGTATTTAAACTCAATTAAGTGATTAATAAAACAAAGTTAACAAATAAAAATATGAATTTTAAACCACAAAGTTAATTTTGCTAATTTCAAAAGTAAAATTGATTTTATATGTACATTTTTCTAATTCATACATTTAATTAATTTTATTCTGGGTAGTATGTACTAAATCTAATTATAAATAAAATTACTAAGTAAACATAGAAAAAAATCGTTATACCTTTTATCATATTCTCAGTTTCGAAATTAATTTGTGATATTGGGCGACCGAATTTGGAATCGCACTGTAATATAAGATTGTGGTAAGCCATCAAGGTTGACTAATTGTCCTAACTGAATTACTTAAATGTTAATAACAGGCCCAGCCACCCTTGGAGCATTCTGATGGAGCTTTATTTCCACTCATTTACCTAACCCAATAATCTCCGGCTAAGAGGAATTAAGATTCCTCAAATTGGGATCACTAAACCATCCGAAATTGAGAATTAATCAGCTTTTCAAGTTATGTATGCGTTATACATAATTTAATATCATCATCATTTTCATCACCTCATTTCGAGAGGGTCAGGGACGACAAGGTGCTTCCGTCTTCCACTGTCTCGCGCTGTTTCAATACTTCGCGACCCAATCTTTTTATGTAAATGTCTTCGATAGGTCGTTCCAATAAGCACACATATGATATATATATTGGTGGTTTATTTACTATCTTCTTAACCTCCGAAAAAAGGGTGGCAATACTCACACACACACACACACACATGTAATGTCCAGTAGAAAAATGTCAAGATTAAATTGTAATTGCTCGTAAACCATCAGGGTGAGATAAGTGGGAGGGGTATTGTTCGACGCGCGTGATTTGCGAATTTACCAGTCGCAATGAGTCACTGGTCGGGAGCGCACCGCGCGTTCGCGGTTGAGCAATATTTAAAGTGTGGTGATTTATCGGTTCGTGCGCGTCGCGTTTTTTGTACTCACATTAATATTCGACGAGTAAATGATGGGCCGAGCACGCAACGTATCTGATGTTGGATTCTACGGTTCAGACAAGAAGGGACAACTGTTAACCAAACTCCTCCGGGACCATCAACGTCAGCAGTGATGCCAGAACATGTGGCTCAAGTTCGACGTGACATTATGCGCAATCCGCGTAAATCGACAAGGAAGATTGCAGCCTGTACTGGAATAAAAAAATCAACAGTGTACGTTATTTTGAAAAAGAAACTACTCACCCATTCAAACTGCAAATCGTACAGTTTCTCAACGAAAATGACTATTTTTTACGTGAAATCTTAGCGAGAACGATGCTGGAACGTTTTGGAACAGCACGAACGCTTGGATACACATTACTGATGGAGCACATTTTCATATCGATGGCTATGTTAATAAACAGAACATGAGATACTGGTGCCCCGACAACTCAAGGGAATGCCATCAAAAAAGTTTGTATTGTCCAAAAACGACAGTGTGGTATGCAATTTCTGCCCGAGAGATAATTGGCCATTCTTTTTTTAACCAGCGAGGGACAGTCACTGCTGACGTGTATTGCCGAATGATCGACGAGTTTTTGGTACCACAACTGCAGATATTTCTCGGGTTCAACAACAGAACACAATTTCAGCAAGACGGGGCCACTCCACACACAGCTGGAGTTTCAGTGGAGAAGCTTAGGGGAATTTTAAGTAAATACGGAGACATACCCTGGGCACCTCGGTCACCGGATCTTACACTTTTTTTTTGAAGATACTTTAAGTCGAGAGTTTACAGCAACAATCCTCGAATTAGACCGACGCTTTGCTCTCGCGTGTTCGCAAATTTAAAGAGTCCGATTGCAAGAGTGTCTTGAGAGAAATGGACGGCATTTAGACGATATTGTTTATAAAACGTGAAATTCGCGTCGTTCAACTCCATTTTGTATAAATAAAATATGAGAATAACATTGTAGTTTTTTTTTTTATATATTTAATATTAAACTTGAAAATATTCCGCTGGACACCCTATATCTAGCATTACTACAATAAGGTTAGAGGTACATCACTAATGTTTTTCCTTTCCACATTGTTAATGGATCAGTATTCTAATATTGGCATTTATTTTTTCCATTATTCAATATCGAGGTTTGATTAATGTAATACCAGGTTGGCTGTCTACGCAAATATAAAGATATATGACGTCAGCACTTGCGGTCGATGCGCACTACCGATCAGAACAGGGTAGTACATTATTGTGACTGAGCACCCTTCGGGGGGCTATAAAATGATGCGTTATGTCCGTACTGCTCTATGGAATCGAAGTATAGATGTTAAAAGATGCTACCATTAAAAGGCTGGAGACATTTGTAGATAGAGATAACGGCTGCATCAACATATGTATGCTAAAGATCTCCTCGTAGATCTGACATTACCAACGAAGACGTACTAAAACGCAATAAGAACGATCAAATTACAACTCAATCGTCATTTAAAAAAATGGAATTATACTCGTAGATGTATCAATTGGAAAATTTAATATTAAGATGTTCTTCATAATAATATATAAGTTGTATAAATATGTCCAGAATTTAATTGTTCATTCTGGCGTCTGCTATCGGTTTACTCAAAGATATTTGAGATTCCGTAAAAACAAAGTAGATGACTATCAAATAATTGAACGGCAGATGTATTAATTTGAAAAATGTAACATAGCATAGTTGGATAATGCAGCTTTCCCGGATTGGAAAGAGTTCCAGAATCCAGGAACAACAATGCATTTTTCGATAAAATTGATTATATATGTATGTCTTTCTAATTAATACATTTAAAAAAAAGGAAAGGCTATTCATGAATACTTTAAAAAATTACGAGAACGTGAACTGGACGTCATTACGGCCGCTGGTGATCGGCGATCTGAAGTTAATAAAGAAAATAAAAAAATACACGTTATTAGGATGGATATAAATATTATTTATTAAGAAATTATTGCGTTTTTGATATTAAGCCTCAAAGCATGTGAATAAATACAATATATTATTTTAAAAGGTATGTTTTCACTAAAACAAAATATTTTAAAAACATCGAAAATTGATCATATGTACTGCAAATTGAATGGTTTATAACTCTATTCATTTTTGATATTTTTCTAATTTGTCTCAATTGAGATTTATCTCCGTAATCTTGGCTTCAAGATTATAAGAAAATATATTTCATCTATGCAATAATTTAGTATATTGACACAATTTTGTAGCACGCGGAAAATGCATCTAATGGTCGCAGTCTTTCTTATAATGCTTGTATTGTCTTAATTATGGTAAATAACATTCAATTTATTAGTTTTAAATGAGTGTAAAGGTCCAATCCATGTAATAGTTAAAAAAAAGGAAAAATTAAGTGTATAACTTCTGATATAAATGAATAATAAAAACACATATTTTCCTAAAAAATGTGAAAATTTGAATTATCATTGAAAGTAGCCACTAAAATGAATAATTTGAAAATAAATAATATTTGCTTCAATCTTAGATAATACTTAGGAATATTCTACAAAATTCATTACGCAATCTCTGAGCCAGTTTTACGAATAATTTTTTTTTTCTTTGGTCGAGTCATTATTAAGATATGGTGTCCGATCGTGGGGTCACTCCTGTAACTCGAATATAAAACAAATACAAAATTTTCAAAAATCATATAAATTGAGACGTAATCTAAAATTGTTAAATTCTTCCGTTCTTCCTGTTCCTACTGTTTCATTTTTGAATTCAACAATTCCCAAAATCACCAACAAGTATGGATTAGATATTAGAATTTGTTGTTTCTACATTGAAAAATAAACTACCCGAGTCTTTACGAAATAGTATGCCTTCTCCCAATTTGAAAGAAGTGACAAAAAAGTACCTTATCAATAATGATTTGTCTTACCTGTAAACATGAAATGGACTGTCGAACTGTGAGACCGATTGGTCGTTTTGTTTGATCATATTAAATGTAATAAAATTGATATGAATATAGCTAGATGTTTTATGAGTCAAATTTAATTACAAGAATAAAAATTAATAAATTAAAGTTCAACATTTGTCGAAAATGTATTCGATTGCTATAGCGAAATATCTTTCTAGTTGATTAATTCAATTTATATTACAACTCATTATATATTTCATATTATGTTTGAAGAAATTCATCTTTGTATAGATGGATATTTAAGAATGAACGTAGTTAGTTCTAAAACCTCAGTTATTACACAATTTGTCCATGCGATAAAAATATACTTGACTGTAAAAATAATATATTTTTTAATTTTATAAAAACAAATTCAACAATCTTTCATTGGTGAAAGTACAGACAAACTTTCTCTAATAAAAATTAACATTAAAATTCACAGTAGAGTAATGCGAGAAGTCCCCGACACATCGACACGTCATTCACTACGTTGGTCAATGGTATTTTCTACGCGATTCGTTGTAGCATTTGTGTTCGTTATAGCATCCTGTTTTAGTATTCCCGATTGCAAGTTCAACTATCCATTGCGACTGTGCAAATGATATTAATAAAAAAAATTTCTAAAATTGGTTAAAACTATTTCATCTGTTAACTGGATTCGTTTACGTACACCGGATGGACAATTGAATAGAAGTCCAGGAATTTCGAATATAGTAATCGGTCATATTACCTATGGGAAGAATGATGAAGAATGGACACCAGCATAGGAGAAATCCCCCCACAACCAGTGCTATGGTTCTGGCTGCCCTACTATGCCCGCCTATCTTTCCCTGAAAGTAAAAATGTACACAATATATTATGATAAACACTATAAACATGACATTGTATCGCATAAGATTGAGGGGTCGCCGAAGTGACGCCAATAAAATACATCTTACTGACGCCCGTTGCAGCCTGCTCGCTGAAATGGTGGAAAAGATATAAATGAATTGAATGTATTGTTTATAACTGAAATAAAACCAAGTGTTTTATTTCTTCTGACCTCATCATCATCATCGCTAGTTGAGAGAAGCCGAGATCGGCGAACCAACCTTGTTTTCGTATATCTAGTAGATCGTATATCTAGTAGATCGTATATCTAGTAGAAGTTGGAAAATTACTATTATTTTTTTTATCATTGTTTTGTTATAATAATACATGTAAAACCTGATAAATATGCACAATTAAAGTACAAAAAAATTAAAATACTTATATATCGGTATATGTAGCGCCTAATTCCAAAACCCCCTAAAACGTATTTTGGATAATTTGAGTTAAATATGCAGTTTTGTAGATTTTTTATCAGCTATATGCAGAACACATTGTTTCCGCACAAGTCACATAAATCCATTAATATTGCAAGTTAAAAATCAGGGTTAGTTCTAAAATACCCCAAAAAAAAGTATAAGTTGATATTCTTCCTATAATGAAATCAGCCAATCATACCGCTTGTTGATCACGTGATATTTTTTCCATCCAGAACATTATTTTACGGATTTTCTTTTATAAATAATGGAGGTTGAATTGGTAAATGTACCAAAATGTTTTCCTAATGAAGCAAGGAAAAGTTTAAGCCAAGAAAATACACGGAAAGTCAAAATTGATATGTGAACATTACATGAAATTGGGATTTTTTTTTAACACTAAATACAATGGCGTGTCGTAAACTTTGAAATTTGTCTGAATCAGATAAGTAAAAAAAAAAAACTCATTTGTCAAAATAAAATTTAAAATATAATAGGGTATTTTAAAGCTGATCAAAATGTATGTGGTACTTAATTTTTTTTTTTGTGATACTGATTATTATACTAAAAATGTTTTATTTTTATGTTTCATTTCAAATGATTGATTTTTAAAACAATTCAAAAATGCAGAAGATACACTTTCCGTGAACTGAATTTTTGATAATTTCTTTCTAAATAAATTCTTAGAAAAACATTTGTTTTTTCCTTTAAATTTTGACAGAACAATAACCACTCTACGCCTTTTGCAATTTTTGCATAGGTAAACATAAAGCCTTTAAAACAAGCAATGTTAATTTCAACAGCCCCTATAATCAGATGTTACTTTCAATGTCAAATTCTAATGATTCAAATTCAACGTTACATAGTTGTCTCTTTAAAAACGCTAATGTACAAGCAAACATTTTTTATATATGCTTTCAAAATAAACATTTTTCATTCATAACTCAAAAACAAATAAAGTCGTTAAAACAACCCCCTAAAGGGGGTTTTCGAATTAGGCGCTACATATCATATAAATAACTAATTTACAAAAAAAAACTTTTTTCTTTGGAGGCTTCTCAAAATTATGGGTCAAGCAAACCCAAACTCTACTTACTTCTCTGTTCTTCCTTTAGATCCTACCAACGTTCTTTACCCAGAATTTATATTTAGTTATGATTTAAAATAGGCGGTTCGGGGATGAGAGAGTATTCATTTTGCGTAGGCCTTAAAGAGTAAAAATGTGTGTAAAATGTTGTGGTATCGTGTACGGCGGCGTAAGATGACTATATTTTTCAGGATTCTAGAGTGCAATTGAGCAAAATTTGTTATTCATATTTTACTAGATTTGAGATGTGAATCTGCAGACTTTTAAAAATAAACTGTGTTGATTCGGATGTGAAAGGAAAAATAAATCCTTATAAAAAATACAATTCCGGAAATTACAATAGTCGTTGTTGAGATAAATATTGAGATGTAATGCATCTCATCATCAAGACACGATTGCTAAATAAAGAAAGAAGAAAAAGATTCCACATTAGATTTATGACATTTGATAATGAATGTGTCTAAATTTCCCACATTTTACGCATAATTTAAAGAGTTTCCCACATTTTACGGTTTCTTTAAAGCTGTGAAAAAATATGTTTAATATTTTTTTTTTACCATTCATTAGTGACCCACAAAAACCGCCGTCAATCCTTTTCTCGAAGCCCGTAGACAATTTATTAGATTTGTTTGAAACATTTTCAATATTTATGGAAAAACTTGGGCAGTTTCAGAAAAGAAAATTAGCTTCTAAATTATTATTAAATATATATATATAAGGTCAAACAGGCCAAAAAGTACATAATTTTAGATAAAATTAACATTTTTATTGCTTAGACTCATAAAGTATTGAATGTTTGTACAAAAATCAAATTATTATTTAACGACAGTCGTAAATTCTTTGACGTAATTCCGAACAGATCAATGAATATTAATCGGAATATTTTCTGAATACGTGCTTCGGAAGCATGGTTTAATCAGAGATATATAAACAATACGATTTTCGCAATATAATGTTAACAGTTAATAAACTAATAACAATTTTGTTAACCACTTAAATGTTAATTAATTCACCAACCTGTTTCGAAAATAACCATTTTTTTCATCGGAATATCAAGTTAACTTAATTATTATAATTATAATTAAAATGACATCCAGAAGAAAGATATAGCTGTTTCTGAAATCGGTTGGTGAATTAATTAATTAAAGATTATTGACACAATTTTGTGTTTTAAACGAGATGTGAACATTAATAACAATAATGTAAGAATTTGGTGGTGGAATGAAAAGTGAATTTTTGTTTTATCGTTTATGTGAGGTACGACTTCTCTCGACAGAAGCCTGGTCTCCGGGGGGTAGATGTCGTTTGTCAAATATAATATAATCAAATGCGAAGTGTGACAATTTAATTCTCGTAATGCTCATTTAAAAAAATATACGCGTGGAACTGCACACCAGTGCGTGTTGTTGCCTTCTCTTGTGCCCTGTCTGACTGACATTTGAGGAGTCAGTTTCACACCAGTGGTGGTGGTGATGGTGATTCTTCGAAAGCTTGCGACGGACGACGTCATAATTAAAGCGAATATAATCTCATTGGCGAAAATTTGAGTTATTTTTAGTCACTCCACACTGAAGCAGTACCAGGCAGAGACTGTTTCGCGCTATATCTACCGGCTTGGTGACGAGAACGATGACGCCTTCACCCGATTTTGTGACATACGAGTTTACTTCGCGCAGAAAATTAGGAAAGAGCCGGTATATTTTAATTAAAAAATGGTGAAAGTGAAACTGATACATACCGAACTGAAAACCTAGTCTGCGCACCGCGACATTATTAAATATTTAATTATAAACGATCTCGTCATTTTATATGGCGTAATAAAATTATGAACGCGGCGGGTGGTAGATATAAAATGAATTGATTTTTTCCAAAACCATCTCGCACAAGGTCACCCGCCTGTTGAGGGTCGCGGCCGGGCGAGGCGGGCTCTCATCAACTCTCACCAGCTCTCACCTGCCTTCTCCAGCAGGGCCGTAGCGTGAAAATTGGCGCCCCGGGGCAGACGTTAAAATAACCCCGCTAAATATTCTCGACCCAAAATACTGAAACATTTTTTTCTAATCCAATTTCGTCAAAAAATTATGTCGATCAAAGTCATATGAGGAAAATTTTATTAAAAAAAAGTTATCGCAAACTAATTATAACCATTTTCATCTCTTATCCTCGGAGATGTCGCATAGATAATGCAGACGCATATCTATGCGAGTGCCAGCCTGGTCAACCAGAACTAATCTTACATTTAACCTTCCACATTGCAACATCAACGCCAAACAAAACTCATTTTTCTACCGAGCACCCCTTTGTTTCAATTCACACCTTAACGAACTAGACATTTTCAATATTCCAGTTACCTCAATTAAATCTAAATTCAATACATAAACTTTAATGGCCTACATTTTTCATTTTATTTGTATCACACAGATTTTATTCCCTATCCCATTTTTCTTTTCCTTTTTTATAATTTTTTTCTCTCTGTTTGTATTTTTTACTGTCAACTTTTTCTCTCACTAGAACTGGTTTAATTATTGTTTAGCTTTTATTATTTACTGATAAACTGTTTGTTAAAAATCACAACAAATTTCCCAAATAGCAAGATGTGAGGTAGATTAAGAACTAATTTATTTGGGCACACTAATCCTGCGAATGGACAGCGGAATCGAAGATGCGTACAACTAGTTTAAGTTTCTATGAACCAACTGTACAGAATATAGAAAGACAATGACATCAAGATGCAACTAAAATTATGATTTTATTTTTTACGGAGTATATATTATTGCAGTGAAGTTGCAGTTTTTCAGAACTTAGTTCTGTGGTATATTTAATATAAATTAAATTAATACAGAAAAAATCTATTTATCGAAAAATTATTTTAGTTTATAGGTATATGTGATTGACTCGAGATTATGTCAGAAGGTTAAGATACTATGAGACAGAAGCTCTTAACTTCTTCTTGTCTCACTTGTGTCGGTTGTGTGTCGCAGTGTAGGGTATCTGTTGTAACTAGAGCAGGGTATACAAATGAAAGAGCACTTACAAGGTTTCGTTTATTGAGGCGATGAATTAATACAATTAAAGTGCTCGGTTGAATTCTGGAGTGGCTCACTAGAGATGCTATTGAGTAGCGAAGATGGGGGTTGGGACGGCCTGCGGAGAAGTGATCTCTAGTTGCTTGAGCAGTATCCGTATCTAATGCATAATATTTATTTGCTGGTGCTTATTGGTCGCATTGGTTCGAGACCTATACAGTTGATGGGCGATTCCTCACTCGGATAGATGCGTGCAGGGTCACCACAAGTTATTAGATTATTTAACTAAGCTTTTTTAACCACTTAATTAATACGGTTTCAGAAAATAGAATTCCCTTCTTCAGAATATCAAATTAACTAACCAAATATCTATATCAAAAATATATTGCGATAATCGATCAAATTGTATTGATGTAGATCACTTCCCTTATTGAATAACGATCATAAGAAAATGTATGATAATGAACTAGGCAAGAGCGTGACGTTCTATCCTCTCTGCCTACCCCTGATAAGTAGTGATGGTAAGCTAATTAGATAAATTATATTTTCATTTATTAAAAAATTGTTTTCATGGAAACACCGGCTTTGCCGATTACTTTCTCTTAGTCACAATAGTTTCTAGGCGGCCCCCGCCGCCCGTGGCGCCCGACGCAGTCGCCGATCTGCCCCGTCCTAGTTGCGGGCCTGCTCACCACTTCTTAACTACATTAATCAAATTCACGTCGTGAAATACGCGCAAGAATTTGAAGCACCGCAGTTCGCCATCGCCCGAGTGTTCGCGAATCGTGCCTGCGAAAACCCGCTCAGCCTTCTCCGGCAGAAACTAATCTAACTGCCTTTTACAGGAAATTCAATTAACCGAATCGTTCAGCTTCCGGTGATGTCGTGGTTTATAAATATACATAGGTTTTCGTGCGACTATATCTATCTAGTACCGCGTATCCTTGTAATAATAATGGGTGGAGCGACTATGTCTGCAATTAATCCAATAATAGCAGCTCAAAAAATTATATTAAAAGTTATCCTCAAATCCCCAATCACAACGAGCACTGACGCAATTTTTGATAAATTCAATATCTTTGATATTAGACAAATATACGCTAATACTACTCTCAAATACATATATAAATACAAACAGACACATTTTAAAACAACACAAAACATAATTTCCACACGGACAAATACAAATAACCTTCAAAGCCAAAGAGCACATACTACATTTGGTCAAAGGAACTACAAATATTTTGGACCTAAACAGTATAATAGAATGCTAAAAGACTTAAATCAATTGAATTGTCACAAGAACATGAAACTTTATATTAAAACTTGGATTCGTAATATGGGTAGGGCCAGTATTGGTGCACTCACCCAAACATACTGACTCATACCTATATTAATTATTGCTACAAAGTGATCCAAAAATTAAGTCCACCTTAAAATTGTTCTTCATATACACCTTTTATATGTTAATAAATCTTTTTACTTGTAATTTTAATCAATTGTACAATTGCTTGTAAACTATGCCCGTCTCGACACAGAATTTCTCTAGTGAGACGGGCACAGTCCAAACAAATTTTTATATGTATTATATAGTTACTAATAAATAATAATAATAATAATGTCTTGACAACTGTCATATCAAATTTATGTGTCATTAACGCGAAAATATCAACGTTAACATAATTTTTGTAACGTAAATGTCAAACTTACGTTTTGACACTTTTTAGATATTCGCTTGTTCGATAAGCCACAAAACTCACTTGTTTTAGATACGTGAAGAACTTCTCTTTGAATTTAACTTACCCAGGACCGTTCTATGAGCAAAAGCTCCCATATATAAGTTGGAAATTATTTTAATTCTAGTATCAGAGCTGCACGGCAAGAGGGAGACGCGGCACGGACACCAAAACTAACACCGTATCTAAAATGTTTTATTAAAATTATACATATTTAGTTATTACACATATACAAGATGGAAACATTTAACAGCGCACAGAAACAGAACAGTAAAGACGAAAAACATAAATAGCCCTTCTAAAGGGGAAAAAAAAGTGGACCAAGCCCAAAAACTAACGCATTTTCTTCAAGACCGGCTGATATCTGATCAAAAGAAGACTATGTTACATAAAGAACGGATGACTGTCATCCTCAATCGCAACATTTTTACGCCTCAAAATCTCCCAGCGGGTCACCCGCACACCCACAAACTCTCGAAAATATCCAAAGTACCTGCACGGTATGCATTTAAATGTAATTTGATTTTTTTTTTAAATATACATGTATAGTACCTACCTACCCACACAAAACATAGTACGATGCTAAGAAAGCGGTATTTCTTCATCTTCTCGAGCATTATTCGTTCAACGCTTTGTTTACTGCGGCCTGGAAAAGCTCTACAGTAGACTGGTCAAACCCTCCTGACTTCCACAAATTTTCCGCTGTATTATGAGGTGCAAGATTTCATACTTCTCTCATACGTCATTGCATCACAAGATATTGAAGTGATCAGATTTCGAACCATAGCATCTTCGCTCGTAGCTCCATCCAGCTTTTGAGCATTCTTCTGTAGATCCACATCTCAAGTGCTTCATATCGCCTTATCGTTTCTTCGGTAAGTGTCCGTGCATCCATTCCATCATATAATATCGACAACACATAGCTCTGACCATTCTAATTCGTAATCTAAGGTTTTTATTTTTTATTTCTTCTTTGTTACATATACAGGATGGCCCAAAAAAGCGAGAATATTTCGTAAAATGTGATATAATTACATCGAAATTAGTTTAACAGTATCAATAATAGCTTGAATAGTTTACTAATTTACTTACTTACCTATATTACGTTTTATTTCGACAATTTCCGGTAGCCATCTTTGATTATTAATTTTCCCATTGTTTATATTTGGTTTTTTCAAATTGTTGCCCAGAATGACAAAAATCACTGCAGAAGACCGTATTCTGATCAAAAATTTACGAATTAAAAAACGTCGGGGTGCTAAGAAAATAATCAAAAAGTTTCAAAACAAAGCCTGGACATTACAGCAGGACGGAGCTCCATCTCACATAGCCAGAAATACAATCAACTTTCTTCGTCGTGAGAATGTTAATTTCATCGAGCCAGGCATGTGGCCACCGAACAACCCAGATTTAAACCCAGTAGATTTTGCAATATGGGGTGTTTTGATCATTTCTGATTAGCTAAATATTGTGCAAAAAAAGTTACATTAAGAATTATAATTAATTATATTATGTTTTAAAATAACTCATGTGTTACGAGAAGTTCTCATTTTTTTGGGCCACCCTGTATATTCATCCTAATTGTTTTTTTTTGCCGAACTGCATAGCAGTTTTACGGCAAGGATTAGCTTTTACATAGTTAAACATTTTTTATTTTTTTTATAAATAAAATATAACAAAGAGAAAAAAATTAGATAATGAGATGTTAGATGAAAGACTTAAATGTTAATTAAAACAAAAATTAATCTTTCGAAAAGATAAACAATTTTTACAGGGTGCAACAGATCTAGTCCACAGAATTTTAAGGGTGGATACCTGAATGTAATATAATACAATAAAGAAATAAAAAAATTAGATAAGCATAGGTTCCTTTACTTGCAATTTAAGGCGACCACTGGGGTCGCATTATTTTTTTAAATGTTTAATAGGTCTTTATGAATTTTGTTAATTATTCTTGGCACGACACATTCCCTCGTTCTCTCACCGTACATCCGTACTCTCACGGTTCGACCCGACGATCTGGTTGAATAACTATATATATTTATATTTCCGTTATTTATCAACTCTTCGAATATTATAGCATATGTTACTTTTTTGTCAACTGGTAACATTTTGCGTATTATAAATAATTAATTATAATCGTCTTTACACAAACACTTCGTTCTGTTATCTACTATAAGTTTAAAAATCTTAATTGCAAATGTTTAATTTTATTAATATATGTTTTATATGTTAGTCCATAGCTACTCACTCCATAATTGACAACCGAGTCGACCATCGCAAAGTACAGTGAGTACAGTGTAGCCCGAGAGGTGCATAACCTTAACATATAAAATGCACTTAACATGGATCTTAGTTTCTTACATATATAATTAATATACGGTTTCTAGAAAAATTTTTCATCAATTATTGAACCTAAATATATATATATTGCGCCACTTTTTCAATTTTGTCACATTTACAATTTATTAGACTTTTATGTTTCATGACTTGATCACGTGGATAAACAAATGATATTTAAAGTATTAAAAATAAAAATAATTCAGTTATATTCTTTTCTTCTCATAACGCACATGCAATGTTTAAACATCACGGTGAGCGTATTAACGATTTTACTCACTTGATTTATTTTTCATCGTAGACTAAGAAGTAAAAAAAAATTAAAGATAAAAATAGAGATTGGTTTATTGGTTACCTGTCTAGATTGTTCAGATCTAATGGAGGAAGACTGCCGGAACGACCAGTTGAAACTCTTGATTCTGAAGCTGGAACCGCTCTTGGTCATTCCCATCGTCTGGGAGTCGCTCCTGCAGCTCCGCGTCCGGCGCGGAAACTTCGCACTCTTGGAAAATCGCCTCTGATCGGCGCAGTTTAGCGTGCGGAGCACGTCACGGCTCTCAAATTCTAAACTGGCGCTGTTAACGATTTTATGACTTTCGTTGGTCAAATTTCTGGCGTTGGACGAACAGCTTTGGCAATATTTGGAGCACTTCACGACGTGCACGATCTTGTTTTGATTGTGTGTGGTTGTGATTTGTCTGAAGCCGTTTTGATCGTGATTGACATCGATAGTTTTATTATCGTACGTTACAGACTGTTTTTCGTTTAAGCATTCTTTTTTTTTTTTTTTTTGTTTTCGTGCTTCGTTTCGTCTGCATTTGAAACAGTTTAATTTGTCAAGTTTTTTGTGTTCGTTCGAATCTTTAATTGTTCCGTCATTGGAACATTTTGATATCAAATCGGAGCAATCTTCTTTGCATTCTTCTGTTATCGTATTGGAAACGTCATTTTCTGGACGGTTTTGACAATTTTTTGACGGACGATTCGTATTTGAAGACACTTCTTCATTCTTCGAGCTGGTCAGAGTTTCGCCCGGGGTGCTGCAGCTACGTAACAATCGTCCCCTCGTCCTGGAGAAAATAAGCATTTTATTAATTGATTGATTTATAGCACGCGCCAAATGTCAAATGTCAGACCGTTGACGTTCCGTTCGTCAGTTGGGTGAATCTGAACCGCCCCAACAGCTATTAAAACAGAATAAATATGTAAAAATAGAAAATTTTAAAAGGATCTCACAGCTTCTGAAGTTCGCCCCACCCAACCTCGTATTCAGATCATTGTATTTTGTTATGGTCTCCTCAAACATCATATGTATTTTATTTAATGTTTGAAATTTGATGTTAAGAATGAAAAAAAAAATTTTTTTTTTCTCTCTATCTTTCCAATTGGTTAATTTAATTTGTATTAAAAATACCACAATGAAATTGCAACTTCACAATAAAAACCAGTAAATGAATAGACATGAAATAACGTGCACATATTGGTGAGGGTTTTGGAACATTAATTGCGAAACGAGGGGCAATTTACACACATTATTTGTGGAAGTATTAATCCGATAGTTTATGACACATTTATACAAGAGTAAAAGTATTTACTTTTCAAAAATTATATCATCGTGTAAACAAGTCGTATTTTTAACGTGATTCAATAAAAATATAATCATATTTTAAATTTTAATATCGTTTTATTTTTTAAAATATATAGTTAAGCACGACTTATTTCAATGTATTGATTGAATGCTCCTAGTAGAGGGTCTGGTACATACACACTATTACACACCTCGAGCGCTGTTCAGACAAATGTGAGCCTACGTCAACAGCGGCGTCTCAAAAAATGCTTCCCACGAAAAAAATAATGTGGGAGAAACGGGAAAAGGGAAAATAATATTTGGAATATCTCACATCTTGTTTAAAGTTTTTGTATTCTGGTATTCTCACTGAAAAAATAATAATTTAATAAACGTTAATGGGCGTGCAATAACGAAAATAAACATTCCCACTGAATAAAGTCACCGTCGGAAGTTGTGAGCCATCTACCGAAAAGGTCAACATTATAATAAGTACACTTCGTAGAAAAAACACATTTTCGCTAAGGCAACAAAATAAAATAACACCCCGAGTGAAACAATTAATATCATAAATACAAAAGAGAGAAATGATTAAGCTGTAATAACATTAAATTAAAATGAATTTATACAGGGTGGTGATTTTTAACAGTATGTTGAAAACCGACATTTCATCTTTCGTAAATACGAGTAACTTACCATCACGCCGTTTCCACACACAATTCACGCCTCATTCACATTCATGCGTCTTCTCGTACAAGCTCGCTGATTATTGAGGCTTCCAACAGGACCATCATCATGGCATCTTACATTTTTACAATTTTTTATAACATGAATTAAGTATTTTACATTTTTAAAATTACATGGTTTTTTTTTCACTTACCTCTCCAAAAAAGAGACTAGCTCTTGTTCTCGGAGAGGGAGTTACACTATAATAATTTTATATATTTTATTTATTGTCGATTTGTGTGCTTCTGAAGTGTTCTGTAATATTGTTTATTTTCTAATTATGTGCTTCTGAAGTGTTCATTTAATTTCTTTATAATTTAATTAATATTTTTTATATCTTTAATTTGTGTGAGGCGACTATTGAAATTTTTTATTCCTAAATATATAAAATTTTACTAAAATTGTTTGGTGTTACATTTACGGATTTTAAAGTTATTTTTAAATCTTAATGATGTGCTTGTTTCAAATTTTACAGTGTTATTTTCTTTAATTAATTGATTAATTAAGATTTTTTTGTAAATTTTTTCTATTTTGGAAACTGGGAATTTTGCAAAAAATGTTTTTGTTGAAAAGTTTATCTTTTTTTTTGATATTACTTTGATGATTGTTCTCTGTATTATTTTTACCGAGTTCATTATATTATTGTATGCTCCTCCCCACCCAATTATTCCATACTGGAGTAGTGAGTGAACAATAGCAAAATATACCTTTTTAAAATTATTTATACTTAAAATGTTCCTTTTATAAATACATTTTCTTATTCTTTTCACTAATTCGCTAACGTGACTGTGTCATTTTAAATGTAGATCAATAATTACACCGAGATATTTGATTTCTTTTTTTGGGCTTAAGTTTGTACAAGAGTCGTTACAGGCAATTTTGTTACAGTTGTCGTTATGGTTTATATGGGGCGGTGTTTTAAGACTCGTTTGTAGTGTTCCAGTCTTGTTCGTCAACAATGATAGCAGTGTCGTCGTATATACAGGGTGTAACAGATCTAGTTCACAATATTTTATGGGTGTATACTTGATTAAATTACGAGTCGAAAATATGTGTTTAATCTCATCTCAGGAATATAAGTATAGCGACCGGAATTCAAATCCACCGCCATCTCAGTCGGCATCGACGCTAGCGACAGCGCTGCCGGCTGCTGCTACAAGCCTGGCTCGAAATTCGCCATTAAAGAGTCTCTCCAGTTTCATCGTTCTACAACGGCGGTCTTGCCGGCCCGGGAGCGCCGAGCGAGACCGCCAAATCGCTTCACATCATTTCATAATCAACACGCACCTTCTACATCTTCATTCATTCATTTCACTCTATGTCTTTCTTGTTTTTAGCATACTGTCATAATAAAACCGTCACACGCCAATCACATATCTTTCATTTAACCACCGTCCTAACCCCCAAATAAGCATAAAAAAAATCGTATTTATGCAATTATTTCGATTGATTGAAATATTTTTTTTGGTTTTAAATTAAATATTGCATATTAAAAATTAAAGATCATCGATTTTCGAGCGAAAATATGTTTTTTTGTTACATGATTTAAAGTCTGAAGCAAAGATATATATTAAAAATGGATACATTTCGTTAATATTGCTTTGGAATTACGTAGACTTAAAGCTTAACATGATTTAAAAAAAAATTCAAATAATAATATTGACTTAAATGTATTAATAGGTATTTAAAACGTCACAGACTGTCTGTTTTGAATAATTACAACTTCACAATAAGAATGTGTTCTCATTAATATTAACATTTCCTATAAGAGGTTTTTTGGTACATTTTTTTTTGTTACGCCGCTGGCGTTTATGAAAGGTCAAAAACAATTAAGCAAATTCTGCACCGTTAAGGAAAAGTCTGCGACCTTTGAAATAAATATTTACGAAATTTATTTAGTATTAATCTAATCTTTACTCTAGGCCCTAAATCATCTAACAAAAAATAGTCTGCTCCCTCGAAATTCGATTAGCGTTCATTTTTTGTATTTAATATATATTTTGGAATCTTAATCGAAATAATCGTATTATTACGATTTTTTTAAATGCTTATATGTATCTCTGACATGGTTGAGATTGGGGACATATTTCATGAACTTTTTCGACTCGCAATTTAATCAGGTATCCACCCATATATATATATATATATATATATATATATATATATACACAAATCCCTGATGATGGACCCTGCAATGGGATCCGAAACGTCGGTCAGAAAAGTCAGATATATACGGCAGATTAACCCAGAAAACTGTAGATAGAATATTTTTAAGTTCTTACATAAATAGTATTATAAAATAAATACAAATTAAATGTATTAGTTAGGAAGATATACATTTAAAATTGATTTTATCGAAAAATATTGTTGTAGTTGCTACCGGGATTCGAACCTGGATCTCTTTCCAATCCGGGGAAGGTGCATTAACCATAACATTAATTTTATATGTATAACTTTCTAATTAATACATTTAATTAATATTTAAAATATCACAGACCCATGTTCTGAATAATTACAACTTCACAATAAGAATGCGTTCTCCTTAATAATCAAATTTTTCTGTTAATCTAGCCTCATTTACACTGATCGTCTTCTTACGTACGCTCATCGTGTGTTGAGGCTTCTGACAAGACTATTTTACGGTGCCTGATTTACCTGATAATGCCAAGTCGCCCACAGATGTACAATATTTCCAGTACCATCAACACTCGCGTCATATTGTCACATTGCGTAAAATATATAGTATGGTGACAAGAAGAAGACAGCATTTTGGCTTGGAAGTGAATTAAGAGAGTTTTGTACTTGAGTAGAAGTTTAATTTATTTTAACCAAGCACTCCGTACATAAATTAAGAGTTGTCTAAAGAGCAACGAAGCCGTGAATCACTTTGCGTATAAAAGATCGCGATGAGCGAATGAGGTGCCAACTGGGGGTTGGTTATTTTGTGAACAGGCAGAGGGATGAATCGAACAAACGACTATCCAATGCGTGAATTGACTGCCACATGAGCGAGACAAATATGAACCACATTAGTTATGCTGATGATATGGTTATACTAGCGCCATCCATAAAAGGAATAAGAAAGCTTTTATAGATATGTGAAACATATGCCAGTGAACGTGATATTTTATACAATGCCAGCAAATCGGTCATAATGGCGTTCAAATATGAAAAAGGGCCGGATACTATCCCTGCCGTGTGGCTGGACGGGACGAAATTGAGCCTTCAAAATAAGGTTTGCCATAAATTCAATGAAGATGAACAAGACGATGATGACACAGAACTGGAGCTCAGCACCAACTCTCTAGTGCAAGCGGCGCTCTCATGGAAAGCTGGTTCCCTGACCAGAGAATGGCCACGCCTACAGAATAGCTACATATACAACAATGGCCCTGTCTGAAGTAGTTATGTATGTAAAATTTATATTTTTTGTGTATATATGCGTGAACTTTTTGTTTATTAATATTTTCTTTGGTTTTCTTTTTCATAGCATTATATTTATTTTGTAATTTTAATAATATGTATTATATTTATAACGAATCAGGTTAAAAAAAACCTGATCAAGCTGGAACAAACACATTATTATTATTATTATTTCAATTCATGAATTGTTAATTTACTAGGTTTTTTTATGTTTAATTTCTCTCATCTCACAGTGATCTTTGATAATAATGAAAATAAGTTAAGACCTTAAAACTGATCATATTTGCATACTCGAAACAAAATATACATGAACATACATCGAAATTCAATCAACACTTTTGAGCTCATTATTTCAAAACTGCGTCAGTGTCAGATGGAACCTTGTTATTCTGAGGTGTCGAAATGTCAATTAAAACATTTAATTCAAACGGCGAATAATTATGCATCAATCTAATAATATCTTTATCTTAACCTTTACCATACCGTGATATGAAATACTCGCACGCAGCCATGCTGTCAACTCGCGTTACCGTAAGAAATTAGAGTTCTATTAGCCTTTAAAATGTGAAAAAATGGTTATTGCCATAAATTTACTTCAAGTATTAAGCATTAAATATAAAAAAATACGTAATATTGTATAATACAAGCCTTATTTTTATCTACCTTCATTTAATTAGTGATAATTAATTATATTCGTATATTTGTTATTGTTTTCACTGTGAAATTAATGTGTGATTTCTTTCTGACCTGCCACAAATGGTATTTTGTCAAAGTATAACAGAATTAATTAAAAATAGGATTCACCCTACGTAATTGATTTTTCACCAGTCATTTCTAAGCATTAATATGGCTCAAATACCTTTGAGTAAAGGTATTTGAGATTCAGTAAAAATAATGTAGATGGCTTTCAAATAATGGAACGACAGGTGTATTAATTTGAAAAAATGTAACATATAGGTTCGAAAATTTGTCATGAAAAATACTGGCGTTATAACACAATTGGTAGTGTACTTCCCCGGATTGGAAATAGAGATCCAGATTCGAATCCCGATGACGCAAAAACAATATTTTTCGACAAAATTGATTTTATATGTATATATTTATAATTAATACATTTAATTAGTATTTAAAATATCACAGACCGTCTGTTCTGAATAATTACAACTTCACAATAAGAATGTGTTCTCCATAATAAGTATTTTTCTTCAAATTAACTAAAATATGAAGTTATACAGATTTAATCAGAGCGGTAGACCTGTGTTACTGCATGGTTTGGGAAGGGTTAAGATATCAAACGTTATCAATTTTACTAATGCAAGTAGGCGTGAATAAAATTAACGATCAGTATTTGTTATATTTTTATCTATGATAATATAAGTTTTGGAACAAAGATCAAACCATTTATAACTCGGCATTTTTTCCCTAAGTGTCATAGAGAAGTTTTATTTTGTAAGCGTCGCTGGTGTTTCAATCACAAGATGGCTTTCATGTGTTGTTTTAGTTTTATTACGTATTGTTTAGTGAAACTCGACACGTTAAAAGATGTCAGGCGTGTCTCCAGTTACGTTGAATGAGTTGAACGAACAAAAGAGCTTCGCGAGCAAAGAACAGAGCTACGTGTGTACATATGTTTGACAGGTCGGTACCAACATATTAAGATATTATAATTCTTTGTCAGTTCCTTCATTTTATTGAAATGTGATATTGTGGTTCTAGAAAAACTATATTTACTTAATACAGTTCAAAAACATTTCAGTTTAATATACCATTCGTAAATATTTTTTTAAATGTTATCGAATGCCCGAGGGCCGGTTGTGTGATCAGTAATAACTCATTCTAAAGTAATTTTTTTTTTTTTGCAAAAACGAGGTAAAAAAATATTTACTACTAAATTAATGTATTAATTATAAATATATACATATAAAATCAATTTTGTCGAAAAATATTGTTTTTATATGTATATATCCCGGTGAAGCAAAAACAATATTTTTCGACAAAATTGATTTTATATGTATATATTTATAATTAATACATTAAATTTGTATTTAAAATACCACAGACCGTCTGTTCTGAATAATTACAACTTCACAATAAGAATGTGTTTTCCTTAATAATATATGTTGTATCAATGTGTCCAAAATTTAATAAAAATGAATTGATAATTCTAGCGTCTGCAGTCGGTTTACTCAAAGGTATTCGAGATTCTGTGAAAATAATGTAGATGGCTTTCAAATAATGGAACGACAGGTGTATTAATTTGAAAAATGTAACATATAGGTTCGAAAATTTGTCAAGAAAAATACTGGCGTTATAGCACAATCGGTAGTGTACTTCCCCGGATTGGAAATAGAGATCCAGGTTCGTATCCAGGTGACGCAAAAACAATATTTTTCGACAAAATTGATTTTATATGCATATATTTATAATTAATACATTAATTTAGTATTTAAAACATCACAGACTTATGTTCTGAATAATTACAACTTCACAATAAGAATGTGTTTTCCTTAATAAATATTTACTTCTCGAAATAGTACATCCCGTAGTATTACTCATTTTACTCTCCGATATTCGATAGTAAAAACGAGAATCGATAGTTAAATATGGCGGACTCTTCACAGCTGTTCCAAAAGTCATATCTGACACATTGATACATTGAAAGTTGCAGTATTTAATTAATCATTAGCACAATTAATCAATTAATGTTCATTAGCACGTAATCCGTTAAAATTTCACTTCAAAAGTGACAAATTTCGAACGCAGAGGCAAAAAAATCCACAGATAAAACATGTTTTATAATTATTTGTCACGCCTGTAGACATCTCATCTATTCTATGACAATAGTAAATATGATGTTTAAACAACCCGCAAACGATTTTAACTACGAGCGTTAGTAAAAAGTTACTAAAGTGAAAAGTTACCACAGTAAAAATTTATTACTGATCAGGTTCTTCCAAAATGCATATGAACCTGTTAAGATAAATGCAAGGCGATATAAGAGCTAATTTATGTTAATATGGCCACAGTTATAATGGTAGATAATCACAGAAACAAGTAATATATCAATAGTGATAATTAATGTGAACTAAATGGTAATACTAACTCAATTGATTCGCGGTTCACAAAGGAAAAAATCGCACTACCAAAATAATACCAAAATGATTACTTTTTTGTAAAAATAGGTTTTCACGGCTGTTCAGAATCTTCTGTGAACAATTTTCTGGTCTAATGTGCCGTGTGTATCTGACTTTTCTGGCTGATGATGGACTTTGCAATGGGATCGGAAACGTCGGCCAAAAAGATCAGATAAACACAGCAGATTAGACCAGAAACTGTGCACAGAAATAGGCTTTTTTGTAGTTTTACAAATTTATAGTCGACAAAGGTATTTAAAAATGTGTATATATATATATATAAAATGTATAAAATTGCACGTATGTCTGCCTGTTTGTTCTTTATACATCCTATAAATCCTAAATTATAAAGAACCGATCAAAGAGGACAGTACTCTTGTAGCGACCGGAATTCAAATCCACCGCCATCTCAGTCGGCATCGATGCTAGCGACAGCGCTGCCGGCTGCTGCTACAAACATGGCTCGAATTTCACCGCTAGGCACTCTCTCCAGTTTCATCGTTTCACAACGGCGGTCTTGCCGGCCCACGCGCCGAGCGAGACCGCCAATGCTCTTCATTTCATTTCATAATCAACACGCACCTTCTAATTACAACTCCATTCATTCTTTAATTCTATATGTCTTCATTGTTTTCATCATAATGTCATAATAAAATCTACACACGCACAACAACATATCTTTCATTTAACCACCGACAAAACCCCCAAACTCTTTAGGACCCTGCGCGAAACCTTCCTCCCCCGACCATCCTCTCTCCACCCTATTTAAATGTGTGTAATTTGAAAGCCATCTACTCCAAATTTTTCTCGCTTGCACTCTAGATCTCTGAGGAAAATATACTCATCCTACTCCCCAGATATTGCACTCTCTAGCACCCTTACTGTTTAGGGCCTGCGTAAAACAAAAGCAGCCCCTTACCTCATTTCCCAACCTCTTTTCGAAATTCCGGGCAACACCGGGCGTGGACCGATAGACTAACTAACTTACCATCACGTAACCTACACTCTTCTGTTCTGGCACACCACTCTTGCCTCGTCCACTTTCAGTTATTGAAGCGTCTAACTGGGCCGTTCTCCAGTACTTGGTTTAACAGGTCAAACCAGGTCTTTCTCAGATGCCCTCTGTTCCTGATGCCTTCAACACTCGCTTCGTATATCTTCTTTCCCATCCTCGTCATTCGTTCCACACGATCAAACCATCCCAGCGTACTTTAAGTAGGAATACAAAAGTTTGCTAAAAGCATGAAAAATACAAATTTAATTTATATATAAAATAATAACACTCTTTACTTTATTTTTTATTTATTATCTTAGTTTTATTAACCACAAATGGTTAATAAAACTAAGATAATAAATAAAAAATATGAATCTTAACCACCAAGCTAATATTGCTAATTTTAAAAGTACTCTTTACTTTCACTAATTTGTTATTTAATATAAAATTTTCAATGCTGACGCATCATCTTCAGTAATGTTTCTAATACTAAACTTAAGACTAAAGGTCTACGTGGTACTTAGGGGCGTGGTCAACAAGCGCAGGAGAGGGAACACAATAGAAGGTATTTGAATATTGATGACATTTTAGTTATAATAAAATATGTAATTCTTTCATTTTTTACAAATATGTACTAATTCTACGCTATCACTGTCGAAGCGATGACTCTCGGTTCTTGTAGTGATCCGCCATTTACAAATTGATGCTGAATTTTTTTTCCCTCTCGAGTGTTCTTCCATCCTTGTCTCTATTTTTTCTTCAGTCTGTCCGATGTACGTGGCTTGACAGTCTATACATTTTATTTTATAGACTCCACTGTTACCTAACAAGTTTTTTTTTAGTTTTATTATTCAAAATATATTTTCTCATGTTATTGTTTGTAAAAGTTTTTTCTTTACATACAGGGTGGCCCAAAAAAGTGATAACATCTCGTGACACACACGAGTTATTTCAAAATATAATATAATTAATTATAATTCTTAATGTAATTTTTTGCACAATATTTGGCTAATCAGAAATCATCAAAACACCCCATATTGCATAACCATGGTTTAAATCTGGGCTGTTCGGTGGCCATATGCCTGGATCGATGAAAGTAACATTGTATTTCTGGCTGTGTGAGATGGAGCTCCGTCCTGCGGTAATGTCCAGTTATGCTGTAATGTATAGCTATACTTCAGGCTTTGTTTTGAAACCCTGATCATTTTCCTTGCAACCCAACGTTTTTCAATTCGCAAATTTTTGATCAGAATACGATCTATTGCTGTGATTTTTGTCATTCTGGGCAACAATTTGAAAAAACCAAATGTAAACAATGGGAAAATTAATAATCCAAGAATGCTACCGAGAATTGTCGAAATAAAACGTAATATAGGTAAGTAAGTGAATTAGTAAACTATTTAAACTATTGTTAACATAGTTAAACTAATTTTGATACAATTATATTACATTTTAAGAAATGTTCTCACCTTTTTTGGGCCACCTGTATATACTAATTTAATATATAATAATGGCAATGAATTGCGAAACGACTGAACACGCGTTTTGTGTAAATGTGTGGCAAGTTCGTATGAATATGTATTTCGTTGTAATATAATATAAAATTACGCAGTCCCCCCCTCCTTCTTGTCCAGAACTATAAAGATCACCGAGTATAACACCAGTAATAAATCACAGCAGACACTTGTTTGTGAAGAAGCGCCTCATGAAAAGTATTGAATAAATAATAACTTTGACCTTTTCGAATATTAATAAATCGGACAGGATAAAAAAAAAGTATTCATTACCAAATTGGTCCACCGATTTAATAAAATTACTTTATTTTGCATAGGTACTGTAAATCCGTCTCCAAAATTTAATAAAATTCCGATCGTTTTTCAGAAACATTAAACTTACAAATTTTATCAGACAAGCGATCACATATCCGATACCTCAATGTGCAAAGCAGCTAACTCAATTTTTATAAAATGTTCAGGAGCAACAAAAAACTTTTCATGTGTTTCATTTTGTAATTGAAAGGATTACGAAAATTCCAAACACACTTTGGTAGATTTTTTTATTATACTTATAGGGAATATTTGGAGTTAGCTGAATTTCTTTACCAAAATTGTTAAATATTATTGGGAGTTAGCTGTTTTTCCATGATAATGTAGTGATGTAGTGATTGTGATTTCCGCGGACGTCCTCTATGCCTGGTGTCATCAACCCTTGTGTCAGGGGAAGGTATTGAAGGTTTTTACAAGAATCAGCGTAAGGTTTTTCAGCACCTAGTGCTTATTTATTATTTTAAAACACGTGTTTTAAAATTGATGGGAATTTTTGGCTTTTAGTGTACCATAGAACAATAAAAGAGGAAAATAATGGATTAACGTATCGATATGCGTCTGATTTAGAAGAATATGTTTGCACTGGACGGTTTGTAAAAGGAAAATTTTGAAGGCTGGTTTTTGAAAATGAATTAGGCGTCTCGAGTATTTATATGTGTGTAAGAATCAGAATGTATGTGAGAGCCTTGTGCCTTCCGTGTATTTCACCCGAGTTCACATATTTTTTTAAATATCATCGCGGCGTATGTGTGTATACGTGGTCAGAGCAGATTGAAAAGGAAAAACTACTTACAGATGACAGAAGTTTATTGTTGCTTGAGCACAGTTACAGTTAAAAAATATACAGTAAAAAGTCTACACCGAGGAGCGTTTAAGCTTAAGGCTTCCGCGAGAGGAGTGGCGCTCAAGAGCCGGCTTCTCGGGCGGCTGCCGGCACATGTTACTGGCACATGTTATTCGGCCAATATCGAGCGTGTTTTTCGCCCAGCTCTACAGGATGTTTTATTATTAAAATTTTATTTAAATAGGAATAGTTCGGTGGCTGAGTTTAAATTCTGCCGCAGTCAAAATAATTTACAAAAAACATTGTTTTAAAATTTATTAACCAACCAACCAACAATGGCTCTAAAAATTATGAATAATTTAAATTTAATAAACATGATTTTATAATCGTTAATAAATATAATATTTTAGCTCTTGTTGTGACGGGTAAAAATGAGGTTAACGCTGAAAATAATTATCCAGACGCTTAGAAGCTCCTCATCAGCTCCTTGGATCTGATTAGCGTGATGAATGTGAACTCACTTTTTTGTTGAGTTTTAATTTGAAGCAGAACCTCTCGAAGAGCTTGATTGGAACTGATTTTTGAAAGGAAACTTGAGAAAATATATTATTTTTCCACTAAGCCTTCAGATTTGATAAGTCAATTCGATTTTATGTATGACTCGGATACATTTGAACAATGAAGACACAATTTTCTTTTAAATAAACGAAAAATCTCAAATAGCACGTATATTGTAATGCTCAAAATCAGAATAATACAGACTGGCTAATTGTGCAATAATAATTATCTTTTTTTATGTTTTATAATTTATTAACTAGCAAAAAAAAAAAATCGTACTACAATTATCTTAACGAAAACTCGTGAACATGCAGCATAATATTTTATTCAGTAGGTACCCATAAACATCATTTTGACAGTTTTTAGAAATTCACATGTTCGAAGAGTCACGACACTCGCATGTTTGAATATTAAAATATATCCTTTCACATTCCTGTGGGACAGGTAAAAATTCAGTACCTATGCTTTACAACCGACTATACCCCCTCCTAAATTCCTACAGTTCACTATCCCTACAAAACAAATTAATCTTGTACAAAGGAATCATCCGTCCTATACTCACATACGCGAGCCCCATCCGGAGTTCGAGTAACACAAACATTTTATAATCCAAACAAAATTACATCCTCAGGAGAATCACAAACTTACCCAGGTTTGTCAGAAACACAATCATTCACAGAGACTCAAACATACCCTCACACAAACGACACATACACGATTTATCGTCTAAATTAATTTACATCCAAACCCTTCCATAAACTCCCTCGGCCTGTATGATCCTTCATCCGATCCCTCATCCGATCCCTATCATCTTCGTCCCATTTCACTTCTTTACTTTGTTCTTGACCCTATTGAACAAAAATTATAAAAAAATTATATAAAAAAAACTTTACCCATTTTTTCTACTACTTTATACAACTATATACAAAGTTAAAATTACCTGAAATTAATCACCATGTTTCCCAAAAAATCTTATGCCATTGTTGTTAAAACGAATTCATGCACCAAATGCACCTCGAACACAAAGAACGACCATGAAATCAAGTTGTAAGCCTCTCTAATGTTATTCTGTTAAAAAACAGCATATGTAACGACTCCATACAAAACGGATCGACCGAAAGGAATTTTCAATTCAGTAAATAGCCAATTGTATGACTTGAGTAATTCACTAGCTTAAAAATAGAAGAAAGTAATGTAAATAGCTACAATCGACGCATTGTAGTACGTCGACGATAACGCTACGGCTGCAGTGGTGGATTCTCGTAGTAGTTTTTAAAACTAAGCAATTAAAGTTTTTACTGGTACACAGATGGCGCTAATCGTAATAAATCGGTAAATAACGTATCCGTTCATGTCCATATTATAAATTATTTAATTTATATTTGTTTCTCAGAATTTTTAATAATGTACAGACGAGACACAAACTCCAAACCTTTTGATCGCTACGCATACAACTTGGAAATATTAATTATTCAGTTCGTTTAGACTTGTAATTGTTTTAATGGAGAAGTCAAGACAAGGAATATCCATCAAAAAGACATGCCCGAGGCGGAATGCACCCAATGAGTGATCATTTCTTGTGGAATTACTAAGGGGTTTACCATTTTAATTTTCTGCCAAATAACGAATCAATTACATAGATAATAATTTGAGAAATACTGCATATACAGGGTGTGACAGACCTAGTCCACAATATTTTACGTCTGGATACCTGCCTACATTACCAGTCGAAAATGTTGAAGGAACATGGGTTTAATTTCAATCATGTCAGGGATATTTGCAATTACAAAGGTTTTCGGTGAAACTTTGTGGAATTCCATGATTATTTTGTAAATTGAGTTAAAACACTTTTTTAATAATGGTTACATTTCAAAAAATACTTCTTTCGAAGTACGTAGATGATTTTTTTTAAATTACAACAAAATTTTCTGTAAGGGGTTTTTTGGTCCAATTTTTTTTTTTTTTGTTACGCCGCTGGTGTTTTGTGAAAGGTCACAAACAATGAAGTAAAATATAAAAGCTGTTATAAGTGGTTTAGGAAAATCTAACACGGATAAATGGGATTTGTTGTATTTATAAAATCCGATCTCAATTTTCTTTCGCCTGTTGTCTCCGCAATAAGATTTACAATTTCATATGATGAAAAATGGGCTTTTCGCTGTAAGAAAATTCCATCTCGTTTTTCCGATAAATTCCTTATGTTTTATTAAACAGTATACAATCCAATATATGATTAGGTATTGTTATATATATTTTTTTTGTTTCACATATTTTTCTATAAACGGGAATCCGAAGTACGCGCTTTTCAAGATATGACAACTAAAAATATAGATGTTTAGTTTATTACATATATGAGTATGGTAGGACAGAAAGTGTGGATTATGTGATAATCAGAAGAATCGATGCGTGGATGCAAGGGACCTATATCTCCCAGCTATCCATTATGTTCAGATAATGAAGATATCACTGAGTGTACGTGTAGATGTGGCTAGAGCAGGTGGAACAAATAATAAGTAACTAACAGTTGATGTCGTTTATTCAAGATATTTGCACAATTGCAGATACATAAACACAGTAAGGACGTGAAGTGTCTGTTGTTTGGTGGTCTGGTCAGGAAGCCAGCCGCGCGAGAAGTTACTGGTCATAGCTGTCTATCGGCTTATCGTCGGTTTGCGGATCGGTACGCGGGCGTGCTTTAAAAAATAATTCATATTTTGGTTTTTTTTTACGATAATTTTAGTTTTTATTATTCATTTGTCAGAAGTTACACTATAGATATGATTTTTTTAAAACTATTACCTAGATATGACCTATACACTAACGTAAAACTAATAAACTCAATACTATTTCCCATAATTAAGAAAATACAAACATTATAAGAAAGACCGCGACCATTAGATTTATTTTCCGCGTGCCACAAAATTGCTTTAATAAAGAAAATTCATTCATACACAAAATATATTTTCTTATAATCTTAAAGCCAAGATTCCTCAGATTTCCGATGAATAACATTGTCCCTTTTCACCTCATATAAATAAAATTATATAGCTGTCCTCCATTATAGTTATAAATACAAGCTGTCGAGTTAAACTGTAAGATTGATAATGTCCTTGCAAGGCGAAACGCGTCTCAAGTAAATTAAACGAGTAGAATCACAAAGCAGGTGTTTAATTTTCATATATATGATTATGGACTTCTACAAACTTACCTCGGAAACAGTAAATTAGTTATTAATATCTAACCTTTTCAGACTTTCAGAATTAATAGTTTTAGATGGGCGCTGATGAGTACCTACCGCTGTCAAATTGTACGACATGCACGCGGGTTAGTGTCTCTTTCTACCAATCTCAAGCTGATCTCAGAGTTTATCTCAAAATCTCAAAACGTATACTCGGTACTGAGTTTTATCTCAACTAAATCACTGAGATTTATCTCAGTGATTTAGTTCGTTCCGGGCCATAATAGTTTTTTCACAAGATTTTTCAATAGACAAATAAAACCAAGAAATTAATGTGACTAAAGAAAATATGTTACCTATACATAATATATTTTACATAATATCCATTAATTTATCATAAACAGTAATTCCTTTAAGTTGCCATACCTTTACAGAAATACCTATTTTTCAAGGATATAAAGGAAATCGATTTTAAGCTTGGTTCACAACAGACTAGAATATTTTTCGGATATCTCTTACAAACATTTTTTATATGATACAAACTAGGGCATGCAAAATTACCAAGAAGTGGCATTAACGGTAAAATATGAAGTTGATACCGGTTTATCGGTAATTATGGAAGCATTAAAGAAATCTGATCATTAGGACAGCTATAAAACAATAAATTAAAAATATTTTAATGAGAAGAATATATTACAAGGGTTATTTATTGGACATAATATATTTAACGTGTCATAGTTTGTTGTTAAGCTTTAGAGTAGATTTTTCTGACGAAGAGGATCTCTCACTAGTGATGGTAAAATCGTTATTTAAACCGTTATTTTAACTATTATTGTGACTGTGATTTTGTTCGATTGTAACGATGATCGATAACTGATTAACGTAATTCATCGAGCAATGAGTGGCACACTAGAAAGTAAATCTTCGACAGTTAAGTCTTAGTTCCAATCATCGTTAAATCTCAGTTACCAATCGTCGACACAATCACAGTCATGAAACGATTTGCCATCACTATCTCTCACGTCTTTGTTACAAACACATCAAAGAATTTCTATGAAAACAAACCATGAAACGAACGCGCTCCGATTCTGCCTGCTGCAAACACCGGCAAATAATATCGTAGTTTAAAAGTAAAAAAATATGATTATTTTCGGTACCGAAAATACTGGTAACGGAATTTAGCCATATTTGCCGGTAAACCGGTTTGCCGAAAACCTGTAATTATGTCCCTAATACAAATCTAGGTCGGAATAACGATTAGCGTTGCCAACACAGATGTGACGGTTATAGGAAGGTACTGAGAGCAGAGCAAAGTGCAATCCGACAAGTTTGAACGCCTCTGAATTGAATTGATGGAAGAAATAAAAAATAAATTGTCAGAGAGGGGTGTGTCGCTAGGGGCGTTTTACGTTTCTTGTATTGTGCAGTGATGAAGAAATCCGAGTGACGTGACAATACTAAACCGGGTATTTATAAAGTTGCGTATAGGTTCACTTAAATATGTGGAGGTTAATGTGGTAAATGAAACGGAAGAACTGTTGTCGACAAGCGATCGGGCTAGACGGAGGCGACTGATTTTTGCTGCTGCCTGCGTTCTCATTCCAAGTGTCGCTCGCGTCGTCCGTCGGAATAGAAGCGGCAATGCTGGCGGTTAATTTAAATCGTCGCCTCTACTTCAAATATGAATCTCACAGAAAGGGACAGAGTTGGTGTTGGAAAATTTGTGTTTTTGAAAAGTCCCGAGAGAAGGCGGCTATTGAATCGCCCCAGACTATGTTAGAAAACACAGCTACAAGGACTTCATAAAGATAGATTGTGTCTTGATCGGTAGCAAGACAGCGATGGATGGGGATTCCTTTTTGAGACTTTGGCCAAGGGCGCCAGCTATTAACGGCTGCGCCACTGTAATGACTTTGTTCTAGTAGTGTGATTTAATAATCCTCCTTAGTGTATTGTTGTCTCGTGTGTAATAAGGTCGTGTTTTGAAGAAATCAAGTTCGATCTTCTTGGTAGCAATTCTCGATTTGTTATACGAATACAAATACTCAATCTACTACAAATGGTACACTGAAAACAAATTATATACAAACAAAACGAAGAAGTCACGTTGGAAAGAGGACGCTCTCAGCGATCTCAATGGCTTAAATCCCTTCCAGGCTTCTCCTAACTCAACTCAGGTACGCACTAGTACCGCGGCGCGCGGCACACGTCCATATATACACACACAATCCAACTAACGAACCTAACAATATACAGTGTGTATTTATTTTGGATGATGAGTATTTATTAGAGTGAAAACTACCTACGAGTAAAAGAAACACCATTTTTACAATACTTTACTTTCTTCGGAGGCTACGCACCTTAAACTACTTCTCAACATAGACGCCACCATTATTAAGGCACGGTGCACCAATTTTTGCATACCTTCGTCATAGAACAACGCCGCCTGGGATGAAAAGCATGTCTGTACTCCACCTTTAAGGTCACCATCGTCACCAATAGGCTTACTACCAAGAAACCGCTTCAGATGAAGGAAAATATGGAAATCACTTGGCGCCAAATCAAGAAAAATCAAGACACACTTGGCGATGAACGTCAGCTAGTTTCATGTTTCGTGCATTCAAGAAACGAATCGCGGATCGTATCTCACAGTTGGCGGGCTGATCTATTGTCTTGAACATTTAAACCACTCACTGCAAGATGGCCACACTATTTGAATGTTTGTAACGTTGCATGTGATGAGTCAACAGATGAATGAAATCATTGCGCACGCGCAACATCTCAACCGCGAATATCCGGAAACGGTACTTAGTTAAAAAACGCGCCTCGTGCATATCAGTAGTTCTCCCTTCCCTCGATATAAACTTGTCATACCTGATTCAAGATACTTAACATTGGATGAGCAGCTTTCTCAGGATCTTTGGAACATTACCACTGACGATATCTGTGGACCGCATGAAATGATTTTTTAGTGCTTTGATGATGGAGCAGTTCTTCTGAAACTGACCGATTTTAAAAGATAAAATAATTATGATTAAATATAATACAAAGCTTATTCGTGGTAAATAGTCGAACCACAATATTACACCGCTTAAAAATATCTAGAATACGTACTTATTAGATTTAATGAGGTAAGTAAGGAAATGGCAGAAGACTGGAATATTTATTTATAGGAATGGGAAATTGCGAATGAGGCTTCACTTTAGTGGCGAGGGCGTTTAAGGTAGTATATATGATAATGGTGAGCCTTGCCCTTCTCAAGGCATTACGTGTTCAGGAAGGAAGTACTAGGTAAAAGGATCCATTGATTTAGGATAGGTTTGGGGAAATCTGATGGAGGCAGCGAGGGTTGAAAGAATTGATAAAAACATTTGAAGAAACGAAAATGCCTACGTCGACGTATTATTATTGTGTAATGTAAAACCAAGTTCGAAAATGTAGAGACAAATGTATTATTTCATTTACCAGGACTATTTTAATATATCTTAGGACTATTTTAATATACCTTGGAACAGCGAGGTATCATCTGACATTTTGGTCGAAATTGAAGATTCAGACAATAATTTTTATTTTTTACATTATTATTGTGAAGTTGCAATTTTACAGAATATAGGTCTGTGATATTTTAATGTATTTGCCGGGATAGGAAGAGATCCAAGTTCGAATCCCGATAGCAACAATAATATTTTTTCGATAAATTGATTTCGTATGTATATCTTTATAATTAATACGCTTAATTTTGTTAAAATATCATAATTTAAAATTGCAACTTCACAAAAATAATGTGTTCTCCTTAAAAATATGTAAGTTGTATTAATTTTTCCAAAATTTAATAAAAATGAATTATCAATTGATTCTGGCTTCTCTTATCGGATTTTACTTAAAGGTGTTTGAGATTCCGTAAATGTAAAGAAGATGGCTTTCAAATAATAGAACGACAGATGTATTAATATGAAAGTGCAACATATGAGTTCGAAAAATTGTCGTCAACTTACTATGTTGGTGTAGCATAATCGGTTAATGCATTTCTCTGGATAGGAAGAGATTCAGGTTGAAATCCCGGCAGAAACGACAATATTTTTTCGATAAATTGATTTTATATGTATATCTTTCTAATTAATATATTTTATTTGAATTAATAATTTTCTAAATATTAATTAGAAATACATTCGTATAAAATCAATTTTATCGATTAATATTGTTGTTGCGCCACCGGGATTAGAACCTGGATCTCTTTCCTAACCGGGGAAGGTGCATTATCCAACTATGCTACAGCGACAATATTTTTAGCGACAATTTTTCGAACTTATATGTTACCCTTTTGACATTAATATATACAAGGGTTCCATTATTTGAAAACAGATCCAGGTTCGAATCCCGCACATCTTTCTAAATAATATATTTAATTAATATTTAAAATATCACAGACCGTCTGTTCTGAATAATTACAACTTGATAATAAGAATGTGTTCTCCTAATAATAATTTTCTCTTTAAAACGATATTACAAACATGACAAATTTTCCAGTAGTTTAGAAGATAACAAGAAAACAAAGTTATATCTCGGCAGTACTAGTCATCTTCTTTAGAACAACAATAGTTGATTTGAATACATATTAAATGCTATTATTATTACTATTTATTTTTAATGAATACACATTTTTTTGTTTTTTCAGATTTCAGAATTTCAGAACATGGTTACACGGTATTTTTATTACAAATCAAATAGAAAGGTCCGAGTTCATATTCCGGTAGCGATCAAACAAAAGCGAGGTTGAGTCATTTGTTTTGTATTACAAATAAAATATACGGGTCGTTTTATACAGCATCCCCTAAATCAGGAATCTGACAATTTGTAAAAATGAATCAAACTCCGCAAAAATACAAAAATGAATATTCAATACTTTGAAGCTCGATATCTTGATTTTGTTGTAAATGTCCGATCATAACTTGTTGTTCCAAGGGCGCTGTATGTAGGTATTATGAGATTTATCAAACTCTTGCATTCATATGACCGCAATATTGCGTACTAGAAAATTTTTCTTCTTGAAGCTATATAATAAAATAATTAATTCTCTTTCCAATTACTTTGATTAGCGCTGAACTAGCAACTGGCGATAAATAACAAGTAATATTCATAAAATGTGCACATGCCTCAGATCTACGTATCATACCACTCCTGCATATAATATTAGTAGTAAGCTTTCGGCGATAGCCGATTGCTCTTCTGTTAGTATTGTGTTGATTACACGTCTTTATTTAAATATATATATATATATATATATATGAATTTGAAGTATAAATCCGGATCGATAGGATCTAATGAACGAATTTCACGATCTTCGGGTCGCGCGTCCCGCGGAATGGATTACAATTCCGGTCGTAAATCGGAATCACCGCAGGGTAGTGGAGGGAAGTAGGGAAACCAGGATGAGGTCGCTGAGATCACACAATGACACGCGGATGAACCGATCTCCGATCCCACTTGAATACAGTGATGTCACGAGTTCACCAACGGCACACAAACGATACGCGATCAAAACACAATATCACAAAATACAGTGCTGGTGCACTGGTGCTCAAAAATGTCCACACCGCGAATGCTATCGCGATGTCGAGATCAAACAAATATCGGTCAAGTTGACGTCTGTTGGCGTCAAGGTCACATTTCACACTGACAAGACGAGCGTGATGATAGGTATGGATGGGAATTTGGATGCGGAAATGTGTCAATAATATGGGTCGCGACCGATTCGAAAAGACGCGCCGAAAGGGTGTTACGCCGCTGAATATCAGTCTCATAAATAACATCCATCGGTAACGGGGGATCTGATTACAAGTTAATTAGTTTTATACTAGGCTATCTATTGGATATTACAGCTACAGATATTGAGATATAGTTGAAGTAAAATAAAAATGTAACTTTATACCTAGAATCGTATATATTAATCTCCGATCACATCTTTCAGTAGAAGAAATAATAATCGTGTTCATTGTAGCGAGGTAAAAATAATATTTGTAATAATTCTTAACATACAGAGCTCATGTTTTAATTCTATCACGGTGATATGGGAGGGTACAAGTTCGTATGTACAAACGTGTCGGAGCAGGTTGGAGAACGAAAACTACTTACAGTCGACAGAAGTTTATTAATCACAGTTACAGTTTAGAAATATGCTATGAAATTTCTACACTTTCTTAACTGGAAGGCAGCAGCTAATGGAACGGCGCTCAAAACCCGGCCTTCCGGACGGCTGCGGGCGTATTCCACTGGCGCGTATTGTTGTCAGGAGCTCTGTTTTACGTTCAGGTATCTGCAAGGTGCGTTCAGGGGTCGTTGACGGTGATGATGATTGTGGAGGCGATAAACCTCCACATTATTATGATATGTCCCACATATGAAGATTTTATATTTTTGATATTGGCTTGTGGGCCTGCTGCGCGACCACGGCCAATGTTTCCGTAAAACAATTTATAAAAATTTGAAAACATAATTTATTATCAAAAAAGGGAGGTGGGCTACTGTAGTACAATAGACGGGCATGCATGAGAAAATATGTGAAAATGAATGAGACAAGGGTGTCCCAAAACATAAGAGTATAGCGTTATTTCCTCCCTGCCTACACCTGAGGAAAAATGGCTTGATAGTCAATTAGTTGGTTATATGAAACATAATTTAAGAGATCTGTAATGTAAGAAAATCTTCAAACGTGTACAGAGTATCAAAAAAAATACTAAATATACACGTTTATTCTTCTTTCACGGCATTACATCCCAGGGTGGGATTTGGTCACCTCCGCGAGTGCTCTCCACCGACTCTCGTCCCTGGTCATACTTGTCCAGTTTCCGGACTATCCCATTCTGATCTAGTCTTCATCCACACACTAAAGATACATAATATGTTTACGCGCCTTGTTACTTCGCTTGTCACCACTGAGTTTCTTGGTTTATAATAATGTACATGTGTGTGTGTGAGTACTGCCACCCTTTTTTCGGAAAGCTAAGAAGACGGTAACCGACAGGCGTCTTCAATTGCATCCCGTGCTTCGACCAGTCCAGCGGTCCAAATAAACTACCAGTGCGCGCTTCGGCCGGTTAAAATCTAAAGAAGACAACCCAGCTAATAGACCCACAATTTCGGACAAGAAAGAGAGCATAAATAAAATCGTTAGTCCAGTTCATATGTGTGCTTATTGTTAATCGGAAACCTGGGTACCAGCTATCGAAGACATTTACATAAACACAATACTTTGAGTGTGGTGAGATGAAGTTGTATGATTGGGTGGTATCGGTGTATGTTATTAAAGTTAAATATCGTATTTGTGAAAGATAAATATCTGAATTAGATTTTTTTTACAGCTTTGAATGTACAGACTGCACGTGCCTGACTACTAGGTACATCGAGACACGGTTCTGAACACACCTGTAACAACTACCACTAGGGGACGTCAGCATACGTTAACGCATATACTGAATGCAGCCAGCAGCGAACTCCATATCAGATTCCACCGTATAGATTTACACGCGTAGTTTAATATCATTGATAAACTACAGAGTGATAATAAAATATATCACCCAGCGTCGGTGCTCCCCTGTACCACTCTACGTATTTGGGAACTTACTATATTGAGGTTTTACGAATATTTTTTTTTTTCTTTGGTCTAGTCATTATTAAGATATGGGATCCGATCATGGGGTCACTCCTGTAACTCAAATACAAAATAAATACAAAAGCATTAAAAATGAGGTATAATCTAAAATTGTTATATTCTTCCGTGAACGTTCTTCCTGTTCTTACTGTTCCTTTTAATAAAATACAATTATAACAACAAAACTCTAAATAGGGTGGCTTCACACGGAAAAAATACAAGAGGTGTAGCTAAACTAAATTTAACAATTCCTAAAATCACCAATAAGTATGGATCGAAGACAATAGAATTTGTTTTTCCTACAATAAAAAATAAACTACTTGTGTTTTTACAAAAGAGCACGCTTTCTCCCAATTTAGAAGAAATGATAAAAAAATGGCTTATCGATAATAACCTGTCTTACTTGTAAGAATGAAAAGAGCTGTTTAAACTGTGACCCCACCATGTTTTGCGTGGTAAATAGTTAAACCTCTATTGTAAACTCGGTGCCAATCGTAAGTAGCATTTAACCTTGATAGTCTCTGCTGCACACGATATTTCCACGCAACACTTCGCGATGGTGATGAGATCAAAATCGCAAACCGTTAGTCAATCACTGATATCTTTGAGTCACAATCACTATTAGTGATTGAATATTTGGGATCATCGTGATTCATTTTTTTTATTTTATTTACATTTAGTTGTGAACCGTGATTCGAAACGAATTCGCGACAAAAATATTTTTCAAGCGTTTTCATTCTCTTTGTGATGATATTTAATTAGATACTATTATTTATGATAGAATATGTTTTATATTTATTTCGTGTACTGTGATCACAGTCACAGTTTTCAATCGCTGATATTATCGAATACCAATCACAGTCACACCTGCGAGTCAAGAGTAGCATTATTTTTCATGGCATAGTAGTTGTGACCGCACGGTCACAAAAATGATAGAGGAAGATCCGTCCTGCCCAGCTGATGCACTGATGTCCGAGAATAGGACTCCTCAGCCACACTCGGACTCACAATCGTGAGCCATAACAGATGTAATCCTCGTAACGAGGGACCCCCGAAGCAGAAGAATTAACTAATGTCATCATATAAGTAAATAGATTGAATTCAATCGCTCCGCCACTGGCATAATTTAAACGAACGCGAATAATAAGTCAACGTGGAAGCAGGTTGTCGTCTGATCCTTTTGATCGCGTATGTACGAGTACATTAAATTATTTTTAACACACGTTAGTCTCACATTTCTACGTATTTACTCATTTCTAGGTAGATACCTCCAAGAACAGAATACACAGCAGAATGTAATCCTCGTATTACAAATTCTGTAATTTTAAATATTTTCATTGTTGTCTAGCTTAAATTGTAGCCTTTTCCGAATTTGTTTTGACACGGCCGTGAGTCTAGCGTGAAATGCAAATTTTTTAATCTTCTTCAGGAGTCTGATACGTCTAGGAAAACATTAAACTTTAATGTTTTAGGCGCAACCTCTCCAGGGAAATTTCTGGAACGTGTTGCGGAGAAAACCGTCACGCATTTGAAAAATAAACTCCAGTAAATTTGGATGAATTTGATTTGAAAGAAAATTGATTTGAAATCAATCTCGGATTGCACGCCTACAAGGTTACAGGTATTTTTTTTATTGAGACGATTAGGGGATGGAATATTATGGCATTATATTTTTCATGGTTCTAGAGTGCATTGATGGCACACAATATAATAAATATTTATATCACAGGGAAGGGATGAGGGGTGTCTATATTTTGAGAAGGATTTTAAAGAGTAACATATGCTTAGATCGGTTGATTTGATTTGATTTAGACCGGTCGTAAGGTAAAGGATTATTTATATAGAGGGTAGGCAGTTCAGCAAATAAACAATCAATTAGTTATATGCATTTAGAAAGCTGCTAGGGTCGAATATACTAGGTCAACGAAACAAACTGTATTTTCCTCAGGATCCTAGAGTGCAACTGAACAAAGTTCGTATGGCGTTCAGTGTAATATACTCTCACACCGGTAGGGTGGGGCGGGTTTACAGGAAGATAGGGGAGTTTTGCTCAGGGTTCTAAAATGTAAGTTTGCAAAATTTGAAATCTGTAAAGGGTATGACAGATTTGAGAGGGGAGGGTTTCTGTTTGCGCAGGATCCGCCAAATGATGTTGGGACTGCATGAAGAACAGACACGTACATAAAATTATTTATGTATGTACACAGTAAAACCTCGATTATCCGGACTAATTGGGACCATGGGTAGTCCGGATACGTATACACACGGAACTTGTTGAACTCATATCATTAGCAAATGAGTTATAGGGTAAATTGGTTATATTGACACATAGTAGTAGGTCTTCCATTAAAATTAATCCTCAAAAAAAATAAAAAAATGTTTTTTTTATATAGTAAATATTAATGAATATATTATTAGTATTGACCAAAAAATGATATAAACATTTTCAAAATTTGAAATTTGTCAAAATTTGCAATTCCTATGCTGTACGTGTTAGTTTAAATCAGAGGTTCCCAAACTTTTTTGTGTCGTAGACCCCTTGCCATGTTTTACTGCGCGTATGCTTGTAACAAGATGATACTGGTATATCATTATGTGCAGGTTTTTACAAGTTCAAAATGTATTGCGACCACAAAGCGAACGCCTACATCCTACAACTTACACAATTTTATAAACATGTATAATAATTTTTTTACTTCATAGGTACTTTTATAAATAATGTATATGTCTTTATATTATAAGATTATAATGTAAGTAAATAAGTACTATCAGTGTACGTTGAGATCCACTATCGTGAACCCCCATTTTCATTTCATGGACCTTCAAATTTTTTTTTCGCTGACGTAGACCCCTTGCAGGTTATCATAGACCCCTGGGGGTCGATATAGACCACTTTGGGAATCACTGGTTTAAATCACATTTAAAAAAATGGCGTTTCACGACAGACACACCACTTCTGCATATAATACAACTTTTCCCCGTTGGTGTTTACTAAATAGTATGTTACGAAATACCCTTGTTGCAGGTGTTAAAATATTTCAATAAAAATACGTTACATGACTCAAACACGTGTATCATACCATCCTTGCATGTTGATATTTTGCCTATACCTTGTTGGTGCCTCCAAATATACAAAATTTCTTAAATAACATTTTTATATACAGTCCACCCGTGAACCTCCTGTAAAATATTCCGAAATTTTCTTACTCTATTTTTAACGTTCTGTGGAAGCTTTCGATAAAAACATATTTGTCGGCCTTTTGGATTCGATTCCCGGCGAGGACACAATACATCTATGTCATTTTCTGAAGCCCGGGAGTTTATGTGATTAGTGTTAAAAATAAAAAATAAATATGTCTAATAATTCTGGTATATTTTGGTTAATTTGTGTTGAGGTCCGCAAATATGTTAGAGTGGAAGGATATCATGTGAATAGATGAAACAGGAATAGAGTGGAAAACAAACTATTAACTAGAAGAAAAGCGAGAACGTTAAAAACAGATCTTGGATTTCTTCAAACAAAACTCAATACTGATTTGTAATAGATGCCGTCACCATTATTATCTGTTCATACAACAATGTTGTACGCAGTGTGTATAATCCGATAAGACTTTGAAATATTAGAAATAGGGGAGGGGTTTCAGGAGTTTAACGGTTCAAGTCAAAGGAAAAATATTATTTTAAAAAGATCTTGTCCCGATTTGAGTCCATTTTGTTAACCGAGCATTTAATGTCATGCAGGAACATTAAATAATATTATTAGTTTTTATTAGAATTGTGATTCCATTTCGCTCATTCTTTCGATTCCATGCCTGAAGAAATCCGGTGGATTGAAGAGTGAAGAAATCATCAAGTTAATTTCGAAGAGAACAGCATCATTCCTCGGATATTATTGAATATAAAGCGAAAATCTGACGAAGCAAGATTCGAAGATTAGGACAGACGTGGAGTAATCTCTCAACAAAACATTTAAATACCCACTTTTGTAATTATGGCATTTTGCGGACGGACATTATCATGCTGAAAAATCACTTGATGCCGTCTCAAAGTGACTGAGTTGTTGGCGATAAACCCAAGAAGGATTGTTTACCTTCTTCGGAAACAGTTTATAGTAGTATTCAGTTTATGACTCAACTCTACTGTTAAACTCAAATATGTCGGAAATGCTCGTTTTATACTCCATTTTCGTTAGCTAACAATTAACACTGCTGTTTTAGAAATTGGAAATTGTATGACTTATTCAATACAATGTCATTAAAAATGCTACGAACTTTCGCATCAACCAAAATAAGTGTCAAAACACATAGTAAATATTTAGTGTCGATTTCCTTATAATAAAAATTATGTCATAAATATAAATAATGTTTTCACATTTATATATATATATACATCTTTATCTCGAGATTCACGGCTTATGCAAATTAATAATCTTATGATTGGATAACCAAGATAGTAATAATAATAATTATTATTATATAATCTGAGTTTTGATACTAGGCTTATGAACCACGTTTACGTTTCCTGCTTATATCCGGATGGGTACGAATTCTCTGATTAACTTCGAAGCACTCCGCCGTTTAATCCGAATATAACTTTATTAAGCCCGAAGCCAGGGCCGGCGGTAGGATTTGGTGAGTGGGTGACTGCCGCCCTAGATAGAGACGGCAATTATTAATGAAATTATTATTAAGCTCAACGAAAAGTCAAATGTAAACAATTTTCATTCATCGGCTTTGTGGACTCGTCGTCTTTTAATTGTACACTTTGTATTAATTGTGTTTCTCAAAAGCCACCCCAATTTCAATTGTATTTTTAGAAAAAGTGAAACAAAAAAATGTTTTTAAAATATCTGTAACTAAAATCTTTGATAGTATATATTTAAGCATGTTTCAAAGTAGTTTATATCGAACGAACACGTCGTGGAACACGAAAAGGTGTTTAATTAAATATTTTGTCGTGAATTTTTGAAGTGTTGAAATGTATACAGCGTGTTTTAAAATAGAGCATGTTTATACAGAGGCTCTCCCAGTTAAATTTGTCACGATAACTGCGTTAGAAAATTTTGTAACATTCATATATTAATTTTTACCATGTATTTTACATTCACTTTTAGGTACTTCAAAAATATATTATATTTCATAACACATCATATTTTAATTGCAAAATCAGTTACTTTTGCCTGCCGCTATTTACAGTAGGATATTTTTTTAAATGAAAACACATTAATAATTTAAAGTTGCAATTTCAGAGCATAGCTCTATGGCAAATTAAATGAATCAATTAGAAAGATATACTGAAAAAATGCAGAAGAGGTCCAGGTTCGAATCCCGGTAGTAACCAAATATTTTTTCGATAAATTGATTTTCTATGTATACCTATCATTCTAATTGATTAATTTAATTTGTATATTAGGATCGACCAATAGCAATCATTTATTATTGATAGAATCGACGTTAACTCTGTAGAGTTTCATCACAATGGATGGATATAAATGAAACAATGTTATAACTCTACTTGAGTTTATTAGCACTACTCGAGTTTCCAGAGAAACAGTAACGATCGATCAGTAATCGATGGGTGTTACCGTTTCTCACAAAACTCGAGTAGTGCTAATAAACTCAAGCAGAGTTATAACATTTTTTCATTTATATTCATCCGATAGCAATCTTCGCTACTCTGAAATTTAAATGGCCATTGGTATGAGAACTAACTTACTTTTGGAAGGTGTTTATAAATCAATGAACAAATTATTGAGATTATATTTAATAAAAATATATATATTATTCAAGCTGCTATCAGTTTTGTGTGTTTTTCTCCAAATAAAATAATATGGAAGTGGCTGGGTTCGCAATTAATAACCTCACTTTGTATAAAACCACGAATTTTATTATACATCAACCGGTTTCGCTTAGCTCAAGTTTCGTCAGGAAGTATCTAAAACTAACATTAAATACAAAAAGAGTGCACTTGTATATACATAAAGAGGGAGATAGAATATAAAATTACACGTGAAAGAGAGAGACAGAATACATATATAGTTAGACGGAAGATTAAGTGAGGAGAAAATACAGTGTTGATGGATATTAAAATAATTTAAAGGAAACATACCTAATATGGGGCTAATGGATAAATCAATTAGATTATTAAAAATTGACGTACCACTATTTACTGCCTTTTTCATTTCGAGGGCTTCTAAATTGTCCAATCGGAGGCCAAACCGGTTTTTATGTGGAGGATATTGACCCCTGATCTATTATTAAAAGAATAGTCTTTTTCAATAATATGGTTGGAAAATTCTGAGAATGTATTTAGGAGCCCTCTAAATAACTTTTTTTATTATAAATATATATATGTATGATAAAGTGATTGTATTTAATATGTCAAACCACAAAGTGATATCCTCGATTAATATATCCAGAATTTTGAATTAAATAATTAATATCCATCAGAAGAATCCGCAGCTGGTTGATTGGAGGCGGAAATACTCGATATTTTCAAATAAAATAGATTACTAAAGAAAACACATTCTTATTGTGAAGTTGTAATTATTCAGAACAGACGATCTGTGATATTTTAAATACTAAATATATATATACATATAAAATCAATTTTGTCGAATAATATTGTTTTCGCGTCACCGGAATTCGAACCTGAATCTCCATTTCCAATCCGGGGAAGTACACTACCAATTGTGTTATAACGATAATTCTGGCGTCTGCAGTCGGTTTACTCAAAGGTATTTGAGATTCTGTAAAAATAATATAGATGGCTTTCAAATAATGGAACGTAAATTGAATTAATTTGAAAAAATGTAACATATAGGTTCGAAATATTTGTCATGAAAAATACTGGCGTTATAACACAAGTGGTAGTGTACTTCCCCGGATTGGAAATAAAGATCTAGGTTCGAATCCCGGTGACGCAAAAACAATATTTTTCGACAAAATTGATTTTATATGTATATATTTATAATTAATACATTAATTTAGTATTTAACATAGATTACATTTTAGAAATATCTAAATAAACATTACATTTTTTTAAATAATAAATTACATAATTTTTAATTTCTTGTATCTACAGTTCATATATAATAAAAAGGTTGCGCCTTAATTAATATTGTTTTTAACACTGTTAAAAACAAATCAATAATATTCAATCTTTTTCACAATTAAATTTCTTTATTTTCATATATTTAATTTTTAACACAGTGCGTACATAAGCACTTCTATATGTGTTCTAATATAAACGTGATTAAAGTCTTTTCTTTCACTAAAACTTATCTATTACGTATCTGATCAGTTTCACTTTAAATCTATTCAGTTTCCCCTCATTTTTTATTAAAAATCTTCATCGCACTATACATCTGAAATTTGCCCATCTTCCTGAATAGCAGTCTCAGTCTATTCCTTCCTCTTGTACGATGCTCGTGCTCATGTCGATTTGCATCAATTTTTCGTATAAATTCTGCCGTTATTTTCTTATAGAAGATTTTATAAATAAATACCATCATATTAAGATATATTTTCTTAAATTAAATAAATATCAGAAATCTCATAGAGACGAGGCTATTTTTATTATATTTAATGGAAAATATATAGAAATATGGGGTAATTACGACCTGTCTTCGGCAGGATTAAGTGATCACTTTATATAAATATATCGTTCACCATTCTCACCACATCACAATCTCCACATCTGTAAAATTTTTGAAAGTTGCACATATGTGGAGTAGCTTCTAGTACCACTACACCATCGCCATCTATGAACCAAATTTGATAATTAATTTTTCTTGAAACAGCATATATGTCAACTCGATGAGAATATGATATTTTCTGGATAAAGGTATATATTCAGATCTTTCAGAATTGCACTGATTCGAGCAGGTATATTTATTTTTTCTGCATTTTACAACACTGACAATTGTTGCATTTCTTCTTCATTAGCCACAAAAAAATGCTGCTGCATAGTGGAAATAGTGGACTCAACTGCGAGAATAACTGATCAGTATTTACATTTACTTTGTATGCCAGTCATGGCTTATTTTTTAAAACATCATAATAATATTTATGATATGCGATAAATACAATACAATTTTTATTAAAATAGTTATACTTTCTCACAAGAGTGTGGAGTGAAAAGTAAGTATAATTAATGATTTGATTTAATTTAATAAAATCTGATAAAATGAGAGTCCAGGTCTGTCTAACTAGTAGAGTCTAGCGGAAGAACAGTGTAAATAGAACACAATAGAATTATTTTTTTTGCCAAAATCCACTTCAATTTTGTCGATATTTTTACAAATTCATACTCTTTTGCCAAATGGATTCTTTCTTTCTAATATTTCCTTGTCACACAAATTCAGTCTTCTGAATGATTTTTTTAACTATTTTTGTTGCGTACAATCATAGATGCAGGAAGAATTCAGGATACGGAAGGAATAGGCACTCACCATAATCAAGATTATGCAGACATCTCCAAAATATAGACAGTATATTTTACTCACTATGTCAAAGGTTCCGACACAGTATAGACGCGAAGTCTCGAAGTAGTATAATATTGTAAACTGTAACGTACATGTATAACCGCACTGGTTCAAGGTCGCCCGGGTCGGCAGCGCGGCCGGGAAAGGAAGGAGGGAGAGGGAGGTAAAGTACAGAGCATTATTTTCGTCCAAAAATTGATGCATTTATAAACACATAAATATATATCCTAGAGAATTTTAATCTTTCATTTAAGTAAATGAAATGTCCATAAGCGTGCATGTTCACGGACGAGATTTGTCCGGAGACACGTCTCTCAAAGCGCGTCCATGATAGTATAGAGTTGAACACGAAGTGAACGCATATATTTTGTTCGCAGAGTAGAATAATCCAACCAATAGGTACATACCAACTTTTACCGACAAATCTCTTAGACGAGAGATTAAATTCTCAAATGTGTAAACTTACCATAAGAATGCGTGGTGTGTGCAGTACAAAGTTTGGTGTATTAAAAAAATAATCACGTTGTACCACCATGTCCATCAAGCAGTTAATATAAATTATTTTAATTAATTACGTGGGGGTAGGCAGAGAGGATAGAGCGCCACACTCTTCTGTCCTGACACACAATTCTCGCCTCATCCACATTCATACATCATCTTATACAAGCTCGCCGATTTTTGAGGCTTCTAACAGAACCATCCTCCATTATCTGGTTTACCCGGTCGTGCCAAGTCTTCCGCGGACGTCTTCTATTTCTGGAGCCATCAACGCTTGCGTCATATATCTTTTTTACCATTCTCTCCTCATTCATCCGTTCTATGTGACCAAACCACCTACGTGATCCTTTCTTAATCTTACTCACTATACTAACATCAGCTTTACATTTTTTCCTTATTTCTTCATTCTTTACTCTTTCATAAATAGATTTGCCACAGATACGCCTAAGCGATCTCATTTCCACTGCATTCAGTCTACTTTCGTTACTTTTCTGCCAGCTGTAGGCCTCACTTCCATACATCAGTGTAATAAATATAATTTGAAAGATCTTCCTTATGTATTTGAATATTAAAAAATCTAGATTTAAAAAATAAAATAACCTATGTAATATAACATAATATAATATGACTACTTTCATACACAACACAATACACAATAGAAATTTAGTACGACCTTGTAAAACCTGGCCATTTTCAACCCTTATAATATATCTTTAATAATGTAGCCTTAATGGATCAATACTGATTGTGCTATTGTTACTAAATATATAAATATTTTTAAAAAGGTTTTACTATCTGGCAAGAAATTTCTTATAATTTATTATTCTTCACAAAGTCAGATATTTTTTCTAAATTTTTTAGTCATTAGTCTAAAGAGATTCAAATTCTTGAAAAGGTCAGGATTTTTCTTGATTTTTTAGTCATTATTAAATAAATACTTTTTAACTAATAAATAATATAAAATAACTTTAAACCATAGTAAACAATGTTATTGAAAAAAGCAAAAGACAATTACGCCGGGGATATAATTCCATAAATTTTCTAATGACAGTAGAATGCTCTTCCAGCTGAGTTATACAAGTTTTCTTGTTAATTTACACTTCATTACACATATTTCGATAGAAATTATTAACTATTGCAGAAGGTCTCATAAGGCGACATTCGGAAAATTACAATGCACTTTTTTCGACCATGATTAGTTCTCTAAATCACCTTCCATTAAAAAGTTTATTTCTATACACTCGTGTATATTATGTACAAGAAATAAATGATTTTGGGAACATACTAACTCGTAGTTCTTATCAGATTACGATCAAATTTCTCTTTCTTCTTTGTAAACGTAAATCTGAAAGGATGCCGAGTTAAATGTTAAGTTATTTAGAAATACAGTAAATTAGGTACTTTACTGAATAATTTAACGATCAAATTTGGTATATTGAAAGGTTGTTAAAATTAGAAATAAATAATTTTTTGTTAACAATTTTTACTCGTCTCACGTCGGGTATTATGCGATAGTTTTCATATTTACTCTAAAAATATTTTTTATATTGAAAATCATTTAAAAGTATCTTTTCACTTTTTATTCATCTTTTTCAGTAAATCTGCATCCAGTGTTGAATATGGGCCTCCCATTTTTTCGGCTTTCCGCAGCTCGCCATCTCTTGTGGTTTGTTTATAATATTTCCCAAAAACTTGACTGATCCAAGCTGATCATCGCGTCTTAGGATACCTATGTATATATATTTATTAAAATCTTAAATTTTCTCCATGCCAATTATATGTGACTGTAAGTAGTTGCAATGTTCAAACATTTATTATATCGTGTTCCATTTTGTTTTTGGAGATTTGAATTAGACGCCATTTTCGAACCTAACCTAACCCTATCTAATTGCAGAGTAGAATAACCCAGACAACATTTTCCACATTTTTTGGATATAAGCGCCTATTACTATTTTCATATAGTCGAATGTATTCTCACTCATTATTCATGTATTCTCACTCATTAATCTCACTCATTAATCAATCTCTATATCTATCAAATTTTTGGAAATTATATATATGTTATTATGTGGAAACACTTCGAGTACAACTACACTATCGCCATCTGTAGACTAAATTAGATATTAATTTGCATGAAACAGCATAGATGTCACAATAAGCATCTAATTATTTAAAGCAATATTCTTTATCTAGAATACGCGGGAAAAATCAATTTTTTGTGTTTTTTGAAAATCCAGTGTTCTTGGACATATTCAAATATTGCTAAATGACTAACGTTCATGTATAGTTTCTGCATTTGAGTAAATATTATTAAAGTACAATAGCAATATTTGAATATGTTCAAGAACACACAATTACCGAATTTTTACATACAAAGGCGCTGTTATTAAATAAATATCAGATATCTCATAGAGCTATTTTTATTATATTTAATGGAAGATATTTATAGAAATATGGGGTAATTACAGGGCTTACTTAATTTGTAGGTAAAAATCCAGTAATTGTGTGTTATTGGACATATTCAAATATGGCTAAAATAATATACTAGTAAAAATAAAAAATATAAAAAATTTGAAAAATATTGATTTTTCAGGCGTATTCTAGTATAATGTGTTAAAAACATTTTACAGATAAAGAATATTGCTTTAAATAATTTTCAACAAAAATTGTTTCCCATTGAGTTAGGAACATATATGCTGTTTCAAGGAAAAATGAATTATCAAATTTGGTCCATAGATGGCGATGGTGTAGTGATACTCAAAGCGAGTCCACTTACTAACATATATACAACTTTCAAAAATTTGATAATAATGGAGATTGAGGGATGAGAATTGGTGAACGTTATATATATATATATATATATATGTATATATATATATATAGAAAGTGATCACTTAAGCCAGTCGAAGACAGGTTGTTTACGCGCCTTTATACTTCGATAGGTAGGCCTGATATAAAATTTTGAATATGTGTGTTCTTTTTGTGTAGATTTAAAAACAGAAAACAAAAAACGAAGCTGCTTCTGGGAAGAGAGTTATTGTGATTTGGACGGACTTTTTACATAATTTTATAAAAACATTTAGTATGAAGGTTTTCGGTGGCTGACCAGCATATTTAAGGACTGTCAGACTACAAGGAGAGCGACATCGGCGTCAACCAGCACAGGTTCACAAAGGTTTGTGTAATTTGAATTTACATAGATTGAATAACTGTATTCATCATTACCAATAGAAAACCCAGAACTAGCTATCGAAGTATTTACGGTAACAGGTCGTAAGCCCTGTAATTACTCCGTACTTTTATATATATTCCATTAAATATAATAAAGATAGATAGATATATCTGATATTTATTTATTTAAAGTACAATAGATGACAGACACATACAGACATAAATTAATTATCTATTTGTGAAAGAACAGCTGTGCCATCTAAAACTGGCACTGAAGCATTTAATATTAAGGTGGTTGTTGAAAAGTGACCTTGTGAGATTAGTTTGTTGAATGAACGTACGTCAATCGTGCAAACCTTTTATGAAAATTTCAGTTCTGTTGTACATACTGTTCGCCAAGTCATTGTTATTTTTGGTTGTAATCACGTTGTTAGGAGACGCCGCAATTTGCAAAATTATTCCCAAGTTCTTGATGCAAAAACACCGATGTTCGTTCGTACGAGAATATTGCCAGAACGAGTGAATATTTCGCCGAAAATCCAAGAAGCTCAATTTGTCACAATTCAGTGACGAAGTCAATTTTCGCATCAGCGGATATGTCAAAATGCAAAATTCTCACGTTTGAGGAAGTGAAAACCCTCGAGAGAATAATGAACGTGAAAAAACTGAAAATCCCTGGGATTGACGATAAAGACACAAGTATAATAAATTCATTAATTAATAATTTAATTCTTTATTGGAACCAGAGAGTAGTGGCTTAATTGTTATAAAAATTGGGCTCTAATGCAAAATAAAACAAATAATCCCTTCATATGTATTACATAAAAGATATAAAAATATTATGTATACGGGGTAATAATAGTGGAATAAAATTAGACTTGTGTCCTACAATTTTTACACTTTTGAGGAGGATCGGGAGCCCAAAGACTCGGAAGGCGCTTCCACCTTTCACTGCCTTACGCCGCCTACTATTTAGTAACTAATTTTCTAATCACACTGTTGAATGGGCGCACTTATATGTAGAAAAATTAATGTATTTGCTACGCTTTATCTAAATGTTCATTTCTCGAACGCGATATATTATCTGTTTTTAGAACTTTGTTGCGTATAAGCAAGATGCCGGAGGAATTCAGAATACGGAAGGAATTTGGCACTCACCACAATCCGGATTCTGCTTGCACCTCCAAAAATGTGGACTGCATATTTTTCACTCACTATGTCCGTCAAGGGTTCCCACAATGTATAGACGCGAAGTCTCGAGATTTGTATAACAGTATTAACTGTTCTATATACGTTGTAACCATACTGGTTTACAGTCGCTAATCGTGGCCGGGAGAGGAAGGGAAAGGAAGGGAAGGAAGGTATAATTATACATATTATTATATTACTTGAACCAACTAATGCTCTGTGCTTCTTACCTCCCCTCTTACCCCCGCTGCTAGCGAGCGCCAGTTATAAATTTCGGAAACTTCGTTAGTATTGTATTCAACCTTTGACGAAATAGTGTGATGATCCCACAGTGTACTGCGTCCGGAGGTGATCGGGAGACCAAGGAAAGACGGAGTTCGGCTAGTCCCTTTACCTGTTTCTGTATTTTCTGACACCTGAGGTATGATTGCAATCTGCGTAGAGCTGTATACATCGATAAAATTTTCCTAATTCCTGTAAGAAAATATTATCTTAAATGTCTCGCAGTGGTAGATTTAATAAAAATATTATTCCATATTAGATCTGGGAAAGTGTCGATATAAAATCTATCGTAGGTCACAGATACACTTTTGAGACATTATAAAAATGAAAATTTGGTGGGGGGGGGGGTGACACCTACCCTTTCCCGGGACCGGTTTAAAAGCTAGAACTTCATTGCCAGTCCCACTCATCAAAGCTAATAAAAATACGCAACTATAATTCAATTACATTTTTACAATTAGCAATTAAGATTTTTTAACCCTCCAGCGTCTCTTAAGTACTGGCTTTATTCATAAAAAATCATATTTCATAAATCCATAAAAAAACATAGTATTACATACAGATGGAAAATTAATAGAAAATTAAGGTGCAGTAGTTCAATGCAGACACTCAGGGATCAATTCATCAAAAACACTCCCAAAAGAGGGACAGCGGACGAGACACAAAATGATTGATTCACTTACACGGACAGACTAATGGAGTTGCTAAAACACGAGGCATGGGGAGTGAAAGGTAGGTGCGTAGGTGGAGTCCCACCCACACAGGCCGGTCTGAGTTGTTACGCCACTGGCAGTAAGGGTGGATTAGTATTAATATTAGAGGTGACGGGGATGTATTCACCAATGCTGTTCAACTCTTCAAGAAGCCACTAAAGGGTTTATTATAAATGGGATGATTTTGAATAACCTGTCTCATGCAGTAATTCTAACAAATAACGTCAAGGATCTACAACGTATGCAGAACCAACAAGTGTAGGCTTGTGAGAATTTTGAAGTTTAGAATTTAATACAGATGTTTACGCGCCATATTAATTCGATTGGCATCACTGGGTTTTCTGGTTTATAATAATGTACATGTGTGTGTGTGTGTGTATGTGAGTATTGCCGCCTTTTTTCGGAAGCTGAGAAGACGGCAACCGACAGGCGTCATTATTATTATATCCCGGGCTTCGATCAGTCCAGCGGTCCAAATAAACCACCAGTGCGCGCTTCGGTCGGTCGAAATATAAAGAAGACAACCCAGCTAAAAGAACAACACCATCGGACCAGAATGACAGCAAAATTAAAGAGGTAAGTGCAGTTCACGTGTCATATGTGTTATTATTGTTATTTATCGGAAAACCGGGAACCAGCTATCGAAGGAGTTGACATAAATAACAACTATAACAAAATATATGCTCATTAGCAAGTAAAACACAGCTGACAATGGAAGTATTTATATTTCCGGAACGAAATTGAAGAAGATTCAAAATATTGTTCACCTGTTTGTAATATAAATGATAGATTGGATCGTTCTGTTGAAATCAAATGCCGCATTGAGCAAGTTCATGCAACCTTTATTCGCATGTTTATATTCGCAACCTTAGATTACGAATGAGAATGGTCAGATGCTATGTGTTCTCGATATTATTTTATGAAATGGAAGCATAGGCACTTACTGAATAAATGATAATGCGACCTGGAGCATTTGAGATGCGAATCTCAAACTAAGCTGAATAGATGTTATGGTTCGGATAAATAAGTATTTAAAACAATAAAAATTCTAAAACTTCAATATCTCTGGTGTGTGATGAGATATCCAGAGAAGTATCACACCTTGCACCTGTTAGTGCAGAGAAATCGGGGTCCTGGAAGACGAAGAACATCGAGGCTGAATTGGTTTCTGAGCTGAATGTGTCAGTGGGATATTATTTTTTGAAAACCGTATGTTCAAAATGGGTCACGCACAGTCACTGGGTGTACAATATTTTAGTGGTAGATACATATTAAAAATGTTCAGGATGTATGTGACCAATATCAACCATGTCAGTGATATATGCATTTTAAAACACAGTTACGCGATTATTTCGATTTATGTGAAATATTTTATTGATTAAAAATTATATATTGAGTACAGAAAATAAAAAATAAAAAATCACCGAAATTCTTTTTATTAAATGATTTAAATATGCCTAATAATTAATAATGGTCTATCATAGAACAGACAGGTACTTTATACGTACCTAGCGAGGTAGGTAGCGGCCAAGAGGCTTGCAAATTTAAATGGAATGTAGTATTAATACTTGTACTTTCTGGTGAATTGGTTACTTTAAGGATTTTTTTATATTGATGAAAGCTTTAAAGGAATGTTGATTTAAAAATTAACGCCAATTTATCGGCACTGAAAATTAAAAAAAAATAATTTCGAAATAATATTAAAACATGATTTTGTAAAAATCTCGTACAATAATATTTTTCGTATTGGTACAGATTTTGTACATACTCCTTGAACATAAAAACCCCTTATATGAAAAAATATTATTACGGAGAACACATTCTTATTGAGATGTACACAGGTCTGTGATATTTACTACTTAAATACTATTAATTAAATGTATTAATTAGAAAGATATACATTTAAGAAAATATTGTTGTTTGAAATTTAAAAAAAATCATGGTGAGCTTTAAGTCTACGTACTCCGAAAGAAATATTTGCAAAATGTATCCATTAATAATCTATATCTTTGCTTCAAATAGACTTCCCGCTCGAAAATCGATGATATTAAATTTTTTGTATTCAGTATTTAATTTAAAATAAAAAAAAATATTTCAATCAATCGAAATAATTGAATAAATACGTTTTTCTGAAATGTTTATACCCCTGACATGGTTGAGATTAGACACATATTCCATGAACATTTTCGACTCGCAATTTAGTCAGATATTTATCCGTAAAATATTGTGAACTAGGTCTGTATCACACGCTTTAACAGTTTTATATTGCTTTTCTTTTCTAAATAGCCTATTTAGTGGTAATATAATATAAGGCTGTCGCTCGCCAGGGTAGTTAGTGCGTGACCTCGAGCGAATTTGGTCAAGGGATGTATCGAGCGATGTAGGGCTCGGTTTAATTGCTAGTAAATAAAGAAAATTTAAAAATAAATCTTGAAGAACACGTGCGTCCTAATTATACAACAACATGAATATACTCTTGGTAAGCTGATTGTATTAGAAATACAAATTAAAAAATCTATTTTTAATGAAAACATATTTTTGGACAGGGATTACGCTCTCATGAGATTATTTGGAGACAACTATCGGTTATTGTTATCCACCGTGTACAAATCAAGCCTCATAAATTCACCGTCTCGCGCCTCACTTCACGCTTGTTGTACCTCAAACGTCAAATTTTAGTCCATCGACCATTGATTTTTTGTTTGTTAACTGGATGAATTTGAATATCCACAGCGACTGTTAACGCACTAGATGTTTGTAATTGAATGTCTCTGTTTGTCTAACTCTCAGAATAAATATGGTTTTATGTGACATTTTGTGCGCACGTGTTAAGTTTTGCTGTCAACGAATTTGAAAGACATGTACAGCATTTGATTTTTGGCCTCTTTTTACTAATCTCAAATAAATCTCTCAGATTTATCTCACCGTGTCTCATTCGGCGGACACGGGCCATTACATTTTACTATCTTAAGTCGGATTTTACATGCCTTAACTTTTGTTTTTCCCATGTTTACATTAGTGTTGTCCAATTTATTTAAAGATCTTATTTAATTCTGTCAGCATTATCTTCAACGTATCAGAACAATCTGCGAAGGTAAATTCAACAGAATGATTAAGTCAAATAATGTGATGTCATTATTTAAATCACCCCCTGTAATCTACCCTCGGTTTTTCGAATGAATTCACAGTAGGTAATCACACGAAGGAAGTTAATGTGCAATTGCCTCGCGATTTTTGCGAATTCCGATAAACCACCCTTTGACTCTGAATCTAAACATATCACCCGCTAATAATATCCTCCCCTAGTATTTCGGGCGCGGATAGGGTGAGTACATTCGTACCACATTTGCTGCCGATAACCTATATAGATACCAATCTTAATGTGCGCACGTAGGTCAAACTACTTATTTAAGGGGTAAATAGGGAAGATAGAACGCCACACTCTTTTATTCTGAAATAAAGTCTGGTCGAAAAGTTATATTATCACTAGTACGAGGGTGAGTCAAAAATTATCTACACTTTCGCCATAACATACCATCAAGGCTGTTATACTGCCTTCTGCGCTTACGACTGCGGTCAGATGTGCGAAATTAGATCCCAATCACGCCATTTGCCTTGCAGCTATTACAGTGTAAACACGTCCGCTCCGCTAGCAGTTTGCACCGAGGAGAAATAAGGAACAAGGGTCGGAGGGTGTTTATGTAAGTTGTTGTTCTTTTAGCTGGGTTGTCTTCTTTAAATTTCGACCGACCGAAGCGCGCGCTAGTGGTTTATTTAGATCGCAGGACTGGTCGAAGCACGGGATGTAATTAAACACGTCTGTCGGTTACCGTTTTCTTGGCTCTACGAAAAAAGGGCGGCAATACTCACACCCAATATTATAAAATATTATAAATCAGGAAACACAGTAGTGTCAATCGAAGTAACAAGACGCGTAAACCGAGGGTGTGAAAGGGGCTGAAATTCGGAAACAGTGCTTTATCACGTAAAATTATTTTTTCATGAATCGAGAAGTTTAAAAGTGGTCGGACGAGTGTGATTCACGAAGAGGCAGTAAAACACTCGTCAAGCAAGCTCGAGAGAAGGTTCTAGCTAATAGGCGAGTTACCTTCGGTGAGGTAGCGTCTTCATTGAACATCAGTCATAGATCTGCCCATCAAATCATCCACGAAGAGCTTGGTAAATAATTTTTGTCTCTCCCTGGTATAAATATAATTTCACTAACTCAGCCAGTTAAAGTGTGGCAAATAATCTATTAACAATTTCACCGGCTAGTATCAGTGAGACTGTATTTGTTCACAAATGAAAGACAAAAAAATAATAATACTATTTTTATAGAAAATAATAATAATTATTAAAAATGCTACTCTTGACTCAATGGTATGATTGCGATCGATATTCGATAATATCGGTGATTGGAAACTATGACTGTGATCACAATTTCGTTACTAATAAGCGTGCGGTGCACGATATCACAGATCGCGAAATAAATAAATAAAACATAATTTTGAGCATATTTCCTTATATTATTCAAACGTCATTTGCGTAAAAAACATATTCTAGCGTATATAAATAATAAATATCTAATTTAATATCATCAAAAAGAGAATTAAAACCCTTAAAAAGGTGTATGTTTATTTTTCGTGTCAAATGCGTAAAACGTTTTGGCAGAATCTACTAGATGGCGCTTATCACGAATTATAACGTCATTCCTTCATGAATATGTTCGTTTCATATGCACATGCGCTGAATCATGGTTCAAAACCAAATAAAAAAATTAATAACAAATCACGTTATTTCCAAATATTCAATCACTGATAGTGAGTGTGACTCAAAATGTCAGCTCAAAACTCACGGTTCGTGATTTTGAGCTCATCACTAGAAAATAACTATATCGTTAACCAGACGATAAAATCACTAAGTTCGAATACTTTTTTCATATTTTAATTGACGCAACACGTATTTTAAGCGAAAACAAGGCAAATTGACGTTTCACAACTGTCACATTGATAGTTCAGAGCATTTACTCATTCATCGTCTTTTATTGAGGCTTCTAACGGGACGTTCAGTTTACCCAACCACGCCAAGTCTTTCGAAAATCCTCTATTTCTAGTGCTAACAACAATTGATTCGTATATACCTTTTCTATTAAATTTATTTTATTCTTCTTTGACAGTTTTATGGGACTTCAGTCACAACGGAGCGTCATATTTCCTTTAACATCTTGTCTGTCTTGCCATTATCCGCCCATCTGCGTCGTGGTCTTCCCCTCGGTCTCGATCCTGTGTATGAGGACTCGTTTGCGCTTGCTAAATGTCCCGCCCATTGCAGCCTCCTTATTGTATACCGTTACCGAGCTCCCAGGATCGTTAATCTCCTATATTGTCTGACTAACTAACTTTCCATCACGCCTGACACTCAGTTCTCATACAAGCTCGCCGGCTTCTAACCTCGGACCATCCTCCAGTATCTGGTTTACCTGGTCGTGCCAAGTCTTCCGCGGACATCTATTTATGGTGCTATCAACACTTGCGTTATATATATCTTTTTTTTATTAATATTAAAAATATAATACAATTTCAATAATATATATATATATAAATATATATTTTAACATTTGTTTCTTCTCTATGAGAGTAAGACTCGTGTATAGAGAAGGAGTATATTCCAGTTAATTTATGTTTCAGTTAGTCTTTGTACATATTTTTTTTACTTCAGTTACAAATTTATGATAGTCCGTAATTTTTCTAATTGTGATGGGGAGATTGTTAAAAAATTTGATACCCTGATAAATATATTAATTTTGAGTTGCGGTATATTTTAATTTTGGGATATTCCTTACCATTCTCTCCTCATTCATCCGTTCTATATGACCAAACCATCTTAGTGATCCTTTCTTAATCTTACTCACTATACCAAGATGAGCATTACATTCTTTCCTTATTTTTTCATTCTTTACTCTGTCCATTCAGTCTACTTTTATCATCGTTATTCACCAGGACTCCATTGAGTACCGCTAGTTTTGCTTCAGTTGACAAGTTCCCATCAGCTATGATTCCATTCAAAGCGCCGTTAGGTTATATCATGTATTGGGCCGTAAGTCTTGCATAAAACTTTATTTCACATAATTTTCAATTTATTAATAAAATTTATTTAATACAAAATATTTATTTCCCGTCATTATTGGCGGATTATTACAAAGTTTCGTAGTGATATTCTAGAAAAACGCAACAGATATTGGCTTTTACAAGTTCCAAAAGAAGAGTTAGATAATGTTTTTAGTTTCATTAGAATTTAATTCTCAAAGATCCTTTCATGATTGGTATAACTTGTTCAAATTTCGAGAAATCACGTTATCTATGGTTAATCGTAAATATAAAACTGTATATTTGGCGTTCAATATAATGTGATACAGTTAATTCAACTGCGAATAATAAAAAGCAATCTATTAAATATGTAAATATCCAAACATTTATTATCTAAACCGCTATCATCAACGAGGGAATTTGTTTGGATATATTTTTATATTGTCAAGTTATTACTAGTCATAGAATTGAACGAATATTATTTTTTATTTTTTATTTTATTTGTAACTATATAACACAATGTAAAAATTTGTTTGGACTGTGCCCGTCTCACTAGAGAAATTCTGTGTCGAGACGGGCATAGTTTACAAGCAATTGTACAATTAATTAGAATTACAAGTAGTAGATAGAATTAAATTCATTACTATGTAAAAGGTGAATTTTTAAAGTGGACTTAATTTTTGGATCACTTTGTAGCAATAATTAATATAGGTATGAGTCAATATGTTTAGGTGAGTGCACCAATACTGGCTCTACTCATATTACGACTCCAAGTTTTAATATATAGTTTCATATTCTTGTAATGACTCAATTGATTTAAATCTTTTAGCATTCTATTAAATAATTTAGGTCCAAAATATTTGTAGTTCCTTTGACCATATGTTGTATGTACTCTTGGGGTTTGTAGGTTATTTGTATTTGTCCGTGTGGAAATTATATTTTGAGTCGTTTTAAAATGTGTCTGTTTGTATTTATATATGTATTTAATGTCTTAAAATGTGTCTGTTTGTATTTATATATGTATTTAATGTCTTAAAATGTGTCTGTTTGTATTTATATATGTATTTAAGAGTAGTATTAGCGTATACTTGTCTTACATCAAAGACATCGAATTTATTAAAAATTTCGTCAGTGCTCGTTGTGATTATTTTAACAATGTACTTAATAGAATTATCTTATTTTAAGACTCGATCGAAATTGAAAGATGTCGGTACACAAAAAATATAAATACTATTGCGATTCAACAAATTTCAGATATCTCATAGAGACAAAGCTGTTTTTTATTATATTTAATGGATAATACATGGAAGTATGGAGTAATTACAGGACTTACGACCTGACTTCGGCTGGCTTCTCACCCCTCAATCTCCACATTAATCAAATTTTTGAAAGTTGTATGTGTGTTAGTATGTGGACTCGCTTTGAGTACGACTACACAATCGCTATCTATGGACCAAATTTGATTATTCATTTTTCTCTTTTTTTAAACATAATGTATGTGATCACTATAAGAATCTTTTTTTTTAAATTATTTTATAGCTATAATCTTTATCTCTAAAATATTTTTTAACATATTTATACTGGAAAAATCAATATTTTTAATTTTTTTTTATATATTTTCTTTATTTTGACCAGTATATAATATTAGCAATATTTGAATATGTCCAAGAACACACGATTACTGGATTTTCACCTACAAAGGCACTGTTATTAAACTAATATCAGATATCTCATAGAGATAAAGCTTTTTTTATTTATCTGGACATCAAATATAACATATAAACTTCCAACGGACATCAATAGTTGTCTCACAAGAACAATAAGAAAGATAGATTCTATTTTTGTTACTCCTATCTCTGGCTACTTTTCTCTATTTCCTGGACATTTCATTCTGCTCCAGTCCTCCTCGGTCTGTCTCTAGGGCATTCCCACTTGTGTATCTACTCGGTGTTTTGTCATCTGACATTTAACACGCCCAGACCATTACAACCATTAGGATCCACAGAATGTTATAATTATTTCTTGCACAATTAAATTTTCAGTGTGATTATTTTATGGCTCAGTGGCAAATATAAAGTTTTTGGATGGTTTTCGTTAGATTTTTCTATTTCGCCTTTTAAACTTCGTACTTTTGAAAGTCCAAATTTGAGATAAAAAGTGCTACAACAGTATATTGTAGAATATTGCATTTTCTATTTTTGTCTGTAGTTGTGTTAGTATATTATATAACTGAACTTTTTTCAATCTTTTTATAAGGAACATTATAATTTTATATAATTTTACTTCATATTTGTATATTGTCTATACTTTTAAAATTAGCAATATTAACTTTATGGTTAAAATTCATATTTTTTTATTTATTATCTTTGTTTTATTATTCGACTAAATTTGTATTGAGCAACAATTTGAGTTGGCACTAAATTTATTTTTTAAATAATTGTTGTTTTTTTTTAAAAATAGATTCTGGTGAAGAAACAATGTTTTTAGTTAGTTATGACATCCTGAAGAAGAAAACGTTATTTTTCGAAACGATGTATTTAAACTCAATTCAGTGGTTAATAAAACAAAGATAATAAATAAAAAATATGAATATTATCTATTCTTACTTTACTTATTCTATTTTATTTTTGATACATTGAATATTTTATGTTGTATTTATACGTTATCTAATTGCATCTTGTTTTACTCTTCATGTATATATTTTTGTTCATTGAACATTACTACTATACCGGATAAGTACTCTCTGCTTATAATACAGTGAAATACTAGTATGGCAGGCAGGGTACCGAAATATAATTATGTCTCCCTTTGCTGCCCGATTGTTGTCCGATTATAATAATATAACACGCCGTGCTATGAATAAAAAATTAAAATATATTATTGTTATTATCTATCTCGTTTGTTTTTGATCATTGTTTAACTTTTTGTGTATTTTTAATTTTTATCCTTTCAAAGGGTGTGCGGGAGATTTAGGAACCCGCCCTTCGCTGACCCTTTCAGTGCCAGGTCCCGTGTGAATATCCGATGATTAAATTTATTGCTGTAACTTTGATTTATTTATTCACTAGATTTATATAATATCACTAAACTGTATTACGTATGGGCCAAAAGTTTTTACACTCTAGTAAATTAAATTAAAATTAAACTACAGATTGTATGATAATGAATATTTATTTCACTGAAAGAGCACAAGGGGAAAAATCATGTTTTTAAAATAATGATGTTTAAATGTCCACCATCTAGCCGCTGGCACTCCTCGAATCTGGCACCAAGGTTTTAAAACACTCTATGACACAATGTGCGTGGGTGTTGGCTATCTTTTGACGAATATTCACCTTCAATTGTGTTATTGTGGCTGGTTTATAATTTATTATTATTTAAGTTGATCTCGGTGTCGCCATAGCAGCTGAACAGACTCGCTAACTTGCGCGACATTCTTTGCTTCTCCTCCTCCGTGGCCGCCCGATTTTCTTCTTATTTAGCGTTGAACTGGTCTCCTTGAACTTTCTGTGCCACAACTTAATTAAAATAACACTCGAACGCGATTCACACTGTGTAATCGGTAGTGAGCGTGAAACAGGCGCCGAATAATCACATAAGAATCGTTGTATGTATTTTTAATACTGTTTTACGCTAAACTCGCGTTGTTCCTCCGTAAAGCGATCCATTGCGACTCCTTCGCGCGGTTCCTGCGCAGAAGCGTTTTGAAAGTGAAAAAATCCACCCTCTGTTATATCATTAACTTGTGCTATATTAATTTATTTGTGTGTTTGTTGCTTTATTGTACGTATAGTGAATGGTATTTGGTTGGCAGCTATGCAGTGTTGTGTTAAAAAAAATGCCAACCTGGTGGTGAATGTGTTGGACCGATATGAGAGCTTTTGCTGGTGAGTCAGTATTTTTTTGTATATCTTTTCAAACTTCTCCATCTTGAGGTGTGATGGTCTCCCAACAGGGAACTTGTTCAATCGTTGTCTGCCCATCTAACTCTTGGGCATCCCAAGGGAAGAGTTTCCGTGGGCAAAACCCTCATATATGCAGACTTCGTGTCCACGGTGGGAGACACGATGAGTTAATCTCTAAGTCTAGTGGTTACGATACGATCTAGGGGTCAGGGGTTCGAGCTTCATTCCAGGAGGCCATATTTTCCTATTTTCTTAGCACAAGCGTTTAGTTCAGTTTGAAAATAGTAAGAATATTGATATGACGCGTATTCCGTATACGTATCTCTATTTTTTTTTTTAAAGCCATGTACAACTAAATCTAAATTACATATATATCTATTTATTTGATATATTATGTATACTCAAGTATGTAAATCCACGCGGAAATAATACATAGTTTACATGTTAATGTTTTGAATAGAACCACCCAGCGATAGAATTCATAAATGACAACTAAAGCTGCGTTTTGATGTTTTGAAAACACGCCTTCGCTTGAGCAGACGTGTTGTAAAACATCGCAAATGAGTATTTGAAGCGGACTTGACTATTAATTCTAATGCATTTTAAAAGTGTATTTTTTTTAATTTTATGAATCAACACAATAAATCAAACACGATTTTTTTTCTATATTTAATTTATCCGATAGCCGAAATGATCTTTCAATTATTTAGAAAAATTAAATATATAACCAAAAAAATCGTATCTGATTTATAGTTCGTCTAAATTAAAAAAAATAGTATATATTATAAAATATCACTCAATAATTCAAATTAAATACATAGTACCGTCTTAAATTTTTCAATTATATAATATTCATGTTAAAAATCTATAATAATTTTCTACGTATTAATAAATTAAAAAATTCATTACCTCGGCAGGATCTTCATGTGGATCGAAGGCTCTTCGAATTCCGAGGATGTCCAGCCGCTGGATCTGCGAGAACGTCTTCCCGAAGATTCTTTGATGATTTGAGCCTGTAAGAAAACGGAAACTTCGTAAAGTAAGATCCTCAAAGTTTTTAAAAATTAGCATTTATAATTTTCCAACTTCGTCCACTCTGAAAAGTAGATTTCATTTCTCCATCTTCTTGATAAGTGGTGTGCTTAAATATTAAAGTATATAAAATTTACATAATGGTAATATTTGCTCAACAATTTTTTAAATGATACGATTAAAATATTGTATTTTTTACTGTTATATTAAAATATATAATGTTTATATTATTTTTATAATCTCCTGACATTTTTTAATGTTTATACGACAATTGCAAAATAAAAACATTTGACGTTTTAGACATAGGCCGCTATCTAGCGGCAGCGGCGCGAAGCTGATTACTAGAAAAGTCGTAAACCAATGATGGACGCACAGCGAACCGGTCTGAGCGGCGAAGGGTTGTAAACAATGGCGTTTAGTGATGAGAAAAACTGCTACTCTTGACTCACTGGTGTGATTGTGATTGGTATTCGATAATATCGGTGATTGAAAACTGTCACAGTTTCATTACTAATGTAAATACACGATATCACAATACACGAAATAAATCAATATAAAAAACATGATTATGAGGGTATTTACTTATATTATTTTAACTTCATTTGCATAAAAAACATATTCCACCATGTATAATTAATATATATCTACTTTATTAAGGAGAACACATTCTTATTGTGAAGTTGTAATTATTCAGAACAGATTTAATATATTAATTATAAATATACACATATCATAATTAATTATAAATATATACATTCATTTAGTATTTAAAATATCACAGATCTATGTTCTGAATAAATTACAACTTCACAATAAGAATGTGTTTTCCTTAATAATATAAGTTGTATCAATGTGTCCAAAATTTAATAAAAATGAATTGATAATTCGTATTTGAGATTCTATAAAATAATGTAGGTGGCTTTCAAATAATGGAACTATAGGTGTATTAATTTGAAAAAATGTAACATATAGGTTCGAAAATTTGTCATGAAAAGTACTGGCCTTATAACACAATTGGTAGTGTACTTCCCTGGATTGGAAATAGAGGTCCAGATTCGTATCCCGGTGACGCAAAAACAATATTTTTCGACAAAATTGATTTTATACGTATGTATTTATAATTAATACATTGATTTAGTATTTAAAAAAATAAGTGTTCTAATCCAGTCAAACCACCAATTACACGTTCGCGTGCATCTCCAAGTATCTCACGAGTCCACAGTTAGGCGTCTGTTCCACCCTCCTACATGTACACCACGGCGCATCCACAAGTCTATACTCGGAATTGTCTATGCCCCGTAATCATTTGCCATTCAAAATGATTTAGGTCCGGAGGTCTCATCATGCCTTTCAACTTGACGGCGACTTTAAGAAGAAAGGAATAATTCCATCTTTCCTGTATCAAAAGTACTGTAGGACGTAGATCTTTTGGGGCCTTGTCTAATGTGAGGCCCAATATACCACATTGGTGTACTTACGCCACTGGTGTTAAATTTCAAGTTACAGATCTGAAATCTAACACTTAAATATTATGCGATTACGATAAACTTTTATTGTGTAGCGAGCGGTTCCGAGCGATCGCTGACATAGATAAACGCGTCCGGCGACGCGGTACCTAAAGCGCCGGTACACATCGAGCGACCCGCATGAACGCAGCTAGTGTGTATATTGCGGTCTAGCTTGGAGTTCGGCGGCAAACCTCACCCTTTCTCTCGACGACAGCAATTCAGATTCCACGATGTTTAGCGGAATAAATAGTTAAACCTCTATTGTAAACTCGGTGCCAATCGTAAGTAGCATATTTCCACGCAATACTTCGCGATGGTGATTAGCTCAAAATCACGAACCGCGAGTTAGATATTCAATTACTGACATTTTTGAGTCACACTCACCAACAGTGATTGAATATCTGGAAATATCGTGATTCGTGATTTATTTTTTTATTGTGTTTATATTTTGTTGTGAATCGTGATTCGGCGCATGTACATGTGAAACAAAAATATTTATGATTAATGATAAGCGCTATCTAGTAGATTCTGCCAAAACGTTTTTGACCCGAAAAATAAACACATATTTTTTAAAGGGTTTTATTCTTTTTGTGACGATATTATATACATATATAATATATATAATATATTATGCTATACCAAACAGTGGAATGACGACAAATTTTCGAATCTATATATTACACTTTTCAAATTAATACATCTATCATTCCATTATTTGAAAGCCATCTACTTTGTTTTAACTGAATCTCAAATACCTTTTAGTAAACCGATAGGAGACGCCAGAATTAAAAATTCATTTTTATTAAATTTTGGACACATTGATACAACTTATATAATATTAAGGAGAACACATTCTTATTGTGAAGTTGTAATTATTCAGAACAGACGGTCTGTGATATTTTAAATACTAATTAAATGTATTAATTAGAATGATATACATATAAAATCAATTTAATCGAAAATTTGTCATCAATCCACTGTGTTGGTATAGCAAAATCGGATAATGCACGTTCCCCGGATTGGAAGAGATCCAGGATCGAATACCGGTAGCAAAAATAATATTTTTCAATAAAATTGATTTTATATGTATATCATTCTAATGAATACATTTAATTAGTATTTAAAATATCACAGACCTGTTCTGAATAATTACAACTTCACAATAAGAATGTGTTCTCCTTAATAATATATAAGTTGTATCAATGTGTTCAAAATTTAATAAAAATAAATTTTTAATTCTGGCGTCTCCTATCGGTTTACTCAAAGGTATTTGAGATTCCGTTAAAACAAAGTAGATGGCTTTTAAATAATGGAATGATAGATGTATTAATTTGAAAAGTGTAATATATAGGTTCGAAAATTTGTCTTCATTGCACTGTGTTGGTATAGCATAATCGGATAATTCACGATTCCCGGATTGGAATAGATCCAGGTTCGAATCCCGGTAGCAACAACAATATTTTTCGATTAAATTGATTTTGTATGTACATCTTTCTAATTAATACATTTGATTTTTTTTTGATTTGATAAAAATGATACCTATGGATGTAAATAATAAAATTTGATTGAATAGTGTGAAATGTGAAAAAAAGGTTGAGAAACGTTGGATTTAATATATAAAATGGAAAAGTTGGAAATATAAAAAAAAAAAGATGTATTTAGAATGAGAGATCTTATAATACCTTTCTACCTTTTCACAGTTAATATTTTACAACTCTCGATGTATTAAATACATGGGATGCGTTTAAACCTTGGCAAATAAAATATATGGGATGCGTTTAAACCTTGGCTAATAAAATATATGGGATGCGTTTAAACCTTGGCTAATAAAATATATGGGATGCGTTTAAACCTTGGCTAATAAAATATATGGGATGCGTTTAAACCTTGGCAAATAAAATATATGGGATGCGTTTAAACCTTGGTAAATAAACTAAATGGGATGCGTTTAAACCTTGGCAAATAAAATATATGGGATGCGTTTAAGCCTTGGCAAATAAAATAAATGAGATGCGTTTAAACCTTGGCAATTAAAATATATGGGATGCGTTTAAACCTTGGCTAATAAAATATATGGGATGCGTTTAAACCTTGGCTAATAAAATATATGGGATGCGTTTAAACCTTGGCAAATAAAATAAATGAGATGCGTTTAAACCTTGGCGATTAAAATATAAGGGATGCGTTTAAACCTTGGCAAATAAAATATATGGGATGCGTTTAAAATATCCACAAATCGCTATACGTCGAGAGGACAGTGACGTGAGTATCCCTATCAGTTTTCTGTCAGACATAAAATTGAAATTTATCTCGAAAAATCACAAAAATATTTTTGCCAGTTTTTGATAATAAATCAAATATAAAACGTAAAATTTATTCATTTTTGGTACACACTAAATATTTATATACGAGGTTTTTATGAATCTGAAGGAATCTCGCCTCGATCCATTTCTGATCTGTATAAAAAAGTGTTGTGGGATACTTTTTGTTAAATTATTAGATTGCATAGTTGCAACTTATATCCCAGCGGTGTTCGAAATATTAGGCTATACGTTAGGTCGTAAACATCCTAATTATATAAAATAAATATTAGTGATTTCACTTCGCGCTGAACTGCCGACCTGGAAAGACGAGATTCACGATGATTTAAGAGCTGAAACCCCACATTGAACATATGTACGAGTATATAATTTAAAAAAGCCGAATAAGGAAGGATTTATGCTGTTGTTTTATAGTACACAGAAAATTCATCTTAAATTAGAGTTAAGTTTCAAGACAGACTGTCCTTAAAACCGTGTACGAGCCTACTTGTTGGCTCCAGAAGAACAACTACTGAGGTGTACCTTCACCGCAGACTAAACTGGGATACTTTATTGGTTAACAAGTACCGAAGTGGCGCAAGACAGGCGAAGATGGCAACGCCTTGTTAAAACTTTGTGCCCTCGACCCTTTTATGACGAGGGGACGAAAGTTTAAATTTTATTTTTTTAATTTTGAAATACAAACAGTACAATAACAATAACTGATATAAAACGCGATATAATAGATATAATTTTGTAATTTTAGAATGAGTTGGCAAGGATGACGCGCGAGTGAAAGGGATAAAAGAAAATTGGCGCACTCTTTCATCTCCCACTCGTTGTATGGAACATATCTAATACTATATTATCTATTGACTTGTAATTCTATAGTAGCATCATAGAATAAACAATTTTGTCACTGTCGCGTTCAAGCATAGATGCCGGAAGAATTCAGGCCACGGAAGGAATAGGCATTTACCATAATCCGGATTTTGCAGATATCTCAAAAATGTGGACTGCATGTTTTAATCACTATTTCGTCAAAGGTTCCGACACAGTATAGTCGCGATGATTCGAATTAGTATAACATTTGTAAACTGTACCGTACACGTATAACCGCACTGGTTCAATCGACTGGCGGCGGTGTGGCCGGGAGGGGGAAGGAAGGGGGAAAAGGGACAGTGCATTATTTTCGTTCAATAATAATTCGGAACATCTTTTTTAATAAATATATTATTATTTTAAAAATCGTATAAAATAGAAGATAAGTTCATATCTCGCATAATTAAAATATTTTCAATTTATTAATAATCGTTTTTCCATGGCCATTATGAAGGGTAGCGGATGATGCGTGAAATTGGGTTAAAGTGACTAAGCACCAAACTCCTCCAATCCTGGAGCGAGAAGGACGGAAAGTCTGGTCGACTTAGATAAGAATTTTTGGTCTTTAAATAATTGTTCATAACACCATATTACAAGTAGTCGTGGATTACCTTCCTATTGGAAAGGACACCTTTCAGAGTGACCACCTTAAAACCCACTCTTATCCATTGTCAATTTGAATGGACATGAACTTTGAAAATTATTTCCTAACCAACTGCTAAACATATTTTTTTTTCAACGGAGCACTCGATTGCGCCTGATAAAACTGTATTTTTTTTGTTCCGTTGACATTACCGCATCACACAAAAAAAAAGTTATTTTGCTTTGCTCCGCAGCCGCCGTTGATGCGTTTACTATTTGTGCTTGTCTACAAGGGTTGTAATTTAATTTCTATTATTATTTGTGATTTATGTCTAGAGAAATGTACACATTTTCAGATGATAAAAATTATTTCTATATTGTATTTTATTATATGTAAATCGAACGCCCTTTCAGATAACCAATGGTCACAATATTTTTGAATGTATCCAAACCTTTGTAGGAACCAATTACTGGGATTTATCCCCTGAGGGATTGCCGTCAAGATATAGATGTCTCACAGAGAGGAAGCTATTATTTTTTCATGGGAAGTATGGAAGTCTCGGGCATTACAGGGGTTACGACCTGTCATCGGCTGACTTATGTGATCACTTTACACAATGTAACGTTCACCTATTTACCCACACCACCACGTCTGTTAAATTTTTGGGAAAAAAAAATTGTCTCGACTTCAGCGACATCTGTACTGTTACATGAGAATGAATATCAAATTTTCAAAAAAGTAAATAATTGAAATGTTCCAACATGATAACACATATACGATTTCCAAAAATTTGATACATGTGGTAGGGTGGGTAAATAGGTGAACGTTATATTATGTACAGTGATCACATAAGCCAGCCGATGACAGATCGTAGGTTCTGTAATGCCCAAGACTTCCATACTTCTCATAATATAATATAATATGTAAAAATAATAACTTCGTCTCTGTAAGACATCTATATCTAGCTAATGGTTGTTGGAGATCCACTTAGACATAGGACTGTTGGCCTCATACAAATCATCAGCTGCACACCTAGTTTGCGTCTGTTCCCGTCTTTCTACAACGTGACGACTTATCATTCAATCAATATTTTCCCCACGCAATGTGTCTAATGTCGTTACTTTATCGAGCTCGCAATTTTTATTGTTTTTCTCTATCTGAACGTCACTTTTTCTGAACTGAATCGTCTTCTATATAAATGAAATGTCACAAACTAAACTAAATCAATTTTTAATTTCCAAAATAATGAAAATTATTATACTTACTATCTAGGTGCTTAAAAATAATTTAATCTGTTTATTATTTTTAATCCATGTTAATATGATTCAAATCACCTTACAGTAGTAGCGTTGCATTGTTTCAATTTATTTAAACATCTTTTTGTATACTATTAAAAAAAAATTAACTATCAGTGTAAAAAGAAATATTTAAAGGAATTTGACACTTCTCTTCAATGAAATGTATTAATTTCCAATTAAATTTCCATTTTTAATGAATAGATATTTAAGTATATACTTTGAGTTAAAAATAAATCTAGAGACGCCGCGGAGGGTTTTAAGCAGTGTTTTAAATAAAAATCTAAAGTTAAAATCATAATTTACAGTTTGACTTCACAAAGGCGTGTCACAAACTCGGCGATAATAAAAAAAAAAATAAAACTAATTATATTTTCTCAGAAAAGTCTGAATTTATAATGAATTTTCACAAGAGAATGTCCGAAATTTGTCTCTTTCCGGGAATAAATTTGAGAGAAATCGGACGGAAGGTCTTTAATAATCATCCCTACTTATCAGCCGAAAGACAGCCCGGGGTTGTTTTACTTCGGGGAAGTTTTCTGTCGCCGCGCGTCGCGGTGCCGAGTTGAATTCCATTATTCAGAAATTAACATCTGTTCTCAGGAAATTTAGAAAAGTTGTAAATTGTCGCTGTTCACATTAAAATAATTCTTCCTGTTTGCACGTCGGTTGCGCTTTTAATAACGCATTATCGTCTGCTACTTTGTCACTTAAATAAGTGTTGCTCTTTGGATAGACTTTTTTTTTTTCAAACGAATTAATCTAGTTCTGCGGATACAAGTAGGCAAGTACCTACTTCCCATGTTTATTCAACAATAATTTAATTCGATACCTTCCACAGATAAATGAATAGACGTGAAATAAAGTGTACATATGGTAGAGAGGTATGGAACATTGGTTGCGGGACGAGGGCCGTTCTACACATATTCTTTGTGGAAACATAAATCCGATAGTTTATGCAACAGTAAAAGTATTTACTTATGTGTATAGTTTTCTGGGCTAATCTGCCGTTTATATCTGACCTATCTGGCCGATACGATGGGATCCGAAACGTAGGAGACGCCAGAATTAACAATTCATATTCATTAAATTTAATTAAATTTAATTGTGGCATCTCCTGTCGGTTTACTCAAAGGTATTTGAGATTCCGTCAAAACAAAGTAGATGACTATCAAATAATGGAACGATAGATGTATTATTATGTATGTATAGTCTATCCACTGTGTTAATATAGCACAATCGGATAATGCACGTTCCCCGGATTGGAAGATATCCAGGTTCGAATCTCGTTAGCAACAACAATATTTTTCAATAAAATTGATTTTATATGTATATATTTCTAATTAATACATTTAATTTGTATTTGATAATAATTTATGTTTTTAAAATTAGATTTTCGACTCATATTATTTTATATGGTACTGTTTTATATTCGCGTCTCATTCCGTGGACACTGGCCATTAAGAATCAAAAATTCTTCTTCTTTTTCTACGGCACTTCATCCCAGGATGCGATTTGGCCACAAGCGCTCTCCACTGTCTCGTATCCCTGGCTATTCTTCTCCAGTTACCAGTTCTCTTCCATACAGTCAGCTCATCTCTTCCTCGGTCTGCCTCTGGATCGCTTCCACTGTGGTATCCACTTGCTCGCGATCTTTGGTGTCCTACCATCGTCATTCTTTCAACATGGCCGGCCCATCGTAGTATTTGCAACCTACAAAGTCTTACAAGTTCTTGACTCAATAAAATTTTTGAATTCATGTTTCATTTTCATTATTTAAACTCAATTTTTTAGTGTAGGTCCATAAACTTTTCTTGATATTTTGCGCTCAAAAACATTTGTTCATTTGTTGTCTTCGATTTGGGTTTGGCACCACGTTTCACATAGAGACCACTGGTCTTATTATAGTTTTATATATCGGCAGTTTGTTTCGTTGACTCTCAACAGTTTTTTAGAATCATATTTCCACCTAGAAGTCGGATCTTCAATTCATCAGTTGTGGTATTTAACGTGTTCAAGTTATAGCCTATATAAATAAATAAAAAAAGCTTATTTCTTTTCTTCGATTCGCAACCACAAGTTAACACTGGTCTTATTATTATTTTAGCGTTAAAGATTGCAACGCTAGTATAAAATGAAACATTTTTCGTGCATATAGAGCACAACACTAATTTAAAAAAATATTTTTTAATACCTAGCCACGCAGAAACACGTATCAACTGAGCCAATTAAATCATATTTCCATAAATATGTGCAATATAAAACTCACATTATAGCTAGTTCTAAAAAACATTTGCGCCAATTATGTGAAGTGAATCATACTAAAAATAATCATATTCATTGAATTTTCAATGCGATATATTATATTATATTATATTATATATATATTATATATTATATATTATATTATATTATATATTATATGCAATTTCAATTGATCCGTTACATGATATCTGCGTTAAAAATACCATATGTAGCAGAAAAAGATCAGAAATTAATACTTTTAAAATTAGCAATATTAACTTTGTGGTTAAAATTCATATTTTTATTTATTATCTTTGTTTTATTAACCACTTAAGGACGTTCCCAAAAAAAAATCACTTTTCTTACAATCCTTTTGAAACTTTGAATACACATACTTATGAGTGTCTTTTATACGTAGAAATTTTTTCAATAGTCTTTGCGGTAGTAAATTAGTAAATATTGACTATTAAAATGAGCATATTTAACATACGATCGGTGTTGTAGCGCACGTTTAATTGAATAGCAATAGTCATTTTCTTACCATTGTTTCGGAAAACTGAGAAACATTAATTGGAAATTTAACAAATACCTTTCTGTAAAAATAACTAAAACAAGCGGTATTCGTTTTGTTATAAAAAATGTTAAAAGTGAGCTACTTTTGAATGGTTTTGACGTTTCCTTTTATAATTTGAATAGTGAGAGATTTTTGAACTTCTGCGCATGTGAGCGGAAGCGAAAAAGTACACTGCACCTCAACTGTTTTTTATTCTGTTCATAGTAGTTTACATACGGAGGGAATCTTCTTGAAGATTGAGTCCGACTGCTCTTTGGGAACGTCCTTAATTGAGTTTAAATACATCTACCGGTTTCAAATAAAACAAAGACAATTTAAATGAAGAGAGTTAAAGAGAAAAATAGTGTTGGGTGAAACCTTTGATGAAAGCATTTCTTATTACATTTATATTAACTGTACGACATTGCCTCTTTTAAAACCATTTAAGCTTGTAAAAATATTTTACGCCCATTTATGTACGATGTATGCAAGGAAAGCGACCTTCAACAAGTCGAAAGTGATGGTATTCGAGAAGGAGGAAAGCAAGACACCGTGCTAAATACTTGAAGGTAATGAATGTTTGGAACAAGTAGATGAGTTTGTGTATTTGGGAAGTATGTTTGATAGAAACGGAAAGGCTGAGAATGCTATCGAAAGGAGGGTGACTGCAGGTAATAAAGTGAACGCTGCTTTGAATGGAATTATACCTAACGGGAATTTGTCACGGGGTGCACAATGGAGTTCTGGTACCGACACTGATGTATGGAAGTGAGGCCTGAAGATGGCAGAAGAGGAACGAAAATAGACTGAATGCAGTGGAAATGAGATCACTTAGGTGTATATGTGGCAAATCTATTTATGACAGAGTTAAGAATGAAGAAATAAGGAAAAAATGTAAAGCTGATCTTAATATAGTGAGTAAGATTAAGAAATGATCACTTAGGTGGTTTGATCATATAGAACGAATGAATGAGAAGAGAATGGTAAGACAGATATATGATGCAAGTGTTGATGGCACCGGAAGTAGAGAACGTCCGCGGAAGGCGATGTATGAATGCGGATGAGTCGAGAATTGTGTGTCGCTCAAACAAAAGAGTGTGGCGCTCTATCCTCTCTGCCTATTCCCGCGGTGAAACGGCGTGATGGTAAGCAGGCAAATAAGTAAAAACTCAACTATCTTAGGGAAACACGAGTTGACAGCGTGGCTGCGTAGGGTATTTTTTTATCACGGTATGGAGTGCTTTTTGTATTATAATATTCTTTCAAAGGAAAATTTTGTTTGTACGGCAAGAGATTTACTTTGAAAGAGCCTCAACGCTAGGCCTAGCGAGACTACACAATAAATATTACAGCTTTGTATTCCCGGTGGCGCACATCGCACAGTAAACATGCCACCAGCGTGATAAATATATTCGATATCCCACCGTGAATGCTTTCAGGGGCACAACACATCCTCTTTTCTTATCGAGGGTAGGGACACTGTACATCCTGTCGAGACGGCCGCAGCCTGGCAGCTCGGTTGACGGATAAAGTCTAGAGAACATCTGGTTTGGGGTTGATTAGGGTCAAAGCCCCTTCAATACTTCGTATAAAATAAAATCGTACATCTATTCCTGAGGAAATATCCATATTTATATATTTTCTTTGAACTTTATTGTACATTTCTTCAATTCATATTTCAAATATATGTTTTATATACAGATGGCCCAAACAAGGTGAGAACGTTTCGTAAAATGTGATATATTTACATTAAAATTAGTTTAACTATATCAACAATAGCTAAAATAGTTTACTAATTTACTTACTTACCTATTTACCTATATTACGTTTTATTTCGACAATTTCCGGTCGCCATTTTTGATTTTTAATTTTTTCCATTGTTTTTTTCAAATTGTTGCCCAGAATGACAAAAATGAAATGAAAAACGTTGGAGTGCTAGGAAAACGATCAGAGAGTTTCATAAAGAAGCTTGGATTTTAACTAGACATTACAGCAGGACGGAGCTCCATCTCATACAGCCAGAAATACAATCAACTTTCTTCGTCGTGAGAATGTTAATTTCATCGAGTCAGGTATGTGGCCACCGAACAATCTAGATTAAAACCCAGTAGATGATGCAATATGGGGGTGTTTTGATGATTTCTGATTAGCTAATATGTGCCATAAAAATTACATTAAGAATTTTTATTAATTATATTATGTTTTGATATAACTCATGTGTTACGAGATGTTTAAAATTAATTAAATTCTATTAAGATTTTGGCGTTAGACTTGTTGCCTCATACATTCAATTTGTTATTTATTTTCTTACCTACCCCTGTATCCTAAGCAAAAGGGAGGGAGAAGATGTCGCAATGTTTAAAGACTTCCAACTGCAGCAAGTTCAGTGCGCTTTGAACTTTGTACGGATTAGCTAAAGTTGCTTTACTCCGCTATCGTTTATTAATAATCTTTAATTATATTATATATAAAAATCATTTTATGGTGTTACTATACACGCCGCGATGTTTGTACTTGTAGTGGATATGAATCTATGAACGAACCAGCATGCAGCGGACGAAAAGTAAATGCCTTCCATTCTTCCTTATATTTCCACCAATAGGCTTGTTTGTGTTGAGGCTTTCATCTAAAATATTACGATATTTTTTGCTTATTTTAATGAATAATTTTATTGTAAAAATAACAGATATTTTTTTCAAACTCTGAATTTTAATTAGATTCCAAAAGCATTCAATTAATATAATGGCTTTAATATTGTAATATAATTAAAATATTTTTTTAAATACATTAAATTTGATCAAAGTCATAGTGTCTTATTATTGTGGGTGCATGCTTAGAATTAGCATTTTTGTTTTCCATGGCGTAAGAGCCTTAGAAAGAATTTTTTTAACTCATATCAATGTCATTTTAATACGTCGCGCATTTTTCAATTGATTGTTGGCTAAAGAAAATTGAGTGTCTCGAGTCGATAACAAAAAACCACGAAATTCCCGGGAATTTATTCTCGGGTTGTCTCGACACGGAATTACTAGTTGTATGATTGACGTAAATAAGAACTCTTGCGGGTTTCATGCAAAGAAACGCAATCAAATATTAAAATTATCAGCGAGACTCCGGTACACCAGGCGCGGCCTGAAACGTTGGCTACCACAATAAATAACCTAGAAGATTATTTTTTTTAATTAATATTTTACATACCTGGAGTGGGGCGCCACCCCTGTGCGCGCGCAGCCCCTCGGCAGGCACCCGCCCTCCGGCCAGCCTGGCGGACCTCCTGGCGGTGGCCCGGTATACCTTCCACCACAGCAGCAGCATGGCCGCAGCGGGAATGTAAAAGGAGCCGCACGCGGAGAAGATCACGTACCTGGAAAAGACAATCTCATCTTCAGGGTATGGAGAAGGGAAAAACTAAATATATTATATATAAATCAATTATATACAGAGTTTATATATGCATGAACGTAGGATGACATCTTTGAGAGAAACCATTCAATTTTTGTTGTGAATTTTTGCAATCGGACGGTCGCACTTATAGCCATACCTGGGCCGCCATGAGATTATTTTTCAACCTCGTGTTAACGGAAAGCTTTGCTCATTAACATCGTTATTTTAAATTGTAACTTTTCTGAATAAACCGTGTGATTTAACTGTAAGTACCTTTACAAAATTTTATTCCATAAAATCATTAACAATCAGAAATTGAAATTAAGCATACAATTAAAAGGGGCTTAGAAATTTTATAAACAAATACCATGGGTTTACATTTAGATAAATTAGAAATTTTATAAATAAGAAAAAGTGTTAACAGTGTATTAAATATTATATAAATAACCAAATTCTTTTTGTAAATAGTTACATATTAAAAAAAAATTATATTCATAGCTTTATTTTTTGTCTACGCTTGTATTTTTAATTTTAGTACCTACATAATTTGTATCCTGACGAAGGGACCATTGATTGATTGAAACATGTTGATTTATCAATAAATAGTAGTTTAAACAAAGTGTTTTTTCTTATTATTTATTACTATCACGTTTAGTTATGTGTACAAATTAAATTTAAAAAAATATTATTATATCAAAGTAATTGAAATTTTTTATCATACAAGTATTAATTTCTCTTTTAAAATGTCATTAATTGAATTTATAATATTTTATTTTAGAGTTGAACGTGATGCCATGTTGCATTCACAGTGTTAAAAACAAATAAATACTGAAATATTAATATTTCAGCTAATTATATAATAATATTTGAGCTACGTTACTACGTTAATAAAAATATTTCAACTACGTTCAAATTCATCAAAAAAATTCCATCGCCAAACTTGTAATAAATACGTAATTAAATTTATTCTCAAAATCAAAGCACAACCTCCAGCCTACGATCGGATACGGAATGTTAACGCATTCCAGGGATGAGTACCTGCTCGACCTGCTCACGACGCTCGGGCCGTGGAGGCGCCTGCGGGAAGTTTTGTCCACTCCGTTGCCAGAGTAATATTACAATTTTGTGTTCAATCTGCGTGTGAAAATTCCGTAACGTTCCGGAGATAATCGAAATTCAATATTTGATTTATTTTTTTTGGAAGCTTTGCTAAATATATATTTTATCTCGTTTTGTGATATATTCGAGCAAATAAAAAATTGATTGTGTAACAAAGAGACGAATAATTTTATTGAATTTAAAACAGTAACATAATGTATACCAGTTGATTTTAATGTCTCTACCAAAAATTATAAAAATTTCATATTTACTTGAATAAGTAAATAAATAATATATTCCATTTTTACATTTATTTTCTGCTTAAATAATCCTGTATTACAAATAAAACTTTTTGTTAATGTTGGATGTTATCACATAACTAACTCTAGGGTTCTTTCCTGAAGATGACTAGCAAGTTTAGTAAATTTTAAATTTATTAGACTTTGTTGACGTACATGTTTTTGTTGTAACAGAGGGGAATATATTGTAATATAACATGATAGACATAGGATACAATTATATTACAATTAAGTATATACTCATAGTTAATTGTGTGGAATATGCAGCTGATATATGCAGCATCGTACTGGCTACTTTGCTAGACTGCCGTCTGTGTTAAAGTAGCCAGTTTTTTTCGTGCTGTTGTGGTGTTATTTAATTTAAGAAAGATACGACAGGAATAAAAATAAAAATAGAGAAAAAAAATGTAGTGAGAGTGTTGTAGAACTAGTGAATTATTCGTGTAGACACTGTATAATAATTATGTTAGAATGTTGGATAGCCATGCTTCTGATTGATCATATATTGGGTCCATATTTGAGTAATCTTATTGGTAATGAACGATTTTCAGTTGGTGCTGAGTACAGTTCGGAGCTAAGAACATGCAAAATATTATATTCATCAACTTACTGGTTTTTAAACTATTTATATAATATATTCTTTATCTTATATAGAAATATTTAATAACAATTCTTCCTTTTTAAACGAGAGATATAAAAGTGAGCATTAATAATATGTTTAATGGGTCTATACAATCTCTGAGATACGGATTTTTGCTCACACGAGACTCATTGGAGACAAGCTTTCGTAGTCCCCGTGTACACGCCATGTATCAGAAATTCGCGTCTCGCGCCTTACAATGTCAATGGTCCAATATTATTTTCGTCCGTCATTTGAGTGATGTCAAAGTTCAAGGCTTCAATAAAATATGAATATCTCGCTCAATTGGACAGAACAAATTCTCTAAATTACAATGAAGTGTAGGTGGACAACTGTACTTTTTGATCACTAAAGCCAGGAGTGATTTAAAATGAACATTTAAATAATCAATTGCCAAAACAATTTTGAATATTTGGGCTATTCGGTTGGCTCCGCTAAAACGTGTTACATATAATATTGTCCCACCAGCAGAAGTAATTAGCTTACGCCGGTTGCTAAGGCAATATTGTTCGTTTCGAAACCGCGGTCAGTGTTTTTCATTATCATAACCAATTTAACCATTTCAAAATAAATAAATAAATAAAATATTATTATTTATAAGACACGTAATGTATCATGCGAGCAGTGACAACATACTTTTGATAGTTAACGATCGTCTGCGGGTTGCCGACTGTCGCCAAATGTCAAAATGACGCGAAAAACTTAAATAAGTATAGAATATTTTATTATGTACATATGGATCTTCAGTATGTAGTGTCTTAAATCTTATTATAGGTATATAATAAAATAATACACCAATGTAGATTTGTTAATTCACCTGAATGTGATATTTTAATACCGAATTTCAGTTCGTGGTGAAATTTTTTTTTTTAACTCTGCTTTTGATTTATTCGATATAATTATAGTACTGAAATTTAAAGCATCTCTCATCGTCTAGTACTTAACACTGTAATATATATATTGATAGATTTGTGTATACTAAATCAATATTTCCATAAAATATCAACCAAAATTACAATTAGGAAGAGCAGATACAGAGAGTAAACTCTTTTATATAATAAAATAACTTGTATAACTACTTTTGTGCGTTTTCGTCTTATATATTTACATCTACCTCATGACTGCTTACATTATTGGTATTATTATTATTATTTTTTCTCTTTTTTGTTCACTTTTTTATATTTTATATATATATACATTTATAATTATTTTTTTTTCCTCTCTTCTTAAATATTTTCACATTATATGCTATGTATGTATTCGATCTTACTGTGTTTTGCCTTCGATGAGTTTTGGTAAACTAAAATATTATATATATACATATATATATATATATACATATTACCCAAAAACAGGCTTGCCTAATTGGGCAATGCTGTTAAAATCAAAATAAAGTTCAAAATATAAATGGCTTTCTACTTTTTTAACTCATATTTTGAACGATAATGTAAAAGAAGATTATATTCTTTATTTTTTTTGATGTGAAGAAATCAATACATTTTTCCTTGTAAATCCTTTATTTAACGGTCCGTACAAATTGGTTCAGTTCTGCGGCTATATTTACATAAAGATACAATCAAGAGTGATGGCTTTTTGTATTGGAAAAAGGAAACGACTTAAGTAGCTGTTGAAATTGTAATGCGTGTGTGAAACAATGTAGACGAACACTTATTTATTTATTAAAAAATTCAGATATTTTCTGACACAACGATGTTTTTTTATACTGTTACTCTTTTGTTATTTTAACGCAGAATATGTTTTTTTCAGCGAGTTCTCCAGTAAATCTGTCACGAATACTGCGTTATAAATAGCGCGATGGAAAATTTCGTTAACACTTTTGTACAACTCTGACTTTTACTTTTATCGGTAACGAGATCCGTATCAGGCGCAACCAAATTTTTTTTGAAATCGAATCGAGTTTTTAGGAACCTTGCTTACTACGGGCTACCGTCTCAGCTGCTTCCCTAGCAAACTGCGGTGTCTAATTGTGATTTAAGTGTATAATGATAATTTTTTTCTATTTGAATTTATTATTTAAGCAATCATAAGCAAAGTTAACTTTAAAAAAAAGTTAACCCTGGTGTATTAGTATTAATAAAGAGTTTAACATATTTGAAAAATGTTTAATTCCTCGACTGTGCAGTGGTTTGTTTCCCTGCCTGTCACGCGAGAGACTATGTTTCGGTTCTCCTAAAGAGAATTTAAAAAAATAAATAATGGATATCTCAAAGAGACGAAGCTGTTTTTTGTTATATTTAATGAAATTACAGGGAAGTAAGAGTAATTACAGGGCTATTAGATTCTCATTGTGGCATATATGCTGTTTCAAGAAAATGAAATACCAAATTTAGTCCATAGATGGCGATAGTGTGGTAGTAGTAGTATACGAACTGTTTCCTCATATTAACATATATACAACTTCCAAAAATGTAATAGATATGAAGATTGGTTAATGGGTGAGAATGGTAAACGTTATATTTATATAAAGTGATCACTTAAGCCAGCCGAAGACAGGTCGGAAGCCCTGTAATTACCCATACTTTCATATTTTTCCATTAATAAAAATAGCTTCGTATCTATGAGATATCTGATATTTGTTGAATCGCAATAGTATTTATATTTTTCTGTGTATCGACATCGATAGAGCAAATTCCACCCTGTGTTGTTGCGCCGTGAAAGTAGAAGAACAAAAATAGAATCTATTTTTCTTATTGTTTTTGTGAGACTCTATTGATGAACGCTGGAAGTTTAAATGTTATATTTGATGTCCAGATAAATAAATAAAAAAGCTTTATCTCTATGAGATATCTGATATTATTTTAATTATAGCCTTTGTAGGTGAAAATCCAGTAATTGTGTATTCTTGGACATATTCAAATATTGCAAATATTTTATTTTTACTCTATTTATTTAACTGAATTAATAAATTATTTTTTTAAACAATAAAAACATATTATACGCGGGAACGGTATGGTAGTGTGTCTGAGATGTAGACGTAAATTATTTTAGATATTATATTATTCGTAATATTTTGCCGTCCAACTTTTAAATGAAAAATTTTAAGAACTTTCTTCATTAGAAAATTTGATTATTTTTTGAAACTTCTTTCATAGAAAATGCGAACACCTTAGAGAGATAATATCACAGGGTTTTGTACTGCCAATAAGACGGCCCTGGAAAACTATATATTTGACATGACTATATAACTAACAGAAAGCCCGGCATTGTTCGGGCGAAGGGCAACCTTTTAAGTTATATGCTGTTTGCGAATATTTGTGAAATTAAAAAAACCTTATCGTGATAAAGCGACTTGAAACATTTGAGATGTAGATTTATAGACGAGTATAATGAAAAGTGTACGTTGGTTTGTTTGTTTTTATATACAAATTTACAATTTTATTATGAACTTGATGATACTTGGCACACTTGATCTTCAAAACAAGAGGAAGGTCACTGTCTACGTGAAATTTCAAAAAACCACCCCCGTCCCCTTTCCTACCCCTTAAAGCATAATTTAGATACTTTTTGATGAAATTTAGTACACATTGACGTTCAAAATAACAATAAAATTACTACGTACATCTGATTTTGAAAAAAAAAATTACCTCCATCCCTCTAAAATAAGCATTTTCACTCTGCGTATAGTCCGGGTAACGCCGGGTACTTCAGCTAGATAATAATTAACAATAAAGAGGCACCTCAAGATATGTGCGTGGACCAACTTGCATAAGTTCAATAGGACACCTAATGAATTAAGATCCGACTGGAAATAAAAGCTTAAATAAATAAAAGCTCGGGTCGAAAGTACTCAACTAAACTAAAGTAAGACCATAATAGAGTCAACTAAACTAAAGTAAGACCATAATAGATTGGTCACTTACCAATCTATTATGTATGGAACGAAAGTAGACTAAATGCAGTAGAAATGAGATCACTCAGGCGTATGCGTGGCAGATCTATTTATGACAGAGTAAAGAACGAAGAAATAAGGAAAGAATTTAAAGTTGAACTTGGTATAGTGAGTAAGATTAAGAAAGGATCACTAAGGCGGTTTGGTCATATGGAACGGATGAATGAGGAGAGAATAGTAAGAAAGATATGTGACGCGAGTGTTGATGGCACCAATAATAGAGGACGTCCGCGGAAGACACGGCACGACCAGGTAAACCAGATACTCCTGGAGGATAGTCCTGTTAGAAGGCTCAATAATCGGCGAGCTTGTATGAGAAGACGTATGAATGAGAACGAGTGTCAGGACAGAAGACTGTGGCGCTCTATCCTATCTGTCTACCCGAGCGGGAAAACGGCGTGATGGTAAGTTAGTAAGTTATACGTGACCTTTTTCTACCTTATTAATTCCTTCCTCGTGATATTTGATGGGTTTGGTCTAGAAGAAATATTCGCCATCCTGATTGACTTGCTCTTTTGAAGGTTTTTCCATCCAAAAAGTTATGTGAGGAACGGATAAGTTGTCAAGTCTGTCGGGGCAAGGAGTGAGGTGGATGCGGTGCAACATACCATCCAAGCTCAAGAATATTTTCTTAAGTCACCCTTGCTACATGTGATCTGGCATTGTCGTGTACAAGAATAATGTTTTTGCGACTGACGAGTGCAGGATGCATTTTGCGGAGTTTCTCTTGAACTCTTTACAGCTGCTGACAATTTAATTCGTCATTCAATACCTCGACGATCTCACCATACACTGTGTTTGGGACGTATATTTATTTGGTATATAAATATTAATTATTGAACGAAAATAATGCATTGTACCTTCCCACAATACACTGCAATATTATACTAATTTGAGACTTCGCGTCCATACTGTGTTGACGAAATAGTGGGTAAAATATACAGTCCACATTTTGGAGATGTCTGCAGAATCCGGATTATAGTGAGTTCCTATTCCTTCGGTATCCTGAATTCTTCCGGCATATGTTTGCTATCATATCTGGTAGGGAGCACGGTCGGTTATTAGTTATTAGTCCTTTACCGTATACCCAGCACATTTTTCAGCTGTCGCCATAACACTATTGCCTTGATTGAATTCCAAAAACACATAAGGAATATGCACCTTTTGACACCCATTTTAAGGATTAGGAACGTCATTTTAATGTAACGTGTACCACACAAAACAGGTGTCAAAAGACTAACAGAATCTCGTACAAAAACTCGTTTATACCGTTGAGAATAGATTCTACCTACTTGCACTGGAAGTTATTTATGATTCGACCTGATATATATGACTATTAGTTTAATGTGTTAATTGCATAAATACTACCCGCCAACAACTGAAAATTATTTGTAAGTACCTTTTGATTCATTAGTAGACCTACATTCCTCATATCCCGTATTGAATCGACAGTCATTCATTTGCACTGCATTTACCATCTCGCTCATACTGCCTCACGCTGCAACCTACCCCAGGTGCTTGTTGACGGTGCAGGCGCCGCCCTCGCCGCCCGGCCAGGCCAGGGGCGCGGCGAGCGCGATGAGCGCGGCCGCGGCCCACGGCGCGCCCAGCAGCGCGGCACGCGCGCGCGGCCCGCCCAGCACGCGCGCTCGCCGCAGCGGCCGCGACACGCCCAGGTAGCGCTCGCCGGCCAGCGCGCACAGCGACAGGATGCTGGCCGTGCAGCACAGCACGTCCAGGGACGACCACACCAGGCACAGAATGGGGTCTGGAACAATTCATTATTATATTTTTAATAAATATGATGAATTATTTATTACTTTGTTTTGAAAACGATAAAAATAAAGAGTATTTAAAATGTTTAAACAATCATGGTTTTCAGTATTTTCGAATCATTTATTAGAAAATGATCATACTTTTTTATACATATATTATTTGGGATTGTCTGTTTTTCATATTTACACTGTTGGTCTTAATTTGTATAATTTAGAATCATTAGAAATAAGTAAAGCATCTAAAATTACCCAAACTAAACTTTAGAATAATTTGACATATGATTTTAGTTAGTTTATTTAACATCCTGAAGAAGGAAAATGATTTTCCGAAACTGATTAGTGTATTATTTACTAATAAAATTGGTTAGAAACAAAGTAACTAATTATTATTATTAACAGTACGTAATATTATATTCAGATACATATTTAAATATCTGTTAATTATTATAATGAGCTTATATTGTTTAAATAATAACGATGTGTACAATAATTGATCCAGATAGGAGACAACTACATTTTTCTCGGGGTCCTAGAGTGCAACTTGACAAAATTTTGATGGGTTCTATATAATACACATTTGTATTGAGGAGAAGGAGGTCTTTAAAGGGGTGAACGATTGCATAAAAAAAAGACATACAGAAAGACAAAAAAAGGACACCCCTATATCTCTCCTTCATACCACCGCCAAACCCTACGCCGGGTACGATCGCTGTATTTATTTTAAATGACGATTGAAAAATAGTTATTTATTTTTATTATAAAGTGTAACCAGATCGTTATAAAATAAAAAATAAAATAATAATTTCATTAAAATCAAAACAAAAAAAAATTAACAATTCTATTAGATATATGTAGTGCCCCTAAAACGGATTTCGGATAATTTGAGTGAAATATGGAGTATTATAGATTTTTTTGTCAGCTACAGGCAGAAAACATTGTTTCTCACATAATCCACTTATATCCATTGATATTGCATGTTCAAAATCAGGGTTAGTTGCAAAACACCCCAAAGCGAACAGAGTGAAATGAAATCAGCCAATCAAAATGCTTGTTGATGATCACGTGATCTAAAATCCAGTATGGCTGCCAAAATGATGTATACAGAAAAATAAATTACATTACAGAATTGTCTCTTTCAAAATCCTCACAAACATATCAAGTCGTTTTAGGGTATTTTGGAATTAGGCTCTATATATCTGTCAAACGTATCATAAAGATGGATCCGGCTTACAAACCTAAGGATACGTATACACGGATTAAACTTTTGTGTCGATATTCGCGTTAAGGACAGTATAGAAGTTGAGCTTATACGTCAACAGTCTGAAAGTTATGAAATCTTTTCATCGTGTTAACAATTTTTTCAGTGGGTGTAAAAGTCCACATTAAAAATCCCACACGCTGAAATAACACACACCAAAAAGCCCACATGAAAAAGACAAACATGACAAAAAACCAACATGAAAATTTATCATTTAAAAAAGTCTATTTCTCACATAAAAATGACCACATCCAAAGTTGCCCGCACATTAAAATATTCACAAAAAAAAATTCTTATTACATTTTCTTTGATAATATAATATTTTTTAACAACGGTTGAATTAGAAATTTATTGTTTCTTTTTGATTTATGACAGTACTCGTAGCGTTCATTAATTAACTTGTGAACTTCTGAAATTTTCTTCAAATTTCTTCCCAGTTCAAGTGATTACATCTCTAGTACGTGCCTCATAAATCTCTAAGTTCTTATCAGTTTTTCAGGGATTAATAAGATCTTTTAGTCTTATGAATATTATTTTCAACGCTTGATTTTTTCATTTGTTTTTTCATACTCATCTATTTTTGAGTATTCTACTCCGTTAAACATATTTAAAACTATCAAAACTACCCCCTCGCTATATGTAGGTAGTTTTCTTTATCAAGAATTTTTTACGTGTGTATTTTTCTATTTTTCGTATATATAATTATTAATTACTGTTGTCATTTTTGTGGGGAATTATAATGTAATTATTAAGGAAAACAAATTCTTATTGTGAAGTTGTAATTATTCAGAACATAGGTCTGTGATATTTTAAATACTAAATTAATGTATTAATTATAAATATATACATATACATATTTTTGCGTTCCAGGTGAGATCCAGGTTCGAATCCCGGTGACGCAAAAACAATATTTTTCGACAAAATTGATTTTATATGTATATATTTATAATTAATACATTAATTTAGTATTTATAATGTAATTATTTTTTCGGCCAACTTCTTTCTTAGTAATATTTATTTATCAATGCGTCATTTACCCGCAATTGGCAGAGAGGATAGAGCGCCAAACTCATCAGCTCCGACACACAACTCTTCACATTCTTACATTTTCTCATGTACAGGATGAATATTATGTTCCAGGCCGATGTTGTTTTTGAATAACTAGAAAATGGAACACAATTTTTTAATTTGGTTTTTATTTATCGATTATTTGGTTTATTATAATTATGCATGGAATAAAAAATTGGCCAAGTGACCGCCGCCGGCAGCGACACAAATGCGTGCTCTTTTAATTATCCTGTAGCATCGGAATTGGCGAAGACCTTTCCTTTCAAATACCCCCACAGAAAATACTCGCGAGCCATCAAATAGGAGGAGCTATGTATGAGATGGCACCGTCCTGTTGACATCGCATGTGTTGCAGACCCAATCAATCTAATTCGGCCACCAATAATTTCTCCAATATGTGACCATAGCGATCACCATTAATGGTTAAACCACAGGCATTATTATTTGGATAAAATGTTTTAATAACTTCAACATGTTGTTGAGGCATTAGATGTTTCATAATTAATTGTAATCAACTACTCTCCACGACTACCAAATGTCTGCAAATCAAAATGGCGGCCAAACAAAATATTCACCTTTGTTATACATATGCTCGTCAATTGCTGGAGCTTTTTACAGGACCATTAATATTGTTATATCTGGTCACACCATATTGCGAACACCCTATATTTCTGACGTCATCAAAACACGTATCGTATGTCTCTCTTATCAGCAGGGTGCATTCAGTACTTTTATATAAGCCGTACTTAACTAAAATTTCTGCGAAATAAATCAAAATGAAATATTTAACATATTTTATTTTTAATCATTTTTGCGAGTTAATTTAATATACGAACATCATGATATCAAATAGACTAACTAATACCACGTGCAAAATTGTTTTAACGTTTTCAAATTCTTTTTTAAATTTTTTTATTACACGTATACAGGATGTAACAAACCTAGTCCGCAATACTTTATGGGAGGATACCTGACTAAATTACGAGTAGAAAATGTTCAAGTGATATGTGTCTAATCTCAACCATGTCAGAGATATAAGCATTTTAAAACTATAGTAATAATGTGATTATTTAGATCAATTGAAATATTTTATTATTTCCAAATTATATATTGAATACAAAAAAATAAAGCTCATCGAATTTTGAACGGCTAGACAATTTTGTCTGAAGTGCGCAGACTTATATAATATTGTATGAATATTATTGTATTAAATTTTAACAAAATCGTGTTAAACTTTCATACAATAATATTTTTTTAGCAATATTTGAATATGTCCAAGAACACACAATTACTGGATTTTTACCTACAAAGGCACTGTTATTAAACTAATATCAGATATCTCAGAGACGAAGCTATATTTTATTATATTTAATAGAAAATATATGGAAGTATGGGGTAATCAAATTTGGTTCGTAGATGGCGATGGTGTAGAGGTACTCGAAGCGAGTCCACGCATTAACATATATACAACATTAAAAAATTTGATAAAATGTTGAGATGGAAAGGTGAAAATTGGTGAACGTTATATTTGTATAAAGTGATCACTTAAGCCAGCCGAAGACAGGTCGTAAGCCCTGTAATTACCCATACTTCCATATTTTTTCCATTAAATATAATAAAAAATAGCTCTGTCTCTATGAGATATCTGATATATGTTTAATAATATTTTCCGTAACAGTAAGAATTTCCACATATTATTTGAACATTTTCGACTCGTAATCTTTCATCAAGAACAATTTGATATGGTTTTAGTTAGTTTATTTGACATCCTGATGAAGGAAAGGGTATTTTCCAAAACCGGTTGGTGTATTAAATTAACTCGTATATAAGTGGTTAAAAACAAAGTAATTATTAATTGAATATTAAAATAAAAAAAATGTATCTTGTAATATTCTTATCACAATTAATATCATATAATTCATATTTTAATATACCGTTAACATTCTGTCAGATAAATATTTAATTTCTCTTTATTTTTCAAAATATGTAGTATCATCTTTGCATTGAAGTATATTGTAATTGCATATTAGATATCAGGGAAAATGATTATTTTATAAAGCGATTAAATTTATTTAAATTGTATACTTTGCACTGTGCCACTCGCTACTTAACTAAGCGATTTCTAGTTGGGGGGGTGCAGCTAGTAGTCTGTAAGTAAAGCTCAAAAAATGATTTTGAGAGTAATTCATAAGATACCCTTTCGCTATCCTTCAAATGAACTCTTCAAAGAATGTCACGTCCTAGATATCTGTGAAATATACAACGGTCTAAATGCAAAAGAGAAAGATTGCAACCATAGTCTTGCATATTTTTCACGAAAAGTGCAGTTCTGGCTCCACGAAATGGGGAGAAATTACGCCCAAAAACTTTTAAAGGTGTAAACCTGAGAATAAAACTGCTACAACAGTATATTGAAATATCTAATTGCATTTCTTGATTAACTGTTTATATATGTATATTTTGTACAATGATAAATGCACTTTGCTTACTGTTAAACCAAAGTAACACTGTCTGCTATAATACAGTAAACTACTGGTGTAGCAGGCAGGGTACTCAAACATATGTCTTACTTTCTTACTGATATGTTGTATTTACTTTGCCAAATATTATATAAGCGTTTATCTGATATTAGAAATATGACGCAACACTCATAGTAATTAACTAGGTGAAAATGTATACTTAATGAATATTAATTTGGAAGAGTAATACGTCAGACCACTAGACATTATTTATCAATGAAAAAAGTGAACCCAATAAATGTAATATTGTTATTATTTATATAATATATACATGTTATGTTAAAATACGCCTTTTCAAGACAAATCACGAACACAAATGTTCAACAGATTGCAAAGCCGTATAATAACAGGCCGTATAACCATTTACACGGAATAAAAAAAACTATATACAATATATTACATACATACGTTCTGACATTGTATTTAATATCACGGAAGAATGGAAAATAATAGTAAAGATTTTCCTTATATTCTTGATTTGTTCACTTTGTGTCGATACCAAAAAGTCGAACATGACAATTATCGAACACGTCGGGTCCGCGGGATAGCTCGTTACGAGTACCGTATTATAGCCTCGAGCAAGTATTGTTACAATACTGATGAGCGTACTGTTCATAATCAGGTCGGCACATCTTCCGGGCGGGGTAAACCTTTCGGCAATGTGCTGATGGCATCAAACATATCTCCGAACACGTGCTGTAATTAGCATTAACATACGAGCGAAATTTTATATATTTTTTTTACGGTTAAAGCTAATTATTTATAAACATGTATTGCGATTCAATGTTCATAATTATTACGGGGAGACTTTATTTGGCCGTTTGTGGGACAGACCTATTAAAAATTTAATAGATGAAAATTAAATTTTATAAGGAATGTAAAAAGGAAAGAGAGAAAAATAAAATATTAAAATGGTGTAATATAACAATAGTTTGCGTATATTGAATATATCATCTTCATCACCATCGCCAACATCATGGTCATCAACATCGTCATAGTTATCATCGTCATCATCATCGTCATAGTTATCATCGTCATCGTCAGTATCATTATCAACATCATCATCATCATCATCATCATCATCATCATCATCATCATCATCATTCTCATCATCATCGTGATCGTCATCGTCAGTTTTATCGTTATCATCGACATCGTTATCCTCATCATCGTCATCATCATCATCATCATCATCATCATCATCATCATCATCATCATCATCATCATCATCGTCATCATCATCATCATCATTATCGTCATCATCATCATCATCATCATCAAAATCATCATCGTCATAATCATCATCATCATCATCGTCATCATCATCGTCGTCGTCATCATCATCATTTATCTTAAGAGTCTCTACAAGGCAAGAATAATTATATAAATTGATATGTACAGGCTGCCGCATCACAGACCTTCGACTGAAAAACAAAACACCTCCGCACACGTTTGTTTTTAGTTTTGTGATATTTTGAAACTCTGACAGTCTGTGCGCGCATATACCATACTCCAAACCTGGCGAGTAGAGCTTTAGGGTAGGGTGTGTGTAGGCTTCGTCCACCCGACCCCCTCGACCACGGTGATGCAGCACAACGCTTTTCTCCATCACCACCCCTCGCTACACCCATCTGTATCATATATTTTCTCGCAAAAGAACAATTCGAAAGCCTTTTAGTCAGAAGGTTTACTCTGGTGAAGTATATAACGCGGAGAATGCTTTTAACTCTAGAAAGGGTTCCCTCCGGCACGATACTTCTGCCATAATTAATCACCTTCACCTGCCACCTGCAACTGTTACCTCAACTCTTCAACACACTCCTCGCCGACAAAAGAAATGTTTCAAATATTCGCAATTGCGGCACCACAAACTCTTTGATCATACGGTAGTAATCCTCACAAATGACTCTCTGTTAAAAAAAATAGAAAAATTTCCTCAGGACACCCTATACCTTAGAAATAACAAATACGAAAAACAAGTTAATACGCACAGAAATTGCACTTACCGAATTGAAACTCGAATAATTCTCTCGCTGCTGATATTGGAAGCACAGCGACTCCGAGCAGCAGATCCGCGACGGCCAGATTCACGATTAAGAAGTAAGATGGCGTCCTTAGTCTGGCGCTGCTCGCCACGCCGACCACCACCAAAAGGTTTCCCAGGACAGTCAGCGATATCAGCAGCCCCATGGCGATGGCCTTCAAAATCCAAAGGGCGAGGGACGGGTTGAAGATCAGCCACCCATCGTCGGCTGTTATATTAGATGTGGACGAATACTCCGATGTAGCACTCGTGTTATCCAGTGTTTGAAGGTCGCTCCGTGACATGTCTGTCGTGGTGAATTGAAAGCTGCTGAACTCTTCGATGGACTGAAGCATTTTCTTTGATGATCACACTCGCGTTATTATTTTCAGGAAGGTATTATGTGTTTTTTAGACCGATTATTTATTTGAGTCGTTTTATTTCTGTGCTGCCCTGATTTGTAAAAGATTACATTTCTACAATTAAGGACGTTCCCAAAGAGCAGTCGGACTCAATCTTCAAGAAGATTCCCCCGTATGTAAACTACTATAAAAACAGTAGAGGTACAGTGTACTTTTTCGCTTCCGCTCACATGCGCACAAGTTCAAAAATCTCTCACTATTCAAATTATAAAAGGAAACGTCAAAACCATTCAAAAGTAGCTCACTTTTAACATTTTTTATAACAAAACGAATACCGCTTGTTTTAGTTATTTTTACAGAAAGATATTTGTTAAATTTCCAATTAATGTTTCTCAGTTTTCCGAAACAATGGTAAGAAAATGACTATTGCTATTCAATGAAACGTGCGCTACAACACCGATCGGGGTTTGGTTCGTATATTAAATATGCTCATTTTAATAGTCAATATTTACTAATTTACTATCGCAAGCAGTGGCGGGCGGCAACTTTTTGTAAAAAGGATGCTAGATAATAAGTTTATACCTACCATCAAATATACAAATCTATAGACTAGCCCACGAACAAGCATACTGACAAAAATAATATGTCGTTAATAAAAAAAATCCATGACGTACCTGAGTTTTCATTTTCTTAAACTTTACAAATTTCTTAAAACATAAAATGTACCTATGCTATTCTGTGCATTATACCCATAAGCATTAAAGACGTTTTTTGTACGTTGAATGCTGTTAACGAATGCGTGTACAATATTCGGCCTTGACAGGCGTAAGTGAATGCGCATGCGCAAAAATTTCAAACTTGGTGGATACGTAACGAATGATAGAATCCACTGTTGCTGGTATCTGTGTGTTTACGTGATTCATAGATATTACAAAGTTGAGAATGTATATGTATTTCGACTCGCTCCTTGTCGTATTGTGTGTTATGACTGGTCTCTAAAGGACAGGATGAATTTATTTACAGCAGTGGTTTTTGACTCTAGAATACAAGAGATGTGGAGCATCCAAAGCATGTATGAAGTGACCGCGTCTGACCGCAAGGACTATTGAAAACAATTTCTACGTATAAAAGACACTCATAAGTATGCGTATTCAAAGTTTCAAAAGGATTGTAAGAAAAGTGATTTTTTTGGGAACGTCCTTAAATGATAAATGAACTTTTTTTATTTATAAAGTAGCCATTATTCAGAACATAATATTCAGTTCCGTGATAATTAAACTCAAACTGAATGCATTTGGAAAAAAATGCAACGAACCAATCTTTATGGCCCATCTCCACGCCCCCATGAGGTAATAATGCACATTGTAATAGTGTATTGATGTCGCTCTGCGTTTTAATTGGTCGGTGGGCGTGGTTATGGTTTGAAGTTAGTTAAAAACACGGTATTCACAAAAAATATGCACGAAATGTTTGAATTTTGTAAATTAGAAAAGTTGATATAAATTAAATGAATCAATTAGAAAGATATACAGAAAAAATTCTATCTATTGAAAAATATTTAGTCACTACCGGCATTCGAACCTGGACCTCTTCCTATACGGAGAAGCGTGTTCACCATTTCGCTATAGCAATCGAATACACTATCGACAAAATTTTAACTTATATTCTGTAATATTTCAAATCGACACGTCTACCATTCCATTTTTAAAAGCAATCAAATTTATCTCAAATACCTTTGAGTAAAACCCGATATTAAACGCCAGATTAAATAAATTAATAAATTTGGAAACTTTGATGCAATTTATATATTACGAACACATGTTTGCTGTGAAGTTGCATTTTCAGAACATAGTTCTGTTGTATTTTAATACAAATTTAATAGAAACATGTATAGATAAAAATCTATGTATCGAAAAAATATTTATAGAATTATAGGATTCGAACTTGGACGCGTTCTTTATATTTATGTTTACATCTGTTAACTTTTTTAAAGTATTAATGTTTCGCGTCATTTTGACATTTGGCAACAGGCCAGTCGGCAACCCGCAGACGACCGTTAACTATCAAAAGTATGTTATGTCACTGCCCGCACGATACATTACGTGTCTTATAAATAATAATACTTTATTTATTTTGAAATGGTTAAATTGGTTATGATAATGAAAAACACTGACCGCGGTTTCGAAACGAACAATATTGCCTTAGCAACCGGCGTAAGCTAATTACTTCTGCTGGTGGGACAATATTATATGTAACACGTTTTAGCGGAGCCAACCGAATAGCCCAAATTTCTAAATTGTTTTGGCAATTGATTATTTAAATGTTAATTTTAAATCATTCCTGGCTTTAGTGATCAAAAAGTACAGTTGTCCACCTGTACTTCATTGTAATTTAGAGAATTTGTTCTGTCCAATTGAGCGAGATATTAATATTTTATTGAAGCCTTGAACTTTGAAATTACTCAAATGACGGACGAAAGTAATATTGGACCATTGACATTGTAAGGCGCGAGACGCGAATTTCTGATACATGGCGTGTACACGGGGACTACGAAAGCTAAGGCTTGTCTCCAATGAGTCTCATGTGAGCAAAAATCCGTATCTCAGAGATTGTATAGAGCCATTAGACATATTATTAATGCTCGCTTTTTTAAAAGAGGAATTATATATCTTGTTTAAAAAGGGAGATTATTGCAATATTTCTATATAAATATTATTAAGGAGAACATATTCTCATTGTGAAGTTGTAATTATTCAGAACAGACGGTCTGTGATATTTTAAATAATAATTGTATGTATTGATTAGAACATTTAATAAAAATTAATTTTTAATTCTGACGTCTCCTATCGGACTACTCAAAGGCATTCAAATAATGGAATAATAATTTGAAAAGTGTAACATATGGGTTCGAAAATTTGTCGTCAAAAGTACAAGTGTTTGATGTAGCATAGTTGGTTAATGCGCCTTCCCAGTATTGCAAAGAGATCTCCGTAGCAACAACAATATTTTTCGACTTTATATGTATATCTTTCTAATTAGTTAGTTGTTAGTCTTTTTGTATTTTTATATGATTACCAGCATTTGTTTTAACGGATGCATTTGTTGGTTTTTCCATTTTTATAAATATATAACTGCGCACGTACACTATAAAATTCATTTATTATAAGTAAATATTCCTAAAAGCATTGTGTTCCAATAAACGATCTTTTCTTTGTATATCTTTGAATGGTTTTTATATACGGCAGCGGAAACATAAAATATATATCGCAAAAGAGCGGTTGTGTATTTTCCGGCACCATATATTTATTTAATATTTAAATAATACACTTTGCGTGTTTTTGAAACAGGCTGTGACACACATTAATACAATTGTTTTCTCAAATGAAAATGGGTCTACGAGGATTCTGGTCAGACTGTTAATGAATTTTCTACGCGAATGAATTTCAGCGGGCTCAGATTGTTACGTAGGTGTCAACAAAGGAATTTCTCTTCAAATATATTTTAATACAATCAAAATTTGATTACTCGCTGAAGTGTGGCCGGTTGCGTTTGATGGTTTTAAAATAAAGTCGAATTCTCTATTAAGAAATTCTTTTCGAGCGATAACAATTCTTTGAATTAAATTATAAGGCAGTGTTCTGATGTCAAAACCAAACGGCCATTGTGTTTCGATCAATTATTGTTTGGTGTGCTGTAGACGGATGCGTGTTCTTGAAATCTGAATGGTTTGAATACGAAAGCCATGAGTCTATTGTTAGGTGATGTGTGGCTGCAGATCTGCGGATGCTGGAAGTGAATCCGGTAATTGGTTTTCTAATATCCGGTATCCATAACAATACCATGTTCATATCGACTGTGGTGAGACAGATGGGTGTTAACCTTATTTTGAATGGATATACTACAAGCAAATTATGTGCTTCACTTGGAAAGGTGTACAGAAAAAAAAAAAAACAGTATACTGTACATACTTAAACATAGATACGGAATACTTGTCACTTCAATGTTCTTACTATTATTAAATTAAGATCTCGAATCACTAGGCGAGTATCGTAACCACTAGACCACAAAGCAAATGATTTATCCTTTTTTATGGAAAACGTACAGTCAGCTTCGGCGTTACGCACAGGCGGAGCAGGCGCCTGCCTGTGGCGGCCAAATCAAGGGGCGGCCGAAAAATGTATAAAAATTGAAAAACAAAATCCCGAGTTGCAAAACGATAATAGTGTGTCAGGGGCGTGCAGTGCATACAAGCAAAAAAGCTGTGCATTACTAAAAATTTTAGGAAACAAATATAAATTAAATAATTGGATTAACATAAACGGAAACATTTGTTTACAGTTAGCGCCATCTGTGTACCAATAGAGACTTTTATTGCTTAGTTCTAAAAACTACCACGACAATTCACAGCTGTAGCCATGGCGCTCTGGTGCATTCGCCGCATCGAGCTATTCGCATGACTCTGTTTATCTTTAAGCTAGTGAATTACTCAAGTCATATAATTGGCTATTTACTGTATTGAAAATTCCTTTCGGTTGATCCGTTTTGTATGAAGTCGTTACTTATTAGGTTTTTGATTTGGGAAAAACAAAAAGTAATTGGCAGAACTATTTCCATCGCTAACCTTTAATAAAAATAATTATTTCCTTTAGTTATTACGTGAAAATTTTTTAAACAATAAAATAATCATGTTCAGTTATAGAAAATGTTCTTAAAAACATCTATACATTTTTTATATGGATAAGAAGGTATTATTTTACGTTAAAACTTTAACTTTAAAAACACTATTGATAGTATTCTAAAAATACAAATAAATACATGGCAGGGTTGTATAAACAACGAATTCATTTTGTCTAAAGACGTTGGTTAAACGAAAGTTAATTATTCTATATACAACATATATTGTATTACATATATTATGTATGATCATGTAATATAATTGGTAACAGCATAACCTAATTCTATATCTACTGCAATGAACTGAATTTTGTGTATAAGATGTTCTACTTCTAAGAATGTGGAAGAGTACGGACTGCCGGGCCGATCTGGAATGGAATGGATCTGTGTTGGAATGATGTTAGTTCTAATTGGTTAGGACAGTCGATATATCCTTGCATGATAAATGTCTCACTTAAGGATTTTTCATCATTTTCGTCCCCTATTGCTCCAGTCTCAAGTCTTGTGCCGCTTTAGTACTTGTCGACGAATACGTCTTTATTGCCCCAGCTTATTTCAGGGTGACCCACCGGCCAACTTTTCGTTTTTTTTAATTTTAATATTAGAAAATATAATGCATTTTAGAATTATCAGTAGGATATCTATATATTTCATTTAACATTTATTTATTCTCTATGAGAGCAGGACTCGTGTATAGAGAAGGAGTATATACGAGTTAATTTATGTTTCAGTTAATCTGTGTACATATTTTTTTTACTTCAGATATAAATTGATAGTAGTCTGTAGTTGTTCTAATTGTGATGGGAAGGTTGTTTTAAAAAATTTGATGCCTTGATAATTATTGTGATTTTGGGTTGCAGTATATTTTGGTTTTGGAATATCAATTTGGTCTCTAAATCTTGTAGATCGGAATTCGCTTCTAAAGTTTAATTGATTTTTAATTTTAAAAATTTGGATTATTGTATATTTTTGGTATTTTGAAATCTGTGAAAAGTTGTATACTTGGATAGTTTTTTTTTTAGAATAATTTTTATTATAATTTTTTGAGTGATTTCTAATTGTGACATTGAAGTTTTATATGCTCCTCCCCATTTAGTAATACCCTATTGCCAATGTTATTGTACAAGCCTTCTCTTCAGATTTTCCAAAAAGATGGATATTGGTAGTCTCTGGCATTTGCAAGATGTGTCCAAGTTAACTTAATTGATAAATTTTTTTATATGTAGGATTAGGGCCTCCGTACCGAGTGTTTCTCTTATATCGGTACTTTTCAGTCGGTTCAGAAATATCACTCCCGCTACTCCCCTAAAGTAACTAATTTTGAAAGCTTGGATTCTTGATTTTACTCTCTCTCTCTGTGAGGATCCATATTTGATGATCATGTATGTGACGTCAAATTAAATGTTCAATATGGTGTAATTGTAACGCATTCTCCCGGCAAGATTCGAATCCCGGTAGAAACTAAATAATTTTCGATATATTGATTTTTAAATATCAAAGAACAGTGTCCCAAAATTGCAACTTAGCGAAAAAAAAACAATGTGTTAAATATGTGAAGTGGTCGAAGATGCAAGACAGAATACCCAAAAAATTAATTAATAAATAACCATGGAAATTAAACACATGTCAAGAATCAAAAATCAAGAAACTAGATAATTTTTTCTGTTTACTTGACGACTTTTCCATAATTCTGTGATTGTATAAAGTCTATTGTGTATTTGTATTTATATTTAATAATATGTTTTTTTTTAAATATATTACTTTATATTTATATTATCTAAATTAATCTGAGTGTTGTCTCATTAAATACATAGCGGAACGTATCATGTACTGTAAATAAATATAACGTTAGAAAAATACTAAACCAATATTTATATTTTTTATTTATTATCTTTGTTTTATTAACCACTGAATTGAGTTTAAATACATAATAAGATAATAAATAAAAAATATGAATTTTAACCTCAAAGTTAATATTGCTAATTTTAAAAGTAATATCAAAGCAACATTAAAAATATTATAATTTTTTCATTACTAAATCAAGACAAATTAAAAATTGATTCGCTTTATCTCATCACCGGGTTAATCTTATAAAACCTCCAGCGTACATCTCGACGAGCTGATGATGTAGGAAATTAACATAACGCGACCTCGGTACCACAAGGTAGCATCTAGTGTTGGAAAACCGTTATGTGACGATAATTGTTAACAGATTTAACAAAGATTTATAATAAAGATTTAACTTATTAAGGAGAATACATTCTTATTGTGAAGTTCAGAACATAGGTCATGGAATGTATGAATGTAGGAGCAAAAATGGGCGATTTGAATGTATGCTGTTTATTGTACGCCGATGATGCAGTACTAATGGCGAATAATGAACGAGAACTACAGAGTCTAGTGAGTAGAATGTGTATGCAAGAAAAGCGACCTTATCATTAATGTCAACAAGTCGAAAGTGATGGTATTCGAGAAGGAGGAAAGCAAGACACCGTGCTAAATACTTGAAATTGTAATGAATGTTTGGAACAAGTAGATGAGTTTGTGTATTTGGGAAGTATGTTTGATAGAAACGGAAAGGCTGAGAATGCTATCGAAAGGAGGGTGACTGCAGGTAATAAAGTGAACGGCGCTTTGAATGAAATTATATCTAACGGGAATTTGTCAAAAGAATTCTGGTACCGACACAGATGTATGGAATTGAGGCCTGGAGATGGCAGAAAAGGAACGAAAATAGACTGAATGCAGTGGAAATGAGATCACTTAGGTGTATATGTGGCAAATCTATTTATGACAGAGTAAAGAATGAAGAAATAAGGAAAGAATGTAAAGCTGATATTAGTATAGTCAGTAAGATTAAGAAAAAATCACTTAGGTGGTTTGGATATATAGAACGGATGAATGATGAGAGAATGGTAAGAAAGATATATTACGCAAGTGTTGATGGGACCAGAAATAGAGGACGTCCGCGGGAAACTTCATCGCACGATCAGGTAAACCATACAATGGAGAATGGTTCTGTCAGAAGCCTCAACAATCAGCGAGCTTCTATGAAAAGATTTATAAATGTGGATGAGGCAAGAATTGTGTGTCCAGGACAGAAGACTGTGGCGCTCTATCCTCTCTCCCTACCCCCGCGGGGAAACGGCGTGATGGTAAGTAAGTAAATAGGTCTGTGATAATTTTTAAAATACTAATTATTAATTAGAAAGATATGTAATCAATTTTATTGAAAAATAAATTGTTATACAATTAATTTTTATTACTATTGTTAATTCTGGCGTCTGCTATCGGTTTACTCAAAGGTATTTGAGATTCCGTAAAAAAAAAAGTAGATGGCTTTCAAATAATGGAACGGTAGATCTATTCATTTGAAAAATGTAACATGCTGCTTTGAAAATTTGTCGACAAAGGTAGTGTCTGCTGTAGCATAGTTGGATAATACACCTTTCCCGGATTGGAAAGACATCTAGATTCGGATCCCGATAGCAACAATATATATTTTCGATAAAATTGATTATATATGTGTATCTTTTTAATTAATACATTTAATTAGTATTTAAAATGATTTAACTGTTGGAGGTTTACTTTATAGCGCACCAGTGCTCGAAGATTTACAAATAATCAGTTGCCAATCATCAATCAGAATCACAATCACAAACACAATCACAGTAGTAATAATGATTTTAATAACAATTTAAGATTAAGCATTCAAGTTTTGAATTTCAATTTTTCGATTTCATCGCGCAGAGTTTGGTTCATCGTTGATGTGGTGAAATGATAACATAACGACACTATGTATATAATTTAGAGTAATAAAATCAATTATTCGTAATTTTGGACATGTTATATAATGTTCTTTAAATATTAAAAGGGCTACAAAAATAGAACTTTTTTTAAAATTATCTCTTAACTCTCAATATCGAAACATAAAAGTCAATTTTTAGCAAATTATCAGTTGTTAAATTGTTATTAAAACCGTTATTTATACCGTTATAATCCTTATATTATTAAAACCGTTATTTATACCGTCATTATAACCGTTATAATAACGGTTTTAATAACAATTTAACAACTGATAATTTGCTAAAAATTGACATTTATGTTTTGATATTAAGAGTTATGAGATAATTTTAAAAAAAGTTCTATTTTTGTAGCGCTTTTAATATTTAAAGAACATTATATAACATGTCCAAAATTACGAATAATAGACTTTATTACTCTAAATTATATACATAGTGTCGTTATGTTATCATTTCACCACATCAACGATGAACCAAACACTGCGCGATGAAATCGAAAAATTGAAATTGAAAACTTGAAAGCTTGATCTTGTGTAAATGTCAGATGATACCTTGGTGTTCTACGGTCACGATAACGTAATATTATATATTCCTAAGATTTCGACTATAAATAAGTCTCCGTCAGAATTAATATTCATGACGTGTCGAGTTTTATTAAAAGTGTGTACTGCCAAAGACAGGTATGAACTATTAAGTCGTTTCGAAAATAATGGTCGATTTTAACATTTAAATTCAATTAAACATAAGAGAGTAAATAAACTTTATTAATTAAAGCATGAGCCATTTGATTCTATGTATTTTAGTAAAAGAATTACAACCTTATTTATGCATATAGAATATAACTCAATAAAGGAAAGCAATTGCGAGAGGCTCCCCTTTCCACAGGGTCCCAGAATCGCTAAAAAAATGGAAATGAAACTAGGAACAACAGAGAAAGAGAAAATATCGAAATATCCGATTGTGGTTGATTGGCGTCAGACCATAGGTCATTAAGATATAGATGTCTCACAGAGACGAATCTATTACTTTTACATGTGAAGTATGGAAGTCTTGGGCATTACAGGACTTAAGATCTGTCATCGGCTGGCTTAAGTGATCACTTTACACAATGTAACTTTCACATATTTACTACTGTAATGCCCAAGACTTCCATACTTCCCATGTAAAAATAATAGCTTCGTCTCTGTGAGACATCTATATCCTGATGAAAATCCCTTAGGGAATAAATCCCAGTAATTGGTTCCAACAAAGATTTGTCTCATTAGATCAATTCAGGTAACAGGTCTGTTAACATTTTAGAACGCCCCTTTCTATCAAGTCCCTTAAAATCAGTCAGATCCCTACACTATAAATCTGCCCTTGATTACATTCTACGACTTTTTAAAAGAAATTTACTTCTACTTTTTTGTCGTTAAATTTTTTTAAAAGGTGAAAATTAAATATTAATTATATGTATTTAATAATGTTAGTCCTTTTCAATTAATCAGTGTTGGTTGTTTGTCGCGCGTATTCTTCAAATTCGTCCCCATTCACCCCCTTTATCTTGACGACATTCGTCCCCATTCACCCCTTTCATCTTGACGACATTCGTCCCCATTCACCCCCTTCATCTTGACGACAATCGTCCCCAATCACCCCCTTCATCTTGACGACATTCGTCCCCATTCACCCCCTTCATCTTGACGACACACGTCCCCATTCCTAAACATTTTGAACCAACGCCACACGTCTGTTCAGAAGTGGTTCCTTCACACCAGATACACATTCGTGCAACAAAAAAATGTTTTTTAATGCCATCCAATTTTTGAAGGATTAAAGTAACGTTAATTAAATACCTGAAAAAAAAAAAAGTATCTTCCTACCTAAAAAAACTAAGCAAATTCAAAATGATGTAATATTAAAATTGGTCATTATTTACGGAACACCCCAATATTATTAATGCAAATTAATGTAAGCCTTGACTTTTGAATAAAGCCCTACTGAAGGGAAAGCTAATTAATTTTACCTGCTAAACTCTGACCCGTATTTAATATATGCATATAGTACAAGTACAAAGTAAACCATAATTAATCTTATTTTTAATCTAAAATCTTAGTAGTTTACAAGACAAGAAAACTGAAAAAATAAAACGGTTTCTCTAAATGTTAGAATATCTCAACGTATCTATTATATAACCAAAGTGGATTTAGGTAAGATTAGGATATTTTTAAGCCAAAAAAACAAATAAAACATGCAATTTAATTTAATAAATTAGTCATAGCTCATCTTTGTACTGTACTTATGCTACTTCCGAGAGAATCATATTCGTTTACATGCGCTATTAAGGTTTAATATTTCTGCAAAAATTCTCTTTTCTTTATTTTTGAAAGAAACAAACACTACAATAATAATAATCGATACTAACATGATATTTAAAAATAATACCAGTGAAGTTTATTCGGAATTAAACTTTTAAACAAACTGATAAACAAAAAGATTTTTACACTAAAATAAACATAATAAACTAAAAAATAGTATATATTAAAAAAAAACTGTTGAACAAAATAGTGTTTTTGTACTGAACATATAAAGTGGAAAGGGTAAAGATGGGAAGGAAATGGGTCATAATAGATAACTCACCTTTTAATATACTCATAATGGTTTGTCTACACCGGATTTTCTGACAGTATCTAATACAATGATACAAGACATAGGTTGTAATTATGAAATTAACTTGATAATTGAACTGTACTAAAAAAATTATATCTTTTATTTATTATCTTTGTTTAATTAACCACTGAATTGAGTTTAAATACATCTACCGGTTTCGAAAAATACCATTTTTTTCTTCAGGATGTCATAACTAACTAAAACATCCTGAAGAGGAAAATGGTATTTTTCAAAACCGATAGATGTATTTAAACTCAATTCAGTGGTTAATTAAACAAAGATAATAAATAAAAAATATGAATTTTAACCACAAAGTTAATATTGCTAATTTTAAAAGTATTAAAAAAATTATGTTCATCAGTAGAGTATCAACAAATTATCCCCAGGCAAGCGCATGTACCGATCTCCCCCAAATTATTTAAATTAATTTATTTTTATTTTCGTATATTAAAAAGTTATGAATTTGAAATAGTTTAACGTACATATATTTATAACTAATTGACGTCCTTAATTGGTAGAAAATATTGCGCTGTCCTTGCAAATCTTTCGCTAACTTTTTTATCAGAAAAGATTCAGTTATGTAGTTCAGTTCATTTCGCAGCTGATAAATTAACTTCTGTCACAAGCAGTTTAAAAATATAATTTTTTTATTTTAAATGTGGAAAAATATGGTTTTGCCGTGTCGAACAGTGAGAGAAATTAGTTTAAAAAGCGTGCACGCAATGTGACTAAACTTTTACTAGTTTACAATTAGATATCAAGAGTTTAAGCACATTTTAAACAATTATTATGTAGTGCGTTGTGGTCCAAGTTAACCTGTAACATCTTTAAAAATGTTCCTAATTCCGGCCGTTCAGAATATTCTGTGCACAGTTTTCTGGGATAATCAGATATACACAACAAATTGCCCCCCCCCCCCGCCTGGGTCCCGGGCCCCCGAGCGCCTGTCAATTCGGTGGCCACGCCCCTGACTATAATCATACATTTAGAAAAATTTCAATTCTTTTATGATTCTCCGAGATGCTTGAATATTAAAGAAAAATATATTAATATACACTAATTTCATTAAACCTTACATTATAAACCTATAAGTAGACACATTAATATTTTAAATAAATAAATATTTTATTAAGGAGAACACATTCTTATTATGAAGTTGTAATTATTCAGAACATGTCAGTGATTTTTTAAAAATACAAATTAAATTTGAAATATATACATATAAAATCAATTTTATCGAAAAATATTAATTATTTTTTGTCGTCAGTGCACTGTGTTGGTGTAGCATAATCGGTTAATACATTTTCTCCGAATAGGAAGAGATCCAGGTTCGAATCCCAGTAGCAACAAAATATGTATATCTTTCTAATTAATACACTTAATTTGTATTTAAAATCATTTGAGAGAGACGTCGGGGAGTGATCGATGTTCGGTTTTTTTTTAAATAAATGTATAAATATTTCATTATTTATTTTATCTAAACAAAAAAATGTCCATGTAACTGAGGCATGAAACGCGTTTATTAAAATATTGATTATTTAGTCCACTCTTTTAATACGTTGAAAAAATTTTCACACAACTATGTATATAGTCTTATTAAATAAATAACTACATACCATTATACCACATTCTATAGGAGTAGACACATAATAGGTGTAAAAAATATATATACAAACACTCTCTTCTTTTTATATATTCAATATTGTCCTTTCTCCATATTGTAAAATACTGTCCTTTCTTAAAATTAGATCTATTTGTTGGGTCGTACCAGAATATAGTAGATCATCACTTTTTAGATTATAATACATGGAATTGCATAATAAATGTTAATATTACTGTTAAAATAATAAATAATCCCTTAGTGTTAGCTTTAATACAATTTTTAATATGTGATATTTTAATATTATATATATATATATATTTTTTTAATTCTATAAAAGATGATAATTATAATGTTTTACTATTATTATTACGATTTATAAAAATTTATTATCATAAACACTTCTTGAAAAGATATTAATAAAACATGCGATGTTGGATCATAATTTTTTTTAAATATATACGATTACCACGTTTGGACTTATTTTTACAAAACCCGGTCATGTGACCGAAGCGGGAAACTCAACTGGAATGGTTTTAGTTTTTCGTTATGGGGTAGCTAACAGGTGGTGGTTACCGAGTGAGCCAAAAAAAAAATAACCATTGAAGTAGATGTAGAATTTTTACTAAAAAAAAAAATATATAATTTTATTTTAAAATATACTTCAAAAATTAAATATCGATGTGCAAACGAACATTCAAAAAATCGTAGAAAACATTAAAAAGAAAATAAATATTTTTGCTTCATTTTTATTACATATTATTTATAATATATGATAAAAAATATCATTATTTTGTGAGATTTTTAAAATCCGTGGTACTTTAATTTAAGTTAAAATATAGTTACAAATATCTTTGAAATTGATTATCACAAGATTGAGATTGGTAAAAATTTGTTGGTTCCAAAACTATTTAATACAGAGGTGAACACATTTTTGTTATGAAGTTGTATTTTCAGAACATAGTCCTGTGGAATTTTAATACAAATTCAAAATCAACTAGAAAGATATACAGAAAAAATCTATGAATCAAAAAAATATTTGGTAGCTGCGGCGATTCGAACCTGAACTTCTTCCTGTCACGGGAAGCGCGTTCTCCATTTTCGCTATAGCAATCGAATACTTTTTCGATAAATTTGAACTTGTATTCTACAGAATATTACAATATTTCGAATTGTTTGCTTTTTACAAATTGAATAATAGCGAGGGGGGGGGGGTTACACCTTGCATAGTACAATTATTAAACGGATAAATTTCGTTAATAGAGACGAAAATGCGTCACGAAAGTTTTAAAGTCATCTCTGCTGACAATGACTTCGTCCATACATTATTTTTTATCTGTGCGTCCGATGCGACGACAACTGGAGCGCGTGACTTGTAATCCGTATTCCGGTGAACAGATTGACTGAACTCAGTAAGAATACTAAACAAATATTTTTAAAATCATCTGTAACATAGATTTTAGTACTGGTTCATTTTATACCTATAAAAATTATTTAAACTAAAGTAGTGTTCTTATTGAAAACATCCTAATGCAATTTGAAATTAATTCATTTATATAAATACACTTAAATATAATATTCCAGAATCATGGAACTCTGAATACTTGAACCTATTTTTAAAACTATATTTTTAGAGCTACTAAATAAATGTACGTTAATTTCGATAATCTTATTTTTAAAATAGTCGAATACTTTTTTGGTCCACGCGGTATTTGTAAGAGATGCGCGTGCGCGTTGGTTTAACAAGATATTGCAATGCGGTATCCAATATAAGGAATTTATTTTCGTATAATTTTCGCATTCTCTCGTCAAATATTTTTGTAATAAAAAGAATTTTCTTTAACATACTAATATAATATAATATAATAATTATTCAATATAATAATTGCACAAATTGTGAATAAATATATATTTTAGTATCGATATAAAAAAAAATCGTTATTAATATCAAACACCATCTTACAATATGTTATAAATTATATATTCTATTTAAGTTCGAGTTTTAAAAGAAGATAAGATAAAAATGTTTATTAGAATATATTTGAACCGCAGACTGAATAGTCATGAAGTAATGTGTAATATTAATTACGGTACGAGTGGCATTCTACACACATTCATTGTGGAAATATAAATCAGATAGTTTATGACATATTTATACAACAGTAAAAGTATTTACTCTTCGAAAATTAAATTTTTGTGTAAACAAGACGTATTTTTTACATTAATGCATATTATATTTTCAGCGTTTAAATGTTCGTTTCAATCGAGTCATATTTTAAAAAAAGTCGCGGAGCTATTTGATTGCGTAAGCGGTACCAAAATGATCACGTGAGTGACACCAAAATAAAAATATTGAAACAAGGATTTTGCGTTATTTTAATGTCCATATATTTGATTAGAACATATTACTTATAATTAAATTATCTTTTTAGCGTATTCCAAAATTCAGATTTTTTAGTAGTTATTTAAAAATAGGCGTTTAGAGAGAGGCGGGTGCTTTTGTTTCGCGCGTGCCCTAAGGTGTGATATCGGGTGACTACATTTTTCTCAGAGTCCTAGAGTGCAACAGAACAAAATTTAGATGACGTGCAATATAATGTTAAATGTATCGTCGGTGGGGGATGGAGTGAGCAGGGAGAAAAGAGCCCACATTTTGTTTAGGGTCAATGGATAGTATTTAATATAATATGTGCGCATACTAGGCGCCCCTAAAATATATTTGATATATTAAAGATATCAAGTATCGATCTCGGTACCTCTAATATCTTAGCTACTCCTCTAGTAGACAAATATGTACTAATATGTAATAATTTTTATTTTTATTTTACAGTCTGATCATAATATTTTAACGTTAATTTTAGATTCATTAAAAAAAATAGATATTATTAAAGTGCGAGTCCGTAATTCGTTTTCCACGAAGGAGATTATTATTTTTATTTATTTAAATTCATGAATATTATTTTCATATCAGAAAAAAAAAATTATACTATTTTTATGATTTGCAAAATCAACTTTGTTGTTAAAATTTATTTTTTAGATTGTTAACAATTTCGTTTTATTAACCACTTAATGAATTAAAAAACATCTACCGGTTTCGGAAAACACCTTTTCCTTCTTCAGGATATGTCAAAACTAACTAAAAATATAGCATTGTTTTTCTATTTATCCAGAATCTATTTTTAAATTTTTAAAAAAAAAATTTTTTTTTAAATTTTAATTTAAAAAAAAAAAAAAAAAAATTATTTTTTAAAAATTTAAAAATAGATTCTGGATAAATAGAAAAACAATGCTATATTTTTAGTTAGTTTTGACATATCCTGAAGAAGGAAAAGGTGTTTTCCGAAACCGGTAGATGTTTTTTAAACTCAATTGTGGTTATTAAACTAAGATAATAAATAAAATAAAAAATATGAATCTTAACCACCAAGTTAATATTGCTAATTTTAAAAGTATAATAAATATTGTTGCTTTTACTAGAATGTATTTTTAAAAAATTATTGTTTTTTAAAAATAAATTTAGTACCTAATTTAAATTGGTACTTGATGAAACAAAATGACTAGAATAATTTTTAGGAAACTTGTGGTTAAATTTAGTTGGTTGTTTAAAATTTTTTAGTTAGTTAATAATTGTGATGTGAAAAAATGCCACTCTTGACTCACTGGTGTGATTGTGATTGGTATTTGATAATATCAGTGATTGAAAACTGTGACTGTGATTATAGTTTCATTGATAATGCGCGCGCGCTGCACGATATCCCCAGTGCACGAAATAAATAAATAAGCATAATTTTTAGCATATTTGTTGACATTATTAAAACTTAATTTGCGAAAAAAATATATTCAAGCATAAATAATTAATATATATCTAATTTCATATCATCACAACGAGAATGAAAACTCTTGAAAATGTGAGTTTATTTTGTGAGTTTCGAATCAAATTCGTAAAACGTTTTGAAAGAATCTACTAGATGGCGCCGATCGCGAATTATAACGTCATTCCTTCATTAAGACATTCGTCTCAAATACGCGTTTAACAAGCAAAAATATATATTTTATAAAATGAATCACGGTATTCCCAGATATTCAATCATTGTCAGTGAGTGCGACTCAAAGATATCTGTGATTGACTCAAGGTTCGCGATTTTGAGATCATCACTAGTTAATAATATTATTAAATTTCGTGGTTTCGTAGAAAATGATTGTATTTTATTTAATGTTGAGAAAATGTTTTTTTTTTCGAAAACGGTACATATATTTAATACTTTAAGTTGTTCATAATCTAAAAAAAAAAATTTATACACGTGTCCGCAACGTGTAGAAACATAGATTTTTTTTTTGTATTTATTAAAAATTCATCGTCTATTACGTGAATATTACGATTTTACAAAACAGAAAATATATTCTGTCATTACTGTATTGAAATATTCCGAATACTGATAAATATATATACCTTTGATAAATAATTGAGTCGTGAAAAGTTCTAAACACCGCGGGAAACTTCTCACACGAGATTGAAATGTTATCAAATGTCTCTCAAAGGAAAATGTATTTCAAATTGGGCTTATTTCATGTCTGCTATTTTATATACTTAATTTTTTTCCGCTACAGAAATCTTTCTAAAGCCTCTTGAACCATTATCAGCTAGTGAAAACTTTTTTTTTCATGTTAAATATTTATTGATCGATGTGATTATAATTACAGGTCGATTTTATACTCTTGGCACTGTACAGTCGGCCAATGACGAATATGTTGTTATAACTATGTAGACTGTCGTGCAGTTTGACAAAAAATAAAATTATAATGTGTATATATAAAAAAAAATACAACACCAACTGAGCACGTCATCACACCACATCTAAATCATCCCCCATGGCCCGTCCCCCTCATTTAAAATTGAATGTTTCAATACTTTAAAATTATTTCATCTAAGCCCTCTTTTTTATACGTATAATTTCAAACAGTTTTCTTTATCAAAATTGTGACTCGTCGCTTTTGTGTGTGTTAAGTGCTTTCACGAATCGGCAGATAAATATGTCCCTTTCTAAAAGGAAGTATTATGGTATTATTTATTAAGTTAAAATGAAAAAAAACCTATATAAATGTGATTTTTTTTAAATATTTTTTTCTAAAAATATCCTTTCGTTTATATGTCGTTATTGCACCTAGTTCTACAAATATTATTCTGGATGAATGTTGGTGAATATACATATGTAAAGACATGCTAGTTTCGTATTTCGTATTCAGAACTCGCCGCTGAATAATTCAAAGCTCTTTTCAGCTGACCTTTACCGCTGAACGGTTTTATTGACTCGGGATCTCATCCTCGCGAGCTACATCCTCATGGTTTCCCACACTCCTATATATTATATAATGTATAATATATAAATAAATTTTTTTCAAAACTTTAAATAAAACGGATGAATATTATGTTCCAGGCCGATTTTGTTTGACAACCATTTTCGTTTGGCATACATTTGTTAGTTCGTATTTAGTATTCATAGAAAGTAGTCAATTTCAATTTATTATAGAGTATTAAACACCTAAAAAATTTGTTGAAGTTATTAAAATATTTTATCTAAATAATAATAGCAACGCCGTAAACATCAATGGTGATCACTATCGTTACATTTTGAAAAACTTGTTGGTGACCGAATTGAATCGATTCGGCCTACAACACGTGTGGTTTCAACAGGACAATGCCACCTCATACACAGCCCGAGCTACGCTTGAAATATTGCGAGAAATTTTTTGGCCTCCTCCATCGCCTCACATGACGGCTCCCGACTATTTTCTATGGATCTACGCCAATAAGCCAATGAAAGAAAAGGTCTACGCCAATAAGCCATAACAATTCCGATGCTTCAAAACGTGTTCTATTGCAAGCATTTTTTTATTCTTTAAAATACATAAGCTGACAAATAATAAATCTTGGCATGGAGGTGAGGAAGTCGTCAAGTTAATATTAAAGAGAATTCTCACAGATTGTTGAATAGAGAGCGGAAAATATGATGAAGAGAGATCAGGAGAATATGGTGGATGTGGACTGACGCCCCAATCGAGCTCCGTAATAGCCGCTTTTGTAATGTTACGAATGCAAATAGTCAGATGTGTTCTCGATATTATTTTATGGAGTAGAAGCATGGACGCTTATCGGAGAAATGATAAGGCGACTTGAAGTACTTGAGATGTGAATCTCAATGAAGTGAAGAATGCTCAAAATTAGCTCGATGTACAGAATTACGAATTTACGTATTTAAAATAATAAAAATCCGAAAACTTCAATATGCTAGATGTCAGGGCCCTGGAAGAAGGAAAACATCATGGCTGAATAACCTGAGGCAATGGTTTGATCAGTCTACTGTGGAGCATTGACCGAAGTGATGATAGCCAACGGATAGCGTACAAGAAGATAAAGTAATGTGACCGGTTTGCGGATTAGATTAGATTAGATTAATATTCGTTGTAATTCATTGTAAATGGTTATGGCGGTCTCCGATGCTATAACTATGTCGAAAATGCAAATTTAAAATTTTATATATTTAAAAAAATTACTGCCACGCGTAAAATACACGCGAAATTCTACAGTTGACCTGTTTATTATTTACGATACTTTACGACCCTACTTCTACATATAGAGGATTTATGTGTCTTGGACACGTCTTGCGAACGTATCTTGTCGGCTGGAGGGTGAGTATTAACAAATCAGTATCGCCATTTCGAGACTTTGGACCCCCGCCCCTCCATGACGATGGAGATCTTTAGGAGGGCTTTCAGCACTTTGGTACGAAAATGTAAACGCTAACAATATAATATGCATTAATGTAAAAAATACGTCTTGTTTACGTAAATAGTAAATACTTTTACTATTGCATAAATGTGTCATAAACAATCGGATTTATGTTTCCACAAATAATGTTTGTAGAATGCCCCTCGTCCCGCAACTAATGTTCCAAACCCCTCTCCTACATGTACACTTTATTTTATATCTATTCATTTACTGGCCTGTGATACAAACAATAATATGACCGCATTAAAATGACGTATATATATATATATATATATATATATATATATGTTTGTTTTGTACAAATAATAAAAATATATACTCCTACGTGTACCTGAAGGGGTTGACTTTTTCATCCATGATCAGCTCTCAATGGGCTTAAGATGTGAATTTACGACTGAATCGTAATGCTGGAACCGGGTTTGTAAATTCTCCACTTCATTTGCAGGCAGGATGTTTGGTTTTTCAAATAAGACATCTTTTTTTTTTAATATCTGTTATGATTTTGGTTTACGAAGTTACCAAAAGGAGCCAAAATAAATAATGAATGAAAATAACATTTAGATTAATATTTTGTCAAATAAATGCTCTGCGATGTTAATAATTGTCTTGCTTTAAATTGTCGCGAACACAATCCCTTCTTTCCGTCACCTCAAACTGTTCATTTTGATTTTATCATGACTTTGCCACGTGACATAATTTTGATTTTATCATGACTTTCTCACATGACATAATTTTGATTTTACTATGACTTTATCACATGACATAATTTTGATTTTATCGTGACTTTGCCAAGTGACATAATTTTGATTTTATCATGACTTTGTCACGTGACATAATTTTGATTTTATCATGAATTTGCCACGTGACATAATTTTGATTTTATCATGACTTTGTCACGTAACATAATTTTGATTTTATCATGACTTTGTCACGTGACATAATTTTGATTTTATCATGACTTTGTCACGTGACATAATATTGATTTTACTATGACTTTGTCACGTGACATAATTTTGATTTTATCATGACTTTGTCACGTGTGATAATTTTGATTTTACTATGACTTTATCACGTGACATAATTTTGATTTTATCATGACTTTGGCAAGTGACATAATTTTGATTTTACTATGACTTTGTCACGTGACATAATTATGATTTTATCATGACTTTATCACGTGACAAAATTTTGATTTTATCATGACTTTGTCACGTGACATAATTTTCATTTTACTATGACTTTATCACGTGACATAATTTTGATTTTATCATGACTTTGTCACGTGACATAATTTTGATTTTACTACGACTTTGTCACGTGACATAATTTTGATTTTATCATGACTTTGTCACGTAACATAATTTTGATTTTATCATGACTTTGTCACGTGACATAATTTTGATTTTATCATGACTTTGTCACGTGACATAATTTTGATTTCACTATGACTTTATCACGTGACATAATTCTGATTTTATCATGACTTTGTCACGTAACATAATTTTGATTTTACTATGACTTTATCACGTGACAAAATTTTGATTTTATCATGACTTTGTCACGTGACATAATTCTGATTTTATCATGACTTTGTCACGTAACATAATTTTGATTTTATCATGACTTGGCCACGTGACATAATTTTGATTTTATCATGACTTTGTCACGTGACAAAATTTTGATTTTACTATGACTTTATCACGTGACATAATTTTGATTTAATCATGAGTGTCACGTGACATAATTTTGATTTTATCATGACTTTGTCACGTGACATAATTTGGATTTTACTATGACTTTATCACGTGACATAATTTTGATGTTACTATGACTTTATCACGTGACATAATTTTGATTTTATCATGACTTTGTCACGTGACATAATTTTAATTTTTCTATGACTTTATCACGTGACAAAATTTTGATTTTATCATGACATTGTCACGTGATATAATTTTGATTTTATCATGACTTTGTCACGTGACATAATTTTGATTTTATCATGGCTTTGTCACGTGACATAATTTGGATTTTACTATGACTTTATCACGTGACATACTTTTGATTTTACTATGACTTTATCACGTGACATAATTTTGATTTTATCATGACTTTGTCACGTGACATAATTTTAATTTTTCTATAACTTTATCACGTGACAAAATTTTGATTTTATCATGACATTGTCACGTGACATAATTATGATTTTATCATGACTTTGTCACGTGACATAATTTTGATTTTATCATGACTTTGTCACGTGACATAATTTTGATTTTACTATGACTTTGTCACGTGACATTATTTTGATTTTATCATGACTTTGTCACGTGACATAATTTTGATTTTATCATGACTTTGTCACGTGACATAATTTTGATTTTATCATGACTTTGTCACGTGACATAATTTTAATTTTTCTATAACTTTATCACGTGACAAAATTTTGATTTTATCATGACATTGTCACGTGACATAATTATGATTTTATCATGACTTTGTCACGTGACATAATTTTGATTTTATCATGACTTTGTCACGTGACATAATTTTGATTTTACTATGACTTTGTCACGTGACATTATTTTGATTTTATCATGACTTTGTCACGTGACATAATTTTGATTTTATCATGACTTTGTCACGTGACATAATTTGGATTTTATCATGACTTTGTCACGTGACATAATTTTGATTTTATTATGACTTTGTCACGTGACATACTTTTGATTTTATAATGACTTTGTCACGTGACATAATTTTGATTTTATCATGACTTTGTCACGTGACATACTTTTGATTTTATCATGACTTTGTCACGTGACATACTTTTGATTTTATAATGACTTTGTCACGTGACATAATTTTGATTTTATCATGACTTTGTCACGTGACATAATTTTGATTTTATCATGACTTTGTCACGTGACATTATTTTGATTTTATCATGACTTTGTCACGTGACATAATTTTGATTTTATCATGACTTTGTCACGTGACATAATTTTGATTTTACTATGACTTTGTCACGTGACATAATTTTGATTTTATCATGACTTTTGTCACGTGACATAATTTTGATTTTATTATGACTTTGTCACGTGACATACTTTTGATTTTATAATGACTTTGTCACGTGACATAATTTTGATTTTATCATGACTTTGTCACGTGACATACTTTTGATTTTATAATGACTTTGTCACGTGACATAATTTTGATTTTATCATGACTTTGTCACGTGACATAATTTTGATTTTATCATGACTTTGTCACGTGACATTATTTTGATTTTATCATGACTTTGTCACGTGACATAATTTTGATTTTATCATGACTTTGTCACGTGACATAATTTAGATTTTACTATGACTTTATCACGTGACATAATTTTGATTTTATCATGACTTTGTCACGTGACATAATTTTGATTTTATCATGACTTTGTCACGTGACATAATTTGGATTTTACTATGACTTTATCACGTGACATAATTTTGATTTTACTATGACTTTGTCACGTGACATAATTTGGATTTTACTATGACTTTATCACGTGACATAATTTTGATTTTACTACGACTTTGTCACGTGACATAATTTTGATTTTATCATGACTTTGTCACGTAACATAATTTTGATTTTATCATGACTTTGTCACGTGACATAATTTTCATTTTACTATGACTTTATCACGCGACATAATTTTGATTTTATCATGACTTTGTCGCGTGACATAATTTTGATTTAACTATGACTTTATCACGTGACATAACTTTGATTTTATCATGACTTTGCCACGTGACATAATTATGATTTTATCATGACTTTGTCACGTGACATAATTTTTATTTTACTATGACTTTATCACGTGACATAATTTTGATTTTATCATGACTTTGTCACGTGACATAATTTTAATTTTTCTATGACTTTATCACGTGACAAAATTTTGATTTTATCATGACATTGTCACGTGACATAATTTTGATTTTATTATAACTTTGTCACGTGACATAATTTGGATTTTACTATGACTTTATCACGTGACATAATTTTGATTTTATCATGACTTTGTCACGTGACATACTTTTGATTTTATTATGACTTTGTCACGTGACATAATTTTGATTTTATCATGACTTTGTCACGTGACATAATTTTAATTTTTCTACGACTTTATCACGTGACAAAATTTTGATTTTATCATGACATTGTCAGGTGACATAATTATGATTTTATCATGACTTTGTCACGTGACATAATTTTGATTTATCATGACTTTGTCACGTGACATAATTTTGATTTTACTATGACTTTGTCACGTGACATAATTTGGATTTTACTGTGACTTTATCACGTGACATAATTTTGATTTTACTATGACTTTATCACGTGACATAATTTTGATTTTATCATGACTTTGTCACGTGACATACTTTTGATTTTACTATGACTTTATCACGTGACATAATTTTGATTTTATCATGACTTTGTCACGTGACATAATTTTAATTTTTCTATGACTTTATCACGTGACAAAATTTTGATTTTATCATGACATTGTCACGTGACATAATTATGATTTTATCATGACTTTGTCACGTGACATAATTTTGATTTTATCATGACTTTGTCACGTGACATACTTTTGATTTTATAATGACTTTGTCACGTGACATAATTTTGATTTTATCATGACTTTGTCACGTGACATACTTTTGATTTTATAATGACTTTGTCACGTGACATAATTTTGATTTTATCATGACTTTGTCACGTGACATAATTTTGATTTTATCATGACTTTGTCACGTGACATAATTTGGAATTTACTATGAATTTATCACGTGACATAATTTTGATTTTACTATGACTTTATCACGTGACATAATTTTGATTTTATCATGACTTTGTCACGTGACATACTTTTGATTTTACTATGACTTTATCACGTGACATAATTTTGATTTTATGATGACTTTGTCACGTGACATAATTTGGATTTTACTATGACTTTATCACGTGACATAATTTTGATTTTATCATGACTTTGTCACGTGACATAATTTTCATTTTACTATGACTTTGTCACGTGACATAATTTTGTTTTTATAATGACTTTGTCACGTGACATAATTTTGATTTTATCATGACTTTGTCACGTGACATTATTTTCATTTTATCATGACTTTGTCACGTGACATTATTTGGATTTTACTATGACTTTATCACGTGACATAATTTTGATTTTACTATGACTTTATCACGTGACATAATTTTGATTTTATCATGACTTTGTTACGTGACATACTTTTGATTTTACTATGACTTTATCACGTGACATAATTTTGATTTTATCATGACTTTGTCACGTGACATAATTTTAATTTTTCTATGACTTTATCACGTGACAAAATTTTGATTTTATCATGACATTGTCACGTGACATAATTTTGATTTTATCATGACTTTGTCACGTAACATAATTTTTATTTTATCATGATTTTGTCACGTGACATAATTTTGATTTTACTATGACTTTATCACGTGACATAATTTTGATTTTACTATGACTTTATCACGTGACAAAATTTTGATTTTATCATGACATTGTCACGTGACATAATTTTGATTTTATCATGACTTTGTCACGTGACATGATTTTGATTTTATCATGACTTTGTCACGTGACATAATTTAGATTTTACTATGACTTTATCACGTGACATATTTTTGATTTTATCATGATTTTGTCACGTGACATAAGTTTGATTTTACTATGACTTTATCACGTGACATCATTTTGATTTTACTATGACTTTATCACGTGACAAAATTTTGATTTTATCATGACATTGTCACGTGACATAATTTTGATTTTATCATGACTTTGTCACGTGACATAATTTTAATTTTTCTATGACTTTATCACGTGACAAAATTTTGATTTTATCATGACATTGTCACGTGACATAATTTTGATTTTATCATGACTTTGTCACGTGACATGATTTTGATTTTATCATGACTTTGTCACGTGACATAATTTAGATTTTACTATGACTTTATCACGTGACATAATTTTGATTTTATCATGACTGTCAGCTGACATAATTTTGATTTTATTATGACTTTGTCACGTAACATAATTTTTATTTAATCATGACTTTGTTACGTGACATACTTTTGATTTAACTATGACTTTATCACGTGACATAATTTTGATTTTATCATGACTTTGTCACGTGACATAATTTTAATTTTTCTATGACTTTATCACGTGACAAAATTTTGATTTTATCATGACATTGTCACGTGACATAATTTTGATTTTATCATGACTTTGTCACGTAACATAATTTTTATTTTATCATGATTTTGTCACGTGACATAATTTTGATTTTACTATAACTTTATCACGTGACATAATTTTGATTTTACTATGACTTTATCACGTGACAAAATTTTGATTTTATCATGACATTGTCACGTGACATAATTTTGATTTTATCATGACTTTGTCACGTGACATGATTTTGATTTTATCATGACTTTGTCACGTGACATAATTTTGATTTTACTATGACTTTGTCACGTGACATTATTTTGATTTTATCATGACTTTGTCACGTGACATAATTTTGATTTTATCATGACTTTGTCACGTGACATAATTTGGATTTTACTATGACTTTATCACGTGACATAATTTTGATTTTACTATGACTTTATCACGTGACATAATTTTGATTTTATCATGACTTTGTCACGTGACATACTTTTGATTTTACTATGACTTTATCACGTGACATAATTTTGATTTTATCATGACCTTGTCACGTGACATAATTTTAATTTTTCTATGACTTTATCACGTGACAAAATTTTGATTTTATCATGACATTGTCACGTGACACAATTATGATTTTATCATGACTTTGTCACGTGACATAATTTTTATTTTATCATGACTTTGTCACGTGACATAATTTTGATTTTATCATGACTTTGTCACGTGACATAATTTTGATTTTATTATGACTTTGTCACGTGACATACTTTTGATTTTATAATGACTTTGTCACGTGACATAATTTAGATTTTACTATGACTTTATCACGTGACATACTTTTGATTTTATAATGACTTTGTCACGTGACATAATTTTGATTTTATCATGACTTTGTCACGTAACATAATCTTTATTTTATCATGACTTTGTTACGTGACATACTTTTGATTTAACTATGACTTTATCACGTGACATAATTTTGATTTTATCATGACTTTGTCACGTGACATAATTTTAATTTTTCTATGACTTTATCACGTGACAAAATTTTGATTTTATCATGACATTGTCACGTGACATAATTTTGATTTTACTATAACTTTATCACGTGACATAATTTTGATTTTACTATGACTTTATCACGTGACAAAATTTTGATTTTATCATGACATTGTCACGTGACATAATTTTGATTTTATCATGACTTTGTCACGTGACATGATTTTGATTTTATCATGACTTTGTCACGTGACATAATTTTGATTTTACTATGACTTTGTCACGTGACATTATTTTGATTTTATCATGACTTTGTCACGTGACATAATTTTGATTTTATCATGACTTTGTCACGTGACATAATTTGGATTTTACTATGACTTTATCACGTGACATAATTTTGATTTTACTATGACTTTATCACGTGACATAATTTTGATTTTATCATGACTTTGTCACGTGACATACTTTTGATTTTACTATGACTTTATCACGTGACATAATTTTGATTTTATCATGACCTTGTCACGTGACATAATTTTAATTTTTCTATGACTTTATCACGTGACAAAATTTTGATTTTATCATGACATTGTCACGTGACACAATTATGATTTTATCATGACTTTGTCACGTGACATAATTTTTATTTTATCATGACTTTGTCACGTGACATAATTTTGATTTTATCATGACTTTGTCACGTGACATAATTTTGATTTTATTATGACTTTGTCACGTGACATACTTTTGATTTTATAATGACTTTGTCACGTGACATAATTTAGATTTTACTATGACTTTATCACGTGACATACTTTTGATTTTATAATGACTTTGTCACGTGACATAATTTTGATTTTATCATGACTTTGTCACGTGACATAATTTTGATTTTATCATGACTTTGTCACGTGACATAATTTTGATTTTACTATGACTTTATCACGTGACATAATTTTGATTTTATCATGACTTTGTCACGTGACATAATTTTGATTTTATCATGACTTTGTCACGTGACATAATTTGGATTTTACTATGACTTTATCACGTGACATAATTTTGATTTTACTATGACTTTGTCACGTGACATAATTTGGATTTTACTATGACTTTATCACGTGACATAATTTTGATTTTACTATGACTTTATCACGTGACATAATTTTGATTTTATCATGACTTTGTCACGTGACATACTTTTGATTTTACTATGACTTTATCAGGTGACATAATTTTGATTTTATCATGACTTTGTCACGTGACATAATTTTGATTTTACTATGACTTTATCACGTGACATAATTTTGATTTTATCATGAGTTTGCCACGTGACATAATTATGATTTTATCATGACTTTGTCACGTGACATAATTTTGATTTTATCATGACTTTGTCACGTGACATAATTTTGATTTTATTATGACTTTGTCACGTGACATACTTTTGATTTTATAATGACTTTGTCACGTGACATAATTTTGATTTTATCATGACTTTGTCACGTGACATACTTTTAATTTTATAATGACTTTGTCACGTGACATAATTTTGATTTTATCATGACTTTGTCACGTGACATAATTTTGATTTTATCATGACTTTGTCACGTGACATAATTTAGATTTTACTATGACTTTATCACGTGACATAATTTTGATTTTATCATGACTTTGTCACGTGACATAATTTTGATTTAACTATGACTTTATCACGTGACATAACTTTGATTTTATCATGACTTTGCCACGTGACATAATTATGATTTTATCATGACTTTGTCACGTGACATAATTTTGATTTTACTATGACTTTATCACGTGACATAATTTTGATTTTATCATGACTTTGTCACGTGACATAATTTTAATTTTTCTATGACTTTATCACGTGACAAAATTTTGATTTTATCATGACATTGTCACGTGACATAATTTTGATTTTATTATGACTTTGTCACGTGACATAATTTGGATTTTACTATGACTTTATCACGTGACATAATTTTGATTTTATCATGACTTTGTCACGTGACATACTTTTGATTTTATTATGACTTTGTCACGTGACATAATTTTGATTTTATCATGACTTTGTCACGTGACATAATTTTAATTTTTCTACGACTTTATCACGTGACAAAATTTTGATTTTATCATGACATTGTCAGGTGACATAATTATGATTTTATCATGACTTTGTCACGTGACATAATTTTGATTTTATCATGACTTTGTCACGTGACATAATTTTGATTTTACTATGACTTTGTCACGTGACATAATTTGGATTTTACTGTGACTTTATCACGTGACATAATTTTGATTTTACTATGACTTTATCACGTGACATAATTTTGATTTTATCATGACTTTGTCACGTGACATACTTTTGATTTTACTATGACTTTATCACGTGACATAATTTTGATTTTATCATGACTTTGTCACGTGACATAATTTTGATTTAACTATGAATTTATCACGTGACATAATTTTGATTTTATCATGACTTTGCCACGTGACATAATAATGATTTTATCATGACTTTGTCACGTGACATAATTTTGATTTTATCATGACTTTGTCACGTGACATAATTAAGATTTTACTATGACTTTATCACGTGACATAATTTTGATTTTATCATGACTTTGTCACGTGACATAACTTTGATTTTACTATGACTTTGTCACGTGACATTATTTTGATTTTATCATGACTTTGTCACGTGACATAATTTGGATTTTACTATGACTTTATCACGTGACATAATTTTGATTTTATCATGACTTTGTCACGTGACATAATTTTGATTTTATCATGACTTTGTCACGTGACATAATTTGGATTTTACTATGACATTATCACGTGACCTAATTTTGATTTTACTATGACTTTATCACGTGACATAATTTTGATTTTATCATGACTTTGTCACGTGACATACTTTTGATTTTATTATGACTTTGTCACGTGACATAATTTTGATTTTATCATGACTTTGTCACGTGACATAATTTTAATTTTTCTACGACTTTATCACGTGACAAAATTTTGATTTTATCATGACATTGTCAGGTGACATAATTATGATTTTATCATGACTTTGTCACGTGACATAATTTTGATTTTATCATGACTTTGTCACGTGACATAATTTTGATTTTACTATGACTTTGTCACGTGACATAATTTGGATTTTACTGTGACTTTATCACGTGACATAATTTTGATTTTACTATGACTTTATCACGTGACATAATTTTGATTTTATCATGACTTTGTCACGTGACATACTTTTGATTTTACTATGACTTTATCACGTGACATAATTTTGATTTTATCATGACTTTGTCACGTGACATAATTTTGATTTAACTATGAATTTATCACGTGACATAATTTTGATTTTATCATGACTTTGCCACGTGACATAATAATGATTTTATCATGACTTTGTCACGTGACATAATTTTGATTTTATCATGACTTTGTCACGTGACATAATTAAGATTTTACTATGACTTTATCACGTGACATAATTTTGATTTTATCATGACTTTGTCACGTGACATAACTTTGATTTTACTATGACTTTGTCACGTGACATTATTTTGATTTTATCATGACTTTGTCACGTGACATAATTTGGATTTTACTATGACTTTATCACGTGACATAATTTTGATTTTATCATGACTTTGTCACGTGACATACTTTTGATTTTATTATGACTTTGTCACGTGACATAATTTTGATTTTATCATGACTTTGTCACGTGACATAATTTTAATTTTTCTACGACTTTATCACGTGACATAATTATGATTTTATCATGACTTTGTCACGTGACATAATTTTGATTTTATCATGACTTTGTCACGTGACATAATTTTGATTTTACTATGACTTTGTCACGTGACATAATTTGGATTTTACTGTGACTTTATCACGTGACATAATTTTGATTTTACTATGACTTTATCACGTGACATAATTTTGATTTTATCATGACTTTGTCACGTGACATACTTTTGATTTTACTATGACTTTATCACGTGACATAATTTTGATTTTATCATGACTTTGTCACGTGACATAATTTTGATTTAACTATGAATTTATCACGTGACATAATTTTGATTTTATCATGACTTTGCCACGTGACATAATAATGATTTTATCATGACTTTGTCACGTGACATAATTTTGATTTTATCATGACTTTGTCACGTGACATAATTTAGATTTTACTATGACTTTATCACGTGACATAATTTTGATTTTATCATGACTTTGTCACGTGACATAACTTTGATTTTACTATGACTTTGTCACGTGACATTATTTTGATTTTATCATGACTTTGTCACGTGACATAATTTGGATTTTACTATGACTTTATCACGTGACATAATTTTGATTTTATCATGACTTTGTCACGTGACATAATTTTGATTTTATCATGACTTTGTCACGTGACATAATTTGGATTTTACTATGACATTATCACGTGACCTAATTTTGATTTTACTATGACTTTATCACGTGACATAATTTTGATTTTATCATGACTTTGTCACGTGACATACTTTTGATTTTATTATGACTTTGTCACGTGACATAATTTTGATTTTATCATGACTTTGTCACGTGACATAATTTTAATTTTTCTACGACTTTATCACGTGACAAAATTTTGATTTTATCATGACATTGTCAGGTGACATAATTATGATTTTATCATGACTTTGTCACGTGACATAATTTTGATTTTATCATGACTTTGTCACGTGACATAATTTTGATTTTACTATGACTTTGTCACGTGACATAATTTGGATTTTACTGTGACTTTATCACGTGACATAATTTTGATTTTACTATGACTTTATCACGTGACATAATTTTGATTTTATCATGACTTTGTCACGTGACATACTTTTGATTTTACTATGACTTTATCACGTGACATAATTTTGATTTTATCATGACTTTGTCACGTGACATAATTTTGATTTAACTATGAATTTATCACGTGACATAATTTTGATTTTATCATGACTTTGCCACGTGACATAATAATGATTTTATCATGACTTTGTCACGTGACATAATTTTGATTTTATCATGACTTTGTCACGTGACATAATTAAGATTTTACTATGACTTTATCACGTGACATAATTTTGATTTTATCATGACTTTGTCACGTGACATAACTTTGATTTTACTATGACTTTGTCACGTGACATTATTTTGATTTTATCATGACTTTGTCACGTGACATAATTTGGATTTTACTATGACTTTATCACGTGACATAATTTTGATTTTATCATGACTTTGTCACGTGACATAATTTTGATTTTATCATGACTTTGTCACGTGACATAATTTGGATTTTACTATGACATTATCACGTGACCTAATTTTGATTTTACTATGACTTTATCACGTGACATAATTTTGATTTTTTTATGACTTTGTCACGTGACATACTTTTGATTTTACTATGACTTTATCACGTGACATAATTTTGATTTTATTATGACTTTGCCACGTGACATAATTATGATTTTATCATGACTTTGTCACGTGACATAATTTTGATTTTATCATGACTTTGTCACGTGACATAATTTGGATTTTACTATGACTTTATCACGTGACATAATTTTGATTTTACTATGACTTTATCACGTGACATAATTTTGATTTTATCATGACTTTGTCACGTGAAATACTTTTGATTTTACTATGACTTTATCATGTGACATATTTTTGATTTTATCATGACTTTGTCACGTGACATAATTTTGATTTAACTATGACTTTATCACGTGACATAATTTTGATTTTATTATGACTTTGCCACGTGACATAATTATGATTTTATCATGACTTTGTCACGTGACATAATTTTGATTTTATCATGACTTTGTCACGTGACATACTTTTGATTTTATAATGACTTTGTCACGTGACATAATTTTGATTTTATCATGACTTTGTCACGTTACATAATTTTGATTTTATCATGACTTTGTCACGTGAAATACTTTTGATTTTACTATGACTTTATCATGTGACATAATTTTGATTTTATCATGACTTTGTCACGTGACATAATTTTGATTTAACTATGACTTTATCACGTGACATAATTTTGATTTTATTATGACTTTGCCACGTGACATAATTATGATTTTATCATGACTTTGTCACGTGACATAATTTTGATTTTATCATGACTTTGTCACGTGACATACTTTTGATTTTATAATGACTTTGTCACGTGACATAATTTTGATTTTATCATGACTTTGTCACGTGACATAATTTTATTTTTTTCATGACATTATCACGTGACAAAATTTTGATTTTATCATGACATTGTCACGTGACATAATTATGATTTTATCATGACTTTGTCACGTGACATAATTTTGATTTTATCATGACTTTGTCACGTGACATAATTTTGATTTTACTATGACTTTGTCACGTGACATTATTTTGATTTTATCATGACTTTGTCACGTGACATAATTTGGATTTTACTATGACTTTATCACGTGACATAATTTTGATTTTATCATGACTTTGTCACGTGACATAATTTTGATTTTATCATGACTTTGTCAAGTGACATAATTTGGATTTTACTATGACATTATCACGTGACATAATTTTGATTTTACTATGACTTTATCACGTGACATAATTTTGATTTTATCATGACTTTGTCACGTGACATACTTTTGATTTTACTATGACTTTATCACGTGACATAATTTTGATTTTATCTTGACTTTGTCACGTGACATAATTTTAATTTTTCTATGACTTTATCACGTGACAAAATTTTGATTTTATCATGACATTGTCACGTGACATAATTATGATTTTATCATGACTTTGTCACGTGACATAATTTTGATTTTATCATGACTTTGTCACGTGACATAATTTTGATTTTACTATGACTTTGTCACGTGACATAATTTTGATTTTATCATAACTTTGTCACGTGACATAATTTTGATTTTACTATGACTTTATCACGTGACATAATTTTGATTTTATCATGAGTTTGCCACGTGACATAATTATGATTTTATCATGACTTTGTCACGTGACATAATTTTGATTTTATCATGACTTTGTCACGTGACATAATTTTGATTTTATTATGACTTTGTCACGTGACATACTTTTGATTTTATAATGACTTTGTCACGTGACATAATTTTGATTTTATCATGACTTTGTCACGTGACATACTTTTAATTTTATAATGACTTTGTCACGTGACATAATTTTGATTTTATCATGACTTTGTCACGTGACATAATTTTGATTTTATCATGACTTTGTCACGTGACATAATTTAGATTTTACTATGACTTTATCACGTGACATAATTTTGATTTTATCATGACTTTGTCACGTGACATAATTTTGATTTAACTATGACTTTATCACGTGACATAACTTTGATTTTATCATGACTTTGCCACGTGACATAATTATGATTTTATCATGACTTTGTCACGTGACATAATTTTGATTTTACTATGACTTTATCACGTGACATAATTTTGATTTTATCATGACTTTGTCACGTGACATAATTTTAATTTTTCTATGACTTTATCACGTGACAAAATTTTGATTTTATCATGACATTGTCACGTGACATAATTTTGATTTTATTATGACTTTGTCACGTGACATAATTTGGATTTTACTATGACTTTATCACGTGACATAATTTTGATTTTATCATGACTTTGTCACGTGACATACTTTTGATTTTATTATGACTTTGTAACGTGACATAATTTTGATTTTATCATGACTTTGTCACGTGACATAATTTTAATTTTTCTACGACTTTATCACGTGACAAAATTTTGATTTTATCATGACATTGTCAGGTGACATAATTATGATTTTATCATGACTTTGTCACGTGACATAATTTTGATTTTATCATGACTTTGTCACGTGACATAATTTTGATTTTACTATGACTTTGTCACGTGACATAATTTGGATTTTACTGTGACTTTATCACGTGACATAATTTTGATTTTACTATGACTTTATCACGTGACATAATTTTGATTTTATCATGACTTTGTCACGTGACATACTTTTGATTTTACTATGACTTTATCACGTGACATAATTTTGATTTTATCATGACTTTGTCACGTGACATAATTTTGATTTAACTATGAATTTATCACGTGACATAATTTTGATTTTATCATGACTTTGCCACGTGACATAATAATGATTTTATCATGACTTTGTCACGTGACATAATTTTGATTTTATCATGACTTTGTCACGTGACATAATTTAGATTTTACTATGACTTTATCACGTGACATAATTTTGATTTTATCATGACTTTGTCACGTGACATAACTTTGATTTTACTATGACTTTGTCACGTGACATTATTTTGATTTTATCATGACTTTGTCACGTGACATAATTTGGATTTTACTATGACTTTATCACGTGACATAATTTTGATTTTATCATGACTTTGTCACGTGACATAATTTTGATTTTATCATGACTTTGTCACGTGACATAATTTGGATTTTACTATGACATTATCACGTGACCTAATTTTGATTTTACTATGACTTTATCACGTGACATAATTTTGATTTTTTTATGACTTTGTCACGTGACATACTTTTGATTTTACTATGACTTTATCACGTGACATAATTTTGATTTTATTATGACTTTGCCACGTGACATAATTATGATTTTATCATGACTTTGTCACGTGACATAATTTTGATTTTATCATGACTTTGTCACGTGACATAATTTGGATTTTACTATGACTTTATCACGTGACATAATTTTGATTTTACTATGACTTTATCACGTGACATAATTTTGATTTTATCATGACTTTGTCACGTGAAATACTTTTGATTTTACTATGACTTTATCATGTGACATATTTTTGATTTTATCATGACTTTGTCACGTGACATAATTTTGATTTAACTATGACTTTATCACGTGACATAATTTTGATTTTATTATGACTTTGCCACGTGACATAATTATGATTTTATCATGACTTTGTCACGTGACATAATTTTGATTTTATCATGACTTTGTCACGTGACATACTTTTGATTTTATAATGACTTTGTCACGTGACATAATTTTGATTTTATCATGACTTTGTCACGTGACATAATTTTGATTTTATCATGACTTTGTCACGTGAAATACTTTTGATTTTACTATGACTTTATCATGTGACATAATTTTGATTTTATCATGACTTTGTCACGTGACATAATTTTGATTTAACTATGACTTTATCACGTGACATAATTTTGATTTTATTATGACTTTGCCACGTGACATAATTATGATTTTATCATGACTTTGTCACGTGACATAATTTTGATTTTATCATGACTTTGTCACGTGACATACTTTTGATTTTATAATGACTTTGTCACGTGACATAATTTTGATTTTATCATGACTTTGTCACGTGACATAATTTTATTTTTTTCATGACATTATCACGTGACAAAATTTTGATTTTATCATGACATTGTCACGTGACATAATTATGATTTTATCATGACTTTGTCACGTGACATAATTTTGATTTTATCATGACTTTGTCACGTGACATAATTTTGATTTTACTATGACTTTGTCACGTGACATAATTTTGACTTTATCATAACTTTGTCACGTGACATAATTTGGATTTTACTATGACTTTATCAAGTGAAATAATTTTGATTTTACTATGACTTTATCACGTGACATAATTTTGATTTTATCATGACTTTGTCACGTGAAATACTTTTGATTTTACTATGACTTTATCACGTGACATAATTTGGATTTTATCATGACTTTGTCACGTGACATAATTTTGATTTAACTATGACTGTATCACGTGGCATAATTTTGATTTTATTATGACTTTGCCACGTGACATAATTATGATTTTATCATGACTTTGTCACGTGACATAATTTTGATTTTATCATGACTTTGTCACGTGACATACTTTTGATTTTATAATGACTTTGTCACGTGACATAATTTTGATTTTATCATGACTTTGTCACGTGACATAATTTGGAATTTACTATGACTTTATCACGTGACATAATTTTGATTTTACTATGACTTTATCACGTGACATAATTTTGATTTTATCATGACTTTGTCACGTGACATACTTTTGATTTTACTATGACTTTATCACGTGACATAATTTTGATTTTATGATGACTTTGTCACGTGACATAATTTGGATTTTACTATAACTTTATCACGTGACATAATTTTGATTTTATCATGACTTTGTCACGTGACATACTTTTGATTTTATAATGACTTTGTCACGAGACGTAATTTTGATTTTATCATGACTTTGTTACGTGACATACTTTTGATTTTATAATGACTTTGTCACGTGACATAATTTTGATTTTATCATGACTTTGTCACGTGACATAATTTGGATTTTACTATGACTTTATCACGTGACATAATTTTGATTTTACTATGACTTTATCACGTGACATAATTTTGATTTTATCATGACTTTGTCACGTGAAATACTTTTGATTTTACTATGACTTTATCACGTGACATAATTTTGATTTTATCATGACTTTGTCACGTGACATAATTTTGATTTTACTATGACTTTGTCACGTGACATAATTATGATTTTATCATGACTTTGTCACGTGACATAATTTTGATTTTATCATGACTTTGTCACGTGACATATTTTTCATTTTACTATGACTTTGTCACGTGACATAATTTTGTTTTTATAATGACTTTGTCACGTGACATAATTTTGATTTTATCATGACTTTGTCACGTGACATTATTTTCATTTTATCATGACTTTGTCACGTGACATTATTTGGATTTTACTATGACTTTATCACGTGACATAATTTTGATTTTACTATGACTTTATCACGTGACATACTTTTGATTTTACTATGACTTTATCACGTGACATAATTTTGATTTTATCATGACTTTGTCACGTGACATAATTTTAATTTTTCTATGACTTTATCACGTGACAAAATTTTGATTTTATCATGACATTGTCACGTGACATAATTATGATTTTATAATGACTTTGTCACGTGACATACTTTTGATTTTATAATGACTTTGTCACGTGACATGATTTTGATTTTATCATGATTTTGTCACGTGACATAATTTTGATTTTATTATGACTTTGTCACGTGACATACTTTTGATTTTATAATGACTTTGTCACGTGACATAATTTTGATTTTATCATGACTTTGTCACGTGACATACTTTTAATTTTATAATGACTTTGTCACGTGACATAATTTTGATTTTATCATGACTTTGTCACGTGACATAATTTTGATTTTACTATGACTTTGTCACGTGACATAATTATGATTTTATCATGACTTTGTCACGTGACATAATTTTGATTTTATCATGACTTTGTCACGTGACATAATTTTCATTTTACTATGACTTTGTCACGTGACATAATTTTGTTTTTATAATGACTTTGTCACGTGACATAATTTTGATTTTATCATGACTTTGTCACGTGACATAATTTTCATTTTATCATGACTTTGTCACGTGACATTATTTGGATTTTACTATGACTTTGTCACGTGACATAATTTTGATTTTACTATGACTTTATCACGTGACATAATTTTGATTTTATCATGACTTTGTTACGTGACATACTTTTGATTTTACTATGACTTTATCACGTGACATAATTTTGATTTTATCATGACTTTGTCACGTGACATAATTTTAATTTTTCTATGACTTTATCACGTGACAAAATTTTGATTTTATCATGACATTGTCACGTGACATAATTTTGATTTTATCATGACTTTGTCACGTAACATAATTTTTATTTTATCATGATTTTGTCACGTGACATAATTTTGATTTTATTATGACTTTGTCACGTGACATACTTTTGATTTTATAATGACTTTGTCACGTGACATAATTTTGATTTTATCATGACTTTGTCACGTGACATACTTTTAATTTTATAATGACTTTGTCACGTGACATAATTTTGATTTTATCATGACTTTGTCACGTGACATAATTTTGATTTTATCATGACTTTGTCACGTGACATAATTTAGATTTTACTATGACTTTATCACGTGACATAATTTTGATTTTATCATGACTTTGTCACGTGACATAATTTTGATTTAACTATGACTTTATCACGTGACATAACTTTGATTTTATCATGACTTTGCCACGTGACATAATTATGATTTTATCATGACTTTGTCACGTGACATAATTTTGATTTTACTATGACTTTATCACGTGACATAATTTTGATTTTATCATGACTTTGTCACGTGACATAATTTTAATTTTTCTATGACTTTATCACGTGACAAAATTTTGATTTTATCATGACATTGTCACGTGACATAATTTTGATTTTATTATGACTTTGTCACGTGACATAATTTGGATTTTACTATGACTTTATCACGTGACATAATTTTGATTTTATCATGACTTTGTCACGTGACATACTTTTGATTTTATTATGACTTTGTCACGTGACATAATTTTGATTTTATCATGACTTTGTCACGTGACATAATTTTAATTTTTCTACGACTTTATCACGTGACAAAATTTTGATTTTATCATGACATTGTCAGGTGACATAATTATGATTTTATCATGACTTTGTCACGTGACATAATTTTGATTTTATCATGACTTTGTCACGTGACATAATTTTGATTTTACTATGACTTTGTCACGTGACATAATTTGGATTTTACTGTGACTTTATCACGTGACATAATTTTGATTTTACTATGACTTTATCACGTGACATAATTTTGATTTTATCATGACTTTGTCACGTGACATACTTTTGATTTTACTATGACTTTATCACGTGACATAATTTTGATTTTATCATGACTTTGTCACGTGACATAATTTTGATTTAACTATGACTTTATCACGTGACATAATTTTGATTTTATTATGACTTTGCCACGTGACATAATTATGATTTTATCATGACTTTGTCACGTGACATAATTTTGATTTTATCATGACTTTGTCACGTGACATACTTTTGATTTTACTATGACTTTATCACGTGACATAATTTTGATTTTATCATGACTTTGTCACGTGACATAATTTTGATTTAACTATGAATTTATCACGTGACATAATTTTGATTTTATCATGACTTTGCCACGTGACATAATAATGATTTTATCATGACTTTGTCACGTGACATAATTTTGATTTTATCATGACTTTGTCACGTGACATACTTTTGATTTTATTATGACTTTGTCACGTGACATAATTTTGATTTTATCATGACTTTGTCACGTGACATAATTTTAATTTTTCTACGACTTTATCACGTGACAAAATTTTGATTTTATCATGACATTGTCAGGTGACATAATTATGATTTTATCATGACTTTGTCACGTGACATAATTTTGATTTTATCATGACTTTGTCACGTGACATAATTTTGATTTTACTATGACTTTGTCACGTGACATAATTTGGATTTTACTGTGACTTTATCACGTGACATAATTTTGATTTTACTATGACTTTATCACGTGACATAATTTTGATTTTATCATGACTTTGTCACGTGACATACTTTTGATTTTACTATGACTTTATCACGTGACATAATTTTGATTTTATCATGACTTTGTCACGTGACATAATTTTGATTTAACTATGAATTTATCACGTGACATAATTTTGATTTTATCATGACTTTGCCACGTGACATAATAATGATTTTATCATGACTTTGTCACGTGACATAATTTTGATTTTATCATGACTTTGTCACGTGACATAATTTAGATTTTACTATGACTTTATCACGTGACATAATTTTGATTTTATCATGACTTTGTCACGTGACATAACTTTGATTTTACTATGACTTTGTCACGTGACATTATTTTGATTTTATCATGACTTTGTCACGTGACATAATTTGGATTTTACTATGACTTTATCACGTGACATAATTTTGATTTTATCATGACTTTGTCACGTGACATAATTTTGATTTTATCATGACTTTGTCACGTGACATAATTTGGATTTTACTATGACATTATCACGTGACCTAATTTTGATTTTACTATGACTTTATCACGTGACATAATTTTGATTTTTTTATGACTTTGTCACGTGACATACTTTTGATTTTACTATGACTTTATCACGTGACATAATTTTGATTTTATTATGACTTTGCCACGTGACATAATTATGATTTTATCATGACTTTGTCACGTGACATAATTTTGATTTTATCATGACTTTGTCACGTGACATAATTTGGATTTTACTATGACTTTATCACGTGACATAATTTTGATTTTACTATGACTTTATCACGTGACATAATTTTGATTTTATCATGACTTTGTCACGTGAAATACTTTTGATTTTACTATGACTTTATCATGTGACATATTTTTGATTTTATCATGACTTTGTCACGTGACATAATTTTGATTTAACTATGACTTTATCACGTGACATAATTTTGATTTTATTATGACTTTGCCACGTGACATAATTATGATTTTATCATGACTTTGTCACGTGACATAATTTTGATTTTATCATGACTTTGTCACGTGACATACTTTTGATTTTATAATGACTTTGTCACGTGACATAATTTTGATTTTATCATGACTTTGTCACGTGACATAATTTTGATTTTATCATGACTTTGTCACGTGAAATACTTTTGATTTTACTATGACTTTATCATGTGACATAATTTTGATTTTATCATGACTTTGTCACGTGACATAATTTTGATTTAACTATGACTTTATCACGTGACATAATTTTGATTTTATTATGACTTTGCCACGTGACATAATTATGATTTTATCATGACTTTGTCACGTGACATAATTTTGATTTTATCATGACTTTGTCACGTGACATACTTTTGATTTTATAATGACTTTGTCACGTGACATAATTTTGATTTTATCATGACTTTGTCACGTGACATAATTTTATTTTTTTCATGACATTATCACGTGACAAAATTTTGATTTTATCATGACATTGTCACGTGACATAATTATGATTTTATCATGACTTTGTCACGTGACATAATTTTGATTTTATCATGACTTTGTCACGTGACATAATTTGGATTTTACTATGACTTTATCACGTGACATAATTTTGATTTTATCATGACTTTGTCACGTGACATAATTTTGATTTTATCATGACTTTGTCAAGTGACATAATTTGGATTTTACTATGACATTATCACGTGACATAATTTTGATTTTACTATGACTTTATCACGTGACATAATTTTGATTTTATCATGACTTTGTCACGTGACATACTTTTGATTTTACTATGACTTTATCACGTGACATAATTTTGATTTTATCTTGACTTTGTCACGTGACATAATTTTAATTTTTCTATGACTTTATCACGTGACAAAATTTTGATTTTATCATGACTTTGTCACGTGAAATACTTTTGATTTTACTATGACTTTATCATGTGACATAATTTTGATTTTATCATGACTTTGTCACGTGACATAATTTTGATTTAACTATGACTTTATCACGTGACATAATTTTGATTTTATTATGACTTTGCCACGTGACATAATTATGATTTTATCATGACTTTGTCACGTGACATAATTTTGATTTTATCATGACTTTGTCACGTGACATACTTTTGATTTTATAATGACTTTGTCACGTGACATAATTTTGATTTTATCATGACTTTGTCACGTGACATAATTTTATTTTTTTCATGACATTATCACGTGACAAAATTTTGATTTTATCATGACATTGTCACGTGACATAATTATGATTTTATCATGACTTTGTCACGTGACATAATTTTGATTTTATCATGACTTTGTCACGTGACATAATTTTGATTTTACTATGACTTTGTCACGTGACATTATTTTGATTTTATCATGACTTTGTCACGTGACATAATTTGGATTTTACTATGACTTTATCACGTGACATAATTTTGATTTTATCATGACTTTGTCACGTGACATAATTTTGATTTTATCATGACTTTGTCAAGTGACATAATTTGGATTTTACTATGACATTATCACGTGACATAATTTTGATTTTACTATGACTTTATCACGTGACATAATTTTGATTTTATCATGACTTTGTCACGTGACATACTTTTGATTTTACTATGACTTTATCACGTGACATAATTTTGATTTTATCTTGACTTTGTCACGTGACATAATTTTAATTTTTCTATGACTTTATCACGTGACAAAATTTTGATTTTATCATGACATTGTCACGTGACATAATTATGATTTTATCATGACTTTGTCACGTGACATAATTTTGATTTTATCATGACTTTGTCACGTGACATAATTTTGATTTTACTATGACTTTGTCACGTGACATAATTTTGATTTTATCATAACTTTGTCACGTGACATAATTCGGATTTTACTATGACTTTATCAAGTGAAATAATTTTGATTTTACTATGACTTTATCACGTGACATAATTTTGATTTTATCATGACTTTGTCACGTGAAATACTTTTGATTTTACTATGACTTTATCACGTGACATAATTTGGATTTTATCATGACTTTGTCACGTGACATAATTTTGATTTAACTATGACTGTATCACGTGGCATAATTTTGATTTTATTATGACTTTGCCACGTGACATAATTATGATTTTATCATGACTTTGTCACGTGACATAATTTTGATTTTATCATGACTTTGTCACGTGACATACTTTTGATTTTATAATGACTTTGTCACGTGACATAATTTTGATTTTATCATGACTTTGTCACGTGACATAATTTGGAATTTACTATGACTTTATCACGTGACATAATTTTGATTTTACTATGACTTTATCACGTGACATAATTTTGATTTTATCATGACTTTGTCACGTGACATACTTTTGATTTTACTATGACTTTATCACGTGACATAATTTTGATTTTATGATGACTTTGTCACGTGACATAATTTGGATTTTACTATAACTTTATCACGTGACATAATTTTGATTTTATCATGACTTTGTCACGTGACATACTTTTGATTTTATAATGACTTTGTCACGAGACGTAATTTTGATTTTATCATGACTTTGTTACGTGACATACTTTTGATTTTATAATGACTTTGTCACGTGACATAATTTTGATTTTATCATGACTTTGTCACGTGACATAATTTGGATTTTACTATGACTTTATCACGTGACATAATTTTGATTTTACTATGACTTTATCACGTGACATAATTTTGATTTTATCATGACTTTGTCACGTGAAATACTTTTGATTTTACTATGACTTTATCACGTGACATAATTTTGATTTTATCATGACTTTGTCACGTGACATAATTTTGATTTTACTATGACTTTGTCACGTGACATAATTATGATTTTATCATGACTTTGTCACGTGACATAATTTTGATTTTATCATGACTTTGTCACGTGACATAATTTTCATTTTACTATGACTTTGTCACGTGACATAATTTTGTTTTTATAATGACTTTGTCACGTGACATAATTTTGATTTTATCATGACTTTGTCACGTGACATTATTTTCATTTTATCATGACTTTGTCACGTGACATTATTTGGATTTTACTATGACTTTATCACGTGACATAATTTTGATTTTACTATGACTTTATCACGTGACATACTTTTGATTTTACTATGACTTTATCACGTGACATAATTTTGATTTTATCATGACTTTGTCACGTGACATAATTTTAATTTTTCTATGACTTTATCACGTGACAAAATTTTGATTTTATCATGACATTGTCACGTGACATAATTATGATTTTATAATGACTTTGTCACGTGACATACTTTTGATTTTATAATGACTTTGTCACGTGACATGATTTTGATTTTATCATGACTTTGTCACGTGACATACTTTTGATTTTATAATGACTTTGTCACGTGACATAATTTTGATTTTATCATGACTTTGTCACGTGACATAATTTTGATTTTATCATGACTTTGTCACGTGAAATACTTTTGATTTTACTATGACTTTATCATGTGACATAATTTTGATTTTATCATGACTTTGTCACGTGACATAATTTTGATTTAACTATGACTTTATCACGTGACATAATTTTGATTTTATTATGACTTTGCCACGTGACATAATTATGATTTTATCATGACTTTGTCACGTGACATAATTTTGATTTTATCATGACTTTGTCACGTGACATACTTTTGATTTTATAATGACTTTGTCACGTGACATAATTTTGATTTTATCATGACTTTGTCACGTGACATAATTTTATTTTTTTCATGACATTATCACGTGACAAAATTTTGATTTTATCATGACATTGTCACGTGACATAATTATGATTTTATCATGACTTTGTCACGTGACATAATTTTGATTTTATCATGACTTTGTCACGTGACATAATTTGGATTTTACTATGACTTTATCACGTGACATAATTTTGATTTTATCATGACTTTGTCACGTGACATAATTTTGATTTTATCATGACTTTGTCAAGTGACATAATTTGGATTTTACTATGACATTATCACGTGACATAATTTTGATTTTACTATGACTTTATCACGTGACATAATTTTGATTTTATCATGACTTTGTCACGTGACATACTTTTGATTTTACTATGACTTTATCACGTGACATAATTTTGATTTTATCTTGACTTTGTCACGTGACATAATTTTAATTTTTCTATGACTTTATCACGTGACAAAATTTTGATTTTATCATGACATTGTCACGTGACATAATTATGATTTTATCATGACTTTGTCACGTGACATAATTTTGATTTTATCATGACTTTGTCACGTGACATAATTTTGATTTTACTATGACTTTGTCACGTGACATAATTTTGATTTTATCATAACTTTGTCACGTGACATAATTTGGATTTTACTATGACTTTATCACGTGACATAATTTTGATTTTACTATGACTTTATCACGTGACATAATTATGATTTTATCATGACTTTGTCACGTGAAATACTTTTGATTTTACTATGACTTTATCACGTGACATAATTTGGATTTTATCATGACTTTGTCACGTGACATAATTTTGATTTAACTATGACTGTATCACGTGGCATAATTTTGATTTTATTATGACTTTGCCACGTGACATAATTATGATTTTATCATGACTTTGTCACGTGACATAATTTTGATTTTATCATGACTTTGTCACGTGACATACTTTTGATTTTATAATGACTTTGTCACGTGACATAATTTTGATTTTATCATGACTTTGTCACGTGACATAATTTTGATTTTACTATGACTTTATCACGTGACATAATTTTGATTTTATCATGACTTTGTCACGTGACATAATTTTGATTTTACTATGACTTTATCACGTGACATAATTTTGATTTTATCATGACTTTGTCACGTGACATAATTTTTATATTATCATGACTTTGTCACGTGACATAATTTAGATTTTACTATGACTTTATCACGTGACATAATTTTGATTTTATCATGACTGTCAGCTGACATAATTTTGATTTTATTATGACTTTGTCACGTGACATAATTATGATTTTATCATGACTTTGTCACGTGACATAATTTTGATTTTATCATGACTTTGTCACGTGACATAATTTTGATTTTACTATGACTTTGTCACGTGACATAATTATGATTTTATCATGACTTTGTCACGTGACATAATTTTGATTTTATCATGACTTTGTCACGTGACATAATTTTCATTTTACTATGACTTTGTCACGTGACATAATTTTGTTTTTATAATGACTTTGTCACGTGACATAATTTTGATTTTATCATGACTTTGTCACGTGACATAATTTTCATTTTATCATGACTTTGTCACGTGACATTATTTGGATTTTACTATGACTTTGTCACGTGACATAATTTTGATTTTACTATGACTTTATCACGTGACATAATTTTGATTTTATCATGACTTTGTTACGTGACATACTTTTGATTTTACTATGACTTTATCACGTGACATAATTTTGATTTTATCATGACTTTGTCACGTGACATAATTTTAATTTTTCTATGACTTTATCACGTGACAAAATTTTGATTTTATCATGACATTGTCACGTGACATAATTTTGATTTTATCATGACTTTGTCACGTAACATAATTTTTATTTTATCATGATTTTGTCACGTGACATAATTTTGATTTTACTATGACTTTATCACGTGACATAATTTTGATTTTACTATGACTTTATCACGTGACAAAATTTTGATTTTATCATGACATTGTCACGTGACATAATTTTGATTTTATCATGACTTTGTCACGTGACATGATTTTGATTTTATCATGACTTTGTCACGTGACATAATTTAGATTTTACTATGACTTTATCACGTGACATAATTTTGATTTTATCATGACTGTCAGCTGACATAATTTTGATTTTATTATGACTTTGTCACGTGACATAATTATGATTTTATCATGACTTTGTCACGTGACATAATTTTGATTTTATCATGACTTTGTCACGTGACATAATTTTTATTTTACTATGACTTTGTCACGTGACATAATTTTGATTTTATCATGACTTTGTCACGTGACATAATTTTGATTTTACTATGACTTTATCACGTGACATAATTTTGATTTTACTATGACTTTATCACGTGACAAAATTTTGATTTTATCATGACATTGTCACGTGACATAATTTTGATTTTATCATGACTTTGTCACGTGACATACTTTTGATTTTATAATGACTTTGTCACGTGACATAATTTTGATTTTATCATGACTTTGTCACGTGACATACTTTTGATTTTATAATGACTTTGTCACGTGACATAATTTTGATTTTATCATGACTTTGTCACGTGACATAATTATGATTTTATCATGACTTTGTCACGTGACATAATTTTGATTTTATCATGACTTTGTCACGTGACATAATTTTTATTTTACTATGACTTTGTCACGTGACATAATTTTGATTTTATCATGACTTTGTCACGTGACATAATTTTGATTTTTCTATGACTTTGTCACGTGACATAATTTTGATTTTACTATGACTTTATCACGTGACATAATTTTGATTTTATCATGACTTTGTCACGTGACATAATTTTGATTTTATCATGACTTTGTCGCGTCACATAATTTTTAATTATCATTGGCCATTCGTATTCTATGTTCCAAATTTTTTTATTAGGGTGACATTGAAATTGAATTTTTTTGTAAAATATTCTGTAATAATAAAAATTGTTTTAAATTTTTTAAATATATGTAGGCCTTTAGATTTCAATAGAATAGTGTCTGGATTTTTAAAGAAGGCCAACGTTTCGGAGCATCTTTAAAAATAAATAAATAGAGATTCATACACGGAATACGTGCCACATCAATATTCATACTACACGTCGATTTTTTAGTCATGGCACTTTCAATAATGTGTTCAAGAGGCATTACCATTATTGAGATTGTTTTATTACTTTACAATATATTAGTTCATAGATTTGTTAAATGTTTAATTATTTTATTTTATACAAAATATCGACCTATAATTTAAAACTAAGCTAAACGCTTATGAAAATAGGACTAACTTGATGACCACCTGGAACGCAACACGAACCCCTGACGAGTATCGTAACCACTAGATCACAAGATCTGATATAACGATTTAAAAAATGCAATTATTATAAAACTACTTGGCTTCACAAATCATTGAGAGCCTTCACCTGATGTACAACACGCCATCAGACGTCTCTCAAACAGATACATGGAGCGCCTCACATTGTCGCTTTTTTAAAAAAATAGTGTTGCATATACGGAATACATGTCACACCAATATTCTTACTATTTTCAAACTAAGCTAAACGCTTGAGAAACGGTAGTAGGACTAACTCGGTCTCTCGGATCTTAACCACCAGATCCATCTTGATTTGAGACTGCCAAGGCTCCATGTGTATTATATAGGTTTTAGTGAGTTGACACCTTTTTGAGAGGAAAAGAAAAAAATCATATCAAATATACAAAAATCGAACATGTAAACTCGTGTGTTATATATACGTTGTATACTAGGTTGAGCGAAACCTGATCTATTTGAGGAAACCACGTCTCGAATTCAAATGGTATATCATTTCGTATGAATAAGTACTATTCGAATACGAAAACCAATAAATACGTGACCATTTTTTAAATATACTTACGACGTTCACAAGTATTATTACGAGTATATCTACATCATCAAATATTATCGTAGAATGCTTTGTGAAATTATTATTTAACATTTAACTTTTTTTTTTGGAGACATCCTGGACCAAACTGCGTAAAAAAATGTACAACTTTTTATTATATATAAAACAAAAAAAAAAAACAATAACTGGTACTTAATAAGCATCTAGCAGTATGAAAATAACAATAAGCAACTGTTCACTAGCATTTGATACAGTGTAACGACAAACTAGCAATACGTAACAATCAACTAGCAATATATACCCTCAAGCATGCGATAAACAACAATTGGCAGCATATAGCTAGCAACTATCAATATTTAACATTAAATATTCAACGACCAACTAACGAGAAACGTGTGACAAGCAACTAGCAATACAATCAATACGTAATATGTAATTACCGACTGGCAACAAGCAATATCGAAAGGAGAGTGACTGCAGGAAATAAATTGAACGGCGCTTTGAATGGAATTATATCTAACGGGAATTTGTCAACCGAGGCAAGACTAGCGGTGCACAATGGAATCCTGATACCGACACTGTATGGATGTATGGAAGTGAGGCCTGGAGCTGGCAGAAAAGGAACGAAAGTAGACTGAATGCAGTATTTGTGGCAAATCTATTTGACAGAGTAAAGAATGAAGAAATAAGGAAAGAATATAAAGCTGATGTTAGAATAGTGAGTGAGATTAAAAAAGGATCACTTAGGTGGTTTGGTCACATGGAACGGATGAATGAGGAGAGAATGGTAAGAAAGATATATGACGCAAGTGTCGATTGCACCAGAAATAGAGGACGTCCGCGGAAGACTTGGCACGACCATGTAAACCAGATAATGGAGGATGGTTCTGTTATAAGCCTCAACAATCGGCGAGCTTGTATGAGAAGATGTATGAATGTGGATGAGGTGAGAATTGTGTCAAGATAGAAGAGTGTGGCGCTTTATCCTCTCTGCCTACCCCCGCGGGAAAACGGCGTAATGGTAAGTAACAAGCAATATGCACCAAGCAAAATGTAACGAGGAATAAAAATTTAGCAATGAGCAACAATAAATGTTCAACAAGCATTAAGCAACTGACGATAAGTAATATACAACAGACAACGAGCAATAATCAAAAAAATTATTTCACGAAACTGCATTAAAGACAGGTCATTAAAAACATTAAAAATGATAATATGCAATGATTAAAATTAGTAAATAAAATGAATATATAAAATGTACATCGTTTCTATTTCCTACAAAACAAAAGATAGATATATAAACATAAAATAAAAGAAGGCGATGCTCGAAGAAACCAAAACTAAATAAATCTGCAAACGAGGCGAGGCGAAATCAACTGAAAAAATATATTGATAATATATGGGGTGATACGACACATGTTTCTGATATATGTAACGATGGGGCACGTTGTTTTTCTAATCTCTTATTTATCCATCGACTCTATTTTAGCAATTGCAGTAGAATCTACAAGAGGCCTAGTTATCTGAAGGTAATTATTAAATAATATAATAATATATTTTTATTTTTTAAATCTTACTAAAGGGAATAATAACTACGCGATATAATCAAAAGATGCGCAGTACTCCAGCGATCAGGCAGCATTCCAGAATGTCCGCCCCCATCCCTTCAGTCCCGGTCGTGCCGATCTGTGTATAACAATAAGGAACAAGGCTCGCTCACGTAAATAATTCACATAATAACTAGCAGGTAACCGATTGCTTACTGCTAGGCCTTTCGGGCGGCTGTCGTGGCCGCATCGCGGCTGATAGTTGCCACTGCGCGGCCAGGTTCTCAATATAATTTATATTTCAATGATAGAGCTTTCTCAAAAACAAACCACACGTAAATAAAATGTTGACGCAATTAAAATTATTCCATCTTTGTAAGTTAGCTGTCAAAACGAACAAAAATGACATCTAGATGACATATAAGAATCGTGAATAGACAATTTCTACGGTGAGTAAGATCTACAGAAGAAAAGATGACAGATGTCAATATACGATTTCGCAAAAATAGTTTTTTTCTGACTCGTAATAAAGACATGCTTAATTTCAAATTAAATATATATTTACATACTGTTCTTGAATATATAAAAAAATAAAACATTTAAGTAATCTTAACTTAGAGATATTAAAATCAAGTTTGTCAGACTTTGCAGTTTAATCAAACACTATACAGCCATAAAATGATACTACCGATAATAACATTACCGAAGCCGCCACATCCAGAAAGTCATATATATATATATATATATATATATAGACGGGGAAGCGTAATATTATTATGGATACAACAATCGAACAATATTAAAAGTACAATCGGCGGGAGCCTCGTCTCCGAGTGCGGATGTCGCTTATGTCGATCAGCCGGGTACAGCGACGATGGAGATGAATTTGAATCGTCATCCGCAGATAACTAACCCTAACTCGGACTAAATCCAATTGGACTCAAATTTCAAAATAAAAAGGACTTTTTATTTATTCTGATTTGAATTGTCGCGAGAATTGTCAAAGGAACCTTCTAAGAATTATTCTTACAAAAGATGTATTTTGCGCACTGTGAAAAAATATGTTGTGGGGTAAACTTTCGGTACTGCTTAAACGAATATTTGATTTAATTTCCCTGGTGTTAATTCAAATTAACGTAATTTAATAAAAAAATGAAATATTTCGAATGAGATTTTTTATAAATTAATTAAAATTTTAATATTTAACGCAAATACATTGCGGTTATTAATTTTAATAATGGAAACTTGATTAAATTTGTTTTTAACCACTGTTAATTAATTATATTCACCAATCGGTATCGAAAAATATTTTTTCTGTTTTACAAAATATAAACAATCTTTGCTTCAGGCTATCTCACAAAATATAATCTAGCCGCTTGAAATTTGATGACATTTTTTTTTTTGTATTAATTATATAATTTATAATCTATAAAATATTTCAATTAACTTAAATAATTGACTCTTAATTTAGTCAGGTATCTACTAGTGATGAGAAAAAATGTTACTCTCGACTCACTGGTGTGTTGTGATTGGTATTCGATAATATCAGTGATTGGAAACTGTGACTGTGATCACAGTTTTAATACTAATACGCGTGCGCAGCACGATATCACAATACACGAAATAAATAAAAAACATAATTTTGACCGTATTTACTTCTATTATTCAAACTTCATTTGCGTAAAAAACATATTCTAGTATATATAATTAATATATTTCTTATTTTATATCGTCGCAAAGAGAATGAAAACCCTTAAATAAAGTGAGTTTATTTTTCAGTTCAAATGCGTAAAACATTTGGCAGAATCTACTAGATGGCGCTTATCACGAATTATAACGTCATTCCTTCATGAATATTTTCATTTCATTTGTACATGCGCTGAATCATAAATCAATAAAGAAAAATTAAAAAATGAATCACGAATCATGGTCTTCTCAGATTTTTAATCACTGATAGTGAGTGTGACTCAAAAATATCAGTGATTGACTCACTGTTCGTGATTTTGAGTTCATCACTTGTATCCACCCATAAAATATTGTGGACTAGTCTTATTATACTTTGTGTATACAATATATAAGAAAGGGTCTGAAAGAGAAATTATCGCCATCTCTGTATAATGAATAATGCCTTCTTTCTTTTGGTAATTTCTAGAAACATTAACGGCATCTTTGAACGATAAATTTAACTTTATGTTGATATATGTAAAGATTCTAAAAGGAAGGGAAATTCACGATAGGTGTTAGATAAGAAGAGAGTCAGCAGCATCAAAGGTAAGAGAAACGAGAAACATGAAGATGTCACTAGCTTGCCGAACCTGCCATTTGTCTATCTGATAACTTTACATTCTGAGGACATTAGTGAAAATACTATTGTAAGTTGTATTATTAATTAGATATTTTGCGTTATTATTGCATAGTGTTATGGTCCGTGTCCATGGATGAGATCTTCGACTCGAGACAATCTCTGAGAATACTCTAGAGATTACTATCCCATACGGAGATAACTCGCGGCTTTTGTAGTCGTATGCTCACCGAGAGATTTTTCAAAAACAACCGTTACAGATGTACACAGACCCTTAATATTACATAAATCAATCACAATGTGGGACACGGCGATTAAAATCCACCGCCACCATCGTCGTCCTCGGCTAACTGACACCGACACCGAGCGCCACCGACTCACTCCTCTCACTCTTCATACTTCACTGACTCGATAAACGACTCTACACAAACCGCACGTTTCACTCTCCTGGCCTGACGCCCCCCATAACAGCGATGTGTATTTTTAAAGGTAAATATTGAAGAAACAAAGTCGTAGAAAATATTGTATTGTATTTAATCAAATATTATAAATACTAAATTAATGTATTAATTATAAATATATACATATAAAATCAATTTTGTCGAAAAATATTGTTTTTGCGTCACCGGGATACGAACCTGGATCTCTATTTCCAATCCGGGGAAGTGCACTACCTTTGTGCTATAACGCCAGTATTTTTCTTGACAAATTTTCGAACCTATATGTTACATTTTTCAAATTTATACACCTGTCGTTCCATTATTTTGAAAGCCATCTACATTATTTTTACAGAATCTCAAATACCTTTGAGTAAACCGATTGCAGACGCAACTTCACAATAATAATGTGTTTTCCTTAATAATTAACAAATATTATAATTCTGTATTACATATGTATTCAACACAATTGTAGTTTAATATCCCGGGCAATTGTACAGCTTGTTCAGTTTGACAATATCTCCTTTGCTCAATCCGACACGCTGCCCGATGACTTCGTTGGTACTCTGTAATAAATTACAAGAAATCAATATTATTTCAATCGAGGGGTGAAATGTCCGAAGGGCGCTTTTTTTCAGGACGTTCAAATAGCAGACACTAATTTAGACGGGACGGCGTATTTATTTTATACAAACCGAATCACAAAATCAATCTATTTGTATTTCGTGTTTGTATTTCTATGTGACTTGTTTTAAAACCTAATTAGATTATTTTTTTTTAAATTGACTAATTAGGCGACATCTTTAGGAATATTTATACTTACTTATATAAAATAATTCATTGAATGGGAGAAATTATAGTTTTGCATCTTATTTTGTAAAACATTTTTTGTTGGTCGAATTGGTTATCATTACTTTGATAATGCACAATGTGTTAACATAAGATTTATAAATAACAATATGTCTTTATTAAGATATACCGTGGAACCCCTATATTCGTCTGGTTTGATATTCGTCACATTTTGATGACAAACAAATGTGTCTGTATTTGTTAATATTTTCTATATTTGCCCGACAATGTTGCCTAACTCGTTAAAAGGTGGCACCCAAATTTTGCCGAAGTCAACCGAAACATAGTTCTTTGTTAAATCGAGTGCTACTGAATCATCGCCAAACGTTAACCACCACCAGAATTAGAGTTACCTAATGTTCAAATTGTCTTCTTCTAAATATTAGTAACTTTCCTTCTCTTCCACTTCTCCTGTCTCCTCAATACAATAAAGGTAAAGTTGTGACATAAAATGTATTCATTTGTGTACCATTTTTGGGGGCCGGAAACGAATTAATTGAATTTCAATTATTTATTATGGGAAAAACTGTTTCTATATTCGCAAGGTTCCATGGACCTCAAGAAAAGATTAAATGACGAATATAGAGGTTCCACTGTATCTGAATGTAATCCATCTAAATATCTTGTTTAATTTATTATTAATTTTTTTTTAAATAAAGATATAAACGAACACAGTGAGTAAATATTAAATTCATATATAATGAAAGACTAATAAAAACTAACGTTGCAAAAAACGAGACAACTTATATGAATATTTAAGTACGTGCGTTGAAATGAGACAGAAATAATTTTAAAACGAATCCATGTGTAATCCCAAAATAAAAGGTTCTACGAATTGAACGGAGAAGTCTGAAGACAAAACGTAACAAGCGCCTCAAATACTTAAATAGTAAAATATTCGCTCTTCCCATATAAATCGTAGCTTGTTTTGGATTCACGATTTAAAGATTAAATAAATGTATTTGAAATATTTTCTTACATCGGCGTAAGCGAAAGTAGTCTTTCTACGAAAGATTTTCAGATGTATTTTTGTTTATCCAAAATTATATGATTTTCTAATATATTCGAATACATTCGATGGTCTTGAATTTAAATCGAAATTACTACATTGTGTATAAAAATCGGTGTATTGGCACTTGCAACTTGCAACTTGCAACTTGTAACTTGCAACTTGCAACATGCAACTTGCAACTTGTAACTTGCAACTTGTAACTTGCAACTTGTAAATTGCAACTTGCAACTTGCAACTTGCAACTTGTAACTTGCAACTTGCAACTTGTAACTTGTAACTTGCAACTTGCAACTTGTAACTTGTAACTTGCATAATTACCTTCAATGGAACAATCGTCTTGCTACCATCAATACTGAATCCATATTCAGAGTAATGAAGAACGCTGCCATAATCGTAAACCACACCCATGTTGGACACTTGGCTGGAAGTGTATTTGTTGAAGTTGTTCTCTGTACCTGTTGAAAAAAAAGTACACTTTTATAAATATATATATATATATATATATATATATATATATATATATATATATATATATATATATATATATATATATCATTTTTTTAACATTTAATCTTTTCTATGAGAGTAAGACTCGTGTATATATGAGAATTTACGTTTCATTTGGTCTGAGTATATATTTTTTTAACTTCAGATATAAATTTATAGTAGTCAGTAATTTTTCTAATTGTGATAGGGAGATTGTTAAAAAATTTGATGCCTAGATAAATAAATATAGTGATTTTGGGTTGCGGTATATTTTAGTTTTGGAATATCAATTCGGTCTCTAAATCTTGTAGATCTGAATTCGCTTTTAATATTTAATTGATTTTTAATTTTGAAAAATCGGATTATTGTATTCTTTTGTATATGTCTATTATTTCTGGTACTTTGAAATCTGTGAAAAGTTGTGTCTTATTTTTTAGAATAATTTTTATTGTAATTTTTAAGTGATTTCTAATTGTGATTTTGAAGATTTATATGCGCCTCCCCATCCAATAAAACTGTATTTCAAATGTGACTATACAAACGCGTAATATATCATTTTCAGATTTGCAAGTGTTAAGATGTTTCTGAGTCTTAAAAATATGTAGGCAGTTTTCCTTATTCTGTTTGTAAGATTGATAATATGTTCTTTCGATTTGAGTTTGATATTTATTATGATTCCTAGGTACTTAATAGCCTTTTTTTTCAATTGATAAACATTGGTCACGAGAGCCTTCTTGAGTACAGGCTTTAGTATGAATTTTAATGTTAATTTGAGTGTTATCTTTCTGTTGAATAGCAAATCGTAGAAATTATGTTTTATCAGTATTAATTGGTAGTAGGTTATCATCAGTTTACCAAAAAAGCATCAGACAAACGATATATAAAAAATAATAAAGTAATAAACAAATTACCTAATTGAATCTTGTCCCAGACAATTCTGACGAACTCGTCTCTGTCGTGGGTGCTCTGCATGTGGTAGAAGCCGAGGGCGTGCAAGAACTCGTGCACGATGGTCCCATGACGGAAGCAGCCACTTCCGGGGCTGTTGTACTGAAGGTTGAGGGTTTGGGATCCTCCGACCATTCCTACGCTTGAGTAGCAGCCGGAAGCGGAACCCTGGAAGATTATAATTTTCTTGAAAAATATGATACTATTCTCAAGCAACATACGTTATTATTATAATCATATTTAAGGTGAGACCTGGAACTGGCAGAAGAGGAACAAAAGTCGACTGAATGCAGTGAAAATGAGATCACTTAGGCGTATATGGCAGATCTATTTATGACAGAGTAAAGAATGAAGAAATAAGAAAAAAATGTAAAGCTGATCTTAGTATGTAGTGAGTAAGATTAAAAAAGGATTACTTAAGTGGTTTGATTGTATGAAACGAATGAGGAGAGAATGGTAAGAAATATATATGACGCAAGTGTTGATGGCATTACTTCTGGAAGTAGAGGACGTTCGCGGAATACTTGGCACGACCTGGTAAACCAGATGGTCCTATTAGAAGCCTATTAGAAGCCTCAATAATCGGCGAGCTTGTATGAGAAGATGTTTGATTGTGGATGAGGCGAGAATTATGTCAGAACAGATGAGTGTGTCGCTCTATCCTCTCTGCCTACCCCCGCGGGGAAACGGCGTGATGGTAAGTTTAAAAAAAACTAGTAGAAAAGTAAGATATCCATCGCAAAAAACTTGACATCGCGACCAGCGACATAATTTGTTTATCTGCCTTGAACAGTGACACCTACCGGAAACTTTAATCAGTAACATCTACTACACAATGCGAAACGATTGTAAATGAATTAATATTCATTATTATTTTTTGCTAGTCTGCACTGAAATCTAGCGGATTTCCTTACCAAAATTGGTAATGTTACTAACATTGGATGCATACGTTATTATAATATCGATTATAATCTTAATCAAGGAATAAATCTTGTTGCTATTACGTCAGCTACTATGGTCGCTTCGCGTCTAATGGTGGCCAATGCACGGCCACGGATAGTGTTCCGAGAACTGATAAAAGAAATAAAAACAATTTGTGTTGCGTCCTTTTCAGCTGGTTGTCTCTTGTCAGTGAACATATCTGACTTGTAATTGGCTGTATCTCATCTCTAACATGTCAATGATCGGCTACGCGTCGCGCCTATATGTCAGTTGGCGTGAAGTCTTCTATTCTAATTCGTGTTTATTAAATATATCGTAAATTTTCCATCGAAATAATATTGTTGCCATGGCAGGGAAGGATTTGAAGGGAGGAAGATTAATCTTTGGATGGTTCACCAGGTGGTCTGTAATAATCACAATCCAGTATGAAAACTCACCTGCACATTGACGTAGTTTGCATTTGAAGGTCCTCGTTTCTCGAACTTCAAGCAGGACAGTGATGCCAAGTCAGCGAGGCCGGCTTCGACGGCGGCAGTTTGGGCAGCGTCTGTAAATCGACATTAATCGTTTAAAGTGGTTTTGTTCTCGTGTTACTGGCATATTGGTTGAGTTTCGACGCATCTAACTCAATTAATCAAAATGGCATTAAAAATATATTCGTAACATAAAGATTGTGAAACCTATCCACATTATTATTTTTTTTGTAGCATAAATAGCACATATGAAAAAATAAAGGTTACTAGACGCGGTCTGTTCTAAAACATTTACCTGTACAGTTTTTTAAAAGTTGTAATTGTTTAGAGGTAAGTGATTATAATGTGAAGTAAGTTATAAAAAGTTATGTGAAAAAAGTACAATCTGAAGTTATAAAATATAATTGAAAAAAAGGTATAAAAATGTTATTGTCTGTAATATACAATAGTTGGAGACAAAAATGTGTAGGTAGTTAGATTATCACAAATGCCAAATTAGATTCATTTTGCTTTCTAGCCACATCAAGCAACAACTTTGCTATTTTTGGTTTGAAGCCGTTAATCACTTTTGACCCTTTAAAGTCAATCTGTTAAATATTCACGGAGCACGAAATAATAAAGTCCGTTGAGCGAATTTGGTATTAAATTTTGGCACTGAGAAGTATCTTAAGGCTTTGCTCCTAGTTTTTTTTGGATCTGATCGTGGAAGTAGAATTTTTTTTAAATAGTTTTAAGATTGCTCTGGTAAACAGTTGTCTTATATCCAAAACTTGGAAGGATTTAAAGAATTCTTCAAAATTATGTCTAAATAGCCTCTTGTTTATTACTCTGATGACCCATTTCTGAGCTTCAGTTAGACAATCCATTGAAGTAAGAACTGTACCGCTCCATGCACATGTTGCGTAACTGATGAGACTCTGACCAAGTGAATAGTATACCATTTTTAATAAAGTAATATTCACGAAGCTGCGTATAATTTTGAAAATATAAATTAATTTAAATTCTCATCAATTGTTAATTCGAGATAAACTACAGAGATGTCACAGTTACGTATTTGATTTGAATCCGAAATGCATGTATGTATTTTAATAGTGTTTGGGAAGACATAGTTTTCTTGTTTTTTTAACGAAAAGGTAAAAAAATATGTTTTTTTTTTTAGTTAAGTGTTAGTAGGTGATTGTCTAGAGTATTTTTGATTTCTGCAGTGGCTAATTCTGCCCTTTTAAATATTTCATTATATAATACTAGTGTAATAATATTTTAGCAAACTTATATATATACATCAATTTGATATATTTTGGTTCATACAAAACGAAATTGGTTTCCACTAATTTGTTTACATTGATATCGGACACTACACACCCATAGTGTCCATACACATTTATTTACATTGATGGTGATACGTTAAAAATGACGTCTAGGTAACGTTTACATCTTTAAGAATAACGCGAATATCAATAGTCATTAGTCAGGTGTAGTGTGTGGTCACCTAGTTGACACTCGATTCTATTTATTTTTCGTCATAAAACAGTGAACTAAATATGGTAAAAATAAGACAACTTAATATAATATTTGGAAAAATATACACTAAAACGTATGGTACATGGATATAATCAAAGTCATTATCCATGAGGCTGTTGAGAGTACGCGTCGTAATCCGTTCCACCTCCGCTCGTGACCCTCAACGAAAATCCTTAGTGTCTTTCTTGATTTTTGAACAGATGTGAAAAGTTATAAATGTCAACACGAAGATCTTGATTCTTTTGCATCAGGTTAAAATATATGATGTATAATTTAAAATTAATGTAGGTATGGATGGTTACAGGTATAAAGCGAAGGGAGACAGGAAGGTGAAATAGACAGAAGAATCGGGGCTGCTGGTGGGTTTAACACCACTTATGTATTCTGACAAGAATCCTGAATAGTAATGAGAAAAAATGCTACTATTGACTCACAGGTGTGACTGTGATTGGTATTCGATAATAGCAGTGATTGCAAACTGTTTCTTACATATGTCCATGCGTAGTATTAAAACTTCCACTGCGTTAAAAACATTTTCTAGCATAATTAATAAATAAAAATCTAATTTAAATATCACCACGAAGAGAATGATATTTTTTTATAACATAAAAATGTATTTTTCGGATCAAATTCTCAGCATTTGTTATTTTACGCATATTTATAAGTAAAACTTTTTGACAGTCAAATTACCAAAAAACATGCAGAATTTACTAGATGGCGCTTGTCATGCTTATGACGTCATTCCTTCATAAATTTTTCTCATCAATTTGTGAAAATTTTGAATATTGCCATCATCTGTCGTAAAGTTAAAAAAAAAAAAAAACAATAAAGATAGAAAATCAATTCACGAATCACGATGTTTTCAAATACTCAATCACTGATAGTGAGTGTGACTCAAAGTATCAGTGATAGACTCACAGTTCGTGACTTTGTGCACATCACTAATTCTGACTATTGAAATTTGTTGTCTTAGAGGAGTAACATTAATAGACTGAATAAAAAATACCGATACAGTATAGAGAAGTGGTACGGTTTATTTAAACTATCAGCATAATATTGAGGTTTTGGTCAGCTGTGAAACGTTCTCTGCCTGGCAAAGGTAGTAGTCAGTTGAGCCGCCACTTGTGATCAGCGTGTAGAACAAGTTTGATTTCCAAATAATGTCATATTAGGCAGCTTTAAAATTTTCTATAATCTAACCTAACCTAACCTTATGGATATTATTTTGTCGCTGATCAATTTTATAATCCTGTTAACCTTTGTATCATGACTTCCCTTATTATATATTGCGTTTCCCCATTTATTTCTAGGACTTTCTGTAAGTCTTGGATCTATTGGATGTATTGGATCCGTATGGCTGAATAGTGTTTGATTAAACAGCCAGGTAAATGTTTTCTCTTTTATATATTCAATAACAGTACTTTTCTTATCTATGCTATTGACTTTATTGAATTGAATATTCTTATTGAATGTTTCTTTATTTAAACGCACATTATGCTGATGTAATAAATAGCATTTTTGCAATCTGCGATTCTTATACATCATCTAAATGTCATTTTTGTTTGTTTTGACAGCTAGCTTACAAAGATGGAATAATTTTAAATACATCGACACTTTATTTACGTGTGGTTTGTTTTGGGAAACACTCTAACATATTGATTCTATTAAGACCCTGACCGCAGAGGTCACCAATTCTGCTATATCTGCTAGTTTATTTTGAATATGCATAAATATGAAGCTGACCAAAGATGCATTTACTTGCAGATAAATTTTTTTTTTAGTTGAGCTGTTAATGGCTAATCATTTAAGTACTTCTCCTAGAATAGGGAGATAAAAATATAAAATACTTGACAAAAGATATACTTAGGGAAGAGCTGATGGTGTAGTACAAAACGTTATTTTTCCACAGTCTATTAGTGTTCAAGATGCCGTTCCTCTCCCCCATGTAGTCGTTCACTAAGGTGTTCATCTGCTCAGGAGTTAGGACAATGTCGCCTTCGAACTTTCCACTTCTTTCCCACTCATTCTGGAGTTCGGCTAATTCAGGAGTCAACGGTTCTGGAACAGAAGATGTAAAAAAAAAAAATTAACATTTTATTTAAGACTATTAGATCCCTAAACTATCCCAAAAACTGACACAAAAGTTCTAATGTGTAAAACGTGTATTCACAGTTCAGAAAGTATCACCAGAACCATATTTACAGTGAAAATTCTTTTAAATACTAATTAAAATGTATTAATTAGAATACATATAAAATCAATTTTATAGAAAAATATTGTTGTTGCTACCGGGATTCAAACCTGGATCTCTTTCCAACCCGTGGAAGGTGCAACCAACTATACGACTAATTTTTGAACTCATATGTTACACTTAATAAATACATCTGTCGTTTCATTATTTGTCGTCAAAGGTACTGTCTGCTGTAGCATAGTTGGTTAACGCACCTTCTCCGGGATTGGAAAGAAACCCAGGTTCGAATCCCGGTAGCAACAACAATATTTTTCAATAAAATTAGTTTTATATGTAAATCTTTCTAATTAATACATTTTAATTAGTATTGAAAATATCACAGACCGTCTGTTCTAAATAATTACAACTTCACAATAAAAATGTGTTCTTAATAATAAAAATTGTTTTTTTTTTAAGGAGAACGCATTATTATTGTGAAGTTGCAACTTTTCACAATATAGTTCTGTGGTATTTTAATACAAATTAAATTAATCAACTAGAAATATGTACAGAAAAAATCTATTTATTAAAAAAATGTTCGAACCCGGAACTTTTCCTATCCAGAAAAAAAATTTGATTCAATTCTGGAGTCGCCTAGCCTATAAATAATACTCAAAGGTATTAGAAATTTGTCGCAATATATAATAAAAGTGGAATAACACATGTATCAGTTTAAAAAAGCTACAGCATATAATTTCAAAAATGTTGTCGTCATCCTACTCGGTTGATGTGGCAAAATTGGATAACGCGTTTCCTTTGATATATTGATTGATTGATTGATTGTATAATCAACCGGATTATAATATTATCATATATAATATATATAAATGATTTTAAAAGTTATTGAGCGTATCTAACCTGATAATCATTCTCAAAAGATATATAATCTTTTTAATATAATTTAATTGTCAATAACAATAAACGTTACTCAAAGATTAATTTTGGTTTTACCGTATTTTAAAATTAAAACAATGATTAAGTAAGTGAGTAAACATAATTATCTTTATTAATCTAAATGAAGTCGTAAATCAATGATAAATTAATATTTTATCATTTAATCCAGATTGTGACCAGTGGTGTAACTATTTTTTTTTTCAGTTGCAAATGAAAAAAATGCCTACGAACTAATCGACGTAAATGAACACACTGATATGATATGATAAAATCGCGTAATAATTATATTTAATATATCTAATATACAGAGTGTAACAGAAATAATCCACACTATTTTATGGGTGGATACCTGACTAAATTACCTGTCGAAAATGTTCAAGGAATATGTACAGATTTTGTAAAATATTACCGTACGAATTTTTTTTTTACAAAATCATGTTAAGCTTTAACCCTTCCCAAACCATGCAGTAACAAATATCTACCGTGCCAATTGAACCTATAATATTTCAGTAATTACACGCTACATAAAATTAATATTTTATTTAACCCTGAGGAAATCATTTGCGCTTAGAAATGGCAAATAAAAAATCATTTATGAATGGAGAATCGTACAAAAATAATTCAATCCCTTGCAAAATCAATACGTTAGCAAAAATACCATTTGTGGTATGACAAAAAGAAGTCACACACTAATTTTACAATGAAAAGAGTACTAAACATACGAATACAAATATGTTCCTTTCTTAATACTTGAATGAAGATAGAAAAGAAGAAAGGTCTCATTGTATAGAACTTGACAAATGCTTCAAATTATATATTTAATCCTTTTTTCACATTTAATGATCAATATTATTATTTATATAGACTATAATCATTATTTCTAATTTTTATACTGTTAATTCATGGTGAAATTCCATTTTAACGATTTATTAAAACATTTTTTTTTTCTCTATTTATTATGCTACGATCATTATATTATAATAATTTAAGCTAATAAAAACATTTAGTCTCATTTAGAATGATAAAAAACTCAATTTTCTTACGGCAACACGAGTTGACAACACGGCTGCGTGCGGGTATTTTATATCACGGTATGGTAAAGGTTAAGTACACTTATTTTTAAATAAATATTTTTGAATTTGAATTATTATTATTTAAAATCTTCGCTACAGACTCTAAATCATTTAACAATAAATATATTCGAAATTAGTTTTGTACCTAAAGTGTAATTAGAATTGATAAAATATTTGAATTGCGACTTATTTTTTATTTTTTTATTAGGTATAGATATCAGGCGCGGTCGATTCAAACCTACTTTGGATGCTCCGCAACCCTTGTGTTCTAGAGTCAAAAAGTTTTGGCCTTTTTATTTTTAGCCGAAAACTGCACTACTGCAAATAAATTCGTCCTGTCCTTTAGAGATCAGAATACATATACATTCTCAACAGCATACATTTACATACCAGCAACAGTGGATTCTATCATTCGTTCTGTATTCACAGAGTTTGAAAGTATTCGACTTTCGCGCATGCACATTCAGTTTAGCCTGTCAACGTATTTATACGCATTCGTTAACAGCATCTAACGTGTAAAAAACGACTTTAATGCTTATCGGTATAATGCACAAAATAGCATACATATTATGAAGCGAGCGAATTGTTTTGAGAAATTTATTTGTGTGGCGCACTTTTGACAGTTTGAATTATTAAAACATTGAATATCCTTTGATTATATGTTATATTTGATAGTAATCCCTTCTGGAAAAGGTCACCGACCGCCACTGATATCTCTGACATGGTTGAGATTGGACATTAAACATTTTCGACTCATATTTTTAATATGTATATGTAGCCCTAAAATATTCTGCACAGATGTCATTGGTTCCTTTTCATGTTGGTGCTCAATTGTTTTAGTCACGCCACAGATCGTTGGAGCTATTTTTATTAAATTCAGTAATCTAGATTATAATAAAAACTTATATTTAAAGACTGAACAGAAAAGATGGTAGCGACAAAGTACATGGTGAAAGGTTGTGCAATGTTGACTATCAGCCTGCTAGGCTTCTGTGATGTATTTAATTAATGGTATTACTCACTCTGATATGCACCATTGACGGACTTCTCCAAGAACTCTCTGAACTTGATCCCATCGACGACAGGCCTGATTCCGCCGCTGACCAACACCACTCCAAACAGGAGAAACACTAAGCTTTGAAGTCCAGCCATGGTGAAATCTGAGACACAATATTTAAATTTGATTAAAATACTAATTTAATATATTAATTATAAATATACACATATAAAATCAATTTTGTCGAAAAATATTGTTTTTGCGCTACCGGGATTCGAACCTGGATCTCTTTCCAAATCGGGGAAGGTGCATTATCCAACTATGCTATAGCGACAGTACTTTTGACGACAAATTTTTCGAACCCATATGTTACATTTTTAATTCGTTGCTGCCTGTGAACCTGTTTCTATTTTCTGAATACAGATTCTCGACCCACTGCGCCACGACAGATTCTCGCAGACAATTTTGCAACAATATACGGGTTACTCGCTTTTTTGAGAAAATCAAATGTATAAATAGATATACACAAAATATACTAAAAATGAGAAGAAATCACATAACGGCTTAAATACATTATTATTTATTTTGATTTTTTCCACAAATCACATTATTTATACTGATATATATATAATATTTTGCTGATATTTAAAGGAATGTTGTTACATAATAACGTACCATACTTATAAAATAACGAAATTTGAGGCAAAATATCCCTTTCTTGACTTGTCGAAGGCTTTATCGTGTATCGTTTGATATCCAAAAAAATATAATTCTGGCAAAAGAAAATTATCGTAAGGGCGTATAACGAGATGTTCAAGGTCACAATTTGCTGAATAAATTTTAAAACTAAGCTTACTTTTATATATGTATATAAAAATAATCTGCACCAATAGAATTACCACTATTGAAATCACCAATTAAAAAACAGTCACTACGATAGCAAATCGTTAACAGATACATATTTAATTGTGAGCTATTTCATAATATCGTAAAGATCGGGAAATAAATATGACGCAATTATTTGTCATTCGAAGTAAGACCAGCTGTACATAATTAAGTTTTATTTTATTATTTTTATTTTTAGACAAACAAACAGCACAATAATAATAACATGATATATAAAAATAATACCAGTGAAGTTTCTTCGGAATTAAACAAATAGCATATAGTAAACTAAAGAATAGTATACATTAAAAAAAAAAACTGATAAACAAAATAGTGTTTTAATACTGAAAGCTCTGGTGCCAACACTAATGTGAAACTCAGAATTGGCAAAACACAATGAAAGAAGACTGAATGCAGTGGAAGTATGGTCAGAGAGTGAGAATGAACATATCAGTAGGGAATGTAGATTTGTTTGTAGCGTAATCGATGAAATGGTTTAGGCATTTGAAACGTATAAGCGATTTTTTTTTTTAAATTGAGATGCGTACACGGAATACATGTCACAACAATATTCTTACTATTTTCAAACTAAGCTAAACGCTTGTGCTATGAAAATAGGACTAACTTGCTGGTGTCCTGGAACGAGGCGCGAACCCCTGACCACTAGATCACTAGGCCAACGTCTTGACCACTACACCAACAAGCTACTCATGTTATGTTAAATAGTATTTTAAATATATATATAGAAGTGAAGAGTCTAAAAAAAGTAATAATACTCGTCAATATCAAAGGCAATATTCTCTACAAGTAGGAAAAATCAAGTTAAATAAATGACAGGATCATCAGCCTTGCACGCAGCAGAAGACCGGGATGAATGAAGAATGATTGACAAGCAGCCGCGGTAGTGGGATGATATTAAGGATTACTGCGTCCAGCGATGGACAAAAAGAAAAACAGAGAGAGAGAAAGAGAATGATATACAGATTTTTTTCATGTTCAGTGTTCGCGCCCCTATAGCTAAGTGCCATTTTTATACTCAAAAATACACGCGTACTAATCCCATCCAAGACAGGCCTTTTATTTAAATATTGGTATTCGCAATTCAAACCTAACTTTATTTGACATACCCTTTGAACCATCCCCCATATATACATTATGTACAGTAATTTTGAATGAAAAATATTCCACTTAATGGTATCGTCTCGCAAAGGTTTACGAGGTATTTTCGTCTGAAACAAAGGGTCGAATTTGCTATTTGCACAATTCAACAAAAAAAATATAGTCTTTGACAAAAGAAAAATCATTTATATTGAAGAATTTTATATATTTAATATGTTCGGTCTTTTTTTTTGGAACATTAGCATGCCCCGTTTCAATAAGTTAATAAATAAATTTAAAATATAAACTAGAGATAGAAATACAAAAATAATCTGCACAATAAAAGTTTAAAAAAAGCCTAGTATATTTTTAATCAAAACAGTACAGTAAATTCGAAATTAGTCTAAATTTTAAATATATGCAAATAATTAACATTATATATTTATTGTTTGAAGACTTACCCGGACGAAATAAGGCACAACAGTATACTTGAAACGAAGCGTCGACCTCATTATATAATCTGGTGAGTTTATCAATTTTTTTTTAAATGGCAGAATGAACACAGTACTGACATATCTCAACTTTGTGATAACTGATAAGACGACAGCATTTAAAATTATTTTTTTTACTATTTTTCATACTGCAGTAATCCCTTTAAAAATAGGTTCGATGGTGTCCCGGAATGTAGATAAGTACCCTCGACAGGTCACATCTTACCACCACACCAAAAATTTTTTTTCTGTATATATATTTATAGTAGATTAATTTAATCTGTATTAAAAATTAATAACAATTTTTATTCTGTGTGTCGATAAATTATAACGGGATGAGATTTCAGAAACAGGGATTACGCTCCCATGAGATTTTTCGGAAACAACTCTCGGCTTTCATAGACCACCGTGTACAAATCAAGTACTCACTCATATTCGCTATCTCGCGCATGTTGTATTATGTTCCGTTCGTCAGTTGAGTGAATTTGAATGCAGTTAAAACGGAATTAATGTTTGTCCAACTTGTCTGAATAAACAATTGCAGGTACCCACGATACGCGTTTTTAAAGTAAGCACCGTTGCCGGATATTCCCGGTACACCGCTGCGGTTGCGATGTTTCCTTCGTCTGTTGACTCACCGCATGCAACGTTAGAGACTTTCACATAGTGTGGCCATCTTGCAGTAAGTGGTTGAAATGTTTAAGATAATAGATCAGCTCGCCGTTTGTGATATACGGTCTGTGATTCGATTCAGCTGACATTCATCGCCAAGTGTGTCCTGTTTTGTCCCGACTTGGCGACAAGTGATTTCCATATTTTCCTTCATTTTTGGTGGCGAGGGTTTTGATGGTTCAAAGACGAAGTGCTGACACAGCTTTCATCCCAGACAGCGAAAAAACGCGCCTCGTATCTATTGTTTTATGTTTCTTTTGTGTCAAATTAATCTCTGAGATGTCTCGTCACATGGGCCTTAAAAGTTTTGGAGAGTTCGATAAAAGTTCGTCAATTGTCAATGAGAAGCCACGTGATGTCAGACTGCTACAATTTTTTTTAAGAGGTGTGACATGGCCCTCGTGTTTAAGTGAATCGTTGATTACACTGTTATCTGCGAAAAGTGTGAAGGCAGACGGTGGTAGCTTCCTACTTCTCGGGTTCATTATCTGGCACTTAGTAGTCAAGAAGTGTCATCCACCAGTATCGGGTGTTATTGGCTCGAGTGCCACACGCGTTGACATACTAATACAATTATATTATATTATATAATACGCAATTGAAATTCTTAAATAATTCTTTATTTTCAATTTAGAAAAGTGAACACTCTTTTATCGTATATACAGAGTGGGCCAAAAAAAGTGAGAACATCTCGTAACACACGAGTTATTTCAAAACATTATATAATAAATTATAATTCGTAATGTAATTTTTTTGCACAATATTTAGCTAATCAGAAATCATCAAAACACCCCATATTGCATCATCTACTGTGCTGGTCGGTGGTCACACGCCTGGCTCGATGAAATTAACATTCTCGCGACGAAGAAAGTTGATTGTATTTCTGGCTGTGTGAGATGGAGCTCCGTCCTGCCGTAAAGTCTAGCTGTACTCCAGGCTTTGTTTTGAAACTCTTTGATCATTTCCCTAGCGCCGCAACATTTTCCAATTCGTTAATTTTTGGATCAGAATACGGTCTTCTGCAGATATTTTTGTCATTCTGGGCAACAATTTGAAAAAAAAACAAATATAGGTAAATAGGTAAGTAAGTAAATTAGTAAACTATTGAAGCTATTGTTGATATAATTAAACTAACTTTGATGTAATTATATCATATTTTACGAAATGTTCTTACTTTTTTTGAGCCATTCTGTATATACAAATCATAATGGCGCACGTACGCGGATAATATTTCTTTCGGAGATTCGTCTCTAAAAACTGAAAAAATTGGGCTCCAATGCAAAACGAGATAAAGATCCCCTGAATATTGTATACAGGGTGTAACAGTCCACAATACTTTATGGGTGAATACTTGACTAACTTATAATTTGAAAATGCTCGAGGGATATGTACCTAATATCAACTAGAGATCGTCAGAGATATAAGTATTTAAAAAAAAATCATAATTTTCTATTAATTGAAATATTTTATTGATTCCAAATTACATATTGAATACAAAAAAATAAAGGTCATCGAATTTAGAATGGCTAGACTATTTTTTGTTAGATTATTTAGGGCCTGTAGCAAATATATAGATTAATAATTGAACAATTTCGCAAATACTTATTTCGAAGTTCGTAGACTTCAAGCTTCACATGATTTTGTAAAAATTTCAAATAATCATATTTTCAGTAACAGTGCAGAATTTGCACACATTGCTTGAACATTTTCGACTCGCAATTTAGTCAAGTATCCACCCATAAAATATTGCGGACTGGGTCTGTCACACCCTGTATATATTGCACCGAAGATATCAGAATATTAAGAGAACAGGAGAACCTCGTAGAAATGCATTTTATCAATTATATAGTAAGAACAAAATTGTCTCAACGAAATATTCACACTTCTATGAGAAAAAAATAATATTTTGATTTTTAAGACAGACGTATCTTTGAAGACATTGTCACTTCATCTTAGCTTTGGTCTTCCTACCCAAACTGCTGCACCTGTTGGTCTAGTGTTCACTGACTGACTGACTTCGGCGATTGCTGTCCGATCATCCAAATCCGCAACCACCGAAACCTTTCTATTTTAGTCAACCTCGAACGCGTATTTCAATAAACAAAAGTCTGCGCCAAAATCAATTTTAAAACCGACCCAAAGATAAGCCTTTCAAAAACCTCCAGTGCATATTAATTAAAAACCATATTAATTAGAAACTTCTAAACATGACAGGAAACACAACACGAACATGCTTTTAAAAAATTTCAGAGGCTAGTTTCGATGACCTTCGCTGACTGTTCGATCTGATCATGATCGAAAAGTCCACAGAAATTATTTAAAAAATTAAGATATAATTGTCTACAAGTGTTGAAGAATATTTTGGGTTGAGACGGAATGCTACTATTTTAAGGAGAACACATTCTTAATGCAATGTTGTAATTTTACAAAACATAGATCTGTGATATTTTTAATACATGAGGCTGCGTAGAGCTCCATTCATCTCGGACCACCCTTGCATTGGACCAAGCTCTCCATTATTCCAAGGTGCGTGTGGGTGGTACAGTGCAATACCACCCACACCTTAAAGAATCCCACCCACAGGCCTCTGCCGTGGCCAACCCAAAGAACCATGATAAACTAGTGATGAGAAAAAATGCTACTCTCGACTCACTAGTGTGATTATTATGATTGGTGTTCGATAATATCAGCGATTAAAAACTGTGACTGCGATCACAGTTTCTGAAAACACAATATACAAAATAATTTTATAAAAACATCATTTTGAGCGCACTTATTTATATTATTAAAACTTCATTGCGTAAAAAACATACTCGACCATAAATAATTAGTAGAAAATTATTGTACATGCCTACAAAATATTTAAAAAAATTAAGTTACGAATTAAATTAAATTAAATCACGAATCACGATATTCTCAGATATTCAATCACTGATAGTGAGTGTGACTCAAAGATATCAGTGATTGACTCACGCTTCGTGATTTTGAGCTCATCACAATGGCAAACGTCATCCTCGTAACAAGGGATCGCCGAAGAATAAGAAATATGAATGTGAATGAGGCGAGAATTGTGTTTCAGGACAGAAGAGTGTGGCGTTCCATCCTCTCCGCCTACCCACCGCGCGGAAAAGATATGATGGCATGCTAGTAATGTCCTTTATCTTTCTACCTGCATTTCAGTATTGATGTTTTTGTAGTCTCGATCAGATGAGACACGCCTCGTAATGCACCTCTACAAATCTCAGTCCTGACCCCAGGGTCCCTCCAGCCTGATGCAATGCATCCATCCAATATCTACCGCTGTGCTCATTTTTCTTCAACGCCTTAAGTTACACCCGGTATTTTTTTTAGAGATACATAACTTTAAAACTTTATTGGAAAGATAATTTTATGCTATTAGTGTTAAATATGATTTCGCGCGTAAGGGCGTCACGACTGGCTCGAATGGAGCGGCTGGGGACTTATATCGGCAATAATGCGACGAATATTGTCGTCTATCGTCTCTGGTTTATCGATGTAAACTAGCCACCTCGTATATCCCCCATACATAATAATCCAAAGGTGTTAAATCGCACGATCTTGGAGACCAATTTACAGATCTATTACGCGAAATATTGCGCCATCTTATTGAAATCGCAGCTCTTCCACATTAATGCCATTCAATTGAGGAACGAAAAAGTCACTCCTCCTCAATATAACGCTCCACTGCAGCAGCAGCTCTTCGGTGCACACTGTACGACGTCTCTGCGGATACGTATTATCAATTAGAGTATGCGTGGTGCGAAAACGATCCATGGTTATTCGAATTACTTGCTCCGATGGACGATTATGTCGACCGTAAAATGGACGTAGCGCACGATACGTTTCGCGAACTGAACCAATTCGCGCGATTTGCAAGCGTTGTTCTGGCGTAAGTCTATTCATTGTGAAATGGCAACCGAACTGAGCACAAATCAGCTGTCAACTGGAAAAAAGTGTTGCCAATTCGAAAAACAAACCTCCAAAAAAAAAAAAAAACAACTTTATTTAGACCGTCACTTTGACACATAATGTGTCCAAAAATTTTGTTGTCTATAGCTTGTCACTATTGCGGTGGTGACATATTATACTTGCTTCGGCTTGAATATTAGTCGCGCTGTTAACGGTACTGCACTGAAAACAGTGTATATTATATTATGTTCTTAGAATTATTGCTTATTGTCTATAAATAAAATGGATTGATATAGGAAAAGTAATGATAGCTAACCTTGGATTTTAAATTTATATTGTCCATTGTTTGGTTGAAAGGTACAGTGACTCAATTATAAATGTGCGGAGATTTCTCGACAAATTTGATGTGGTCTCTGTCACCAATAGTTTTTTTTTTTTTAATGATAATATACTTGCACAATACTTATTTTCCAAGGTTTTTTTTCATCTGAGGGACTGTTTTCATCTAAGGAAGGGTCAGTAGTAACTTTTTACTATAGTAAAAAATGTTACTAAAATAAAAAAAATTGCGAAAACAGATTGTTTAATCGTTAGTAAAAAAATATTTACTTCTCGAAAGTATACTTTATTCTGCGTTATCCGATAGTAAAAATGAGAATCGATAGTTAAATATGGCGGACTTTTCACAGCTGTTCCAAAATTATAATTATAAAATAAACATAAACGACAATTAATCATTCAATGTCCCGCTATTTTAGTGATGATCTCGTCGTTTAACCTTCAGCATATCATGATAGGAAATACCCGTGCGCAGCTACAATGTCAACTTGTGTTAACGTGAGGAATGTATAATTTTTAAGCATTTTAAGTGCGGAAATAATGCCTTTACTTTTTTCAATGGCGGTAAAATACTTCTTGTCATACTTTTATAAAAAATACTGATAAATATGATAATATAACTTTGCATTCTATGCAATCTAGCGATAGCAAGTATCGATCTTATCGAGCGGTAGACCTGTGCTACTGCACGACTACGGAAACGTAACACGAAAAATTTTCATCACCAAAGTGACGTGTCGAACGCCTACGCGAAAAAATCCGTAGATAATGAGACACCTACAGACATTTCCAACTGTGCTTTGACAATAGTAAATTTGAAGTTCAAACAATCCGCAAACGATTTTAACCACGGGCGTTAGTAAAAAGTTACTACTGATTATACATGTTATGTATGTAACTACCCTTCGAGGCCACATCCTTATTTTTTTGTCAACCTCAACCTTCCTCGATTTGAAGAGAGCCCTGGGTTCCAACTATTATTGTAAGAGTTTTGTCTTACTTTATTATTTATGCTTTCTGTAAGTGGATGTGTATTGAAACGGTTATAATTTATGACTTTGTTTACCCGGATTTAAATTATCTTATCTTTTATATATATAAAAATATCTTTTTAAACCATAACACAGCCCTTCAGAGATCAGATCACTGAAAGTCTATTCGTTTCAATACGTCTCCGTAAACACGCTGCCTTATAAATCAGTGCACCTGTAATATTTCAATAAACGAATTATTTACAAGAACCGAGTCGTGATTTTAAGACCTCCCGAGGAAGGAACATAAAATACAACCGGCCCTTAGATGCAAAATATATTGATATTATAGATAAGGCTTTATGTTGGTCTTGTGTCTGATTGTAAAAGATATTTATTTTTAGTGACGTGTTTGAGTATATCAATCAGGGGGAGGGTAAGATGAACTTTGAGGTGGGGTGGTTGTATTTTCCTCAGGGTTATAGAGTGCAATTTTCAACGGATAGTATTCGTCAACTTACATCGATGAGAAGGAGTTGGGTGTCCATGTTTAGGTTGCGATTGTTTTTATCAAGATCCTAAAGAGTAATTATGCAAAATTTGGTTTAGATCTATTTAAAGGTGTAGGTGTAGAGAACCGACTATAAATTTATTTTTATATACAGCATTGGACAGGATTTATATATACTTATAATATGGGGGGGTGTATTTGTTTTGCGCCGGCCATAGTAAATAATGATGTCTACAAAATTTGGTTCAAGCAGGAGATAGAATGCTACTGACTAAAATTTGAATGGCAGTCAATATGATACACATTTATAAAGGGTGTCCACGTATTTAATACGTGATAAAATCTTCGCATTGTTCTCATTGAGAAATGAATTCTACTACAACATCACGTCTAAAAGTAAACTCGGTGGCCACCGTACCGAATGATGACTTGAAGGTTTTAAGGAAGGCGATAGTGTTGTTATGTAATTATCTTGTTTTTAATGCGATAATGCTTTCTCATCAACGGCTAGGAGAAACCAAGTGCAGAGTTTCAGTATGCAGATTTCAGATGTGCAGTCGGACCATTGACCAAATATTGCAGGATCTATCAAATGTTGGCCTTTGGTTTGTACTTAATTATAACATCGTACAACAGCGGTCTCCGTATCTTAGGAAAAGATCACATAAAATTCTAACCGTTTATTTAGTCGGAATAACCCATGGCTAGATTTTTGTCTAGCCGTGGGTTATTCCGAAAATTTGCAAATTAGTTGTGTACATCTTCATGGCCATTCTGGATCGCAATTTGTCATGACGTACGCGGTCTCCGTAAGACCGCTAAAAATTCTAGTCGTTTATTTAGTCGGAATAACCCTTGGCTAAATTTTTGTCTAGCCGTGGGCTATTCCGAAAATTTGCAAATTAGTTCTGTACAACGTGTACAACTTTGTCAGGACGTACGCGTCAGTATGCATCTAACTCGTTTCTTCAATCCGTATGAGAAACATTCTGAACTAATATTTTCTTACTCGAACTATGTATTTTCATGTCTGCAGTTTTCAAACAATTTGTGTTTAATTATATTGACTTCGAAAGGGCTACACTTTCTACATATTTGTTTTGCTTGATAGACTAAACGTTTTGTTTTGTGTATTGTATATTTAGTTAGCATCGTCGGTAACAGCATAACCTAAGCCTACTGCACGCCACTGTTCACTGTCTCCTTAACTATACCGAAGTCCGTGCGAAAGGAGAAAGAAGGAGAAAAGAATTAACAATATAAATATAAAACAATTATTCCAAATCTAACCATAAATATTCAAAATTGAGTAAAAAAGGTTATAAAATAATTGAAATATATATATTTTTTTTAACTAAAATGTCATCAGGAACCGACGTGGATGAGATATAATAGAAGATAGAGAGAAGTGATGGTTGTGTGGCGACAGCCACACCATCCTACCACCGAGCCGACTGAGTACCGACGCGATGTGTCGGACGCCCGCTAGGGGAACATCCCGCTAGGCTGCCGGGCGCGAAAAAAGAAATCCACTCTATTAATATAGTGTATACTCAATTTTAATACAGTGTTATTGTACCAGATGATTAAACCAACAACAAACCCAAGGTATTGTATTTTTCATTTATCACGCTTTAACTGTCATCCTCCTATACTTAAAACATCAAAATTGCAAAGAAGAATTTTCACATTTTAATTTTTGTATCAGAAAGTTTAGTAAAAACCACTATTATGAATATTTTTTCATATACCCGTTACATAAGCGATTCTCTTCTTTGAAGTTTGCCAGTTGACATCTACCGTCTACGGATATCGAGTCAGGATATGTGCGGGCAAATTTAAAATAATAAAAATAATAATTAACCATTATCGACAACTAATTTAAATAAGTGATATGTAAGACATATATTAAACATGTATTTATAATAATTATTCATTGATTTAGAAGTGTTAAACAATTTTTGTGATTTACTTAATACTTACTTCTAGACTAGTGTAGTGCAGTGTAGACTAGAGCAGAGTAGAGTAGTTGGATTTACACAAATCTGGGGTGACCATTATTGTCATTGTGTGGTAATTAAACGTGGTGGTGCACACTAAGTACATATTATACATACAGGGTGGCCCAAAAAAAAGTGAGAAAATCTCGTAACACACGATTCAAAGCGTAATATAATTAATTATAATTCTTAATATAATTTTTTTCGCGCAATATTTAGCTAATCTAGACTGTTCGGTGGCCACGTACCTGGCTCGATGAAATTAACATTCTCACGACGAAAAAAGTTGATTGTATTTCTGGCTGTGTGAGATGGAGATCCGTCCTGTTGTAATATCCAATTATGCTGTAATGTCTAGCTACACTCCAGGCTTTCGATCTTCTGCGGTGATTTTTGTCATTCTGGGCAACAATTTAAAAAAATCAAATATAGGTAAAAAGGTAAGTAAGTAAGTAAGGTAAGGTAAGTGATATAGTTAAACTAATTTTGATGTAATTATATCACATTTTACAAAATGTTCTCACATTTTTTGGGCCACCCTGTACATATTTTTTTAGTAGCGATTTAGTTCACGGCATTCTGCTGTCAGGTCATCGCGTTTTGACAGTGGCGTGACTACGTCAATGCGGTGCATCGGGGCCCAAAAGGTCAGCGCCCTATAATAATTGTGAGATCCAGAATCAAAAGTCGACATGTCAATTTTACCTGTTTTCGAGTGAAATACAAAAAACCATTGTACCGCGGCTGTCACATTTGGAATCATATTGAACATGACCAGTAACCGCAGGTCACGTGACTAAATACTGTCATCTTATTGGCTGAAAAAATATTTGTCTGGGTTTGAATTAATCATCTGTCGGACATGTCTACGATTGAAGTAACAGGCAACTTTTAAATGCGTTTTTATACAAAATTCGACAATATTTGTCTACTTTCAATAATAGTCTAATCGTGTAGATATTAATTTTCTTTATATTGTACATAGTCAACTCAAAAACCATAAAAATTGGATACGTTTGATTTTGGTATCGATACATTTTCCAATGCTAATATGGATTAATATTTTTTTTAATCCACTACAGTAAGTCACGCAGTTATATAATTTAAACAGTCCATTACTAAAATGCGCGAAAACATTTCAATATATTAAAAATTATTAATAATAATAATATAGAGATGCACACACGGAATACGTGTCACATCAATATTTTTACTATTTTCAAACTAAGCTAAATGCTTGTGTTATGACAATAGGACAAAGTTGAAGGTCTCACGGAACTAGGCTCAAGCCCACGACCACTACATCACTAGGCGAGTATCGTAACCACTCTAGTGATACTTCGATAGCCCGATATACTAACTAAATAATTTTCGTTACACTTATGGCCCGTGTCTATGGATGAGATTTTCATCTCGAGACAATCTATGAGATAGGGATTATGCTCCTATGAGAGTCTTTGGAGACAGCTCTCGTCTTTCTTAGAACACCAAATCGCAGGAAATAAGATGGACGGCTATTTGGATGCAGTAATTTCTAACAACTAACTGATAACTAACTTATTTGGTTGAGATCGTGGCCGCTTAATATTTTTTTTCATGCGGTTAATTTTTGCACATCTTTTAATAAGTTAATCAATATAACAGTTCATAAACGCTATAGAATATTTAATACAGTACATGGCACGGGTTATTCGTCTAGTTTAAAAATAATAATAGTTAAGGGGTTACTTTTAATGGTAATTCAAATTTTTGCGTTTTTTACGAAAATGTGGATTTTTATTATTCATTTACATCAGAAGTTATACACTAGATTTGCTTTTTTTTTAACTATTACTTAGATAGGATCTGTATACTAATTTAAAACTAATAAACTGAATGTTGTTTGCCATAATTAAGACAATACAAGCATTATAAGAAAGACCGCGACCAATAGACGCACTTTCCACGTGCTACAAAATTGTGTTAACGTGATAAATTATTGCACAAACAAAACATATTTTCTTATAATCTTGAAACCAAAGTTACAGAGACAAATCCGTTTTAAACTAAATCAGCAAAATGTTAAAAATGAACCATTCAATTTGCAATACATATAATCAATTTTCAACATTTTTAAAATACTTTGTTTTAGTGAAAACATACGTTTTAAAATAATGTATTGTATTTACTCACATGCTTTGAGGCTTCAGCTACTATTTAAAATCAAGTTTGATATCAAAAACGCAATAATTCTATACAAAATAATATTTATATCGATCCTAATAATGTGTATTTTTTATTTTCCTTATTAACTTCAGATCGCCGATCGATAGCGGCTGTAATGACGCGTAGTCCACGCTCTTGTTAAAAATGCCGAAAATATATGTTGGTATGAATTAATATTGAACTTATTCACAACATTAGTAGTATATTTCATAAATTAGACGTCTTTTTACTGATTTTAAGGGAAAACAACGTTTTTTTGAACAAAGTAAACATTTTACGTACGTAATTTTTATGCAAGATGGAATTAAATATTTCGTTTATTTATAACACTGTTGCATTTTAAACAAAGCTGTCTGTTTCATAAATAGTATATAATTATGAAACAGACATATCACCAAAACGGCAACGGGGCGTTTTAAATCGATAATATTAAACAAAATAATGAATTGAAGCTGTCATAATTTTTTTTAAATTTAGAAAATTAATTTAAGCGACCATCTAAATACATGTAGGTACTTTTGTCTAATTTCAAAATATATTCATACATATGAATTAGGTAATAACTTTTCGAATGATTAATTCAAATAACAATATTTCATTCTATATGATTCCAATATATCAATATGAAAAGGGTGGAAAAAACTCCCGACACGAGCTATGTTTAAAACTTGTATCGAATGCGAGAAAAATCAACAATTTTATTGTCGTCTCTTTCTATTCAAACCTCCTCTCTCGCATGATTTACGTAACAAATAACGTCATTAATTATTTTTCTGATACTAGATAATAATTTAATTATTAGCGCCATCTTGAAAGCATATCAAATTCGTGTAAAACATCTCGAATTTCAAACCGAAAAAATGAAAGTAGCCCCTTAATAATTCAAATAAAATTGAAAAGTGTACATCGTTCGACTAATTCTGCCGATACGAACAGGTTCAAATTTTAATTTACCTATCGCTTATTTAATTTTAATAAATATTTATAAATTTCCTTTAAATATGCACAATAGCTATATGTTTGTCTCTTTATGAACAGAACCTTTGATCTCTGTATCTGACCGAAGTTGCATAGATGTGTGAAATGTAATGTATGCAATTCTCGGTATGACGCCATATATATTCAAATAATGCATTGTGTAGCCTGCTCTCTTGCATCGATGTTTGTTTTGTTCAACCTTACTATATGCTAATATTATTTGAATACCGAAAGTGCTAAGTGAATTGGTCAGTGTTTGATGTCAATACTGTTGGTTGTTTAAGGCATAAGAACACTACGAGTAGCTGTGGACACAGATGATTAATGAATTTCGAATAGCTAATCATTTATATTTTATTTGCACCCTCAAGTCTCAACCTATGATAAATTTAAAGGGCTAAATGACAAGAGCCGACAGACTTATCCGTATTTGAAAACACAACGTAATCGGCAAACTTCCAAGACCTCGTTCATCACAATGTTCACGCGTTCGATTTGCGGTGGCCCTACACGCGCCCGTAGACATGGCCGTGCAAGGGCGAGTTCACTCACATCTCAACTTCTACAGGTTTATTGCAGATATCGTACCCTTGGAAGAATGATACCAGTATCATCTGACAATTACATCACACTGAGATATCGAGCTTCAAAGTTTTGAGTACCAGTTGAGAAGTTTGGTTTATTAAATTCAAAATTTTAAAATGTCGCTATATAATTAGGAATAAAGAAATACATAATTTCTGATTTCGGGCTATTTATCAAATATAATACGTACATTTTATTTTCATTTAAATCTACTTTTGCTGTATAACTATGTTTTTTTTTATTTTTTCCTACCTAAAATGATTTATTCCAAAAAGGTTTTATTTTTTATTTATTTGACATTTTTTTATTACATAAATTATGTATTTTACATTATTAAAATTACATAGTTTTTTTTTCGCTTACCTTTCAAAAGAGACTAGCTCTTGTGCATGGAGAGGGAGTTACACTATAATAATTTTATTTATTGTCTATTTGTGTGCTTCTGAAGTGTTCTATAATATTGTTTATTTTCTAATTATGTGCTTCTGAAGTGGTCATGTAATTTCTTTCTAAACTCTTTTATATCATTTATTTCTTTAATTTGTGTAGGGAGGCTATTGAAATTTTTTATCCCTAAATATATACAATTTAACTGATATTATTTGGTGTTACATTTAGGGATTTTAAAGTTATTTTTAAACCTTAATGATGTGCTTGTTTCAAATTTTACAGTCTTGCTTTCTTTAATTAATTGATTAAATGAGATTTTTTGTAAATGTTTTCTATATTGGGAGTTGGGAATTTTGCAAAAATATGTTTGTGTTGAAAAAGTTGATCTTTTTTTTTAGTAGTTTTTATGTTAAACAAGAAGAAGGCATTACATTACAAATATTTATTCTGTTTTTAACTGATGAAGGGAGATTCAAATTCACCCAACGGACGAACGCATCATCAACAGTCTATGGGCTGACATTTGTCATATAATTAACTTGGCAGGCGAATCTCAATTTGGTAGATTACAAAAGCGGAGAGTTGTATCCAAAGAATTTCATGGGAGCATAAGAGACTGTCTCTAGACAAAAATCTCTTAAAAATGTCATCCGTGGATATAGACCATTAAAGATCTCCCCGATTGCTGCATATTTATTTAAACTCCTCCTTTAAACGTTTTATAAAAAATATTTCATCAAGATTTTTAAATTATAGTAAACAAACAATGCTGACAAATTTTAAACAATTTTCAAAATCAGTGATATAAATTTGTGACGCAAATAGTTGAAAGAAATCTAAAACAGTTTGCGACAAAAATGCTTCTTCAATATTTGATGGTCGCGACAATCTTCGCCTGGTGCAATTGCGACGTCGTCAGGTTGGAGAGGCAGTCCATCTATTACGGACTGACCTTGACCGCCACCAAGAACGCGAGTGGCTCCGACTGCCTCCAACAGCTGACTCTGATTGAAAGGGGAATAAGGGACAGTGCAACATGGGCCCTTAAATGTAAGCGTATTTTTTAAATTAATATTTTTTTCATTTTACTTATGTATATTTACGAATTTTTGATATTTATAATAGAAGGGGTGTGCACTGCGTACAAACAAAAAAAATCTATACTACAAATGCATCAGGGCTGATCGCTTTGACACTTTTACTAACTACCTTATTGTAATTAACATCGTATGTGTTTTATATTAATACATGAATTAGAAAGATAAAAAATTTATTTATTCATTGCTACTACAATTGCTAACCACTGTTTTAATCTATCGTTATACTCAAGCCATACAATTGCACCACTCCGCAGAGTCAGAAATGGATCAGCTGAATCCGGAGTCCTGTCTTACGCTGTCTCCTAACAGAATGACATTTGGAAGGTATTGAACTTGGCTTAGAGCTAATGGAAGCATCTACTTCCTCATTTAGTAATTCGCAAATTAGACAACCTTACTAAAAGTGTTGTTTTCATGATTGTTCTTTGCGTTCGAGGATAATGCATTTTTATTATGGTTTATTAATTTTGCTTAAAGACGTCGATTAAACGAAAGTCATAAAAATAGCGCATTAAACGTAAATCATATTTTAACTAAAAAAAAAATCTGCATTATATACTTATACGACAATTTTATTCTACAGTTTAATTGAGTATCAAGATAATACAGAGTGGGCCAACTTGGACTGACTGATGTAAAATGCATATAACTTTCGTAATTTTAATATTTGTTTAAAAAAATATATTATTACATGAAAGTGTTCTTTGTTAACTTTTTTTTTTTCTATATATAGAAAATAACGTCCATTTAAATGATCTCTATTTTCTTGTTGTCAAATAATTCCTGTTTCTAAAGTATTTTGCATTACATTACGTAACGTTTCTGTCTCCAAATTTGACATATCTGCAGGAATATTTTGTTTAAGCTCCTGAATTATTGCCGGTTTGTTCATGTAAGCTCGGCCTTTTAAGTGGCCCCACAAAAAGAAATCAGGCGCCGTCAAATCTGGGGAACGGGGAGGACAAGCAAACTTTGCATTTTTTTAAATTAGCCGGTCACGAAACATAATAAAATTCAATAATTTTAACGCGCTCTTGTACTGTGTATGTAGCCATTATAAACTTTAATATTATAAATTATTTATTATCTGCAAAAAATATATAATTAAAAATAAACCTCACCAAAGTTATACATTTTTAAAAACCCACCCTTTAGAAGGTTATTTTTCATTAGTGAAAATTTTTTGATTTACCGTACCGGTTAGGTGAAAATAAAACACAAGCTAAATGTGAAAGTATCGAACATAAAAATCTTACATAAAATTCTATCGCACTATTTCCAACGCGATTTTCGTGACAAATTTTACTGGTGTACCCGCTAAACAAACATATTCCTTTTTAAAATATATTTTTCTCAAAAATATACTCTCATTCCGTACTTTTATACCGGACCCATGATTGAATTGTAATTGGAAAGCTAATTATATTGCTCACATCGGTGAATTTAGTGTCGAATTTAAAGGTTGTACTCACAGACCAGCAAAAAATAGACATGAAATAAAGGGTACACACAGGAGAGGAGTTTGGAACATGAGTTGAGGGACGAGGAGCATTCTACACACATATTTGTGGAAACATAAATCCAATAGTACAAGTATTTATTCGTCGAAAATTAAATCAAACAAGATGTATTTTTTGCATTAATGCACATTGTATTGTCAACGTTTAAATTTTCGTTTTAATCAAATCATATATTTTAAAAATGTAGCGGAGCTATTTTATTGCATAAGTGGTGTTAAATTACTGAAGTGGTAGTTAAGAGAAACTTCGATATTCAAATACAGTCTCGGGTATTTTATACCCTAAACCTCGAGGTTAACCGTAAGCGATTTTTATTTTAAGGAAAGATTTTTTTGGGCTAACCAAAACAATTTTTATGCGTTTAGCCTAGATGATTAATATAAATATAAACTAAATTAATCAACTTGAAAGATATACAGAAAAAAACTATTTAGTTTCTAACGGGATTCGAACTTGTATCTCTTCCTCTCTGGGGAAGCGCGTTCTCTACATTCGCTATAGCAGTCAAATACATTTTTGATAAACTTTGAACTTATATTTTGTAATATTTCCAATTGATATATCTACAATTCCATTTTTCTCAATCTCAATCTCAAATACCTCATCGAATGTTTCCTTCAATAAATAGATTGTGGCGCGCGCTGTGTGGCATGTTGCGCCGTGTTGTTGAAACCACAGCTCTTCCACAATAATGCGATTCAATTGGGGAACGAAAAAATCAGTAATCATTGATCTATAGCGCTCCCCATTGCCTGTAATGTTCTGGTCGGCATCATAGGATCAATTAGAGTACACGTGGTGTGAAGTACCTGCTTATGTCGACCGTAAAATGGACGTACTTTCGAAATAAATGTATCTATTAGTCCATTCATGGTGAACCAAACTGAGCACAAATCAGCTGTCAGCTGTCAAAATGACTGTCGCTAAAAAAAGTGTTGCCAATTCGAAAAACAAGCCTGTAAAAAAAAAACATCCTGCATTATCTGCAACAGAGCAGTCAGCTGATCACGTGTTTCGACACGGTATTTTCATATTCAGCGTCATAAGTAATTACCGACCACTGCCAGTAATGTGACCGCGAATCATCTTTCATATTTGCACCTTAAACAGTGAATACAATGCACCTATATAATTCCAATATCCGCCTGCCATTCAGATTGACATCTTTACAGATAATAGATACGGGTGACAGGTTAACAGCCAACCTACGCGGCTTTCATCCATTGCTGTCATTTATATCCTGGATCAATTACATTTTACAATCGCAGGATACAAATTAATTCATTCATGTTTCTAATTCATAATTAATGTGAATGTGAATATTAAATAATTATGAGAGATTTGAAAACCATTTTATTATTTTTTTTAAATAATAATAATATTAATATAGGAAATTTACTTACAAATTCTAAAGACGAAGATGATAAATTTAACAATTCTGGTGTCTATTTTACGTGTAGGTGTCAGTCTAAAATAAAATAATTTGGAATCATTGGAAATAAATAAAGCATGTAAAACTAACCAAAATATTACGAACAATCAACTAAATTTAACCACAAGTCCCATTCTAAAAATTTTTCTTTATAATTATTCTAATAATTTTGTAATATCAAAATATAATTTAAGTTAGGTACTAAATTTATTTTTTAAATAATTATTGATTTTATAAATAGATTATGTTAAAGAAAGAATATAACATACGTTTTTGATTAGTTAATGTGTGTATTGTCACTTTGGACATGTGTGTGTGTGTGTGTGTGAGTGTTAGATGAGCGGTGGGGGAAAATGTTTTATTTAATCTAATATGTCAAAACACTAACTGATTGCTTTCTACGAAAAGATTTTTTTTGTATTAATATCTATGGTATCAATTATTTTTCTACCGGCAATATAAAGTTCCTGGTTCCGCTGTATTATTCAAAAGATAGATATATTTTTCTAAGTGACGTACCTAATTTGTTTTTAGATATTATATTGATGTATTGACGTGTTTCAGTATTAGATGCCTCGGGCTCTCCGGAAACGGGCTTCTACTGGGGTAATACATATTGGATGGGGTCCAAGAAGCAGTGCAACCTTGCTGCATCCCTTCGACAGGCCAACGTCAGCCCCTACATAAAGCCTTACACTGTAGAGACTCCTGAAACTGTGGCGACATTTCCTGTTTCATACTATGCCGCTTACTTCTATCACAACTCGACTTTCCAGATCTTCACGCACTGGGACAATGAGGTAATAAAGGGTGTTTTTTTTTTGAGGTATAGAACTTTAAAATGAAATAAAACATATATAAATCGTGGTAAAGGCCACGGTATTGGCTTTAATGGAAAGATACTTTTATGATATTTAGTGTTTAAATATGATTTCGCACATATGGGCGCCACAGCTAACTCGAATAAAGTGTCATCTAGATGTCCAATTTTCGACCACTTACTGGAGTAGCTGGGGACATACAGGGTGGCCCAAAAAAAGTGAGAACATCTCGTAACACACGAGTTATTTCAAAACATAATATAATTAATTATAATTCTCAATGTAATTTTTTTTTGCACAATATTTAGCTTATCAGAAACCATCAAAACACCCCATATTGCATCATCTACTGGGCTGTTCGGTGGCCACATGCCTGGCTCGATGAAATTAACATTCTCACGACGAAGAAAGTTGATTGAGAGCTCCGTCCTGCAGTAATGTCCAGTTATGCCGTAATGTCTGGCATTGTTTTGAAACTCTTTGATCATTTTCCTAGCACCCCGACTAAATAAAGCTGACAGAAAAAAGGTGTATTCGACAGAAAGTCTCTAGAGAGTGAATATTACATAGTCGGAAAGAATACTGTTCAATTTAAGAAAAATGTTTCGGATAAAGTTGAGTATTCCTGACTACACAAGGTAGGGGGTAAAATTCTAACAAATGATGTCATTATATTGTTTGAAAACCATTAAGGAATAGCTTAATGGGTCCTATGAATATTATGTATTCGATACGCCTTCACACGGCTTTCATTCATTTGCGCCTTATTTTTATATCGTAGGCAATTTGAATAACTCGCTTGTATGAATTTTTCCAACAATAGATGCAAAATTTATAGTTTATCCCGTTTATAAACTACTACTGACACTACTTGCCTACTTACTGACAAAGTCGTGTCGAAGACTTGTTCATATACAAATAAGACTAGTGGCTCATAATAGAGTCCTAATACCGACACTGATGTTTAGAAGCGAAGCCTGGAACTAGCAGCAGAGGAAAAAGAGTAAATTAAATGGACGAAAATGAGATCACTAAAGCGTGCACGTGTCAAATCTATTTATGATAGAGTACAGGTTGAACAAAATAAGAAAGAATGTAAAGGATCGCTTAAGTGGTTGGATGAACGACTGAGAATGGTAAGAATGATATATGATGCGAGTGTTAATGACACCAGAAATAGAGAACGTCCATCTAAAACTCGACTTGTATATGGATAATTGTGTATATGGATAATTGTGTGAATTAAACTTGTATATGGATAATTGTGTGAAAGAACTGGAACATATAAATGTGGGAGCAAAAATTAGCGATTTTATTGTATGCTGTTTATTGTACACCGATGATGCAGTACTAATGGCGAATAATGAACAAGAACTACAGAGTCTAGTGAGTAGAATGTGTATGCAAGAAAAGTGACCTTATTATTAATGTCAACAAGTCTAAAGTGATCGTATTCGAGAAGGAGGAAAGCAAGACACCGTGCTAAATACTTGGAGGTAACAAGTAGATGAGTTTGTGTATTTGGGAAGTATGTTTGATAGAAACGGAAGACAGAAATGTATCGAAAGGAGGGTGACTGCAGGGAATAAAGTGAACGGCGCTTTGAATGGAATTATAGCTAATGGGAACTTGTCAATTGAGGCACGACTAGTGGTTCACAATGGAGTCCTGGTACCTGGAGCTGGCAGAAGAGGAACGAAAATAGAGTGAATGCAGTGGAAATGAGATCACTTAGGCATATATGTGACAGATCTATTTATGACAGAGTAAAGAATGAAGAAATAAGGAAAAATGTAAAGCTGAAAAATGTGAATAAGGTAAGAATTATGTGACAATAAAATTATCTGTTTACTCCCGCGGTAAACGGCTCGACGGTAAGTTAGGGTAAATACAATGTATTTTCGATGCAATCATTTAAGACGAGATAAACTGTGATTCTATCATATTCATATATAGAGTTTTTCTTGTTCACAATCAAAACAATCTTCTTTTTGCAGACTAAAATAACTTTGGGGCTTTGCCTTCCATCGACATGTAGCGAAGATGACATCTATCGTCTACTTCAGGAGTACTTCGACTCCCGAGTCCTCAACTATCAACTACTCTACAATGCATCTTTCAAGATGGACGGTGTCATGGTCACCGGATCGGAGACATCATGGATCGGCAGTCCCATAACTATAATATTTTTGTAAGCGTTGTATAAAATATCAATCAATGTTAATAATGTGTAAATTCGGTTTAGAAGATATTCAAATTCTTGTGATTTTCGTGAAATTTGTAACCGTTACAGAAATGAGAGCTGTGCCATAAATACACAAACTATTGTGATGAAATTTATCATACACATGCTGTGGTATCATAGGTATCATGTGAGCTACACATAAACTACCCGATTTTTGATTACATCTAATTAAAAAGGTGTTATTTAAACTTTTTTGCCAAAGTTCGAGTAATTTCTAAACCGTTGGTTGAATTTCGGTTAATTCTATTTGAGCTCAATGGGTTTGTTAGTGTGTCCCCTAACTGTAGACTCCATTTGAACTGTCTTCGGGACACCTTGTATTGTGAACGTGGATAACAATATTATCCGAAAAACTATGTTGTACGTGGTGTATCAACAAACAAGCAAATACATGACGCCCCGTATACATTTCCTGCGGGCCTAAAAAGGACACCCGCAAGCCCAACTTGCAACTAATTCCGACGTTATTCGTATGTAAAAACACGTGACCTTGTGTGTAATATGTCACGTCCGCCACATAAAATATTCGAATAAATAGCGCGTAGGCAAACAATCTGTTTATTCAAGACGCCGGTAAATATTTTGTTGCCAGTTCTCTTGAATAAATCTACCGTGAAACAACTTGAGTTTTTATTGACGTAATGCATAACATTTACACATTTTTCTACAAATCGTTACTAGTCAGTGAAAATACCCAGAATATTGAAAAAATCAGCGCCTGAAAAAGAAAACGAAAAATTCTGTACATTAATACCCTTTGTAAAAAAATTTAGACAAGCTTTCAAATTCTAAATGCAGTTATTAATTTGGTTATTTTCATTTCACATTTCGATAATTATCGCCTAAGTATTCAATGCTGGCTTTTTTATTAACAGTTGTGAATTTTGTTTCACCTGTTGTATTATGGATTTTTTAAAATACTAATTACATGTATTAATTAGAAAGATATACATATAAAATCAATTTTATCGAAAAATATTGTTGTTGCGCTATCGGGATTCGAACTTGGATCTCTGTCCAAACCGGGGGAGGTGCCTTAACCGACTATGCTACAGCAGACAGTACTTTTGATTTCAATCTATATGTTACACTTTTCATATTCATACATCTATCGTTCCATTATTTGAAAGCCATCTACATTGTTTTTACGGAATCTCAAATAAATACCTTTGAGTGGTTCGATAGGATACGCTAGGAGAATTAACAATTCATTTTTATTAAATTTTGAACACGTTAATATTATTATTATTATATATTATTATGTAGAACACATTTTTATTGTGAAGTTGTAATTATTCAGAACAGAGTGTAACATATGGGTTCAAAAATTTGTCATCAAAAGTACTGTCTGCTGTAGCACAGTCGGATAATGCACCTTCTCCAGATTGGAAAGAGATAATATTTTATGATAAAATTGATTTTATATGTATATCTTTATAATTAATACATTTAATTAGTATTTAAAATATCACAGAGCTATGTTCTATGTAATTACAACTTCACAATGAGAATGTGTTCTCCTAATAATATGGATTTTTAATTGATCAAGAACAGTAAAATCTTCCGTAATTTAAATTATTTTAACAACATTAACTCATTTGTGTTTTTAGAATCAGCATATTAATGATTTCGACCCTCGTCGTGACAGGAACGTGTTACGATCTGAGGTACTTCCAACCAAATTTGGAAATGATGAAAACTGATCCCACAATTGCAACACAAGCAGTAACAAAATATACTAATGGTCAAGTATATAATTCTTTTAAAATTAGCAATATTAACTTTGTGGCTAAAATTCATATTTTTTATTTATTATCTTTGTTTTATTAACCACTGAATTGAGTTTAAATACATCTACCGGTTTCGAAAAATACTATTTTCTTCTTCAGGATGTATATCAGAAAGGATATTTTTAGTTAGTTATGACATCCTAAAGAAGTAAATGTTATTTTTCGAAACCAGTAGATGTATTTAAACTCAATTCAGTGGTTAATAAATAAAAAATAAGTATATAATTCCTTATCACGTAATATATTATGACAAATAACATTAGGTAATCTCCGCGGTGGTAGGAAGAGAGGCTACAGCGCCACACTCTTCTGTTCTGCCATGCAGTTCTCTCCTCATCCACATTCACATGTCTTCTCATAGAAGCTCGCCGATTATTGAGGGTTCTAACAGGACCGTCTGGTATACCATGTCGTGCCGAGTCTTTTGCGGACGTCCTCTACGTCTGGTGGCATCAATACTTGCGTCATATCATTCTCTCCGTTCCATGTGACCAAACCACTTTAGTGATCTCACTCACTATACTAACATCAGCTCAGATTTAAGCCAAGTAGATTATGCAATGTGGGGTGTTTTGATGATTTCTGATTAGCTGAATATTGTGCAAAAAAAATTACATTAAGAATTATAATTAATTATATTATGTTTTGAAATAAGGAATTCTTTCTTTGTTACTTCATTCTTTACTCTGTCACAAATGGATCTGCCACACATACGCCTAAGCATCTCAGGGTCTCACTTCCATACAACAGTGTCAGTACCAGGACTTCATTGTCTACCCGTTAGTTTTGCCTCGGTTGACAAGTTCCTATTATCTATAATTCCATTCAAAATGCTGTTCACTTTGTTTTCTGCAGTCACCCCACCCTCTTTTCGATATCTTCCACTGTCTTTCCGTTTCTACCGAACATAATTCCCAAATACACGAACTCATCTACTTGTTCCAAACATTCATTACCTACAAGTATTTAGCACGGTGTCTTGCTTTCTTCCTTCTCAAATACCATCAATTTCGACTTGTTGACATTCACTTGAAGATCACTTTCCTTGCATACATCGTACATTCTACTCACTAGACTCTGTAATGCACGATTAATACTGTATCGTCGGCGTACAATAAACAGCATACAATCAAATCGCCCATTTTCGCTCCCACATTCATAAATTCAAATTTTGTAATTACAATATAAAAACAATTCTGTAATTTTCTCGTTGTTTCCCCTCCAAGCTTTAAATTAAGCTACCATTGAGCGACAAGGCTTGCAACCTGACAGATTTTTTTTTAAAAGTTGCACAACAATGTCTAAATTAAAAAATGTCTTCATCAACATTATGTGGTTAAAAATAAAAGAAAATATTACAAAATATTCTCGCACTCAATACGCCCACATTATGCTTATATACAATTTGCCCACGTAAAATACGCCCACACACAAATATTTTAAACTAAATTATTTAAATATGATGAACTGTACTTTTCAAATATTATTTTAATTTAGATTATTAATTGATTATCACATTGTGTTTACAGGTTTACAGGATAATACAACATTGGAAAAAAATCTGAAAAATCATGCGACGGAACTGGAATTGAACAAATTCAAACGAATACTTGTCGGTTTTAGTTGGTATACTAATTTTAATAAAGTATTCACAACTACCCAGGGACCCGGAATACTGAGGCCAATCAATGGAATGAGGTTTGTTTGTTTTAATGGATTTTTGTAGAATTAAAATTTTGTAAAAATAGAGTCACTGACGTGCTATGGTCAGATAAGGTAGATTATTGAAATTTTTGCTGATTCAATCACTGATATCTTTGAGTCATACTCCACTATCAGTGATTGAATATCTGGGAACACCATGATTCGTGATTAATTTTTTTATTGATTTTTGATTCGGCGCATGTACAAATGAAATGAAAACATTCACGAAGGAATGACGTTATAATTCGTGATAAGCGCCATCTAGTAGATTCTGCCAAAACGTTTTACGCATTTGACCCGAAATGCTGAGAATTTGACCCGAAAAATAAACTCACATTTTTGAAGGGTTTCCATTCTCTTTGTGACGTTATAAAATAAGATATATATTAATTATATATACCAGAATATGTTTTTTACATAAATAAAGTTTGATTAATATAAGTAAATACTCTCAAAATTGTTTTTTTATTATTTATTTTGTGTATTGTGATATCGTGCAGCGCACGCGTATTAGTGATGAAACTGTGATCACAGTCACTGTTTCCAATCACTGATATTATCGAATATCAATCACAATCACACTAGTGAGTCAAGAGTAGTATTTTTTCTCATCACTACTAATTACTATGAAAAATTGAACTAACCTGGTGGACTCCTGAGATAAAGCTCGAACCCCTGACTGCATGCTTACCGGGTGAATGAATTACCACTAGACTAATATAAAATGTCATTAAGTATATCTGATAATCTATCTATGAAAAGCATTTGAAAAACACCAATACTTTACATCGAAGAGATAAAACGGTTGATTCAATATTCGCACCACTCAAAAGTATATATCACCGCTCTAGGCTTGCGTCACACTTTGTGGACATGCATCGTGATTGTGACCCGAAATCTAAGGTGAGCTACAAGAATCTAGTCAACGACTTCAATACAATATGCTCTGCCGTTAAAGTACACAATTATACTATCTATAATGCAAACGGCATCGGTATCCAAAGACCATAAGATATAAATGAAATATGAAAATCATGATGATCAGAAAGATATGGAATGATCATGATTATGCAGCCTCATACTTTCATCATCATTTGTGTTCTAATATTACAATATTCAACTTGGTTTAACAGTGATGAAAGGAATTGATACAATAACGTGGTATTAATAAAAAGTACTTGCATGAGAATGCTTGATTTATTCAATACAGGTTGCAATGAAATGCACGATTATAATTTTCAACGAGACTGAGTGAAAGGTGTTACGCTTCTGGAGATCAGCAGAGAAGTGAAGGGCCTGCGCAAAACCCTCGGCATCACGGGTGGCCGGCCCGCTGGTGGCACTACCTGCGCTTACTGTGTGAAGTATTTTAATATAAAAAAGTTGTATTAAAATATTAGGTACTCCTTTTGGCTTACAGCTGACTTAAAAGTTGTCTCCCTTACAAACTGAAATATCTGAACTGTTCCGTACAATTCAAAAGAAATTTAACAATGATGTCCAATATGGGTACACTACACTACACGACACAATCGAGTGGTTTCCTGCTTGCAGAATATTCTGTATTTATTCAGATACATAACAATACATACAGTCATATTTGCAAGTACCTACTCAGCGACAGGCCCCCGCTGTAACATTTTACTAAGAATAATAGTCTTTGTTGTCCTGAAATCTATCCCACGAGTTTTTCGGTGCCACGCTGATGATTTACACCTTTAAATTACTGACACGTGTCTTACTACATCATTTACATGACGCTTCTGCTGCGACCTCGCAATTCTGTGAGATACGAGAGGTTTGCAAAGTTTGTTAAAACATTTTTTTTTTATCTCCAGGTTTTTCATGACAACATTCATAATCATTTCACACAATTATTTATTTGCTTTGGACTACTGCAACAATAGAGTCCACACATACTTCCTGAACACCTCGTTCTTGGGGCAAATTTTTGCCAACTCATCGTACAGCGTTGACGTATTCTTCCTAATGGGGTGAGTCAAGAAAATCTATCACTTTAACAATTTACTGAAATATTAGATCAATTAAATTATTATTAATAACATTTTCCAAAGGGGATTTTTGATGGTGCATGGGCAGTGGAGATCCAAAGACTTGGCCAATGTGAAAAACCACACTTGGGGGAATCTGAGTAAACTTTTTCTGAAGGCTGTTTTTAAAAGGTTTAGAAGGTTTGTTACAGCTCAATATATTATTTGATTACTTAGCAGTGATATCATCTAGTCACTGTTAAAAAAATGCCAAACAAAAATCTACATAAATAAATACAGGTGGCCCAAAAAATGTGAGAAGTGAGTTATTTCAAAACATAATATAATTAATTATAATTCTTAATTTAATTTTTTTTGCACAATATTCAGCTAATCAGAAATCATCAAAACACCCCATAGTACATAATCTACTGGGTTTAAATCTGGGCTGCTCGGTGGCCACATGCCTGGCTCGATGAAATTAACATTCTCACAACGAAGAAAGTTGATTGTATTTCTGGCTGTGTGAGATGTCTAGCTATACTCCAGACTTTGTTTTGAAACTCTTCGATCGTTTTCCTAGCAACCCAACGTTTTTCAATTCACAAATTTTTGGTCAGAATACGGTCTTCTGCAGTGATTTTTGTCATTCCGGGCAACAATTTGAAAAAACCAAATTTAAACAATGAGAAAACTGATAATTAAAGATGGCGACCGGAAATTGTCGAAATAAAACGTAATATGGGTAAATAGGTAAGTAAGTAAATTAGTAAACTATTTAAGGTATTGTTGATACAGTTAAAATAATTTTGATGTAATTATATCACATTTTACGAAATGTTCTCACCTTGTTTGGGCCACCCTGTATATACAATACATCTATATTAGTGATGGATCCACACTGTACAAAGTACTTCAATTAACTAGTTCATTAAACTCACGCTTCGCAATTTGCATGCTTTAAATCGTGCTAACGCTTCAATAATTCAATACTTCACATCATATTCACACACACTAACAAATAACTTAGTTGCCTGCAAATATGCTCTCACTCATCAATGCGCACAATTAACTGCGAAATTTGTATGTATAGAGACAAAAGAGTTTACCACTCACTTCATGTGGTTCATTGAAGTATACTTCGCAAAGTATCACATTACATACTTCACTCTTCGCTTTGCACTTCAGACACTTCGTTGAAGTATAGTTCAATAATGGTTCAAATAACAACTTAACCACACTTCACTGTACTATATGAAGTGCGAAGCGATTGAGACCTGCATCAGGAGTGGGCCAACCAGTGGTATCAACATATTTCGAATAAAGCGTTCATTTTGAACGCTTCAAGTTGGTGAATGTGCATTTCGTGACGCGTAATAATACAAAGAGAAAATTAACAAAATATCAAAAATGTTAAGAAACTCATCAGATAAGAACTTGGAAAAGATAATACATAATTATTTAATAATTTTGAAGACCTTTAAGCCATTTTATAATCTCTTTTTTGTACACATTTATATTTGCTGCTAATTTAGTTGATTTTGGCAGTTGGTTATTATATAATGTACAATGAATATCTCCGTCCTATTCCTAATTTGGACATTTTTTAAATGTTCATTAGTTTTTTTTGCTCCGAGTCTGAGTTGAGGATTTATGTCATTCTGAAATGTTTCAGGCTAACTCCGGTGTACATGTTTATCTTGGGGCTGACCTACACGTTGGCCGTCAGCAACCATCCGGTGACTCCCATGTGGACTAACGAGAGGAATGACTTACAGTGTCCCAAATACTGGTGGACTAACATCCTGTACATCAACAACATCTTCCCTGGAACTTACTCCAGCATGTGTATGTCGTGGAGTTACTACTTGTCAAATGACATGCAATTTTATATATGGACCAGTTTCATCTTTTTCCTGTCTAAGAAGTAAGGGGTTTTGAGTATAATATTTCTTCTTCATTGTATGCTTAATGCTGAGGGTCATGGTATCCTGAAATATGTGGAACTTGATCCATAATACGTCTTCATTCCTCCTATGAGCTATGGTAATCGTAGCGTTTGCCGTAGTTTGCGTAGCAGCGAGAGCCCTGTTGACTCCTTTATTTGATCTGTCTATATTATAAGAAACTGTCCTCTTGCTCGCTTTCTCCCAACTGTCGCTGTGAATACGAGCTTCTCGAAATTCTCATCGTTTCTTCTGGCAACATGTTCAAAGTATGTAAAAATTCATCTCCTGCATGTTGTCGAAAGTCTTTTTATAATTCTGCAGTCCACGGGATATGCAGCATCCACCTCCATGATCACATCTCGAAGTCATTCAATATATTCCTTTCCTTCTTTCTTAGGCCCGGTTGTGTGATCAGTAGTAACTATTTACTATGGTAAAAAAAATAATTACTTCTCGAAAGTACATCCGTAGTAAACTCAATTTATTCTCCGATATCCAAAAGCAAAAAACGAGAATCAATAGTTAAATATGGCAGACTTTTCACAGCTGTTCCAAAAGTCATCTAACACATTGATACTTTGAAAATTGCAGTATACGACAATTAATCATTCAATATCTCGCCATTTTAATGATGAGAGTTCGTCCAATGATGATCTCGTTGTTTAATATATTTTAGCACATAATACGAAAAAATTTCACCACCACAGAAGCCTAGGCGAAAAAATCATATTTCATGATTGTTTGTCGCGCCTATAGACATCTTCATCTACGCTTTGACAGTAGTAAATTTGATGTATCAACAACCCACAAAGGATTTTTACAATGAGCGTTAGTAAAAAGTTACTACTGATCACACAACCGGCCCTTAGTGTCCATGTTTCCATTCCATACAATATTATGGAGAATATCAGAAAACCTATTGAATTTATTTTTAATGTGTCATCCGCCTCCAGCACCTATATTTATTTCAAAGTATTATATAATATTTAAAATATTATGTTTAGCCTAGGTGATTCTAGCTAGCATTTGCCTTGGATTTATCGAGATGTGCTGAAAATGGCCCATTTATTTAAATATGACGGTTATGAGATTTCTTTCGATGAAATAAAATTTAATAATCAAAAATAAATGTAATAAAATTTCATCCCTTTGTTCCTTCAGATTAAACATACATATAGAATGTTAATATTATTGTATTCACTTAATTTTTTAATGTATCTTTTTGGCATTAAAATACAATTAGATACATATTTACATTATTGTATTATTTCAGGCATTTCAAAACTTTTTAATGTTAAGGAAAACACATTCTTATTGTGAAGTTGTAATTATTCAGAACATAGGTCTGTGATATTTTAAATACTAAATTAATGTATTAATTATAAATATATACATATAAAATCAATTTTGTCGAAAAATATTGTTTTTGCGTCACCGGGATTCGAACCTGAATCTCTATTTCCAATCCGGGGAAGTGCACTACCTTTGTGCTATAACGCCAGTATTTTTCTTGACAAATTTTCGAACCTATATGTTACATTTTTCAAATTAATACACCTGTCGTTCCATTATTTGAAAGCCATCTACATTATTTTTACAGAATCTCAAATAATAAATACTTTTTAATGTATCTTTTTGGCATTAAAATACAACTAGATACATATTTACATTATTGTATTATTTCAGGCATTTCAAAACTGCTGTTTCGTTATCGATTGGTACATTGGTCGCTTCCCTGGCTTCCCTTGGCATCGTCGCCTACCTGGACAATTACAAACCTTTGTAAGAAAAAATTTAATGTCTATGTTTTTGCAATGATTGTCTCTAAAAAATAGAGTAAAATAAAAAATATATTTATGGAGATAGGATGTGATTAGAATCATCAATATTTACCTTGCAACAGTGAAGAATTGAGACAGTGGCATGAACAAAGAGTACTACTTACTTGAAAAAAACTAATTTATTCAATATCAGTTAGAAAATATGAATGCGAAAGGGTTACCCATGATTACACATTTCTATTTCTTTCAGATTATTTAACAACAGGGAAAGAACAAAAATATATTTAATTTTATTAAGATTCTGTAAATATTTAAGTCACTAGCGCCACATAGTACACAACTTATCAAATATAAAATTCAGGTATAACGGACTCTTAATGAAATGCGTGATTACAATTTACATATTATGTGGAGGTTAAAATGATAGCTGTTTCATGGTTGGAGCTTGGTAGAAAAGTGAAGTGACTCTACTTCTGGTGTGACGTTGTCAGCTCTGGCACCCGCCAACAGACATTGCAGTATTACTTTGCTGTAGCATCAATAGATGGTGCTCTATGTCCAGTTTACTATTTTCACTTTGTGTTTAAGTTTACTTATTTTATTTATATTACATTCATAATAATATACATATTTATTTATTTATTTTTATACCATGAAATAATACATATGAAAATAAAGGTGATTACTTTACTAGACATGGTCTGTTCTAAAGCAATTAACTGTACAGTTTTTAAAAGTTTTAATTGTTGGGGTACAATCAAAGATTACAAAATGTTATTGTAAAAAAGTAATAAAAAGATTTTTGTCTAATAATCTAGTTGGAGGTTAGCACAAATGATAAATTAGTTTCATTTTATTTTCTACCCACACCAAGCAACCACTTTGTTATTTTTGGTTTAAAATCGTTAATCACTTTAGACCCTTTAAGGTCTAGTGGCAATTTATTAAATATACACGGTGCACAATACAAGAAAGTTTGTTGACCAAATTTGGTATCCACTGAAAAGAATCCTAGTTTTCTTAGGATCAGATTGTGGATATAATTTTTTTTTATTTTTAAATAGTTTTAGGATTGATCTGGTAAACAGTTGTCTTATATCCAAAACTTGAAAGGATTTAAAGAGTTCTTCAGAATTATGTCTAAATGGCCTTTTGTTTACTTTAATTACCCATTTCTGAATCTTACTTAGAGAATTCATTGAAGTAAGAGCTGCACCGCCCCATGCACATATTACGTAACTGATGAGGCTCTGACAAAGTGAATAGTATATATATAATTGTGGTTGAACTGTGCCCGTCTCACTAGAAGTTTGAAATCATTTTTGAAGTATAAAACTGCATAACAGCATGTGTCTCGTTCTGATTACAGCCCGGATTTGTTTTATATAAAAGCTCCATTATTTTACTACCCTCCGTGGATGAGGATTGGTCCGTACATTATAGGGGCGTGTTATGGCTACCTGTATAACACACTTGATGGAAAGGTCCAACTTAATAAGGTTAACCATATTATAATATTCTGTTATGACTTACCTTAGTTTTGTGTATATATGTATTAGGTTCAATATTCCCTCTAAGGAGTGAGAGAGTGTGCTAAAAATTATAGCGCCTATACAAATGTACACAAGACTTCTTGTTCATGTGCTGCTTTCTATCGAAGGTTGGCGACCATGCAGCAGTATGTTGATTTAACCTGTATAAGGTCATCCACATTTAGGATATTGAAGCACTTACTGAGGTTACACAGCCGAGATAATCTCTTTCTACCTTCACTTATCTTCGCCCTACATAATGAGTTGTAAAATATCATATTTGTTTACGTAAATGCCTTCGATAGCTGGTTCCCAGATTTCCGATTAATAATAAGAACACATACGATATATGAACCGCACTAATCTTTTTATTGTATTTGTTATCTTTCTGGTCCGATATTGTTGTTCTTTTAGCTGGGTAGATTTCGACCGACCGAAGTGCACACACGACTGGTGGTTTTAGTTGGACCTCTGGACTGGTCGAAGCACAGGATATAATTGAACCACCTGTCGTTTACCATTTTCTTGGCTCTCTGAATAAAGGTGGCAATACTCACACACACACATGTACATTACTATAAATCAGGAAACCAATCGAAGTAACAAGGCACGTAAACAATATTTTTCATTGAATTGTCCCATGCATGCAGCTTTCCTTGATAGCTGTTCTTAGTTCTCTTGGCTTATTTATGAATATTAATTCATCTACATTAGTAATGTGGTCAACCTAGGCCCTACCAGTAGCCTTATACAGGTAATATTTTCTTATTTTATCCCCCAGCGCATGCATAATAGCATTGATCCTTAAAAGTGCACAAAATATTTTTTATGCGCACACCGTGACCGTGAATTACAGGGAATATTACGTTAAAAAAATACAATTTATGTTTCACTAAAAAATACAATTTTCCTGTGTTCTGTATTCAGAAAATCTCAACACACATACATGGTATTAAGATTTATCTCAATTAAATCTCTGAGATTTATTTCATTGTGTCTCATCTCGTGCACTGAGCATCTTTAGCAGAACTTATTTATGAAAGTAATGACGTAAAAATAAATATGTACATTAAATTTTTTTTTAAGTATCATTCAGAAGACTTTTAATTATTAAGTGAAATATTGATTAAAGATTAAAGATTGTTTACATGTAATAGAAAATTAAAATAACAAGGCTCAGTAAAGTTGACTATTGTATAATACATCCAGTTAGTGATGGTAAACCGTTACGTGACTGTGATTGCGTCGATGATTGGTAACTGAGATTTGATTTAATGATGATTGGTAATTAAGATTTAACTGTCAGAAGCTTACTTTCTAGTATACCAGTCATTGCTCAAAGAATTGTGTTAATCAGTTGTCAATCATCGTTACTATTGAATCAATCACAGTCACATTAACAGTTAAAATAACGGTTTAAATAACAATTCTACCATCACTACATCCAGTGTGTTGTTTCAGGTAACTGTTAGATTGCTGTGGATCACCAATACTTCTATCATACTCTGCTTGTTCTTAGCGTTCTCCGACTCTGATTTCCCCACGTACTTGAGCATTCTGCACACAATGCTGTCAAGAAACCTCATTGCGCTCTCGGTGGGCTGGATTTTGTTCGCTTGCCTTACTGGACATGGAGGTAAATGTATTAACAATGAGATTATGATTATTCTACTCTTAACTCACTAGCGTGATTGTGATTGGTATTCGATAATATCAGTGATTAAAAACTGTGACTGTGATCACAGTTTCTGAAATCACAATACACAAAATAATTTTATAAAAAACATCATTTTGAGCGTACCTATTTATATTATTAAAACTTTATTTGTGTAAAAAACATACTCCAGCATAAATAATTAGAATAATGAATAGAAAATTATTGCACATACATGGACATACCTACAAAATGTTAAAATAATACCAACAAAATTAAGTTACCGGCAAGCTAGCATAAACATTACCAACAAAAACAATTTCTAATAGATGGCGCTAATCAAACTACGGAAAATCCGGTGGATGGCGCTGATTGAAATGATAATCGATTTAAATGGTGGCATTAGAAAATCAATAGAAATTGAATTGAATCACGAATTACGGTATTCCCAGATAATCACTGATAGATAGTGTAAATCAAGTTTTCATTTGACTCACATTTTGCGATTTAGAGCTCATCATTGAAATGAACATACATACTTTAATATTATTCATATTAAACTACTTCTGTGTTCTCATCAGAGCAAAGCTTGCCGTGTGTCTGTGTCTTAAATACTTTCTCTTGTTTGTATACGAGTATGTCGCAGAGCAAAACAAGAATTTTTTTCAGTTGCAATGCCTTTAAACACACATTCTTTTTTTTCATGAAAGTGTGAATATTATAGGAGATAAGAGATCAGTATTGAACTTACTACATATTTAATAGATAAAATTGCGTAATATTTATTTCATATTCTTATTTATAATACAAATACAAGAGGCTCTTCTATTTTGCATTAGTGCCCAATTTTTTTAATTACGCCACTGCGTCCATTCAAGCAGTCAGCAAAAGCACACCATGTTTCATGACTGATTTTAAGGTGATTATAATCACTTATTGTTGATTTATTTTAGGACCGGCGAATACCCTTCTGTCTGCAAAAGGATTGATGCCATTGGCCCATTTATCGTTCACCGCATACTTACTCAACCCTATACTTATTTATTTGGTGGTCACAAGCAATGATAGGCCGTGGCAACTTGACGTCTCAACAGTCGTGAGTATTTAATGTCTAATAAAATTATTTATGGGAAATATTACTAGGACTATTGGCGGAAAGATGATTGTACTTCTGAAAAATATTACTGGACGACTTGACTGGATTACTGTATAATAATAAAAAAGGTCATCGGTCATAATATGAAAAATAGCGCTGCAGATTTTCAATTTTTATTTTTATCAGTAAAACAGGCTGCGAAGCCCAATTACTGAAAGAAATACACACATGCTTGAGAAAATCGTGTGGATGACCTTACCGGGGACTGAGCTTAAATGGCAAAGGATGCCTGGCCTCTCCAGCCATGGCCCTTAGCAACCTCCTACTCCCATCTTCCGCATGGCAGCCGGCTCTCTTTTCATTCCACTTGTCATTACCTCCAGTCTTGATCTTCTTTAAAAATCGTCTGTTTCGCCATCTTTCGTGGCCTCATGCTCTTATTGGCTAATGGGCTAATCTCTCAATGGTGGCTGGACTACGCCAGGTCACACACACAGTGTGATATTTTATAACTGATATTTGATAAGCTCTACACGTGGAAGCATGCATCATATAATGTCACAACACATAATATAATATGTATCCAGGGAGCTCTTCTGTTTTGCTATAGGGCTCAATATCTTTTTTTCATTTTGTATTAGGGCTCAATTTTTTAGCCACGCCACTGCATATAATTAGATTTTTTATCAATATCTATAAGATATGTATATAAAAACATCCACAGATGAGGTTTGTCTCTAAAACGAGTAAAGGCCAGTACAGAGCTGAGCGTAAAGTAAGTTATGAATCGTGTATTGTAGAATTGTACAAACAGTACATGCAAACCTTTATTAACAAATCTCTGAGATTTTTTCATTCGTGGACATGGACCATTATGATATCTATACTATTTTTGAAAATGTTCCAAATTATTATTACAATATTAGTACAATAGACTCTCGATTATTCGGGGTGATAGGGATAAAATTAACCACCACTGTATACTAATAGTAATCACAGGAATCTAACCTGTCGTAAGTGTGGGGTATCTATTCCTGTACAGCTGAAAATATATGAGGTTATGTCACTTAATTATTTTTTTTATTATTTAAGTATAATCAGTAAGATATATCTTCTCTATGAGAGTAAGACTCGTATATAGAAAAAGGAGTATATACAAGAGTGTATAATTTGTGTATAATGTGTATATATTTTTTGACTTCAGATACAAATTTATAATAGTCTATAATTTTTCTAATTGTAAGGGAAAGATTGTTAAAAAACTTGATGCCTTAATAAATATAGTGATTTTGGGTTGCGGTATATTTTAGTTTTGGAATATCGATTTGATTTCTAAATCTTGTAGATCGGAATTCGCTTCTAATATTTAATTATTTTTTAATTTAAAAAATTTTAATAATTGAGTTTTTTTTATATGTCTATTATTTTTGATACTTTGAAATCTGTGAAGAGTTGGACGCTTGGATAGTAATTTTTTGAGTGATTTCTAATTGTGATATTGAAGTTTTTTATATTCCTCCCCGTCCAATAATATTGTATTGCAAATGTGACTGTACAAACGTGTAATACATTATTTTTAGATTTGTAAGTAATAAGATGTTTCTGAGTCTTAAAAATATGTAGGCAGTTTTCCTTATTTTGTTTGTAAGAGTAATAATATGTTATTATTGAATTGTTTGTATTATAATTGAATTTGTTTCAGACGCTGTCTGGACTCGGAATGATAATGCTAACTTACACTTGTTCTGTCTTAATTGTGATATCTGTGGAATTCCCTGTGGATAAAGTTCTCAACATCTTATTTGAAGAAAACCCGACGAAGAAATCAATTGAAGAAGATGATATAAAAAACAATAAAGAATATAACACCGCTATGTGTAAGTCATTAAAATAAATGTCAACTAGATTTATTATTCATACGCCCCTTCCCCCTTTCCCATCCATTCTCACACGCTCGATTATATCAATTATAATTTGTTAGTCCATCATGCTAGCTCATATTTTTATCGAGTATATTTGAACAAGGAGAAAACCGGTTAACTTTCATGATTAATGCATCCATTTTAAACTGATTCTTTGACCTGGGACTCGCTGGACATCCATGATGGGTCTCTAACCGTGTGTGACAGACTCCGGAACATATCCTCTGAGAATGTGATATTATGAGGGACGCAAGAGAAGTTATGATTGCGGGATTAGATGTGGGCTGTCATCATTTGGTTAAGAACGACGACCCTATGAGGAATGAAAGAAACTTCGGATACTTTTGAGAGTTTGTAGGTGAGTGGGTGACCCGTTGGGAGATTTTGAGGTCTACAAATACTGCGATTGAGAGTGAAAGTCATCCACCCTTCCTGTAACTGAGCTCAGTTCACTTTTTCTTTTTCCTTTAGGGGGGTGATTCATGTTTTTTATCTTTACTGTTTTTTTTTCTGTACACTGTTAAATGTTTCCATCTTTATATATGTGTAATAAATAAATATGTACAATGTTAATAAATTCTCTTGGATATGAGCGCTGAATTGGACAGTGAATGGTGTCCGTGCCACGCCTCCATCTTGCTGTGCAGCTCTGAGACGTAGCACAGTTGCCTTTGTAGTATTAAAAAATGCCAACCAGGTGGCGAATGAGAAGAACCAATATGGGTGCTTTTGCTTGTAGAACGGTCCTGGATAAGTGGTGGGTCCCATTCACTGATGCATTAACAATCCCTTTTATTCTGCGTAGTTCAAAAATCTGATTAGAAAGTTAATGCATCGTTCTGACGAGGCTATCAGGTAAGTCGAGCGTTCCTCACTTTCTGGTCCCTTTTGACTCTTGCTTCTTTAAATTTCCCAATGCTCTCTGTATTGTATCCTACAATTCCTTTCCTGCTTTCCAATATCTCTCACAAGCTACGCATTACAGTAAAATTAAGTCATCAGTGAATATGTAGTGGAATAATATCAAATTATACACGTTAAGTGTCATGTATGTCAATTTGCACAGTAATTAAAGAAAACAGCACAAACGCATGTATTTACTTGTTAACTCATTATGTACATATATTATTTTACAAACCCCTTCATCAATACAATGTATTCCTTAACATGCTAAAAAGATAATTTGCTTTGTTTCAGAAATGTGAATTTCAAATAGTATAAGCATTTGAAATAATTCAAAGAAAAATCAAAAGTGCATTCCATTGGAACAACAAACAACTAACAGGATTGTTATGTTTATATGTTCTAGAATTTAAAATACATTAACAATTTATTAATATTTTTAATGAACTTCTATAATGATCCATGTCTACGGAATGAGACATGATAAAAGATTTAGTTGAGATAAATGGAGAAACTCAAACACATGTATACGGCATTCGATTTGACAGCAATACAAGACACTATTTATTCTGAAAGTTAAACAAGCCGATGACATTAAATTATAAATAATATATTTATTATGTTTTAATTGCTAATCTTCTGAGGATATTTAAATTTCCCCAACTGACGAATGAAACATAAGTGGACTCTTGGTGTTTACGTATAGAAAACGTGAAGAGAGATGCGAGACAGAATCTCCGAGACTCGGAGCATGCATAATGGACTACAAAGGCCGAGAGCTGTTTCTAAAGAATCTCATGGGAGCATTTTCCTATGTCAAGTGAAAAATCTCATCCGTAGACACGGGTCATAACATTTAAAATAATTATTGCCTGTCTAGATGAATAGATTCAATTTGTCAGAGGGCCATGTCAACATTATATTAAAATGTTCATAATTCCTCTTGTGTAGGAAATAAATATTTAACATTAAATATATAACTTTAAATATAAAAATGTACCCCAAAACTTATAATATTTTTATATTGTTGCTATTAATTTATTATATTTAATTTTATTATCAGCTAATTATTGTAAACATTAATTAATAATATATAATCCTCTTCTCTGCACAAGTGTATGCTTTTTAGAGAAGTATAGAACAAAAAATAAAAAATTATGGTATTGTATCATTGTAATTATAACAGATTAATAAATTTAAAAGTTTATTTTTATAAACCTTTTCCTGGTAATAACGCTAAAAAGACTCGAAAAATATATCCCTTTTCAGAATTGAAATATATATGTAATACATAGTTAACGATGCTATCATACCATACCATCAAGACCATTGAGCAGAGATCAAACTGGAAGGACATCTAATTTCCATGATTGTAAATTTGACAATGATTGATAAACAAATTTTAGAGATATATCATATCTATCGTATGACATATCTCTGAATAGTTTGTTTAATGACACTCTCAAGGACTGTCACATATCACGTGATTGGACTCTGTTGACGTTGGAACCCGCGCACTTCTGTACTTACGCGCTAGTTATCATAATTTTATTTGCTCTCCTCAATTGTTAATTTGTAACATAACTTTTATTTTTTCTCGGCATTTTTAAAATCGCAACCATAAAACAGTGTATTCTGTAACATGTTATTCTCGTACTAGGACTATCTATCGGGTTTGTTAATGACCTGTTGATAATCTGTAAATTAATAATACGATAAACTTAATTCTGAGAAATGCGTAATGCTTTTAGTATAAATCTTATCAAATTGAAAAATATTAATTTTAAGTAACAAATAAATGCAAACTTGCAATTATTTTATATAGCCGTGTTTCGCAATACCAGCCTCTTAGATTCCAGGCAAAGGCCGTTAATTGAAAATAATTCTCTTGTAATTAAAATAAGGAATGCAGGCCTCGTTTTGAAAAAAATGCTAAATATACTACTCATCTGACTCTTCAAATATAATTCAAACTATGTTTATTATTATTTACGCTAGGTAGGCGCTGTCTTTATCTAAAGGGAAATGCTATAGTGAATTGCCGTTAACTGAGCTGTCATTATTTGAAACTCACTTGAACGTTTGTTTTGAATTTACTGATTCGAAAAACATATATGTATTTTAAAAAAATGTATTTTTCATTTGTAAATATAATTTTATTGTATCTTTTAAAGGTATGTGATTATTTTAAGAATTTGGATGTACATTACATTATTATACATTTATGGTATTTTTTATTAGTGAAATAAAATAAAGAATGTTTATATTTATATTAAACTAAGTAGATGAAATATTCAGCATTCCATGATTAGAAATTTTTAACTTCTAGAACCCTTGACAACCATCTAAAAATTAAACCCCATCCATACCCGACACCTATGGCTATATTATCCGCTGTGAAAATATACCCCTATTATATTTTCTACCCTGTGTCACGAGGCGACTGCTACTTAGCAAAAATAATCAGTATGGAAATACCGGTTCTATTGGAAAATGTACCTTCAGAAAAAAAGGTCACATGTTCACCTAACTTACATTTAGAAAGAAATTAGCACTTCACTTCAATGTGAAATTCCAACTGAAATTCGCCGACAAAATAAAAAATTAAAGTCTTAGACACAAAGCTGAACTTCTATTTGTATTTATCAATGGATAGAATAATTAATATGAATGAAAAATAATAGTAAAAAGGATACACAAAAATAGAAACACAATTAATTAAATTTTTATATAAATTTGTTAATTTTTTAATATTTTTATTACATAATTTTTTTTAAATAATCACTATTATAGAGTTAATCATGCCCTTGGTATAACAGTATCATCTGATATTTACATCAAACTGGAATATTGCGCTTCAAATTTTTGACTTTTAATTTTTCTATTTCTTCAGTTGAGTTTGATTGATTTTAAAATTTTTACAAAAATATTGCTATTATTATATAATTTAATATAAACTGATTTCTGATTTCGGGCACATTTATAAGTATAACACTGATACATTTTATTTGTATTCAAATCAACAGCTGTTGTTTTAAAAAATATTGCAAGTGCTACTAAAACACAATTTTGTTGTCATATTATCTCCTAAGCATGTCATGTTTGTAACACAGTTTTAAAGAGAAAGTTATTGTAAGAAAAAAAAAAGACAATTTTGATCATAATATCAGATTTGTATCACCTTGCATTCACTTTAACAACTTGATCATGGACCATCGTTAAACTCAATCCGTTTTCCATCTGTCTCTAGACTTGGACCATTCTCAATATGGTGTCTTCACTGTAATAACGTTTGTGACAATTCAAGTAACAGAAACAATAAAACTGTTATTTACTATTAATCACACTGTGGCATCACTTACAACGTTTAACAGTTTCATTCATTTTCAATCTTGCTTTAAAATTATCTTTGTGTTTTTGAATGGTGTCGGATTATTTTCAGTTTTACTCTTCTTGGAAAAAGCATTTATTAAATGTTCTATAGGGTATTCTACTAGAATCACCATTTGTAATGACCAGAAAAACACTGCAACCACTAAGCCCATACCACTCAGCAACTGAAATAAACAAGAAGATATTTTATTGAAGCTATCAAACACTATATATTTGAAGTTAAAATTAACATTAAACTTATTTCTTCATCATACTGTATGTGTGTGAAAATAAGACTTGTTTGTGGATAACTTACAGAATAATAACTAAAACATTATTCAATAGGAATGGGATAAACCGTGATTGTAATTGATGTTCAATTGTAAAAATGACTGCTAAGATTTAATGATTTAACAATTGGATGTTTAGGTTCTAGATTTCTAGTGATTGCTCGCCGAATTATGAATAATTACAGTTACCAATTACCGTTACAATCAAACATCAATCATACGATCATGGATATCTCACCATACTACAGAAGATTATATTATAGGATATGAGGAAAAAAGTTAGGATCACTAGGAATTGAAATGGGTAGATTTTCTTAATTTGATGACCATATTTTAAAAGAATAACCATTCTTTGGAAATTGCTGAGAGGATTAAGAGTAGAAACACTGCCTACTTTGCGCTATCTTTTCAGTTCAAACAGACTAAATCCTAGTCTACAATATGACTATAAAACTGACAGTGGTATATATATAAATATGAAACCTTGGAACTTACAGAGAAATGAGAAAAAGTAATTCAATTGCATATTTGAAAACAAAATACTTGGCTCAGTTATCATTAATAATTGATGGCGTATTCACACTTAACTCAGAGACTTCAAACATTTCAAAATATGAACAGTTATTAGATCGAAGAGTCTGAGCTGGGTTGGTCACATTGTGAGAAACCAGAGCTCTAAGATTCTCCGAAAAGCCTTTAATGGTATCCAATTCAACCTGAGACAAGAATGGCTGGAGAATATTTGTACAGTTGGCCATGGACCTGGATAGTTCGCAGTGCCAAATGATGATGATATTGACGTTACTGAAAATGTGGCAATGAAGTACTTCTGTACTAAACACAGATATAAATGAAAGATGGGATCCTTTTGTTGAAATCAAATGCCATATTGAGTAAGTTTGTGCAACCTTTATCCGCATGAAAAAAATGTTCTGCAGTCATGATCTCAACCTTAGATTACGAATAAGAATGGTCAGATGCTATGCGTTCTCAGTATTATTTTATGGAATGGAAGCATGGATACTTACTAAAGAAATGTGGATCTACAGAAGAATGTTCAAAATAAGCTGGATGGATAGAGTTACGAATGAAGATGTTATGATTCTGATGAATAAAGAAAAATAAGTATTTAAAACAATAAAAATTCAATAACTTCAATATCTCGGACACGGAATGAGACATCTCATAATGCAGGGAAAGATTGTTGGAAGTCGAGGTCGTGGAAGAAGGAGAATATCATGGCTGATGAACCTAAGGCAATAGTTTGATCAGTTAAAAAACAAAACGATAATAGCCAACATCCGTTGAACGGATAAAACACGAGAAGAAGAAGAAGACAGATATAAAATATAAGTAAACATTTAATCACACTACTATATATATATTTAATAAAACTTACCACTCCATAATCGTCAAAGTATAAGTTCTTGTCGCGTGCTGTTGTATAAAAGTATACAAGAGCTGGATTGATCAGGTAAGCGCAATATGTCAGCCTTGCTAGCGGGATCCATAAATCCATCGACACTATTGTGCCAAATATACCTGGAATAAAAGGTACATTTTTAGGTGACTTACAACTGTCTTTGAATTCACTACAACAACTCATACAGAATACTGTTCAGATTGGCGCGTTATTATAGCGCATTTACAATGTTTGCTAAAGGGCGTATACATGAATTTGTTCAGCTTCTGAGACATCGAGTTGCGGGCGTAAAGCTGCTGCTGAAGCTCAGCACCAACTCTCTAGTGCAAGTGGCGCTCTCATGGAAAACTGGTTCCCTGACCAGAGAATAGCAACGATTGCATAATAGCTACAGATACAATAATGGCCGTGAAATGTAGTATTTATATTTTGTTAATATTTATATATATGTGTGAACTTTTTATTTATATATTTTTTTGCTTATATTTTATTTATATATTATTTTTACATAAAATAAATATTTTGTAACTTATTATCTTTATGGCGAATCGGGCCATCATAAAAAACAAAACCCGATCACGCTGGAATAAACACATTATTATTATTAATCATTATGATGGATAAAATCAATATAAAATTTATTCATTCATTCAATCTCAAAGGTAAATGGTTTTTAATATGTATAGGCAAAGAGAAATAAGTAATAACTCAGAAAATAACCTGCACGATCAGTTAAGCAGGCGATTATCAACCACACTGATGCCACAGACCAAGCCTGTCTTGACGTGGAGATGTAAAGCATGCTGTAAGATATGCTCACATCACGATCTGGCACACCAAACATCGGGAAGACCGTGAACACCAGGTACAACACCCAACACAATGATACAATCAACTGAAAAGAAAATTGTAAACATTAAATTAACACATATACAAGAGAATTTTGATATTTAATAAACAATTTTGTAATGAAACTAAAGGGAAAGAGAATCTACCAAAATCATTTAGAAATTTGAGAATCTAGATTGATAACATTTAGTCTCTAACCATTATTATACAAAACCATGGTTATAAGTAACGTATATAATATACTTTTATTTATGCATGGGATGAAGTATGAAGACATAACAACTAACAAATACTCGACTTTTAAAGAAGTATGATGTATGGCAAAGAAATGTTTTCCTCAAAATAATTTAGCCGATCGTAGCATGTCCGCGGCTTTTATTCCCGAAAATATATTTTCAGAAAAAAATCAATTATCTAATATGTCATTTAGATGTCAGTGTAATGTGTAGAAGTCAGCTGCAACCATGACATGTTAGATAACTATTTGAAATAAAATAGTCACACTCAAACCTCCATACTCCGATGAAAACCCACTTGCTTAAAGGTTAAAATGAATACTATACACGTATACACCAAGCCCATTATTTCCTATTAAAAAAAATTCATAACAAAAATGTTCACCATTGCGATGAAAAAATTCTTTACAATTCCCACGATGCTAAACAATTTTTAAACCATACAGAATCTAAATATGTACAACTTGTGTGATTTACTCATAATTCCAAGAATATACAAATTTTATCAGAACTGAGCTAAGAACAGACAAGAATCAAGACAAGAGCAGAGAATACTGAGCTATGAGCAGACAAGAATCTATGTACCGACTATTGCCAGTGATTTGTGGAAAAATTATATACCTATCGATGATTTATTTACGTATTAAAATCTTACTTTGTTTGTGGGCAGTTTGTCTCTATGGTGATAGTAAAGGTAGGCACCGAACACTCCAATAATATACGGCGAGATTCTCATCCATGTTGGAAAGTAGAAAATGTCCACTGTTTCATATATTCTGTGGATGCTAGAAATAACAAAAAATAAATTAATTAATTAATTGTCTTGTTTGTATTATATTGATAATAATAAACACAGCATGCCGTAATAGACATTGTTTAAGAATTAGTAGTACTCACAATGGCTGGAAACTCATTGAATCCACAATGTAAGCAGTATATAATACTGACACAGCACATAATAAAAGTCCAATCAGGGCAGATAGTTTGAAATAGCTGAAAGTAAATAATTTTTTAATTTGGATTTCATTATTATCGCTAATTTATTGATTTATGGAAATAGAAAGGTGTTTAGTGAATTTTAAGAAACAAACCATTAATTTAGTGAGATTATTTGTTGTATTATGATTTTTCATCCATAGTTTCTCAATAATTAAAACAAAATAGATGGAAAAAATCTATTGGAAAAAAAAACTTTATAAAATTAATATAATTAAATATTTTCTGTTAATAAAATGGACAAGATATCTAGGCGCCACCTAGCATGTTCTACTCAAAATTTTTGAGAAACATTGTATCACAATTAAGAAGATGGTCATTTTGCATTGTATCCTCAGAAAAACAAGTAAACTTTTTAAGATAAATAATTATAGCTATCTTTGGTTCTAGGTAATGTTTGCGCATTGTATCATGCCTCATTGTTAAATCAAACGACATGTACACGGGTTTGAGATTTGTCTTGTACTACATGTACATTGTATCTCATCATTAAAATTTCAACACACATGCACTGCACTCATATTGGTTGACCATCACTAATATTTATCTCAACTAGTTCTCTATATCTAGCTTCAAAATCCAAAAACGATGATAAAACCTATACATTAATAGTATGTACGTATCTGTATCAGAAATATTATCATTTTGAAATTCAAATTTTTGACATTAGAAATACACTTTTCAAAATTAAACACATCCACATAGTTCAAATTCATAAAAATGAACACTTCAATTTACTGTTATTTATCAATTTTCTTTCACGTGTCCCTAAGACAACCTTTTGAAATATGTACTATCTGTAGAAGTTGTGGATGTATGCCGAGCGTATGTGTGCATGCATCGTGACAGTACCTTAAAAAAACAGGACAATTGCTACTCATCAAAAATAATTATAGAAAAACAACAAATGCCCACACAAACAGAGACATACTGTTGACACCTACATTGGATCATCGACAACATAATATAATTTGTACAAAATTTTGGTGATTACGCGCTTTCCTATTTATCCAATCAAATAATCCACAATATTTACTTACTATCTGGACATGTAAAGCAGCAGACTGGTCACAATGTAAAACTGCATGTCGTTTGACAAGTAATATCCCCAGGACAGACAGATGGTAGTGAGTCCGGGATAAATGTTATTAATGTACAATAGATTGGTCCACCAGTACTCAGAGCACAAGTTATCCATTCTCTCGTTGTTCCAGATGGAGGATGTTCTAAAAATGTATTCACCCAGAACTTGGGACCACAGCAGCACGTACATGTAGAGTGGAGTCAATCTAAAAAAGAATATGATGACAAAAAAAGTTGTTGATATTTTTAAGTGTTAACATTTGCGTTTACTACAATATAAATAACGCAAAACGGGGCTCTCATCAATCTCAAAAACACACCTGGTACTGACTCAAACGGACAACAATAATACGCACCGGCAGCCATCTGGAGACTACCCTGTATGCGTCATTTCTCTTGCAGCAGCCTTCGAGACAAGTTTATTAACCAACACTTCTTGTTAGAGAATATTTACTGCTTATACTTGTATCCGTAACCGTGTTCAAGCATCAATAAACATTGTCTACTGTAATTAGTCTTTTATTGTTCATCCTGCTCTGGCCACACACTCGCATACGTACAAGCATATTCTGCATTATAATTTTAAACGTACATGTGAGTGACTGGGTGAAATATAATGGGGCATTAATTTACTCGCACTAAAGCACATCCTTCTGATCCATCAACATTTTGACAAATACACACATTAAACATTACATTTTTTCCGCATATAAGCATAAACAAAATACAATTATGTACTTTAAATCTACTCATTAAACTTTCATCACATTCATTTCATGATACATGTATCAGACTCGTAAGTGACAAGTGGGGAGTAAGCTTTATGTTACAGAGAAATCAATTAGATGTAGAAATAGCAAATTACAATATTAAGCCCTGTATTAATGCTAGCTTCGTACAAAGTTCAATAGGATTATTTTTTTAATTAATTTAATGGTAGTAATGGAGAGGTAATGCTTGCTATTATGCAAGGTTAAAGTGAGAGTATATAAAAGTGTTAGAAAATTTTCTAACACTCTATTTTAACAAAGTTCACGCAGATACCCACTGAATAAACATATTTATTATCAAATACTAAATTAATGTATTAATTATAAATATATACATATAAAATCAATTTTGTCGAAAAATATTGTTTTTGCGTCACCGGGATGCGAACCTGGATCTCTATTTCCAATCCGGGGAAATGCACTACCTTTGTGCTATAACGCCAGTATTTTTCTTGACAAATTTTCGAACCTATATGTTACATTTTTCAAATTAATACACCTGTCGTTCCATTATTTGAAAGCCATCTACATTATTTTTACAGAATCTCAAATACCTTTGAGTAAACCGATTGCAGACGCAAAAACAATATTTTTCGACAAAATTGATTTTATATGTATATATTTATAATTAATACATTAATTTAGTATTTAAAATATCACAGACCTATGTTCTGAATAATTACAACTTCACAATAAGAATGTGTTTTCCTTAAAAATATTTATTATCTGTTAAAACTTTGAATGATAATGCCTGGAAGGACTTTTTGTTTGATATAAGTAATACAAAACATGAAACAATGAAAAAATAACTAACTTTAGTGATAAAATCATCGCTGATACCAGCCAATTCTGTATATTCATTGAATAAAATCACAACAAAGAATATTTAAATTGACACTGATAAAGCACTGCCATCTGTGTAATTAATTGCCTACTGTTTAATTAAATATTTTACATTTTATAAGTTTCAATAGTATGGAAATTATATTTCTCACACCAGCGTAGTGTCGAATTTCAATGATTTAAACACTGCAAGAGAAATGATTATCTATCGCCGTTTTGAGGCTTTTATAAACTATATCCTTTGTCTCTGTTAACGTAAACACTTTATTAGGCTAGTCTAAACAATTTTTATGAATTCATTGAACTAGCTTGTTAATATAAACACTAATCCTTCTATGCTGGGACTCGGAACCTAGGATCTCAAGAGCCACTAAATGTAAACGTGGCATGTTACTCTAAAAAGAGACTAACATATTGTGTAACAAGATTATGTATGAAATTAAACTTGTATAATTAACTTGTATAGCCAAGTAAGTAGCTAGAATATAACAAAGATATTTTGTGTAAATATTTCAAAGTAATTTATCAGGGTGATATCTATTTTAAATGTCAAAAATGTTATGCCGATTCCTGAGATCTTTAAACACTGTCAATGTCACAATAGAATAATAAATACCGCGTATATGAGTAGATGATAAAATGTACCTCATGAAGCGTTTGTATAGTCCATGAAGAAAAACTTCCGCAGTTTCCCCCAACTTTGGTGAGTTTCTTTGATTGTTTTCAGGTTTTTTAAAAAATGTGTATCCGAGTAAGAATCCGCTGAAAGTTATTACAAGTGGAGCCATTTTGATATTAGGTATACAATTCAGAGCAATTCAAAATCCCTTCCAGCAAATTTAACAATGTAGTGATGAGCTAAACTGTTATTTTAACTGTTGTTGTGACATTTGTATTCAATTATAACGTTATAATTTGATTATTTGTAATTCGATGGTACTGAAAATAAAATTGGTACACTAAGATTACAATAACTAAATGCCAGTTACCAACTATTTTTACAGTTGAATACCAATCATAGTCACATATCTGTTTAGATCATCACTAATGAAAATTCAACATTTGTACAAATTCTGAAAAAATAAATTAATGCACACATAATTGTGCCATCACCAGCTCATTACATGAGTCTTAGAAAGCCTAATAGAGTGTTAGAAAGTGTACACGCTCTTCACATCTGCCTGCATACGAATAGGCGTTAAGTGAATAATTCCTTAAAACACTTTCTAACTACATACATATATACATATTTTTTTGATTATCTACACACATGTTAATAAACCAATTTATCCGGCAATTAAAAACTGCCATCAAAAATTCATAACGCAAATGGAAAAGAATAATATTAATCTCCTTTGTAATTTTATTTTTATTGATGTACGGCGGCCCGTGCGCTTCATCCAGATGTTCCTCGCTTCCTTATTTCTCAGTATTATGCCATCCCTTGCGAACAAAGCGAGAACGTTCGAGAGAGGCCAAGCTACGCCGTCCGGCGGACATGACACACGTGCACCAGAGGAGGCAGTCTGCGAGCAGTACTTGAGCCGACCGGACCGCGGATACTCATCCCACTCTTCCCGACTCTGTCCTTCAATTAATCTTACATCGTTTTTCATTCTGTCATTTATGTATTTTGCGTCCTTTCTTGCTCTCGGTGGCTTCTCCCCAATGATAATAAACAAACGTATATAAGAATGGTTTTTACTCGAACACTAACCAACCTTCCCACAAATGTAATGTAATAATGAAGTTTAATATCTATTGTGGCAAATCACCAACTCGCGCAGGCCATCTAGCGACATTACCATAAACTCAATTAATGACGCGTTAGTGCATCGGACACCCTCCAGGGAGGCGTATCAGAGCGGACACGAAAGAGCACTTCAGGATCAGACGGTACACGGGAAGCGAGCTACCTACATCACTTCCAAACTATCCAAATATTTAATGCCACCAGGAGTGCAATAGTCAGACAATAATTCCTTACCCGCGCATGTTATTACCAATTTGCTGGAAATTAAATTCATAAACCTTACATTGTAACAAGAGAAATGAAAATATACAACACACTCAAATCAGGTAAGTGTCATCTTTCTTTTCCTAATGGTTCCCTACCAGACACACAATGGATACTCTCAATTAGAATTTAACTCTGGATTTTAATTAGCATTGTGGATCGGAACGCGAAGGCAACATTGGCGATCCGATACACTGTTGATCCTTTTTACAAAAACAACTTACACGAATCACCTAAGTGGTGGGCCATGTTTATGATTCGAAACATAATCGTTGAAAACGGTCCAACCAAACCACCAAACTATCATTACTTTGAAATTACAAAATAGGTTATAAGATTCAAAAATTTACATAGAATCGACTGTATGGAGATGTATCGAGTTGCTGGAATTACTTTGTGTACACTGAACACAAACTATATTTAAATGATATGTGGCTTCCAAACAAGTTATTTTTGCTTTATTATCTCACAGAAAAAGAAGGCAGGGTGGACCACGGAAAAGATACAAATACTCTCTTAAGATGAATCTGAAAAAAGTGACATAGACCCTGAACACTGGGAAGCCGCAAATCATAATAGAGCGCAATGACGTCAAAATGTTTGCCTAATTACATTAAGAACTATAATTAATTATATATTATGTTTTAAAATAACTCGTGTGTCACGAGATGTTCTCACTCTTTTTGGGCCACCCTGTATATGTAACTAAAGAAAATTGAAGTAAACTCACCTCATACAGTAAAACGTATCCACAATAAGGTTGGCATTTTGAAACATTTGCGAACCAACCTCGTCGACCGAATAATGCATCTTCGCTTTTCCCTCGTATTTTTCCATACCATATATGACAATGTGGCCGTATACTATCAAACACATTGCGATTGATCTAAAAAGTTTAATGAATTAATTACATAATTGTATAATATTTGGAGTGCACAAACACAAGTAAATATATTTAAAGATATTGAAAAGATTTAAATTAGTTTGTACAAAAGTAATCAACTCTGTTTCACAATGGGAATAAAATTATCATAATATTACAATTAAGCCGTTAGCACAGTGTATGGCTTAACGACGACAGTGAAGTCTACTTCTACATTATAAATAGCTTATTAATTTGATTATGTGAATCTATGTGATGTCACACTCACCAGATTTCAGGCGACAAATCATGATTACCAGATAAAGCATTCAGTGTTAAATTTAGAGTGCTATTTTTTTCTACAAAAGTATGTACATACATATTTAGTTAGGTAGGTTAGTGATTGGATTTACAATTATTTATATTTAAGATACAAAAAATGTGCATAATAACATTCATAAGTATCTTCTAATTGTTCCGCAAATAAAAATACTCTAAATATATTAATTAGAAAGATACACATATAAAATCAATTTTATCGAAAAATATTGCTGTTGCGCCACTGGGATTCGAACCTGGATCTATTTCCTAACAGGGGAAGGTGCATTATCCAACTATGCTACAGCGACAATATTTTTAGTGATAAATTTTCAAACCTATATGTTACTTTTTTGATATTAATACATTTAATCGTTTTATTATTTGAAAGAGCCATCTACCTTATTTTTACAGAATCTCAAATACCTTTGAGTAATCTGATAGCGGAAGCAAGAATTATCAATTAATTTTTATTAAATTTTGGATACATTGATACAATTTAATGTGTTCTCCTAAAAATACCCTATTTTAACTACTCATTATTGAAACAAAGTAAAACATAGAGAATTACAAAATTGAGAAATACAAAACGACATGATGTAAGCACGGAAACAAATCAAAAGTAGCCAAATGTATTTATTTTTAAAGTGTTAACCGTATACAAAATATTTAAAATTGTAGACTGTCCTACTGAAGGTGAACAAAGGGTACAGAAATGTCATTCCAGGTTGTGTAAAGGGATGTTGAAAAACAGCATTGAACAAAAGATATGTGTCACTGATTTTCTAAATCCGTTATAACACTTTTTTAACAAATTTGAGTTATATACATCATTGGAATCGGAACTAATTTTTTTATTTAAAAATATACGTTTTATTTAAAAAATATGTTTTATTTAAAAATAGCAACATTAAGTAAAATGTTAGGGTGAATAATACCCGGTATAACGCAAAATGACTTTCAAAACCTGCTATGTTTTTTTTTTATAATACTGAAATACATATTTGGGTTCAAATTAATACAACAATTAACGTAAATACGTAGTAATTTTATTTTAGACGAAAGTTTGGCGGTTTTATTTGATTTTCTCGATATAATGAAAACGTGTTATAGGGGGTATTGAAAGTCATCGACTCATATACCACAATGATAAGCTAAGTGAGATCAAGTTATAGGAGTTAGCTGAGAGAGATTTACATTTAATTATAAGGAATGTAAAAGCAATTTGCAATATTACCTTATTCCATTGAATGGTAGCAGTACGTCAGTCTCATGCTTGAGATTGAAAACTTTCCTTATATTACGACTTATGCTAAATCCGAGAAGTATTTTTTGAATTGTGGTAATGTTTCCATTATTGTCATCCAATTTTTTAAAACCTGGCGAGGAAAAAAACAATAATTTTTTAATACAAATTAAATGTATCAATTAGAAAGATATACATATTAATTTTATAGAAAAAACATTTTTGTTGCTGCCGGAATTCAAACCTGGATCTTTTCCTATCCGGGGAATTGCATTAGCCGATTACACTACACCAACATAGTAAGTTGACGACAAATTTTCAAACTTACATGTTGCACTTTCAAATTGATACATCTGTCATTCCATTATTTGAAAGCCATCTTCTTTATATTTACAGAATCTCAAACACCTTTGAGTAAAATCTGATAGGAGACGCCAGAATTAATTAATAATTCATTTTTATTAAATTTTGGAAACATTAATACAACTTATATATTTTATTGCAACTTCACAATAAGAATGTGTTCTCCTTAAAAAAAATAATAAAAATAAATAATCTTTTTAAACGGTTAAATACAATAATATATATGGCAGCTTTGAAAACACTCTTACCATTTTGCTGAACTACGGTAGTTCCGTTTACTCTACCATTGGTATGTTCAGATATGATTAAAGGCTCCTTGTGAAAACAAGTGTCGTAAATGGTTCCAACAATGTTGAAAAGGAACAGTAGCATCGATATGATTCTGAAAAATAAGAAAAAAAATAATTTTGATCCTTGTTAATCATAAAATAGATTTATCTTATTCTCGACGAGAACTCACAAAAACAGCCAGTATCTTGGAGTCCAGATCCAAGACATATCCTCGTCTGTCTTCTTGACTCCCTCCATCGTGAACGTCATGTTGTACACGTGCTGGTGAATGAGGACCCCGGTGTTGAAGTATTCCTGAAGGAGTTCCGATACCTCTTGCTCGGAGCAGGAGTACGGTAAGCATAAACCGAGAGTGACCAAATCCTGAGAGATAATTTTATAATACATGTATTTATTAAGCTTTATTTTTTAAATACAATATTTTAAGAAATACTTTGAAATTTCATAAAATGTAAATATTGAGTTTTCTAACAATCTTGAGAACTTAGTTATTGGATAATTGATGGCAGTGGTGGTAATTGTTTTTATTTGTATTTATCATTTTATCACAATTTTCCGATCAAAATAATAATATGAGGTGTCATTTTCAGAACTACATATTTTGTGTAAAAATTTCATTGCATTCTGACTGAGGATGAGGATGGTGTCCCTCATACAGTCAAATAAAGAAACAATTATATTTGTGGTAGATAGGATAAGTTTTTGTGGTAGCAGTGGCGTAACTAGAAAAATTAGGCCCCAATGCAAAATAAAAGGATTCCCTAAATATATAATGTGTATACGGTATAATAATATATTTACTATGCAGTTTATTGATTAATATATTAAGTCTCTTTTTTCGCATTACATATATGAATATGATAGATAATAAATGTATGTTTTTAGGTATTCATATAAATTCGCAACAGTAAAATTCCTTGGTTCACCCCTGTGGGGATTTTCACTTTGCGGCAATGGTCTAGTCCTAACTCAACATATGAATATGTAGTACAGAAATAATTCTTTTATTAGTCCATATCAGTGTTGGAAAAAATGATGCCTGTAATATAATCGTTTGGGCCCAAATGTATCGCATTGGCTGCATTGATGTAGTTACGCCACTGAGTGGTAGTAAATGTTATATAAAGTAAATAGAATCTTATCTATTGTATACGTATCTACATAAATATATTAATTACCATATTTGTAGCTATTATTTGTTATGTATTATTATAATACATGAGTTTTTGTATTATTACATTCAATCACCACTGAATTATTAAAGTTTTCAATCCAAGAATTTAGTATCACCCAATTAAAATCAGATTCATACATTTCTATTCAAAGATACTTATTTCTTACAGGTATTACTTATTTTCATACACATTTAAAACATTTCAAAGAGCGGATAGTACCATTGTATATTTCACTGACGTGTTACCAGGTTAACAAACAGTACGCACCCTTGGGGGTTGTGCGTTGGTTGTTTCATAGATTTTCAGATGTTTTCTTAATCAGTTAGTTACTAATATTCAGCTACAAATTTCGGTAAGTTTACCTCATTTTTCCAGTAAATCAGCTTTTGGATATTTGAATCGTGTTTGAAGTATGCGGCGTAATAAGCAATCGGAAATGGAGGCACACTGTCTGGATAATGAACGACTCTATCGGGTGCTACAGACATCTTCTTGCCAGAGGTGTATATTTTGCACTGGGATTGGGACCCTAGCCAAAATGTTCCGCCCCAGTAGAGGCCAGACTGGGGCACCCCTGAAGCATCCAGGACTATAAGGTAAATGTATAATTTATAAATTATGGTGGAGGTAATGACACGGTCACGAGACTGCGCTTAAAAAGCATATAAAATTGGAAAATACAATCTTATATTCATTCAAGATTGAAATAACTACAGAGTTAAGGCTTCCTTTTCAAAATTAATTAGTATTTTCGCGTTTTTTACGAAAATGTTGATTTTTGTTATTAATTTATATTAGAAGTAGAACTAGATTAGACTTTTTTTTAATTAATACTTAGATAGAACCTTTACTCTAATTTAAAACTAATCAACTGAATATTATTTGCCATAATTAAGACAATACAAAAAAATAAAGACGGCGACCATTAAATTAATTTTCCGTGTGTCACAAAACTGGCTTAATATAGAAAATTCTTGCATACACGAAATATATTTTCTTATAATCTTGAAACCAAGATTACGGAGACAAATTAACAAAATATTAAAAATTAATAGAGTTATAAACCGTTAAATTTGCAGAATATATTATCAAATTTTCGACGTTTTTAAAATACTTTGTTTTAGTAAAAACAAATCATTGAAAATAATTTATTGTATTTATTCCATGCTTTGAGGCTTCAGCTACTATTTAAAATCAAGTTTTATATCAAAAACACAATAATTTATTGCAAAATAATATTTATATCGATCCCGTTAATGTGTATTTTTTATTGCTTCAATCTACCGGTTCCGAGTGACATGATAGACGTCAAATTTACGTTCTCGCAATTTAATTTAATTTAAAAAATGCCGAAAATATTTTTTTCCATGCGTAGTTTAGCCACAATATGAATTAATATTGAACGTATTCACAACAATTATAGCAAATTTCTTAAATTAAATGTTTTTTTATTGATTTTAAGAGAAAAAAACGTTTTCTTCAACAAAGTAAATATTTTATGTAAGTCGCAATTGCTTATTTCGGATATATTAAACACCGTTGTCTTTTAACACATACTCTGCGGTGGTGGGTCAGATTTGACCCGGGTGTTTGTAAAAATATGAATTACGCTACAAATATTCGTTTAATGGTGTTTTCTGTCTAGCTGATCTTTTATTCAATATTTTCAAATAATTTGAGATATAAATAAATGTTATTGGACGAGACTCAAATAAGTTATCGATAAAAATATGAAAAAACGCTCAAAAACTGACCTAGACAGTATTTCAGCGCTTACGCCGAGGTATGCGTCCATGCATTTTTTTTACTTATTTTCGTCTGGCGGCCCCTAGACAATGCCAGTAATATAATTATTTAAGGGGCGTTGCGCCTATCTCTATGTTTTATGACACTACCTGCTCGGTTTCCGATGAGAAGATCACATGCTCAGTGGATGTTTGTGTTTTGGCTCTGTAGGACGTCTGTTGATACGTGAGAATATGTATATTATTCGTAATATTTTTTAAATGTTAACTTTAATTTTTTAATAGAAGCATTACGACACATCATGCCGTTTCATTAAATCATAGTTGAAATAAAATATCTATAAAAAATCTCGCTTAAAACGGTTGAAAAATCGATAACTTGAGGTGGATCTAAAATGACCCACCACCGCCGGACGTGTATTGTTTTGACCCACCAGCCTGTAAGTGTTAAACAAGGCAAAATTCTACGTAATTATAAAACAAACGGATCACAAAACAGCAATGTGGTGTTTTAAATTGATAATTTTAAACAAAATCACAAAATGCATATGATAAAATAATTTTAAATTTAGTATATTGATTTATGCATCAGTCTAATGTATGTACATGTATGTAAAATATATAAATATATATGTAATTTGACTAATTTCATGTAAATCAATTATGTACTTCAATAAATTATTTAATTTTAGATGGATTAATTCAAATGACAACATATATTTTATTTCATTCCATAATATTCGTATTAAAAAACGTAGATAAGACTCTAAGATACGAGTTATTTTTGACACTTGTCTCGAATACGAGAAAACCAACAATTTTATTGTCATCTCATTCTCGCATAACTTTCCTGTCTAGCAAGATTTGTGTAACAAATAACATCATTTTGCATTTAGGTGATACAGTAGAATCCGGATATTGTAATCACGGATAATGTTATCAATCGGTTAGTGTTATCGTAATTAGTCGGTTCCAAAACCCCGTTTATAACATTTATTTAAAATAAGCCGCCTATTATGCGTGGATATAAAAGACGTACATTTTTAGGAAATTCTTACAAAATGATCCTTTTCTTTAAATCTGTCTAAACATAAGTGTCTGCCAAAAAAAAAAAAAAAAATATATATATATATATATATAGTTAATAATATTGAAGTGGTAGCTACAATGACTTTACTCAGAAATAAGTTAAGAAGTTACTAATGACAACTCCAAATTATCAAAAGAGAGTGAATGTAATATGCATACAGAAGAATTTTGAAAAACACTATGAATATAAGGATTATATACATTAACACGTTAATAAACTCAAACTAACGATAGACAACAAAAAAATCTAGATAAACAATTGTAATAGTTGATAATTTAATTGTATTATTTTTCAATAATTATACTTTTAATATTCTGGTTTGAGTTATCAGCCGGATATTGTTATCAAAAGTTACAGGTCTCACGGTGATCACAATAAGCGGATTCCACTGTAATTATAAGAATTAGCAAACTATTATCCTCATCTTGAAAGAATATGTAAATCGCGTAGAATTTCTCGAATTTCAAACTCAAAAAATTACCTTAAGGATGGCGACTAAAAAAGGTCCAAGTTCGAATTCCGGCGAATTTCTGTATGCGATTCTAGTTGATTAATTTAATTTATATTAAAATACTACAGAACTATGTTCTGACAATGCAACTTCACAACAAAACGTGTTCTCCTTGGAAATATCAACCGGTATTAAAAGGTATAAAAGATTAATAATAATTCGAATATCAATCCAGATACGGTCCAGCAAATTATACATTTAAACTATAGATTTCCAAAATTTTAGAAAACAAACAAATAAAATAAGTTAATTACTCATGTTTTATTAGTAATTTGTTTAATTATTTTTAAACTTACGTTTGATGGCCCATCTCGTATTATTTATCACTGAAGAGGCGATATCTGATAACTCTTTCTGACACGACGTGCCCCCGCCTCCTCTTCTCGAAGCGGTCAACGCCAAACCATAGAAAATAGACTGCGTTTCCAATTTCAAAATTTCAGAAGCACAACTAATAGAATTCGAAATAACACACAACACTAAAACAAACGCCGAACGCGCGGCTGTCATTTTTAGTATTCAGTCAAATTCGTAAGTGAAATACTCGAATACTGTCATCTGCGAATTGATTTTCTTATTTTTAACTTGTTAAATTGGACCGACATGTTATATAGAAACGAACTATAAACAGCCGACATAAAGATCATAAATTAAAAGTGTAAACAGACAATTTTAAAGATACATCTTATTATTGTTTTTCACCCGGAAATAATCTTTCTCATTCGCCGCCGGTTCGACGTACTGCTAGTCCAAAATCCGACAACCAAATGAGCTCGGAATGAACTCATACTAAAAATCGGCCTTCAACGAATTTGACAATACATAGACAAACAGGTCCATAACGAGATTTTTTTTTTGAAACGGAAAACGGAATTTTTATTAAGAAGAATTTAATATTCAGATCAGCCGTCGGATCATTACACACGTCACGAGGCAATTTGGTAGACATTTTTTAATATTTAAAATGATATGTTTTTTGGAGTTTTTTTAAATATATAATGCTAACTTTTTGCGTCTGGATAATAATAAAACGCATATATAATTACGGCCAAAGTAGATTACAATAATTTTTAATGTATATTTTTAAGACAACTTTTATTAATAAAATTTAACTCTCATCGACAAGTTTTGAAATTTTGGCGAATTTATTCCTAGAATTTTATTAACTGAATCCGAAAGCACAGACATTAAACTATTGTCTGTACGAAAAGATGTCATTCTGCATTCCGAATCATTAAATTTTGTAAATATAAATTCTAAATGTAAATCTATCTATATATATATATATATATATTATACATATATATAAAGAAGAGTGTGTTGGTTTTTGTTTTTTTTTTATAAATCTACAGTTTTATTCCGAGCTTGATGAAATTTTGACACTTGATCTTCAAAACAAGAAGGGTACTGTATACATGAGATTTCGAAAAACTACCCCAACCCCTTTCCCACACCTTAAAGCGGAATGTTTGTACTTCTTAATTAAATTTTGCTCACTTGACGTTTAAAATAAGAGGAAAATTACTGTCCACATCTGATTTAGAAAATAAACTACCCCCATCTCCCTAAATGAAGCCTCTTCACTCTGCGTAAAGTCCGGGTAACGCCGGGAACTTCAGCTGGTATAATATAAAAATGCAGCTTGTGGTACTAGTACGATATGCGGATTCTATTAAAATTGCACGGAAAATAGGTGCACACAAGACAAGTGCACACATTTAGCTTATTACTCTATCGTCGCGATTATGTATTAAATAACCTAACCTAAATATGTAATTTAAAGTCACTTAAAGGATTGTTAACTATCGTAAGGTAACTTTTACTAATCTACCTAATACCTATTATATCACTTTGTGTGGATTTGTCACCGTGTGCAGTTATCTATGTGTGCATCTATCTTGTATGTAAATGCCGTGTGTGCAGTAAGTTATCCTTATTGTCACACATATATGTAGATATGTTTTTGTGGCTCTCTATTATTGATATAAATATTGTGGGCATACTAACATAGATCAATCATTACATCGACATGAGCTCATGTCCCTTCCTTCAATATATTTGTGTTATAAATTAAACGACATCTTTTTCACAATTTTGCAGAATTATTTTTTAGAGTCCTGCGTAAAACACCGACCCTTCATCCCTCACCTGACTACCCTACTCCCTGCCACTGATATAATGAATGCCATCTATTAGAAATTTTGTTCAGTTGCACTCTAGGACACTGAGGAAAATATGGTCGCCTCGCTCCACTTCTCCGGAAATCTCACCTCACCTCTTGCATGGACCAAATTTTACGTACGTCGGTACCATCCCTTTAACTACTATTTTTAATTATAACTAAATCTAAATCCCAGGCAACGACGGTTAGGGACTGCTAGTCTTATATACAGGGTGTCCCAAAAGTCTTTTTAACTTTGGTTCATTTGTTGTTGTTGTTGTTGTTGTTGTTTTGGCACCAACGCAACGAGCGGGAGAAGGGCGGAAGGTATGCAGATCGCTATTCGATCGGTGTTCAGTCGCTATGGAGCGTGTTCTTACCAGTTGTTCGTGAATTAATATCCTGACGAGATGACATAAACATAGCCCCGACTTGACACCAATAGACTAGTTCCTACGGGGCTACCTTAAATCAAAGGTACCAAGAAATGGCAACAATCACGGAGAAACGTGCCGAGCTGTTCTCAGAAATTTCGCCACCAGTTTAGAAGAGTACCAGCGAAATAACGGATCACATTTAGGAAACATAATTAAGAAATATATTTCCAAGGACTGTACTTAACCATTTAACAGCCAACTTTATTTGAAATGGAAGACACCACATCGGGTAAGACTAGGTCTTGATTTATCTATTCAAAGCAGGGTTTATTTATGTCGTTTACATATGTGGCAAAATGATTTAAAAATTTGACTTAAATCCTCGCAAGTTACCAAAGTCCAAAAGTACGCGTTAACACGCTCATAGCTTGGCGTGACATACAAAGTTTAGCGTGTTAACGCGCTCATGGCATTTAAAAGGTTAAATGCAAAATAAACTATTTTTTGTTAAGTCCGTCCATTATTTTATTGAAGAATTTTTATCATGAAAAAAATACGCCACCGATTGGATGATTGGAACATTTCTTGTTAGCGGCCTCTGACCAAGTCTGAATAGCCAGTACCCTCGTGGAATTTGACATACATATTACGTCGATCATACCTTGGCGATCAACGAAGGAATCTACTGATTCCGAGCAAGCAGCTCCACGTCGCAATACCATTCTACAATACAAATGCTGTCTGCATTGAAATACTGACTACCTTCGTGTTACAAACATCTAAACCGTTTGAGAAATGAATGCTAACAAAAAAACATTATCTTCAATTTATTAAATTTATAAGGGAAATGATTTAACTTCAGCGAACCGCGACCACATTACAAGCCGCAACCTAGAAATACCTTGCAGCCGCACCGGCATAGCACTAACAATTATGCATTACACAAAGCATCCATTGTTACCTAACTATTGTGAATATCGATTTGAAATATTAAACCTTTATTTCCATATAATGTTTATTCAGCCGTTTACCTACCCCAGTAAAATTTGTGACGAAAACTACATTAGAAAATTAATTAATTAATTAATTACTGAGTAATTATGTAGATTCAAAATTTATTTAAGAAAATGTGTGTCATATAAGTTATAGTACAAAGGAAAAAAAAATTGTTTATATAGAGCATATATAAATATTCTTATTTACCCCACACTGTCACTTTGATAGCGAATTTTTTTCGGTCTATGTGAATTCAATAGCGAACTTTCATCACTAAAATATATTAGCGGGACATTGAATAATTGATTGTAATTTTAATCAACGATTTTCAGTTTTTACCATCCGATATTCGAGAGTAAAATTTGTTTAGCAATACATTTTTTACCAACGATCGAGCAACCCGTTATCGTAAAAATGTTTACTTTAGTAATTTTTTTAGCACAGTAAAAAGTTACCAATGATCACATAACCGACCCTTAGAGCTGAACGAACATTATGGTATGTACGCACAAAATTAGGAATAAATAAATAAATAAAAATTTGTAACACAGTTATATTCTCTCACTTTTATATTGTATTTTATTTTCCTCTCTAGCGGTACCGGGATGATTTTGAAAGAGCTAAGTATATCGATCCCAATACCTTCCACATACTAATCGAGCGCTCTACCGTCGTCCTATTACCTCATTAGACTGTGGTATCAAATTGTCGTATAAGTAGTTATATAATTCTAATTACTAGGTCCACAATATTTTACAAGTAGATACGTGACTAGATTACGATTCGAAAATGTTCAAGGAATGTGTACAAAAATCTATACCGTTACAACAAAATCATGTCTTCGTACTTTTAAATAAATATTTGCGAAATTGACACATTATCGTTATATATATATCTTTGCTTTTGGCCCTAAATCATCTAACAAAAAATAGTCTGGTCGCTCCAAGTCCAATGTTCATTTAGTTTTTGCTTTTAATATCCAATTTGAAAACAATAAAATATTTAATTAATCGAGATAATCGCGTAACTATGAGTTTATTTAAATGCACATATCTCTGACACAGTTGAGATCAAGCACATACGGCCTGAATATTTATTTCCCCTAAAATGGTGCGCGTTGCACCCTATATACTAACCATTTAGATATTAATAAAAATACTGACCATAAAAATAGAAATAAATGTACATATTTTATAAGTAAGACATTTTCACTGATACCTGCATAAAATTTCACACGCCTATCGTTGTCGTGAAAGTTCTTAAGGTGGCACGTTCAATAATAATACAATTGTAGTTTAATGGTTTATAACACTGTTAATTTTTAACATTTTGTTCATTTGTCTCAATTGAGATTTGTCTCCGCAGTCTTGTTTTTAAGATTAAAAGAAATTACATTTCATTTTTGTAATAATTTACCATATTAACACAGTTTTGTAGCACGCGGAAAATGCATCTAATGGTCGCGGTCTTCCTTGTAATGCTTGTATTGTATGAATTATGGCAAATGACATTTCAATTTATTAAAGATCATATCTAAGTAATAGTTTAAAAGAAAGTATAATCTAGTGTTTAAATTCTGATTCTCATTTTCGTAAAAAATGCGAAAATTTGAAAAATTATTAAAGGCGCCGCCTTGAGTTGTAAGATTTTATTCCCACCATTTATTCGTGTTCTTAAAAATATTAAGTAGTGCGAAATATATTTTTAAATTCCGCAACATCGTTCCAACATATGTAAAATATTAACAGTTATCAACTAGCAGTTATATTTTACAGTAGACGCTTTGTACTAACGTAAGTGTTAAATACTGATGGGTCCACACTGTGCGAAGTACTTCAATGAACTACTTCGCTATACTTCAATACTTTAATAGTTCACACAGGAAGCACCGCGAGTTTGGCTCACTTCACACACTACAAACAACTCAGTTACAGTGAGTGTAGAGAACGAAGAAAACAAAAGAACAAACGAAAACACGTACGAAAAACTTAACAAAGTACTACATGGGTATGCAGCTAACTTCATGGTGTTCATTGAAGTGCGTGCTTCGCGATGTATCACACTTAGCTCTTCGCTTCGCACTTCAGACACTTCATTTAAGTATCGTTCAATAACGATTTAACCGCACTTTATCGAAGCGATTTCGATCTGCATCGGAAGTGGGCCAACCAGCGATACCAACATACTTCGAATGAAGCGTTCGTTTCGAACGTTTCAAGTTGGCGAGCGTGCATTTCGCGAAGCGTTAAAATTACGAAACGAAGTTTTGCCTTCGCTAGTGTTAGATAATAAAAAAATCTCAAATCTGTATGCGATAATAAAATATACATATTTTTACAATTACCTACAATTGACTAACTGGGAATAAGAGAAGGAGTATCGCATACGGAAATCGTCCGGCCATCGACCATGTCCAATATGGGAGATTATAATATTTATTAATTTATTAAAGTCAACAAATATTTGTAAAGGTGTACGTAAATCATTTATGACATAAGCAAAATACTTTTATATACATATTCAATAACTTTTCTATTGGACAGCGAACGGCGTGAATGTAGTTTTCCAAAATAATAATACCGCGTTGAGCAGATTCAATAATTCTGTACAGTTTCCATTCAAATAAGATTAATCATTTGTATTCGGGATGAACTTTTGATTGAAGAATATTTCTTATTCCGTCATATAACGGCTTGTGTTTAGCTGCTTGACAAATTTATGAAAATATGCGTACAAAAAAATTCTTTCGTTTTCCAAAAATAGTACCTAAATGTTCACCAAATTTCAGACCATGAAAGTTTCAACCAGATATTTACTCAGCGAGGAAAGTGACCTTATTATGGATGTCAACAAGTCGAAAGTGATCGTATTCGAGAAGGAGGAAAGCAAGACACCGTGTTAAATACTTGGAGGTAATGAATGTTCGGAACAAGTAGATGAGTTTGTGTATTTGGGAAGTATGTTTGATAGAAACGGAAGACAGAAATGTATCGAAAGGAGGGTGACTGCAGGGAATAAAGTGAACGGCGCTTTGAATGGAATTATAGCTAATGGGAACTTGTCAACCGAGGCGAGACTAGATGTACATAACGGAGTCCTGATACTGATACTGATGTATAGAAGTGAGGCAGATCCATTTATGACCGAGTAAAGTAGGAAAGAATTTAAAGCTGATCTTAGTACAGCGAATAAGATTAAGAAAAGATCACTTAGGTTGTTTGGTCATATGGAATGGATGAATGGTAAGAAAGATATATGACGCAAGTGTTGATGGCACCAGAAACAGAGGACGCCTGCGGAAGACTTGGCACTTGGCACGACAGGGTAAACCAGATACTGGAAGATGGTCCTGTTATAAGGTACAATAATCGGCAAGCTTGTATGAATGTGGATGAGCCGAGAATTGTGTCAGGACAGAAGATTGTGGCGCTTTATCCTATCTGCCTACCCCCGCGAAAAAATGGCGTGATGGTAAATAAGAAAGTAAGTAGGTACTCTATTATATTATTTGTCCTAACCTTACCTAGCCCAACAAAATGTTTACAAACGTAATCTCTAAGCTATTTTGGGCAATTGCATGTGCCATTCGGTTAATCAATCTTGCCCTGTGGTAATTCTACTTCGCACTCGCTAAAATGTACTCATCGAACGATTCCCAGGGATTGTCCTAAGTTTCACATTCCAATGCATCACCTGCCTGGAATTCTGTAACACATGAACATTCACTAAATTTGGTATCTCAAACTAGTTTTAATATTCATAATTTTTTGGAGTACCTGTAGTGCTAGGGGTTCATAATTTAATTCGTCGAACATTTAATTTGATCTCTTTTTTGTCTAATAATTATAACTTATTTTTTTAATCGTAGTACATTGTTATAATAGATAAAACATTGTAGCGAAATAAGACATGTATTTTGGTGCCCTGCCTGCTAAATTTACTAGTATTTTACTGTATTATAGTAGACAGTGCTTTTCCGGTACAGTAGTAAACAAAATGCAATGTTTAAATGTATAAAATATATTTAATATATATATAGTAAAACAAGATACAATTAGATAGTATATAATTTAAAAAATGTAAAACTGAAAGTAAATCCAATGTTCAATTTATAATAATAAAAAGAGAATGTAAAAAAATATATACACAGGGTGTAACAGACCTAGTCCACAATATTTTATGGGAGGATACCTGACCAAATTACGAGTAGAAAATGTTTAAGGGATATGTGCCTAAACTAAACCATATCAAAGATATAAGCATATCAAAAAATTGTAATTATACAATTATTTTATTGTCTCAAATATTTTATTGATTCCAAAATATATATTAAATACAAAAAATTAAAAATCATCATATTTTTAGTTAGGTGATTTAGAGCCTGAAGCAAAGATATAGATTTCGCAGATATTTATTTCTAATTACGTATTTCAAGCTTAACGCGATTTTGTAAAAATTTCAAACAATAATATTTCCCGTAACAGTGTAATATTTGCACTTATTCCTTGAACATTTTCAACTCGTAATTTAGTCAGGTATCCACCCATAAAATATTGTGGACTAGGTCTATTACACTCTGTAAATATAAAGTGTAAAACAAGATGCAAAGATAGCATATAAACACAATGTATAACTTAAACTAGATGCAATATTCAATTTATAAAAATAAAAAGAGTATGTAATAAAACCAAAAAAGCCAAATACCCGAGCGCACATAATTTTTACACTTATATATATTACAAACTTCAATGTCATTTAGTATTTTAATTGATTCTATAAAAATATAACAACCATTATTTAATCCATTTTATTATTAGATCCATATATATCTATAAAAAAAAACAATGATGTACGAAAAATAGTTGTTTAATAATATGTTATCCAATACATATTATCGAAAATTTAACAATGCTGAAAATTAGTAATATTGACAACTGAAACGAAGAGAAGCAAGCAAGAGAGTGGGGCGTCCATCGCACATCACAACTTGGGTGCATGTGAGCATTATGCGAATAACTAAAAATGAATGGTGAGTCAGCATTCGCAGTTGATGTTATTTTTAAATTTCATTTTTGTTCTTTCTTTAAAAAATTCAAATAGTGATAATTTTGTTTGATCTGATAAAAAATATATAAATATAATGAAAGGTTTTTTTAATGCTTACATCTCAGACACGGTTGAGATTAGGCACATATTCTTTGAACATTTAGTTAGGTATCCACCCAAAAAATATTGTGAACTAAATCTGTTACGCGCTGTATTAATAAACCAAAAAGTTATTAATTTTTTTAATTCTTTCGTGACTTATGGTTCACCTGTATTTTTTCACAAGTGAGTAAATAATGGTGTTTTATGGCCGTTTGTTTAATATTTCACAAAAATTTATTTCATCCCACTTCTTTCGTAAGTGCTAGGCATTAATGTTTAACGTGTCATTGTTTGGATATGGTAAATATAAATAATATATCGCTTTCGCTATGATATGTTAGAAACATACGCAAATAATCATTAAATCTTTGTAATACAAATTAAATTAAAATGTGAGAACGTTTCGTAAAATGTGACATAATTACATCAAAATTTGTTTAACTATATCAACAATATCTTGAATAATTTACTAATTTACTTACTTACCTATTTACCTATATTACATTTTATTTCGACAATTTACTTTATTTTAAATTGTTGCCCGGAATGACAAAAATCACAGCAGAAGACCGTATTCTGATCCAAAAATTAACGAATTGAAAAACGTTGCGGCGCTAGGAAAATAATCAAAGAGTTTCAAAACAAATCCTGGAGTATAGCTCGACATTACAGCAGGATGGAGCTCCATCTCACTCGGCCGGAAATACAATCAACTTTCTTCGTCGCGAGAATATTCATTACATCGAGCCAGGCATGTGGCCATCGACCAGCCCAGTAGATGATACAATATGGGGTGTTTTGATGATTTCTGATTAGCTAAATATTTTGCAAAAAAAAAATACATTACGAATTATAATTAAATATAATATGTTTTGAAATAACTCGTGTGTTACGAGATGCTCTCACTTTTTTGGGCCACCCTGTATAACATGGTGCATGAATAAATGTAAATAAATGATTTCAATTTTATAATTTAACTATACAGCACGGGTCTCATTTTATTTTCAAAAGCGAAAATAATGCAACATCTGTGATATTATTAAAAATCAGAACTACCGATAATGCTCACCTGCCTTTAGATTTTCGAATATTCGTTTTCGCTTCGGACATATCAGGTGTTCAGTGTATTAATTTTTAGAGACAATGTCTTGTGTGACAAGCGCCAAATCCTCATTTATAGGTTGCACAACTGCGTATCAGAAAAGATTTTTTTTTAAATACGGTAAATTTTTAATATAAAATTACCGTAATATAATATAACGGAAATATATATATATATATATACGAACGAGCATATTGGTCAGAATTGAATAAATTATGTCTGTGCTAAAAGATTTTCACAAAAATGACCCGAGTGAGTACCATTAATCTTCGACCTACTTCGCTGCTCATTTTATTGACCAATAGCCAATTAACAAAAAATTTCGATTGCCATTGTTAACTTTGTTTTATTAACCACTTAAGGACGTTCCCAAAGAGCAGTCGGACTCAATCTTCAAGAAGATTCCCTCCGTATGTAAACTACTATGAACAGAATAAAAAACAGTTGAGGTGCAGTGTACTTTTTCGCTTCCGCTCACATGCGCACAAGTTCAAAAATCTCTCACTATTCAAATTATAAAAGGAAACGTCAAGACCATTCAAAAGTAGCTCACTTTTAACATTTTTTATAACAAAACGAATACCGCTTGCTTTAGTTATTTTTACAGAAAGATATTTGTTAAATTTCCAATTAATGTTTCTCAGTTTTCCGAAACAATGGTAAAAAAATGACTATTGCTATTCAATGAAACGTGCGCTACAACACCGATCAGGGTATGGTTCGTATGTTAAATATGCTCATTTTGATAGTCAATATTCACTAATTTACTACCGCAAGGACTATTGAAAAAATTTCTACCTATAAAAGACACTCATAAGTATGTGTATTCAAAGTTTCAAAAGGATTGTAAGAAAAGTCATTTTTTTGGAAACGTTCTTAATGAATTAAAATACATCTACCATGTCATTAATTAATAAAAAACATGTGTTATTGTTTAACAGGCTATAAATAATAAAAAAATGTTATTATTAAAAATATTAATTTAGTACCTAACATAAATTGTTATTTGATGATACAAAATTACCAGAATAAAATATTTTAGAATGGGACTTGTGGTTAAATTCAGTTGGTTGTTTATAATTGTTTGATTAGTTTTACACGCTTTATTTATCTCCGACGATTCCAAATTATTTCATTTGTGACCAACACCGACAATCTCAAATTTTTATCAAAACCATGACCATTTTCTATCAAATGATTAGCAAATTCTGAAAACATCTCAAATGCTTCTTTACTCTGATATTAAAATTTAATCCTGTGTTACCAATATAAAATGCAGGAACTAAGTTTATAGACACCAGAATTTTAAAATTTATCATCTTTATTTTTAGAATTGATGAGTAAATTTCCTATATTATTATTTGTCTAAAATGCCGGTCTAATGTTTCGCGGTAGGTGTTTAAATATTCGATTCGAAAATGTATTTATATATAAAATCCTACTCCAATAATCATTATGTTTGATGTGTGATTTATATAAAAATTGACTAATATATTTTGTGATTAGTTAACGATATCCTGATAAAGAAAATTATATTTTTCGAAACCGGTAGATGTATTTTAATTCATTAAGTGGTTAATAAAACAAAATTAATAATTTAAAATAATGGATTTCAACTTTTTTTGATTGATTTTGCTAATCTTCAAAAATTGTTTTATACTTCTCTACCAGTCAGATAACGTATTTATGAGCGATATCACCTTAAAGCACAAATACGTGGAAAATTGAGTGAGTTTTACACGTATTTTTTAATAAAAAGTATACACTTACATTACAGTACTATAATATAATATATACAAACATTTTTTTCAAATGTGTACGCCAAATTAATAATAGGGAATTGTACAAAGTACAACTGCAAATAAAATTATTATACACAATACGCAAGAATGTCGTCGATTCATGGAGGCCAAGGTTAGGTTAGGGTGAATGTTATGAAACGTTTACTTTTTAAATTGATCAATTGCATTGTCCGGAATGTATGCAGTTACGCATAATGGCCGGTCAGAATAATAATAATAATAATAGTACATTTATTAGGTTCACTTTTTACATGTATTATATACTTACATTGATAAATAATGTCTAGTGGTCTGACGTATTACTCTTCCAAATTAATATTCATTAAGTATACATTTTCACTTAGTTCATTACTATGAGTGTTGCGTCATATTTCTAATATCAGATAAACGCTTATATAATATTTGGCAAAGTAAATACAACATATCAGTAAGAAAGTAAGACATATGTTTGAGTACCCTGCCTGCTACACCAGTAGTTTACTGTATTATAGCAGACAGTGTTACTTTGGTTTAACAGTAAGCAAAGTGCATTTATCATTGTACAAAATATACATATATATATAAACAGTTAATCAAGAGATGCAATTAGGTAATTCAATATACTGTTGTAGCAGTTTTATTCTCAGATTTAATTAGACCTTTAAAAGTTCTTGGGCGTAATTTCTCCCCATTTCGATTTCAGAAAATGATAATTAACATATATTTATCACTCTGCCAGACTTCTCTGGACATTATGAATAATGCTCGTGTACTGCCCATAGTTCACTTCATCCATAACATTATTTTAAATAATATTCCCGCATTAACAAATTAGACGATCTTTTAAAGAAGATAGAATATTAGGGTTATTCAGCAAGAGTGGTAGAACTTTAAAATGGAATTAAATTTTTAATTTTTATTTTAACCCTTCCAAAACCATGCAGTAACATAGGTCTACAGCCCCAATTAGAACTGTAATATTTCGGTTAATATACGCAATATAAAATTCATATTTTAATTAATTCTAAGGAAAATATTTAAGCTTAGAACTGACTAATGAAAACCAGTTGGGTAAAGTGAATCCTACAAAAATAAACATTTTTCAATTCAGTCAGTTGTAAAATTAATATCCTGGGAAAAATGGCATTTGTAGTAAGACGAATAGAGATGGTACATTAATTTGTAGTAAGACGAATAGAGATGGTACATTAATTTGTAGTAAGACGATAAGAGATGGTACATTAATTTCACAATAGAAATAATAACAAAAACACGAATATATGTTCTCTCTTCCTCTTCAATTTAATGAAGAGATAAAAAATAAGGTAGTATTGTATAGGACTTGACGAATGCTCCGAATTATATTAGAATTTTGATAAAATTTTCGTAGTTAATACTCAATACACTTAATTATAAAGCCATTTGAACTAATAAAAGCTTTCTTCACATTTAAAATGTTAAAAATTTCTTACGGTAACACGAGTTGACAGCACAGTTGCATGTGGGTATTTTATGTCATGGTATGGTAAAGGTTAAGGTCATTCGATACTATTAACAATGGAATATGTTTTCATTTAAATGTGCACACGACTACGTTTGATACGATGATTGCTTTGGTTTCTCATTTTCAGCCACTCTTTCGCGTATATACTGAGAGTGCTATTTCACCATTAAAACGAGTTATGCTGTTTTTTAATTGTTCAATTGTTATTGGTTTATCGGCTTAAGCAAGTAAGTTTATATACACTCACAGAAAATATTCTAACGGAGAGATATAACACAATCCAGGCGGCCATTTGATAGGTTTATTTCTGAAACTGATTTAATGTCGTTTTCAAGAAGTCGATCGTCTCAGTGTTTGACAATAAGTTTTAATAACTTAGTAACGTTGCGCCAATATGAAACGCTCCGTGATAAAATGACAGACTATACCGAATAAAAATGCCAACATTACTTGGATAACCCTTTAGTTACCGTCGGGATTCGAACCCGGGACATTCTTTTCCCGGGAGAATGAGTTATCAATTGCAGTTTGTCAACTAACTACTTTCACGTCGAATTTTCAATTTTATATACATTCCATATATTATTTCCTATTCAAATACGTTATATTTTTTTGCAACGGATCGCAAAACCTTTCGAGCATGCTAGATGACACTAATTTGTATTCATTATCAAAAAAAAATTGTTTTAAAATATTCTAAAATGAAATTTTTTATTTATTAATTATTTATTTCCATTGACGCCCTTGTGGGCTTTTACATAAGGGTAATATTTTATTTAATATAAATTTAATGTATTAATTAGAAAGATATACATATAAAATCAATTTTATATAATAATAATTTATTTAATTTAAATAAAACAATATTGTTTAAATATAACAGTTTAATTTTGAAAACTAGTCGACGAATCTGTATAATTGGCGAGTTAACAACATAATTATTTCTATGAATACCTACAAAGAACTTTCATTTTTAAGAGAACACATACTTATTCAGAACATAGATCTGTGATATTAAATATTAAAATAAGATAGATGGCTCTTTCAAATAATGAAACGATTAAATGTATTAATATAAAAAAAAGGTAACATACAGGTTCGAAAATTTGTCGCTAAAAATATCATCACTGTAGCATAGTTGAATAATGCACCTTCCCCGGTTTGGAAAGAAATTCTGGTTCGAATCCCGGTGGCGCAACAACAATATTTTTCGATAAAATAGATTTTATATGTATATCTTTCTAATTAATATATTTAAAACTTTAATTTGTTTGCTTTATCACAATTTTTTGCGGGATTCTGATAAATTGTTAATTTGACTGTGTCATCAATTGGTCGTGGATCTTCCACAAAGCCTAACAGCTTTATGTTAATATATATAATAGTACAAATAGATTTTTCTGCTAACACCGATTGATTTGAATCTTTCCGTTGACTCCACGGCATTACTTTCATCTTTCGACTCTCTCTCAGCATCGACCACAAATAATGTACCCACGGTAAATGAACAATGGCCGTAGTGAAGTAGTTTACTTTGCTATGAATACCAGTTTCGAAACGTATCAACGGTCTTCGTGCGTTCGGAGTGGCTTTGGCCTTGATTTCGGTGAAATTAATTATTTCTCAAATTATGTAACGGCCCTGGTTGGAGCCACCGAGGGCCGGTTATTTGATCACTAGTTAATCTTGTTTATTTATTTTAATTTTATTTATTTTAAATATTCACCATTGACAATACTTGCAATTTTATACTACGGCTTTATTTAACTCTGCATTCGAAATCTCTGTCACTTTGCTGCCGAATAAATCTTCGGTCTATGTGTTAATTTAAATTCAACAACGAGATCATTAAAATATTCATTGTCGTATATTGCAACTTTCCAAGTATCAATGTGTCAGATTTCCACCCCTCAGAATAACAAAGTTCCGAGTAACAATGTATCAGATTTCAACCCCTCAGAATAACAAGGTTCTGAGTATCAATGTGTCAGATTTCGACCCCTCAGAATAACAAGGTTCCGAGTATCAATGTGTCAGATTTTGACCCCTCAGAATAACAAGGTTCCAAGTATCAATGTGTCAGATTTCGACCCCTCAGAATAACAAGGTTCCGAGTATCAATGTGTCAGATTTTGACCCCTCAGAATAACAAGGTTCCGAGTATCAATGTGTCAAATTTCGACCCCTCAGAATAACAAGGTTCCATCTGACACTGTTTTGAGATAATGAGCTCAAAAGTATTGATTGAATTTCAACATATATTCATGTATATGTGTTTTGAGTATGCAAATATGGTTAGTTTTAAGGTCTTAACTTATTTTCAGTATTATCAATGACCACTGTGAGGGAAATTAAAAATAAATAGCTGACGCAGTTGGAACTTTCAGCTCTTGCTATTTCCTTTTATATCCGTTAAATAGAGTTGATGTGTATGGAAGAAATAAAGAATAATGCATTTGGAACCCTTTTCACGCAATAATTAGCCCAAAATATTAGTCAGAACCTTGTTATTCTAATAGGTCGAGATGACTTTGAAAGAGTCCGCCATTTTCAATTAACGATTTTCGATTTTTACCATCCTATATTGGAGAGAAAAAATTTGTTTACTGTTTAATGTACTTTCAATGAGTAAATATTTTTCACCAACGATCGAACAACCGAATAACTTTTTTAACAATAGTAAAAATTGAACACTGATCAAACAACCGACCCTAAGTCCAGAGAAAGGCAAAATCTGTAATACTTTAAATATTGACAATTTACAAATGTTTACTACACTGTAATGAGATGCCGAATATTCACGGTACGTTATTTGTCAAATGACCAATTAATTAATATTTACGTTGATTCCTCGTGACTGGTTTTATACAATAAAAAATGTGTTTTTTATGAACTTCTTTACTGTATATTATTTTATATATATAGAGAGTTGAAGGCCCTCTTAACCAACATGACCGGGACCGGCCGTTACGCGGTAAATAGAAAAAAGACGATTAAAACGAAAGCTTGTAAAAATGACGCTTGTACGAAACTTACAAATTTTATTGTGATTTCAAACATGAATGAAACTTAACACTTAAATATCAACAATACTTCGATGGTGAAATGCGATATACGTTGTGTCAGTGTCCGAATGGTCTACCATAGTACGCCCAGTCTAAGTTTGCGCTTTAAAACATCTGCGCAGAAACGCATTTGACCTAATCCAGTGTGTCGCCAATCATCTCTCATTTTAATTAGTCACCCCTTGTCCTTCAAGGAGTTTGTGTGCTCTGGACGTTTTCGATTGCTTTTTAATGCAGGTACACTCAACCTAATTGAAAATTATGGAATTTTTAATATTTACATAATGTCTTTATCATCTTCTTTGGGACGCAGACGAGCACTACGATGGCGAGCGTGCAAAATATTATTCAAAGTATACAAGTTAGTGATTTGAAAAAAGTTCTAAGACAAGTAATATTTTCGCTATTAAATTAGTTAAAATGTTAATAACTTAATTTCTAATGTTATTTTTATAATTATTGTTGGGGTTAATTGTAAATGATTTTTCATAAATATTTTTATTGTGATATTGTTGCGGTTAAATATAACAAATTTAAATTTCATTATTATTTGTATCATACTTCATTATTTATAAATTCTTAGCATCAAATTTTTATATTAATATTTTTTGAAATTGTGACCACTGTTAAATTTTGTAAGAAGCCAGTATTAAACAGAGAGTTAAAATATTTGTAAACTGTTATTTTCTTATATATTTATTAAATAGATTATCAACTGAAACTGACTTTTTATTTTGTGTATCTTTCAATAACGCCCAAATTTAAAAATCAATTAAATTCAGAAGATCGCTTTTTGGTTTACCCACTGTAAGCATTCGACACGTGCGTCCTTTCTCCGAAGTTTTACGAATGTCTTCGTATAGATGCGCGTGACCGAAACCTCATGCGCAAACTTACATTGGCCATTACATAGTTACATAAAATGTCGTTCAATTCACATTAAAATGTTAACTGTGTTTGCGTTAATTAATTATCTTTGATTGTACTATGGTACACTTCGTATCTTTACTTGATGATAATGATTTTAACATTAAAAAAATTATTAGTTATTTAAATACAGTAATGAATTGTTATTAATTAAGTATTGTACATTATTAAAATTACATATTTTTTATTCGCTTACCTCTTGTGCTTGGAGAGGGAGTTATACGTTTGTAGTCTATAATTATTCATCGTCTATTTGTGTGCTTCTGAAGTATTCTATAGTATTATTTATTTTCTAGTTATGTGCTTCTGAAGTGTTCATTTAATTTCTTTCTAAACTCTTTTATATCTTTTATTTCTTTAATTTGTGTAGGGAGGCTATTGAAGTTTTTTATAAAATTTTGCTGATAGTGTTTCGTGTTACATTTAGGGATTTTAAAGTTATTTTTAAACCTCAATGGCGAGCTTGTTTCAAATTTTACAATGTTATTTTCTTTAAGTAATTGATTAATTGGGATTTTCTTTGTAAATTTTTTCTATTTTGGGAATTTTGCAAAAAGTATTATTTTTACCGAGTTCATCATATTATTGTGTGCTCCACCCCACCCAATTAATTAACCAATTGACTAATTATTGTATCTACTCGTATTACCACGTGTTTTTAGCAACACTGACTTCGGGTGACTTGACACCAAGCTGACGCTATTACTAAAGTATGTTGCGTTACATTTTCTCTATAATTGGTGTAGAATTTTTTGTAGGTGTAAAGTTGTATAAAATCTTGCTCCGGCAGATGGCGACCGCTTCACTTACTTCTAACAGGTCGAGGGCAATGAACTGTTCCATTCGTTGTCTTCACTAAAAAAAGTTTATGCGAATGTTTAAGATGAAAATATAAACTATAAATTACTAAATCTTTCATTTCCACATCCACCGGTATCCATCTGCAGCATCTCTGTTGGACCCTCACGGCGTCAGTTATTAAATTTTTTCTGACAATTACTGACAAAATATATTTTGTGTGTTATGACGTATTATTATATATAATATAATACAAATTAGAAAGATGTACGTATAACATTAATTTTATCGAAAAATTCACAAAAACGGTGCATTAACCGATTATGCTACGGCAACACAGTGCATTGACGACAAATTTTTAGTTACACTTTTCAAATTAATACATCTATCGTTCCATTATTTGAAAACCATCTACTTTATTTTTACGGAATCTCAAATACTTTCTAATTAATACATTTAATTAGGATTAAAAATATCGCATGTTGTCCTTAATAATATAATATAAAGATATCTTGTTTTTTTTTTGTGTTTTTCCTGTATTACTTTCATGTAGTAATTCGACATAAAATAATGATTAATAATTATAAAAAAATTCTGTCTTAATACAGGTTTATCCCGCCAGCGAGACAGGCAAAGAAAAAAACCACGATTTAACATAATTAAAATCAAATAAGTAAGTGACAGTAAGATGTCACATTCACTGCTAGTAATGTTTCTCGTATTTTAATTAGCGAATCTAGAGTCATGTGACAATTTCCTTTGAAATAATGAGTTATTATTTCTTCATAGTTAATAAACTTTAAACGAAGTTCATTAATTAATTCCGAATACACGTGAGAACTGGGACTAATTAAGAAAATATTCACTTCATTAGCATTTCCGCATTTATCGCGTATAAATAAAACACCAAGTTAACGCGTCTTTGTATTACATCGGAGTAAGGTGTCAATTTCCTTTAAAATATACGAATTAAGTGGACACGTACCTTTTTTGTTCCGCACATTCATTTCTCAAATATAAAACGTACAAGTCCAATTCTATTGTCAGAAATTTGAAAATTTTATAGCACTGTATCTACGGATGACACTTTGATCTCTCGTCTCATAGATTTGTCGGTAAAGATCGGTATGTATCAGTTACGGCAATCATTCTATTTTGTGTACTGTCCTGTACTGTTCTGCTCTGACATGTACTGTTCTGTACTGCGCTATTCTACCCTGTATTGTCCTGTACTGCCCTGTAATACCCTATATTGCCCTGTATTGCCCTGTATTGCCCTGTATCGCCCTGTATTGCCCTGTACTGCCCTGTATTGCTCTGTATTGCCCTGTACTGCTCTGCACTACCCTGCACTACCCTGTACTACCCTGTATTGCCCTGTATTGCCCTGTATTGCCCTGTATTGCCCTGTATTGCCCTATATTGCCTTGTATTGCCCTGTATTGCCCTGTATTGCCCTGTATTGCCCTGTATTGCCCTGTATTGCCCTGTACTGCCCTGCACTACTCTGTACTGCTACCATATAGATTTGTCTTATGTCTAAGGTATGAATGAAGTGACCAAACACTTTTGAATAAAGTAAGTTTCAAACACAATCGTGAGACTTTCCACATTTCGTCGTTATTAAATATTTTTGGTATAGCAATGATAAAATTAATTCAAATTATTTAATTTTTATTTTTATTTTTATTTTATTAATGTTCAGATTAACCTTTCCCTTACGGTGCTAAAAAAACACACGTTACGGTGCTGTAAACTCAGTGTACATGTTGCGATTTTTAATATTTAAAATTTTACATTTATTACTTATATTAATCATTAAAATAATAGTTGACATATAAATAAGTGAATATTTAAATCAATTATCGTGTAAAAGTGCTACAAATGAAAAGCATTGATTATCACGATCGACAGCATAATACACGTCTAACTTGGCCGGCGCACGCTCTGCCACTAAGTGACGATCGGCACCCCGCGCTCCGCGAACTGCGCCGTCCGCACCGCACCGCACGTACACATACACATATTGACAAAATCACGTCAGGTTCTTCGAAAAAACATTTTTTATTGTTGCGTATGGTAAATATTAATATATTGTAATTATTTTATCCAATACATAAATATATTACGGAGGAATACCTAAAATATGAACTCTGTATTTTGTATATCTACTCTGATGACTTTCCAAGTATCACCAGATTCCCTAGGTGTTACATCCTCTGATTAATGACTAATTTCTTGGGTCCCGATTCCTTGTAAGTGAAACTCAGTATGTTCAAGTAACAATATTAAATTTATTACAATAATGTATTTACAGTCAATAATAATTACACATTTCAGATATAGACTAGTAATTCAGGAGAACCTGTGATGGAAGAGAGCTGTTCTCCCAGACACGGCCTCTTATAAAGTTCGTCCATCACCACGCATCTACTCACTTTCATGACACACACACACATAGATTTACAAAGTAATAGTTCTCACATTTACAGAGATATTCACATAATTAGAGGCAATGTTAACTCAGTTTACATCATCAGAGAGGAAAGATTTGTAGAAAATGTATTTTTCTTTCTTCCTTCGTGTCAGTGTTGACGTATACTAGCCTCAACCAGATGAGACTAGGCTCGTAATGCACCTCTACAAATCTGGCCTCTCTCTCTCTAGCTAGTTACAAAACATATATTCTGCATTGTGACCCTCTTCCAGGTCTTCTTTGGCCCAAAGTTATACATAGGATCTGTCACGTTGACGCGTATGTGGCAGAAGAATTGAAATAACTTTTGGTCCACGGCGGTAATTAGAGTTTGCTGAGGTTAGATTTGTCTCAGGATTGAGAAATTCCTGCGTCGTACTGTTCACGGGATACGTAACATCCTTTTCCAGCAGTACATTTCGAAAGCATCATATAGAAAATATAAAACAGTAAAAAAAAAATTGTGCAACGTACAGTATTATGTTCCAGGCCGATTTTGTTCGGCCGCCATTTTGGTTTGGCAGTTCGCATTTGGTAGTAGTAGAGAGTAGTCGATTACAATTTATTTTGAAGCATCTAACGCCTCAACAGCGTGTTGAAGTCAATAAAACAATAATAATGGCAATGCTGCAACCATTAATGGCGATCGCCATCGTCACGTGTTGGAAAACTGTCACTTGAAATTCTGGCATCCTCGATCACCTGATTTCAAGGCTCCCTACTATTTTCTGTGGTTGAAAGGTCTACGCCAATAATCTAACAATACATGACAATATTCGAAATGAAATAACTGAAATAACGCGTGAAGTGTGCGAGAATGTTATGAAAAATGTGGTTAAAAGAGCACGCATTTGTGTCGCTACCATATATGATCTTTTGGCTGATGTAATATTTTAAACATAATTGTAATAAACTTAGTAATTGATAAATAAAAACATAATTATAAAATTGTGTTTTATTCTCTAGTTATTTAAAAACAACATCGGCCCGAAACATAATATTCACCTTGTAGCTCAATCCAATCTTTTGGATACGATTGTACCAAGAAAACATTAAATTATCGGATTCTATAAATAAAGTCTTTATGGTAGATGCCATTAGCAAACAGTGTATTGCTAAACGGATGAATATATAATCAGTAGTGTATACAGTAATATCACAGCATCCGTTAATCTTTATAAAGCATCTCGTAGACCCCTATCAAGAAAGGTGTCCAACAAGATGATACAGTATGATTTATGAATAATGAACAATTAAGCCATCTATGTTTTGACCTTTAAAACAGGATGAAGAAACTTTCAGAGGTCAGTGGCAGAACTGGATTGAAGATAAAAATTCATGTTAATAATAATAATAATGCATTTATTCCAGCGTGACAGGGTTTTTTTTCATGAAGACCCGATTCGCCATAAAGATAATACATATTATATAATACATTTAAGTTACGAAATATTATTTATGTTGGTCCTGAGCTCCAGCCGCAGCTTTACGCCAGCAACTCAATGTCTCAGAAGCGGAACGAATCCATGTATACGGCCTTCGGCAAACATTGTAGATGGGCTACAATAATGCGCCAATCCGAAGAATATTTTGTATAAGTTGTTGTACTGAATTCGGAGACAATTGTACTTCACTTGCTTGTATTTCGACCAGAATTCGCAGGTGAAGAACTGAAATTAATTAAATTAATTATATTATTCTTTAGTGACACTTGGAATATTTTTTAAAACAAGAAATGATGATTACCCAACCCAAAATCAGAATTCAATTTATGTACTTTATTATTCGAAAGTAAAAGTGACATTTTTGTAAAAATTTCACCTCACGGGCGATGAAAGTCAAACTTTACCGAAGAAATCGAGAAAATATCAGATGATATCAAGGGCACGAAATGTAAAGAAATACGATTGTATTATGACAATTTTAAAATGGATTAATCACTGATGGATAAATAACTTTATTTTAAAACAAATCATTGAATAAGGAATTGCAAATGTTGGATTTTATCTCGACATCGATTAAAACCCTGTCGTCTTCTGTGTTTTCGATAAAGTTTCTCGAATGTCCCATTAGCGACGAGTCAAGCAAATTAAGGCCAAGCGAATAAGCCGTGCATAACGTTTTACATGAAAGACATTTAAATATCTAAATTGTCAGTAAGTTGAAGTATTTTTACAAGGATCACTATGAAACAAAATGTGTCCGTAAAATAGGGTGCACAGAAACAATTCTCGATGAAAATCTACAAACAGTTTCAACACTTTTCCGTAGACAAGTTCCGTTGAATTCAAAATATTCCGTGTCAAAGATTACTTACAGTTGTTCGGCATTTTTGTATAGCTCTAAAACATGATTTAATACATGAAAATACTTAGCAATCGTATAAATATTACAAATAGAACAAAGATTAGCTATTAAGGAGAACACATTATTATTGTGAAGTTGTAATTATTCAGAACAGACGGTCTGTGATGTTTTAAATACTAATTTAATGTATTAATTATAAATATATACATACTTTTAAAATTAGCAATATTAACTTTGTGGTTAAATTCATATTTTTTATTTATTATCTTTGTTTCATTAACCACTTAATTGAGTTTAAATACATCTACCGGTTTCGAAAAATACCATTTTTCGAAACCGGTAGATGTCGTAACTAACTAAAAACATATATTATTGTATCTTCACCAGAATCTATTTTTAAAAAAACAACGATTATTTAAAAAATAAATTTAGTACCTAACTCAAATTGTTACCTAATACAAATTTAGTCGAACAATTTTTAGGAAAAAATTTTAGAACGGGACTCGTAGTTAAATTTAGTTGGTTGTTTATAATTTTTTGATTAGTTTTACACGCTTTATTTATCTCCAACGATTCCAAATTTTTTTTATATAAATCACAGATAAAACATAATGATAATTGGCGTAGGATTTTATACATACTGAAGAAGAAAATGATATTTTTCGAAACCGGTAGATGTATTTAAACTCAATTCAGTGGTTAATAAAACAAAGATAATAAATAAAATAAAAAAATATGTACACATAAAATCAATTTTGTCGAAAAAATTTCAAATATATATATTTATAATTAATACATTAAATTAGTATTTCAAAGATTAGTTATTCGTGAAGCCGTTTGAGTACTTTGGTAAGCCATAATGTGACATTACTAAATCGATTTTAATGTTTACTGTTCAGCTGTCACATTTTGACATGGATTGAGGTTAATAGAAACGAGTAGAGGGGTGAATGGAAACGATTGACGGGGTCAAAAGAAACTACTTTATTTTCCCTTTTAAGTATCTATTTTTATTATTATTTTGTGGTTGATTAAACATTGATAGACAACCATTAAATTGAAAATATTTATTGCTAGATCCAACTGATTAACGGAATATTAAGATTGATATTTGACGTACAAGTGTGAGGGGCGAGACGGCGAATCTTTGAATTTGATACATTTACGTTGGTCTACAAAAGTCTCGCGAGAGCGTAATATCTCATATCTCAACTTTAATATCCATTCGCGGTCGAGGTCAATAAGAACAGGTCAATAGTACTGAATTTTATTTAAAAATGTTTACATAACCTGTTCCGACGATTTATTAATTCCGATATTAGTATTAGGTCATCCCATAAATAATGCGGTTTTTTCATTTGACAGGATAAACTACCAGCATCAGGTAAACTTACTACGTGCTATAAAAACTACGTGCTATAATAACTTATTCTTAGTGCAAGATTTGAAGAGTGCAGTTCGATTTTAATGGAATAATTGAAGTGACAAAGGATCATGTGCAGCATATTTTGCTTTGTGAATTCAATAAAGGCTACATCGCAACAGAAAGTCGCGATGTAGCCTTTATGTAGGAATATCAATGCGGTATATGGAGATCGGACGATAAGCGTAAGCCGTAGTCAACGGTGGTTCCGGAAATTCCGAGCCGGAAACTACAGCCTAGAAGACGAGCCTTGTCCTGGAAGATCCATAGAGCTCGACGAGGACCTTCTGCAAACCCTAGTGGAGCAAAATCTCGTCGTAACTGTTGAGGAACTAGCAGAGAAGCTTGTGAACTTGTATTCTATGGATTCATGGTATATGATATATACGGTCTAAATTAAAATTTTCCAAAAATTGCTAATATCTAAATATGAATTAAATGTATTAATTAGAAAGATATACATATAAAATCAATTCTATCGAAAAATATTATTATTGTGCCACCGGGGTTCGAACCTGGATCTCTTTCCTAACCGGAGAAGGTGCATTATCCAACTATGCTACAGCGACAATATTTTTAGCGACAAATTTTGATATTAATACACTTAATCGTTCCATTATTTGAAAGAGCCGTCTACCTTATTTTTACGGAATCTCAAATACTTTTGAGTAATCTGATAGCAGACGCCAAAATTATCAATTCATTTTTATTACATTTTGGACACATTGAATTTCTTTTCTTTTTTCGTTTTATATACTGCATATTTTATTGAATTAAAGTCACGTAAAGTCGCTTTGATGAATAGGACCGACAAGGAAGCCCTAGATAGGAAAGGGTGGGTCCCCACCAGTTGTCTCTTAATATGCCTATTAGAGAATTGTTCTATTTAAACGATAATAAATGTCAATTATGTTCCCGGAATGGTCCCGCGTAGTCACCCGTCATGTAACTATTGTAATTTCAGTATTCGTGTTTGAACATTTTTGAACCAATACATGCGTGAATTAGACAATTAGATCATCCTGCCTATTCACCTGACTTGGCTCCCTGTAATTTCTGTCTATTGACAAAATTAAAAGCTGCGCTGAAAGAACTGAAAGGATTTTCTAACATAACTGAAATCCAGGCACTCAACAGAATCCCGGAAAATGAGTTTTAGGCCCGCTTTCAGACACGGGAATGCTGTCTAATTCAGTGTATAGATGCAGAAGTGGAGTACTTTGAAGGTCACAATAGCCACTGATGTACAGTTCTTCGTGTGTATTTTTTATAGGTGCATTCCGAGAGGTAAATTGTCACACCTGGTACATGCGCTATCTCGAGGTCGCTGATAATCTCAATTGAAAGTCTCAACTGCAATTGTTATTGATGAGATAATAAAAGTTTTTTTTAAATATGATTAGAGAAATTTGTATACGAAAAGAGTATTTAAATCGTTTTCAATAATTTGAAACTTATTTGAGGAATAAAATATGAAAAAAATTTGAGGTCATCCGCAATTAATGTAAATTACTGGTATTTGAAAGGTCAGACGGATCAGCCGTATTGAGTCTACTGTGTACATACCTGTAATGTAATGCTTCAGCTACGATCTTACGTCAGAAATGACCGAATCTCTCGTCAATATCGTTCACTAGTAAAGCTTTTTTTTCCGTCAGTTTTAATGGTCCCTGTCTACGGCTAGTAGGTTGTGATGGTAAACCGTTACGTGACTGCAATTGTGTCCGTGATTGGTAACTGAGATTTATCGTTGAACGGTAACTGAGATTTAAATGTCGGAGGCTCACTTTCTAGAGTACCAGTTATTCTTCCAAGAATTACGTTAGTCAGTTATCAATTATCGTTACAATCGAACACAATCACAGTCAAATAACGATTTTATCATCACTACTAGTAACCCTAATATTAATATTAGAATTAATAAATAATAACAGAATATATAAATTATTAATTATTATATTATTATTATTAAGGAAAAAACATTCTTATTGTGAAGTTGTAATTATTCAGAACATAGGTCTGTGATATTTTAAATACTAAATTAATGTATTAATTATAAATATATACATATAAAATCAATTTTGTCGAAAAATATTGTTTTTGCGTCACCGGGATTCGATCCTGGATCTCTATTTCCAATCCGGGGAAGTGCACTACCTTTGTGCTATAACGCCAGTATTTTTCTTGGCAAATTCCGGATTGGAAATAGAGATCCAGGTTCGAATCCCGGTGACGCAAAAACAATATTTTTCGACAAAATTGATTTTATATGTATATATTTATAATTAATACATTAATTTAGTATTTAGAATATATTTATAAATGTTTTAATACAAAATTAAGAGAAGTTGACCTGTTCTTATGACCGATGTTCCTTTTAATTGTAAGCATAAAAAATCTTTTGTGCAATTTTAAAGACCAATGCAAGTGCGCTGGAGAAGAAAATAATAAAAAAATGACCATATATTCCAGTATTCAACGACACATAGGTATAGCGAAAAGTTGTATGCCCAGACATGACAAAATATAGAAAGATAGCAAAGGTCAACCTTACAAAAACTCGACCTGTATTTGTTACACGTTGCTAGTTGCTTATCGCCAGTTGTCATTTTGTTATGTGGAAAATATAGTAAATAGTGAATAGTCTATCTTCTAATTTTAAGATTTAGTTTATTACTGAAGATGACGCAGCGAACATCGAAAATGTTTAAATGTGGTGTTTTATTTAAATAATTTTTTTTTTTTTTTGTACTTACAATTTTCATCGCGCACCGGTTTTTTTTATAATCTGACCACCGGCGGAACAGTATCTGTCTAGGTGAACCGCATTCGCATTTCTAATCAAGTTATAAAACGAATTATTTAAAATAATAGCAATTAGAATGTCGTAAAAGTAATGAACGCACATTTAAATGTAATATTGGACAGGAAATAGGTATATTTGGGTATATATTTTTTTAGTAGTATTTCATTTTTGGCGCTATACTTATAATTTGCATAATGTGGACCGAAACATCGGCACCCGCCCATCCGTACATTCTTGCTGTGAATAATCATTTGTAAATCGGCAATGTATTGCACCTTTCACTATGTATAAAATAAATAACGCACGTAAGCATTCGAGCAGTGTATAAAAAGAAAATAAATAAATACATTTCTATATAAATTTCATTTAATAGCTTTTTTAACTTTTGTATCATTTCATTCAGAGCATCGGGTCTCTTCCATCATGATGTATGCCTTACGGGCGCATTAGCAAAAATGGAGTGTGTTTATTATTATTGTAGATTATTATTATTATTACTGCAATGATGCAGGGGCTGCTAGCTGGGGCAGGAGATAACCTCTGAAGGAGGACAGTTTTGGGGTTCCAGAGTTGTGGGAGTTCAGCATAAAAACGCTCGGAGAGGTGTTTTATAAATTCTTTTACTGGGGGAATACCCGAGTCGTGATGGAGTTGCGTAATCCTGGTCCATTTAGATGCATGCAGTGCTAGTCTGATGACCTTACATTGGAAGGATTGTAATTTTGTCAAATGGACTGGGAAGAAAAACCCGGACAGATTTTAGAGGGTAGGTAGAATTTTATTTAGTGATATCATCACCGGCTTGTGTCTCTTCACTATTGGATACAAGTCTCCCAATCCTCAATTCTGTGTCCTTGCGTACTTAAGTAAGAAAATTAGGAAATATATAATAATGACGATGATGAGAGGTATTTTTGTAAACAAGTAAATCAAACGGAATAATTTAGGCCTTTTTCACTTTTATCAACTGAAGCTCATTTTTAACAAGCAACTATTTCTGATTTAGGCTTGTCATAACAGTCAGCTAACATTCAACATTCACGAGTTGTCCTATCGATTAAATATAATTTGATATTTTACGACTCACACATATATCTATCTAATCAGTCCGCACAGGTTGTCGCTTGCTCAATTGAATCACGAAATGTTGTCATCGCACCGCGTGTATTAAAAATTATTAAAACACACCATCCACTTCTTCTGAATGAAATATTAGTGAAATTCGAACGTGTACTCCGAAAACCGGATTGTCCGCTCTGAAACCGGACACCTGGCAACCCTGCTTCATAGTAAAAATGACAACAGGTATCGATTTCGATTTTTTCGAATTACGAATTATATTCGGGTGATTCAAATCAAACTTGGTCATTTTTCTACGGTTTGATGAGGGCGATGAAAAAAAGAGACAGGGGCAAGTTGAGACAATAATCATAATCACAATTGTCAGATGTCGCCGCCGCGCCTGTGGTCAGGAAGAATATTTCAAAAAGCTATTAAAGGCGAGTATCTAGTCAACAAATAACTAGTAACGTGTGTGTGGCGAGATATAATCTGATTGAAATTTTTTATTTGTCAGTTTTCTAAGAATCCTCGATGTGCAGCGTCAGTAACTACTGAAAACGTGTTTTTTTGTTTCGTTTCTGCTTAAATCATTATTACTATTAGTATCGGGACTCTATAAAAACTTATAGAGATTGTTACCGTGTATCATGTATTTGTAAGGCATTTAAATGGAATAGAATATATATTACAACACCAGCGGCGTAACTATCAAAATTGGGAACAATGCAAAATTGATAAAAGATTCTCAAGATTGTATAGGTATGTATATTGTAGGTATTATACAAATATTACGAAAGTACGTTCTACATGGTAGAATATAAAATAGTAGAATAAAATTGGACTCTGCCTAAAAATATACTTTTTTTTTTTGGTAATAAAAAAAAATATGTGTTTTAAGGCATTCATGTGAATTCGCAATTGGACAAAATCTTTTCATGGTTTTACCGAGATTTTCATTTTGCCATTTTGTTTTTCTCCCGACATTATTTTGGATGGATATTATTATTGTATATATTTCGTCGTGTCTCATTTCAGGTACCGTTAGTTTGGCGACTGTGCGAATGGTTTACACTGATTCCAGTATTTACCAACCTATCGGCACAAAACACTTAGAGATAATGGTTCAAGTTGGTACTCAGCAATGAGTAGTTTATTTTCACAATAAGTGAATGTTTTATTTTCACAACGGCGGTTGTGCGCGCGTGACGTGTGACGCGTGTAGAATAAATGGTGACCAATGTTTACAAAAAAGCGCGAATTTCAATCACGAACGTGATCTTGGAGAAATTTTTTATCTGAAAGATTTGATTAAAAAAATATATTAACCCATTTGAATGGTTACAATGTTATGTTATTATCATTACGTTGACTAGTGTTATATGATATTATACAATCATATATAATATATGTAATACAATATATGTACATTCATTTAACTAACGTCTTTAGACAATATAAATCCGTCGTTTATACGACCCTACCATGTATTTATTTATAATTTTAGAGTACTGTTAATGGTGTTATTAATAGTGTTTAGTTTTAACGTAAAATAATACTTTTTTACCCGTATAAAAAATGTACGGACGTTTTTTTAAGAACACTTTCTATGACTGAACATGATTCATTTATTGTTTGAAAATACTTCACGTAATAACTGAAAGAAATATTTATTTTTATTAAAGGTTAAAGTAGAAAATAGTTCTGCAAATTGCTTTTTGTTTTTCCAAATCAAAAACTAATCTATCCACAAAATTTAAAAAACAATCATGAAATCAACAGGTTAAAAACACTAAAAAAGTTAAATTCGTGAATTAGTAAAAGAGGAAGCTTCACTTCAATGATTTGCACGCAGTTGTAACCCTTTTCAATGTTATTCTGTTAATAAACAGCATACGTAACGACTCCATACAAAACGAATCAACCGAAAGGATTCAGTAAATAGCCATTTATATGACTTGAGTAATTCACTAGTTTAAATACAGAACTGAGTAATGTAAATAGCACGATGCGGCGAATAAAAAAAGAGCTCGTGAAAAGTCTCTGCTGGTACACAGATGGCACTAATTGCAAAATAATGTTTTCGTTAATGTTAATTCAATTATTTATTTTTATATTTCTTTCCTAGAGTTTTCAGTTATACGCTGCTTTTTTGCTTGCATGCACTGCACACACCTGGATAGAGGGACTAGATCACGATCTCTTGAGCGAGATCTGAAAGTGGGATCCCGATGAGCGGATAGCTGTAGATGACGAACAGCGTTATTATTTTTTTGGTCGTATATGATGTAAATTTTTTTTTTAATTATATTATTTTAGAAAATCATCTCTTTTTTTGGTGTTGCAATAGCTATCATTTATTTTCCGCTCATCATGTACAAGATTGCAATAGGACGGATGTGGGAGGGATCAGACTCTGGATCGTAAAAACTAGTAATAAGATAAAAATCACGGACCGTGAATCAATCACTGTTATCTTTGAATCACACTCACTATCAGTGATTGAATATCTCGGAATATTGTGATTCATTTATTTTTGTTGTGAACCATGATTCCGCGCAAGTATGTGCATATGAGATGAAAGTATTAATGAAGGAATGATGTTATAATTCGTGATCAACGACATCTAGTGGATTGTGCCAAAACGTTTTGCGCATTTGACCCGAAACATAAACTCACATTCTTTTTGTGATAATATTAAATTAGATATATATTAATTATTAATGCTAGAATATATCTTTATAAAGTTTAAATAATATAAATAAATACGCTAAAAATTGTGTTTTTTTTATTTAGTTGTTTATTTCGTGTGTGCGTATTAGTAATGAAACTGTGATCACAGTCACAGTTTCCAATCACTGATATTATCAAATACCAATCACAATCACAACTGTGAGTAAATTATCATTACTGTTGAAAACAAAAAATATTAATTAGGGTGAATATATACATAGTATACATTTTTTAATTGCTGTCAGTACCTGGCATTGCTCGAGATTCTGATTCAGTTATAATTTACTGGTGACGGAGAGCATTTTTATTATTATTATTATTTTTAAAGTGTGCTATCTATGTACGGTTTTTGCGTCCATCCTACGGCGAGTTTTGACTTTATGCATTATATTTCTTACGTTTGCATTTTTGCTTTTTCGTTTAACATAATCTTTTCAAATGTACGTCGCAGTATAACTCGTATGTTACATCATTTTTAAGAAAAAGTGCGCTTCCATTTCAACAACTTTAACGATTAAAATGAGATGTGAAATTGTGCTTGAAATTACAGCAATAAAACAATAAAAATGGAAATGTTTGCTTTTACATAACGTATGAATTACGCACGTCCAAGATAACATCAGTTAAAGATGGCTGCCATGGTCGTAGTTGGTATTACGGACGACTTAATTTTTTTTAAACTAAAGGCCTGTTGATGATCAGTAGTAACTTTTTACTAGGGTCGCGCTGATACATCAAGTTTACTACTGTCAAACCATAGATGGAGATGTCTACAGGCGTGACAAATAATCGTGAAATATGCATTATCTATGAATTTTTTCACCCAAGCGTTCGAAATCTGTTACTTTGATGGTGAAATTTTTTCGTATTATGTATTAAACAACGAGACGAACTCTTATCACTAAAATGGCGTGATACTGAATGATTAATTGTTGTATACTGCAATGAGTTTACTACTCAAGCAACATGTGTTCGCAAAAAAAAAAACTTTATTTTTACTATAGTAAAATATTACTATTAATCACACAACCGGCCCTAAAACTGATTCACATTCATTAATCAACTTTAATGAGTTTTAAGGCCCTCGTCCACGGGAGGAGACACAATCTCAGAGATTTAGCTTGACATACATCTCAATACCATGTACACGAATTAACATTTTGATCTGGAGATAAAACCAGAGATTAGCTTGATCAACCAGTGTACTGACGTTCAACAGTAAGATTCGACACGTCCATACAAACAACGCATCACCTAAAACTGTAGATTCCTACAACTATCTATTCTAAAATGTCAGACATGGGCGATAAATATTAACATTCATATAGGCATTAAACCACAAATATGTATTATGTCTTAACTGCTGCTGCTGCGTAGATTTAAAATCAATCCACTGACGAACAATAATGACATTTGACATGTGAAGTATGAAAATTGAATTCGTGGACACTGGCCATTAGGAGCGTAAATACAATTTTTATTTTTACATCTTCAAAATACTAATAAATCATAACACAATGCAACGCCAGTTGGCACGCTAATGCGAATCACTCACCTAGCGGGGGACGCTTGTACTAGGTGAGGTCCGCCCTCCTCAAAAGGGTTACGTTGTTACCCGAGTTTTATGACTTATATTATAAAGTATTACTTTGAAGGTCTTAAAATATATGTCAAAAAATAATGACGCAAAGCATTATAAGTAAAGTAGGAAATAAAATTTGTTTGCGCAATAATCCGGTCACCCCCAATTTTAGCCTTGGCAAATAACGTAATAAAAAAATGTATCATGTAAGAATGTATCGTGTGAAAGAGACATCTCTTGAATACTACAGTAAACTTTTAATGTTCATCGAAGAAATCAACCATCTAATGTAACGATCTCTTTTAGAGTTACAGATACACAACGCTAGGGAAAGTAGTGCAAATTGCACTAAACAGGCGCTCCCAAGTTTTCTGCTCAAAATTCTCAACGTTCCCTAAAGAGCCGTGGAGAGTTCCATGCTGGAGATATCACCTCGCAAACGAAGGTCAAATGGGTGAACGCGTAGTCAAACCGAACTCAAGAGACGTAAATTGGATGGCAAAATTGAAATGGTAGTGGCTTTATAGAAAGTACACCAGGGCTAACAATTTTAAGTTTTTAAAGGGACCAACAAATAAAATGTTAACAGTTGAAAAATGTAAATCGAAGGTATTTAAAAAAACAGATAATTTATTTTAATGTTTTAGCTGCATGTTTTTTGTTGTTTTTAAATAGTTTTTTTAATATTATAAATTATATTAAAGGTTTCTGGGGGTACATTACTATTAATAGTAAAATATGCTTTGAGGCCTTCAATTTCCACTACGTTCAATTGTATTACGTTGGAGTCAACGTCTGTGACTTGTTGTCTATACTATATTTATTAAACGGTTTTTTTTTGCTGATTCCAGGTTGCAAAAATCAAAAAAAAAAAACGAAAAATAAAAATAACATATGAGAATGAAAAATTCGTATAAACGACAAGCAAACGATCAACACTCTATGGCTCTATGGCTAATAGCGAACTGGCCGAACGAATTTCATTAAATTTTAGACATAAATTTCGAGAAAGACAAACGGAAAATAGGGTTTTTGATGTACCTAAATGACACGGGACGATATCAATAACATGCAAGAAAAACGTGAATTCTGGGTAAGTAAAATCGAGGTTCCATTGTATATTAACCTTTTAAATGCCATGAGCGCGTTAACACGTCAAACTTGTTATAACCGTAATAATACGCACCTTTTGACTTTACAGACACTATAGACCTTTGCACGGATCAAAGTCGTATTTTTAATAATTTTGCCATGCCATTGCCATTTGTGGACGACAGTTTGATAGATGCTTAATAATGCCTAATATAATTATGCCTAACAATGTTTAAAGATGCTTAATAATAAGATTTGATAGATGCTTAATAATGACATTTGATAGATGCTTAATAATAACATTTGATAGATGCGTAATAATAACATTTGATAGATGCTTAATAATGACATTTGTTAGATGCTTAATAATAACATTTGATAGATGCTTAGTAATGACATTTGATAGATGCTTAATAATGACATTTGATAGATGCTTAATAATGACATTTGATAGATGCTCAGTAATGACATTTGATAGATGCTTAATAATAACATTTGATAGATGCTTAATAATGTGCTTAACAGTGTCTTCTATTTGAAATACGGTCGGCAGTTAAAAGATTAATAGCGGTGGAAAGTCACAGACCAACAAATAAATAAGCATGAACTAACGCAAATTTCTTGTACCAAAATTTTCATTTTGGTGGCACCCACGTGATCACATTGGTACCACTCGCGCAATCAAAGAGCTCCTCGACTTTTTTTAAAAATATGACTCGATTGGAACGAAAAAATGGATTAATGTAAAAAATTCGTCTTGCTTACACGAAGATTTAATTTTCGAAAAATAAATACTTTTACTGTTGCATAAAAAAAAAATACATATAATATAAAATGCCTCTCCTCCCGCAAATAATGTTTCAAACCCCTCTTCTATATATACACTTCATATCATGTCTATTCATTTACTAGTCTGTGTGGAAAGTGATTTAGAAATTGTATTTCACTAATAACACAATTAATACTAGTCAAAATATTTGTGAAAACGTACTCGGTGAAGGGAAGAGAATTCTAACACTATCATCAATTACAGACATTTTTTTGTTCCTTACATTTTTAAATTACTAGATATGACAGTCTCTAGTCTCTTGAGCCGCTTGGAACTTAGAAGCTTTTTTTCTGCACACGTTCATTCATTATTTGGGAATGATGTAGGCGTTTCCGATGTGCATTTTAGTTACCAATCAGTTTTACCTATTACTCAATTGAGTAAGTGACGCCAGGGATATTTTCATATGAAATCCTTTATATTATGCCAGAAACTGTATGTGTACATGTCTGTATATTTAACAAAGACCCAAACCGCTCTGTAGTGGCCTTCTTTCAGTTCTAAGTGTTCTTAGGTTTTCCGTGTACAGTTTTCTGGAATGATCTACCGTGTATATCTGACCTTTCTGGCAAACGTTTCGGATCCCATTGCAGGATCCATCATCAGGGCTGATGGGATTAGATATGCACGGCAGATTATCCCAGAAAACTGTACACGGAAGATTACATCTTGGCCTTTAGCTATGGGAGGCAGTGTGCGTGTGTCATCTTATATTATATTACGTATTTAAATAATTTTAAGAACTTGTCTAAATGAGTATTTGTTTGCGTTATAGGTTGTACTGAAGTAGACTTTTCTTGATAATAAATTATATGTTCAGTATTGTTTTGTAGAAACACTGGCCGTGGCCGCGCAGCGCCTACCATTAGCGATAGCAGATTACTTTCTGCTAATAATATTATATGTATTTGCATGCATGAAACTCGTCGTTGTATATTAAAATATTATTAGTGTGTGGGTCTCCCGCTGGGAGTTGCTAGGATGGACGATGCCGGGAAGAGAAGGCTAGAGAGTCCTAACGGAGCATTCTACTGACTCTCCCTCGCACCTCTTGCGACCTGGACAGGGTGAATTTCTGCCGGACTGTGACACATAAATGTGACGTCTACCATCCCCTTATCATAGCGGAGCCTACGTATGATGGTATTAAGATGTTAACAACTGAATGTAATAAGACAAAAAAAATTAAATGTAATATCGACGAATCGAAACGGGGTAAACAACTCTTAAAACGATTCCGGGATAGGGTGTAGATAAACAAATAAATAAAAAATATTTTGTACGATTTCGACACTGATGAATAGTTGTTGCGGGTACCGAACCAACAGCTCCGCGGAGAGAAGATTACTCTTCCATAATACGCTCAACCGCCCTGCCTTGAAAAATGTTTTGACATATATACGCAGCGGAGAAAGGCTCATTCGCTACATCGCAATCGCTGACCCTTTGCGGTCAGTGTTAAGAAATACCCCTCATTCCTTAATTCTCCGTTTCGCAATGTTTGCAATTTGTATATCTCGTTCTCGTCGAACAGTAAATGGCGAAATATTCCACTTACTGTTCGCGACCGCGCACCAAGCCCAGCGCGGCCATACCTACTAAGCCTTCGTATAATCAAAACCCTGGATATTTATTGAAATCTAGGCTCCACTCTGAACAAAGTCCAGGGTGTAACAGACCTAGTCCACAATATTTGATTGGGGGATACCTGACTACATTACGAGTCGAAAATGTTCAAGGGATATGTGAAATATTTTATTGATTTCAAATTATATAATGAATGTAAAAAATTAAATATCATCGAATTTCGAACGACTATATTATTTATTTATTATTGCTGAACATTTGACTAAATTACGAGTCGAAAATGTTCAAGGGATGTGTACCAAATCTCAGCCATGTCAGAGTTATAAGCATATCAAAAAAATTATATATTTTTTCGATTAATTTAAATATTTTATTGATTCTAAATTATATAATGAAAACAAAAAAATTAATGTCATCAAACTTCGGGCGACTAGATTATTACAATTTTTTTTTTTATGATTTAGATTAATAATGAAACAATTTCGCAAATATTTATTTCGAAATACGCTGATTTTGTAACAAATTTCAAACAATAATATTTTTCGTAACAGTGCAGAATTTGCACATATTCCTTGAACATTTTCGACTCGTAATTTAGTCAGGTTTCCACCCATAAAATATTGTGGACTTGGTCCATTACACCCTGTGAATATAAAGAGTAAAACAAGATGCAAAGATAGCATATAAATACAATGTAAAGCTTACTAGATGCAATGTTTAATTTATAAAAATAAATATGTGCGTGAATTTTTACGTTATTGAAAACGATATATTTAATAATCAATACAAAAATAATATTATCGCGTTAGATTTTTACAAAATCATATTACATTTTAATTCTACGTACTCATTTAGGCATGTCATTAAAACAGTTTAAATACGTAATGTAAAATAAGATGACGCTGATGCGCAGCCTTCCGCAGCTAAAGGTCAAATGCTGAAGTGCCGAACAACAGACGTAATCTTCTGTGTACAGTTTTCTGGGCTAATCAGCCGTGTATATCTGTATTCAAATGATTAGATTTTTTTGTTTATTTATTTATGAGAAACAAACAGTACAAATATTTAATAACTTATGACGTAATACTTAATATGAAAATTAGACCAGTGAAGTTTCTTCTTAGCTGGATATTGTGAAAATATCATACAAATTAGTATACTTAAAATGTGTTTTTACACTATTGAAAGAGGAGGAGAATGTTTGGGATATATATTTATTTGCATATATATTTATTTTGAACGAAAATAATCCACTGTGCCTTCCCCCCATTCCTTTTCCCTCCCGGCACGCTGCCGATCAGTCGATTGGCGACCTTGAACCGGTGCGATTATACGTGAATCGAAATAATTTACAATATTATACATTTAAAATTTCGCGTCTATAGCGTGTCGGAACTCGTCGTATTCTAAAGAAACCTAAGACAAAATAGTGAATTAAAAATACAGTCTACATTTGGAAGTGCCAGATCTTTTAATTGGCCCAGAGAGGGAGGATTGTTACTGTATACCTTTGATTACCGTAGAAAAAAATCCATTGGTGTCAAATCGGGGCTACGTGGAGGCCAGTTTATGTCATCTCGTCGGGATATCAATTTCACAGGAAAAATTTTACGAACAATTCCCAAGGACATTTATTTCATGCTACTTGTGTAACTGCACACGTTTTTTATAATTAATTTTGTTATATAAAAGGAGGACGTAAATTCAATATAAATAAATAAATAGTTAAAATATGCAGGGCCGCTTCCAGCCTCATGAGCGCCCGCGTATATGGTAAGTGTGGCATCTCCACACTATATGTAGGATATAGTAGGTGGTGAAATAAAACGAGGGTCGCTTGGATAGCCATATTTTACGAGGTACAGTGCAGGGTATTAAAATATGTATTGTGTATAAAAAGGTATTGGAGCGGGATGAAATGAGTGGAGGTGGGTGCCAAACTCCTGTATATCCTGAATTCTTCTGGCATCTGTGCTTATACACAACATGGGGAGGAAATGATGAAAGGATACTGTTTGAGACGTATATTTATTTGATGTATAAATATATTAATTATCGAACGAAAATAATACACTGTAACTCCCCCTCCCTTCTCTTCCCTTCACCGCCAGGCCTCGATTGACGACTTTGAACCAGTAAGGTTATAATGTTTACAATGTTACACTAATCTCGAGACTTCGCATCTATACTTTGTGTCAGAACCTTGACGAAATAGTCAGTTAAACAGTATACAGTCCACATTTTGAAGATGTCAGCAGAATCCGGATTGTGGTGAGTGCCAAATTCCTTCCGTGCCTGAATTCTTTCGACATCTACGCTTGTACACAACGGATGCAATAAAAATATATCATTTGCATGTTGCATTAAAAATTACAGTCGATTATAACGAGTGCGAAGAGACCAGCTAAATTTGCTCATTATAACCGTTACTCGTTATTACAAAAAATATTTAATATCCAATAAAATTAAAAGCAAGTCAAATACATATGAAAAATCAAAAATCTATAATTGTATGAACAAAAACATTTGAAAGTAAATTACTACATTCAATCACATTATTTCTGAACAAAATTTAAAATACTGCCCCTGTTTTAAAGTATAAAACTTACTACTACTTACTATGCACACAAAATAAACAGCCATTATTTTTTTCTAAGAATTCACAAACCTGAAAGGAATCGTAAACGCCGCATTCGATTTTATGACTTCTCAAGAATTAGGGTTTTTAGACCGTGTAGTGTATTTTGTTGTTACTTGTTAACAATATTTGTGTACGTTATATCACTGAAGCGAGCTCACTGTAACAGTGAAGAGTTGTATGAACACAGGGCTGAATCAAAATAATAAGTATTTCGTCATTATAACCGTGCTCGATATAACCGAGTTCGACTGTATGTGTATTAGCAGTGCGTCGTTCGCGAACGAACCGGCTCACTGAGCCGGTTCAACGGATCAACCGATCACCGGTTCACCAGTTCAACGGTTCAATACGACTGAAACGTCTATGACAAAAAAATAATATTTTTTATTTATTATCTTTGTTTAATTAACCACTGAATTGAGTTTAAATACATCTATCGGTTTCGAAAAATACCATTTTCTTCTTCAGGATGTCATAACTAACTAAAAACATATATCATTGTTTATTCACCAGAATCTAATTTTAAAAAACCAACAATTATTTAAAAAAATAAATTTAGTACCTAACTCAAATTGTTGCTTAATACAAATTTAGTCGAATAATTTTTAGAAAAAATTTTAAAACAAAGATAATAAATAAAAAATATGAATTTTAACCACAAAGTTAATATTGCTAATTTAAAAAAAATACTATTACTATATCTAGTTTATATTTTTAAGAATTTTGATTAGAACACATTTTCTTTGTTGATTTTTTTGAAATACTAATATTAACAAATTCAGCTAATGACATAGATAAAACCTTTAAATCATACCATCTTGAAAAATATAATATACATGTATCGTCGGCCATTTACTAGAGACAGGAAGTACATATAATATTATACTACAGTCAGAATGTATAATTTAACATTTAAAATACATTAATAAATAGTTAGTTCTTGAATTATTATTTTTTTTCGTTTAAATACAGCTCGTCTATTTAATTTAATAATTTAGATAAAATACCATTATAACGAAATATTTTTATTTCAAATGCCGCGTATAAATATTAATGGAGTATTGCACGTAGGTCAAAACAAGATAATACTGGAATAAACGAATTATTATGATTATAGTTATTATTTTTATTTGAAACAGCTAAAAACAAACAAGAGAACAATAATTACCAACTTAAAAAATAAAAATTATTTATTACCGTTCGGGCGGGAAAAATTGTAAATCACGTTTGATTGCTGACGTTCGACTGCGGCGTTTGCTTTACTGAACTGTAACAACGGAATTAGGTGGAACTTGTTACTGTGGTTACCATCAGAAATTATGTGAATTAAAATCATATTTAATGATTTAATTTGTATTTATTATCAATACATCATTACCAGTGGCGTGCAGTAGGTATAGATTTAGGTTATGATGTTACCAATGATATTATACAATCATATATAATATATGTACTACAATATATGTTATACATAGGATTATGAACATTCGTTTAACCAACGTCTTTAGACAAAATGAATCCGTCGTTAATACCACCCTACTATGTATGTATTTGTAATTTTAGAATACTATTAATAATACCTTCTTACCCATATAAAAATAAATATAAAAAAATGTATCGACGTTTTTAGAGCACTTTCTATGACTGAATATGATTCTTTTATTGTTTGAAAATCCTTTACGTATAACTAAACGAAATAATTATTTTTATTATAAGTTACAACGTAAAGAATAGTTCTGCCAATTGCTTTTTGTTTTTCCCAAATCAGAAACAAATCCTTGCACCAAATGCAATGAACGATCATGAAATCAATACGTTAAAAACAGTAAGATGGTAATATTCGCGAATTAGTAAAAATGGAATTAGACCCTTCAATGATTATTCCGTTTAAAAAAATTTCGAAAAGAATTTTCAATTCAGTAAATAGCCGACTGTATTACTTGAGTAATACACTAGCTTAAAAATAGAACATAGTAATGTGAATAGCCTCAATGCGTCGATTGTAGCTACTAACGCTACGGCTGCAGCGGTGGATTATCACATTATACACATATGTCGCTAATTGTAATAAATCCGTAAATATACGTTCACGATTCATTTTATAGATTATTTCATTTATATTTGTTTCCAGAATTTTTAGTAATGCATAACTTTTTTGCTTGTATGCACTGCACGCCTCTGATCATTAGTTTCCCATCAAAATTATGATTTAGACAATAATTACAGATTTTTTATGAGGACGATATCGGTATTATAAACTATAAACGAACCGTCTTATAATAAACATTGTAATGGGTGGTGGTTTCAAAGTAACTGAGATTTAACGATGATTGGTAACTAGATAGATGCTTATTTTCTAGTGTACCAGTTAGAATTGCGTCAAATAGTTATTAATCACCGTTACAATCGAACAAAATCACAGTCACAATAACAGTCAAAATAACGATTTTACCATCACTACTATTTATAGGTATAAGTACAACCTACCAAATGAAATGAGAAGTTGCGCCATTGAATGCAAAAGAAAAGTATAAAATGTAGTGTGTGTGGGAAGACTAATATTATTATGGCTGAATAAGAGTCAAAATTTGGGTTATTTTCATGTACCGTCGGCCTTGAAGCCCAGAATGCACCAGCGGCCATCACATCAGGAGTACACAATGCATGACACGCGTATAGCCAGGAAGTATTTTCAAATAAGCTGTACTTAACTAGAATTTATGTAAAATAAAATTAAATATTCATATTTTAATATAGCACAATATTTTGTCAGAAAAAATGTTTATATTGAGTGGAAACATGGACAATATTTACGCGCCTTGTTACTTCGATTGGCACCACTGAGTTTCCTGGTTTATAATAATGTTCATGTGTGTGTGTGTGTGTGTATTGCTGTCCTTTCTTCGGAAGGCTAATGAGACGGTAACCGATAAGCGTCATTCTTATTACATCCCGTGCTTCGACCAGTCCAGCGGTCCGAATTAACCACCAGTGCGCGCTTCGGTCCGTCGAAATCTAAAGAAGACAATCCAGCTAAAAGAAAAACGACAGACCACAAAGACAGCAAAATTAAAAAGGTTAGTGCGGTTCATATATCATATATGTGCTTATTGTTAATCAGAAACCTGGTAACCAGCTATCGAAGGCATTTACATAAACAGACACTCACCGAAGAAATGATAAGGCGACTTGAAGCATTTGAGATGTGGATCTACAGAAGAATGCTCAAAATAAGCCGGATGGATAGATGTTATTACTAAGAGAACACGTTATTTTTGTGAATTTGTAATTATTCAGAACATAGGTCTGTGATATTTTAAATACTTTTAAATGTATTCATTAGAAAGGTATACATATAAAATCAATTTTATCGAAAAATATTGCTGTTGCTATAGGGATTCGAACCTGGATCTCTTTCAATCCGGGAACGTCCATTAACCGATTATATTATAGCACCACACTACATTGACGACAAATTTTCGAACCTACATGTCACACTTTTCAAATGAATACATCTATCATTCCATTATTTGAAAACCATTTTCTTTATTTTTACGGAATCTCAAATACCTTTGAGTAATACAATCGGTTAATTCACGTCCCCCGGATTGTAAAAGATCCAGGTTCGAATCCCGGTAGCAACAACAATATTTTTCCATAGTATTGATTTTATATGTATATCTTTCTAATCAATACATTTAATTAGTATTTAAAATATCACAGACCTATGTTCTGAATAATTACAACTTCACAATAAGAATGTGTTCTCCTTAATAAGAAGATTTCACTAAACCAGCGACATGCGAATGTTTACATCATTTACATAACATTATCCCTGAATGCCATTTTTTGCGTAGTCGACCTGACTCTCGACCCCTACACGCTAACGACAGCTAACTGCAATCATGTTTTGATAACGTATCATGAAATTGAGATAAAACCTAATCTCTCATCTAAGTCCAGCATACACGCAAGGTGCAATGCATCGTGCACTTGTAATAGTTTTTATTTTAATGTCATGTCATTTTCTGTCGTCTCGAGTTACGAGGCTTGGAAGTTAGAGACAAGTCTCAGAGATTGAGATAAATTTCAGTATCTTGTTCAGTTCACGTATTGAGATTTTATTCTGGAGATACGTTTGAGATTGACAGGACAAACTCGTGTTTATAGCATTTGACATGACAACTAGACTCGACACAGACATCACCTAGGACCGTAGATACGTACGACTATTTATTCTGATAGATAAATAGAATTACAAATATTTATTCGGTTTTAAATACTGCAGACAAGCTTTAAATTCACCCAACAGATAAACGAAACATTAATAGTCAATTCATTTTTATTACATCGATTTTATTCATATTCGTTTTTTAATTACATTTCAATAGAAATATTACATATTGTAGAGAAACAACTCAACTTCTGTAAAACTTCAATGCACTTTCTTCTGTCATGATCAGGAGACTTCAAGAAATATATGGGATATAACAGATTGTGTAAGACGATAATCCCCGTAATTCTTCTCTGATATCAATCAAACTTTTTTGAAAATTTGACATGGTCAAGTTTCGCTCGGCTAAGTTTGTGAACTTGTCTGATCCGACATGTTGTTTTGAAACGGCGGCTATTCAAAAACTTTGAAAATGTGCAACTCCATTAATAGTAGTCGTAGTAGAGAATAAAATAAAGGGAAAATGTGACCTACAAAACAAATATCAAAAACGTTCTTCACACAAAGGTAACACGATCTTAGGAAGATGTTTTATTCATAAGGAAAACTGCCTACATATTTTTTAAACTCGGAAACATCTTATCACTTACATATCTGAAAATAATACATTACGCGTTTATACAGTCACATTTGCAATACGATATTATTGAATGTGGAGGTGCATACAAAACTTCAATGTCACAATTAGAAATCACTCAAAAAAATGATATGACTATCCAAGTATACAACTTTTCACAGATTCTACAGTATGATGTATGAGTTTTATCAGACACAGATTCTATGAGGATGAAATAAAAGATAGATGGATGAAATATTTCCAGGAAACGTATGAAAGTGTAGAGAATGCAAATGACGAAGCACCTGAGAGGCTCTCTGGGGTAAGTATGAATGAGGAAAACGATATAAATGCAATAAGTATGGAAGAAATAAAGTGTGCAATAAAACATATAAAGAATGGTAAGGCTGTGGGGTATGATAACGTTGCTGCGGAGTATATCAAGGCCGGTGGCCCATTAATTATCTTGTGGCTTCATACGCTCTTCAATCAATGCTTGGAAGAGAGCCACACCCCGTTAGATTAGAGAAGGGCTGTTATCATGCCTCTTTACAAAGGCAAAGGGTCGAAAATGGAATGTGGTAACTATAGGGCTATTAGTCTACTGAGCTCTGTAGGTAAACTGTATGGGAGAATTTTAATAGAAAGAGCAAGAATGATGACGAAAGAAAAAGTATGGGACGTGCAAGGGGCATTTGTGGGTGGAAGAGGATGCATGGATCAAATCTTTTCTCTACGAGTGATGACGGAAAAGTTTTTGACGAAAAACCTAAAACTTTTTTGTGTCTTCGTAGATCTACAGAAAGCATATGATAGAGTTATAAGAGAAAAGTTATGGAAAGTACTCTCTGATTACGGGGTGAATAGTAAACTTATACGCGCAATCGCATCCCTATACGAAGGAAGTTATGCGGGTGTAAGAATCAATGGAGCACTCACACCATGGTTTGACATGCAGGGTTGTGTAATGTCTCCATGACTGTTCAACTTGTATATGGATAAATGTGTGAAAGAACTAAAATGTATGAATGTAGGAGCAAAAATGGGCAATTTGATTGTATGCTGTTTATTGTACGCCGATGATGCAGTACTAATGGCGAATAATGAACAAGAACTACAGAATCTGGTGAGTAGAAAGTGAGTATGCAAGGAAAGCGACCTCATGATGAGTGTTAACAAGTCGAAAGTGATGGTATTCGAGAAGGAGGAAAGCAAGACACCATGCAAAATACTTGTAGGTAATGAATGTTTGGAACAAGTAGATGAGTTTGTGTATTTGGGAAGTATGTTTGATAGAAACGGAAAGGCTGAGAATGATATCGAAAGGATGGTGACTGCAGGAAATAAAGTAAACGGCGCTTTGAATGGAATTATATCTAACGGGAATTTGTCAACCGAGGCAAGACTAGCGGTGCACAATAGAGTGCTGGTACCGACACTGATGTATGGAAGTGAGGCCTGGAGCTGGCAGAAAAGGAACGAAAGTAGACTGAATGCAGTGGAAATGAGATCACTTAGACGTATTTGTGGCAAATCTATTTATTACAGAGTAAAGAATGAAGAAATAAGGAAAGAATGTAAAGCTGTTAGTATAGTGAGTAAGATTAAGAAAGGATCACTTAGGTGGTTTGGTCATATGGAAAGGATGAATGAGGAGAGAATGGTAAGAAAGATATATGACGCAAGTGTTGATGGAACCAGAAATAGAGGACGCGAAAGACTTGGCACGACCAGGTAAACCAGATAATGGAGGATGGTTCTGTTAGAAGCCTCAACAATCGGCGAGCTTGTATGACAAGATGTATGAATGTGGATGAGGCGAGAATTGTGTGTCAGGATAGAAGAGTATGGCGCTCTATCTTTTCTGCCTACCCCCCACGGGGAAACGGCGTGATGGTAAGTAAGTAAGTAAGTAAGTACTCCTTCTCTATACACAAGTCTTACTCTCACAGAGAAGAAACAAATGTTAAAATATATATGTATATACATATCCACTGATTATTGAAATTGTATTATATTTTAATATTAATAAAAATAAAATTTCGAGGCGCTTGGTGTACTGTTAGTGACCACAAATGTGTAATGTGCAAGTGCACCGATACAGTGCACAATCCCTGAACTGGGTGCATTTTATACCAAGCACGAGTTATCAGTTGGCAGTTGCACTCTCGATCCCGCGCGAGCTAGATCGCGACTTGACAACCGCGGTCGTTACGTAAGCTTGAGCTCGGTTGTACTTCGTTTACTGTCAAGTCAATAAAGCAGTTCATCCGTTACCGTAATATTACCGCATTTATTTTTCACCATACACACTCGTAAGGACTAAAGGGTTTTATTTATTTTTTTTACAACAAATGATTCGTTATGTTACTTTGCTGACAATACCGTCATAATAAAAACGATGTATCTTATTTTGACAGTGTTTTTTGATAGTCAAATCAGTGCCGTAACCACGACCATCATACATGAAACGACAACGTACGCTTATCGTATGAATAAGTAAACAATTTATCGAGATTTGCACTCGTACAATGTATGAACGTGCAAACATTGACAAGTTTAATTATTTAATAACAATAAAATGACTAATTACGCATCTCTTGCTGCCACACGTAGTTTCTTATTCATATAAATATAAATCGAAGAAAACTAACATAACATAAAAAATGTTTTACATTTAAATCTCAGACAAAATCAAAACAAAATCACTAGGGTTAATTAATTAACTTAATTAGTGCCACTAATTATTTTTAAACGCTACGTACATTTTTTTTAAATCCACGACAGCAAGTAAGGGGATTATTATTATTAAAGGATTACATGTCGTGGTAGAGACAATAACATCACCGCATAGCGAAAACCCTAACAAGAAGCAAGAATTTTTTTCAGTTGCGTCTGTCTACATCTTCAACTTGGTTTGTCAGAAACACAATTATTTACAGAAACTCACTCAAACGACATATACGCGATTTATCTTCTCAATTTTATTCTAAATTAATTTCGACCTAAATGATCCCTATTCCGATCCCCATCATCTTCGTTCAATTCCACTTATTTACCCTGTTCTTAACTTTATTAAACAAAATTTATAAAAAGACTCACTATAAATATTTAAAAAATGCAAAATATTCAACAAAATCAAACAAAAAAAGAATCAACAAAATATATAATTTAAAAAATGTATGTTATAAAAAACTTTATTCATTTTTGCTACTATTTTATACAATTATATACAAACTAAAACAATTTAAAAAAACGATTTCACTATGTTCCCCGAATAGGGTCCCCCAAAAAATCTTACGCCATTGTTACCTCATATGTCGGAGACAAGAGGACTCAGCCCTCATCCCTTATGTACTCAATATTTTTATATCACGTTATACTAAAGGTTTTTTTTTCCATTTAACATTTGGCTCAGTGGCATAACTACGCCAATGTAGCTAATGCGGTGTATCGGGATTCATATTAGATAGCGCCCCAAAAGTTCGTTCGCGTCCTACTGTCGTATGAGGGCAAATTTTGTTTCGGCAACAGTTTTGTTTTCGCCCTGTCATATATGCGGGGCGTTATTGAACAGCTGCTTAATAGCGTTAAATGCCAACCAGGCGACGAAAGAGTTGAACCGAGATATGGACCTTGAGCTTATTGCATCGGTCCTCGATAAGCGGTGGGTTCGCCCTCATTGTCGTCTGTATCGTCTTATAATGTTGGACCGTAAAGCGAAGCAAGGATTTTTTCATTTATGAATGCATATAAAAATCTAAACAAAGCCTAAACCAGGGGTAAGAATTTCATTTTATTCCATTTTTTTTAAGAAGAACACATTCTTATTGTGAAGTTACAATTATTCAGAACATTCTGTGATATTTTAAAAACTAATTAAATGTATTCATTTGAAATATATATATATATATAAAATCAATTTTATCGAAAAATATTGTTGTTGCGCTACCGGGATTCGAACCTGGATCTCTTTCCAAACCGGGGAAGGTGTATTATCCAACTACGCTAAAGCGACAGTACTTTTGGCGACAAAATTTCGAACATATATGTTATACTTTTCAAATTGATTTATTTATTTTATTTAAAAATAGATATACTCGAATTAGTGCAATGCTGAAAGATCTGAATATGATAGTTGTATAACCTTGAAGCGGAAAATATACTTCAATGTAATGGTATTTATTTATAAAATCCTCACTAAGAAAATATCGGCAGAACATCATACAAGAGGAAGAGATAGACTCAGGAAGAGGGTTGAATCTCAGAAAACGATAATGAAGATTTTTAATGAAATTCCAGAAAACTAAAGAAAGCGAGAGAAACTACATAAGTTCGAAATTAAACTAAGCAAATGTGTGACAGATAAGATCTAGTAAAATAAACTATTTTGATTTTGTTTATATTAGGGCATATATAAATTAAATAAGTAATATGATTCAGAACATCTGCTGTACTTCGCAATATCGATTATTACACAGGAATGATCGATCATATAGAAAGATTCTTGCTTAAAAAAAACATTAAAAAATATATATTACCTAACCAGGTGAACTTGTACACGTTACAAGGGCGGCTATTTTTATTATCGGTTGTAGACAAAATACCAGTTCAATGGTTAATAATTATTATCGCAAATGGTTTCGTTATTTCGACTAACCTAACATAATTGGAAGATTATTTTTTTAAGGCTTCACGAAAACGATATGAATCGGCAAGCTGTAAAAATGCACAATTACAGTACCGACAAAAATATTAATACACTCCCTTAAGTGTGTAACTAAACATATTTATTAAGAATTTTTTTATGTATTGATAGAAGCAATTTATAACTAATAAAAAATTAAATAATGTCATGCTTTGGAATAAGAAAAAATATTATGTAAGTATATGTATGAATTTTCCGTACATATAAATTTTTTTGGCACACTGTAAACAAATTTGATGGTCGCAGTCTTTCAATTTTTATCTATAGTGTCTAAATTAAGGTAAATAATATTCAGTTGGTTACTTTTGTATGAGTATAAAGGTCCTATCTAAGTAATACAACTATGTACAACTTCTGATATTAGTGAAAGCTGGCGTGTCGCCCAAAACGCTGTCACATTTGACACGCGTGTCATAGGTTCGCCATGGCTGACCTAGGGGATTATAAGGCTCACTGTGGTTGGATTTGTTACAGAATTAAAACATATGTGCGTCTACGGGATGCGAATGCATTTCTCAGGCATCTATTTTCCACACATAGCTATTGCGGACTGTCCAAGCCTCCGCTGTATACATAAAGATTGGAAAGACAAGTGTGTGAACCAACGTAATGTTACTGTCTATCCATATGGGATCTCCAAATCTTGCAATTTTTGAATTGTGTAATAACGACCATTTTGAATAATGAAAGCGAAACAAAATACAATTAAGTTTTTTAATATTTTTTTAATTAAATGTTAGAAGCGAATTCTGATTCATCTACATGATTTGAAGACCAAATTGATATTCCAAAACTAAAATATACCTCAACCCAAAACCGCTATATTTATCAAGGTATCAAATTTTTAACAATCTCCCCAACACAATTAGAAAAATTACAGACTACTATAAATTCGTATCTAAAGTCAAAAAATATGAAACATAAACTCTCGTATATACTCCTTCTCTATACACGAGTGTTACTCTCATAAAGAAGAAATAAATGTTAAAAGAAATATGTGTATATCCTACTGATTATTTTTAAAATGTATTGTACCTTCTAATGTGTAAAGTGTTTTGGGCAAATCTGCCATGTATATCTAACCTTTCTGGCCGAGTCCATCAGGAAACTAAATATATACAGTAGATAAACATATTCTGTGGAGACACGGCATGACATATATGTTTCTGAGTTTTGATAGGAACACATAATTTGATAACAAATTATAAATTCATCTTTTAAAATTAGCAAAGACAAAGATGATAAATTTAACAATTCTGGCGTCTATAAACTTAGTTGCAAGGATTGTGCTGCATTTTATATTGGTAAAACGGGTAGAAATTTTAATATAAGAGTAAGGGAGCATTTGAGATGTTTAAACAATAGTGGGTTTTCAGAATTTTCTAATCATTTGATAGAAAATAGTCATGGTTTTGATAAAAAGTTGGGATTGTCAATTTTGCATATAAACGGTGTTGGTCACAAATTAAATAATTTGGAGTCCTATTCTAAAATTTTTTCCTAAAAATTATTCGACTAAATTTGTATTGACCAGCAATTTGAGTTAGGTACTAAATTTATTTTTTAAATAATTGTTGTTTTTTAAAAAAAAATTAAAAATAGATTCTGGTGAAGAAACAATGCTATATTTTTAGTTAGTTATGACACTCTGAAGAAGAAAATGGTATTTTTCGAAACCGGTAGATGTATTTAAACTCAATTCAGTGGTTAATAAAACAAAGATAATAAATAAAAAATATGAATTCATCATTGAAAAATAGGTTTTAAAAATTGCTTTCAGCTAGTCTTCTTAAATTCCTGTTACGACTATTTGGTGGTCAGTCAGGCATCAGACATCTCTCGCAATAGTAATATTTGAGGTGTCGACTGAATACCGGTCCTATGGTAACTGTGTCAGGACTGTCGCAAGTCAGGGAAGCAATGTGGGGCTTTATCCGCTACTGGTTTCAGTTGGTCAATACCTGGTTGCAGCATGCACTCGAGCTGCATCAGCTGTTTCCCGAGTGCAGCGTGCACTGCACCGTGTCAGGTGTTTTTTTACAGAGCGGTGACTACATACCGTCGCTAGATGTTCAAATTGCAATAAGTGACAAAAAAAAATTTTTTTTTTTAGTTGAATTCATTTATGTTCACATTATTTCTGTTCATTGCCTACTCGACACAGGATCATCCTAGCGAAGGGGCGTTAATAATAATTGTTGAAATGTTGTTATGTGTCCACACGTCACTCCCACCTAATTAACCAAACATTATTACAGTGGAATTCCCTTGACTTGTGCGCAGCTGACAGGGAGGTTGCAGATGATATGTGATGATTACATTTATTTGATTTGCGCGCCACTAGCCGATGCTTTCGTGAAACTAGTGACATAGAATGATTCCCCGCGAAAATTTAAATCCAATACTATAAATATTTTTATTTGACAACAAATTGAGATATGCAGTGTTGCTGCTTAGGTGACGATATACAGGTCATAACTGGTGATTCCCCAATATTGGAATCACTGTAGCGGTAAGATTTTCATAGATAGAACATAATAAAAGTTAAGATGTCTCGCTGAGACGAAGATATTATTGTTAAGTATTGGTCTGGACCTGTCATCGGCTGGCTTAATTGATCACTTTACACAATGTAACGTTCACCTATTTACCCACGCTACCACATCTATCAAATTTTTGGAAGTTGTATATATTAAATCAAGATGGAACATTTCACTTATTTATTACCAATTATGCAGTCGCCATATATTGACATTTTTTTTTTTAAATTTGATATCCTTTCTCATGCTTCGGCATACGGCACATGTGTCTGCGATAACCTCAATTGCGGTTTAGTTATTTCCCTATTAATTGTTCACTATTAACCATATTATGGTTACTAATTTTGTATACAAACATGTGTGTGAAATTAAATTCCACGAGGGGGAGGGCCTGAGGTCCGCGGACGACTGACTATCGATAAGATGCTAATTCGCCCGGCAGATATATATATATACATAAAAAAAAAACATGACATCTTTACAAACAAAGCTTTAAAATACAACATATATGTACATGCTGTTACTACAGCTGCCTGTGGGCCTCCCGTCCATCGGGATCCAAAAAATCTCCACAGTTTATAGCACCTGAGATATGAAGACCAAAGAAGCATTTTCTTATCACTCCAGCAAAATCATAAGTTCCGACCGACTTCTTGTCCATAATCCAAGCTGAAGACAAATCTCCTCGCGGCACATGACGCGAAATCTCTTTTTGGGCTTGTTGTTAAATTGTTACCATATTGAATATGCTGCTGAGGTATAGCATTACCTGGCTGGTGCACGTTATTCATATCGAAGCGTTATCCGGCGGTGCATTAGTCCCAGCAGACAAGTCCCTGCGTGATATTATCATATTCGCATCGATTTATCAGTGTTTTTGACACATTCTTGCAAAATTATAATACGATTAGAGCTGACTAACTTACCATTGATAGAGCGCCACACTCTTCTGTCCTGACACACAATTCAGGTCTCATCCACAGTTGAGGCATCTAACGGAATCATCCTCCAGTATCTGGTTTACCTGGTCGGGCCAAGTCTTCCGCGGACGTTCTATATTTCTGGTGCCGTCAACACTTGCGTTACATATCTTTCTTATTATTATCATTCCAACACTTTTAAATCTAACCACGTCACAAATGACGAAACGTTAAACATTAAATATATTAATAGCGGTAATTTGGGAATCCAAAAACGCATCAACATATGAGACTAACTCTTCAACAACACTGTATATTGGTTTTGGGCAGATCTGATGATTATGAACCTCTCAATGTTATATATTTTCTTGAGTATCGAATTGTGTATTAAACTAAACAACCATGTAAAATAAAATATATATATATTAACCACAATTTCTAAGTGATTTTTCCAGTAAAAACACTATATCATTCAAGATGGCCGACGCTCCGTCTATCTGTAACACCGATTCACAGTGTTGTTGCAGGGGGATTAGGTTAGGTTAGGTTGGCCACGAGTGAGATTTTGAAGAGATTGAAGAGAAGACATACGGATTTTGCTCCCATGAGATTCTTTGCTTTCTTAGTCCTCGTGTACACACTATGTCTCTTCACCGTCTAGTGGTCAAATATCAGTTGGCTAATTTTGTATCTGATTTTTAACAATAGAAAATATTATAAGTAAAAAAATATTCCGCAAAACAAAAAACACCATTTGAACTTAAAATAAAATTCAAACGATGTAAACGATGTATGAAAAGTATTTCCTAAAATGTTCATCTTCGTACAGGCATGAAGGCCACAAGCAATTAACATTCTAAAAATTAATTAAAAGTTTTAACCTATTAAATAAGTCACAATTTATTTTGACCCGTTCGGTCACTCTGTAAAAAATATAATTTCGTTCCATATACACGTTGAAATATCCAGCGGCGTGCGACGAAACGGCCCAAGGTCATCGATCTCACCTTAATGTATACATTTTGATGCAATACGTTTTTTATGAAGCGTTTCGTAATAATTAAATAACCTCATTTCTCATTCGGAATTTCATTCAAAATCATAGGCTTTTAATTAACGCAATACTACAACAAAAAAAACCGTCATACTTGAAGCGCAACTTTTAATAATAATTCAAATTTTCGCGTTTTTACGAAAATTCAAATTTTTATTATTTATTTATATCATAAGTTACACAGTAGATTTGATGTTTTTTTTAAAATTATTACTTAGATAGGACCTTTGTACTCATTTAACACACATAATATGAAAAACTTAGATATGTCATGGATTAGCCTCTAAACACAAGTTATGTTTGACACTATCGAATGCGAGAAAATTAACAATTTCTTTGTGGTCTCTTTATATTCAAACCTTTCTCTCTCGCATGACTTATGTAACAAATAACGTCATTAATTATTTATCTGATACTTATACGAATTTAATTACTAACCTCGTCTTGAAAGCATATCTAATTCCTGTATAACTTCTCGAATTTCAAACTGGTAAAATGAAAGCTCACCCTTAAATAATTGTTTTTACATATACTAAGCAGGACGTGAGGTAGTTTAAAAATTATTTTGTTTTGGAAATTGGAAAAGGCATACGACTAGCTAAACTTGCAATGAACCAATTGTAGAGAATATGAAAAGACAGTAACATCAAGCAAGCAACTAAAATTATGCTAATACAAATTAAATGAATGTATAAGAAAGATGTACAGAAAAATCTATTTATCGAAAAAATGTCCGTCGGACCGAAGCTTCGGCCAACTTTGGTAAAAAAATACGCCTTCGGCTGCACATTCGGCTTCGACTAAAATCTGCCGAAGGTTTAGCCAAAGGTGAAGCTTTGTATTTAGCCCCCGAAAATGCACGAATACTATTACGAATTAAATAAAATTCAGTATATCATTTCTGGAAAACTCCAATTTATTTATTTAATAGATATATTTACAGTTATGATCAACACCACAACGCAGCAAACTAAGTAACAGTGTAGAATTTGCATTGTTGTCTATACTTTTTAGTCGATGTTCGAAGATTTTTATGTACGATTGAACCTTTGGCTTCGACCAAAAATAGATCTTCACAGAGCTGTATTTTGAAAATGCAACTGCACAACATAGTTCTGTGGTGTTTAATACAAATTATGCTTGTTCTCTTTCCAATTTTGTAATCCCGTAACCAACCCAGGGATCCCGAAATTGTGGGATTGCAATCTTGGCTCGAAATTGAATACATGTATCTATCTATAACTCCTGTAGTTTATGTCAGATTTTGATCTAACTTTCCTGAATAAATATTTCGACTTATTTCATTAACCAATGAACTGCCATCTCGTTTCAAAATGGCGGTTGTTTAAAAACTTAAAAAAAATCGTAATTTTGTTTATATTAGACTTAGAGAAAAAAATACGAATAAACACTTTCACACGCAGACGAAATCTACCAGATTCTTTATTATTTAATTATGCTTAAGAGTTAATTGTTAAAATAATAGATGGGCTGTTTAATTCTAAACCCCTCTATAATCAAAATGAAAAAAAAGTATTATATAAGTGTAGGATAATAAAAAATTGTATCGTCGTACTTATATCAGATTAGTACATAAATATATATTTTAAAAAATTAATATAAAACTTCTCAATAATGAAACTGACCAATAGTTTTTAGTGGAATCCCACTGGCGTGTAGGTACCAAAGAAGATAAACAAATGTGAGTAAAAAACATCTTTAAAATACATGTGTCGAGTTTCAAACACCTCTATACATGGTGTAGAGTAACAAATCCCTCTATAAAAATGATAATGTTCGTGATTTCTCAAAATTGACAACATATATTTTTTTTCTTCTTTTTTTTATAGCATTAATACATAGCCGTATCTTTAAAACATCTATTGAAAAGTTTAAGTGATTTCTCGGTTTTGAAAAATTCCTTACAAAGAATTATATAATTTTACTAATTATCGTGCTTTGAACAAATACTATCTTATTTTGTGGACAAAACCGGACAAATTTGTTGAAAAATTAGTTTTGCTTTTATGCGTGTCTTGTTGTGTATGTTAATATGTGGAAACACTTCGAGTATCACTACACTATCGCCATCTATGGACTATATTTAATATTCATTTCCCTGAAACAGCATATATGTCACAATGAGAATCTAATTATTTTTTGAAATTATTTAAACCAATATTATTTATCTGTAAAATGTTATTTACACATTATATTAGAATACACTTGAAAAATCTTTTATTTTACTTTATATCATAAATATAATAAAAAATCGCTTCGTTTCCATGAGATATCTATTATTTCTTTAATAACAGTGCCTTTGTAGGTAATTGTAATTGTAATCCAATAATGTGTGTTCTGGACATATTCAAATATTGCTAATTTATTTATATATTTAACAAGATTTTACAGACCTATAATAATAGGTGTACCGGAAAAGAATGTCGTTTTTTTTAATAAAACAATTTGGTGCATTTAATGTATTTATTTATTAAAACTTAGTTCAAAATAAAATTGCCATCGTTTGATATAACCTCCTTCCACCTCTCAGTCAATTTGTTAATACCACGTTCGTAAAATTCAGCTGGTTTCGATGTAAAATACTCAGATATACCTTAATAATTTTTGTATTCTTTTCCGTTTAAAAAGTGTCGCATTGACCGGAACAAATGGTAATCCGATGGAGCAAGATCCGGTGAATATGGTGGGTGACGTACAGTTATCCAACCTAGGGCTTTAATTTTTTCTTTCGTAATTTTTGAGGTATGCGGTCGTGCATTGAAATATTTAGAATAAATTCCTCATTCGGTACAAAGCTCTCCATTGTATATAGGGTTGTAAATTTTTTTGTTTAGAAGTCCTAATACACTCCAGGTATACGTAGTAAGAGAAACAACACAGAACACGTTGTAAAAGTTCGACTGCCGAAGCACAACTGACCACTCAAAAGCGATAACAAAAAAAAACGACATTCTTTTCCGGTACATCTATTATATCCAAAAACTATAAAGACAACTGCTATTTTTTTAAACACCATTTTAATCTTAAGGGAGGACTGCACGCATTTGATTGTCCGAGTGGCTAATATTCCTGTCAGTGAATTAACAATAGATATTATACACATATAAGTGTATTTAAATGTCTGATTCTATGCGAGATTCTACCCCGAAGCGCCAAGTAAATTGTTCGCATTGTAACATTAAAGTTTAAACATGAAGAAAACTGTGTTGTGTGCCTCTGGGCTTGTGTTCGTGGCGCTGCTTCAGTTGGGCGCGAGCGTAGAACTGGAGACCCAGTCGGTGTACTACGGCCTGGCCCTCACGGCTGCACGCAGGCGGAACCAGAGCACGTGCGAGGAGGAGCTGACCTCCATCTACAGTGGGATCAAGGTTCAAAAAAGATGGGCCATCAAACGTAAGTGTAACTAATTAAATAAATCTAAGTCGCGCGAAGACAGAAATTATTATTGTGCATGCTGTGATGTGATGACGACTTCGTATCTTCTTCATTTTTTTTTTACATAGACAACACATTTTTCTTGTGATGTTTCAGATTTGCGGAAACGCGTTACCCTTTCGTCATATCAACCGATTACTATTTCGTATTAATATTTGGAAAAGTGTCGAGTTCGTATCCCGGTAGTAACAAGTTTTGATAAAAAAAAATTCTGTATATCATTCTAATTGATTAGTATAATTTGTATTAGAAATAATAAGTGATTTTGCGAACAAAAAAGGAATTAATACATTAATATATATTAGCCCTTTAAACTTAATTTTTTTTTAGTACAATAATTATTAAATATTAAAATAAGATAAATGAATCAATTAGAAAGATATGAAATTGCAACTTCACAATTACAATTAAGTTTCATTTAAAAAATAATAATTAACAAATCTATCTTTTTATATTTGTAAATTAGTTTTAGTACATTTCTTGTCCTGAGGAAGGGAGCATCGCTCTCGAAATGTGTAAATTTTTTAAAATAAAAATTAATCGTGGTAAAAACAAAGTGTTTTATTATTTTATTTATAAAATGGTGTCACAAAGTAAATTTGCAAAATTTGAAGAATTCATTAACTGTAACCGTTTAATTTCATCAGTATACGTTTTATAAGATAGCCCACAGCTACTCACTCCATAACTGACAACCGAGTCGACCATCACGATGTTCTAAAAATCTCATCCATGCAACACACACCATTGAGCATGCATTGAGGCCCAAGTTACAGATTGAAACATCTGTCCCATTTTCATGTATATATGTATACCTGAACCCTTTTATGCAGTGATGGACGCATCAGGATCCCCCACTTCAGGGCTGTACTGGGGTAACACCTACTGGCTCGGCTCGCGGCGGCAATGCTTGGCGGCAGCCTCCAGCAAGAGGGTGCCTGTCAGCCGCACGTCCGGCCCCTACACGGTGGAGACGACCGAGACTCTCCCACCCTTCGCCATTCAGTATTACGCTGCGTATTTCACGCACAACTCAAACATGCAGGTCTTTGTGCATTGGGAGAATGAAGTAAGTCTCTCCTATAGGTACTGTATGCCTGCACCGTATTACTAGTAAGTACTACATAGTAAGCCTAGCCATTCAGCATTTCCTGTAATAATCCTCACTGTTCTCGCGCTCAACATCCGACATTGAGGTTTAAATTAATCGTACAGTAATTAAACAAAATGTAGTTATACTGAAGACCACAAATTTGTTAAAGAAGTCCGCACGTGACTACTGTAAACATTACTGAATTCTTACGTCATGCACGCTGCCAAGCGACAAAGACACGAACTAATCTTACCCGCTGCTGCTAAATTTGAAATTCTTGCAGAATTTTGAATTTGCACTAATTTAAATAAATGTACATAACTGGACGCGGATATTAGTTTTTTGAAGGTTCGCAATTTTAACGTAGAAAACTTACGTTAATTATCTCTTTGCTCGTTTAATCATAAATTATACTCGATATAAATATCGATATTCAGGAGACTTTTGGTGATGGAAATTAAACGCGCAGTTGGAGTCGAATTCTTTATTTAGTCAGGGATATGAAAAGATGAATATAAAAGGGAGATAGCGGAGCGTGAAATATGAAGAGTGAGAGAAGCGAGTCGACGGAGTTTGGTCTTAGTCCCGCCGTGGCTAAGCAGAACTCGTCGTCGGAGCCGACGATCGGGCCAGACTAGCACGGCTTTCTCCGCTGAAGTCTGAAATCTGGATACTGATGTCGCTCGCATCTTCAGTCAGCTGAGGACGGCGACAATGGCGGTGAATTTGAATCAATTGTTATTAAAAAGGCTTTTAAGAAAGCCCCGAAAAAGTCGATGCTCCTTACTTCGTACCAAATATGAAACAGTTTTTTTTTTGTAGGTTATGATAACTCTCGGCCTGTGCTTGCCATCTTCGTGTACGGAATTGGAAGTATCTGAACTACTCCAAGAGTACTTTGATTCCGATATTCTCTACCACCAACACATCTACAACATGACGCTAAAAATGGAGGGAGTAAAAAAGACTGAAGATGACTATTCTTGGACCGATACTGGACTTTTCAAGATATTCATGTTAGTTTTAAACCAATTATGTTATAGATAAAATACACGACACACACCGTATCTATTGATGTAGACTTTAGCCAGCGATCTTGATAACAGAATTTGAGATTTTGTGTAATGTAAAGTCTCATATTCCAGACTAAAAATTAATGGACTGAATATAATGAAAAATAACTAATAATAAATGCCATGTGATTTCCTTATTCCGCAATAAGACGACATCATTAACTCGGATTGGTGGTGGCACCTACTTGACAAATATTATAAGTCTGGCAATAATTGCTCTGAGAATCAACATTTTTTTCTTTTCATTATATTCATTTATAGATCTGATTATTAACCAACTATGTGAAATGTTTATATATTAAAATGTTTGCCTCAGCACGGGCGAAGGTCAGTGAGGTAGATATTAAAATACTCTTATGTACATACATTTAAAATAAATAAAGGATAAAATTATATTTCTGATCGCTCGTGAGACAATTAATTATTAATTTGTTTTCATTTAAATGCAGCACATTCCTAGGGACGATGTTGGCACTAACTATTCTGGGAACGACACACGAAATGACAAGTCGTGAATCGAAGATAAATGAAACAAAAGAACATTTGGAGACAAAAAGCAACCGGCAAAATGACGAGGCTGCTTATAAAAAAATATATGGTAAGTACTATTTTTAAATATAAAAGTACAAAATATTGAACACAATGTAATTTTTAATCTATATTAATTTATTATTTACATTTTTCTAAATAATATAAATTACTTGAGTGATTTTAAAACATGTAGATATGATTCAACTATTTTCTTAACATAATGTCTAATACACACGTGTATGTATAATTATAAAAACATTATTGTGCAAATATTTAATTATATGCGCTGATCTTTTATTCTAAAATATAAATAAAATATTTCACCAGCACTATTATTTTTATGATTAAATTATATTTTTTAAAAACCATAGAAACAACTAATTGATACGTTTTGTTTTATAGGTGTTCAGTTTTATCAATCAAACGCATTTAATGGAGATAATGTTGATGTAAATATAAAATCTGAATCTGAAATAACGTTCACATCCAAATTCTTGCATTGCTTTAGTGTTTATTCAAATGCAAAATCTATTTTAAATACGAATGTCAATCATGATGGACAAAACATTCTACCGATTTTTGGACTAAGGTAAGTGTATTTACTTTTCAAAAAACCGGTAAACACCCGCGTTTTATTTCTTATTTCGTAGTAATCCTGCGGAACATTTGTCTATGCCTAGCAGCTGTTATATTATCTGAGTTTGTCGATGACAAGTGTAGATGTCAAAATCATAGATAAGTGAGTGTAGTGCGCTGTACTGTCAGAATTCGGAATACTTCGTGTTTGTGATTGTTTGGTTAGCGACGTTCGTTGTTTATCATCTATAAAATGATAATTAAGACAATTTGATAAATGAATAATTGAAAATGGGCACAATCGACATGAATAGTGACGATTGGTCAATAGCTTGTTCAGACGACGAACTCAGCAAGGCGGGAATCACAGAAGGAGATCGCTGGGCACCGGAGCCCTCTGAACTCGAAAATTTATACAACACCATCGAGAAAACAGGAACGCTACAATTGGAATGGAGGTGTCCGGGCAGGCGGCTGCCGTCTCCCGTCGTTCACAGCGATGATAACATTCAAGAAATTCAGTCATCCGACGCTACTCCGGAAAAATCAAACTTTGATTTCAAAGACGAGATGAGTTCCCTTAGACTGCGGGTCCGGAGGGAGGGCGAGGACACACTGCGAGGGTCCGCGAAGAAGAAGACTTCTTCATTTGATGGAATAGTCTCGAATATAATGCGGCACAAAAGAATACAGCAAATGGAACGAGAAGCAGATAATCAATAAATTTTAGTTGTATTCAAAAAATATGGTTTTTGTCATAAAACTCTCATAACAAAATATTGAGAAAAGTCATTTTAAAGTTGACGGAAATCTTGCGTGTATTATGTACATATATAAAATGTTGCACATATATAACGGTAACTTTTCACAATGGATATTACAGGTCCCCCATGTTAGGAGGGGGGGTGGTTGTAGAAAATTTTAGATGGTCCTCGAGAGGTTCTTTTAGAAAATTTTATTTTTTTGCATTGCCGAATATATTAGTTAATTTAAAGTAAATTGTTGCATCTCGAAAACTATAGTTTTAAGTCAAAATGTCACTACATAATTAACAAATAATACTAACAAGTTGTACTTCATTACAGAGCAAGTGAGTAAGAATATATTAAGTTTTTACTTTTAAATTACAAATTTGACAACAAAAGTCATAAATAATTAAATATGGTGACTGATTTCATAAAATTAATTTTGAAGCAGGAGTATTAGAAAAAGAATTCTAAATTATTTAATGTTTTCTTCTATGTCCAGTTGAGCAAATCCAAAAATCACTTTTGTAACTAAATATTATAAGTACCAGTCATATTACAGTCTTAACTGAGCCTGTGAGGATATAAAATAATTTAATCATGTTTTGCAATACCAGAATGATATTTAAGTAAATCATTATTTTAATCTGAATTTTTACTACAAATACTATCTTGAAATTTAATGTTTATGCATCGCCAATTATAAATCATGTATACTCCACTCAATTAAATTTCGTATAATCCTTTTTAATAGAAATTTATAAATAAGACTATTGCATTACATCAAAACAGTTAAAAATATGAATCAGATTGATTATTGGCAATTCATCTTGATAATAAGATCCTAGACAACAAGACTGAAATCTTTAAAACAAAATCAGTCGGTAAGACTTGTCTATGTAAATGTGTTTATTTTTATCAGACACAAATCTGTAATATTTTTATTAAAATTGTACCTTATCACTTGTATTCCGAATTCTAACAATACTGTATAAAATATTTTTTTAAATAAAAGTGTATTCTGAAAAATGTGAAGATAGTTATACCTTTATATTACCATAATGATAAGTATGTATTAGATTTGGATAAAATTTATAAACAGTTTTTGTATGAATTGTGTAAATAAATATATTGTTTTTAAATTTAATTGTTTTTATATTTTACCTAACAAAGCAACATTTATCAAATTAATTACTGTGTATTTTTTTTTTATTAATGAGAAATAATATTTACTCACTTTTGACTAAGAATGTAAATTTTACGCAGGTAACTTTATTTAAAATATTTATCAGGTGTAATAATTGAACAATTAAATCTGCCACTGCTCCTTTAAATGCGTACATAATAAGTTGAAAATTACCCAGTGGGTTTGAAGATGGTCCTTGGATAATTATGCATACAAAGTTATTAAAATGCTGCTTACTTTATATTGCTGTAATTTATTTTCTAATAAAAATATGCATTTTGCCTAAAATTTATACAACATCAAGTGATGATAGATTTTAGCCTTTTTTTCTTCCAGATCTTTGACAACATTCTGGATTGTAATGAACCACGGTGTGTTCTACATGGGAGACTTTTTCCACAATAGAACTGGAGCTTATTATATATCTGACCACTTAATTCTACAAGCTTTCAGCAATTCTTCATTCACTGTGGATACTTTCGTATGCATAAGGTTGGGTGTTACATATTATTTTCTCATACAAATATCTGGGAGCTTCTTGTGATTATCCTAACTGGAATTTGGGGTTAGATTTACAGTGAATCCATTTAAGAGGTTCAGAAACAAAACTGCCATTACCCCAATTGACAAAACATAGACTGATATGTTTGAAAATTATTATCTGGCATTTGTGACAGTTTTACAATTGATAACTGTTCTTTAAAACATGTTTTAGAAACATTTTAACAAAAGCATATCAATTATTAAATCTTTGCTCAAAATCAATTGTATCAGTTTTGTTTATCTCTATTTCGTCCATTACCCTATATAACAGCCATCGAAGCTTCCTTAATTTTGTAAATTTTACTCATAATGCACGTCATAAAATTCATGGATGAATTCACAATTAATGCCTATGTCACACTCTATTTTCTTTGGCAAATTTTCTTCGAAAATTCTTCTGAGAATCCTTTCAAATACATGATCTAGTGTTGCTTCATCTTCTTTTATTAGAGTCCAGGTTTCTGGCATGCAGGTAGCCTTTTTTTCACAGTTGAAATCTGAGTCCCGCAAATACATTATACGTCGAATAAGTAGCAACACCTTATATCTCCATTCTTTTTAAACTTTTCAGGAGAACTAAAAAACTTTATAGTACTTTCAGTATTACTTTGTTCTTATTTTATTTACATTTTTTATACTCACTTAGAACTAACGCAAGTGCTGAATTTTGTTTTTTACTAAATTACATATTAATCTCAATTTGTTAAAAAAATAATATACGCGGTGTTGCTAATTATTTGACGATTTGCCTCTTATAGCAATTATAATTTGTAGCATGCTTATTATTTTTATTTAAACTGAGAGTCAGCAAAAATGTATCTAAATATAATATCATGCCTTAATCTTCAAAGTAGATTTATTAAAATTTTCAGTGGCTTCCTACTCGGGTATCGATTTTTGAAACTAGAAAAAAAAAAGGGGGATGCAGGAATCAAAGAATCGATCTGGAAAAAAATGACACTAGTTCTTATTGGAATTATTTACAGAGTTTTAAGGTGATTATCATTATATATTTTTAAAAGGTGTTATGGTCACAAAAAACCATTATGAGTAAAATTCATGACAATTTTATTAAATTTGACCAGACACAGAAGATACTTTGAATGCTTATTATATTGGGTGTTACACTTTATGTACAATATTTTATCAGTGAGTACCGGTCTAAATTGTGAGCTGAAAATGTTTGAGCTATGAGTGAAAATTCATTACCAATATGTATTAAGATTACCATAATTAATAACTTGTTTTGTGTCTATTTGTGGTACAATTCCATCAAAACACAAATTTTCTTACAAATAGAGAAGTTTTGAAAAAACCTGATATTATAACTCAAATAACAGTCTGCATTTGATGAATTGCATTGAAGTTGAAAAGATTATGTATGTATTATAAAAGCTTATATCATAAATTATTATTTTATAAAGTCTGTTGTGTTGTGTATGAATTTGGAACCTATATATTGTGTATAAATAAAACGTAATAACGCCAAAAAGTGACTAGATGAAGACCTCAAAATACATATGGGTTAATACTATGAAGCGGGCAGTACTGGACTTGAAATATAACTGTCAGGAATAAATGAAGACAATTGGGAGAGGTCTTCGTTCAATGTTGGAGCGAGACAAAAGCAGATAATAAAAAGAAAAATTTTCAAAAAATATATAAATTATATACGCATATCTAGGTTATCTAAGGTCGCAATAATCAGGTTGCAGATTAACCAAGACAATAAAAAAACAAAAATTATATAATAGTTTTTCATTCAACGAGGTACAAAGCGGGTGGGTGCATTGCCATAAATTCTTCATAAATCCAAAATTATTTTTATCCTCGTTAATTTTTTCCCATCCACCCCAGATAATCAAGTGTCTACTGTAATAATATTTAAAAATAATTAATCAATGTCAAATGGTGACCATTTTTCATTTAATATTTTCTATCAATAATTACAATATCATTTTAAACAAGGCTGAAATTCAAAGTATTCAGTAGATTTGCTGATCATAGAATAATATTTAATAGTAGTATAAGTAATTAATAGATTTTATTAATATGCTTATCTTTTTAATTTTAGATTGCTGCCAGCTTACTTGGCCGCTCTTGGTTTTGCATATACAACGTCAGCCTTCAGACACAGACTAACAGCCTTTTGGTCTTCAGAAAGAAATGACATCAACTGCATTTCTTTCTGGTGGAGAAACTTATTATTCATCAATAACTTGTATCCCAAAGCTGAGATGTGCATGTCTTGGAGTTGGTACTTAAGCAGTGATATGCAAAACTTCATCATCACTATGGTATTATTAATTTTAGCCACAGTGTAAGTATATATTATCCTACAATGTAATTCATGAGATTACAATATTACCTTTAAGTTTGAATCATGGTGTTCGCAAGAACCAGTAATTATTATTTGTGCGCTGGGGTAGAAAATAAGAAAAACACCATACCAGTAGATATAAGGCCTGGGTTGACCACAGTACTAATGAAAATATATTAAGATGCTTAATGAGTTAAGAGAATTAATAACAACATTCAAATAAAATTGCTTACTTCAGACACATTCTCCACAATGAAAAATATTATATTTTACAACTCATTATGCAGAGGAAGATAGAAGGCACCAGAGGCATAAGGAGAAAGAGTTTATCTTGGCTGTGTAACCTCGGAAAATAATGAAATATCCAAAACATTAGCAATCTTATACAGGATAAATCAACATGCTGCAACATGGTCGCCAAACTATGATAGAAGGCGGCACATGAAGAAGAAGTATTTTTTTGTGTGCGCTATGATACCATCATGTGCGTGCGCACGCCCGTGTACCTTAGAGGAAACATTGGTTATAAGCCACAGAGATTAGTCACTTTAGTCATTAGTAACCAGTAGAGTCCACTGCAGGGCGTCCGGGACAGCAGCAGTCATTTGAGATATATGGCGAATTTATAAAAAATTATAAAAGCTATGCATTCTCCTGATACTTTAAAACATTTAATAGGATTAAGCCACCAAAATATAAAAAGCCTCTCAAAAGGAAGCTTGCTTGGACTTGCAGGCTAAGCAGCCTGATGGAATACGGGGTTGTAATATAGTTCTTCAAATATCAGATCATTTAATAATTAGGTACTGTCATGGTAAAAGTCTAAAAATTAAAATATTTTCAGAATGAATTAAATAGTACATAATATACATGATCAATGTACAATTTCATTTATAATTGGTACATCATTTTTTTTATTTTTTATGATTTATAGATATCGTAAGGCTGTGATATATACATTTTTGGGAATTTTTGTCCTTGCCAATGCATACACTGGGTATGTTGCATATTCTTTGGAATTTGTCCCTTTGTAAGTTACATTTATCTATTTAAATTTTTTTTACAATGCAAGTCTACAATACCCTGATATTTAACCTTTTAAATGCCATAAGCGCGTTAACATACCAAACTTTGTACGTCACGCTAAGCTATAAGTGTGTAAACATGCACTTTTGAACCTTGCAGGGATCAAAGTCATATTTGTAAATCATTTTGCCATCTGTGGACGACGGGTCCCAGCTTTTAATAGATAAGTTAAGACTAGTGATAAGCTCAAAATCACGAACAGTGAATTAATTACTGATATATTTGAGTCACACTCACTATCAGTGATCTGAGAGTATTTATTAATTTTATTAAGCATTTGAGATGAAAATATTCATGATCAACACCATCTAGTAGATTTTGCGCATTTTACACATTTGATCCGAAACGCTGAGAATTTAACCTGAAAAATAAATTCATATGTTTTTAATGCATTTTTATTCTCCCTTTGATGATATTAAATTAGATATATGTTCATTATTTACGTTAGTGTTTTTTTATTTTATTTTGTGTATTGTGATATTGTGCGGCGCGTCCGCATTAGTAATGAAACTGTGATCATAATTTTCAATCACTGATATTATCGAATATCAATCACCACAATCACACCAGTGAGTCATCACTAGTAAAGACTCTTAAAGCTTACTCTTACCCTATTCGGTGTCTTCCATTTCAAAAAGAGTTGGCATTTAAAAGGTTAAGGCTATATAATGTCATTTACAATTCTATTCAGTTGGACTAACTATTCTATAGGTATTGAATAACTACATTTTCAGTAGTATAATATAAACCATGTATTAAAAAGGTAACAAATTCTAACAAAAAATTAATATTATATTTATTTATTTCTACTACTTATTTGTTTTTTTCTACATTTTTTTTAATGCTCTTAATTGTAGTGTTGACAATATTTTGATAAAATTTGACGATCTGTATGATCGACCGTGGACAAGAACAGGTCCATATCTAATCGGATTGGCTGGAGGCTGTGCATTCCATCACTATGATGGTAAACTACCATTTAATAAAGTAAGTTAACCACTCAAATGGTGTATCTAATCAATATATTGGGTCGTCTAATAAGTCTTTGAGTTTTTATTAATCCTATTTTGTTTTTTGTGACAAAAAATGACATACTATTTGACAGCACTTTTTCTACTCTAAAACGTCAGTGTTATCGTTTTTCTATATATTATAGTTTTTCGTCATTTTTGGGCTTAAATCAATCAATGGGTGTGTCAATTTAAGAAAAATTAACATTTTCGACACATACTTATTTTACCTTTAATCAAGGTTCCAATGCTTCCTAAGGGAAATTTTAACGCATCCACCCTACAGTCCCGATCTCGCTCCGTCAGATTATCACCTATTTTAGTCGCTCTCCAAACAAATGCTTGGTGTTACGTTGTGTTACGTATTCCATATATGCATCTCCATTTAAAAATAAAATTGCAATATTTTTAAAGTCAGTTTTATGTGGATAAATTCAAAGTATAGATCCGGCGAGACAATGGGAGAAATATTGGTGTATCAATGGCTTCGATTTTTCTTTTTATTTATATACGTACATATAAATTAGTAAACAATTAAAAAGAATGCGCAGAGAGCAATAACTATGTAAGACCAAGTAAAAAATAATTCATGAAGTTCTATTAGTGACGGCAAACTAAAAGCCTTTGTGTTTATCAGAGAGAAACATATTGAATGACGAAATTATCAATCTAATCTAAAGATAATATTTTTTTAGTCTTAAACTAATAAAGTACTTTTTGGTTTAAGATTAATTATTTTTCAATCATGTTACAAAAAAATTAAGTAAAATATATTACATATTTATAAACAATTTTAAAAGTTGTGATGCGGTTGTCTTGACAATTTCCCGGGCCGGTCTCATGTCACCAATCCACCCCTAGATAAATTTTGGAGAAAAAATTTGTCTCTTGAATTCCTATTAATTTGAAGTTGGTTCTATTTGCTGAACGTACTTATTAAAATGCGCCTAGCTATTGTGATATTTGTGAAGCTATATTTCTACTAATGAAAGTAGAAAGGATGGTAGCAAATCTGCAAGTACAAGGTGTCCCAAAAGTCTTTGTCATAATAAAAATCTGTAATAAAATAATGGATTGGTTTAATAAAAAAATGTTTATTTTGTATTTAAGTATAGTCCCTGGGAATATATTTCTTAAAAATGATGTTTTCTAAATGCAATCTGGTATTTCGCTTGCACTCTTCTAAACGGGAGGCAAAATTTCTGAGAACTGCTCGGCACGTGTTCTTCGTAGTCGCTACCATTTCTTCTCGGATATTTTCTTTTAATTAGTTCAGAGAGGAAGGATTGTTACTATTATATTATATACCTTTGATTTAAGGGAACCCCATAGGAAAAAATCAGTTGGTATCAAGTCGGAGCTACATGGAGGCCAGTTTATGTCACCTCGTCGAGATATTAATTTTCCCGGGAAAATTTCACGAACAACTGGTATAGACACACTCTATAGTGAATGAATTCCAAAGAACGCGGCTAGTGATTGGCATACCCCCCCTCTCCTGCTCATTGCGTTGATGCAGCGAATGAACCAAAATGAAAGATATTTGGGACACACTGTATTATCTACTGCATTATCTTATAGACAGCTCTGATAAATTTATAATTTCACAATTTTATTTAGAATGTGTTGCAATATATGAAATCCTTATAATTTTTACAGTAAATTAAAAAAAACAATTTTCAGGAATTCAAGAGTATACTGTGGATCCTTGGAACAGCACTAGGAATGGGCACTATGTTTGGCTTCGCAGACAAGGACATGAGCCTTATTTCCAGTGCTTTATACGTAGGTCTCAGTAGGTCTGCATGGGCCCTGAGCACCTCATGGCTCATGTTAGCCTGTCTCTCTGGAAATGGTGGTAAATATTAACCTCAAATGAAAAAGGAAATATTGCATTGGTGGTTACTAATGACCAAATAATTACAAATATTAATTAGATAACTCTATGTTTACGACGGCTTGATTTATGTAATGTCACAATCACGCCGTTTAGCTTGTGACCAGGACTGGGAAGAAATTACTGAAGTGAATGAAGGAAGTTGATAGTATCCTTTTTTTTTTTCTATAATTCTTCAAGAAGGAAAGACAATATCTCGCCAACCAACTATGTAAATTTTTCTTCACAATGGAGATGATTCTCAACCAGAAACTTCATTGAAAAAGTAGAATAAACAATTTATATTTAATTAATTTGTTCAATGTTAATTACAATCCATACAAATTCATGCGACAAACAATCCAAACGACATGCCGATTCTTATTAACCGTTATCACTGTACCATCTCCAGATTTGACACCTTTCCAGAAGTTGCCAGTTGCGCAGTCGAGTTTGTCGAAAAACCATCTTGTATTCTCGAGAGATCTGCAATTTAATCAATTATTTGTATTTTGTTATGTCATCTTCGTCATCGTGCTTGAAAAATATTTTTTATTATAAAATTGAGTGCCCTGATTTCAAAACAAATAAAAAATCCGGTCAAATGTAATTACAATTTTAAAGTTTTGAAATTTCACCATAATTATTTATGATATTTGAAATATGATAAATTGGTAAAACAATCTATGGTAAATTTTTAAGATTTCTGATCAAAGTGCGGTTAACAATAAATCACGGTATCCTACATCAAAATAAGCAAAAATGACTGACAAAAATGATCAGATGCAGAAGTGGGCAGGGTGGCCATTTTGAATTAGTACCACGGCTTGTAGTAGGGGTGGCGTTGATAATTGGTTCCACGACTAAAGCTCCATGGACTTTCGGCCCAACGACCACGACACCAGTCAGCCGACACGCGGCATCAGATACAATGACATGACAACCACAAACATAACTTTAAAGTGCTTTCAGGTGCATCATCGGCGAGGAAAGGTTAAGGAAGTATACAGTTTTATTATGTTTTACCATTGTAAATGCTTATTTTGAATAAATTGTGAAAGGTTGTATGCAATATTTCAGTCACCCCTTTATTCATAAAATTTTTAAATGCATAAAGAAATCATTTTAAAATATTATCTGAATAGTCGCTGTATCTAATACCGGCTGGAACTTTAGTCGGTTAGATATTTTGTCGTTGGCTTTAAAGGACCCGCTCACACTGCACTCAACTATTTTGTAAAATAACATAATGAAAAGGACTATACAAGTAACTATGAAAATTTGGCTATAATATTTATTGACTTTCCATACAACCAATGTCTCATTATTTATTGTGTGCACAGTAGTACAGTGTTCATTTATAGATTGCCTAAATTGTAGCTTTCCAACAGTTTTTAAATTATTTTTTCAAGCGTACATGTGTTTTTGACATTTATATGCACATTTATGCTTTGCGGCGATGGTTTAGTTCCTAATCTGACATACTAGTGGGATACTACAGTATACAATGATAATTTTTCTGTGTTTTTGTAATTAACGCGAGAAATGATTCTCTAAATTATACATTTACATTTTTTGCTGTGGTGGATTTTAAAATTATTAGTCCATTACAGAAAAGTATTGATGCCAAAAGCTTTGTAGTCATATCAGTCTAATGCATCGCATTGGCTGCGTTGGCATAGTTACACCGCTGCCAGACGCATTGTGTCATAATTTGGAGAATACGCTGCAGATGTGTCAGATGTTAGCATAAACATGTTTAATTTAATTTACTTTATTTACATATTTGAGACAATTTTATTTTTGGAATTTATACTGTAATTGAACTGTTCATTCATTGTTCGCTCATTAAAACTTTATACCTATTATAAATTACATCTTTCACAATGTTCTTCAGGTTTCATAAACAAGTTTTTGTCTTTGAAATTGTGGCTGCCTTTGGGAAGGATGACATATTGTGTGTATCTCATCAATCCTATTATCATCAGAACATTTGGCAGCTATACAGACCACACTTGGGAAGTCGGTGTTCCCACAGCTGTAAGTTTGATATGGATTCATTTGTTTTTTGACATTGTAAAAGTACTCTCATGGGCATTGAGTGTGTATTAGTATTATGGCTTTGCAAATATGTATGTAAATTTCTAAAAACTGTCATTCATGGATACTGAATAAAATATGTTTGCTACGGTAACGATTATGACATATTTGTTTAGTTACTTTTTTGTCATATATTTCTGAGATTACTTTTTTAGATTATTTGGGGGAGCACAGACTAAGATGTTTACACATCAAAAAACATTGTTTTTATTAAGAAAATGGTGTATTTATAACATTGTATGCCTTGGGAAAATGAATTGATTATTTTTATAAATAAATTTAATATCTTCTCATTGGAGGTTGTAGAACATAATTTTGATAATTACACATGTGATATGATTAAGAGCTTAAGTATGCAAACATTTTATAACCATATTTATTAATGAACAAATAAATTGCTGCTCTAGACGCCCACTGTTATGAGTTTAAATGGTATTACAACATGACATCGATGATTGAAAAGTGTGACCGTTTCAACATTCATTATATAACTTTCATTATTTAGGTTTGAGACATTCAATATTAGTCTCAAAATGGAAAGCCAAAATATAATTGTAAGCCAAATTCAAACCCCATGTGCTCCCCTCGCGTGATTAAACATCAAATAAGCATATATACTGCAAACAGAATTTAAATGATTCGCACGTGTATTTTCATAGATTCTGGAATTCAAGTTGGCAATATTTGAAGATAAGAACCACACATCGCAATATTTTCAAGTACTCATTCTGTCAGTGATGCTTATTAATAATAATAATAATGCCTTTATTCCAGCATGATCAGGTTTTTTTTTTTAACCCGATTCGCCAAAAAAATAATACATATTATGTTTTACATTAAAGTTACAAAATAAACATAATGCTATGAAAAAGAAAACCAAGGAAAATATTAATAAATAAAAAGTAAAAAGTTCACATATGCATACACACAAAATGTAATTAATAATTGACCCACAATTCATGTGTTTGAGTCATTTTCATCAATTCATGTCAATTTTTGTTTGATACATACTAATATATTTATGTAAATTATTGCTTCCAGATTGTCAATGGAATGGGTTATGTGATGCTCAGTTTCATAATAGCATTCGTATTTTCTATCCTTTTTGAAGCACCCTTCTTAAAGTTAACAAAATTACTTTTGGGAGAGAAGAAGCATAAATACATAGGCGTCGACCCAAATGAAAATGAAAGAGTGCACACCACAGTGAACAATAATGTTGCCATTAAAAAGGATTCATAGTGTATATTTCTTTATGACATACCAGCAAGACATTTGTGATTCTTTCTACCTACTCTTAAAATGAATATAATATGTACGATAGGGGACCTAAAAATACTGAAATTTATTTATAAAAATAATTCAAACTATAATTGTAATACGCTTATCGAGATACATTTTTTTTTACTGGTAACGGTTTTAACCAATCAGCAAATCCCTTAAGAGCTTTTTTCATCTGGGGAAACAATAAAAAACATCACACATGTGTAAGCACGGGGGTCATGCAGACTCAGCACGGTGTGTTCTAATGCAATGTCATGGCGGAAAAACCAGTCACCTGTTTACTATAACTCTGGACATAATTTCTGAATGCAGCTTTTCACAATGCCAGCTGGTAACTGCAGATGTATTCTAGAACACTCACATAGCGGAAGAAACTTGTGCCAGAAGGGGTCCACCCTCCAGAAGAGAATTCTGTTTTTTTTTTGGTTCCCCCGTTGTACATGTGTGTGTGTAAATCTTTGCTTATATTTGTAAATAATAATAAAACATTAAGTTATTGATTTCCACCATTTGCCTAAACATCCAAGTGTTCCTCAAATGCAACATTACGGTGCTATTCTGAACAAAACAGGTTTTATGAACCTAAATACTTTTGTTTACTTATTTTAGAGTTGCATTTCAATCGATAAAATCTCATCGTTTCTCAATTTCTTTACTTATGGCATGAGTATAACTGATTTTTGTAAATCATTAAAACTTATACGTAATGTCCGATGCATTTGACATTTTGTACATTGTACGATAGATGAGATAGGATAAATGGCCTCACCACTAGTCTTTAGAAGTTAGTACCAAACTAAAAGTCATTAATTGTGCGTATAGATCAAGTTTCCGTGATATCACAAGGTAATGTATATTCTGCCTTAAAATAGCAGCGTTCTAAAACAATTTAGAATTATTTATTTCAATACAGTAGAACCTCAACATAATGGACTAATGTTAGGTATAAAGTTTAAAAAATATATAAAAACACAAACAAAATTTTATTTGTTCATCTTCAGATGTTATATCCAAACACATCTGTTGTGGAGTGACGTTAATGTTCCATGCCGAGGCGCTTGCTTTCAGTAATCCTACTTTGAAAAAAATCATGTTGAAGTTTTGTTTGAACTTTTAAAAATGCTGTTTTTTAATAATTATCTCTCTAAAATTACAAAAATGGGTGTAATAAAGCTGAATTTTGTTATCTGGTGAATAGTCAATAAATATTATTAAATCGTCGAGATGCGATTTTATTATTGATAACTTTGTTTTTGGGTTTGTTGTTTCTTCTTCCTCGCTATCTTCACTCCCATCCTCATCTTCCAAGATAATAACCTCATTTGCTATTTCACTTTCAGTCATGATGAAATCTTGTCCATTATATCGAGGTTCTACTGTATAAGAATTATAATTTTATGTAAATAAACCACACGCAGCATGTTTTTATTAATGCCACATCCTTCGTAGTAGTGATGGTAAAACTGTTATTTAAACCGTGATTGTGTTCAATTGTAACGATGATCGTTAATTGATTAACCTAATTCTTCAAGCAATGACTGGTATACTAAAAAGTAAACCCCCAACAGTTAAATCTTAGTTACCAATCATTGTTAAATCTCAGTTACCAATCAATGGCACAATCATATGTTATGTAACGGTTAGCATCACTACTTCGTAGGCTTTGGCATTTATTATTACAATATATTATAATCAACAACATGAAAAAAATTGGCTAAAAACTGGTTAACACAGACGGCAGCCTAGAAAAGTAGCCAGGCTGAATCATTCACTCACTAAAATAATAAATTTGTAAACTTAATAGCAGTTTACTTTAATAAGTGTTTTATATTATTGCGTGTACCATTTTTCTTTACACTGGTTATTCATAAGTTATATTATTGTTGTTAGAAAATTGCGTATCTATTTTATACTTATAAATAAATCATCAAGGAAAGGATATTTTCAAATGAGATTAATTTTTAAAAAGTTCAAGCTTTGTTTTTATAAGTATTATATACTTCTCATTTACATGAACCAACTAAGTGATATACAATGTAATTTAATTTTTTCCTATGTTTTTATAAAGTGATGTATACTAGATGTAAGAAAATTTTTACAACTAAATAAAAAATATACATACAAAATTGATGCAGTTAAATTAGATAAACATTGATTTGTTTATTTTTTTAATACAGATGGTATTCATTTTATAGAACTTCATTGTTAATCAACATAATAAATTAAACATGATTTTTTTGGTTCTATATTTAATTTTTCCAAATAATTTGATGATTGTTTTGGCTGTCTAGGCCATTATCAACTGATTGATAAGATAACAGTTGATAATGGCCTAGACAGCCGAAACGACCATCCAATTATTAGGAAAAACAATTGGATGATCAAAAAAATCGCGTTTGATTTATCGTGTTGATTAGATAAACATTTTTAAATGTTTACTTTTTTCCTGTTTTTATTTACATAAAACAATATTCATATACATACTCAAAATCATTTATTGACATGACACTTTGTGGTTTAACATGATTAATGTTGTTTTATTATAACAAACTTTGTTGTATTCTAAAATCATCATCGTCGTGGCTCTACAATCTGGGTAGGACTTGGCTACCTCTAACAGATTTCTCCACTCCTCCCTGTTCTGTGACCTATTCTGCCAATTGAGTTCTCAGGTCCTTTTTTATTCAGCCATCAAAGTGACAGTCTTCCAACATTCTGTCTTTTCTCTGGTTATATAATATAACTGAACATTTATTTAAGACACTAGTAGATAAAAGTGAGATCTATAAAATAACTTACGGGAATTGCGGAAAAAAAAGTAGAATATCACCATTGTCTCAAAAATAATAACTTTTCTAAATTCTCCAATAATGCGGTTGAAACCAATCACTCTTTTGATAGTGATATACTCAAAACTTTTCCACTACATACTAAACTATTAATAATAATAACCCGGTCTGTAAAAAAACACTTTATCAATACGACTTTCCAAATTTTTCACTCTTGCTTTTATTATTCCCGATAACTACCCTGATCCCTCTCCCCTTTAAAGGCCACCTCTCTGCTTGAGTAGATCTGCCCTATTTTAATTAAGTTATACACATTTACATCTTTTGATAGGAGGGACTGAACCTCTCAAAACTATTTTGTCTTAAATAAAAATTCAATGTACATATGTGATGCCGTAATTACACTTCGATAGCTAGTCCTGGGTTTTCTATCGGTAATGTTGAATACCCTCATTCAATCCATGTAAATATAAATACACCAAGCTTTGTGAAAATGCCGATAATTGCTCTCCTTGCAGTCTTGTAGCTTCTGAACTCTGCAACCAAAAACTGAAAAATAATAGACAAAATGTTTTTATATCACCACCGTAAAATATGTCCGTCCGAACCGAAAATCGTATCACAAACAGAAGCAGTTTCGGTTTTGTTTCTATTTTTAAATCCACACAAATACAACGCATATATTCAATACCAGGCCTACCTATCGAAGTATAAAAACGCATAAACAATATGTATGTAAATTACATTGTTTGTTCTAATAAAAGAATATGATAAAATGTTATCTGAAAGACAGACTAGGAGGATTTTTTTAAGTACATATACATACTTAGGTTAGATTACTGTTATTTAGGAGTAAGCATCCTTTACTTTTAAAATAGGATTAACTTAAGGCTCGCTTAATATGTTAATATAAGGGTTTAATTTTTAATCAGCAAGGCATGTTTTCCACTCCGCAAATCATTTTAAAATATCTAAACATAAAAAAACTATAACTGATGAAAGGGGCGATGCTATTGTTTTGTGCAGGCCCTAAATATATCATACAATTACAATGCATGCAAAAGTTTGTCCTGAAAAAGGGAGATGTCTGGGGGAGTGGGATGGGATGACTGTATTTTCCTAGAGTATAACTGAACAAAATTTGGATGGTGTTCAATATAATACACATTTATATGCGGGGAAAAGGGGAGGTGGAGTGGTCGGGGCAAGGGTGGCAGTGTTTTATGGAGGATCCTAGAGAGCAACTATTCAAAATTTAATTTGGAATAGATGACGTTTGTATCGGGGGAGGTGGTTGGGTGGCCAAAGGTAGGGGGATAGTGCCAATGTTTTACTCAGAATTCTAAACAGTAACAATTCAAAATTTGGTTATGATCTCTCAAAGGGTGTAAGATTATGTAGAAAACAGAGAGACAGACATTCTATTATATGTATGTAGATAGATGGATGGTGTAAATATAAATTTCTCATACCTTGTTGTAAACTTTTGACCAATACTCATGTATATATATATATACACAACCTAAAACATAAGGTAAAAATAAATAATATTTGATATTATTTGCTGTTTCATTTTCTTGTTGCAGTATGACTATCAGTAAAAACATGAATGTTTGGCTTGGGAATTGAGTGTGTACAATAATATCATAGTCCTAAAGTTATACAGTTGAACCGCGATAATTCAAAGTTCAAGGAACCAAAAAAAAATTTATTCATATTACGCGGAATCCCGTTAATAAGAAATTCAAGGGACCAAAAAAAAAATTATTTTACAAATTTTGCGATACTATCGCGTAAAAAATCACAAGTCATGAAAAAAGCCGCTAATTTCGTGAAAAGCATACGTATTTTGACGTATTTCGCGAAAGCATCTCGAAGACACAATATTTATATTACTAATACAAAACCTAACCTAACCTTAAAATTTTCTCAGGAAATTAAACAATCATTAAATGAAATATGTGCACAATAACTATAAGACTAAATTTAAACATTTTTAATTGTATGGCATGTTTCAGCTTGAAAAAATCATCTATTTTCCTTGTATCATTTTTTGACACGTCCGCAATACAAATTTTATCTCCGCATCAACTGAGCACACGTGTCTCGGAATCACTCGAAAAGTTTCACGTGAAATAATAAGATAAATTAACAATAATGTCATTCAAGGAAAATTAAGATTACTAACACGACAAATACAGTTATTAGAAATACAATCGTTCATAAATACGTGAAATAATACGAAAAGTCAATATTTAAAAAAAAAACAGTTATTAGTAAAAAAAATTTCGAGGGGAAAGTATATTATTTTTCTATGAAGGGGAATAATATATGTCTCTATTATGTCAGCCAACTGAAGAAAGCCAACAAAAAAAGTGAAAACATCTCGTAATACATGAGTTATTTAAAAACATAATATAATTCTTAATGTATTTTTTTTTGCATAATATTTAGCTAATCAGAAATCTTCAAAACACCCCATATTAAATAATCTACTGGGTTTAAATCTGGGCTGTTCGGTGGCCACATGCCTGGCTCGATGAAATTAACATTCTCACGACGAAGAAAGTTGACTGTATTTCTGGCTGTGAGATGGATCTCCATCCTGCTGTAATCAAAATACGGTCTTCTGCAGTGATTTTTGTCATTCTGGGTAACAATTTGAAAAAACCAAATATAAACAACGGGAAAATTAATAATCAAAGATGGTGACTAAAAATTGTCGAAATAAAATGTAACATAGGTAAATAGGTGAGTAAATAAATTTGTAAACTATTTAAGCTATTATTGATACAGTTAAACTAAGTTTAATGTAATATGACTTATATAATGTAACTTTGGTGTCGCATGTTACCTCGGGGTGATAATTATTCAACATTCAACACTTCACATAGCTCACACACTTCGGAAATCAAAAGACTTGTTACATTGTACGCACAATATATGTACATATTGTTACACGCCAAATAATCAAACATTGAAGCACAGGGTAGCCACTACAAGAGATGGCCAACATCGCTGCTAGAGAGATGGGCGCGCGACCGACTTCAGAGCTATTATTATTCTTCTTATCGCTCATGTCGCTGTGTTGTGCGTATTCTGATGATGCTTATAAATAAAAAGTGAAACTCCAACCGAGTCGGTGTAATTTATTCTCATTATCTAATAATATATTTAAATATAAAACTATTTTAAATTGTCCTTTATATACATTGTATGTACCGATACACTGTTAGTTACACGATTAATGATTTATTTATCACAATGACAGAGCTGCTTTCGGACTGAGAAGCTCCTCGTGCTCTTCCAAAATCTTGTCACTACTTCTGATAGAGTCTAGGATATGCGGAAGTTGCCAGTGTTTCCTCAGCAGCGCGTGGTCCAGATTGAACCTGGCCTGCCTGATGCACTGAGCTGCGGTGCAGTGGGCCACTGTCTTCATCTGCATACCTATATCACTAATTATGGTGTGTAGATATTTCTCATACTCACTGATTGATTGGATCTCTGTAATCAAAATAAATAGTACATTTGTAATCTAAAATTAAGGGCGAGCTTTCATTTTTCCAGTTTGAAATTTAAGAAATTTTACACAAATTCGCTTTCAAGATGACGCTAATAGTTAAATTATTATAAGTATCAAATAAACAATTAACTTAGTTTTAAATAGCCTCAAAGCATGTGAGTAAATATAATATATTATTTAAAAACATTTTTTCACTAAAACAAAATATTTTTAAAATGTCAAAAATTGATATGTCCTGCAAATTGGATGATTTATAACACTATTAATTTTTAACATTTTGTTAATTTGTCTCTGTAATCTTGGCTTCAAAATTATAAGAAAATATATTTCGTTTATGCAATAATATACTGTATCAACACAATATTGTAGCATGCGGAAAATGTATCTAATGATCGCGGTCTTCCTTATAATGCTTGTATTGTCTTAATTATGCCAGATAACATTCAGTTTATTAGTTTTAAATGAGTATAAAGATCCTATCTAAGTAATAGTTTAAAAAAAAGTCTAATCTAATGTATAACTTCTGATATAAATGAATAATAATAAACCCACATTTTCATAAACAATGTGAAAATTTGAATTATTATTGAAGGCGTCGCCTTAATGTGTATAGTAGATGACATAATATGTATACAGTTAAACTTAGTTATAAGAAGCAAGATTGAAACTGAATAAATTTTCTCATTGTAGTCATTACTTGTCGTATTGAAATCAGGTATAGTATATATATAAGTAGGTACCTACTTTTTTTTAAATTACTGCTCAAGTGTGCATCTGGACTAAATGTGTTGTACAAAAAAGAAGATAATGAAAACTTTTTTGCATACTTCAACGTTTTTGGCAATGCATTTTTACTAACTTTCAGACTAACTTGAATACTTTCAGAATATTTTGAGAGCCAAACTCAACAGAGAACATTTGTTATACATAATATTGAAATATAATTATTATTTCAATTGTTCTAATAATTGGCTGATTTATCAGGTATTCTAAGAAAATATATGTAGAAAATGTTATAATTTTTCAAATTGTTAATAATATTGCGATAAATTTGAAAATTTTCAAACAAATTGATACACGTAAGTGTATCAATATTGTAAAATATCAATCAGATAAAATATTTTACGAAGAATGAGTTTACTCATGTACATAGATGTATTTCAAAATCCAGTATGTTTTTTGTGACAGAAAATGTTGCCACTCAAATACAAAGATAAAATACAAGAATATCCAGATGTTAGTATCTCAGGATAAATAAAGATTGCGTCACGCCGATAAACATCAACACTAACAGCGGTGGAAAGTTGTCTGTGATATACATCGATGCTGGTAGCGGTAGAGGTAAAATCGAAAGACGTTTTCCTTCATTAACAGACATGTTTCTGACAAAAAGGTTTGTGTCTGACTATAAAGTGATCTGCATAGATCAATTAATTAATTAATTATAATTTCAAATTCCTCAAATAAATTGACCGTTTTTTTAATACAGAACAGTGTGTAATTAGAGTAATATAAACATATAAATTGCAATAAGAATGGCAATACATTATTGTTTATGGCTGCATCTCTGAAAGGACAAACATATATTGAAAAATGGTTTCAAAATTCAATGAGTCATCATAATAATAAATTTTCATTATCATCTATCTAAAAATTGTGTTTTAACGGCCGCCCAAGAAAGTAAGAATGTTTGATTCTATGTATCCTTAAAGTATGCTCTTTAAACAGTGACCAAATATATGGCAATAAGCTTAAATCAAAATCATTATAGTTTTATTAAGAAGAACACATTCTTATTGTAAAGTTGTAATTATTCAGAACAGATAGTCTGTGATATTTGAAATACTGATTAAATGTATTAATTAGAAAGATATACATATATATAAAATCAAGTTTATCGAAAAATATCGTTGCGCTACCGGAATTCGAACCTGGATCTCTTTTCCAATCCGAGGAAGGACCATTATTTTCAAATTAATACATCTATTGTTCCATTATTTGAAAGCCATCTACATTGTTTTTAAAATATCATAGACCGTCTGTTCTGAATAATTACAACTTCACAATAAGAATGTGTTCTCCTTATAATATACAAGTTGTATCAATGTGTCCAAAAATTTAATAAAAATGAATTTTGAGATTCCGTAAAAACAATGTAATGACTTTCAAATAATGGAACGATAGATGTATTAATTTGAAAAAAATGTTAACATATAGATTCGAAAATTTGTCATCCAAAATAGTGTCACTGTAGCATAGTTGGTAATGCACCTTCTCCGGATTGGAAAAGAGATCCAGGTTCGAATCTCGGTAGCGCAACAATATTTTTTGATAAAATTGATTTTATATGTATATCTTTCTAATTAATACATTTAATTAGCATTTATTATATTATATAGTTTTACTCATTATATAGTTATACTCATTATAGTTTAGTTATTATATAGTTTTACTCATTATAGCAGTGATCATCTTTTATCCCTGCTTGTCATAACCAAATTTGACCGCATTAATTTTAAATAAATGTTTGTAAGCTTTCTACTATTTTAAACCCCCGGGACCACTTTACATACCAATAATAAAATTTGGCGATTCAAAGTGAACACATTTCAAGCCATAAATTACTGGAATTTTCCCATCGGCAGGCCTTATCAGTCCAGAAGTGACTAATTCGTATCCGGCCTGTGAAGACATGTCCAATCCCGCCATACTGCAAAGAAATTGAGAAAAGAAAACATGTTAATTTAAATGTAATATATAGTAATAAAAAAAATTTAAAATATAACACAGACAAACGACTAATAAAACAAATGTAAAAAGTCAATACACTAACCAAACTAAACATAACTTTAATAGCAAAAGCTGTAAAAATATGCAGCATAATTGGCGAACATGGGAGAACAAGTTTTACAAATATGTTTTCCAATAGTTTAGTGCCTTGATTTGACAAATGAAAAAAAAATCGTGTAGTAAATATTTAAAAAGAAAGTTTCAAAATTCTCAACTGTACTGGAGAATATGTATTTTGCAAAAATCTGAGCATATATCGTAATCGCCAATTTTGTAAAAATTAACTCACAATTTAAGATAATCTCGAAACACCAATTAATATTTAAAAAAAACACATCCCATTAAAATAGTTTAGACCTGATTTTATGCTTCTGCGGAAAACTTCAAAGATGCAACGGTCAGATTACATCAGGCAAGTTGTTGGGCAAAATTTTAAGTGCAAGAAACAGGAAAAAGGAGGACCTATATTTATTACTGGACGTAGATTGGCAAAAGTGGAAGACTAAAAAGTGAAAAGGTACTTGAGAATGATTTTAAATGCATAACAATAAAACTTTTGTAGCATAAAAATCGGGATAACAGCACGCTTCCACTTGAAACGATGAAATTATTTTCATAAAATCAAATAAATTCGGAGAGGTGGGATCAAAAAATGATTTATTTTTATTAATGATTTTTCAGCATTACATATTGTAAAGACATACTAAACTAGACCATTTATATTATTATAATAATCAATACAGTACATGTAAAAAATACATATGCAAATTTCAGTTTACAATAGGTATAAAGATCATAATTATGTGAAGTTACAAAATTCTGAAATTAAGAAATTAAGTCATTAATTTTTTTTTTAAATGTACCTTCAGAACAAAGATGTCACATGTCCACCTGATTACTTTCAAATTTGCCTATAAAAGGTTAAAAAAAAAAAAACTTAGCATCGATTCTGATTCTGAATTAAGTGTTCAATTGCATATTTTACAAAACTGAAACAATAAAATATTTTTTTGCTAATGCCACATAAAGTTTTTTTTTCTAACAAAAAAAATCACAAACAAGTATTAAGTACTGAATTGTGAAATTTCTGGGTCGCACATCCCGCGAAATGGAATTCAACAATTCCGGTCGTAAATCGGAATCACCGCAGGGTAGGGGAGAAAGTAGGGAAACATGGTACAGGATGAAATCGGTGAGGGGATAGGGGTTCTAGTCTAAGGACCAGTGAATTTCGGAGAACCGGGATTCGAAAGGACTGCTCGCCTTACCTCGCATATGACGCCTCCGCAATCCCTGCAGTCGCCGCCGAGCTAACACAAATGACAAGCGGATGAGCCGATCTCCAATCCCAAGTTCACTCACGGCACAAATAAACAATATCACTGTGCTTACAAATCACAGAATCACAAACAATACAGTGCTGGTGTATTGAAGCTGAAATGTCCACACTGCGAATGTTATCGGGATGTTGAGATCGAATAATTATCAGTCAAGTTGACGTCTGTTGGCGTCAAGGTCACATTTCACACTGACAAAACGAGCATGAGGAAATGCATGGATGGGAATTAGGACGCGGAAATGAGTCAATAACAACGGTCACGGTTGATTCGAAAAGACGCGCCAAAAAATGACGAATTTGGAACAAGTACTATCATAATTATATTACTGATTTTAAAGATGAATTCAATTGAAAAATATGAAAAAATTAATACATATGCAAGGCAAAACCCGTTATAACAGCAGGTTCTCATACTTACTCATACATTTTCCTTTGATGCATTGCTTCCATATGAGCGACTACCTTATCAATCTTTGCTCTGGTCACATGCTTGAATCCGGCCTTCTCTACAATCTTTCCGGTAGCAAAGTATGTGTCTGTGGCCATACCAAATTTTCCGTGAATTTTGTAGGCCCGTGTCGGTCTCCCCATGTGAATTTTATAAGTCAAGCTGGTGCCCGCATTGATGCCTAACACTGAAATATCATTGTTGCTTAATATGAAGTAATGACAAGCTAAACTGTTGTTGTGATTGTATAATTGGTATTCAATTGTAACAGCTGATAAATGACATTTAATTGTTGAAAGTTTAGTTTCAAGTAATGATGAACTCAAAATCACGAACTGTGAGTCAATCACCGATATCTTTGAGTCACGCTCACTATCAGTGATTGAATATCTGGGAATATTGTGATTCAAATTATTTTTTTGTTAATAATTCTATTGATTTTTTGATGCCGCCATTTAAATTGATTATCACTTGAATCAGCGCCAGCTACCGGATATTTCGTAATTTCATCACCGCCATCTGGTAGATTGTGCCAAAACGTTTAACGCATATTTACTGAGAATTTGACCCGAAAAATAAATTTACTTTTTTTTAAGCATTTTCATTCTTTTTGTAATGATATTTGATTAAATTTATATTCATTATTGTTGCTAGAGTATGTTTTTTCCTTAATTAGATTTTAATCATATAAATAAATACGCTCAAAATTACGTTAACTTTATTTTGTGTATTGTGATGTTGTGCGGCGTATGCGCAGTAGTGATGAAACTGTGATCGCAGTCAGAGTTTTCAAATCACTGATATTATCGAATATTAATCACAATTACACCAGTGAGTCGAGAGTAGCATTTTTTTCTCATCACTAGTTTCAAGTGTATCGGTGATTGCTTGACTGCTCAACAAATAACAAATAACGAGTTACTAATAATCATTATAAAATCTTCCAATCACGTTTAAAATAATAGTTTAGCTCAGAGATTCCAACATTTCATTTCTTAGATCAAAACACTCTTATTGATTTGAAAATAATATCCTCTTTATAACGCCTTTCACAATGCATACTGTTATAGTTGCAACCTAAATTACCTCAAGAAACACAACAACAGACGCCCGAGGATGATCTAAGCTACAAAGTGAAAAGAGTGCAGAACAAACTCGAGTGTCCAGAATAAGGTAAACATTTTCATTGTTGAAACAACGATCCTGAAGTACCAATTACGATAGGCAGCCCACTGTATTCATATGGATAATAAATACACAGCGAATTATAAACAAATTATTTTTGTATGGATCAAAGAAAAGATTGAAAGACACTTTTAGGGTGTATAGTGGCATGAACCCTGATATCTAGGAAATCACAGCCTAATTTGCAGTATACTAATTTGTCCCATATGAGATGTAAAAGATCATCAGCATTATTACTACATGATGGAAATGAAAGCATCAATACTTACCGAAAAAATAATAAAGTGACTTCAAGCATTTGAGATTTGGATCTACAGAAAAATGCTCAAAATAAGCTGAATGGATAGTGTTATGAATTGTGATGTTATGGTTCAGATGAATAAAGGCAAAGAAGTATTTAAAACTATAAAAATCAGAAAATTTCAATATCTCGGACATGTTATGAGACATCCGGAAAAGTATAAGATCTTGCACCTCATAATGCAGGGAAAGATTACTGCAAGTAGGAGCCCTGGAAGAAGAAGAACATCATGGCTTAAGAACTTAAGGAAATGGTTTGGCCAGTCTACTATAGAGCTTTTCCAGGGAGCAGAAAACAAAGTGATGATGGTCAATGTCAGTTGAATGGATACAGCACAAGAAGAAGCCGACATAATTTCTTTTAATTTACACCTCTGCTGCCCTCTATCTTCCCCTGCACAATAAGTAGTAAGAGATAATATTTCTAATACAAATTAAATGTATTAATTAGAAAGATATACATATAAAATCGTTAAAATAGAGCTCTCCCAATCCGGGGAATGTGCATTAACCAATTATGCTATAGCACCATAATGCATTAATGACAAATTTTTGAACCTACATGTTACACTTTTCAAATTAATACATCTATCGTTCCATTATTTGAAAGCCGTCTTCTTTATTTTGACAGAATATCAAATACGCCAGAATTAACAATTAATTTTTATTAAATGTTGGACACATTGATAAAATTTATATATTATTAAGGAGAACACATTCGTATTGTGAAGTTGTAATTTAGTTGTAGTCCAACTCAGGGAACGTGAATTAACCAATCATTAAGAGATCCAGGTTCTAATCTCGGTAGCAACAACATTTTTCGATAAAATTGATTGTATATCTTTCTAATTAATACATTTAATTAGTATTTAAAATATCACAGACCAATATTCTGAATAACTACACCTTCACAATACAAATGCGTTCCCTTAATGATAATACTTCTCCTTATAGAGAATGCGTTCAAAGCATGCAGCATTCCTTTGTTTGATCAAAATTATTAATTCCTGCCTTCCTACTAAATTTGTCAGTATTGCAAACCTTTTGTATCAATTCGCCATCCATACTTACCTAATGAATTTGACAATCTTCTATGCATTTCTTTTTTTATCTATCATACTCATTACATCTGTCCTTATATTATAATGTGTCCTTGTATATGTTTGTGCACCAGGACATTTTAATATATACTGTAATTTGTTGACACCAATGAGTGTATCCAAAAACAAAATTATACAGTAGATTATACAGTAGCAGGGAATGCAAAAAAAATTTAAAAATCAGAAAAATATATAAATGTCGATCAACAAGAATAAGATGTATAATGTATATATTTTTTTATGTAAGATAATAGATTGGGTGGCACTTTCCTACTATAGTATAATATGTGTATGTAAAAAACGGGATAGTTTCACTTATAATGAATACAATTTAAAACATATGTAATATAGAATAGTAGACTCCTGATTATACAAGATTAGATAAACTAGTTTGCAGATTGACAAACCCGGCTGATCAAATTATTAACATTCAATTTATATATATATATATATATATATCAATTATAGTTTTAAAAAAAAATCAAATTAAAGTGATCAATCGAGTCTTTATCTAATAATATTAAAACTCTTAAATCCGCAGTCCGCATTGGTCCAGTTTAACAAATCACTTGCAATAGTTTAGTATAAAGCAACATTCTAATGTTATTTCTACAATAATGTAATGTTATATGTTCAAATGGAATTATTCAGCTGGGCTTCTGAGATAATTTTCATAAATATGAACAGATATGATATATGAATAGACATCTACTGCATGCTTATTTCAGCTAGAAATTTTTGAATAAATATCAGTTTGTATTTTTAATTATAATTGTATTGTTAATATAACATTACACAGAACTCCACTAGTGTTTCGTCCCAGGTAAGTGCCGTAACTGCTCTTGAAGTCTGCCATTTGATATCGAGGGCCGACTACTAGCGGATGATCAGCCAGATCGGTAACGAGCTTCACTTTCATGGGGGCATTGGTGGCGCCGACGATTTCTACCATCTGCTGAGGAGGGCGCACATCTAATTTGTTGAGATCTGTTAAAATTAATAGAAAATATTATATAAATGAACAACTGTATAAATAAATATTTTAATTTTAAATATTAATAAAAAAGAAGAAACATTTTCAAACTATTTTACAGGAAACAAACCTCGACATAAATTTGCCAAAATTGTATTGCGAACATTAAATACAGATACACCAGCGGGTTTGTAAACACAAATGATGCCATTCAAGGCCTTCATTGCTACACGAGCGTCTTGCACAATATGCATTTTCGAGTTAATTTCGAAAGTGGTTGAATCAAAACATTATTCAAAATAAACACCAAATGTCACTATCTGGCGAAGATTTGAGGTTACACCATAGACAATATTAATTTTGTGATTATAATGGTACTCCACAGACAGATGACACAGAGATACCAGTTACCAATGGCGCCAGTTACTTTTTAACTAAGCATCACGCCGTTTTCCGCGGGGGTAGACAGAGCGGATAGAGCGCCATACTTCTATCCTGACACGCAATTTTCGCCTCATCCACATTCATACATCTTCTAATACAAGCTCGCCGATTATTGAACCTTTTAACAGGACTATCCTTCAGTATCTGGTTTACCTGGTCACGCCAAGTTTTCCGAGAACGACCTCTTAATAAATTACATTATTATAATATTGAACAAGGGGAAAATAGTTTTAAATATACTTAAAAATGCTTTTGTCGTACTACATTGTACTAAATTATTATTATGTTCCAAATTTAATTAAAATCTTATATGTATGTCATTATGAATTACATAATTACGGTTTTTTTTGTTCTTCCGAATTATTTTTCTAAACGGAAGGTGATCTGGAAATAAATTAGAAGCACCACATAATTGAAAATAGTAGTTTACAAATATCTAAGTTCCTTATTATAATACTGGCTTCTTACAATACTCAGTAGAGGAAACTATTTAATAAAATTTGTGTAAATTAATTTAATTTCACTTAATTCTAACACAAAAAAATATGCATTATATGAGAGTTACTTATATGAAACACTGGCTAAACATATAAGAGGCACCTAGCTCGATACTTGGCACAAAAGCGTCCGAAATCTTTTTAATTTCAAAAAAAATTTGGGGACACCGGAAATCGATTCCAATACCAATCAAATTAAAAATAGAACAAACGTGAAAGCATATAAAAATGTTCCGAAATTTTTTAACGTGGTATTTATAACACAGTTTTTATGACAAATTCTACTGGGAGGGACACTGAATAAGTATATTTTACGTTAAAACAAATACATACGTATGTTAATTAAATTATATATTTTTTTAATGTATGTATGTACATTTGGCTACACGGAATACAGTCAACGTTAATACATATTCTGACGTCTATGGTCTGTTTTATAAAAGTGATGTCCGTGTATTTTTCAAAGCGAATTATTTAGTACATAAAACGTCCAAGTTCCAAAGCGAACGGCTAAAAAATTTTCTTGTATAACTTCCAATGCGTCTGAACATAGAAACTTTACCGTAGGAAAATATAACTAAACAGAAAAAGCAGTGCAGATTTCGTTTTTAGTTTTTCATCAACGTTCAAAACGTCAGCGCGCCTGCGTCGATACACTATGGATACAATCAAAGCCGTCAAAGCGAAGGCGGGCTGACGGGCTTCGTACGTCAAGTTGGTTTTCATCGCGTCTTCGATCTTATTTACTTATTTTTGCTGTATTTGTTATGTCATTTAGATCTAGTGAAAGTGTATTTTCGTGTGTTGAGTCGCAAAATATAAATGGTGATGTCTGCGTAGCGGGCTACCGGCAAAATTCTCGATCCTTTAACCGATTGTGATCTCAAACGAGTTTTTATTAGTGGCTAGATTTTGTGAGTGTGGTAATTGTGAATTAATTTAATTTTCCGCTGGATGGTTTTGTTTTTAAATTTTAGTTGATTAACCTTTGTTAATTGTGTACAATTTTAAGTGATTCTTTACAACTTTGCTGGATTTTATCTCGGCTTCATGAATATCGTAAGTAAATACTTATTTTATAAGAATGTTTACACAATCTGTCAAAATCACTTCGTGTCATTTTATGATGTTTGAGATGTGTTTATCACGAGTTTTCTGAAAGGGATACGATTGTTGATTTGCCGATTTCTGTGTATTCCTACCTGATGTTGATGACGGATTTGAAGCCAATAGACATTTTGCGAGGACTGGGTTTTGCCGATTTTCAATTGACCGTTTCCTCATTAAGCTGCGTCCATCCACTCTAGTATTATTGCAACCGCCTTTGTAAATAATGGATTGCGTGTACGTATTTTAATCTGTCGCTATCTGGATGTGTTTGCCATTCTCTGGTGTATTTGCTCGTGAATCACAAGTATTTGTTTTACATCCAACAATCCAGCTGATAAATTAAAAACTTTTTTCTTTTTTTTTTAAATATGTGTGTTTTTAAATATAAACAAGTGTGCCCATTGTACAGTTGCTTAGATTGTCACAATATTTGAATGAGTGTATACTTATAATCTACCATATTTATCAAACCACATACAAAAATATGTCGATTGATTCTTATAAAAAATGTATTCTTATATATAAGAATTTAAATTTCTAAAAACTATAAGACTGTTGATATATTTTTTTTATTTTTAAAAAGAGGCAACTAGAATCCTTTATATTGTTAAATATGTTTATTGTAATTTTTGATATTATTAAAAATTTATACCTACTATAACATTTTTTTAAAATAAGTGTTTATTTTTAATTGCACTCTTTTTCATTCAATTAAAATTTGATATTCTGTATGAATTTGATACCTACCTAGGCTTTTTATGTCAGTATTGCATACACAGTTCAATTGAGCATAATCACCGATTGCAAAATTATTGAAATGAAAGTGTTCTGAAAAATCTGGAGTTTCTTTGCTAATATTTACCTATAAATTTAAGCAATTAGTCTTTGAGTACAATGTTCAAGACAAAAAAAAAGTTATGTGTCAGTTGAAAACATTATTAAAGATTAATGTTATGTATGTACACATCAACCTCTCCTGTTATCAATTTAAAATAATGTATTTCTATAAATTTTTGTATGTATATTGTGTTCAATAGAATATAATATTTTTTAAAAAATACTGCCAAAAAAAATATGTATCAAATATACACAACAACATACTAGTGTTGCTTAAATCATTATTGTGACTGTGATAGTGTTTAATTGGTAACTGATTATTGGTAATTCTTTGAGTAATGACTGGTACACTAGAAAGTAAACCTCCAACAGTTTACCATCACTACAACGTACTAGAACTATTAAAAATTATATATTGTTAATTATGTACAATACTTTACATAAGAGAAGTCAAATAAAAGTATAGTAAATTGTTTCTTGCAATGATAAAGAGAAAATTTAGATTAAAGGTTGTTTTTGTTTGTAGAAAATTTTGGGGTCTTCAGAATGAATAATGAAACCAGATAAAGCGTGCATTTTTACATCATCAAAGATATTAAGGTGTTGTAAAAAGATAGCATTTTATTTTTAGTGCGACAAGTTTGTACATGCGTATCAATTAGCATCTGTGCAGAATTCTCTTCTCTTTTTCTGCTTTTATTTAAGCCTTTTCACACTCTGATTTCAAGACATTTGTTACACTTGAACATTTCATTTAATATTATAATCAATTCAGCTAGGGGTCAAATTTGGAACCTAAATTCTCAATTAAATACCATATTTATAATTAAACCATGTTGAATGTTGTGCCTATATTGGTACCTGGTTGATGTTACCTTGTTTAGTGATTTTCTGCAAATTGCACATTTTTCTGTAGGTAATTCTACCTAACATGAACAAGATTCACAATGTATCTATGGATAGAGTAATGGTAGTGCATTGTGTTCAATGACTAAAGATTGTAAGGATTTTTCTTAATTGTTATCATTAATGATATTTCAATAAATCCTATTTCGATCTTTTAAATAATGATTAAGGTTTTTTTGTGTTTTTTGTTCACTATTAAAACATCATTAGTTCTAATCCCACTAAATTTCAATAATTTTTAATTTTCTGTTAAGAATCAAATATTCAGGCACTTGACAATCATTATTGAAAGTGTACATTAATGTTTTGGAACATAGTTGCTATGTGGGTGGAGTTGAGTCTGACTATTATTAATTTTTTTATCAGTCTCTGATAACTTTGAACATATGGATACCTACATATTAACACTGTTGCATGTAACATTATCTTATCTATTATTATACTTTACACCCGTCAGATCTGATTTCAGTATTAAAATATACACTCATTAGTCTTATCAATCTAACTTGCATATAAGTATTTATTGTCACCATTGTTGAATCTTTGCAACGATTTGTGTCGCAATGACAAAGGACACCCCTTGTAAATGTGTATTAATAAATATAAACAATATTCTACAACTAGAAAGATAATATCATATTCTTAATTGTTGCCTAAGAGGTAATGGACATTCAGTAAACCTGCACAAAATATAACGATAAAACTGAATCATTCCTTTGCTAACAAGATGATAAGAACGCCACTATACTGACACAGTATATCTTTTGTTTCTTCTTAAAATATATAAATAGTATATACAACTTCTTTTACAAACAGCTTGTCAGTTTTTTTAGTCCTTTGCCAATATTGTCTTTCCGGAATTTGTTTTATTTGTTCGGGGCATCTCGATGACCAGTCTGTTTTACCTTTTCGTCGTATGTTACACGTACTCGAGTATTTTTTCATTTTATCATATCGCATTTTTCTAAGTTTACGGCTCGTGTATAAGCATCTGTGCATGCAGTCCATCCATTCAAATAAGCTGTTCATAACTGTATGGGGATCTCGGAATATTTTAAATAAAATTTTAATTAATTTCTTTAATTTAAAATGTTATTTATATGCATTATTCAAATGTACAGACAGCAGGTCTCTGATGTCATATTGCGTATTAAGACTCTTGTTATGGATGAAAATCTGATCTTGGAATGAATTGCCCGGAGGGTGAATGATGCAACAAGGTATTCTCATTGAATATTACAGCAGACAGAACGTTATCCGAGACAGTTTGAAACAAAGGAAACTGGAGTAGCTAAAAATTTTAAATCAAAGTTTAACAAAATAATATCATCCTGGTGCTACACCACGCTTCTGCTCATGGTTACTTATATTTCTATATATACTATATAATATGTTAATTAGTTAGTCGTAGAAGATGTCTGCATGTCTCTATGCCTCTAATTATATCTGCACAGTTTTTAAAAATATGTATGTTACGCTAGAAACGCAAACAGTACCCGATGGTGTACACTGTGTAATACCTTAAAGATATCCTGTATCGTCTGTCGCTAGGCGGCGTTATACTTTTAAGTTACGCTTTCAGCTATGAAATGTGTATCACCGCCGGAACGGTACATTACTAATACGGTATTTAAATAATTTTCAGATCTGTATCTATTGTTGTAGACCGCTTTCCTTTTGTTGATAATAAATTGTGTTTTCAACATTGATAAATTAGTTTTACGGAAACACTGACCATGGTTTGGCACGCGACTCACGACAAAAAGTGTATTCATGAGTAGACAAGTATGATGTATCTAGTAGTATTTAAAAAAAAATAGATTTATTTAATACTATACAGGTGTAACAGACCTAGTTCACAATATTTTATGGGTGGATACCTGACTATATTACGAGACGAAAATGTTAAAGAAATATGTGCAAATTCTTCACTGTTACGGAAAATATTATTGTTTGAAATTTTTACAAAATCGTGTTAATCTTGAAGTCTACGTACTTAGAAATAAATATTTGCGAAATTGTTCAATTATTAATCTATATCTTTGCCCTAAAACATCTAACGAAAAATAGTCTAGCCGCTCGAAATTTGATGACCTTTAATTTTTTGTATTCAATATATGATTTGAAATTAATAAAATATTTCAATTAATCGAAATAATCTTATAATTACGATTTTTTTTTGAAATGCTTATCTCTCTGTCACGGTCGAAATTAGGCACATATCCTTTAAACTTTTTCTACTCTTAATTTAGACAGGTATCTATCTACCCATAAAGTATTGTGGACTAGGTCTGTTACACCCTGTATATTTGAAAATATTTTTTTATGTTTCTTTAAAAATGTTCTGTTTACTGAGTATTAGCCGATCTTGGGGGGTGGGCGAAGCTAATAAAAGTACATATATGCGAAAAACATATAGTTTAAAAAGTACATTAAAATACATATAAATGTATGAAAGCTATTATAACACAGTGTGATGTACGAAACAGACGGATGATGAATGGAGTTACAGAAAAGGAAGCGATGTGTGATGTGATTGCTCAGAGATAAATTCAGCTATTTCCGTGTTCACTGTGATGAGAATGAGCAGTAAAAGAGAAACGCCACGTTATTATTATATTATCGGCCCTCGAAAATTGTAGGCATTCGTAACTCGCAATTTATTATGACAGCTCAAAATATATATATGTCCTTGTACGGGTGGCGGTCGGTGACTTTTTGTAGAAGGGATGCTGGATAACAAGTTTATACGTACATACTATCAAATGCACAAATATAACATGTAATCGAAGGATATTCGATATTTCAATAATTCAAACTGTCAAAAATGCGCCACACAAACAAATTACTCTAAACAATTCGCTGGCTTCGTAATATGTATGCTATTTTGTGCATTATATCCGTAATCATTAAAGTCGGTTTTTGTACGTTGGATCCTATTAACGAATGCGTATACAGTATTCGAAGACCTTGACAGGCAGAACTGAATGTCGGAATACTTTCAAATTTTGCTGATACGGAACGAATGATAGAATCCACTGTTGCTGGTATCTGTATTCATGGATGTTCGATTGTTGAGAATTTATATGTATTTTGAGTCGCTCCGTGTGCGCGCCTTGTCGTAAAGGACAGAACGAATTTATTTGCAGCATTTTCGGCTAGGCTTTTGACTCTAGAACACGAGCGCCTGCCCCGTACACTATTCTCCCTCTTGCCGGCACATAGCATGTGCGCATTGAAAACGTATAGATATTTTTCCGTTTCTATATTCTTTACCATCACGACTTATATCTAAACTTAAAATCTAATCAAATCGATTGCCAGTAATTAAATTGTTAGATAGAAAATACACTAAACACGAATTAAAAAAAAACTTCTGATAGCTTATTCACGATTCCATGACAAGTTTAATAAGATATCGTGAGATAACTTACATTAATCTATCTAATATTCTATTACGTGTGTGTGTGTGTGCAGTTGTCTATGCGGGCATTCGCCGTGTGTGCAATTGTCCTGTGTGTGGTTATCTGGTCCGCCTTACTAGCAAATCGTTCTTTGTAGGTTCTAATAATAATAAACAGTATTCTTTAAATGATTTTTCGTGTCGTTTTCTATTTCCAATGCCTTTTTTTACTCATGGAACTGTACAGTCGGCCACTGACGAATCTGTTGCTAGTATAATTATTTTATTATTACAATATAATAATACATAGTTAGATTTAAATAAATATCAGATATCTCACAGAGACGAAGCTATTTATACTATATTTAGTGTAAGATATCCGTTTAAGTGCTAAGCAATTTCCGATACAAACGATCGCAGCGCTTTTGCGACGCGTAGCATTCAAACGGATATATAGGAATGTGGGGGGTAACTCTAACTAATGGGTTAATATGGTCGGCCGGTAATAAACTTTGTTCTCTTCTGATGAATTGGGTCTCCACCAAATGATAACGCTTAAATACGACGTGGTTTTTCTTTTACTTTGATAATATTGTTCTCCCTTAAGTCTGGCACTGACGCGCGCGACCGCGGCCACGAGACGTTTTCTCTCAATATTATTTTATTCTATCTTTGTTCTCCTAACACAAAGCGAAACCTATTCAGGCCAGTCACAACTCTCATAACTCTGTCAGCGACGGGCGCCACAAAAATATCGTCCGCTTAAAAGTCCAATATCGCGGAAGAACCATTTGAAGGGATTTAAAATGGCTCGCTTCTTTAAAGCAATCTGTCTATTGGTTCAATTTCAAAATTTGAATGCGCCAACTGAAAGATTGAAATGATTGGCTACGCGGTATTGAATTTACATAGACAATAATTAATGGATTTCAACAGTATAAAGTAAAGGGTTTTTCAATAGGGACGCTCAAACTTTCTTTCAACAGGGACAAGAAACTACGCCATATTTCTTCAATTTTTTTTGAGGTTAACACTCGTACTTAGTTGGCAAATCATGATGGAGCAGTACACACCGGAGCAACGCTTGCAAATTATTCAAATCTACTACCAAAATTCGCGTTCGCTCACCGCAACTTTAAGAGCATTACGACCATTTTATCATCGTCATCACTTGCCTGCCACATGAACAATTCAACGTTTGGTGCAAAAATTTTAAAGCACATTGTCGCTACATAATGTTCCAGTGCCAGTGAGACAAAGAAATGCACGAAGTGAGGAAAATATTATTTATATATAAGACTATTTTTTATTTATTATCTTTGTTTTATTAACCACTTGAATTGAGTTTAAATACATCTACCGGTTTCTAAAAATACCATTTTCTTCTTCAGGATGTCATAACTAACCAAAAATATATAGCATTGTTTCTTCATCAGAATCTATTTTAAAAAATTTAAACTCAATTCAAGTGGTTAATAAAACAAAGATAATAAATAAAAAATATGAATTTTAACCACAAAGTTAATATTGCTTATTTTAAAAGTATATATTATATAAGACTTACTATAAATATCTGCTATCTTATCTTACTCGTGTAATCAATGAAAGGTTCTAAAGAAGACGCCCGAAAGTATATATTTTTTCAATATAAAATATAACTCAAAAAAGATGGAATAGACTAACAAATATATTGACATGAACTAACGCGAATTCCTTGTCCCAATATTTTCATTTTGGTCACTTTGGTACCACTTACGCGCAATCAAATATCTCCGTGATTTTTTTTTTTTAAATGGGACTCGATTTGAACGAAAATTTAAACACTGACAATACAATGACAGATGCTATATGTTTTCGATTTTATTTTATGGAATGGAACCATGGATACTTACCGAAAAAATAATAAAGTGACTTCAAGCATTTGAGATGTGGATCTACAGAAGAATGCTTAAAATAAGCTGAATGGATATAGCCACTAATGAAGATGTCGTGGTTCGGATGAATAAAAGTAAAATAATTAATTAAAACAATAAATTTCCGAAAACTTTAATATCTTGGACTTGTAATGAGACATTTGGAGTAGTGTGAGATCTTGCACCCCATAACGCAGGGAAAGATTGCTAGGAGTCGGGGCCCTGGAAGAAGGAGAACATCACGACTGAAGAACTTGAGACGATGGTTTGGCCAGTCTACTATAGAGCTGCACCAGGTCGCAGTAAATAAAGTGATCATACCCAACGTCCGTTGAAAGAATAGGGCACAAGAAGAATAAGACTATAATATGCATTAATGTAAAAAATACACCTTGTTTACTCAAAAATTCAATTTTCGAAGAGTAAATACTTTTACTATTTTTTTACCGGATTTATGTTTCCTCCAAAAATGTGTGTAGAATGCCCCTCGTCCCGCAACTAATGTTCCGAACCCCTCTCCTATATGTACACTTTATTTCATATATACTCATTTACTGGTATGTGACCTAACCCTTAAATAATTTTATTTAATTAGTCTAATGTGCGTAATTTTCATGTTTGAAGTTTTCGTTTTCGCAATTTTCGTGTGCGTAATCCCCGAACCGACTGCGATATATACTCGTATTAAAAAAATAATGTTTTATAAATTAAATTGTTGTACACCCCTATATGCGCGCTCTCAATATTGGGTGTATTCCTCAATTTCACTGCTACAATATGACAGCTTTTGATAAACTGTACAAAAAATGATTCAACGTCGAAATAATGTCTCTTACGTGAAAATATATAAGCAGCTCGAATCTTCTTCAGTACCTGTTATTAGCGGTGTACCCCATGGTTTAAAATATGTTGTTTTTTTTCTATTTATTACTGTGATTTAATTATAAATTCATTTAACAGTACACAATATAGATTAATTGCTTATGTGTAATAAATAAATCACGGCTTAAAAAAAATTGTAGCGATAGATAATTATTTGTCGCTGCCAATTTTTTATCTTTAAAGCAATGACTCTGTGGTTAAATATTTTAATAATCAACTAAAAATAACTTTGTTTTTAACCGCTAGGGTTTTTTTTATTGTTTAATAACATTTTGCTTATAATAATATCATCAGGAAAATCCAAATCATTGTTGCAAAATATTATTACTTTATCAAATATTAAACATGTTTGGTACAGTGCTTTCCCAAGCACCGATCTGAACTAAACACGATGAAAAGTTGTGCAAGAGAAAACTCGACATATGCGGATCTCTGGACTCTTGCTCGTACGTCCTCGAGGTTGTGGTGGTGGCCAACAGCTGTTGTTGAGTCACCGCTGTACGACACAATTCGGATTATCGTACTCATGGTGCCAGAATGTTTGGTAGAGTTTGTTCGAAGAAACTGGCCCAGGCTTGTTACCGCGAATTTTGAAAGCCGTCTCGTTACAAGCAAAACTGAAGGAATTAACAGATTTAAATGTCTGCCCGATGCAGGTATTATCGGATTACAAAATCTGTCTGATTTAATCTGTTTGTTTGTAGTCCTCGCGGTGGATCTAGTATCTGCGATTATATTTCGTGAGTCGTATTAATAATTGATTTCGAAGTTTGAGTATTTTGCTTCATTAAAATGTACACGTATCATACGCGTAAATTCCGGCAGTGTTATTTCTGTGCGCAGGTGTTGCGCACACACGGTTTGCCTACATAGCGTGGACATAAAATATAGCACGCACACAAATTTTTACTTTGTATGCAGGTATATACAATGCAAATTTAATAAAGAGCCTTATGCTAGGCTAGTAGTAAGTGGTAAGACGATATTTTTCTAAATTTCTTTCAAAAAAATTTTTGCCCACAGACGGAATATTGGATGACGGTGTTTGTCAAAATCATATAATGTACACAGACTAACAGACACATAAATTATACACTCTCGTATGTACTCCTCTATTCAAGAGACTTGCTCTCATAGAGAAGAAATAATATTTTTTAAATGTATTATATCTTCTAATAAAAAAAATATATTATCGCACCGGGTCGTAATCATTAGCTTCATGAGAAAGAATTGCTTCTCAATTCGGTTGCCGAAATTGTTCAATTTAATATTATTACACTGTACTATCAGGGGCGTGCACTCTATACAATCAAAAAAGCCGTGCACAACTATAATCTTTGCGAAATAAATGTAATCAAATATTTATTTCATATATTATATATTAACTAAAACCTTATAACTAGCGGAAGTGTGATTATTATGTGGTTTTTCACAAAATCTGTCCCAGACGTATGCGAACTAAACGCAAGAAGTCTCGCACGTGTTCCAAAACACTGCAAGTGTGTGAACTTAATTACATTTGACGTCCGACATTAATTAAATCCCCTTCCCTTCTGTAAACTGAAATCATTTTTGTTAAATTTAAATGGTGAATTTACCTAAGCATTCGCCAAACTGGTAATTATTAAACTGGGACCCCGACGCTTCATGCATAAATTTACAATTCACCGATATATACGATATATACGATAATGATTAAGGGCGTACTTTCAAAAATAATTAATTTATTCGCGTTTTAAAATATGAGTTTTTATTATTCATTTATATCAGAAATTATACGATAGATTTTACTTTTTTAAAAACCATTCCTTAGATAGGATTTATACATTAATGTAAAACTAATAAACTGAATGTTATTTGCGATAATTAAGAAAATACAAGCATTATAAGAAAGATCGCGACCGTTAAAAAAAATCTCCGTGTGCCACAAAATTGCCTTAACATAGACAATTCTTGCATGTAAGAAATAAATTTTCTTATAATCTGCATTGAACCAAATTATCATAATGTTAAAAATTATAAAGTTATAAATCATTCAATTTGCAGTACATATGATCGATTTTCGACGTTTTTTAATACACTCTGTGTTAGTGAATACAATTAAATAAATAAAACCAGGCTGACATCTGCATTTCTATTTACATTTTTATTAATTAAAATTATAACGATTATCACGACACCGATTTCACCAGACAAACACCACGTGCGACATTTTCACGTGTCGTCTTGACGTGTGAAGATCCACGACGCGAGCATTCTTGCCAAGAAATCGAAACACTCCTACGATCTACCGAGCAGGAGCCAGTTTCTATCGATCGGTAATTTTCTAATTTTACACGCAACTGCTATCTCCAACGTGACCACAAGATGACTCCAAGGCTTGGCTTCATACCGAGAACACATATTAATACTAATAATATCATTTTGACTGCAGATCTCTAATTGAGAATAACAAAGCACAAACACACACGCAAACTATTAAAAAAACAAGAAAATAAAGTAGTGAAAAAAAAAGGAAACGGATAATTGCACATACAATAGACACTTTGTATCAATGCCGATCGTGTTGTACAAAAAAGTTATATAAAATATATATATTTGTCAACCATATTATTGAAAAAGACCATTCTATTAATAATAGCACAGGGGTCAATATCCTCCATAAAAACGCATTTGACCTTCGGTTGGACAATTTAGAAGCCATCGAAATAAAAGTGGCAGTAAATAGTGATACGCCAATTCTTAATAATCAAATTAATTTATCCGTTAGCCCCATATTATGTATGTTTCCTTTAAAACCAATTTAATATCCATCAACACTGTATTCTGTCTCTCTCTTTCACATATAATTTTATATTCAGTCTCTCTTTCACTTATATATATATATATATAAGTGCACTCTTTTTGTATTTATGATTAGTTTTAAATACATCCAAACGAAGCTATGATATGTGGACTTATTAAAAAAAATCAAAATAATCTTTAATTTTTTTTTTTTGTTATTGTTTTTTTATTAGGTATCTAGAAATATACATGTACCTATATTCATTATACAAACTCACAGACAAATGTATAGACGTGAACTAACGCAGATTAATTGTCCCAATATTTTCATGTGGGTGTCACCCACTTGTCACTTCGGTACCACTTACGCAATCAAATAGTTCCGCGACTTTTTTTTAAAATGTGACTCAAAGGCTAATTAATAGAATTAATTTCTTACGGTAACACGAGTTGACAGCATGGCTGCGTACGTGTATTTTATATCACGGTATGCTAAAGGTTAATATCTTTCCCTTCTGGACTCGTGCGCTATACTGCAGATACGTTTTTGACCAACGATGATAGTGATGCTGTATCAGGACTATGAATCACCGGCATGCAAATAAAGTACCGTTAATTGTACAATCGCTAACATAGCGCATGGGTGTATCAGTTATTGGATATTATTATGGTAATTTTTTTTTTCTCCACGTGTTTACAATATCTTATTCATTCAATGCCCCGTTTCTCAACCTTTTCAATTAAACACCGCTAACACTTTTTAATATTCAAGGGCGTAATATTTGTATCAGAAATATTACTGTTAATTTACATAATTGCCCACCAGCATTGCAATTGATTTGTTAGTTTACAATTTTGAAAAAGACACCATCGTTACAAAAGGGTCACATATTTCAAAAGAAATTGTCACTGCACACGAATGAAATGTATATAGCACATCATGTGGCCGACTTTCTATCTGACCAAAATAAAAAAGTAAAATAGATCAATATTTGAATATTTTCACACAATTACTGCATTTACAATTACAACTGTGTAGGTGAAATAATATAATGGTCAAAATAAAAATATATTAATTTTTCAGACGTATAGAAAAACATTTCACAGATAAAGAATAATGCTTTAAATAATTTCAAAAAAAAATATTAGATCAAATTTAGTCCATAGATGGCGATAGTGCAGTGGTATTATCATATACTATCAAAAATTTGATAGATATGGAGTTTGATTGGGCCAGACGAAGACAAGGTTGTAAGCCCTGTAATTATCCATACATCCATATTTTTCCATTAATAAAAAAAATAGGTTCGTCTCTATGAGATATCAAATAGATCGTTTATTTTCACCTCAGGCGGACGAGAGCAGTATCTAGGATAAGAGGCTACAAAAAAATCCGAATCTTTGAAATGAAAAGTCTAAATATTCATACATTTTAACAACCCCAATTCACGGGTTCAACCCCCGACAACCGACGCTATTGTGTTCGCTAACTTACTGCTTAGCGGTACCGTGCCGGAGTCACGCTTCACGTTTCTTATTGTCTCTGTGTTGTTAATGTTTTCAGTCAAGAGACGACTGTAGGACATATCTACAGCGTCCGGTGTAGATATGTCACCCCTCTGCCGCCCTTCCTGTTTATGCTAATCGGTCGTTTATAAATCCTGCTTGAAAGGACGCTACTGGCTTTGTAACTTTCCAATTTAAATCAGTCGGAGTAGGTCTGATTTAACGCACCGGGGCTTAAAGATCGATGATTCAAAAAAAAAGTTTTGTTTTCAGTACATTATCTGGGACCGACTCTCAAAGGTCGTTCTGCGAATGGATTATATAAAGTTATTTATATAATTCGATTGAAGTGACGACATTTCTGAACCTTCACCGGGTTAATCTACAAGCGACACTGTCGTGACGCGTTTGTATTCTAATTATATTATGTTCTTTCTTTTAGTCACGATTAAAATAATATATTAAATACTAATTTAATGTATTAATAATTTTAAATATACACATATAAAATCAATTTTGTCGAAAAATATTGTTTTTGCGCCAGCAAAATGATTTAATAAAAATGAATTGATAATTTTGGCGTCTGCAGTCGGTTTACTCAAAGGTATTTTAGATTCCGTAAAAACAATGTAGATGGCTTTCAAATAATGGAACTACAGATGTATTGATTTGAAAAAGTGTAACATAAAGGTTCGAAAATTTGTCATGAAAAATACTGGCGCTATAACACAATCGGTAGTGTACTTCCCCGGGTTGCAGATCCAGGTTCGTATCCCGGTAGCGCAAAAACAATATTTTTCGAATAAATTGATTTTATATGTATATCTTTCAAATTGATACGTTTAATTAGTATTTAAAACATCACAGACCGTCTGTTCTGAATAATTACAACTTCGCAATAAGAATGTGTTCTCCTTAATAAAAAAATATATGTTTTTAAAAAACGTACGAATAGCACTTTAAACTTGTACGAAATCTGTCGAAAGCAGTTTAACTGTCCACCCTTTCGTTATTAATAAATTTCCATATCGCATCGTGAGTATCAACATCTCTTCGGTATTCCCACAAGTCGAACCAATTCCAAATTACGCTCTTCTATAGTGAGAATGTACCGAGAATAGTAGGCGTATTGTGGGAACCGAATCACTACAATACATCGAGCCAGGATGTCACCACACCCATTCGGATCGGTGGAATCAATCTATTGTACATAACGCAAAGTCGAAACTCTTCACATTCCGCGCACGGATTTCATTCTCCGTTCCTGGCGAGGGCGCGGGTGACTCGGCTCGGCCAACCTCCCCGCCCTACCCCTTCCGAGATTTGCACCCCCTCGTCGGGAAGTGGTAAATGATGCGGTTGGAATTCAAACATACTGCGGAACATTTTTGACACCATTTTAATATATTGTTGGGGTTTGCGTACACGATTTGGAATTTTTCGAGAAAATGTTTGAATTTCTCGCGTTAAGGGACGGTACAGAATCAGTGCTGAGGGTTGTTCATTTTTTTACCACTGTTTATTGATTACTAGACATGTTTCGGGACCAGTGGTCCCTTTCGGGACCAGGATACAATGTATACTAAAATGAAAATTGCATGTATAGGCTTTCAAGAGGAGCGTATTACGAGAAAAAATTAATAATGTTTAATTTGCTATTAACAAACCAAATCCTTTTTACAAATAGTCACATTTTAAATTTGTTTTCACAGTAGTTCCTAATTAGTTACCCACCCTTCGCGCCTCCCCCCATCTTTCTTATCCTCTTTCGCGACTTTTATTTACAGTTTTGTTTATGTGTATACTTGCAATTGTAATTTAGGTATACATTATATACTGAAGAAGGGAACATTGGTCCCGAAACATGTTGAGTAATCAATCAACAATATATATCCGCCGGGTGCGTGCAGTGCGTACAAGCAAAAAAGCTGTGCATTACTAAAAATTCTGGGAAACAAATAATTGGATTAACATAAACCAAAACATTATTTTACAATTAGCGCCATTTGTGTACCAGTAGACTTTGCTTAGTTCTAAAAACTACCACAACTCACCGCTGTACCTATGGTGCTCTTTTGTATTCACCGCATCTAGCTATTCACATTACTCTGTTCTGTCTTTAAGCTAGTGAATTACTCAAGACATATAAATGGCTATTTACTGTATTGAAAATTCCTTTCGGTTGATCCGTTTTGTATGGAGTCATTCATTACATATGCCGTTTTTTTAACAGAATAACATTAAAAAGGGTTACAACTGCGTGCAAATCAATCAAGTGTCTACTTCCTCTTTTACTAATTCGCGAATTTTACTATCTTTTAACGTGTTGATTTCATGATTTGTCTTTAAATTTGGCTCATGGATTGATTTTTGATTTGGGAAAAACGAAAAGCAATTGGCAGAACTATAAACGAATCATGTTCAGTCGTAGAAAGTGTTCTTAAAAATTATGTATGATTGTATTATATCATTGATAAAAAAGCATAACCTAAATCTATGCTTACTGCACGCCGCCACTGATATCCAACAGTGGAGAGAAACTGCTTAAAATGATATATTTACCCAGGTCACCATTTTCTAATCGTAGTTCAATAGCTGGCCTCATCGATTATTCAGTTAAGAAGTCAACCTGACAAGAAGTAGAAGTAAGTGCCATATTGAGTGGCATCATATTTTATGTCGCTCGCAATTTTTTAAAACTTGATATTCAGCGGCCGTGTTGCGCAGTCTACGGGGATCTATAATCTTCTAGAAGGGACAGTTTAATGATGGCAATGAAGAAGAGGATTATTTAATATATATACTTTGACATTTAATTTCTATTTCAATTTTGAAATGTAAATTTTTAGTAAATCCCACGCGACTTAAATAAATATTAGCCAGCCTTATTTTGGAAATGTCCCAAAAGATCAACCCTTCCTTCTAGAAACTTAACCCCTTCGCGGCAATACTTATAATTTATATTTTCGTAGAAACCAATCACTTTGTGGTTTGACATATTATATTAAATAAAATAACAAGCACTTTGTATGAAACAACGAAATTTATTATACGTCAACTTAATACCATAACATAACAATTTAATATCCATCAAAACTATATTTTCCCCATCCCGTAATGTTCCGTCTATCTGTATATGTATCCTGTCTCTCTCTCTTTCATGTATAACTTTATATTCTGTTTCTCTTCATGTTCTATTTAACTATATATGTATTGTTTCCCTCTTTCACGTGTAGTTTTATATTCTATCTCCCTCTTTTGTATATATAAGTGCACTCTTTTTGTATTTATGATCAGTTCTAAATACGTCCTGATGAAGCTTGAGACAAGCGAAACTGGTTGACGTATAATAAATTTCGTGGTTTCATACAAAGTGACTGTTATTTTATTTAATACTTCTAATTTAACTAATTAAACAAATATGCTCGTCAATACGAAGATTAACAAGGCTTTCTCTCATTCTTCTCAGGCAATTCGCCCTTCAAGAGTGATTTATGCCATTAATCAAGTTAAACAACTTTATTTTATAGAAAAAAGTACAATCATATTGTAGAATAGGAAATATTATATTACAAGTCAATACCATTGTCGTTCAAAAAATTTGCGTTTATATAGATTAAACGTGGCGAGTAAAGGGTAAGAAGATGACGCAAGTTAACCGGGAGTTGAAAATTACCATTGACGAGACCGCTGTAAAAAAAACCTGTGATCCGCAATGGACAGGCAAAAAAGACACGGTCAAGGGTTTCCTTCTCGGCACCACACTCACACAACAAGGCTTTATATGAAAATGTGAGGAAAAATTCATAGTACCTGCCAACTATGCTGTGTAAATATTGTATCCAATTATTTTTTATTTGAACACATTCAAAGTGGGGGCACCTTCGTAGGTTGGATGCACTAAGCTCAATTGTTTTTTTTTCTATATGTAATGTTAATACAGCAATATTTCTTCGTATGCAGAATTAATTGACAAAGTGCCAGACGATTATAGAATAATTTTATGTGTTACATGCGTATATATGGCTTGTGCTCGCGGGCCACCATTAAAAACGTGACGTGCAAAGTGGTGAGAATTATACGTAGATTCAATGTATCCTGTAAAAACGTTAAAAAAAAACGATTTAATATATTTTTTCTTAAAAAATATGGCGATTTGGAGATTAAGAATGTACACTCGTGGTGGAAATATGAGAAAGAAAGGAATGCACATAAATTTCGTTTGCCGGGTGCTGGTTCATTTGTTGATTCCTCTCCACCACAAATACAAGCGTCGCGGAGTGTATACTAACATTCGCGAAAGGGATTATCGTGTATTAGCGGGATTAACGTCAGATTAATTAATAAGCGTTAGCGGAGTGGAGCGACAGTTGTTATCCGTACAAAAGTACCGAGCGCACTGAACTTGCTGCAGTTAGAAGACTTTTAATCACCGCGACATCTTCTTTCTTCCTTGTGCTTAAGGATAGGTTAGGATAGAAAGGGAAGGATATAAGCAGGTTAAAATTTGGTAAACCGCGAATTGAATGTGTGCATGAGGCAACATGTCAAACGCCAAAAAACTAACGACGAAATTGACTTTTTGGTCTCTTTATATTTTATCTTGGTTCATATACATATTTATCCGTAAAGTTGCCTATTATTCATCAAGCAAAGATGCTTGAATTCGGACTATCTGACGGCGGGTTGTGCATCTGTAAATATACGTGGTGTGAGTTAACGAATGGGCGCATAGGTCGCTCTTGACACAATTGTATCGAAACTACATGAATATTCGTGTTTGAACTTGATACTTGCGTAAATTTCCAACTGATGAGCCAGTTATTAATTAGCTATTGGGTAGATGATACGTGCGCACTCTTGACATAAAAATGTACGGGATCGAAATCTCGATCACATACTGTGAGAGACTTTCCAGCCAAAAAAACAATTATTTAATTAGATCATACTGACTATTAACCTGATTTGGCTTCCTGTGATTTCTGGCTGTTTATGAAAATGGAAAGTGCGCTGGATGATTTAAAAAATATATATAACTGATATCTAACAGAATGTGAGACAGGTATTCATTCCGTATAATGAGTTCCAGGTCTGCTTCCGGAAATGGGAATGTCGTCTAAGTCAGTGTATAGATGCACAGGGGGTGTACTTTGAAGGCTACAGAAGCCACTAGTGTATAGTTTTACACGTATATTATTTAAATGTGCATTCTTCTCTTCGGTGGCTTCATGGGATACACGATAGATCGCCGACCTCCATACCTTGACATCGCCTTTGTGATCCAGTCTGCAATCGTATCTCCAAATCGGGAACATCTTTGTGCGGAGGGCTGATAACCCAACCGCGTAAACAAGTTTAACATCAAGAAACAGTTTAAAGGTGCATTCCGTGAATTAAATTATCACACTCCGAATACGAATTAAATTGTTGTACGCATATCAGCATTCACCTTTACATGTTTCAAGTGGACGTGTACAGTGGAACCCCAGTTTACGAACAGGTAGGCAGTCTCAGAACTCACTACAGAAGAACTGAAACAGCTTCTTAATGAGCGGAAAAGAAGATAACATGAAATATTATTTTCAGAGACTGATGAACGAATGGAAGATGTTCCTAGGTCCTCAATCCACGAAGTGAAGTAAGGTGCAAAGTTTTGTGGAAAAATAATACACTGATAAAATTTTATCATATCGGATAGAATAAGTTTTTCGTGATACAGAAACCTGATAAACTTCAAGCACCCGATGTTTACATGGAAGGAGAGTACTCTTCCAAGCAATAACACTTTACTACATATTCTGTAAGATAAGTTAATATAATGTTTGTTTTTACGTTTAGTCTTTTCGTTTTATTACTTTTAATTCGTTTTAATTTTTATTGCTTTTATAGGATTTCAAGCAAGAAGTAGAAAATAAATATGATGAAGGACCATTTTCTTGGAGTCTTAAACAGTTTAATACATTTAATATTTAATTCTTATGGGAATAATTGTTTCGGTTTACGAACAACTCAGTTTTACTGACCGAATTAAGTTCGTAAACCGAGGCTCCACTATACATCAAAAACATTCGAATTTTCATTCCTTCGTTCCCATCTTCATCAATCTCGAAAGGTCCAGGGGCTGACGGGCGTTTTCCGTAGTAATCTCCCAGTTTCCGTATTATTCCTGGGGGGGGGTCCGCGCTGCGGAAATTCTCAGGGTACGTGGTCCGTGTCACAGTAGCGATGGGGTGAGTCCGATGGCTGCACAAAGGATTCGTCCAATCGCTGGCGACGCACACACAAGGAATTAAATCGCTTCCCACGAGTTTCTTTCTTCGTCAGGCGAACGTCTTCGATCTAATTACAAAATTTATTTATGTCCTTGTTAATCCGTTGGCTGTTTATCGGCTTCAAATGTAATATTTGTAGTATAAATATTTAATTGTATACACATTCGATGTACTAGTAAGTATATGATACCGTTATTATTATACTGGGTGGAACATAACTAGTGCGATACATATTTGAACAATATTTACAATACAGTAATACTCCGAAGTTACGCGGTAGGTAAGGACCGACGAAAATCACCTAAATCGAATTCGCGTAAATCGGGGTACAACTTTGCATATAAATACAATTCAATTTTGTTTAATTGGGACCAAGGATTAACAAAAACACTAGTTTAGAAGAAAAATATTTAATAAAATTGCAGTTCTTTATACATATTAATACGAAATATTAAAAAAATAAACGATTTAGGTAAAAAATCATTTCGATGTCGATGGCTTACAAATTCGTCTGACGACGGTCTGTTGACCTTCTTTTTTCGCGCAGAATTTATTCATAGCAAGATAATGATTTTTTTATCCCTTGCTTTGTAGCTATAACGCGTTCTTCGTTGGAGTCTATGTTTTCTGAAATTTTTAAACCATTTTCAATTGAGCTGAGACCTTCTGTCAAGCTTGCAATTGTCATGTGCTTTTCTAGTGGAATTGGGTCTGAAGTGTCTTGATTGTCGTTTTGCTTACGCATCTCTGTGAGCTCATGGATTGTTAGCTCCTGAAAGCTCGTTGACATCGTTGGCATTGACTTACATATCTAATTGGCTGTCAAGATTAACAACTTCTTCTACCGCATGAGCGATATCAGTTTCCAGCAATTGCAGTAAGAGAAACACTGAATATAGCGGGCGGCAGTCTAGCGGCAGTGTTGTCAACGGTCAACGTCTAGCGGCAGTGTTGTCAACGGTCAACGTCTAGCGGCAGTGTCGCCAAAAGAACAGCGTAACTCGGGGTATTACTGTATTTGAATACGTCCAAGAACACACAATTACTGGATTTTCCCCTACAAAGGCAATGTTATTAAACAATTAATAGATATCTCATACAAACGAAGCTATTTTTTATTAATGGAAAAATATGGAAGTTTGGGTAATTACAGGGCTTACGACCTGTCTTCGGCTGGCTTAAGTGATTACTTTACGCAATGTAACGTTCACCATTTCACCCGACTTCGACTTCCATATCGATAAAAAAATTTAAAGTTGTATATCGATGGCCTAAAGTGTAATGTTGTTAACTCCATATTTCTCAATTTTACAGAAAGGACAAAAAAGTGTGTAGTTTTTTTTAATTGATTGAAATTATGTTTTTTTTATATTTATTATATTATAGGAGAACAAGACTACACTTGTGTCATTTTTATCGACTTTTTTGAGAGTTAGCAAATTTGCATTTATGTGAAATGTAATTTTCGTATGAGTTGGCAAATTTACGTGTTGATTTTTAATATTGATTCATGATAATAAAAACAAATTAATAAAGAAAAAATTTAAAAATTCGCAAAAAAGAAAACGTACAGAAATTAATTATATTTAAGAAAACACAGAAATATAATTAATATGAAAAAAGGTCAACAGTTGATAAACACAAATATAGGAATGTTGTTTTGTATTTTAGGTACACACGTGACATGGCGCGGTCGGTTCAAAATTAGACGAACGAAATCTACCCGATTCTTGCTATCGGTTCCGGAGTTTTTTTTTTTTGTTCGTTTGACGAGATAACTGCACACTTTAGCGTGATATAATTGATAACGTGTCTTATTTATTTTTTTGTTGCTGAACATTTATAATGTTTGCGACACGGACGGCGGATGGGCTAAACGCGAGTCTCCAGTCACGCACAACAGATATCTGGCGAACTGCATTATTTATTTTTATTTTGTTTTACTAGCTCGATAAGTACGCGGTGAACCTAAACCGTTGTATTCCCGACGTTCTCGATTACTTGACAATTTTACAATCGTGCGACCTCGTCTTGTATCACAGATTTTTTTTTCTTATCACACACTAAATATTTCAATGGCTCTCTCGCTGTGTTGAAACGCCGTCGTTCCGAGGTTTTATATCGCAATATGTTCGTGCACAATAGCAACAATACGTGCATGACGGTGAATTGATAAGAACTGTGGACGCCACATCGGTTTCCATGTGTCATTGAATTTTTAATTCGAATAGTAATTATTTAAAAAAGCACAAAAAAAATATTTTTTTTACCACCGAATACTTTATATTGCCGGCAGAGAGAGCTTTGACCGTGATAACCTACATACAATTCGCCAAATATTTTCAAAATCATCAAATATCCATAATGTTGTTGTATTAAGGAGAACATATTCTTATTGTGAAGTTGTAATTGTTCAGAACATAGCTCTGTAAACTTATATGTTGCGCTTTTCAAATTGAAATTGTTACATCTATAGTTCCATTATTTGAAAGCCATCTTCTTTATATTTTTGAGTATGTCCATATCTTTGTAAGAACCGATTACAGGGCTTTGTAGGAACCCTGAGGAATTGCCATCGAGATATAGATGTCCCATAGGGACGAAGCTATTATTTTTACATGGGAAGTGCGTATGCTGTTGCGTTCACTGAGATTATGGGGTACCCATACTCCTAATTTACTGACTTTCCCCAATTTCTCGAGGTTGATTGCGACGTATTGAGCTTTTCTGCTAACACTCTCTTGTTGTTTGACGTGGATTTTGTTCCAATATTGTCTTCAAAATGTCGTCATCTAAGTTTGAAGACCGATCCGCCCTCGGTTCGTCTTTCAAGGTCACGTCTGCAGAATGAAATTTTACAAACCAATTTGTAACTGCCCGATCGGTTATCACTCCTTCACCGAACGCACGGCATATTTTTTGAATCGTGACTGCAGCGCTATTGCCTTGTTTAAATTCTCAAAGCAACACATGGCGAAAGTGTATTTTTTGAGTCTTTGTGACGTGCGCAACACTAGACTGATGTTTAACCCTTCCCAAACCATGCAGTAACACAGGTCTACCGTCATAAATAAATCTGTAATATTTCGGTAAATAAATGCAACATAAAATTCATATTTTAGATAATCCTAAAGAAAATATTAGCGCTTAGGAATGACTAGAGAAATACCAATTATGAAAAGGGAATCGTACAAAAACAATTATTTTTTCCATTCAATCCGTTGTAAAATTAATACGTTGGTAAAAATACAATTTGTGATGTGAAAGACAGAGATCACACACTATTTTCACTGTGAAAAGAACAACAAACATACAAATATAATTGTCTCTTTCTCACTAATTAAATGAAGAGAGATAAGAAGGAAGGACACATTGTATAGGACTTAATGAATGCTCTAAATTATTTTATTAATCATTTTTTCAAAATTGAATGCTCAATATTTAGAGTAAATTCATGTCATTAAAGCCATTTAAGTTAGTAAAAATATTTTTTCTAACTGTTATTTATGGTAACACCAGTTAACAGCGTGGCTGCTTTCGGGTATTTTATATCATGGTATGGTAAAGGTAAAAAACTAACAAACTTTTAACTGTGTAACTAAAACAAAAATCCCTTATCCGGGTAACTCATTGTGTGGCGTAAACAACAATAGTAGGCACTCTCTACTCAGGCGGAAGTTATTTATAACTCGACCTTATATATCTGTCAAATAAAATCATCTTTAATTATTACATAATTCAATATTAAAAATTCGTTTCGAAAAAACTGAGGATTTTTACTTTACTCAACTCATTTTGCTTAGCGCACACTAGTACTCCGTTCATTCGTGGCTTTGATGCTTCTTCTAGGATCGTCTTCCTTGGTTCATCTGGTCACGCCGAGATTTCCGGTGGCTTCCTCTATTTCTGGCGCCATCAACACTCGCATCATACATCATTCTTACTATTCATATTCTCCTCATTCGCGATTTAGTACCGTTTACCGCACCACAACTAAAAGCTTTAAATTTTAACCGGCCGTTCCTCGCAGAGCGGGGGCTATTTCCAGACAATCGCCAGTTGATTGGCATCGTAAAATGTACAGTGCAGGCTGTTTTGCAGCGTACGACTCTCGCTTTCAGCCACCTTCGGCTATCTTTATCTTCTTTTAAATAGGCAATCCGATCTATCTTCATCATAAATGCGTCACACAAACAAATTCCTCAAAACAATCCGCTCGCTTCGTAATATGTATGCTATTTTGTGCATTATACCCATAAGCATTAAAGTCGTTTTTTGTACGTTGGATGCTGTTAACAAATGCGTATACAATATTCGAAGACCTTGACAGGCAGAACTGAATGTGGAATACTTTCAAACTTTATGGATACGGAACGAATGATAGAATCCACTGTTGCTGGTATCTGTGTGTTTACGCGATTCATAAATGTTTGAAAGTTGAAAATGTATGTACATATATGTGTGTCTCTAAAGGATGAATTTAATTGCAGCAGTGCTGTTTTCGACTAGAAACAAAATGTCCAAAACTTTTTGATTCTAGAACACAAGGGAATGCGGAGCATCCGAAGCATGTATGAAGCGATCCCGCTCGGTATCCACATCCACCCGTGAAATATTGTATTGTAGATTAGGTCTGTTATATCCTGTACACAAGATCTTAACACAATCTGTCTGATTTTGGAATTTTGTTTTTAGTTTTGAAAATATTTCTATTTAAGCAAACGTTTTGATTAAATGATTAGAACACCGCTTAGTTTGAGTATTCCGGTAAAAAAAAATACCAAATTGATGACGTATAATTTCGTAATGTAATTTCCATTTGTTAGAGAAATGCTTATCCGCAGACTATAAATCTGAGCCATCTATTTTCCCAGTGACACAATATAGAAAATCGAGGTCCTGTGCCGCCCGCCTTCTTTGGGAGTGAGGTTCGGATGGTTGATAAAATAGTCAGTCTAGATCTAATAACTAAACGTAGTAAAGTCATTACTTATTACCGTTCTGAATAGCAATGAATAATGTACCAGAGCGATACAGATAGATCTGCCACACTAGCAATCAATCTTTTATAACCTTAATGGTGTCCGTACGATGTGATATTTTTTGTGACGTCATCTAACGTTGGATATTAATTTAATTGAAAATTGGATTGTAGTACCGAACGTAGGTTTTGTAGAATTTAAATACCTCGTTCATTTATGCACACATTAAAAAAAATTCGTATGTTAACTTGACTAGAATTCTCGTCATCACTATAGTTTCGAGAGGTGCAGTCTCTCTCGTCATCGGGTGTAGATGAAAACTAATCTAAATGATGACATGTATACTGTTTAAAAAAATAAATAATAATCAAATTTGGTCCATAGATAATGATGGTGTAGTGGTACTCGAAGCGAGTCCACACACTAACATATATACAACTTTCAAAAATTTGATAAATGTTAATTTGATTAAGGGGTGAGAATTGATGAACGTTATATATATATATATATATATATATATATATATATATATATATAAAGTGATCACTTAAGCCAGCCGAAGACAGGTCGTAAGGCCTGTAATTACCCCATACTTCCATACATTTTCCATTTAATATAATAAAAAATAGCTTTGTCTATATAATATATTTGTTTAATCTAAATATACAGTTTGGTGCCGACGTATTCTTGTAGAGGGGCGCGGTGTGGAAGGGGGAGGGGTTTTTTTTTCCGTCGTTATTGGGAATATGGAGAGTGAGGGTGCAGTATTATTAAGAAACAAGGTGTTATTATTATTTTAAAGAGAACGCATTATTTTTTTTTTTTTTTTTTAAAAAAAATAGAGATGTGTACACGGAATACATGTCACATCAATATTCTTACTATTTTCAAACTAAGCTAAATGCTTGTGCTATGAAAATAGGACTAACTTGCTGGTGTCCTGGAACGAGGATTTGTGAAGTTGTAATTTTTTTCAGAACATAGTTCTGTGATATTTAATACGAATTAAATCAAATCCCCGGAGGCAGCTAAAATATTTTTTTCTGTAAATTGAGTATATCTTCATGTACATCTTTTTAATTGATGCATTTAATTTGTATTAAATGTCACAGATGTGTTATGAAAAAAAAATTACAACTACACAATCAATAACGTGTTCTCTTTAAAATATATATAAGTCGTATTAAAGTATTTCCGAAAATTTAAAAATCTCTGGCGTCTCCTAGCGATTGTTTCTCAAAGTAGATATTCGCATTAAAAAAAGGTGATAGCTTTCAAATAAATGGAACGTTAGATGTATCAATTCGAAATAATTGCAACGTACAAGTCCAAAAATTTGTTGACTATTTACATAGCTGACGTAGTGTAATTGGATAACGCACTTCCTCGGATAGGAAGAGATCCTGGTTCAAATCCCGATGTTTTTTCGGCCATATCTGTATGTATATCTTTCTAATTGATAACCGCAACCCAAAATCACTATATTTATCAAGGCATCAAATTTTTTAACAACCTTCCCATCACAATTAGAACAACTACAGAACTAACTATCTGAAGTAAAAAATATATATATACGGACTAACTGAAACATACATTATCTTGTACATATTCCCCTATACACGAGTTCTATGAAATATATATATATATATACCGATAATTCTAAAATGTGTTATTTATTATTTTTTCCCGAATTTTCGTATTTTGATGGTTTTTAATTTATTCATTATTCATCCTTTTTAAGATACCTATTGGAAAAGTTATATTTTTCGGCTATCGAGATAATGATTATTTTCAATTATATGATTATAAAATACCGAGAAGTTATTATTTTTTAGGCAACGGCGTTTTTAATTCTCATTAATGTGTCTCAGAGAAAATCGAGGAAATTAATTGTAGATATTAACAATCACATAATTATAATGTATTTTATTATAGATTATTACGTCGTGTTTTTAGTCATACTCGTTTCGGGTTTCACTTCAGATGTCATCATCAGAGCAGTTATAAAACTTCGGCTTCGACCGAATATCGCAGACGATACTTTATTATGTATTACTCTATCGGTATAAATTTTTATTTCACTTTTTCACTATTCATATTATAATTTATCATCTCTCCGAAGCATCTCAGCGAGCAGTTTAACGTTAAAAACGATTGTGAACACCCTGTTTGAGTAAAATAATTTACTTTTTATTATGGTTATTTCCCAGAAAGTGCTATATTTCGTTGGGTAACCGGCACCACCTGCGTTAGTCAGCTGCGGCCGGTCGGATTGGATATGACATTAAACTGCCTCTGTTTTATAACATAAAGCTAGCTAACAAGTGCCTATTAAAACAGCAACTGGCCATTATCAAGGTCAATTTATCAAAATTAAACGGTGACATTGTCCGCTCCGTTTCGTCAATTGAACATTATAAATGGTCCTTTATAATTTTGACCTGGCGTCTAAGCCAAAATTTCTCTATTTTTTTTTCAATATCGACACGGTTACCGTGCCCATCAAGGCGATGACTAAATTAAAGAAATATCAAATCAATTCTAAATTAAAAATTCCACCGCATATTAAAATTAAAACTAATCCTCATCATATTCAGTTTTAAAGTAAAAGGTGTTTTTTTTTTTTTTTTTTTGAAGGTGTAGAAATTTAAAATGAAATAAAATACATGAAAATCGTGGTAATGGCCACGGTATTGGCTTTATTGGAAAAATGATTTTATACCATTAGTGTTTAAATATGATTTCGCGCATATGGGCGCCGCGGCTGGCTCGAATAAAGCGCAATCTGGAAGTACAATTTTCGATCATTTTTTGGAGCAGCTCGGCAATAACGCGACTAATGTTGGCTTCCAAGTCGTCTATCGTCTCTGGTTTATCGGCGTAGATTAGCGACTTCACATATCCCCACAGAAAATAATCCAAAGGTGTTAAATCACACGATCTTGGAGGCCAATTCGCAGGTCCATTACGCGAAATTATGCGCTCATCGAATGTTTCCTTCAATAAATAGATTGTGGCGCGCGCTGTGTGGCATGTTGCGCCGTCTTGTTTGAAACCGCAGCTCTTCCGTATTAATGCCATTCAATTGGGGAACGAAAAAGTCAGTAATCATGGATCTATTGCTGTGTACGATGCCGAATCTGCTAATTCGGGTCCTCCTCAATACTACGCTCCACTGCAGCAACAGTTTCTTCGGTGCGCACTGTGCGAAGTCTCTGCGGATACGTATTATCAATTAGAGTATGCGCAGTGCGAAAATGATCCATGGTTATTCGAATTACTTGCTCGGATGGACGATTATGTCGACCGTGAAATTGTCATTTTGCACAATTTACAAGCGTTGCTTTGGCGTAAATCTATTCATTGTGAAATGGCAAACCTAACTAAGCACAAATCATCTGACAGCTGTCAAATTGGCTATCGCTGGAAAAAGTGTTGGCAATTCGAAAAACAAACATCTTTACATAATAGATTACTTAGCTGAGGAGGAAGAGTCAAGTCAAGGAAAAAGGCAAAAAAAAGTGTGGAAACCATCGTTAGGGAGGATCCTACCATCCCTAATCCATATCCATTCTTATCGCCATCATCAGCGATATCAGCCCTTGACGAGACGTCAGCCAGTGATTACAGGGTAGTATATATCGTAATGTGTAATCGTGACTGGAGTATTAATTAATTTAGTAAACATTAAAGATCTGTCGTGATTAATCTAAGTGATTAGTCGACTAGAGCGGGACAGGTGTATAATAAGGTTTATATTGGAAGGACAAAATGCACAGGCTTCGACTTGCGTCTACATGCACCTTCCCCGATCGGAAAGAGATCCAGGTTCGTATTTCGGTAGCAACAAAATTTTTTTTACTTTTAAAATTAGCAATATTAACTACGAGTCCCATTCTAAAAATTATTCGAGTAAATTTGTATTAAGTAACAATTTGATGTAGGTAATAAATTTTTTTTTTAAATAATTTTTTTTTTTTTTAAATAGATTCTAGTAAAGAAACAATAATATATGTTTTTAGTTAGTTATGAGATCCTGAAGAAGAAAATTATATTTTTCGAAACCGGTAGATGTATTTAAACTCAATTAAGTGGTTAATAAAACAAAAATAATAAATAAATTTAAAAAAACAATTTTTTTTGATAAAATTGATTTTATATATATATCTTTCTACAAGTAATACATTTAATTAGTATTTAAAATAACATTATTTATTGAATAATAATTCCCCCTGTGACCCTGCCAGAGCTAAGGAACAAACAACATATCGCACCACGATTGCATTGTAAACTTTTGGACAGTCCGTTCCTTTCGTTGCTTATCGGTTAGTCCTCCGAGTTACGCGTCACGCAATCGACGCACGCTGACCGTTTCTGGATCCACGCCAAAACAGACAAGTCTATTCACGTATTTTGCCCTAGAGATCTTTCCTCTTCGTATCAGTGCGGGTAATTTTTTTTTTAATGTAAGCCAATATTTTTTGTGATCATTCTGCTCCACTTATTTCATTCCTGGACTATATACAGGTCAAATCTCATCATACTCGATTTAACAAAGAACTTGCTTAATGTTGCCTGGTTTTTAAAACCTTCACGAAGCAGTCAATCACATAACAATTGAATCCATTTATGTTACGGTTGACTGTGGCAACATTTGGGTGCCACTTTTCTACCATATTCTGCGTTTTGGCCCAGTTGAACAGCATTGCCGGGCGGTAGAAGTGACAAATATAGAAAATATTAACGAATGTCGAAACAACAAGTATCAGATATCTCATAGAAACAAAGCTATTTTTTTATTATATTTAATGGAAAATATATTGAAGTATGTGGTAATCGCAGGGCCTGTCTTAAGTGATCAATTTATATTTATATATATATATATAACGTTCACCAATTCTCACTCCTCAATCTCCACATTTATCTTCTTTTTTTTTTTAATGTTGTATATATGTTAGTATATGGACTCTGATATTTGTTTAATAACAGTGCCTATGTAGGTAAAAATCCAGTAATTGTGTGTTCTTGGACATATTCAAATATTGCAAATTTGTTAACATTTGTTTGTCATTAAAATGTGACGATTATCGAACCAGACGAATATAGGGTCTGACGAATATAAAGGTTCCATTGTACTAGGTATTTACTTTATTAAAAAAGATATACGTACATGTACTTAATACGTTTACATCGATACAAATCTATTTTCTTACAAAATTCGAATTAAGCTAAGTGAAAATTATAAAAAATACGCTAATCTTGGGAATTGGTTCTCAGTCGGAATGCGCACGTGACAGTCGAGAGAGAGAGAGAGAGAGAGGGATGGAATGTTAACGGTTATTCCTTTCGCACTCAGAAAATATGTATTCTAATTTGAAACGTTTTTCAATCAATTATTATTTAGTGTTTCGGCCTGAAATATTTTTCATTTCATTTTGACGATTGTATGGTGTACGTCGTGGGTCCTGTATTTCCAAGCCACGCTTAGGGAAACATGATAGGAAACTGATACATTACGTTGGAGTGTCAATTTCCATTGTAATATATGAATTAGGCGTAAACCAACAAGTTCATTTCTAGTGTCAGAAATTTGAAAATTGAAACGTCGTACTTATAGGTTAGGTCTAAATTATTTCACGTCCGGGTTTTAAACACTATGTACTTTAAAAAATGATAGATATTTGTTTTTTAACTTGTCACTTCTCACATTATATTATTTTTATTAAACAATAATAAAATTTTGACAAATGTAGGTGTTGAGGTGTGTGTGTTGAAGTTATTCAAATTATGATTGACTCGAGATTGTGTCGGAAGGTTATGATGCTCCTAACTTCTTCTTGTCTCACGCGTGTTGGCTGTGTGTCTCAATATAGGGTGTCTGTTGCGAAGAGCACTTGCAAGGTTTCATTTATTGAAGTGATGAATTGGTACAATTTTAAATGCGCGGTTGAACTCTGGAGTGTTCGGACGGCCCGCGGAGACGTGGAAGTTCGTTGTTTAAGCAGTAACCGTCTCCGGTACTAATGGTTATTCGCTGATGCTTATTGTTCACTCTGGTTCGGGCCCTAATGGTTGATTGGTGAGCTCTTACCCAGCCATATTTACAGGCGCGAGTAGTATCACACAGTTATTAATAGTATATATTGAGACGCTTGCAAAATATGTGACACGGTCAATTATTTTGCTATTGTATTTTCATTATTTTTTTTTAATAAATCGATGTTGATGTCCCGTCATTATTGAAGGGTTATTTCTAGTAGCTGGTTTCAAGAGGGTTCAGTGAAAGGCAGTGGAAAATGGCGGAAAAATTTATTTAAATGATGAAAAATTTATATACAGCGGGCAGTAGACCAATGTAGAACGAACCGGCGATAGGCGCACTCGACGCCGGCGCCGACGCCGGAGATTTGCGGGCGGCAAAAAGTAGCGGGGGCGATAAAGGCAGCGGCTGGTGGCCCTCAAAATGGCCTCTTCAGTGGCGCAGTGCGTTCGGTGGGAAAAGCAGTCTAGGTGGGATGCGGCGGTCAACTCCTCGATCGGTAATGGCAGCAACGGGGCAGCGGTTCGGCTGGATAGAAGGCAGCGCCGGCGGTCTTATTTATACATGTCGCGCGCGGTGTAGTGGAGGGAAGGCGCGCACCCCCCTCCGCTTGTAATTCGCCCCCTCGTATCGGTCGTTGCTAATGGCCAGCGGAATTTACCAGAACGAGCTCGAGGCAATTTCATGGAATTGTGCATGGACCCGGTAACTAATCGCTGGATCATTTCCTGGAATTCTGGCAGTGGTCGTTTCTGAAATGAACTTAAAGCGGTGTTTCTTAGCATGATATTCCACACGTATTAACCTAATTAAGGAATAATAGTAGTTTGCACCTATTCATCCAACTAATAATAATTTATTAATTTTATGTATAATTTATTCTGGCATAATACATTATTAATTTGATTAACAATCTGTTTTGGCGTCACATGTCATCTCCTGTGCGAATTATAATAAAAATAAGAAACATAATCGGTAACTGGCGATAAGTAAGGTAATTTCTAAAGGACTGTGGTGCATTATATTAGTCAATTAAGCAAGGTTGCCCCCTGACCTCTGTATTAATGCAAGAAACGAATCACGCCTGGCGGCATCGCTATCTTACTGTCGCCCACACATGTTAAGTTATGCAGTCTGCATATTACATAACGCGTTGTATTAGATCTGTAATATTTAACAAATATATTTTTATAAAAAATCTAAAGTGTTCATGCTGTATGTGCAAAATCATTTTCAAAAAGTAGTCGAAAATGCGCTGTTATAATTTCAATACTTACGTTTTATATTTATGATATTTGTATTCCTTATTTTCCAAAAAAGAGAAAAATATACGTCATTCATGAACGAACTAACGAGCACCAATTTACGACGATTTATCGGTGGTGTCAGACATATGTATATATATATATATATATATATATATATTTTTTTTTTTTATGCACACTAATCGAACTGTCAAATTAATATGGAAAGATTCAATAGGTATAGTAAAAATATGTAACTAACTAAAATAAAGTAGAAGTAGGGTATACAAAAATATTATATATTTTGGCATTATAATTAAGTTCTGTATAATATTCATTTTCGTATAATCATTTCGGGTAACGTTAGACTACTAATGAGATATTTCTAATTTATAATCTTTGTTTTATTAACCACTGAATTGAGTTTAAATACATCTACCGGTTTCGAAAAATACCATTTTCTTCTTCAGGATGTCGTAACTAACTAAAAACATATATTATTGTATCTTCACCAGAATCTATTTTTAAAAAATACAACGATTATTTAAAAAATAAATTTAGTACCTAACTCAAATTGTTGCTTAATACAAATTTAGTCGAATAATTTTTAGGAAAAATCTTTAGAATGGGACTCGTAGTTAAATTTAGTTGGTTGTTTATAATTTTTTGATTAGTTTTACATGCTTTATTTATCTCCAACGATTTCAAATGATTTAATTTGTGACCAACACCGTTTATATGCAAAATTGACAATCCCTTTTTTTTATCAAAACTGTGACCATTTACTATCAAATGATTAGAAAATTCTGAAAACCCACTATACTAATGAGATATTTTGTTTTCGGAAACAGTCAGCTATAACTATGTAGTTAGATTACTAGGTGTTCTGACAATTTTATAGAATTAGTTTTGGTCACAAAATGTACGAATATATAGGAAACATAACTAAAATACTACTTTTGTGGGTGGGTTTATTAGATTATTTTTGGTAACCAAATTCCTTGATTTTTAATTATGCATATAAATCTGAGTAATACTGAACCTAGTTTAAATTATTTTCACAGCGTCTACGATAAGTTGTTTTACTAAAATTGTGTTAATGAGTGGTAGAACGAGATATCAAGCATGTTATCGTAGTTGAAGAAGAAAATCGGTATATCAGTTATGTCAACAACGGTATGGAATTTTCACATACAACATGAACATTTTCGAATTTGAATTTAAGCGGCATCCACTTGAAAAATATTGTGAACCAAGTCGGCTGAAATTGTCCTGTCGAATGAAATTGTTAAAAATAATATAAAATTATATGTTTTTAGGTAAATTAATTTTTTTTTTAAATAAATTTATAGGAGATTAAAAAAAAGAAGTTAATTTATGCGTTTATTTAATACATGATCTTTTGATTTGTTGCTCACTAGATCAAAGTTCACCTCACTAGATAAAAGTCCGTCTCGAAGTGTGCTCATAGCAACTAGTGATGAGAAAAATACTACTCTTGGCTCACTGGTGTGATTGTGATTGGTGTTCGATAATATCAGTGATTGAAAACTGTGACTGTGATTGCAGTTTCATTACTAATACGCGTGCGCCGCACTATATCATAATACACGAAATAAATTTTAAAAAACATAATTTAGGATACATTATTGAGATATATATATATATATAATTTAATATCATCACAAAGAGAATGAAACGCTTAAAAAAATTGTGTTTATTTTTCGGATCAAATGCGTAAAACGTTTTGGCAGAATCTACTAGATGGCGCTTATCACGAATTATAACGTCATGTTTTCGTTTCATATGCACATGCGCCGAATCGCGGTTCACAATCAAATATAAATAAAATTTAAAAAATGAATCGCAATATTCCCGGATATTGAATCACTGATGGTGAGTGTGATTTAAAGATATCAGTGATCACACGAATCGCGCGTGATTTTAAGCTCATCACTAATAGCAACAGTATTATGCAAGGATATATGGATTATAATTGTTTAAAAAAATTAGTAGTTACAGCTCTAAGTATTCTAAATATTTTTTTTTTCAGTGAAAGTGGTTTTTAAGCGACGGAATTAATTCATATTTCAGCGAATGGAAGGCCGGCCTTCGCTCTTCCCGGAACGAGCTCTGGTTTATAATATTTTATGGCAGAGTTAAAAACTTGTAAATTTTCTCCGAATTTGAATCTGGCACGAGATGAAGTTTTTTAGAAATGAAAAATAATTATTTTCCCCCGTACTTCCGACCTCGTCGTTGGAATCGCTGGTCCCTAATTGATGTTTCCGAAGAATTTAATAAATTTCATCGTATTTTCCGACCATTTTCGTGAGTGAAGGATTCGTTAATAATTTAGAATTTGTGTTTCACCTCCCACGAGCAGTGTAATATTATAGATGTATTAATTAATATTTATATAAAATTCAATTGGAAGAATATGTAATTATTTAATTTATTATATTTTTTTAACAGAAAATGTCCTATGTATGTCTTTCACACCCGTTACATGAACATTAGTTATAAACATGCACTCAGGGGCGTACACTTTATACAATAAAAAAAACTGCATAACTATAATCTTTGCGAAATAAATGTAAATGAAATATTCATTTGATATATTGTGTATCAAGTATTTAGTCTACCCGAAAATAATTCAGTTCTCGTGTTAACGTGTTAGCTAAAACCGTATAACTAGCGGAAGAAGTTTTTTATTGACAAATAAAGCTGTGCATGTGTTTTTTCGCAAAATCTGTCCCAGTCGTACGCAACTCTCGCACCGCGCGATGTTCTGAATACACGTCTTCGCTCGAGCAGACGTGTTGTAAAATGCCGCAGGTATGTATTTGAAGTATGTATGCGTTCCAATACATTTTAAACATAGTATTATTTTATATAATAAAATATTTTAGCTTCTTTTCCAACAATAATATTAATATTTTTCAAGAGTGGATAATAAACCCACGCAGGTATACTTTACAAAAAAGAAGGTGTTCCTGAATGAGTTAATGATGAATACAACCTCTAATGCCAAACGATATTAGCAGCATAACCTAAGTCCATGTCTAATACACGCCGCTGCATACACTAGTGGTGGATTTTGTACTTAATTATTTAATCGCTGACCTGAATAAAACCAGCGAGCTTTAATTTTGAATATAGGTAGTTACAAAGATTCCGATAATTCTTTATATTGTATTATTTATTTATTTAAGTATATTGCTTACTTTAACGATTATGGTAGGTGTACGCGCAATCTTCGACCGACCCAAGATGATAGTGCGCGGGATAGGGCAACGGGGGAAGGGACAGATTAAAGGAATTAGGGACAGAAACAAGGTGGGTTTAAGGACCAACCATATACCAGAAAGAAACATGACCTACCTGAGATGCTTCTTTAGGTATCTGAATTTCTTATTACACTGGCCATAGGTCTTCTGGCTTCAGAAACACGTACTTCGTTGATCTCGAACTCACACTTTCGTTGATAGCGCGAAGCGGAATGACACGCACCATGCGCAATAGCAAAGATGAACAGTTCAACTATCAACCTCACACGGCAAAACGATAATCCGACTTATCATTCCCGCACGGCAGGAAGATAACTTGTTAACTTGACTGTCTAGACATCTTTGTAACAAAAATGATAGTTGTATCTGTAGATAAAGGTGCAATACGAACGCCTGTGATGTCAGCGTGACCGGTGTGGTCCAATCAATTAAAATTGGAAAATCACTCTGGCTGAGTGAGGGGCATTAGCATCGCATGAAAGATCAGGAACCTGTAGATAAGGTTTTGTTCAGTGATCCGTAAGGGCACAGGGGAGTGGGTGGGTAGCAGACTGTTGTGCTCCGGGGATGGTAAACTGAAAGAGGGATGCCACGGACAGAAGGAAATTGCGACACAGGATGACTGGAGAGAACGAACGTGAAATCAAATGTGTGAATTATATTTACAAATTGGTGACATTTTGTAACTTGGAATAAATGTGCGTATTCAAAAACTTTACGTACTTTAATAACGTAGACCGGGGCGACATCTACACCCGACGACTATATTATAGCAGCCATTGTGCGATACACAAATCTTATAAATTGGTTATATAACTTTTTCATCCTTTGATTTTAGGTACTTATGTGTTTTAGTCCGCAATAGTTTGAATTTCAGTATATTTCTATGTAAAAAATTCCTTAAAAACTAGTCATTCAACATTTATACTCTTATTTGACTTAAAAGTAAAAATTATATATTTTTAAAACTGATTAGATGAAGCGATTAGAAAGATATGTAGAAAAAAATCTAGCCACATTAACCGTCTGGGTTGTCAACAAATTTTAGACTTATGTACTTTTAATCTTTTTAATTAGAACATTTATTATTTCTATTTAAAACCTTTCAACTTTATATTTGGAAATGAATCTCGAAAACCTTTGAGCGAATACCACATTTCATTGTGAAGGAGCAATTTTAGAACTCAGTTCATTAAAAATAAATTATTGTAGATTAATCAATTAGAACGATGTAATTCGACACAGCAACCCCTGTATTGAATTGTATTTATAAATATCCTAGCTTAAGAGAAAAATGTAGCAGTCTGAAGATGGCCGTGACAGACTGTTCATAAAATAATATATAGTGGAGAAAAGTGTTTTAATTGAATTATTGTATTGTGATTAAGTTGGAATGTTGAACAGCGATGCTTCTGACTGATCTCTATTGAGTATTGAGTCCATATTTGCGTCATTTTTTTTTTTTGTAAGTGAACGATTTCCAGTCAGTGTTAAGTGTGTTGTACAGTTTCGGAGCTAAAAACATACAGAAACGTTGAAAGGATGTCGTTGTTGCTTTCGGAACTGGCGAGTAGGTGTTTATTCGTTTTCTTGTGTTGTCACCGTGATTTATTGCTAACGGGTGTGTGTTATTCGTGAATGGAAATATTCTATTGAAATATAAATTTGTCTTACGTTTAGAACATAGAAGATCTGATGGACATCTAAAAGGACGTCCCAAATAATTATTTTTTATTTAATTTAAAATATTTAAAAAAAAAAAAAAACTCGTTGTTTTTAGACAATCCATTATGCTTTACTTAAATAATACTGGCGTGTGGTTTTTCAATGTTTACTATCGATTGGTAATGTTCACACATTTCCAATCGCTTAATACTGGATGGACGCCTCACACGATATCTGGCAAATGTTGAAAACAAACCGCCAGTTAATTGATCGTTATTTTTATTATTACATGGTCGGAGTGTCGACGAAATACATTTTCCACCTTTTTTATTTAGTTAATTGAAAAGTTATTTCGGGACCGCATTGGAATTGCTTTTGGAGTGGGCACTCGGCAAACATCGATTGGGAAAATTGACTAGTCAATTGAATTAATAATAGTAAACGCCAACTATTAATGTACTCAATGGAAAAAAAAAATGTTACACTTCTGAGACGATTGTATTATAGGATATATTTTTATGGTTCGAAAAATTTTTCACATATTCAACCGAGTAAATAGTATACAAATAAAAATCAACAATACGATACAGCCACTACACTACCGAATACTAATGATGCGTGAAAATAGATGTTTCAATATTACCTTGTTATAATTTTTTTTTTTAAAATACAAATCAAATAACTGTTCAAAGATTTTTGGTGAAACTTTGCGGAATTCCATGATTATTTTGTAATTTTTTTTATTGTATTACACGTTACAACGTTTTACAATATTACTGTGTGAAAGTGTTTTTAATTTTAGTTGAATTGTATTATTGATAATGGGAAGATGTTACCGAAAACGTTCTAACGTTTAACACAATAAAATATATAGTGGAATAAAACAGTGTTTTAACTCAATTTACGAAACAAATTAAATGTATTAATTAGAAATATATATATATATTTATTATGTACTATGTATTTAATTATGTACTATTTACTATTTTTTAATTTATTATGTACTATGTATTTAATTTCCGAAGAAACTTCACTGGTGTTATTTTTATATATTATGTAATTATCAGTTATTATTGTTACACTGTTTGTTTCTCCAAAAAAAAAAAAAAAAAATATTTGAAAGCCATCTTCTTTATTTCTGCGGAATTTCAAATACCTTTTTGAGTATTTTGGTGTTAGGAATGTATAAAAAATAAATCAGCTACATATAACGCGGAAAAATCAACATTACCTATACTTATGTGACAATTTGACACCTGTCCATTAAGGGATTGGTTAAATAGCGACGCTTCTTAAGTATTTTTGATTTCAAATACGTTTTAGACGCGCCTGATATCGATCCCGGTAACCGGTAGAACTTAAAATAAAACACAAGGTAAAACTGAAAGCATGTTAAAAAATTTGAAATTTTCTAATTTTTTTGAACAATTTTTCGTGAAAAATTTTACTGCGTTAAAGTGTAGATAACTTTCGACTCGCCCTCGTACATTACTTACATTGTACACGTTATACTATTTAATTTTTGTCATACCAGAAAACTTTGCTCTTTGTAGTTTCTGATATAATTTTGTTAGAGTATATATATATTTTTATACTTGTATTTTTTTTTTTTAACGCAAGTGTCGTTTTTCCCTCAGGTGAAACTTTACTGTTATTGCTACGAACTTTTACGAGTCGAGAGTGTGACTAATTTTGACACATAAACGGTAATGGCACGAGTCCTAAACATTCAACCGCATAACCTAGACATTATCTCTCGGGTAAGCACGTGAAAAGTAAAAAATAAAAGCGTCACATGTCTCGTACCATCCCTGTATGGGGTGTGTTTTATGATTCGAAAATATATTCATAAATTCAGATAAATAAATTAAAATTAGCAAAATTAACTTTGTGGTAAAAATTCTTTTTTTTTTTTTTTTTGTTAACTTTGTTTTATTAACCACTTATTGGAAAAATGTATTTTTTCCTAAAAAATATTCTAATAATTTTGTATCAAGTAAGAATTTGAGTTAAGTACTAAATTTTTTTTTTTTTTAAATAATTATCGTTTTTATAAATAGATTCTGTTAAAGAAATAATATTTCAAAAACATGTGTTTTTGATTAGTTATCGACATCCTTGAAGAAAAAAATGATATTTTTCGAAACCGGTAGATGTATTTAAACTCAATTAAGTGATTAATAAAATAAAGTTAACAAATAAATAGAATAAATTAAATTCTACCTGGCGAAGAACAGTATCCCGGTCTCCCTTCGTGATAGGCACTGCAATGCCGACAGATTATAAATATACATTTAGAAGTATCTTTAGTTCTTAATTAATACTAGCTTCGTGCAAAGTACAGCAGGGGTAACTAATTTCTTTAAATAAATTAAATTTTGTTTTTAAATTGATAAATAATAAATATCTTGCAGATAAGCAATCGCCCTGAGGGCGGCAATTGTGGCCGCTTGATGACCGTTGTGCGATATGGGTCTCGCCGATTGCTTACTGCTAGTCCCTGCTGGCGGTTATTTTGGCCGCTTTGCGGCTAATAATGGCCGAGTTGCGGCCATTGGTGACCGCTGCGCGGTTAAGGTCTCAATAGAATCTATATTCGAATGATAAAGCTTTCTCCAAAGTAAACCACACGTAAATATTATATCAAAACGAACAAAAATGACATAAGAATCGTAGATAGACAATTTCTATGGTAAGTAAGATTTCTCTCTTACCATAGACAGAAGAAAAGATGACAGATGTCAATATACGATTTCACTAAAATATTAACCTGGAAATATTTTTAAAAAAAAGTTCGTTTTTCACTATACAGCCATAATAGAAATAGACGGGAAAACGTAATATTATTATGGATAATAATAATACAAATCAACGCCTTAAATTCTAACACAAAAATATTAGCACTGTATACTTACACAGCAATTTGACGCGTGAACTGAATAACAAGATGGTACAACGCTCACATAGCACGTGAGAGGTAGCGGGATCGACACACGGCGCCTCAATTTTTTTTTTTATTTCAAAGTTTTGGTGAACCTGGGTATCGATTACGGTACTTGCAAAGATGAAAATAAAACACCCTATATTAACGCGAATTAGTGAGAGTGTATTTTCTAACGCAGTTTCCATTATAAATTTTACTGAATAAAAAATTCTTTATAAAAGTATCGCCAAAATAATAAATACAATTCTGGCCGATCTTAATATAAGTAATTAAGAAAGAAAAAAACCATTATTTATTGATACATCAACATGTTTCGATACATATGGTATCTTCTTCAGGAAACAATGTATACTAAAATTAAAAATGCAAGTATGTAAGTAAAAACAAAACTGTAAAAGAATAAATGGTGGCTAACTAATTATGAACTACTGTGAAAACAGTTTTAAAAAGTGTGTATTTTCAAGGATTTAGTTATTTATAATAATATGTGGCACAAAGTAATTTTGCAAATATTAAAGAAGTAATAATTATATAATATTTATATAATTCTTTTCGAAATGGTACCATTATTTTTCGGTAAAAGTAAACTGTACTGAGAAAGGAAGAACGTTAGATAAAGTTGGAATATTTTTATCCGATCTTCGGGGTAGATTTCTGCGATGTAGTTTATCGAGACTTTCTTATATATAATCTCATCGCGGAACCGCCGTGCGACATTTCGAAGGCCTCCGGGCCATTTATTTGGAAGCCTCTTTTCTAATTCAATTTCGAAAGGGTTTTCAGACATTTGGCGAATGTCGCGTACAGAATAACAGATTACACCGGTTCGGTTCTGCGGAATAGCGAGGCGACATCGCGAGGTCTCTTTACATGTTAGTAAATGCTTTTGCCATGGGTTTTACGAAGGAGCGAATAAAATGGTAATTCTCGATAAAAATGTTAGACGTACTAGAAAAATTAAAAACAAAATAACAATGCGTGAATAGTATAAAAGTGATAAGAAAGCTTTTATAGATTTGCGAAACATACGCCAGTGAATATAATATTTTCAAACAGTGCCAGCAAGTCGGTCATAATGTCGTTCAAATGTGGAAAAGGGTCAGATAATATCCCTCCCGTGTGGCTGGACGGGACGAAATTGAGCGTTCAAAAAAAAATCTTAATACCTTGGCCGTATCTTCAATGAAGATGGACAAGGCGACGATGACGTCGAACGACAGAGGAGACGGTTAAGCGTTCGTGCAAATATGCTGTTACGGTCATGCTGTAAAGAGTTGAAGAACATTCTCTTTAAATCGTTCTCCGCCAGCATCTATACTCGGGAGCTCTGATCGTCACAAGCGAATGACGCACAACCGTCTACGAATTCAGTACAACTCGCACGGAATACTGTTCGGGTTGGCGCGTTATTGTAGCGCATCGACAATGTTTGCCGAAGGCCGTGTGTATGGATTCGTTCCGCCGCCGGAGGATGGCGTCGACTGCAAAGAAGCTACAGATGTAATAATAGCCGTAACTCAAATTTATTGTTTATATTTTGTTTATTAAGTTTTGAAAATAATGTCCTCAAGATGGCGGGCGTTACCAGCAACACACTGTTGGATACGATCTCTGAATTTTTGTACATCTTGTTCTCAAACATATCGCGGAGGATGGCGTTAACTTATTCAATAGTAGGGTGTGAGGGAGACGTTTAAACACGTCTCTCTTCTTCAACAATCTCTTCCATTCTGGCCTACAAAAGTTTTTGCAACATTGAGACATAACGTTCGGAATTCACGGTCACCGTCGCGCCTTCCTCCTCAAAGAATTGCGGGCCTAACACGCCAAATTGTAATACGACATACCGCACTGTTACTTTAGGGCAGTGGTCGGCGAACTCATTAGTCAAAAGTGCCAAATATCCGCAGTACAACGATTATATAATTAAGAAAAAGGCATTTTTTTGTTGTTGTGAAATTGCATTTTCAGAGCATAGTTTTGTGATATTTAATTTGGATTATATAATAAATTATTAATACAAATTTATAATGTCTTGAAGCTACATGTGTAGTGGCGTTTACATTAGTCATTTCTTAGATTACTTTTCCCAGAATTCGATAAAGCTTTTCGTTCGCAATTTTTTTCATACCTTATCTTTATACGTCATGTCGTTTCCAGACTGTATCAGATACAGTATATTAAGTGGTTTTTATAGACCGAAAATCCGGTGAAAGTACATTTACGTTGAAAAGAAAATATTTCTATTTTTTTTATTTTTTACTGAAAAGTCCGTCTCCAGTCTGTGGTGACCGCCACGTCACGCGGGCGGCATCACTTTACCCATTGAATTCGACAGTTCTAAAGGATCTAAACCCTAGTTAAAGGGTGATAGTTGGAATGATGGAGGCACCCAGAATAGTCTAGAATACTCGACAAAAGATTCTGAACGGCTGTGAAAGTGGAACATTCTTAATTTTTTTTTATTTATATTAGTGAAACGAATTCCTTTTTCAAATACTCCTTACTCTATCAACTATCTTACCATTGCGTCGTTTCACCGCGGGGGTAGGCAAAGAGGAGAGAGCGCCACACTCTTCTATCCTGACGCACAATTCTCGCCTCGTCCGCATTCATACATCTTCTCATACGAGCGCGCCGATTTTTGATGCTTCTAACATACCATCCTCCAGTATCTGGTTTATCTGGTCGTGCGAAGTCTTCCGCGGACGTCCTCTATTTCTGGTGCCATCAACACTTGCGTCATATATCTTTCTCATTCTCTCCTCATTAGTTCATCCGATCCATATGACCAAACCACCTGAGCGATCCTTTCTTAATCTTACTTAATATACTAAGATCAACATTACATTCTTTTATTATTTCTTCGTTCTTTACTCTGTCGCATATGCGCCTAAGCGATCTCATTTCCAAAGCATTCAGTCTACTTTCGTTCCTCTTCTGCCAGTTCTAGGCCTCATCTGTAGGAGCTGTGGTTGTAGACAATAATTGACTATTGAGGATCTTAATTGTGTGATCTGAGTTATCGAGTCACTCGGATGGAGCGACCGACGTTTAATTCGACAATTCGAATCAGAAGGTTTTGTACATGGTGAGACGGAGGGCCCTAACTCTCTTCTAGTCTCACGCGTGTTGGTGCACGTCGCAGTGTATACGAATATGCGCGTGAGTATTTATGCTGTGTCTAGATCAAGTTATTTAAATAAAACAGAACTAACAAAAGTTGGCGTTTATTGCGTAACGATTTACAGTGGCAGGTACTACGAGTATAAAGTTAATTGCGCGAATAAAGTTGACGAAAGAACAGTCTGCGGAGAAGTGGTTGACTAGCTCCTGGGACTCGTCCGTCACGATGTGTTGACATCCGCTATTGGTTGATGCGTTTCGACACTATTTGGCTGACAGGTAATTTGTCACGCGCATGGGCGTGAAATAGTCCCGCTCACATGGGTGAGCGGGACTATTTCACATCGGTGTCAATTTTTTGAAATCAGTTTAATTGTTCTATTTTCGAAAATTTTGCTCAGATATACAGCGCAACGTGACAGATGGTTCAATAAAATATACTTCAAATTTAATACCCGAGAAACAACCTTCGCCATTTGCCCGTCGTGTTCGAAGTATCATCCCTTGGGAGTGTCAGTAGCGACTTGAATAAATGATTTACCTAGATGTTTTTGTATAGGTCCTTGTTTGTTTAAAAAAATATGGCCTCTTTGTAGGACAAAACATGTTGGTAAAGTACACATCTGGTTATTTGCTTTTATGTAGACAGATATACAGTAGTCGCCTGTTATTCGCAATCGTGGACAATTATATTATTTATAAGTAAAATACGATCTACACAAAATTGTATTGTATTTGTACATGTATTTAAGTAAACTATTTTTTTATTGTACATACTTAAAATCAAACACGATGTATAATTGTTTAATTTAAAATAGGCAAAATGTTCAACAACTCGTTTTTCTATACAGTAAAAACAATTGATTGTCAAATATTTATAAATACAGATTTAAATTGTTTGTCTTTGAGAAGAACGAATCAAATAGTGGGTGACAGCTAACGCGACCGATGCCTTCGAATAAAACAATGCGGCGCTTTTGATCAAGGTCAGTCAGTATAAACGTAAATAGTTACTTCTTCAATACATATTAGGAAAAATACTTTGTTTAATCCACTATTTATTAATAATTCAACATGTTTTTCGATACCTATGGTATCTTCCATGCCTAAGTAGCAACAACTATTCAGAATTTTCTAATCACCTTTTGGAAACAACCCATTATTTTGATATTGAAAAAGTGTTAATAGTAAGCTAAATATTATAAATAACCAAATCCTCTTTGCAAATAGTCACCTTTTAATTTTGTTTTCATATTAATTCTTACTTATTCACCACTTTATAGTTTTGTTTTTATCTATGCTGGTATTTTTGATTTCAGTACGCATTTTCCTGAAGAAGATACCATAGTATCGAAACATGTTGAATTATCAATAAATAGTGGTTTTAACAAAGTATTTTGTCTAATTATTTCAATATTTACTGTGTCCTAGATAAGTTTGTAGAACTCCATAATCACATATGTGAAAATAAAACACCTGTTTTTTTATTCTACTCGTTTAATTTACTTGAGACGCGTTTCGCCTTGCAAGGAGATTATCAATCTAACAATTTAACTCGACAACTTGTAATGTGATGTGAAAAGAGACAGCATTATTCATTGGAAATCTGAGGATTTCCATTCATTTTGAATACTTGTAATTATTTTAAGTAACCGTTCTGTTTCAACACTAATAATATTTTAACGTCATCAAATTGTATAGCTGTTGTTGTTGAGTTATATTATAGTTATAAATACAAGTAGAATTTAAAAAAAAATTGTTTTATTTACACATAAAATTGTAAAGGAAAGAAAGCGGAGCCCGACGTTTATGAGGTCAATTTCTGGGAACAAAAAGTAATAACCGGCACCTACATAATACTAATAGGGATATTTTAATTTACTATATGTACTATATAAGTGGGTACCACCATGTATAATAAGTGCCTTAGAAGATTAGGGGCCACGGTCAAATTTATTTTTTTGCGTAGGGCAGACGAGTTTTACGAAATTTTTTAAAATTTACGAAATTACCTTTCACCGGACATGAGACGTTCTCAACGTGTTGAGCGCAACTTTGGTTTTTATTATTATTCATTTCATCAAGTACACGTACTTTGCGACTTTTAAACGTATGTGAAACTTTTATAACTACGAATGGTTATAATTAACGGTTGGTTATTTTCTTACAATTAATCTAAGAGTGATATTTGTGTTTTAAATGATAAATAAAAAATTCCGTCCGGATTGAGATAATGCAACACTAAATCCGTCGCCTTAAAAATACATATTTTATTTTTATTAGAAAAAATATATCATATAATATATTTTTATATTATATTCGGTATACAAACTGAGAACCGCAACTGTAGACTCGAGTTTTCGTGAATAGGCGGCGAGTTCAATCATTGCCTGGCGGCCGGAACAACAGCATTTCTTGTATGGTTTCAGGACCCGACCCGGTCGGGTAATGACCCTAAAACCCGGATCCGAAACCCGCCGGGTTCAGGTTTCAAGCGAATTGCCGCAAAACATCGGAAAACGACTGAACGATCGAACGCATTCGAATTTGATCAATTTGTTTAAGGCGCTTAAAGACCCAAATTTAAATCCTTCAGACGAAGCCTTAAGTTTGGCCACACAACTGATGAGCAGGCTTTTCCAATGTTCGGTTTCAGAAGTCAATTCTGTGGACAGTATAAAAGATTCAATATTAATCGATAAGAAACAGGTATGTTGGATATCATTTTAAAAGATGCTAAAACACCGGAGAAACGGGAATTTAAATGTTTAAGGGTAGAATTTGGCCTGTTTATAAACATTAAAAAGCGTGTGTTCTACCTTGAGAGGCTCTACGACGCGCTTTGCACAGTGAGACCAACTTGGACTGACAATGAGCGATTAGATTAGCATTAGGGAATAAGTCCCTCGCTGCATTAATAATAGTATTCCTCAAATATTATTATATAAGAGATTCTAAAACAAAATAACCTCTAAGTGCTGTAACATTATTTGCAATAAACATTTTTTATTCTTATGTTTATACTATAATGATTTTGGACTCGAACCCTGACTCGGCGGGTTTTAAATCCCCGGGTTTTCAGAAACTCTAATTTCTTGATCCCAGTAGGTTATATTTTATTCTGGCAGTATTATATCATCCATTCTCAACCATTTCGGTCCCTCATGGTTGAGAATCGCGATATCCTTGATCTCCCCACCCTCTTGACTATGCTCCTCCACTTTTCTCGACATTCTGCATGTTTTAGGGCTGTCACCAGAGAAGTGTCTGTTGCTTTTTCCTCTTGGTCAGTCCGACGGGTGGGGGGGGGGGTATTCCTCTTCGTCTTTTTTCTTCTCCAAACTATCTTCCCTTGTAGCAAGATGCCCGAAAAATTTAAGGATTTATCCTAGGCAAATAGTTGAGTCTGTCTTTGATCTTCAGTAACTGCAGAATATAGACATTCGTGCGTCTCGCCGTCTATGGTGTCTCTAGCACCACATCTCAGAGGCATATATCCGTATTCTCCCCCTTGCCACCACACCATAATAAAATATCGAATGCACCAGAGACTACTGTCTTGGAAATACCGCGTACATTTGGTGTTTTCCGTATTTGGTCAAGTCTGGACATAGAACTTTTCACCATACTTAGCCATCACTTAATTTCTGGCTCGCAGCTACCGTCGTCAGTAATTATAACATTTTAGGGATTTTGTTGACTGTGTATTATGGGACTGATGTTTGTTTGTTATATATCTTATGGTGAGAACTGAGGGCCTTAATGCTCTCAGATTCTCACGCATGTATACGAATATCGCAGTGTATATTAATGTTACGGAGTGTACGTGTGAGTACAGATGTTGGTGTTGCGGCTAGAGCAGGTCGATAAAATGAAACAGAACTTACGATCGTTTGGCGTTTATTGTCGAATGATGCACAAATAAATTCACACTGTTTGAAGGTTAAATTGCAGGTTAAAGTTCCTGACTGGCGAAGCTCACTGGAGGTGACCGAGAAGGTGATAGCTTCAGCTGGCTTCTCGGACCGGTTGCGTCGCGATGTATTGCTGTCTGAATTCTGTCGGTACTCGGCGTATAAAATGTCTGGTTTGAAAGGCAAGTCTGCGAAACGCGAGAAGAGCCTCCGCAACATCACTATCGGCAAATTTTTATACAATGTTGCAGAGTCAGGGTATACGGAACATTACGCGATCTTGTTATTAAAAGATTGACACGCTTCGAAATTGTACGGTTTGAAAGGAAACTAATGTTTCGCCAGAATATTGTATTCAGTGTCTGTGAACTAAATATGGCATTCTTCATCAGGTCCGTGCAGACGCGCGGTAGGCCCGCTGCCAGGCCCCTGCCAGCCCCTCCGACCCGCCCCGATGCGCGGCCCGACATGGCCTTCATGATGATGAAGAAGAAGCGGTACAAGTTCAGCGTGGAGTGCTGCGTGGAGGAGCTGACCGAGGTGCCGTTCGTGGCCGCGGTGCTCTTCGCCAAGGTGCGCCTGCTGGACGGGGGCAGCTTCCAGGAGCACAGCACGAGGTGAGGCTTGAACCGTTCTACCCTACTAAATAATTTAATTTAGGCTACAATTGCAACTTCGTCGGTCGTGACTGGTTAATTAATTTCGCAGTTCTTGGAAGTATTTGCTCTAGGTGCTAAGGTCATCCGAGTTTTCTCTGTTTTAATGGTACGACCTCTCTGACTTTGAAAATGGTACTAAGAATTAATTGTACACGAACTCCCACAGTGTCTGGTCGGTTTTTCGAACAGACGGAGACTCCGCCGGCCAATGAATCCGAATACTGATCGAGCGTGGCGCAGCATCCAAGGTGATCTCGAACAGCGGCCGGGTCATGTGTCAAGCGGGCTTAATCGGGAGAGACAAAGAGATATGCTAACGTGCTGTCTGGGGCGATTGTTTTTTAGACGTACCGAGCTTTTGACTGTCAACAAGATACTCCTCCTTCATGAGCGACAATATCTGGCACGAGTGGAGGTCAAATAAAAGAGATCTAAACAACCTTTGAATCTTTCTCGGATTTGTTCAAGATGCGAGTGTTTTCATTGGTACCTTATTGATGTTGACCCCCCACTACCCACGCGGTTCATTGTTTAACATTAAATACTGGATTTACTGTCTAAGGGCCGGTTGTGTGATCAGTAGTAACTTGTAAGTAATGTTGCGGGCTGGTGATACATTAAATTTACTACTGTCAAAAGTATAGATGGACATGTCTATAGGCGTGACAAATAATCATGAAATATGCTTTATTTTATGCATTATCTATGGATTTTTTCACCTAGACGTTCGATATCTGTCACTTTGGTCGTGAAATTTTTTCGTATTATGTGTAATAATGTATATAAATGTGACGAAATCTCATCACTAAAATAGCGGGATATTGAATGATTAATTGTCGTATACTGCAACTTTCAACGTATCAATGTGTCAGATGGCTTTCTGAAACAGCTGTGAAAAGTTCGCCATGTTTAACTGTCGATTCTCGTTTTTACTATCAGATATCGCAGAGTAAAATTAGTTTACTACTGGATGTACTTTCGAGAAAAATAAATATTTTTTTTTTACTAACGATCATACAACCCATTTACGCGATAAAAAATATTTATAATAGATCTAATTAGCATTTTTGATATTCGCTGATATCGTTTGAGGGTTCTGATAAATATTATACAAAACACCTATTAATCTATTAGAGATTCCAACCAGAATATTCTAATATATTCGGGATTTTTTTTACTATTCGATATTCTAATATATATGCAGCTATTCGAATAGTATTCGTACTAATTTCTAAGTATGGAATATTAGACAATTCTCAGGATTCAGATACCTGTTGCTTGTTCGAAGAGTTCACCGATGTTCGAATTGCAGACTGAATTGAGAAGCACTCATATAAACTACAAATGAACTACACCGTTTCATTACGTTTACGGTCCAAATAACGATGGATTATATAATAAATATATTAATATCTATAAATTACACATTTCCATTGACTGGTAATACATCCGCAAACAATTTTTATTACCATTGAATAATAGATACGCGAGCTCACGACCGCCGATGCCGGGAAAACTAAACTCCTGAAAATCACGACAGAAGGGTGTTATCGATTCATCGCAATCCGTCAGCGAGGCTGCCGCGCACCTGGCTCTCGGCCACCGCGTGGTACAATATATTTTTTTCATAAAATAAATATAATCCATTTCTAATAAGTTCTCTCGCGCGCTGATAGCGCACGCCAGTCAAGTGTTAAGTTATCTGTGAATAATGTATTGTATGAATATCGCGTGCGTCCGCACCGAACTCTGTCTGTAGACGGAACGTAAAATATCGTTATTCATTATTCAACCTCTTGCGTTGCTAGGGCGAATTCTGGCATCCGTCTTTTACCTTTTCAAAGTGACGTCACAATCACCGGCGTAGCGAGAACTTGCCCGAGTACCCGGGAGGGCGCGTAAACTGGGTCTCCCGATATATGTTTGTTTTTCTTTTGTATCATTCCCAAACAGTTGTTTTTTTTTATCGTTGGAGACCCATTCGCTCTTTTCGTCATCATCCATCTCTAATCGTTACTTAAATTAGGTCGTCGTAGGCCTGGATGTTTCACGTTTTTCACTTTACTTTTCAAAATACTTCAATATAATGATACCCTCGTCGGTCTATAAGTCTCATCGTGTATCGAAACGACAACAAGTTTTTAAAATTATTTTACAATATTTAAGCCGAGTTTTCACCGAGGGACAAATAAGAAACACAAACAAAAACTGTTTTTCTCAACAAGATGATTCATGTTTTGTAAAAAATGAACAGTTGAACAAACAATAACACTTCCCATCTCGAGTCGATACATCAAAGGAAAACAAGTTTGTTCCTGCTGTATAGTATGTTTGGTTGAAACACACGAATGTAGAGGTAATTTTGTACTCCGTTCATTATCTGAATGTGATTTTTAACAAGTGATAATTTTGTATTTTTCTTGGCGATTTTAGAGCCTACCAGATTAATTAACAATTCAAAATCGGTACTTGACATTCTCGTAAAATTGTGGAAGAAAGATCTCAATTCTCCACTCGACCCAACATCGTATTATGAAGTATTTTTTATTCTACCAATAATTAAAAATCAACCACAGCTAAATAAATTGTCGTCGGTGAAGGACATTATTGCGGGACTAAATAAAATGGAAAAAAGAGACAGTGGAGCAGTCTCCCAGAAGTGTATGTTTGGTAGAAACCCGTCTTTATATGTGTTTTTGTTCAAAATGTTCAACATCTCCTTTTATATTATAGATAAACACGCTTTTTATCAATATTATTACTTCGTTTGTAAATCGCGTTAAAATTGTGTGTGCTCATCAATTATACATCTGTAAAAGGACAGAAAAACAAATACAATTTATGGAAGATATTTATATTTAAGTAAAAAGCACTTGAACAAAAAATAACGCACTGTAAAAATAAAGACTAGATTACATACCCTTGTCAATCTCCAAATTAAAAAATCGATTAAATCATAAAAAAGTGTTTTGATAAGAAAATAAGATGAAAAAGAAGAAGGCAGAAAGAAAAAAATCTATATGCGTTACACGTTCATCTATCACCAGAACTTTTAAATTTAAATATTGAACTAAAACTGACTGAGAAAATCACAATGTATCCAAACAAATATTGATGTAAAACAGATTGCATGAAAACAAGCGCTAGTTATTTTATACTCGTAAAAAAATATATTTTATTCATAAAATCGGATTTAAAAAGTAATGTAAAAATAAATAAAGATGCACGATTAATTTATTTTAATTTTTTGTCTCGTATCTCGGAATTAATCCAAAATATTAATCCCGAAATTGGGATGTTGTGTTTTACATTTTGGTAATCCTGGTTTTCATTAATACTGTAACTGGGATCCCTGGATTGAATTCCCTGCAAAGGATAGCTGATTTTCTTCTCGATATAAAAATTGACTAACTTTTTCCATACATTTGTTGTTCACGCTAATTCTGTCAAAAATTTTTTTTTAACAGCGCCATTTTCTATGTCGTAATTTTACAAGCGCGACGATTCAGGCATTGTATAGTTTTATCCGCAAACGTATTGTTTTCTACGTAGTGTAATATTCACTATCAGTAATATTCGTTCGCGTGATGTGTGATCTTTTATTGGGCAGTTAATTAATGTCGTTGGAAGGAAATATTGCCGACGCATAGATTTATTTTGATTAATAATAAAAATTATATCGTACAATAAATCCAAGACATGATGTTTGAACAAAAAAACGGATACGGGATATCCGGTCAAAGTTGTGGGCCGGATAGCGGTATTTTGTAACCGGACAACGCATTCGTTTTATGCCCAAAAAAAACTAGATTTTTATTAATCATTTTTCATATTTAGTTGACACGCTTGTTAGTCTAGTGGCGGGCACTCATCTGGCGATCATATGGTCGGGGGTTTATTTTAATTGAAAAATAGCAGTGATGAGAAAGAATACTACTTTTGACCCGCTGGTGTGATTGCGATTGGTATTCGATTATATCAATGATTTAAAACTATTATACCAGTGATTATATCAGTGATTTATAATAGTGATCACAGTTTTAACCTGACCCATGCGACCCATGCGCCGCACGATATCATTATACGCAAAATAAATCAATAAAAATAAAAAACATAATTTTGAACATATTTATTTATATTATTCAAATTTCATTTGCGTAAAAAATATAATATAATAAAATTATAAAGAAAATGAATACTGTAAAAAAAATGTGAGTTTATTTTTCAGGTCAAATTCTCAGCATTTCGGGTCAAATGCGTAAAAGTTTTGGCAGAATCTACTAGGTGGCGCTTATCACGAATTTTAACGTCATTCCTTCATTAATATTTTCGTTTCATATGCACATGCGCCGAATCACGGTTCACAACCAAACGTTAATAAACTAAAAAAATGAATCACGATATTCCCAGATATTAAATCACTGATGGTGAGTGTGACTCAAATGTATCAGTGATTGACTCACGGTTCGTGATTCTGAGGTCATTACTACTTCTTATGTGTTCGTAGGTATTGAAAATATGAATGAAGATGTTATAATGTACTGTTGGAATATTTTTATACAGCGATACCATTATTATGCAACTTTTCGTTAATTAATGGTAATCTTACCGCAAAACCGGGACTTACATATCTTCTAATTAAGATTTAATTAATATAAATATTCATTAGGAAGATATACATATAAAATCAATTTATCGAAAAAATATTCTTGTTGCTACTGGGATTCGAACCTGGATTAATTCCTGTACAGATACATCAATTTGAAATTGCAACATATGAGTTCGAAAATTTGTCGTCAACTTACTGTGTTGATGTAGCATAATCGGTTAATGCATTTCCCCAGATGTTACCAACAGCGATACATGTATTTTTCTAATTAATGCATTTAATTTGCATTAAAAATATCACAGACCTATGTTTTGAAAAATTTCAACTACACAATAAAAATGTGTTCACATTAAAAATAAGATTTAATAGTACTTTTGAAAAAAGTGGGTTTTCAGAATTTTCTAATCATTTGATAGAAAATGGTCATGGTTTTGATAAAAAAATTGGGATTGTCAATTTTGCATGTAAACGGTGTTGGTCATTAATTAAATAATTTGGAATCGTTGAAGATAAATAAAGCGTGTAAAACTAATCAAAAAATTATAAACAACCGACTAAATTTAACTACGAGTCCCGTAAATTTGTATTAAGTAACAATTTGAGTTAGGTACTAAATTTATTTTTTAAATAATTATTGTTTTTTTTAAAATAGATTCTGGTAAAGAAACAACGTATGTTTTTAGTTAGTATTGACATCCTGAAGAAGAAAATGGTATTTTTCGAAACCGGTAGATGTATTTAAACTCAGTAAGTTGTTAATGAAACAAAATAAAAATAAATAAAGATTTAATTGATTAGCCAATCGATGATCAGTCCATCTATCTATCTATCTAACCAGCTTAACTTTGAATACAAATTAGATTTCTATTGTTGATGTTGGACTCATTTGTACACTTTTCTACCACGCGCCTCCAACCTAATTGAACCATTAGCAAGACTGATGTGATATGTTTCTTTTTTTTTTAATAATGCCTTCGAATTTCCTTCATTCTTGAGTACTCCAAAAGCCTGGACCTCTTGATGTAGGTCCTATTACAAGTGTATCAGTGCTATTCGTTTTTAAAAACAATTTTCTATCTACGGACATCTTTTTTTCTTTCTAATTCCTTATAGTTTACGATACTCCAATGCGGCTGGACCGCCTATTCTACTACTACAATTGCATCAGCGCTATTAGATTTGACACTTTTTCTAACTATTTTAGTTATCATTGTAAACGTCATAAGTGTCAGCGTGTCCCGTGTGTTTCATTTTAGTTCATTCGCTGCACTAACGCAGCGAGCGGGAGAGGGACGGGAGGTATGCTGATCGCTAGCTCCGTCTTTGGGGATTCAGTCGCTATGGAGCGTGTCCTTACCAGTTATTTGTGTCACAAACATTGCCCCGACTTGACAATGATGGACTTTTTACCATGAGGCTACCTTATATCAAAAGGTATACAGTAACAATTCTCCCTCTCTGGACCAATTAAAAGAAAATATCCTAGAAGAAATGGCAGCGGTCACGGAGAATACGTGCCGAGTTCTCAGAAATTTTGCCTCCCGTTTAGAAGAGTGCCAGCGAAATAACGGATCACATTTGTAAAACATAATATTTAAGAAATAAATTCCCAGGGACTGTACTTAAATATATACATAATATAAACATTTTTTTTTATTAAACTCGTTCATTATTTTATTACAGAATTTTTATTACGGAAAAAGACTTTAATTTTTACATATAATGTTTTGGCATTCAGGCCAACGCTGCCCGCTCCTCGTCTGCATCTCATCCCGAAGGATGTTCTCATCCCAATCGATGTTCAATCGAGAAATGAAAATCTTATCCTGTGTTAAGTACTGGCTTGCCATACCGTGTCGAAAGCAGCGTATGTCTGTTTTCTTTTTAATCGTATTCATGTTTTGATCTGTCTTCTTGAAAGAATCATGTTGCCAGTGTACATATCAATCTACGAATAGGGGAATGGCGCTCACTTAAGGGAAATAGACTCCACAAAAAAACAACCCCAAAGTTTTTCATAAAATTAATAATTTTATTAAAGTCCGCAGATAAAGGGTAATGACGGTCAATATAATAATATTACAAAATTGTTAAAATGTTCATGTCGTCATACATAAATCGCGAATATAAGTTTGTGCGTTGTCAGCACTACAGCAATCTCATTATTTTTACCAAATTCTTTACAATGATTTCTAGCTTCCACATTATATAGTTTTAATTCGCGAACATCAATACCATCATATGAAAAATTCTCAAAAATAATATTTCGTCGATGAAGATAACTTTGATAATACGTGAGATGGCAGCACTCTTCATTATTTCATGTATTTAATATTTAGGCTTAGAAAACGTTGTGCGGCATTGCCCACTGTGCGCCGTTAGACTCCATTCCCCTATGTTTTAAATACGTTTACGAGTCCATATATTTGGAATTCAGTTAATTTTGGTGACATCATCGTTGAAGCGTTCTCTAAAAGAGACAGCGCTCGTGTTTATTGTTATTTGTGTACTTTTGATGCATTTAAATGCACGCGGAATGAATTGCGACGAGGTACGTTTAGAGTATTTATTGCCCGGATCTTAGCAATGTGAAGTTGCGATACCGGTATTATTTTTCGAAAACTATCAAATATTCGTACCAAAATTTATGAAAACTAATTAATAGATATAAAATTCATTAATGACAAATTATGAAATACGCATTCTGACTGTTTGTCCTATTTGTACGCACAACACAAAATAAAGACGTAATTTATACAATTTTGCTACCTAAACGACTATACTTGATTTCTGTAATTAGTACACCAAATCAGTCGGTAAATAAACTTGACGCCTTTGAAATAGTGATGAGCTCAAAATCACGAACCGTGGGTCGATCACTGATGTCTTTTGAGTCACATTCACTATCAGTGATTGAATATCTGAAAATACCTTGATTCATTTTTTTATTTGATTTGTATTTGGTTGTGAATCGTGATTCAGCGCAAATGCATATAAAACAAAAATATTCATGAAGGAATGACTTTATAAATCGTGATAAGCGCCATCTAGTAGATTCTATCAAAACGTTTTACGCATTTGACCCGAAATACTGAGAATTTGACCCGAAAAATAAAATCATGTTTTTTCAAGCGTTTTCATTCTCTTTGTGATGATATTAAATTAAATATACAATGTTTACAATGAGACATCGAGTTGCTGGCGTAAAGCTGCGGCTGGAGCTCAGCACCAACTATCTGGTGCAAGCGGCGCTCTCATGGAAAGCTAGTTCTCTGACCAGAGAATGGCAGCGCCTACAAAATAACTACATATACAACAATGGCCGTACGCTAGAATGTTTTTTACGCAAATGAATTTTGATAAATATACGTAAGTACGCTCAAAATTATTATTTTTTTATTTATTTCGAGCATTGTGATATTGTACGGCGCTCGCGTATTAGTAATGAAACTGTGATCACAGTCGCAGTTTTCAATCACTGATATTATCGAATATCAATCACACCAGTAAGTCAATAGTAACATTTTTTTCTCATCACTACTTTGAAATGTGATGCTGGAGGTGAGCTATTGCAATCCCTCGGCCAACAATACGTTATAATGCATTAATTTTGAATTTGAGATAATATTCAAGCGATCGTAATTATTTACATAATGTTATGTACTCGTACATACATAATTTATATAAACACCTGTAAAATGATATGTGATTTAATACATTTACGTTCTTTTAACGTGAAATAAAAATACGCTCGACACGAATAGATTTTACTTTTTTAGAAAAAGAAAATAATATACCGGTCGCCAGTGTCACCGAATTGTTTATGAATTTACTCGACCGAATTTTCTGACTAGGTTGACATTGTGGCCGTTTCGTGACCGATAATGGCCTCTACGCGGCCATTGGTGACCGCTGCGCGGTCAGGGTTTTAATATAATCTATATTTTAATGATGAAGCTTTCCCAAAACAAACCACACGTAAATGGAATGTCGATGTAATTAAAATTATTCCGTCTTTAAATAACGAACGAAAATTACATATAAGAATCGTGGATAGACAATTTCTATGAAAAGTAAGATTTCTCCCTTACCATAGACAAAAGAAAAGATGACAGATGTCAATATACGATTTCGCTAAAATATGTTTCTTTTTCTTACTAGTATAAAGACAATGTACACTTCATTTCAATTTGAACATGTATTTATACGTACTATTATTGAACACATGACCTATAGGAATATTAAAAACATATTCGTTTTTGACATGCTCGCGTCTGACATACCTGGCCGTTTAATCAAGCACTATACAGCCATCTAGAAAATCATTGATATAGACCATTTTTAATATTTTCCGTATCACCATCTATGATTTTACGAATTCATCTTACATTGACTAGTCCGACATTTATCAATTCATGAAGATTCCAATGTAATATCAAATAACAGAGGAACCTTGAGGCATTCCTTACATGTTTATATATATATGATTTTTTTTTATTTATTGTTATTGTGTTTAGTTTGTAGAACTCCCGTGTTTATTTTTAATTTAATTTAAAATATCATTTTATAATCAATATTATTATTTAGTTCTGCTAGTTTGTGTAAGCATTATTTACACGTTACAGCTGTTTTAAGGCGGTCGAGGCCATTTTCAAACAGTGGTTAAACCACGTGCAATCGACTTATTTAAACGATTTTAGTTACCCTTTCCTCTGTGGGTAATTAGGTGTATATTAATATTATTATTAAAAATTCCCCGTTAAGATGTGTAATATCTATGTTTGCTTAATGGTTTTATTGTTGTTAAATTATTATGTTAAGCTCAATTGTCAATTTTCCCGTTTCTGTAAATGATTAGTTTAAACATTCTGTAAGTGCTTCTATTTATTTTAACTACTGAGATTACTCCATTGTCATGGGTTATTTTGTCTTGATTTTAGTTTTTTTTTTTTTTAACATATTAAGAAACGGGGGAGAAAACAATTTTCTGTTGACTATTGATTAACGCAAATATAACTTGTATTACCCATACAGGGTAACTAAAATCATTTAAATAAGTCGATTGTACGTGGTTTATCCACTGTTTGAAAACGGTCTTAACCGCCAAGACAGCTGTAACATTTAAATAATGCTTACGCAAACTAGCAAAACTCGATAATATATTTATTATATATTTATTTTTTTAAATTGAATTAAAAATATATAGAAATGCGGAGTGTTGCCTCAACCGTTGTAAACTAAACAGCAGTACGTATAATTTAATTTATTAAACGCTTTGCTGATGTCGGTGCAAGAGACATCTAACTGAATTCGTTTCTCCATTCAGCAGTTTCTAATTTATTGAAGTGTATTCAAATAGTTGTACGTGATAGTTTATACTTATTAGGCAAAATTTTGTGAGAAAACTTGTGATATATTATTAAATTAAACATCCCTATATTATATTCATTAATTATACTTAGTTTCTCTTGAGAACTAACTAATTACGATTATATTCTAGTAATAGGCACAGACTACGTTATATCTCCTTAATACAATCATTATTCCAGCCAGGTATATTGAAATTATACACAGTCAGATGAGCGACCAGATTTTTTTTTTTGAAGGAATTATTTACTTCGATTCGGTATGAATATTATTTGTTGTATTATAAGCGTTGCATCATTTACGATTTAAATTGTAGATAATTGACTGTTATTGTGAGATGTAATTATGTTTGATTTATGAACAATTAGCATATTAATGAATACTTATGCATTCTGCAAAACGACTAACCCCACGCTAGTATGCCGTGTAGTATAACTGATGCCGTCAAGGGTAATATGTACAACAATAAAATTGCTTTATTTATGGTGGCAATTAGTCTTTTGTGTGCTTCATCCTCGATGTTTGAAATACACATTTTTCAAATTCAGTCAGTTTATTTGTGGATTCCGACGTGATGCGAATTCATCGAGTGGGTACCTACCTACTAGTGATGAGCTCAAAATCACGAACCGCGGGTCAATCACCGACATCTTTGAGTCGCATTCACTATCGGCGATTGAATATCTGAAAATATAGTGATTCGATTTTTTTATTTGATTTATATTTGGTTTTGAACCGTGATTCGGCGCGAGTGCATATGGAACAAAAATTTCGTGAAGGAATGACGTTATAATTTGTGATAAGCGCCATCTAGTAGATTCTACCAAAATGTTTTACGCATTTAACCCGAAAAATAAATTCACATTTTTGAAGGATTTTCATTCTCTTTGTGGTGATATTAAATTAGATATTTATTTATATATATATATATATATATAAATAAATATATATATATATATATATAAATATATATCTAATTTAATATATAATTGAATATATAAATTATATATGCTAGAATGTTTTTCACGCAAATGAATTTTGATAAATATATAAGTACGGTCAAAATTATTATTTTTTAATTTATTTCGAGTATTATGATATTGTGCGGCGCTCGCGTGTTAGTAATGAAACTGTGATCACAGTCACAGTTTTCAATCACTGATATTATCGAATATCAATCACAATCACACCAGTGAGTCAAGAGTAACATTTTTTCTCATCACTACTACCTACCTGCGATGCTGTCATCTCTTGAAATGTTTTAAACATCGTCGATCATACCTCGAGTTCCATTCTTTCTGGACAGCTGTGCCAATAGAGACGGTCTTTCAGAACGAACGTGTCAGAATTTTCTCGGTATCGAATGTCAACCTAGTCGGGATATGCCACATGTATCTGAATATTACTAACACGTCATCGTTATTCAATACAATGACTTCTGAAGGAGATTTGGGACCCAGATGTCAATCAATATTAAAATATTATAGATTCAACATAAAGCAATCTGAAGCGATTAATCGGATTTTTAAACGAAAAGTCATATTCTTCATTAACTTTTTACAATATACTTTAACTATTTGAAAAAATTAATTAATTATTAAAATAAAACACAACGTTTTTGACGCTTACTGCGTCATCGTCAGTAATAACCTAAATCCTAATATGTTTTTTTTAAATATCAAACTTGTTACTAAACTAATTCTAATGCGTTTCTTATTTATACCCCAGTAACAAATGTGTTTAGCAACCACGTCGTATTTTTTACTGATACTAATCTAGGGTTAATATTGATATTTTATATTTATTTACACCTTCTTCTGAATCGTTTTGAGAATTGTTTACTCTCGTTTCGATTCGTCAATGCTATATTTTAATTTTTTTATTACAATCAATTATTAACATCTTAATACCATCATAGGTTGGCTCCGGTATCATCGTACCAGAGCCATACCTGTACATCACATTCAATTCAGAAGGTAGTCAGAGAGATGCTATAGAATTCATGCACCCCCAAAAGGGGAGGGTAGACGTTGCAGTCGCAGAACTCGGGTCACAGTCCGACAGAGATTCACCCTGTCCAGGTCGCAAGAGGTGCGAGGGAGAGCCAACAGAATGCTCCGTTAGGTCTCGCTAGCCACTGCTCTTCCCAGCGACCCCCAACGGGAAACCCACACCTTAAAAATTCTCGGAAATGTTCGAGATTCCTTTCATTTCTTAATAGGTCATCGTTCTGGGGAATCTAGGGTTAATGTTCAAAATGCCGATGATCTTATACATTGTACACAAGATAAAACATCATACTGCGACACAGCAGACGTGCGCGTGATTAAGAAGAAATATGTATGGATATATTTTTTATTAAATTTTACACCATGCGCGCATGCGTGTATAAATTTTAAACACGTTATTGAAATCATGTGCCAAATATTTTTGTATTTGCATATATATCAAATGTCGGTGTTTAGGTATGTCAAGGACGCGCGTTGGTGATATCGAAACAAGTGTTGCGTATTACGCACATCACTTTGTCGGACCGGGCTGCGCACTCCGTGTCCGCACGGCCACACAGTCTAAGTGCACCTTTCTTTATCGTGTTCACTCACAAATATCGATTAATATTTATTTATAACTCGATAGGGTATTTGAATATGCTTGTCTAGGTTTTCTTGAGGAAAAACAATTGATTCAATTAACGGCCCGTGTTCACAGATGAGATTTTCATCTTCGAGACGGGGATAATGTTCCCATGAGACAGCTCTCGACTTTCGCGATCCACCATGTACACACCAAGTCTCGCGCCTCACTTCATGCGTATTGTACGTCAAATGTCAGTCCATTGACCGTTGATGTTGCGTTCGTCCAACTTTCAGAATAAATAGTTGTAAGTATTTCTGTAGTTCTAGGTGTCGTTGGTGCGCACGTGTCGAGTGTCGCTATCGAATCGAACCCACCGTGAACATGAATCGGTCTTATCAATCTCAATTGGCAATATCCGAGTTTATCTCCAGATCAGAAAAATGTCGACTTCTCGCACCCATCATTAGTTAGATACAGTGGTATCTGAAACCGTCGACATTAAATTAATAAAGGTGTGTTTATATAAAGTTAGTTATGTTATAACCGATATTGCATTTGATACAATCTTTGATGATGAGTTTGTATATTTGGGAAGTATGTTTGATAGAACCGGAAAGGCTGAGAATGATATCGAAAGGAGGATGACTCCAGAGATTAAAGTGAACGGCGCTTTGAATGGAATTATATCTAATGGAAATTTGTCAACCGAGGCAAGACTAGCGATGCACATTGGAATCCTGGTACCGACACTGATGTATGGAAGTTAGGCCTGGAGCTGACAGAAAAGGAACGAAAGTAGACTGAATGCAATAGAAATGAGATCACTTAGACGTATTTGTGGCAAATCTATTTATGACAGAGTAAAGAATGAAGGAATAAGAAAAGAATGTAAAGCTGATGTTAGCATAGTGAGTAAGATTAAAAAAGGATCACTTAGGTGGTTCGGTCATATGGAGCGGATGAATGAGGAGAGAATGGTAAGAAAGATATATGATGCAAGTATTGATGGCACCAGAAATAGAGGATGTCCGCGGAAGACTTGGCACGACCAGGTGAAGAGTGTGGCGCTCTATCCTCTCTGCCTACCCCCACGGGGAAACGGCGTGATGTTAAGTAAGTTACAATCGTTCACTGTTGATCTACGCCATCCTACATTTGATATGAATTGTAACAACGTCGCGATATCAAAAACTCCGTATGTTTGTTATACATTCCCTTAAAATGATTGAAGCATTATGGTTGGGATATAAATGAAACAATGTTATAACTCTATTCGAGTTCATTAGCACTACTCGAGTTTAGAGAGAAACGGTGACTCTCGTCGACAGGTGAAGTATTAAACTTAAGTAGAGTTATCACATTGTTTAATTTATATCCATCCATTATTATATGATGAAAATCTACAAAGTTAACGCAGATTTTATCAATAATACGATTGAAGCTTCACTGTTACCAATACTATAATCAATTGTAATCATATAATAATAGTAATCAATTGCTAGGCCAATAAATTCGTACAACTTTAATTTGGCAAGCGTTCTAAACAATATAATGTATTAAATTTTGTTAAATGTTGATTAACTTATCAGCTTACTTTTTCTTTATTTTGTTACCGAGCGACCGGATTTCGGGCAATTGCTACTGGATTTGAGTATTTGCACCTTTCAGCAATTTACTTTTGATCGTTTGCACCTTTTCACAATTTACTTTTGTTCATTTGCACCTTTCAACAATTCATTTTTGATTATTTGCACTTTTTCACCATTTACTTTTGATCATTTGCACCTTTCAACAATTTATTTTTGATGATTTGCACCTTTTCACAATTTACTTTTGATCATTTGCACCTCTCAACAATTAATTTTTGACCGTGTGCACCTTTCAACAATTCAATCTTAAACAAGTAATATATATCTCATAGAGATGAAGCTATTTTTTTATTATATTTTAATCGAAAGATAGAAAATCGAGTAATTGTGTGTTCTTGAACATATTCAAATATTGCTAATTTAATCTTAGTTTATTACGCGATTTTATATTTAATGTTTTATTTTTTCACTCGTAACCACGCGAATTTAATACGATTCACAAAATACGATGCTACTCTACATTTATGCCTTTTAGTGTGTATTCATAAACGAAAATACAATAAATCATCATAAATAATAGTGACAAAATATGCTTGAATAATCAGGCACATGAGAAACGAGACTTGGCTAATTCTTACCGGAGCGCTCGTATCAATGCGTTACTGAAACTTTCTTAATCATTGTTCGCAGGCATATCTGCAAACGAAAGGAATGACTGGCATTATTGCCGATAAAGTTTTTGAACCACTTATCGTAAATTCCGAGTTACGTAAGAAAATTAATTGAATTGTATCGAAATCGTAACTTTATTTTTTTTATTTGTTCCCCGCGGAACTCCGCCGAATAAGTAAGTAATATTTTTAATTCACCGAATCGTAAAAGAATTTCGTTATATACGTACTTGCCGGATATTATCATTAATTTTTTTAGTATTCACTGTAGTATGACGATACATTAATCTGTAAAGCAGCTAATTCCACCCGTGAAACACGTGTTTTAAAATAATAAATATGTATTAGGTGTTGAAAAAACCTTACATCGATTCTTGTAAAAATTTCGATACCTTCCCCTGTCACGAGTGTTGATGGCACCACGAATAGAGGACGTCCGCGGAAATCATAATCACTACATTATCGTGGAAAATCAGCTAACTCCCGATCATATTTTACAATTTCGGTAAAGAAATTCACCTAACTCCAAATATTCTCTATAATTACGGCATAAATCAAAATATCAATAAAATTTCTCACTCACCCTATTTGTGCATAATCCGTTTAATTACAAAATTAAACCGTTTTTTATTGCTCCTGAACATTTTAAATAAATGTAGTTAGCTGCTTTGCAGATTTATGGTATCTGTAATCTATAATTTTGCTCGATTATTATTTTCTGTTCAATAATGATAAGATTTGAACGATGTAATGTTGTATCATTAATCAAGTTAGATAAAAAAAAAGTACAATAATATAAAATAGGAAATATTATATTACAGATCGATACCGTTGTCGTTCAAAAAACTTGCTATCATACAGATTAAACGTGGCGAGTTAAGGGAAAGAAGATGACACAAGTTAACCGGGAGCTGAAAATTACTTTTGACGAGACTACTGTAAAAAAAAAACCTGCGATCCGCAATGGACAGGCAAAAAAGACATGGTCAAGGGTTTCCTCCTCGGCACCACACTCACACATTGGCGAATCTATTAAGTTCAATCTGAACAAATGAAAGGCCACCTGGCAATGCCCAATTCTCATTCTAGAGATATTTGATACTGTTCTTTTGGAGACTTTCCTTTTTGAGAACCAGGGGGTGCGAGAAATAGATCCTTGAATTATCCTTATGATTATTTGAATCCATCCATTGTGCAGTCTAGATAGAATTCGTACGTTTTTTTTACCATATTAAGTCTGTCATACATCTGGATATGGAACTGATGGGGGAAACTCCGCAAAGAGCGGTCTCCTTGGTCAGTTTATCATCACATTCGTTTCCACAATTAATAATGTAAAGTAATTCGAAAATACTAATCAAAAATAATCTACTTTAAAAATCTCCGTTCTTCCTAATATTTTACTTAACGACCTCACGGGACTCGTCCATGAATATAACAAATATGAGATTAAAAACTAAAAATAGATATTGAAAAGATAACAATATTATGAAAGGAGTTATGAATTTCGTTATGTAGAAAAAAAAAAAACTAGTTCAGTGCTGTTCAGATTACAATTTGTACCAATCAGTTTTTACACAAATAAGTAATGTAGATTGTATTAATCCGTACCAGACCACCAGATTTGACATGAGTTCCATTTCCAAAATTCGTTGTAAAACTTCCAAAAAAATTAGTTCTTTCAGTTCGGTTCAGTTGTCGTTCTCAATGCTTTGCTTCGCTTTTGGAAACCAAGTACAGAAATAAAATTAGGCAAACCTCACGGAGGTTGTACAAGTAACGCTTAACGAATGAGAACCAACGCGAAACTTCTGATCACGTGGTACGAATTCCGATCGAACGTACGAATGCCGATTCAAATTTTATTCGAATAATTTGGTCGAATGCCGAGTTGTACGAGTAGAAGCGGACAAATGGTAGCTTCACTGTATTTCGAAAATAATAACATAATAAATCCCACTTTGTAGATTTTTTTTTAGTTATGCTTCAGAAACTAAGCTATTGACATATCTTTCGACATATAATGAATTTAAAACAATTAAGTGTTAGGTACATGCTGTGTATTCCTAACTATGTGTTCTAAAGAGCTTGGGGACGAAAAATATATTTTCACAGCTACGCATACTGTATATAGTAGAAGAGTGAGTAGTAAAGTCCGTCCGAAGCTTCGGCAACCTTCGGCCAAAAATACACCTTCGGCTTCGGTTAAAATTTGCCGAAGATTTAGCCGAAAACGCACGAATTGTTACAAATGAAATAAAATTAAGTTTATCATTTCTGGAAAATTGCAACTTATTTATTTAATGGATATATATATTTACAATTATTAACACCATAACGCAGAAAACTAAGTAACAGTGTAGAATTTGCATCATTATGTATACTTTCTAGTTGAAGGTATGACAAACCTAACTGAAAAACCTATCTAACCAAAAAAAATTCATTATTCTACACCCAAGCCAGATACAACAATAACATTAGCCACCCGCTCACGGGATCCCAAAAATTCACCACAGGTATGGCACATGAGATATCGGAGACAAGAGGTACCTCATCCCTCTACCTCATACCTCATCCCTCTACCTCATACCTCATCCCTCTATTAATCATCATTCCCTGATAAGAGCCGAACAATCGGCTTCGGTCAAAAACTGACCTTCGGTCGGACACTAGTGAGTAGTATAAACCGTCGCATAATAATAATTAACCCTTGTGAAATCAATACGCCGGCAAGCGATGCCTCCGCTTACAGCAAAATTGCTGCAACCCATCCCCGACTACCCTAGCGTAATTTACCGAATACCCTTCCAATATAGTCATATTTATGGTGAACCATCACGCAAGCGCGTCGCCGGGGCCGGTCAGCTGCTCGACGCGCCGCGTCCGAGATACGAGCCCCCGCATAGCGATTCATACAAGAAAACTCTTGACATTGCGCGTCGGGTAGGTCCTAACTAACTTCTTTACTATTTCAATTCGTTTCGTCTTTTTTGGTGAACAATTTACTCCCGGCATTGGAGTGCATTTACCTCGACAGGAGTCGTAGCAGACCGGCCAATGAAAATTCACCAATGTCGTTGCGGTCGGTATTAGAGCTGTACATAATCCAGTGCCGTCCGAACGAGTTTTAATTTATTGAGATTGCAAACAAATAAAAAATCCCTTAATACTACTCCTAATATTTTAGTAGTTGTGTAAAACGTGATCAATAACCCGTTATTATATTCCCCACGATCTCCCATTATGACGCGGTGACATCCGATTCTCGACAGTTGATTTCTTTGCATTTTTCTTATGGATCAGTTGTTAGTGTATGACCATCCTGACGAAGATAAATTAGTATAGAAACCGATCAATGTGGTTTATACAAAGTTTATTATTTTTTAAAATGAATTATAAAGATTTCAGTAAATCATACGATAGTAAAAAATATATAAAATACGTTTGCGTTTTCTAGTTTTTTTTACGAAAATGTGTGTTTTATTATTCATTTATATCAGAAGTTATACACTAGATATGCGGTGTTGCTGCTTAAGTGACGATATGTACTTCAGAAGTCTGGAGCGAGAGCGAATCATCAATACCGGATACACTTACATGGACGGCTATTTTTCGCGAATTACGTATAGCTCGTTCTCTCGCTTTAGCGCACGCGGAGTCGATCGATGCTTCGTCTGTGAATTTATGCGGAGATTGTTTTTTTATTTATCAAACTGTATGGTAAAGTCGGTGTCGGTAGATTTTTAAACAGGCTCTTTGGTGAACGGTTACTATCCGGGTATTTATTAGATTGTTTTCTACAATGTATCCACATTGTGCAGCAATTGAATTAAGTATCTAAAAATGAACTTACGTCAGCTGTTCGTGTAACAGATCCTCGAGATGTCCTCAATTTTCAGCGACACCATTTGAACCCACGTACTGCGATATCAGTTCGTGGGCGTTCCGTGTCTTTTGCCCTTTTATATAGGTCACCCTGACGCGAGAAATGGGACGAACGGACGCTCGCGCAATAGACCGGACTTCGTGTAAAGATTCCTCCGCACACGTTACATGCCATTCAATTTGTATGATTTGATATTACGACATGAACGAGACGAATAGTGCGTAACACATAAGGGCGGCATGACAAAAGACAAAAGAATCGACTGAGTAACCATCCTATCTGACCAATCCGCACATTGAACCCTAGTGATGGGTTCTGTGATTTTATGAACTGTTGAATCAATTTTCGCCGGTATGTTAGTTTATCGTCAGCTATTTTAAATGTGCTGTTTTTCAATCAAAATAATTATATGAATCGAAGAAATTGTTAACTTCACACGATACTGAATTTCTTCAACAGTTAGGCGGACATTTTTTTTTGTAATAGTTTAATAAAAACAGCAGGATGTTAGATAAGAAAGAGGTCGAGATTGAGGACCAGTTTTGGACAGTTGATAACGAGAGGACAGACACAGATGCAACTATTCTTTGATGATAATTTATTGCCGACATAATATCATTTAACATTGTGTTTTGACAGTTTTTATTTATTTTATGTATGTACGATAAAAGTATTCACGAATCAGTGTGTCGTCGAATATATAGCACGCAAGACAACTCATTTTTCAATAGACAAAAAAAAACATTCTCCTCCATTTTTTGTTACTAGGGTTATTAAACTAAAGAACATTTTATATTTTCTTAGAAAGCAATCACTTTGTATGAAACCACGAAATTTTTTATACGTCAACCGGTTTTAATTGTCTCAAGGTTCATCACGACGTTGAAACTGATCATAAATTAACCCCATATTAATTACGTTTCCTTTAAAATCAATTTAATATCTATCAACACTGTATTTTCACCTCCCTTAATGTTCCGTCTATCTGTATATGTATTCTGTCTCTCTCTTTCACATGTAATTTATATTCAATCTCCCTCTTAAACTGGTTGACGTATGATAAAATTTTTGATTTCATATAAAAATTATTCTTATTTTATTTAATATAACATTTTAGGTCATGAATGTATCCTAAAATGACACTATTCGAAAACTGGGGCTAAGAATAATAACTCAAAATTTTTATTTTTTTGAGTTAATCTGGGGGGTGCGACATATAGAATAATGAAAATTGATAACATGCATATTTCTTGAATCTCGCTTGTAATTCTCAAGTAGAATAACTGTAATGCCCCGTGTTCACGGGTGAGAATTATCTGAGACGAGGATTCTCCCGCGAGATTCTTTGGAGACTACACTACGTTTCAAAAGTTTGCCGTTTTGCACTTGTTCTACATCGAACGTCAAATCTCAGACCATTGATGTTTCGTTCGTCAGTTGGGTCAATTTGAATTTGAATATAATGCCTCTTGTTTGTCTAACTTTTCAAAATAAATTGTTTTAGTTATCTATCGTTCAACGTGAGTTTGAAAACTTTTTACTTTCTACTGATCTCTGAGATTTATCTCATCGTGTCTCATTCCGTGGTCACGGGCCGTAACTGAGACCTTGTGTGATTTTTTTAGAATCTAATCATAGACCAGTAAATGAATAGACATGAAATAAAGTGGTTTTGGAAAATTAGTTGCGGGACGAGGGGCATTCTACACACATTATGTGTGGAAACATAAGTCTGATAGTTTATGATACATTAATGCAACGGTAAAAGTATTTACTCTTCGAAAATTTTATCTTTATGTAAACAAGGCGTATTTTTTTACATTAATGCATATTATATTGTCAGCGTTTCAATTTTCGTTCGAATAGTCATATATTTTTAAAAAATCGCGGAGCTATTTGATTGCGTAAATGGTACCAAAGTAATCACGTGGGTGACACAAACATGAAAATCTATAATGTATTTGGTGGTGTGTGAATCTGATTATGTAATTCTATGGTATATTTTATACTTAACATTTTGACGTCATATCGTTTTGATTTTCCTTTTTTTGAACGTTTCCTATTGATTGCATCAATTGTATATTAAATTATTTCATGTAACGTAATTGAGTAATACATATTTTGTTTATGAAAATATTTTTTTTAAATCATTCCTATCATAAATTCAGAACTAAAGGGTTACATATAAATTTAATTCGTTCATATTACAGCTTCCCATAGAGCTTGATAATAAATATATTTTTTTATGTAAACCTGTAATAATATTCTAATGAAGTCTCCTTTCTCAAAATGGGCCAATACCTTTCGGGCCTTCTCGTTGTACAATCGTTCAACCCGAATCAGTCCCTAGAAGGACAGGAAGGTCATGCCGCACTTTCCGACCACTCAGTATCTAACGCCCACTATAAACGTTTGGCCAATCGGAACTCACAGAAATATGTACGTAATAAGTATCTATGTATGTATATATTGTGCATGTACCATTGTATGATCTGTGTTCATTGCATCGGGGTCACAATGGGCTGTTTCATTTCCTCTGCGAGCGGAAGGCAACAGCTATTTGAATGATGTGCATAAATCAGATGTCGTACGTGCGGCAAATAAAAATTTGATTAACTCTGAATATTTTTTTTTATTTTTCATGTTCACGTGAAATTGAGTCCTGGATTCTGGAAAATAAATATAAATTTAATAATTGGATTAACATAAACGAAAACATTATTTTACAATTAGCGCCATCTGTGCACCAATAGAGACTTTAATTGCTTTGTTCTGAAATCTACCATGACAACTCACCGCTGTACCCATGGCGCTCTTTTGTATTTGCCGCATCGAGCTATTCACGTTATTTTGTTCTGTCTTTAAGCTTGTGAATTACTCGAGTCATATAAATGGCTATTTACTGAATTGAAAATTCCTTTCGGTTGATCCGTTTTGTGTGGAGTCGTTACCTATGCTGTTTTTAAACAGAATAGTTATAATGATGCAACTGCGTGCAAATCATTGAAGTATCTACTTCCTTTTTTACTAATTCACGAATTTTACTGTTTTTAACGTGCTGATTTCATAAATTGTTCTTTAAATTTGGTGCATGAATTGGTTTTTGATTTGGGAAAAACAAAAAGCAATTGGTCGAACTGTTTCCTACGTTAACCATTAATCAAAATAATTATTTCCTTCAGTTATTACGTGAAGGATTTTAAATTCATCATGTTCAATAATAAAAAGTGTTCTTAAAAAGTCCATACATTTTTTACATGGGTAAGTAGGTATTATTTTACGTAAAAACTTAAACTTTAAAAATACTAATAAAAGTACTCTAAAGTTACAAATAAATACATGGTAGGGTCGTATAAACGACGAATTTATTTTGTCTAAAGACATTGGTTAAACGAAAGTACATATGTTGTATTATATATGATTGTATAATATCATTGATAACAGCATAACCTAAATCCATAGCTACTGCACGCCACTACTAATACAGTGGTGCCTTGACTTACGAGTTTAATTCCCGTGACGGTGCTCGTAACTAACTTATCAATTTCCCCCCAGTGAAATAAATTGAAATGCCATTAACCCTTTAGCTGCCAACTCTATTTGAAATGGAAGACTAGGCTTTAAGGGTCTTGACTTATCTATCAAAAGATGGGACCTGTCGTTCACAGATGTGCGAAATGATTTAAAAATATGACTTTAATCCCGCAAGTTTGCAAGGTTCAAAAGTGCGCGTTAACATGCTTACAGCTTGGAGTAACATACAAAGTTTGACGTGTTAATACGCTCATGGCATTTAGAAGGTTAATCCGTACCGGGGTCCTAAAAATATCCGCCATTTTCTTCGATAGATGTGTGCTGTTCAGAAATTATTTTATTGCCCTTGGCTGACGTTATAACCTCAGTCGACTCCTTCTGCATCAGTATGGAGCAGATCGTAAAAGTGCTACGCTCGTCGTACTTTATTTTTACGGAATCTCAAATAATGGAACGATAAATTTGTCGTCAATGTGCTGTTTGCTCTAGCATAATCGGTTAATGCACGTTCCCCGGATTGGAAGAGATCCAGGTTCAAATCCCAGTAGCAACAAAAATATTTTTCGATAAAATTGATTTTACATTCTAATTAATACATTTAATTTGTTTTTAGAATTTTTATTGTTTTAAAGAGAACACATTATTCTTTGTTTATTTTTTCAGAACATTGTTCTGTGATATTTTATTATAAATCGAATGCATCAATTAGAAATATATACGTACGGATAAACTCCAATTATCGAAAAAATATTTTATTTGTATATCTTTTTAATTAATACATTTAATTAGTATTTAAAATATCACAGACCGTCTGTTTTGAATAATTACAACTTCAACAATAAGAATGTTTTCTCCCAATAAAGTTTTCTGATTATCAATATAAAATAAGTGTTTTTGCAAGGACTAACGAGACTGAAGTGTCAATTAGCCACCGCTTTAACTCGAGACCGCGGGCCGTCATCGCTCACGCGCTTCGAGTGTTGCGCAATTCGGCACGTGCGCAGCTTCCGTGCACGTGGCGCACATCTTCCGTACGCCTGGGACACGACATGAACGCTCGGGGAAGCGAATAGTCTCGAACGAGTATACAGAAATAGCGCTGTCACGACCGTGCCGGAATGACGCTAGCGTGCGAGAGTCGTGCGGTGACGGTGACCTCGGGGTCTCGATGCCGCGGGCGTCCCGACGCGTCGCTGACGCGCGGGCGCGTGTGCACAGAGGGTCTAGCGGCGGCAGTACGATTCTTATATTAAAATTTGAAACGTCTCTTTGACGCTGGCTGACGTCACTCTCGGCATTTATTCATTCTCGTTTATTTTTGTTTAGCCTCTATCAATCTAATGAATCTGTACGGGAAAGACAACGAGAGTCCAGAGTTATATCCAATCTACAATAATTCAAATTTATAGTATTACTAGAAGAAAACCCGTCAATTAAGACAATTTTATACCTAATATTTTGTATCGAATTAAATTATTTACTACCGAGCAGACAATGTAAAGTCACATATACATTATAACTGGTTCTTACCTAGATTAGGTCAGATGATTAATGTATTTAAAAAAAGGTCCAGTTATAAAACTCGTATTCTGGAATCGAGTTGACTTCCCATGTGTTCAATACCTATTTAAGTTTAATAAATAAGTTCCTATTTAGGTACCTACCTACGCAAAGCTCTGATTATTCGTGTATTTTTATAAAAATTTGACGTTCAGAGAACAATATTTTTTCATACACAGTCAAGTGGCAAAGTGCCAGATGATTATATAATTAATACAAATTAATTAAGTCGACTAGAAAGATATTTTTTTTAAATCCTTATGTCTCTAACATGAATGAGATTAGACATTAGCTTGAACCTTTTCGGCTCATTTTTAATATGTATCTACCATCTACCGCTAAAATATCGTGCACTAGATGCGGTTTGACCAGCACATGTTTTGTGGAAATATAAAAGTTATTTTAAATACTAATTAAATGTATTAATTAGAAAGATATAATCAGTTTTATCTAAAAATATTGTAAATACTAAATTAATGTATTAATTATAAATATATACATATAAAATCAATTTTGTCGAAAAATATTGTTTTAGCGTCACCGGGATTCGAACCTGGATCTTCATTTCCAATCCGGGGAAGTGCACTACCTTTGTGCTATAACGCCAGTATTTTTCTTGACAAATTTTCGAAACTATATGTTACATTTTTTCAAATTATTATTATTATGGCTTTCAAATAATGGAACGACAGGTGTATTAATTTGAAAAAATGTAACATATAGTTTCGAAAATTTGTCAAGAAAAATACTGGCGTTATAGCACAAAGGTGCACTTCCCCGGATTGGAAATGAAGATCCAGGTTCGAATCCCGGTGACGCTAAAACAATATTTTTCGACAAAATTGATTTTATATGTATATATTTATAATTAATACATTAATTTAGTATTTAAAATATCACAGACCTATGTTCTGAATAATTACAACTTCACAATAAGAATGTGTTTTCCTTAAAAATATTGTTGCTACCGGGATTCGAACCTGGATTCGCATTGTTGGTTAATGCACCTTCCCCGGATTGGAAAGAGATCCAGGTTCGAATCCCGGTAGCAACAACGATATTTTTCGATAAAATTGATTTTATATGTATATCTTTCTAATTAATACATTTAATTAGTATTTAAAATATCACAGACCGTCTGTTCTGAATAATTACAACTTCACAATAAAAATGTGTTCTTCTTAATAATATAATAATTATATTTTTATTTATTATCTTTGTTTTATTAACCACTTAATTGAGTTTAAATATATCTACCGGTTTCGAAAAATACCATTTTCTTCTTCAGGATGTCATAACTAACTAAAAAACATATATTATTGTTTCTTTAACCACAAAGTTAATATTGCTATTTTTAAAAGTAATATAAAAGTTATTGTTAATTTTACTATTTTAAGGAGCTAACGTAAGACTAACATACTTTAGAGAAATCTACGAATATATATCTCTTGAAACAGAACAATCGTTACTTGGATATTATTCTTACATTATATTTACTCTAGATTAGCTTTCACATGCTTTTGAGAATTTCCAATTAAATTTAAACTCTCAAAGGATTTGCGCTCGAGAATGGTTGGATTTGTGAAATTAGTATAGTTTATTTTGAAGTAGATTTAAATTGTCTACTTATTTTACTCTGATTTAAATAAAATATAAATTCTTCCTTTCTGTGTCTCTTAACACATCTCTCAAAATAAACCTATTTTCTGTGTGTACTCATTTTCCGTGTCGCCGCTTCCATGTGTGATACAAGCGTCGACGAGTCTCGCATCCGAGGAGGCTGCGAAATGATCTTACGTAATCATCGCGGCTCATCCACAAATATTTGAAATCATATTAGCCTGTTGTTAGAATCTGCCTTGTACTAAGCTCAATTTTCAATAAATAAATTCAAATAAAATAAAAATTTGTCGCTTTTTTACTCGGGTTATCATCGGTCATCAGGACGGTCGTAAATACTTGTTTTATGATGTTTTGGAGGGAAATGACCTTGACTCTGCTGACCTTGGTCTAACGCGCCACTTTGCTTTATCCGAAGTCATCGGTCGCATTAGCTGTCGACAACGTGTTCAATTTTTTTTATTTTTTATTACAATTTGGTACAATCTTCTCAACGATAAAGCGGTGTTTAAGTATTCATAATATTGTACTGTATTAAAAATTAAGTTAATGGTCTAGTCGATATACAAATACATGTTTTATACATGTCTTCATTGTCTATCCATTACTGGATGAAGACCTCCCCAAGTATTTCATTTTTCTGTGTCCATTGTTATTCGCTGCCGCATGTTTCCGCAGAAATTGATGATTTCGTCAGTTCAGCGGGGTTCAGGACGGCCTGTCGGCCTCTTGATTCGTCCAACGATTGTAGGTACAATTAATAAATTATTTATTTATATATGGATGTTTGCGTGTGTTTAATATCCTTCAATTGCTTGACCTGGGTTTTCATGTTGGTGGTACGCCTATTTTTGCTCTGTGTGGACGGAGCGCCACTTAACTTAACAGAAAGTAGTCTACCGCCGTCGAAATCGGTCCGCAACCAAGAAACGCTCTATGAAGTTTATTCGATGTGCGGAAACCGACCAAGAACACCATCAGAAATCAGTATAGGATCAGTCAACAAGCCAGCAGTCCAGGGTAGTAGTGATATATCTTACTAGAGCGACACAGTCACTTCGTGGTGTAACATTTTAATTTAAAAATATAATTTTTGTTTTAACGTTGTACCTACTGCACACACATTTTTTGAGCTAATAACACTACTAGATTCTGGAAGAGCAGTCCTTCACATCTACTGGTATAAAATGAACTAAAATAAATATGAATAGACGGATATAAATAAAATTCTACTTGAGTTTATTTACACTACTCTAGTTTCGAGAGTAACAGTTAACTTTCATCGCCAGGTGAAGTATTAAAGTAGAGTTATAACATTGTTTTATTTATTATTTGATTCTATCAATAATATAAATTAAATACAGTTGGCTATGCAGCGGTGGGGTACGTAAGGGTGGTTTTATTATTTCTTGGAAACATCGATTATAACGGTGAAGTATTTGAAAACATGATATTGTTATTTTCCGAATTTAGATTTTTATGGATTTCTGTCATTTCAAGATTATTAACTTTTATTCCCCTGTATGGTATCGAGTGGAGAAATTTAAGATAGTGGCTGTCGAAAAATTGTTAGTTTCAATGATATGGTTAGCGAATTCGGAAAAATGTTTACTTACCGAAACTAGTAAATGTTATTAGCTCAAAAATTGTGTGCGTAGTACGAGGCGCGTTTTTCAAGTACCGGATTTTTCTTTAAAAAATAAATCATAACATCATTTTTACAACACTTTGCTTTCTTCGGACGCTACACACCTTAAACTACTTCTCAACACAGTCGCCATCATTATTAAGACACTTGGAATAACGGGGCACCAACTTTTGTATGCCTTCGTCATAGAACGACCCCGCCTGGGATGAAAATCATGTCTGCACTCCGTCTTTGAGTTCATATCGTCATCAAAACGCTCGCCACCGAGGGACCGCTTCAGAAGAAAGAAAAGATGGAAATCACTTGGCGCCAAATCAGGACAAAACAGGGCACACTCGCTTATGAATGTCAGCTGGTTTCACGTTTCGTGCATTCAAGAAACGAATCACGGACCGTATCTCAGTCGGCCGGATTGATCTATTGTCTTGAACATTTCAACCACTCGTTATATGATGGCCGCACTATGTGAATTGCATGTGGTGAGTCAACAGATGAAAGAAATCATTGCGCGTCCATTTTCGTGGCGGATTGTGCATTCGATTGACTATAATCACGCTTGAATATTACTGAATATTACCGAGTTCTCTGCCTGTGTGATCTCACGAGGCTCGCGAATATTTGTTCCGAATCGAAGTAGGCTGATCGAAAGCAGCATTTGGATCTCGCCTGCCCACGAAGGCTGCGTGACTCACCGCAATAATTGCTTCGAGAAATCTCTGCCTTCGCATTGTCTGCTCCTGTTAAAATCTCGCGGCCGTCGTCAGATGACTTCATATTCTATTATAGACATTTTATGTTTATTAATGGAATCTTTTCGAGTGACAGCATCTTATCGTGCGCCGCATCTCTTATTAAATGAAATAATACTTCGTTGTCTTGTGTTCCGAGAACGCTTCGTCGGCAATCGACAAATGACCTTCCCAGTTCTTGACATCAAGATTATCAACCCTCCAATAAATAATAATAATAATAATGGCCTCGTTGGATATCTCTCGTCGTGTCTCGTCGCATCTTTCCTTTTCATTTTCATAAGTGCCATTTACACATTCTTCATTCACATTATTATACACCCTTTTGGTGCGTCATTTCGATTCAGCCGCGACCACTGTTATTGACATATTTCGCATCAAAATTCTAATCCATACATTTCCTCATGCTCGTCTTTTCAGTGTGAAATGTGACCTTGACGCCAGCAGACGTCAAATTGACCGATATTTATTCGATCTCGATATCGCGATAGCATTCGCAGTGTGGACCTTTCAGCTCCAGTGCACCAGCACTATATTGTTTGTGATCCTGTGATTTGTGTGCACAGTGATATTGTTTGTTGTTTGTGTGCCGTGGGTGAACTTGTGTCATCGCCGTATTCAATTGGAAGTGAAAACCCCTGTCTATCTCCCTTCACTGACCTCATCCTGTATCACGTTTCCCAACTTCCTTCTCCTACCTTTGATCCTATCAATCCGGATTTACAGTTCTAATTCACACATCAATCACATAAGAATCGTTGTTTTTGTAAAACTGTTTTACGCAGGACCAAACTGCCGCGCGCTGTCGCCCGCGTGCCCCTCCTTCGCGCGGTTCTTTCTCGCGTAGAAGCGATTTAAAAGGTGCAAAAACAAGGTTGTTTTGTTTGCCGTCTCTGTACAACGCTGTACAGGTTATTTATCTTGCCAGCCAACTTCCTGACAAACCAATTTTCCAACAGTCAACTACATGTCAAACCAATTTCCCCATAGCCAACTTCCAGATAGACCAACTTACCGTAAAATCAAGTGTATATATAGATTTTTATGAAAATGCGCGTAAGTTATTCGCCTATTAAAACTTACATGCTATAAATCAAATTTTAATTTAAAACGGAATTTTAAACAATATTCCTATCGGCTATGAATTTCCATCATATATGTTCAATACTTGTTTACAACAAATTGTTTTGGATGTACTGACGGGTTTAGTTATAAGTTGACTATATATTTTTTTTCAAAATAATTTATAATACAAATTACAATAAATTAGTAAATTAGAAAGACAGATTGTAGTCAAAATACCACAGAACTATTATAAAAGGTGAAAGTTTTAACGAAAATGGCGCTATACAAATTATCCATTATTATTTATTATCAAAAATTGGATTCACATTAAAAATGTGTTTATATTTAAAAAATATGTATAATCGGATTTTTCAGAATTATTTTGTCTTGTGGGAATGTTAAAGAGATTGTGGTCGTTTTACTCTTGATGGAATATGGTAATTTACTAATGACAAATTTTATACAAGTGCTATTTTTGTTTTGTCTGTTTTTAAACCTAAAATATTATTATTAAGGAGAACACATTCTTATTGTGAAGTTGTAACTATTCAGAACAGACGGTCTGTGATATTTTAAATACTAATTAAATGTATTTATTAGAAAGATGTACGTATAAAATCAATTTTATCGATAAATATTGCTATTGTGAACGATACATGTATTAATTTGAAAAAGTGTAACGTATGGGTTCGAAAATTTGTCGTCAAAAGTACTGTCGCTGTAGCGTAGTTGGATAATGATTGGAAAAGAGATCCAGGTTCGAATCCCGGCAGCGCAACAACAATATTTTTCGATAAAATTAATTTAATGTGTATATCTTTATAATTAATACATTTAATTAGTATTTTGAGATATTATATATTTTCAGACAATTTACATAGTACTGCCGGGATTATTGCAATGATTTAGAGTTTGTATGATCTTCTCTTGAATATTTCTCCTATTGTCGTGTCAATATGTGAAACTCATTGTTTGAATATCTTAAGATGGCATATTATCGTAATGCCACGTGACTGATTGTGAGTGGAAAAATTAATAATTCCGTTAAGAGTAGATAATTTGAACAATTTAGTAAAACAATTACCATTACGGCTCAAGTAGTACCACGTGTTCTGGCTTATTTCAGTTTCTTGAGGCGACGCATTCATCCCAGGATTTACTACACTCCACTGACGTATGATCACTGTTTTTCGTGCGATGTGTTCAGTCATGACTGAACTATTCTGCTTCCTCTGCGTGGACTGTTTGCGATCTTGAACCGTGTTTAGTGCGACGTGTAGGAAGGATCCGTTCATTTCTCGGACGTCCAGGTTGTTTTTCACAGTATTCAGGAAAATACACTCGCTTGTGAAACACAGTGCGGAGACCGATCACATAACCTCAATATATTTTTAATATTTAAGCAAAATGCGTTGTGATTCATTTTAATAAATAGTTTATATTAATTTGATTTTGTAAACCACTGTGATTTATTTATATTCAACCGGTTTCATTTGTTAAAAAATGATCACACTTTATGTAAAAACAATGTTCGTCTTAAATAGAATAATTTAGTATATAATTATTTAGATCAGAAATAATAACTAAATTTAACCACTGTCCTTAAAGAAATTCCTAATTTTTTTCCCAATAATTAAGTCAATTTCCACATCTTTCATCATCGTAACAATTTATGTCCTAACACACTACCTACTCTAGTACCTATACTAGTTTTATTTTTGAAATTATTATTAGGAAAAGGTATTTTTCACACAACCGCGCACAGTGGTTTATAAAACAAAGTTAATGAACTATTTATTACCTAAATATACCTAATCATACATAATAATAATAATGCGTTCATTCCAGCGTGATTGTTTTTTTTTTATAAAGACCCGATTCGCCATAAAGATAATACATATATATATTATATAATACATTAAAGTTATGTTTCATAGTTTATGTCATGAAAAGAAAAACAAAAAAATATATAAATACTACATTTCACTCACGGCCATTATTGTATCTGTAGTCGTAGCCATTCTCTGGTCAGGGTGCCAGCTTTCCATGAGAGCGCCGCTTGCACCAGAGAGTTGGTGTTGATCTCCAGCCGCAGCTTTACGCCCGCAACTCGTTGTCTCAGAAGCGGAACGAATCCACGTATATGACCTTCGGCAAACATTGTAGATGCGCTACAGTAACGCGCCAATCCGAACAGTATTCTGTATGAGTTGTTGTACTGATCTTGCTTCTAACAGGATCCTTTTCACTTTACTGCATCGGTAGAAACGCCGTGACAGCGTATACTTTATTTTTATTAACCCGTCACGCTGATTTCTTTAGAGGTTGATAAATGAGGTAATGGATGTTTCCATGATTGGTGCCCACCTCACCGAAGATGTGTGGCTCGATGGTGTGGACGAATGAATAACAAAATTAAAATATCTGTAACTCACTCCATCGCAGTTATCGATTCCGAAGAAAGATGTATTCATCGAGTATGCGCGCATTCACCGCTCAAACTTGATCAAAACTTGCATTCGTGCAGTGACGTCTCACTGCAGTATATGCCAAGATTATTTGTAATGCGCCAATGCTGTGTTACAAAAATAACGCACCGCAAAGGTCAGTGCGGCGTTCTATTCCTAGTTTTCACTATCAGAACGGCGTTCTATGAAAGCGATCAGTCGGAGCTTATTTCAGTTCAACACCTCAACACGCGGAACAATGATAAATTGATTAACAACATTAAATCTATACTATTTGTAATGTATCTCGATGCGGCGACTGTAGCGCGCACAAGTTGGCAAGAATGACGTCGTGGAAGGGATCGTAGATCAGAATACATATCTTATATTGTATTTATACTTGTGAGATCTGTAGTAAACTGTATTGTTGCACATCGTGTTCTTGACTACCTGAATTCCCGCACACAAGACGACACCAATGCTTGCAGCCGTAATACGAGGGTTAAGGATATAACTAATATACAATAAGGTTACATTTATGACAGAAATAACAAAATTAAAAAAGTTAGTGTAGTTCATATATCATGTGTGTGCTTATTGTTAATCGAAAACCTGGATACCAGCTATCGAAGGCATTTACATAAACACATATTTTAGATTCGCCGTACCTAGAGAATGCCATTTTCTTCATCTGGAACCGTGTCCATGTTCAGACATTGGCATTTGTCGTACCTTTTCTATTATCTGGCCGCCGCTTTGTTGTCATCTTACGCTGTTATCTTTCGTTCTCGTTCTAATACAGACGAATCATCAATTCTTATCCAAACTGATGTATGTCTCTGGAACTTGAATCTGAAACCGGTCCACTCGCGAAATGTCTCGCAACGAGAAATATAATATGTACCTAACCACCGTTTGGTATCTATTTTTCCTCGAATAATCGTTGATATTTGGATCCACGAATGACAGGCACAAAATAATTCATTTTTTTCTGCTTTAAAAATAAAATCTGCCCATAATATAATAATGGATTGTTTGTTAGAGAGTAATTAAATGTTAGAAAAATAACAAATTATATCGTAGACTCATAAGGAATTAAATTAAACAATTGTATACCCTAATGTGTGTGTGACACTAACATTTATTATTATATAACAGTTATTTGAATGAAATAACATTTATATTCCAATTATTCTAATGACGACGTAATATCACTTGACAGTTTTCTTTTCTCGTACTCTAATAGAACGGTACGACGTCATTCGCCCAACATCGTCCACTATCACGTCACTGAAATCAAACACATTTGACTTGTTCAAAGACGTATTACAAATTTGATTGTTTTTCACATGAAGAATCTCTACAAGGCAATAAAATTTATTTACAACTGTGAGTAATATTTTTTTTAAACTTGTGTAATTTGTAAGATTAATGCCGGTACACGATTCCGTGCTAAAAACTTGTTTAATATTAAAAAATGGCATAACTCTAGAAACTGAAACACTATTTTTTTTTTTTTCGAAATATCGATGCGTCATCATTCTTCGTATGTCGTGCCAACATTTTTTTTTTTTTTTAACTTTTTTTACGTGATGATTTATAATTACGTAAAAGTTTTATGAGTACATTTCATTATTCGATGCGTGACCAAACTTGTAGACATTTTTTTTCCCCGCGTCATCTGCACGTGTCGAGGCGTCTTTGGGCGGAATTCAAATCATTATATAAAATTTACTAATATATAAACTTCCTTGTTATTTGCGTCGACCACGGGTTATACAATGATCGTGATGAAAGAAATGACACACAGGTCGTACGGGTAATGTTTACAACGCTACGGATGGTGTGGGGCAAGCGGCATTCTTGTTTATCATCAGGTGTCGGCCTAGTCATAAGTTCTTAAAACGGTGAACATTTTGGCGACGACTGTATTTTATTGTTCTTCTGAGATATAAAATAAATGTAAATAACTCAGTAAAAATAATACAGAGAACAATTATTAAAGTGATATTAAAAAAAAGATCAACTTTTTCAACACAAACACTTTTTGCAAAATTCCCAGTCCCCAAAATTGAAAACATTTACAAAAAACCTCAATTAATCAATTAATTAAAGAAAATAACACTAGAAAATTTGAAACAAGCACATCATTAAGGTTTAAAAATAACTTTAAAATCCCTAAATGTAACACCAAACACTATCAGCAAAATTCTATATATTTAGGGATAATAATAATTTCAATAGCCTCCCAATCAAAGAAATAAAGGATATAAAAGAGTTTAAAAAGAAACTAAATGAATGCTTCAAAAACACATAAACAATATTACAGAATTCTTCAAAAGCACACAAATGGACAATGAAGAAAATATGTAAGGTATTATATAAAATTATTGTAGTGTAACTCCCTCTCCAAGCACAAGAGCTGGTCTCTTTTTTGGAGAGGTAAGCGAAAGAAACACCATGTATGTATATAACCTTATGTATGTTTGTAACCATGTATTTTAAAAATTGAATCTATTTTGCCAATGTATTTTTTCGCTAAATTAAATAAAAAAATAAAGTATGTTTAAGTCATGTAGTGTTCTGTTGGGAGCAGATTCTTCTTCACGTTAAACTCCTGTACTGCAATTTAAATTTCGAACATTTAGATTTATTTTGGTCTCTAAAATGCAGCATTAAATTTTGTAAATTGAGTTGAAACACTTTTTTATTCCATTATATGTTATTGTATTAAACGATAGAACGTTTTCGGGAACATCTTCCCATTATCAATATTATAATTCAACTAAAGTTAGAAACACATGGGTGGGAACAAGAGAGGGTATGTAATAGGCGAGTATGAGGAATGTAATTAGTTGAATATAATCATGGAAGTTTTACAAAAAACATTTGAACAGTTAACAGCATTAAAGTTTGTCGATAGCGTGGTGCAGTCTTATTTAGCGATGTTTCACCTTCCGAAATGGTCATATCGATTGTCCTAGGGTAGTCTGTTTGAGCAAGCATGCGAATGTGTGTGTTCCGACCTGCGGCAGTGCAGCCTTCCAGCGAGCGCGATGGACCCGGCACCGAAGGTCGCCTAACTGAACGGAGTCGCGCCTCCGGCTAGGACGCTGCCTCGTGACTTGTTACAGCACTCTTAGTCTAGACGTGCTCAATTCGGAGCGGAGTCGAAAGGGGCATACTAAAACATTCTGAACACAAATTAAATTAATCAACTAGAAAGATATACGGAAAAAATCTTGTTGTAATTATTCAGAACATCGGTCTAAGGTATTTGAAATTCCGTAAAAATAAAGTAGATGGCTTTCAAATAATGAAACGATAGATGTATTCATTTGAAAAGTATAACGCAGGTTCGAAAATTTGTCGTCAAAGTACTGAGTGATGTAGCATAATCGGTTAATGCACGTTCCCCGGATTGGAAGAGATCCAGAATCGAATCCCGGTAGCAACAGCTAAAATTGATTTTATATGTATATCTTTCTAATTAATACATTTAATTAGTATGTATCTGAAAAAATATTTAGTTGCTTCCGGGATACGAACCTGGACCTCTTAATATTTGGGGAAAATTTTCAAATTCATTTTTAAAATTTGAACTTATATTATGTAACCTTTTCAATTGCTACATCTATTATTCCATTTTTAAAAGCAATCAACTCTATATCGCGGTGAATCTCGAATACCTTTGATTAAAGCACGCTTAATTCATCCATTTTATTAATTTCGATGCATAGATTTTTTCTGTATATCTTTCTAGCTGATTAATTTAATTTGTATTAAAAATATAACTTCATAACAAAAATGTGTTCCCCTTAGAAATAAAACATTATGCCTTATTTTAATTAAAAGTGATATGTGCCTAATCTAAACCATGGCAGAGATATAAGCAATTCCAAAAAAATCATAATTATGTGATTATTTGAAATATTTTATGAATTCCAAATTATATATTGAATGTAAAAAATCCGAGCGGTTAGACTATTTTTTGTTAGGTGATTTAGGACCTGAAGCAAAAATATACATTAATAATGGAACAATTTCGCAAATATTTTTTTCGAAGTACATAGGCATCAAACTTAACACTATTTTGTAAAACTTTCAAACAAAAATATTTTCCGTAACTGTGCAGAATTTGCACATATTTCTTGAACATTTTCGACTGGTAATTTAGTCTGGTATCCACCGATAAAATATTGTAGACTAGATTTTTTACATCCTGTATAATACAATGTATGATTTTCTGTACGATCTACCACCAAATCGACTTATAAAATGTTGGCATTTATAGATTATGGTTAGATTATGATTAGATTATGGCTTAGGCTTCGTCTTTAATGCGATTTTTTTCGTATTTAACCTTTACCAAATATTGGTCGTTGACATTTTGAGTTCACCCTTATTCTGTGCGCCCTTACAACCAAAAAGTGTGGTGTTATTTGTGTCGACTGTACGTATACAACTTAATATTACGTTTCCGGTATTTGTTAGGTAATTCGCAACAATTAATTAACAGTGAGTCGGAAAACATACAACAACAGCCCTTAACTGTAATGTTTTACAGTTTCACAAAACACAAACGTAGAACATGAATATTTCGAACCTCAAGGGACCACCAGAAAAAAATCGTATTATCCGAAAATTCGAATTAAGAAAAAGTAATTATTAAAAACAAAACTACATACTAAATATTTATTTAAAATTACACACGTATGACATTGTTAAATGTAATATGGTGCAGTGCATATAAATAAAAATATAATCAAATTAAAATAAATAAAACATCAAAACCTTCCGAAATAGACCTAAAAGTTACACTGACTGTTGCAATGATTACCCCCAATGAAATGGGGAGTGGTCAAAGGGTATCCTGTCAACGGGGGTGTGTGGTACGGTGACACATCGTGCGTCATCGTGGTCAATTTCGTCATTTTCCAAAACGACAAAATTTCCACGATATTTCGAAAGTAATAAAATAATTCGAATTAACGAAGTTCGAGATATCCATGTTCTACTGTATTACAAATTATAACAGTACGATCTGTATTTCAATTTTGGTACGCTTTTCGCTATTACGAACTGTTCAAATCTTCGCTGCATACATGATAATTTTAAAGACTATTTTACAACTTATTTACTTTTTTACTAAAAGTAAATTTAGTAATTTTACAAAATGACAAATACTATTTTGGTTGCTGGTTTGATTTAATAAAATGTTATTGAACGCGTGTACACAAAATCAGATGAAGGATTCAGAAAAATTTTAAATTGATTAATTATAGCTATTTAATGACGAAAAAAAGAGGTTAAATCAAAAACTAAAATTCACTATAAGAATGTGTTCTCTTTAATAATATATAAGTTGTATCAATGTGTCCAAAATTTAATAAAACTGAATTATTAATTCTGGCGTATCCTATCGGATTACTCAAAGGTTTGAGATTCCGTAAAAATAAAGAAGATGGCTTTCAAATAATGGAACGATAGATGTATCAAGTGTAACATATAGGTTCGAAAATTTGTCGTCAAAGCACTGTGTTGGTACAACATAATCGGTTAATGCACGTTCCCCGGATTGGAAAAGATCCAAGTTCGAATACCGGGAGCAACAAAATTATATTTATATGTATACTTTACTAATTCTAACATTTAATTTGTATTATACATGAAAGTACGAGGTGGAGTTGAAGAGTCGCAAATGCCTACGAAAATTGTCACAATATTATCCGAACGTTCACGATGTGAACGACTTGATTTATCATTTTCTCAATGTGTAACATACACATGTCCTTCCGCACGCGCATTGGCCAGATCCTCGGATTAGTTCGTCTGGTATTTCCAGATATTTGCATTCGGTTCGATTTCATTAAGTATTTTCCGACAGTGTCGATTGACTCGGGGCCATCGCCGGCTCCGCGATGATGTGAGGTCAGTAGTCATCAGCGAGCAGCTAGCAGTGAGCAGTGAGCGCTGCGGCCGCGGAATGTGTATCAAGTCTGCGCACGCTGTTCGCTAAGGTCATACTGAAATAAGTGTTAAGTCATACGATGGTCAGTCATTTTTTTTTTTAAATTTCGTCCGCGCGCGCTCGCTCGCTGTGTCGTATCGAGGCCTGTTTCTTGTCACGCCGGCAACGTGACGTACATGCCGATTTGTGTTATGTATTTTTTTCCTGCTATTTTTAAGCTAGATTTTAAGCTCCTTTAAATGAACTTTTCTTACTGATTTTTCTTAAAAAGTACATCCCGTTGTAAACTGAGTTTACTCTCCGATATCCGATAGTAAAAACGAGAAACTCTAAGTCTGACAATAAGGTGACTAATTATAAAATTAGCAATATTAACTTTGTGGTTAAAATTCATATTTTTATTTATTATCTTTGTTTTATTATATAAGAGTAAGTGAAGCATTTGAGATGTTTGAACAATAGTGGGTATTCAAAATTTGCTAATCATTTGATAGAAAATTGCCATGGTTTTGATAAAAAATTGGGATTGTCAATTTTGCATATAAACGGTGTTGGTCACAAATTAAATAATTTGGAATCGTTGGAGATAAATAAAGCGTGTAAAAGTAATCAAAAAAATATAAACAACTGAGTAAATTTGTATTAAGTAACAATTTGAGTTAGGTACTAAATTTATTTTTTAAATAATAGAGTTTTTTTTTTTTAAAGATTCTGGTAAAGAAACAATAATATATGTTTTTAGTTAGTTATGACATCTTGAAGAAGAAAATTGTATTTTTTGAAACCGGTAGATAGATGTATTTAAACTCAATTAAGTGGTTAATAAAACAAAGATAATAAATAAAAATATAATCATAAAATGCTCTATTTTCTGCTACATCTGTGACTTTATTCGCTCCCGCGTTCGAGAGACCTGCCACCCCGGTGGCGAAATTTGTTTGGATTATGTGCTAATGTATGTATTAAAATAATAACATTAATATTGGATAAATTGTATAGCGTCATTTTCGTAAAAACTTTCACCTCAAGGGAGCTTTAAACAACGAAATGATCATCGGACGAACTCTCATCACTAAAATAGCGGGATATTTAATGAATCATTGTCATTATTAAGGAGAACACATACTTATTGTGAAGTTGTAATTATTCAGAACAGACGGTCTGTGATGTTTTAAATACTAATCAAACGTATTAATTAGAAAGATTTCAAATTAATGCATCTATCGTTCCATTATTTGAAAGCCATCTACTTTATTTTTATACAATCTCAAATACCTTTGAGTTATCCGATAGGAGACGCCGAAAATTAATTGTAACACGTAGGTTCGAAAATTTGTCGTCAAAGCACTGCGTTGGTGTAGCATAATCGGTTAATGCACGTTCCCCGGATTGGAAGAGATCCAGGTTCGAATCCCGGTAGCAACAACAATGTTTTTTCATTTGTATTAAAAATATCACAGACTTGTGTTCTGAAAATTGCAACTTCACAATAAGAATATAAAATATATATTTTTAACATTAAATATATATTTTCATAGATTATTTGTGTTTTGTCGGTAGTATCCACGCCTGTCACTCGGAGGGTTGAACTTTGGTGCCCCCCATCGGGGAGATTTCAATTTTATTTATTTATTTAAACGAATTTTTAGCAAAAAGTTCAAAACAGAAATAAATATAATGCGTTTTTTTTTTTTATTGTAATCTAATATACGATTTTATTATATTATAATAATCACGATATTATGAAATATAATTTTTGTATGAATATATAGTGAATAGATTTCAATTCTTTGGTATTTATTTCCATGAACATCCTCGTGTACTCGCACACTTGGCTTCCGATTTTTTTCTTCTCCTTCGATCTGCTTTTATTGTCTCTGCCGTCCATTGCGAATCGTCTGTCTACCTTTGCAGCGGTGACCTTTGTTCAATGACAAAGCCAATTCGCCACTTCCAACAGTTGCCTTGTTAGTATTATTAACACATCATTGTATTTTAGCTAATTGACATTTCACATGTTGGAAGAGTGTTCCGTATTGTGAGCCTAGAGTGCATTTTTGATGCGTTTTATTTTATTAATTGTAATTTCTTGAATTAAATGCATAATGCTATTAATGAAATACGATTAGAATCATCTTTTACAATCCAATGATGATTCATCTGATCTTTAATATCAGACCACACACTACTGCGTGTGTTTCTTCTCAATGATTGATCAACGATTGCGTAGTTGTGTTTAGTGACAATTTTATTTGGAACGGTCACACTTAAAGGTAAGTGACCAGTTAGAAATTAAAATTACTCAGCTTAGGCATCATCATCATCATCACCATCATCATCACCATCATCATCATCATCATCATCATCATCATCAATTTACCAATTATTTAGCATCACATTGTTTCACATTAATATAGTATGATGCAAATTGTAACCATCATCTCCACCATCATCACCACCATCATCACCACCATCATCATCATCATCATCACCATCATCATCATCATCATCATGACCATCATCATCATCATCATCATCATCATCATCAATTTACCAATTATTTAGCGTCACATTGTTTCACATTAATATAGTATCATGCAAATTGTAACCATCATCATCACCACCATCATCATCATCATCACCATCATCATCATCATCATGACCATCATCATCATCATCATCATCATCAATTTACCAATTATTTAGCATCACATTGTTTCACATTAATACAGTATGATGCAAATTGTAACCATCATCACCACCATCATCACCACCATCATCATCATCACCATCATCATCATTATCATCATCATGACCATCATCATCATCATCATCATCACCATCATCATCATCATCATCATCATCATCATCACCATCACCATCATCATCATCATCATCATCATCATCATCATCAATTTACCAATTATTTAGCGTCACATTGTTTCACATTAATATAGTATCATGCAAATTGTAACAATTGTGAAAAATTCAGTGTATTGTTACGACGTTCGACGGCATACCGCACCGCTTAGTGTTCATTTTGATAATAAAGTCATTTCAATCTTAAATTTTTTATTTCCTTATAAGCTACATGTGAGATTTACATGTCGAAATTAATTATTTCGACATGTAAATAATAGACTACCAGTAGACTAAATCAATTTTGAAACATTGTGTTGTGTAATATAAAAATATTTTTTAATCAATTCAAACGTTATACCTTTAAACTCTCGAAACGAAAAAAACGAGACTTGAACCATTTTCTTAATAATGGGTACATTTGTATATTACTTTTTGAGCCATTTTTCTGTATATCTTTCTTCAGTGTCTTTTATGTAATTTGTTTTAATTATCAAAGACCTTTGTTCTGAAAAATTGCAACTGCTAATTTGCGATTTAAAAAACGTTCAAATTTCGCAATCTTTTCATATTTTACTTGAAACATTTTTTACTTGGAGGGACCCTCCGTCTAACTGGACTTACCTCCTTCTTGTCCACCCTTTTCACTTTTACACCGGAAACTCTCTCGATGGCCATTAAAATTTTTACATAATTAAGTTCTCGAGACTCTCGGGTCGCTCTGTACTCTAGACGAGTGTGACGGCGCGCGCCGCCCTCTGCAAATCTAAACGAGACCCGGTCTAACGGAGTTACGCTCACGAGAGATGAATCTTTTATATTATATTAATCTTTTTTTTTTTTTCCTCACCTTTTTTCATATATCTAATATGACGCGTAATCCGTCACTGTCTACAGTTCATTTCGAACCTTGCACCCGTTAATTATGCCCTGGCCTGCTATACAACACGTCAAGGTCTAGGTTGAACATATTATATTCTGACCTTTTTCCTAGTGAATAAATCTAACGAGGTTAGAAACAAGAATGTCTCTTTTAAGATATCAAAAAGAAAAAAATTGTTCAGCCACCCTTTTTACAGTTTTTACTTCATAGAATATCTACTCGTGTGAAAATATTAAATTGGTCGAAAAAAAAAAAGTTTTTGTCGTATTTAAATATGTATGTAAATGGATTGTTTTGTTTCGAAAGGAAATTGTACTTTATTAAACTGATCTGAAAAAAAAAAAAAAAAAAAATATATATATATATATATATATATATATATATGTGTGTGTGTGTAATATAACATAGTCATAACATTGATTTAAATTGATACATCATGTCTTTCCAATGATGGACACAAAGTTCGGCCCTTCTTGGCCATCTATTATCTGCCACCCTTTTGATATCGTTGCTCCAATGCCTATTTGTATGCTTACATGTAAATTACGTGGTGTTCTTTTCTGGTGAAGGATTGGTTCACCATCAGTGCCTCAGTGAGTCACTGTCTTTATGAATTTCATTAGTTAATTCATTTAAATAATTAAACAAAATACTTTGTTTAAACCACTATTTATTGATTATTCTACATGTTTCGATACCTGTGGTATCATCTTCAGGAAACAATTTATACTGAAATTAAAAATACAAGCATGGATAAAAACAAAACTATAAAGTTGTGAATAAGTAAGAACTAATATGAAAACAAATTTAAAAGGTGACTATTTGACAAAGAGGATTTGGTTATTTTTAAAATTTCCTAACCTAACAATTGATTATTGTATAATTTCTAAACCCTTATTAATATCAAAAGAATTGTTTGTCTCCAAAAGGTGATTAGAGAACGCAGAATAGTTATTATTTTGGCATCTCAAGTGCTCCTTAATTCTAAATTAAACAAAATATTTTGTCTAATTATTTATGTAAAATGAGAGCATAAAGTAATTTTGCGAATATTGAATAAGATAATTAATTGTTTATGAATTTGAATATTTAATTAATTTTAAAGATTAGTGACTACTGTAATGCAATACTCAACATTTTGAATTGTCATCAATAATTATTTATAAGATGAATGATACAAAAATCTCTAATTATTTTCGGTCTGATCACTGCTTAGACGAGAGTATTTTTTAAATCATATTTTTATATTATGTATACATTGAAATTAAATTAAATATATCTGGTTTTAATAAATCTTTAATTTGATCACCTGGATTGACCACAATACCAATCAAGAGGTTCTAAGCAAATTTACCTTTAAGGTGTGCAGGTGTACGCGCGCATCATAAAAAATATAGCGCGCACACATTTTTTGACGAGGCTTCTTCTTCACGTGCCGCCTTCTATCGAAGGACGGCGATCATGTTGTAGTACGACGATTTATCCTGTACAAGATCACCAACATTTAAGATATTTAATCTCTTTCTGAGGTTATGCGGCTTATGCTTCTGCTGCCTTCTATCTTCCCCTGCATGAGTTGTAAATTATTATTTTTTTGCGGAGAATGAGAATTGGTTGTTATCAGTTCTATTTACTTATTAATGCGTCATTATATATCTTGCTTACTAAATATGGTCGATCCATGCTCTATCAGTAGCCTTATACTAGTATGTAACATACAGGAAACAAGAATGTGGACAAGGGTAGTTCGCCGAGATCAGCTTCTCTCAACCGGCGATGATGATGATGATTGTGAGGTCGAAAGAAATGAAACACAAAAGATGTTCAATACAGGTACTGTTTATGTAAATGCCTTCGATAGCTGGTACCCAGGTTTCCGATTAACAATAAGCACACATATGATAGATGAACCGCACCAACCTTTTAATTTTGCTGTCTTTCTGGTCCGATGTTGTTTTTCTTTTAGCTGGGGTGTCTTCTTTGGATTTCGACCGACCGAATCGCGCACTGGTGGTTCATTTGGACCGCTTGACTGGTCGAAGCACGGGATGTAAAAGGAATGACACCTGTCGGTTACCGTTTTCTTAGCTTTCTGAAAAAAGGGCGACAATACTCACACACACACACACACACACACTCACACACATGTACATTATTATAAACTAAGAAACCCGGTGGAGCCAATCGAAGTACACTACGACGACACGACACAATTGAGTACGGCTTCCCGCCTGCAGAATACCCTGTTTTTATTCATATTTGCAAGTACTCGTACAGCGACAGGCCGCCGCTGTGACGTTTTACTAAGAATGATAGTTTTTGTTTACCCGAAATCTATCCCGCGGGTTTTTCGACGCCACGCCGATGACAAGTACCTTATCATATCAATTAATTGGCGCCGCTTCTGCGACCTCGCAATTCTGTGCGATACACACCAGTGTACCACACCATACCAATGGTTATGTTTTTCTTAGTTTTTACGCCAGCGCACAAACAATAAAAAAAATCCTTAAAATTGCATAAACGATTTTTTATTCGCACACCCTGATCCAAAATTAGAAGAAACATTGTACTGGGTGGCTAAATTCTGCAGCAAACGAAACTAAATGAATGATACTTCTGAGATCTATGAATAAGTCGAGAGAACTAATTACAAACGAAGGAAAGCTGAACACTTTGGATTCTCCGCAATGAGAAATGTGATCTCTTACAGCTCATTATAGGAGGTAGCAGAGGCGTGAGAAAAAAGAGTTTATCTTGGCAAAGTAACCTCAGAAAATAGTTCAATGTCCAAAATGCATCTTGCACGATCAGCTTGGTCGCCAGCCAAATATAAGAATATTATGAATTTAGAAGATTTTTACCTTAACATTATTATACAATTGATTATTACTGTATTTTTTATTTATTATTTAATTAATACCTACCTACGTTCTAAACACGCATGACGCAATGTCGATTAATTAGTTAAGTATCAGAAATGAATATTAAAATATTTATTACACAGTATTCCCCCGACGAGTCATTAATAAAACGGTGTTTTGGCCCGACAGTCCAGTCCAGGCCTGGGATGGTGATTAGTGTTCAAGGCCGAGCTGAACAATTGTCATTATCATGATTGCTACGGCTGACCCGACGGCCAGACGCGATCGGGTGGAGGTAATTAATTATACGAAGCAAGGAATTGCTATTAAAAATATTTTATTTTTCTTACACGTAATTTTCCTACGGAAGTATCCTGGACTACGGTTTCACACATCACATCTATATTTTTTTTTTTTTTTTTACAAGAGACACCTTGTACATCAGTCACGTGTACGTCTTCGATGGCCCTGCAGCCCAATCGAGTCTTGGCCTCCTGAATTTTTTACACATGCTCCGGTTCTCGGCAACTGTCTTCTAATTGGAAATCTACAGCAGCTCTACTGCACCTAGATATCCATGAAGGATTATTTTTGCACCCTGTGGACGTGACCCGTCACCCGAGTAGCTGAAGTCACGTGGATTGAGAATTTGCAAAGTAAATTTCAAAATTAAATTTCTTTTAAAATATACAAACATGTTTTGTTGACGCAAGTCGAATGTTACCTGTGATATCCGTCGTTCCAATACTTCCGTCACGATGTATACCGGTCCCTGTATGGCTGACCTTTCACCCGGGCGCATCCAGCAGACGGTGGAGAGTGTAAATTCGAGTGTCACGGTCAACAACACGCGCTTGGTTCCGCTGAGATCGTTTATCCTCGTGCGTTAACGTTATCCGGTCTGGAAAACCGAATTCGACAGCTTTTGACCCATTCCGAAGTAGCAGTGAAACCTTCATCCTTCAGTGCGAGTCGAGGAAGGTCCAAAGTGGCGTCCAGCTCATGAGATTGAGATCAAGATAGATCCAGATTCCTTTTGTCCTTATACCTTTCTTCATCCAAATTGGGTTCTGTCAAACAAGCGATAACAAACAGTGATACAGTCCACCGCGGGATCTATTTCCCACCAATGTTTTTAATTATAAAACTGCAAATGTTGCCAGATAATCATTTTTAAACACATCACCCTCTATTGGATACAGATCTTTCACTATTGGATACAGATGGATGTTTTGGTCATGGCACTTCAAGAATGTGTTGTGTACCGATACGGGTCTATCTAAGCGAGAAAGAGACACAGTTATATGACCGCTTCACGCTAGACAATAATGCAACAACGCACTTGACGTCAGTTGACGCATGGTATCGGTTGTATACACCGCGTGTTGTTTTATGTGTCGTACTTCAGTTGGATTTATAAAGAATAAAAAGTAAATTTAACACATTGATAATAATTAGTAAACCAATTTAAAAACTTTCCAAAATTTCTTAGTGGTAATAAAATATACTATGAACTTTTTACTAAAATTTATTTTCTTCACCTACTATAGTTTCAGCCTATGAAAAGCATCGACAAAGACATTATTATTATTATTATTATTATTATTAGGATGTGATTAATATTATTTCATTCCCTACACATTAAATAATTAAAACATTAAACAAATCTATTTACTATTATATAGCGTATGTTCTTTTATATCATTTTGATATTTTTTTTCCATTTGAAAATATATGCTTCACATAATACAACTGTCACTGTGAGGTGGAATGTAATTTCGTGCCAATCCGAATTAGATTTTCGTCTGTTTGATAAAATAATTGTTTAATAAAACAAATTCTGGCAGCTCCCTTAGGGGGTTAAATTTCCCGTGTAATATAATACGTGGCTAGATATTTATAAAATTAATTGGCACGCGTGTTCTCTGTATAAGTATTATCAAGGGTAGTATTTCATTTCTGATGGCGGTGATAAATTACGGAATAAATTTAATATTTTGTGGAAAAATGTCTTTCAACATTTGAGAAGTGTGCTGGGCCAGTATTGTGATTCATTCAAAACTATTAAATTCATTAAAACGCAAATTCAAGATTCAAAACTATTAAATTCATTAAAACGCAAATTCAAGATTTAAAACTATTAAATTCATTAAAACGCAGATTCAAGATTCAAAACTATTAAATTCATCAAAACGCAAATTCAAGATTCAAAACTATTAAATTCATTAAAACGCAAATTCAAGATTCAAAACTATTAAATTCATAAAACGCTAATTCAAGATTCAAAACTATTAGATTCATCAAAACGCAAATTCAAGATTCAAAACTATTAAATTCATTAAAACGCAAATTCAAGATTCAAAACTATTAAATTCATTAAAAGGCAAATTCAAGATTCAAAACTATTAAAAAAAAAATCTATGTATTAATCTATTGACCTTACGATATATTCTTACTTTTTTTTTGGGTAATTTTATTTTGTTGCCTTTGATGTAGACACAAATAGTTTGTCCTTTGCGCCTTTGGTAAACTGATTTCAAGGCTGCATGGTAATATCGGGAGCTAAGGTACCGGAAGGGTTCATTAAAATTGCGTCGATTTGAGTTATTGAAATCTAAGATGAAAATAAATGCAACCATTATTTATAGCAATATTTGAATATGTCCAAAAACACACAATTTTTTTATTTCAAGGGGTTCTAAATTACCCAACCGGAGGCCAAAACCTTTTTTATGTAGGGTATTCTCCCCTGTGGTATTATCAAAAGAATGGTCTTTTTCAATAACATGGTTGGCAGGTTCTGAATAATTGTCCCTCATTGTGTATAGGCAAAATTGCTTGTAATGTCAATATTCGTGTCAAAGAACATCTTAAATGTTTAAACAGTTATGGTTTCTCAGAATTTTCCAACCATATTATTGAAGACCATTCTTTTAATAATACCACAGGGGTCAATATCCTCCATAAAAACGGGTTTGGACTCCAGTTGGACAATTTAGAAGCCCTTGAAATAAAAAAGGTAATAAATATTGGTAGGTCGATTCTTAATAATCAAATCAGTTTATCCATCAACAGTGTATTTTCCCATTCCTTAAAGTCCCATTTATCCGCATATGTATTATGTCTCTCTTTTTCGCATATAATTTATATTCTGTCTCTCTCTTTCACATATAATTTATATTCTTTCTCTCTTTCACGTGTAATTTTATATTCTATCTCCTTCTTTATGTATATATGCTAAGTGCGCTCTTCTGGTATTTATGATCAGTTTTAAATACGTCCTGATGAAGCTTGATATAAGCGAAACCGGTTGACGTACATTAAATTTCGTGGTTTCATACAAAGTTATTGTTATTTTATTTAATCTAAAAATTTTGATAAATTTGAGGGGTGAGAATTGGTGAACGTTATATATATATATATAAAGGGATCACTTAAGCCAGCCGAAGACAGGTCGTGAGCTCTGTAATTAAATATATTAAAAAATATCTTTGTCTCTATGAGATATTTGTTAAATAATACATATCTCATTTTGTGTAAAATACTGTTGCATAAAATATCTATGTAACGCGCCATCTTTGACCCGCATAAGGCAAGAGCTCTTTCAAGACGAAGCATCTTGGCGCTTTTATATATAAGGAGAGCCTTTTACAACTTATACGGCAGGTAAAGATTTTCCCCTCTCGTCGGTCCATCAAGGCACATTATTTGGCATTATAGCGCACACAAAAAAATATGGCGCGCACACAATTCATAACGTGACTTCATGTGCCGCATTCTATCTAAAGTCAACGACTATTGTACCATTATGTTGATATATCACGTTTAAAATTATCAACATTTTGGATATTGAACCACTTTCTGAGGTTGCACAGCCAAGATAATGTGTGTCCGAAGTATGTTGCTTTCCTTGATAGTTGTTGATAGTCCTTGATCTCAACTTATTCATGCATCTTAAATATATCTTCATTAGTAATGTGGTCAACCCACGGTTGCCTTATACTGGTTTGGTATTTTTTTTCTTCTTATTTTCTCCCACAGCGCACAAATAATAGCATTGCTCCTTAACATTGCACAATAGATTTTTTATGCTCACACCATGAATGAAAATTAGAGGGATTATTCTTCAATACTATGCTTCGCGATTCCGCAGATCTGTGTGTCACCAAAGGAGGTGTCTGGTTCACCACAACAAGCTTCTCCAAGCTCTCTTCAAAAACCTTCTCACGTTTTCATGGCCGTTAGAATTTTCAGTGCCACGTGTATCTTGACATTTCAGACCGATGTTTCGAATATACGCAGTGTATTCATAAATTTGGGCGATAACTAGGTTAGGTCTTAGTTTTTTATTGGCAATGTTCACAGAGTATGCAATTCCAAATCGTGCAGATAATAACCACTAACGTGTTTAATCTGGCCCGCAATCTGCTCTCTTCAATCTCCCTGGTGGACTTCCGGCTAGCCAGCCTCCGACGCTTGAACCGGTAACAAAACGCGACCTGCATCTCGTGCTCACCGCCTTTAATACATGCGTAAACTGAGGGCGTTCCAATTGACTGACCCGTCGCAAATTTGTAGTATTACCCACATAACAGGAATGTGCATACTCATGCATTTTTGAAAATTAGGGCTAGCAACCGCACCGTGTATAAACGTCCTCCCTGTTAAGGATTATCTCGTGGACTGTATGAAATAAAATTTGAGGGAAGAAACAGGTTGACACAGTACTTTGAAAACTACCACTGACCTTTTGTAGTCCCGCCTCTCTCTCTCCACCCTCGGCGGATGCTGGGAGTCACCTTTAAGACACTCGAAAGTTGTTGTAGAAGATACCGTCGGCCATTTTGCAGAGTATTTCGCGATGTAGGTAGATGACCGACGCGTATTCGTAAACAGGTACAGGTTGTATTGCTTACAGTACGACGACCAAATCAGCACTAATTCCCGGGCTAATGTATTGGAAGGTATCTATCTATACCAGGATTAGGAACATAATTTCTCTAACACTCCCTTCTCTACAGATGTTCAAAAAATTGTTAGATTTGCCTCAGGCTAATGGAAGAATTGATAGAATATAAGAGACAAGTGTGTCTTCTGTTACAACGGTATGCTCAGCTTGCGCTTTCAACACGCCGCATGTATTTTTCTTCTTTCCTTTTTCGTTCTCACTACGGCAGAGAAACATTATTATTATGTCATGTCAGTACTCTTACGCATGTTCTTAATTGTCAGAATACTGATGTCACATGTTTTCATAACTCGCAACATAATTACAGCTTAACCAATCCATAAAGAGTAAATAATTTATTCTCGGTGCATTACCAAATTACACCATCCGACGACTCTGGTATGTGAATGGACCCGTATTGAACGTGATTTATATTATTACATAAACACTGTTGTAATAATATCATCGATATTTCTTAAAAGTGAATAAATTTATTTCGACCACTTGTGCAAGCAACAGCGGTCATACTTTCACAGATTACAAACTGGTTCGATTTGACTTTTACAATGTTCGAACATTCGTTGTCGCATCGAAGCGATGTCGGAAAATTGTCTCATTTGCGCAATATCAATATTGTCAGTAATTTAATTTTTTTTTTATTAAGGAAAACACATTCTTATTGTGAAGTTGTAATTATTCAGAACATTGGTCTGTGATATTTTAAATACTAAATTAATGTATTAATTATAAATATATACATATAAAATCAATTTTGTCGAAAAATGTGGTGTCGAAAAAGGTCTGTGATATTTTAAATACTAAATTAATGTATTAATTATAAATATATACATATAAAATCAATTTTGTCGAAAAATATTGGTTTTGCGTCACCGGGATATATGTTGTATCAATGTGTCCAAAATTTAATAAAAATGAATTGATAATTCTGGCGTCTGCAGTCGGTTTACTCAAAGGTATTTGAGATTCTGTAAAAATAATGTAGATGGCTTTCAAATAATGGAACGACAGGTGTACTAATTTGAAAAATGTAACATATAGGTTCGAAAATTTGTCAAGAAAAATACTGGCGTTATAGCACAATGGTAGTGCACTTCCCCGGATTGGAAATAGAGATCCAGGTTCGTATCCCGGTGACGCAAAAACAATATTTTTCGACAAAATTGATTTTATATATATATATTTATAATTAATACATTAATTTAGTATTTAAATATTTTTTTTAGCATACTGTGAATGTAATAAATTCAAGTATTTATAGCGTATTATATTGACTAGAGTTTAAAACCCGTCCTGAGACGGGGACAAGAAAAAAATTATGTAAAAAAGGAATGATTTAAATAACAGTAAAACGTGTTTATGTATTTGGTATTTGGGAAGAACATTTATTAGTTGAGAATATTATCGAAAGTAGGATGACTGCGGGAAATGAAGTGAATTGTCGTCTGAATGCAATTATCACCAATAGCAATTTGTTATACGAAGCAATACTAGCGTTGCATAATACGTAATATATAAAAGTGAAACCTGGAATTAACAAAAAAGGTACAAAACACTAATTTCTATTTTAAATCTGTTTCTACTTAAAATACTAATTAAATGTATTAATTAGAAAGATATACACATAAAAAAATTTTATCGAAAAATATTGTTGTTGCTATTTATTATTTGTTATCTCTTTCCAGGCGGTACTTTTGACGACAAATTTTCGAACCCATATGTTACACTTTACAAATTAATACACTACTTTGTTTTTGCGGAATCTCAAATACCTTTGAGTAAACCGACAGCGGACGCCAATTGACAATTCATTTTTAATAAATTTTGGACACATTGATACAACTTATATGTTATTAAGGTGAATACATGCACTTTCTCCGGATTGGAAAGAGATCCAGGTTCGAATTCCGATAGTGCAACAATAATATTTTTCGATAAAATTTATTTTATATCTTTCTGATTAATTAATACATTTATTGTTCTCTGTTTTTAAAACTATTTTCGCTTTCTCCACATTTGGGTTAGATTTTTTTATGCGTCTTATCAAATATTTTTCTCATCATTTTCGAATTCTCATGAGTCGAAATATTTTTCCATCGCTCGCTTCTGGCCGTGGGCGTCACTTGTACGGAACATGACTAATTTTAATGATTCATTCACGGCATCATTTTTGATATGACGAATGCATTGAAGAGAAGAAAAAAAAATACAAAACTTTACACGACCATGTGTCGAACTCAATATTGTTATATTTTTGAACTCGATACTCATACTCGGGATGTTATTTATGGTCGTGTTAATTTTAAAATGATATTATTTACGATTACTCGTAAAAACAATATAAAAATTCTAATTTACGAAGCTTGTACAGTGAATTCCTACCATTCGTTCGCCTCTCTATTCATACAACTCGGCATTTGTCCAATTATTTCGAATACAATTCGACTCGCCATTCGTACGTTTGCCCGGAATTCGTTCTACGTGGTCAGTCTCGTTCGCATTTGTACAAACTCCGTGGAACTCGGACATTGAATGACACAAAATTAACACACCTTAAAACTACCGCTAGATCTCGGCTAGAATAAAAATAGGGCCAGTGTATTTTGCAGTGGATTAAAATTATACAATAACCTACCACAACAGATTTAACAGCCGGAAAGAGTGGCCTTCTTGGCCGGTTTAGCAGAATATAATGCTTCAATTTTTTGACAAATATTATAATTCGCATCGTGTTAGCGCCATTAAATGTACTACGCACGCACCTCTCATTGGATTACAGAAATATGTCTTTTCCCTCTTACTCTTGCCCTATCCTAGTCCCTAGGCACGAAGAAGAAAGAAGATTCTGCAGTCTGCTGATACGCCTGAACGAGCTACTCCGCTTTTGAAACCGAACACGGTATGTCGCCGTCGCTGCAAAATACGCTTACAACCGCTAACCTTAATTACCGCTAATTTATAATTTTTTACTACCGCTAATATATTTAATACAATTACCTTTTTAACGCGAGTGTCATCAAGTGCGTGACATAATTCTGCGTCGCTTGTGAATTGGTGGACCAGGGAGAAAATAACCAGCTTCCAGAGATCGAAAACCAACAAGTAAGTGCCATCCTGTCTTTTATCTCCCGATAACCTGCCAACTTTCCACATCGTATTATATTAATTTAAAACAATTGTGAAATAATTGGAGAACTAGGGGGTGCGGGGAATAGATGTTTGAATTATTTTAAGCCTTTGTGATTATTTGAATCCATCCATTGTGCAGTCCCTAAATTAGTTTTAATTCTATTTAGAAAAATTTTTGCGCTTCATTCTGACTCAATTCGCAATGAAATATTAATTTTCCCGAAAATAATTATAGTGTATGATGATGATGTCATTCAAGAATGTCGAAACGTAAATTGAAAAATAATTTTCTTCGTTTCAAATAGAGAGGGTGCGTGTGGCAAAAGTCGCCACTGTTAGAGTAGGTTGTACTGTATGTACACGCGGGGCTAAATTACGCTAAGCCAATTAATGATTGGCTGTACTTCGTACACCCTCTGCTGCACCTGTCGGCCGGCGTTAAGAGCTGAGCGCACGCTAATCATCCATTGCATGGTATTAATTTTTTTTTATTCAATTACACGGAATAATTCTATATGACGGTTGATTTAAATTTAATTAGCATATTTTTTTTTTTTTAATCTGTCGGAGTCGAGCTCGAGGATTTTTGCAGTTACCGTACCGTGAATATTCATTTGATGATGATACATCTTCGCTCCCCCCCAGTGCTAGTAATATGTGACTAAAAAATTGACCAAACAAATCGTTACCATGGTGACTACATACTTTTTTTATTGAGTATCCAACCATAAACGTCCAACATGTTTTAAGGCGGTTTTTTTTTTTTTTTTTAAATTCACTTGTTCGAAAAATATAATGTCTTCATCGCGTACCGGTAGGTAGGTAGTGAAATCTTTTTGTGAATTCACGGTATCTTCTTGAAAAATAATACATATCTAATACCTATTTGCCGAGAATATAATGCTAAGCGACCGCTTTTTTTTTATCTAATGATACTTTAAAAATGTGAAATGTAATAATATTTCATTCCTTCCTTTCTTCTTTCCCTGTTAACTGTACGCATAACACACTCCTCTCTCAACTGTTTCGCTCAATTCTGTCCATTGGTATGTTAATGAAGGCGTTGTTAACCTCTCAATAAGTTGAGTTTTTTGGTCAAAACTCTGAATTTAATTTGAAAATTCCACAAAATTCCTCTACCGCGGCGGAAGCCACTTGACAGTCGCCAGTCGGACGTCACGTTGCGTTAACGTCCGAGCTGTACTTTTATATATATTAAAATGATTTATTTCGATATATTTGTTGGGTGAAATGAACAAATTAAGAAAGTGTCGCTTAGATGGTTTGATCTTGAGTTGAAGGAAGTATATGTGGCGAGGGTTGTGAAGGCAACGGGAACTGTACAGAGTGTCCTCGAAATACAGCTAAATTGGTGTAAGATAGACCACAGTTATTGGAAATGGTTAAAAGAGTCAACAACCGAAAAGCACACATGAGAATATGTTTGAAAGTTGACGAGGCATGAGTGGATGGATGTCCTCTCTGTCAACCCCTGCGGGAAAACGGCGTGATTGTGTATTATTGTTATTTAAGTTAGGGTATTTGTTACTCGACTTCTCATTATATGATAACAAATTATTATTAATAATTGATTTTATTGATTATTCAATTTATAAATTTAATGTATTAATTATAAATATATACATATAAAATCAATTTTATCGAAAAATGTCGTTTTTGCTCTACCGGAATACGAACCTGGATCTCTATTTCCAATCCGGGGAAGTACACTACCGATTGTGTTATAGCGCCAGTATTTTTCATGACAAATTTTTCGAACGTATATGTTACACTTTTTCAAGTTAATACATCTGTCGTTCCATTATTTGAAAGCCATCGGAATCTCAAACACCTTTGAGTAAACCGACTGCAGACACCAGAATTATCAATTCATGTCCCGGTAGCGCAATAACAATATTTTTAGATAAAATTGATTTTATATGTATATATTTATAATTAATACATTTAATTAGTAATTAAAATATCGCAGACAGTCAGTTCTGAATAATTACAACTTCACAATAAGAATGTTTCTCTTTAATAAATTCATAAATGCTGCAATCTCAGTCTGGGAACGTTTTAGATAAATTTGTATATAATTCAAAGCTTTTTTTTTTGTTGTTGTAGTTTTCACTGGAGTTTGCACATGAGACTTGCAGCTTTAAACTAACAGATAGCTACTTATAACTTCTTTTTTCCTAGTCCTCCTGGTAAAAAAATTAATAATTACATAAGTTACCAATGGCGTAGAGTTCTATATATTAATAATTTTTCTTCCCTTTGCCTGAATAATCTTCCTTCTAATGTCAGGCCAGCGTTCTACACAAACAACAATTTAGGATAATTTTTAATAAACTCAAAAGATAAAGATAACAAATGAACCCACTCGGATATATATTAATTAACTTGCAATTATTATCCTTCATTCTATATAGGCAAAACTGCCCGTAATGTCAAAGAACATCTTAAATGTTTAAACAGTAATGGTTTCTCAGAATTTTCCAACCATATTATTGAAAAAGATCATTCTTTTGATAAATACCACAGGGGTCCATCGTTTGGCCACCGGTTGGACAATTTAGAAGCCCTTGAAATAAAAAAGGCAATATATATTTGTACGCCAATTTTTAATAATCAAATCAATTTATCCATTAGCCCCATATTAGGTATGTTTCCTTTAAAATCAACTTAATATCCATCAACACTGTATTTTCCCATTCCTTAATGTCCCATTTATCCGTATATGTATACTGTCTCTCTCTTTCGCATATAACTTATATTCTGTCTCCCTTGATGTTCTATTTAACTATATATGTAGTCTGTCTCTCTCTTTCACGTGTAATTTTATATCCTCTTTATGTATATATAAGTGCAACTTCTTGTATTTATGATCAGTTTTAAATAGGTTCTAATGAAGCTGGAGATAAGCAAACAGGCCGACGTACAATAAATTTCGTGGTTTCATACAAAGTTATTGTTATTTTATTTAATACTATTATTATTATTTTTATTAAACCAATAATATTAGGAATGAATTAAACAGGGTTATAAAAGAATTCTAATAACATATTAAATAAGTAAAAATACTCTCTCTATCCCATGATTGAAACACTACGCAAAACAGAAAATGAATATAAAGAAATAATGTTCTGTTCATGTGATCATTTCCACGAATTTTTGCTCAGTTTCCTTTCTGCCAAACACCTAATAACCAGCTCCTGAGATGGTGTTTTAGTTTGTCCATCGAGAATTGTTTCATACTGCTCGGCAAAATGTTATATAGGCTTTGGGGGGGGGGGGCATGTAAGTACCTTACCAACATTATTTATTATAAGGGATTAGGGCCGTCGGATAATGAGAAAGCGGCGATCCCGCCACAGCATAGACTGCAGGAAAATGCTGAAAAATTAACCGGTATGGTTTCTGCGGAGTTTCCAGCTTTGTAATATTGTTTGGGCGCACCCGGGGCCGGAGGCCGCAGAACTGTCGGCTTTTAATTGCGCCAATTGGGGTGACTAATTGAATTACGCCGAGTGGAACCGAAATCCATATCGGTGGCACTTCCCGATGCCGCGTTACCGATGTCCGACCATCTTTCGGACTTAGGTCACGGCTGTATATTTATTTGAAAAAAAAAAAATAATTACCTCACTGTATGCAGTGTCGGTGATGGCTTATTTGAAGAAAACCCCATCAGTCACGCAACGTCGTATGTTTCAGGTACCTAATCGTTGAATTTTTTTTTTTTCATGTACACGCGGTTGTGGAAATATTATTGTAAGCGGTTTATAATGATATGCGTTGTGTGTTTTATACGAAATGTACAATATATAAAAATATATACACTTTTATTCTGTTGACAGTCAACAAACGTTGCGTGGCCGAGATACGATTTTTGTAAAATTTTCTTTTTTTTTTTTTTTTTTTTGCTATCAACACATTTTTAAAATTTATTTTTAATAGAATTCTTTTTTTTTTTAAACATATAATATGTTTATTCAATGACCAACCTTGTAAAATTAGTCGCGAAATTTTTTTTATATTCTCTTACTTTTATTTTTATTTTCACCTTTACCAGTACCGAAATTATAACAGTTTCACTTATTTTTGAACGTATATTTTCACATCTCATTCGTATCCATTGGCAGTGTAGTGGTTAGTATGCCCGCTTGTCTCTTTAATAATATTTGATTTGACAAAATTCGGTGCTTTTTTTTAAAGATTTATTTTTTGCATTCTGTAATTGAATCGTATTCTTTGGCTATTCTTATTTTCACTTTATCAATACAATATTTAGCTTTTGTATGCAGTATTAGTCACTAAGTTCATTTAAAGTTTAAATTATAATTAAATAATTAATTTACTTGTACTGAAAAATTAAAACTCACGGACAATATAAAATAATACAAATTAAATGTATTAATTAGAAAGATATACATATAAAATCAATTTTATCGAACAATATTATTGTCGCTACCGGGATTCGAACATGGATCTCTTCCAATCCAGGTAACATGCATTATCCGATTATGCCATAGCACCACAGTGAATTCCATTATTTAAAAGCCATCTTCTTTATTTTTACGGAGTCTCGAGTACTTTTGAGTAAACCGATCGGAGACACCAGAATTAACAATTCATTTTTATTCAATTTTGGACACATAACTTATATATTATTAAGGAGAACATATAACGTACAGATGTATTATCTGAAAAGTTTATCATATAGGTTCGAAAATTTGTCGTCAATTCACTGTGGTGCTATAGGATAAACGGTTAATGCACGTTCCCCGGATCGGAAGAGATCCAGGTTCGAATCCCGGTAGCGATAACGATATTGTTCAATAAAATTAATTTTATATGTATATCTTTCTAATGAATACATTTAATTAGTATTTAAAACATCACAGACCGTCTGTTCTGAATAATTACAATTTCACAATAAGAATGTGTTCTCCTTAATAAAATATAAAATAATATTCCGAGAAACTTTCATATTGCGAAGTAGCTATAACATTTTATATTTGTTTGGGTTCTTAAAATCGATTATCTTTTATTTTTAACAATGCCCATTTTCAGTTGTTTTTTAATTATCCAATCCCCGGCATCACTTTCTCTTTTCGAATCTTTCCCCGATATTTATCGCTCGCTCACTTCAGTATCGCGAATATACTCGTACGCAACTTATGGGCAACGTTGTTAAAATCCCTTAAATGTTTGCGGCCCTTTCGATTTCTTCCCCGGAGTATTCATAAATTTGTCTGGACTAAATTATTCTTACCAACCCCGATCACATCCTCGCGTATAGTTCTTATATAATATATGAATTGGAAAGAAAACATGTGATACCTACTGCAAAACTGTATTGAAAAGTTTTCACAGAAATTCACTTTGTTTATTCCCAATCTTTTTTAATGTAAACATTTTGGACATCTGGATTCAGAATGCAATAATTCTATTGTCGCTTTGTATTGTATATCCAGAGTGTAACGATCACTAGTAGCAGGAAATTATAATTTATCAAATAATAATAATGGATAATTTGTATAGCGCCATTTTCGTAAAAAAATTTCATCTCAAGGGAGCTTTACACATCAACTGTTTATAGTTCAACGATTATTTTTGTTTTTAAAACTAAAAATTGTTATTCTCACCTATGGAAATGACTTTTTGACAAAGTGCGTTTTTAGTTTCTTCTTAAATAAAGTCTCTGATGTACTGTTTCTTATAACGGAGGACAAAAGGTTCTACGCTTTTGGTTATGCCACTGCAAATGCCCGTTCACTAAACGGTCGGTCAGTTCTACAACTCTTCCTGGCCTGAGAGTTTGACGTCTACCATTCAAATTGCATGGGATACAAAGTTCTCTAAGATACAGAGGCGCCGCGTTGTGTGTCGCCTTGTACATCAACCGGCACAATTTAAATTCAACTCTTTCGGGGAATCGGAGCCAATGTAACTGATGTAAAAGGGATTTTATAAGAGAGAATTTGGAAACTCCATATATTATCCGTGCAGCCGCATTTAGAATGAATTGTAATCTATCCAGCTGAAACATTGGCAGGCCAGCATAGGTGCTGTTACAATAGTCCACACGTGACACCACATTTCTAAGTAGACGGGCTGCCTCAAGAGGAAGATGTCTCCGAATACTTTTAATCTGTCTCAGTTGATGTGAGCATGCACTGACAGTTTTACTGATTTGTGTATTCACTGAAAGATCTGAATCAATGCGCACGCCCAACAACTTAACTGCAGATTTAGCATTCGCAGACGCAGATTCCTGTACGAAGTGTTGCCTTCTAGGTGTTGCTGTCCACAGTAGTTCTGTTTTAGATGGATTCAATGTAAGTCTATTTTGTGCCATCCACTCTCCTATTTTATCTACGCATCTCGCAATTTTTTTTTTTAATACCTCTATCTCACCCGACAAAAAAAAATAATTTTCGTATCGTCTGCGTAACAGTGGAGTCATAATCCTGACGATATTATTATTATTATTATCATAAACAAGAGATATTGTTTACTACAGTACAACTAACTTAAATAAATACCCAATTACACAAATTCACACGTAATTTACCATTCCATTATAGCGACATTCAACTGCGACGCAGCCTGGCGACAGATTATATCTAGGGTATCGGTAAATAAAGCGGTTTATGTCTTGGCTAAATTAAATATGACGCGACACACAATCACGATGCGAAATGATGACAGATTATATTTTGGATCTCGCTAAATAGAGCGGTTTGCGACTTGGGTAAATTAATTTTAATATTTAAGTTGATTTTAGTATAGTGAGTAAGATTAAGAGAGGATCATTGAGGTGGTTTGGTCACATGGAACGGACGAATGTGGAGAGAATGGTAAAGAAGATACTGGAGGATGATCCTGTTAGAAGCCTCAATAATCGGCGAGCTTGTATGAGAAGATGTGTAAATGTGGATGATGCGTGAACCGTGTGTCAAGATAGAAGAGTGTGGCGCTCTATCCTCTCTACCTAACCCCGCGGGGAAACGGCGTGATGGTAAATTAAGTTTAGAAATTCCAGTCGGAGATTTTAATCTACGTTTCTAGAATATGATTTCTATTCAGACGTCACTCGACGTAGACGTAGACATTGCCGTTTGTTTATGTGTCTCAATGTAATAATATCGTGTATAGGTAATTGCATTATATAAAATTGCGTGACGTCAGTATTTTCCGTGAATTGATTTATGATGTCCTTATCCGTATCCGTATCCGTACCGCCCAGACGTGAAAACCCTCGCAAAAAACCCCACAGGTCAAAGGTTGAAACAAATGTCGTCGCTTAATGTGGGTATTAATCGATTTCTGACGAGGATCGCTGATCTTTATCCGCGACGCTGGCAATAACCGGTTGACAAATAATAGCCTCATCACTGTAAAGGACCCTCGACATTAAAGTTTGGATCATTTATGCACTTGGATTACCATGCCTGTGATGTCTGGTCAGAGGTGGTCAAGCGCTCAAAACTGCTGTCCAGCTATTTGAAACGAATTCTATTCTATGCCAATAAAAACCATTCTCAAAAATATTACTTTATCCAAGAATTATTAATGAATTAATATTAAATTAAGGAGAACACGTTTGTGTTGTGAAGTTTTCATAACATATAGTTCTGCGGTATTACAAATTAAATCAAATCAACTAGAAAGATATACAAAAATACATTTATGCATCGAAAAAATATTTAGTTGCTACCGGGATTCGAACGTGGACCTCTTCCTATCGGAGGAAGCGCTTTCACCATTTCGCTATAGCAATCGAATACGTTTTCGACAAATTGATATTTATTATGGAAATATTTGAATACGTCCAAGAACGCACAATTACTGGATTTTTACCTGCACAGGGCACTGTTATTAAATAAATATTAGATATCTCATATAGACAAAACTATTTTTATTATATTTAATGGGAAATATAAGAAATAATTACTTCAGGGCTTACGACCTGTCATCGGCTGGCTTAATTGATCACTTTATAATATAATGTTTACCATTTTCACCCCATCAATCTCAACATCTATAAATTTTTTGAAAGTTGTATATATGTTCATATGTGGACTCTCTTCGAGTACCACCATCTATGGACCAAATTTGATAATTATTTTTTTCTTGAACAGCATATATGTGATCAATGAGAATCTGATTTTTTTTAAATTATTTAAAGTAATATTGTTTATCTATAAAATGTTTTTAACACATTATGCTAGAATACGCCTGAAAATTCAATATTTTTCAATTTATATTTTTTTTTTCTGTATATTCTTTATATTTTTTTATATATTCCTTATCAGGGATTCGAACCCGGTAGCGCAATAACAATATTTTTCGATTAAATTGATTTTATATGTATATCTTTCTAATTAATGCATTTAATTAGTATTTAAAATATCACAGACTTATGTTCTGAATCCTAGAATAATATGTTTTTAATATTATATTGACACATACGAGTAATGTACCCGAAAAATAATATAACTTTTTTGTGTCTGTAGATTGCTGTCGTTGGATTTGATGCAAGCAATCGGATATAATAGATCATATATACAGGGTGTAACAAACCTAGTCCACAATATTCTATTGGTGGGTATCCGACTAAATTCCTATTCGAAAATAATTCTTTACGATTGTATGAGATTTTTACAAAATCATGTACTTGTACTGTATGAAGATGATGCAATACACACACACATATATATATATATATTTGGTTCAGGCCCTAAATCATCTTATCATAATCAGGTCGCTCGAAGTTCTACTACCTATTATTTTTGTATTCAATATAAAATTTGGAATCAATTTAATTTAATCAAACTACGATATTTTAAAAATGCTTATGTTTCTGACATGACTAAGATTAGGCATTCGAGTTTAATTTTTTTTACTTGTATCTACTTCTAAAATATTGTAGACTTGTGTATTGTACTTTATGCTATGATATAATTCATGGACACAACACAAGACAAACAGCGAACATTTACACGCCAGTTTCGAGAGCAACAACGACATTTTATCAAAGATTCTACATGTTCTTAGCTCAGAAACTGTACAACACGTTCAACACCAACTGGAAATTGATCACTCAAATTTGATTACTCAAATTTGGATCCAATATATTCTCACAATCATTATACAGTGTCTACACTAATAATTCACTAGTTCTACAACACTCCCACTATATATTTACTTTTTTTTTATTATTCCTGTCGAATCATTATCTTTCTTGATATAAATAACACCGCAACAGCACGAAAAAAACTGGCTACTTTCACACAGACTTCAGTCTAGCAAAGTAGGATAATGCTGTATATATCAGAGGTGGAGTCTACTCCTTCCCACACAATAAACTACGAGTATTTAATTGCAATATAATTGTATCTTATGTTTATTTGCAACAAAAACATGTATTTTAATAAAGTATAATAAATAAATAAATGCAGTATACTATGTGACATTATTTTGGTGTTTTAAAATAGTGATTTTAAAAAAGCAATTCATCTAGAACAATTTCTTATTTCTTTCCTTCCCGATATTTAATTATGTCATTCCATCATCGTATCAAACAGACTCCTCCGCTCTCTTTCATCATAGACGTCTGTCGCTGTCCAAGCATTTAGTCTAGTTTAGTGTAGCTAAAACTATCAGCAGTCACCGGCCGCCGAGCGCGCCAATGTGACCGACTGCGTTATGTCACATCCCAATTTACCGTTGCAGAGAATGCCGAAGAGCCACGGGACCAGCGGTGAACTTAATTTATGACCGGTAGGAAGCCGTCACGTGGCCGTCCCGGAAGGGGAAGTGGCAGTGTGCGCGGACAATGGCGACCCGACATGATAATTCCTCGCTTCCTGTTTGATCCGTGCAGAGTCCGACATTATTCCGTTTTGGGATCGTTACTCGTTACGATTTTTTAGTGACGCTTTTTGTTTATAAAGGTTGTATTGATTTATGTTCTTGCACGTTGGCATGCGGCGTGCCATCGTTCTATGTCATGGCATCGTCGTAGCCTGGTGTTTTCGATAGCTGGTTCCCAGGTTTCCGATTAACAATAAGTAAACATATAATATATGAACTGCGCTAACCTATTTAATTTTGCTGTCTTTCTTGTCCGAGGTGGTTGTTCTTTAGCTGGGTTGTCTGATGGTTTATTTGGACCCGCTAAACTGGTCGAAGCACGGGATGTAATAAGAATGACGCCTGTCGGTTACCGTCTTCTTAGCTTCCGAAAAAGGGCGGCAATACTCGCCCACAACACGTGTGCATTATTATAAACCAGGAAACTCAGTGGTGCCAATCGAAGTAACAAGGCGCGGAAACAACCGGATTATCCACTTCCCCTTCTTTGCCTTCATAAGGCTTGATGATTATTTTCGGCGTATTGCTTAAAGGCTTTGCAACAAGATATCTCATCATCCGTCACCGTCACATCCCATCTTATTTAATATTATCGCTATTGCAACTTTGTTCATCCCAAGATTATTTAGATAATGAAAATAAAATCAAATATTATTGTGTGAGTATTTTCCAAAATCGTTTACGCGCAATATTTTACTTTCGACAACTTATTGTTAACGTGTTGATAAATTTTTAATTCCAAAAATCTTAGAAATAATATTTCCATACTTACATGACGTCATAATTACATAGTAAGATGTAAGATGAATTATATTCATATATCAAAAGTAAATAAACAAATATGCATGTACGTAAAATACAATACAATTGGATGTTGACCAGTGCAAGTCGATTTTTTGGTGATGGCACTTCAAGAATGTAATGTTGTGTACCGATGCACGTCAATGTGTGCGTGAGAGCTATCTATGCGAGAAAGAGACAAAGTTATATGACCGCTTCACGTTAGACAACGCACCTGACGTATGGTATCGGTTGTGACACCACACGATAAATATAAACTTAATTTTTAAATCTTTCCGAAATTTCTTAGTTGTTTTTCTTCAGTTTCAACTGATGAAGGGCGTCGACAGTCATGATTTTTAAGATTAATATATCATTGTATATCCTTAAAATAATTAAACATTAAAACAAATCTATGTACTATAAATATAAAAAAACTAGAAACAGATTCGTCAGTGGCCGACCGGACCGCACAGTGCCTTGAGTAAAAAATCGACATGCAAATCTTAATTGTGCAAAAAATGTTCTAAATCTCATCTCAAGTATACGTCATTCGCTTTTCGTATATTCATTTTTCCGTAAAAGTTTGACTTTTGACAAAATATGAATATATCACTTAATATCATATTTAAAGTTATCCTCGTTTCAAATTCAGCCGGCGGAAACAAACTCACCAAAAAAGAAACTTAGTTTCAAAAGAGCTGTTAATCCAAAGTTTTAGGTTTACAAGTTTTCGGCTTACAAGGGATGAACATATTTGAACATCGTAAATCAAAATTCAAGGGATTTCACCTGAGGCGCGGCATCATTTTGGTGACAATCTGGCTTAAAACTAGAACATTATAAGTTAGTAAAATTCTCGTACCAACGAAATGTTAATTTTCGTCCTTGCCAGGAATATAGATGTAGTAAATATCTAGAGAAAATATCTAAGTATATGAAATATAACGTGGCTCAAATAGTCGGTAAATTACCATCCATTTTTCAGTGATACGACCATCTTAATCGCAGGCAATCCACGCTCCGTTCTGCACGGTTAAAATGGCGTGAACCTAGTGAATACTAATGTGGTGGTCTAATTAATTTACCCATATCTGTCCGGAACGCTATGAACTTTGTCTGAACTGAATTTTTTTTTGTTCTTAATTTTGATATCTAATAATAATTTATTTATCATTTTTGTAAATAAGTTGAGGAGAATTATAAAATTTAAATGATTTATTTTTGTTTACATACGTCTAGATGTAGTGTTGAATACAAAAAAGTCGCGAGTGAAGATTTAATAGTTTTGATTTTCCGTTGAAGTGTCGAATTGTGGTTGTTCGAACTTTATAACTTACTTATGGATCGCCGGTTGGTGTGCGCGCGCATGTGAACATGACACATATCTATTACCTGTCCACTACCCCCCTCTCCTATAACCAGAACACGATTTAGTCTGTGGTGTGTTCTCTATGGTATTTTGGTTCTGTGGAACGTTGAAGTTTGAACTGACAGGCAATCGTTTACCATTGGGTGCGTTAACTGTTGCGTGGGGCCGAATTATTGTATTGCTGTGTGGGGTTGATGTTTGTGTGTAATCGGATTCTCGCTACCGTGCGAACCGATTTAGTGCTGTGCATCTTGCTATTGTGCATGGTGTCGTTTGACACTTTCGCGCTATCACCGAAAGTGTGTGTCCAAGTGTACTTCGTGCTGAACGACATTGAATGTGCCCTGGAGTCAGAAGACCTGTGGATCTAATGGAAGAAGATTCAGATACCGAACGGAGCATTTCACAGGTGGGTCGTGTTTTCTGGTTCTGGGTGGTCCTTCAGCCGCCCCCCTGTTTCCCCGATTTCTGTCTCTTTCCCGAATTCCTTACATCCTTCCTGCATCCTTTATTTCCCCACCCCTTCGTTCAGACAGTGGTATTGCTGTATTTTAATGTGGTTTATACTCTGAAACAATGCATGGCACGGGTTAATCGCCTTGGTTCGAATAGGCGCTGGAAAAAGAGAATTGATTTATATATTGAAAAATAATGAAAACTATTAAAATGAGATAATTGCTATGCACGTTGTACACCACCCAGAAAAATATTGACGTCCTGGAAGAACGTTGTTGCTATATTATGATAGCCATAATACAACAAGGTACCAAAATAAAAAGAATTGTCATGAAACCAATTACCAATTTGAAAATTATTATTTTTTAATTTTATAATTAATTTTATATATTCCCTCTCTTTCTTTTTTACCTCATACAACTCGCTTTCATAATTTCCCCGCCACGTTTATACAGCATGGCTTCAATTGTTACGCAATCCGGCTAAAGCGATTCGCATATGTTACATTTTTTACCGTCCAGTACAACAAACATCCAGCACGACGGTCCCTCTGCGAAAACATTAACGATACCGTCGCCCGCAACAAGCGGCATACCGAATATTGTGTTGTGCGTCACTTAGCCGATCGGCTTGAATTACAACAGAAGCCATAATAACTAATGGCGCACACTGCGCGAGACCTTGCAATTGCTCAATGCCAGATGGGCAAAGATTAGCGATGAATTCTTCCGACGCGAGATTTGTGGACGGTGCACGTGCGAACCTCGCCGCCCGGGGTGCAGGTTGCAGCGGTGACCCACTGAGTTGGGCAACATTGTTATTCTCGCCGAACGATCGCCCAAGGTTGTCAGCGGTTCGTGGTATTGTTGTTCATTGTTTCGAAGGCTTCTTGTGCGCCCATGAATTCCTTATACCGGATTGTTTGCAATTTTATAGGACATGCGATATGAATATTCTACTTGAAATCAAGAGTTCGAAATTAAATTATTTGAAACTTGATTCAAGTTTAATATCTCATCTCATGATATCACTTAGACGTCGTATTTGTAGAAAATCCATTTATTTATTTATTCTTAATATAGTGCATACATATGTAAATATATATTATGCAGGGTGTAATAGACCTAGTCTACAATATTTTATGGATAGATTCCTGACTAAATTACGAGTCGAAAATGTTAAGCTTGAAGTCTACTACGTACTTCGAAATAAATGTTTCCGAAATTGTTCGACTATCAATCTGTATCTTTGCTTCAGGCCCTAAATCGTCAAACAAAAAATTGTCTAGCCGCTCGAAATTCGATGATCTTTAATTTTTTGAATTCAATATATAATTTAGAATCAATAAAATATTTCAATTAATCGAAATAATCGCTTCTCTGACATGCTTGAGATTAGGCACGCGTGCCTCGAACATTTTTGAATCGTAATTTAGTCAGATAAAATATTGTGTACTTTGTCTGTTACACCCTGCATATATTATTTGCCACCAAAAATTTTTTTTTTGTTTTTATGTTCTAACCTAACCGTTTACAAATCTTTAAGGTGCTTTGGGCAATTGCACGTGCCATTCGGCCAGTCAGTCTTGTCCTGCGGTAATTCTACTTCCCACTCGCGAAAATGTTGTTCCTTGTACTCATCGAACGTTTCTCGGGAATTGTCGTATGTTTCACATTCTAATGCGTCACCATTTTGGAATTCCGTAAAACAGCTTCAATTCATTGCTATTTTTGATAGACATTTAATTTGATCCCTTTATTATTTCTCGCTGTCGTGACGTTAATGCTAGTGGTGTCATACAGCCGATTCGCACCGGTTGTTAAACTTCTACAAAGTTAAGAAATATAATATAAATCATTTAAAAAAAAAACTAATTTTCTAACCCAAGAATTCGTATGTAAAACGAAAACTACATGTTGTAGATCTATTTATCATGGTCACAGTACGTTACAAGACACACTCAGAGATTTATGACCATAGAGCATGAAGTCTGTCAAAAATGCGATGACGAATAGTCATTCTTTATTATAATTAGTTTGGCGCGACTGAAAACGCTCGGGTTTTTTCTTATACTTAGTAATTACTCAATTCGATTGGATTCCTGCACATAAGTGAATTCGTGGAAATGAATGTGCTGATAAACTGGCCAAGGAGGCCACTCTTTCCGGAGTTTTCCTCCATCGATTCCATATCCCGATGTATGACATACTTAATATGGTAAAGAAATGTACGAATTCTATCCGAACTGCATAACGGATGGATCCAAATAATCAAACGGGCAATCGTCTTAAAGTAATTCAGGGATCTATTCCTCGCACCTCTGGGTTCTCAAAAAAGAAAGTTTCCAAAAGAACAGTATCAAATATCTCTAGTATGAAAATTGGGCATTGCCAGGTGGCTTCTCATTTGTTCAGATTGAACTTAATAGATTCCCTAATATGTGAGTGTGGTGCCGAGGAGGAAACCCTTGACCATGTCTTTTTTGCCTGTGATCACAGGTTTTTTTTACAGTGGTCTCGTCAATTGTAATTTTCAGCTCCCGGACATCTTCTCTGTCATCTTCTTTCCCTTAACTCGCCACATTTAATCTATATAATAGCAAGTTTTTTGAACGACAATGATATCGACTTGTAATATAATATTATTGTACTTTTTTCTATAAAATAAACTTTTTAACCTGATTAATGGCACAAATCACTCTTGAAGGGTGGATTGCCTATTTAAAAGAAGAAGAAGAAATAATTACATAACTAATAGTTAAAACGGTAAAAAAACAAACAATATTAGTGATATATTATTTACAAAAAAGTCATTTATTTGTTGAAAAATATTATCTGCTTCAATTTTGATCCCAACTATTCATGTATCTTTTTTTAACATTTTTCTCATTACTTGTTTTGTATTTTATTACACAAGTTTATACTACGAACACTAATTATATATATATATATATAGAAAAATATATTATATATGTAGAAAAACAGCGAGTCGGTTATTAAAAATTAGAAATGACGTCACTGTTTGATGTTCGCAAAGAAAATTGTTTTCGCCATTTACGTGTTGTTTTATACAATTAGTAGTACGAAAACTTTTCCTTTGGGGACCCGAATACACCGCCACCCTGTTTAATAATTAAGCAACTAATTTGAAATTAATTTTGTTTCCAGTTTCTGGGTCAACAATTGAGGGATGGCCTTTGTGTGTTAGTTACCCTAAAGTGGTTCAATTAATTTTATTTTATCTGATTTTTAGTTTAAAAAAATTGTGGTACAAGTGATACGATTCAATAAATTTATATTATCTTAAATACTAATTATTTACTTACTTACCATCACGCCGTTTCCCCTTGGGGGTAGGCAGAGAGGATAGAGCGCCATACTCTTCTGTCTTGACACAATTATCGCCTCATCCAGCTCGCCGATTGTTGAGGCTTCTAACAGAACCATCCTCCATTATCTGGTTTACCCGGTCGTGCCAAGTCTTCTGCGGACGTCTTCTATTTTTGGTGCCATCAACACTTGCATCATATATATTTCTTACCATTCTCTCCTCATTTATCCGTTCCATATGACCGAACCGCCTAAGTGATTCTTTTTTAATCTTACTCACTATACCAACATCAGCTTTACATTCTTTCCTTATTTCTTCATTCTTTACTCTGTCATAAATAGATTTGCCACAAATACGTCTAAGTGATCTCATTTCCACTGCATTCAGTATACTTTCGTTCCTTTTCTGCCAGCTCCAGGCCTCACTTCCATACATCAGTGTCGGTACCAGGATTCCATTGTGCACCGCTAGTCTTGCCTCGGTTGACAAATTCCCGTTAGATATAATTCCATTTTAAATACTAATTAATACATTTAATTAGTATTTAAAATATCACATACCTATGTTCTGAATAATTACAACTTCACAATATTACGCACATATTTGCACTGATGTTCCCCAATCGGTTCGCACCGGTTTGTAAGAAACGATTGTTAAAATTCAAAATCTCTCACCGAACCGTTTGATGTTAATTGTAATAGAATCGGATCGCATCAAGATATCAGATATGCTTCATATCATTGAGAATTGCCGACTATTTTGGAACATTCAGCAGCAGATCATTCATGTTAGAAATTGTGCCAATCTCTTAAAATAATTTTTGAGGGTAGATTAGGGTAGATAATATTGTATTTAGGTACTTAATCATGGTCGGGAATAATAATTTAAAATACATTAATATAAGCCTAGGACGGGGGTAAGGGGTATGAGTGGTGGTGATATTTTTATGTTCCTTCCTCGGGAGATCTTAAAATCACGACTCGGTTCTTGTAAATAATTCGTTTATTGAAATATTACAGGTGCACTAATTTATAAGGCAGCGTGTTTACGGAGATGTATTGAAACGAATAGACTTTCAGTTCTTTCTCGTTCGAATGTTAGACACGATCTGATCTCTGAAGGGCTGTGTTATGGTTTAAAAAGATAAAAAGATATTTTTATATATATAAAAGATCAAATAATTTAAATCCGGGTAAACAAATTATAACCGTTTCAATACACATCCACTTACAGAAAGCATAAATAATAAAATAAGACAAAACTCTTACAATAATAGTTGGAACCCAGGGCTCTCTTCAAATCGAGAAAGGTTGAGGTTGACAAAAAAATAAGGATTTGGCCTCGAAGGGTGGGTACATACATAACAATATATCAACCGGTTCGCAAAATGATTTTAGCAAACTGGTTAATAATGTTATTAGTGATCACTACATCACAATCTCTGTTTGTCTTATCCACTCGTTGATTTTAATATCTATTTATAAATAAGGTACCCAACATTGGTCGTTTCACAGCCCTTTGTGTATTATATGAGATTGAACCTTTGAACACGTGGATTACAAGTTTTGATTTCAAAATATTTTTATTGTATAAATGTTTCGATACCGGTTTTTAATTGAACGTAATATTAAAAAAAAAAATCAAATCAGCACACTTAAAATGTGGCCTCATTTTTCAATTGAAGCAATGTATATATGTGTGTACTTAGTAAATACTATACGTAACGAAAAATAACAAAGTGCCATTCTAATCGAAGTGAAAACAATTTTCTTCACCTTTAATTACTATTACTAGTATATAAAAAATATTAAAGAATATAATTATAGTAATGACAATTTATTATGGATAAAATGCAGTGGTTGTGGAATGATCTTAATAACTTTAAAGACAATTAAAATAATAAATATATCTATAATTTATTTATATCTGTCCAAGCATCTACCCATGTAGTACGATTATATGATATTCTGGAAAGAGCAAAATATTTTTATGAAAATAAATTTCTACATAGGTATTAACAATTTTAGCAATATTTGAATATGTCCAAGATTTTCACCTACAAATAAAATATATAAAAATCGATTTATCAGGCGTATTCTAGTATAATGTGTTAAAGAAACATGTTATAGATAAAGAATATTGCTTTAAATAATTTAAAAAATAATTAGATTCTCATTGTGACATCTGTTGACGCCATCCAATAAACCTTAATATACCTGTTCCGCTCTGGCCAATCAATGACTTAGGGATTTTGCCGATGGGGAGACAGAATGCTTTCTGACACCGAACTGTCAAGATCTTGTGCCTTTTTTCTGCCGTCCAACAGCAGTGCCGTGCGTAACGCTCATGCCAAGAAGAAGCTGCGTTCTCAACAGTTCCGGAAGTGTAGTGATCTCTCTGTTCTTCACACCAATTGTGCTAGTCAACTGGAGGTGAAAATGACGTCCAACTCATGACTTTAAAGCAAGGTAGGCCAGATCCATCTGCCCTTATTTACCTTCATTAATCCAATTCGGGTTGCGTTCATTGATCAATATTATAATCGATACAGTCCACGGGATCTTATCCCACCAATGCTGTTTCAGGGAAATTAATATCAAATTTAGTCCATAGATAGCGATAGTGTAATTGTACTCGAAGTGCTTCCACATAGTAACATATATACAACTTCCAAAAATTTGATAGATATGGAGATTGATTAATGGTGAGAATGGTGAACGTTATATTTGTTAGGTCGTAAGCCCTGTAATTACCATTAAAAATATAATAAAAAATAACTTCGTCTCTAATGAGATATCTATTATATGTTTAATAACAATTTTATTGGTATATTGGCTTGTCGAGTGTGACGCCACCGTACAAATATTGTAATACCCTTATATTATACAGACATCACCTGTCAGACTTTGAACCTAGAAATGGAGTAATTTCATTTTCCCCTTTGATGTTCCACGTTTTCCCATTACGAGCTATCCTAAAACTGTTAGCTATTTTACACAATTATTTGGAAAATTTCATCATTTTACCACAAACGCCGTACTGAAACTGACGAGCTCTTTTCGCAAATCGCTTGTAAAGCGGGTGGTTATATCCCCCAGTGTACACGCGTATATATACTGCCCCATGAATATCTGCTAATACGTCGTGACCTTGGAACGAGAAGGTATCATCTGATATTTTTATGAAAATTTGTATCAAAATTCTGTCAATAATTGCCTTTTTAATATTGTGTTAAACATAACAAATATCGATACTGCTTCTTAGTTCTTTTAATATATTTTCATTATATTATATAACTCTAAAAACACTGACTTTACTTTTCTAAATTATATAGCGACATTTTTGTAAAAACTTCACCTGAACCAAAATTCTACCTAAGAAAATTAAAAATTAATATTCACAATTTTAAAGCTCGTAATACTGTTGATGTTTGTAGCTAGAACTTTGTGGTTAGAAATAATTTAAAATTATATCTTTGTTTAAACCACTGTGTTATTGTTACGTCAACCTGTTTCGATACTAACGTGTCTTCGTCAGGACTGGCGTACGACTAAACTATTCTATGAAATTTAAACTACATCCATAACGGGGTGTAGGCGGAGTCGAGAGATAATTAATTAACGAAGACATTGAAATAAGGAATATATTAAATACCACGTTGTTTGTAATGTTTAATGTTTATTAATTATATTGGACTTAGTGATTTTTTTAATTTCTAAATTATCCAATCTAAGGTGTTTATTATTAAAAATACGTAAAATTTGTAATACCGCTATTTAATATATATTTCAATATCTCCCTGTCAATCATTTCCCTACTCTTACCTAGACCCCGTTTAAATTGTATGCAATGGTCCAGCTGTACGCCAGTCCTGGCGAAGAAACATTAGTATCAAAACCGTTTGACGTAAAAATAACACAACGGTTTAAACGTCGTTAAATATAGATACAATTCTCAATATCTCAGTTTGATGATTCCTTACAGTTTCAAGAAAATGATGTATACAATTTTTGCAGAATAGTAGGTGGTTACCCCGTCGTCGGATAATCGAGACTTTACAACGAATGTGCGTCAACCATAAGTATACTATATAAATATATACATGTATTGGAGTCGCATTTTATAGGGTATTTTTATAAAGCATGTTTATTTTGACCGTCCCGAGGCCACCGAGGATGAAGTAATAATCGGCCCCCGACCACATGGACCCGACACATGGTGCGCTGCTCCAGATTTGAAGCCATTTGTCGAGGAATTAATGTGTTGCGCAAGAAAGTCGGCGTCCGCACGAGATGTGATTTTATTATCGTCACTCGAAACTGTACAGGGTGTTTTTTTTTTACAGTTATTAATACAGTGGAATCCGCTTATTGTGATCGCTATGGGACCTGTAACTGTTGATAACAGCAGCCGGCTGAGATAACACACAATACAATTTATTGAAAAATAATACAATTAAATTATCAACTGTTACAACTGTTTATCTAGAACTATTTTTCTTATTAACATTTTTTATCGTTTTTTTGAGTTTATTAACAAAACAAATTTTTACTTCTTCTGTGTGCATGTTAATTAACTTTCTTTTAATAATTTAGAATCGTCATCAGTAACTCCTTTACATATTTCTGATAAAGTTATTGTAAATACCACTTGAATATCGTTATCTATATCTATATTATTGTCGGGCACTTATGGTTTAGAAAGATTCGAAGAAAAGGATCGTTTTGTAAAAATTTATTTCTTTAGTATCCACGTATTGATAACAATAGCCGATGTTTGATTATAATAGGCGGATTATTTAAAAAAAAAATATATATATATTTTGATAACAATAACCGATTGATAACACTATCCGTGATTATAATATCCGGATTCCACTGTATTTGTTATGTGCGTGCACGTCTTGGTAAGGTTGTCACTTATTTTCTTAAATCTGTCAAGAGTTCAATTGCTTAGTCAGTTGTGGTAAGTCTTTGTACATTTTTATTTTATTTATAATTTAGTTATTCAGCGGGCTCCCTTGTAATATTCGACACAAAACACGCGTTAAAAAAATTCGTAACATTTTTATATAGATACTATCACTTTTATCTATGTTATAAGACCAATTTTCAATAGTGGATAAATCTAGTTAGTTTATTTTCAAACAGTACCAAATCTGATTTAACCTAAACACATCATAGCGAAGCCATCTTGCTTGGTTCCATATTTAATGAAAGTGATCGGATAGACCGCGCGTTCGTTTTTCGCCGCCAATAAATAATGAATTTTTCATAATATTATTAAATGTCACATTGTCTCACTTCGTCAAAAAGTGGATTTGATCAAATTTGAACTTTATCTCTTGATATATCCTGATCAATCCGTTCGGACGGCGCTCCGAGCTTACGTGAATCCGGCGAATTGATACACAGAATATTACTTCACCGGAATGTGACGTAATAGCTACGAGAATCGGGCGATATATCGACGTACATTGGCCCGCGGGTCGATTGTGTTAAACGATTGACAGTTAAGCAAGTAACATTAATTTTTTTTTAATGTGTGCGCGCGCGCGACGTACATACGTCAATACTAAATTAAACAGACTGATAATAATTTTCTGTACATTCGCACGTGGATCCGTGGCCTCCTTCCTGCACCAGGACGACATCAGACAAGTCAGTTCAAGGTCAAATTCATACTACCAGCTCACCTCGCACAATCTCACGTAAAAAGTGACCAAACAAATTCGTTACCATGGTGACTGTACATTTTATTCAGTACCCATAAACGCCCAACTTGCGATCAGACACTTTTTTTAGAAATTCACACGTTTAAAAATCCACGACAATAAATTCACAAATGAAAACATGTCTTTCACGTTCCGGTAGGTAAGTAAAGTAGTTCTAAAGTGTTTTCTGATAAATGAAATTCTATGTCGAAAATAAATGTAGTGTAATTTTATTTCTTGTTTTCTTCTGTTATAACTAACAATACAAATAATTCTTAATCTAAACCAGAAATATTAAATGGTGTAATAAACTAGGTCACAAAATAATTACACTGTTCGGTATTTATGACAGGACCAGATCGCCGGTCGCCGTGCGCATGTGGATGCTCCATTAGATTTACTATACTTCCTTCACTCAGAGCACGACTTTTTCTGTTTGGCTGACTTGAATTATTATTGTGTTTCGGTTTCTCGCAATGCGTGCCGAAAATCTGCAATCACTATTGGGTGATACACAGTGCTTCGTGCTAATCATCGAAGAAGTTTCCTGAAGTTGTGTAGAGCTGTGAGTACAGCAATAAATTCCCGATAAGTCGTGCTTCCCGGTTGGTCCTTGAACCTTTATTGTTCTGTTCCTATACCAAATTCCTACCACCCTTCCTGCATCCCCCTTGTGTAAACACATGCAAAAATATTCTCCCCTGCCCATGATTGATTAACAATACAAAGAAGTTTCCTTTCTGTCAACACATAACATCCCCATAGCCAACCCTAGTTTTCTATTGGTTTTTTTCCTTGAACACGTCACTCCAAATTATGCAAAAATAACACTGCTTTATCTGCCCTTGTCAGCCTTCTAAAATTCAATCTGATCCGACAAATATAGAAAATAATTCGTAATCCGTATTCCGCGTGTCTCGCCGTACAACAGATGTTTAACTGAGGCCGCTGTAAATGTTTCTGACGCCGACAAGTTTGCAGTCTTACCCACATAAAAATAGTGTTAATACTCTCAAGTTTTTAAAAATCAGTTTTCAAACCAAAGCATGTATTGTATAATGCCTAAACACCCAATAACCTATCTCCTTTAAGCACAGACAAAGGTCTAGTTAAGAAGATACTGAACATCTGTTACATTATGAATTATGAATAGATAAGTAGGTATATCTAAAAAAAAAATTACTGTTCATTAAACGCAGTCTTACGCATTTTTTTTCTATCGTCGCCGCAACGTGTATTTTATTCGGCCTTTAAAAGCCGTTATCTGTTAGTTCGGCCCTGTCAATATTATAGTACCAGCGGCATTCCGTGTTGAAGAATATTTTACCGGGCGTTTTGTGTGAAAATACGGTATTACGTATTTACTCTTAAGTGCAGTACTTGCGAGTGTTGCCTCGAGTTGAAGTGCCCCTTGCTTCTCGTGACGGAGCGATTTTTTTTTCATCATTTTTCTCGTCGCATCAGAGCGGTCCCAGCGGTGCGTTCAGGACGATTTAGCAGTGACGTCGGCGATACGCGAAACGCGTGAGTCGAGTTCGGCAATCTTCCGTTTCATTCTGAAATTTGGCCCAATCTCTTTTTGTTCACCCTTTTTTCCTATCTATGTACTTTATTATCATAAATACGTGTATATCCCGTATCGCATTGTACAGTTGTATATTTATTGTACAACATCGACGAGTCTGCGAGAATCGACCGTGGTGTAGTAGTGGGTTGAGGCAGCGGGATCGAAACCCAGCCAGCGAATTACAAAAAAATATAATCACTTTTTATAAAATCACGAATTTTATTAAACGCCAACCGGTATCGCTCAAGCTTCGTCAGGGTGTGTTAAAACTAACAATAAATACGAATGTGCATCTATTGAAAGAGGGAAACAGAATATAAAGTTTCATGCGAAAGTGAGAGACAGAACACATATACATTTAGACAGAACATCAAGGGAGATAAAGCACAATGTTGATGGATATTAAATTGAAAGCGAAATTATATCTATTATACGTGATCCAATGGTCATTCAAAAGTGTCCGATGAACTTCGATGACTATCGCATGTCATATTCTGATTAGACTTCATTGACCTTGGAACCCATGCACTTCTGTACTTTTAGAGTAGTTTTTAATATATTTTTAACAGTATTTCTAATATGTTACTACCTTAATTTTTTTTTGGGATCAAATTAAATGCATTAAACCGAATTAAACTCTGTACCCTTAGCACCGTACTCAAAATAATAATGAATATCAAATATACTTGTGAGATATAAAATATAGTAAATATTCACTTAAAATAGCACCAGGTGGTGATGCATTGGGGAACGTTCGACGAGGACAACATTTTAGCGAGTGGGAAGTAGAATTACCACAGGACAAGACTGACTGGCCGGATGGCACACGCAATTGCCCAAAGCATCCTAAAGATTACGTTGGGTTAGGTTATTTTAGAACCCAAAGACAAAAAGTTTTTTTTTCACTTCTATTATTTAGTATAATAGAATAAATAACAAGAAGTAAATATTTGATTAACACTTAAAAATTATATATGGTCTAATATTTGGTGAAAATTTACTATTTTTGGGAAAAGAAAATATTTTTTTATATGCATATGTATGAGACGCACCATTACCGACCTTATATTTCTATACAGGATCATCAATGGTATGATAGACTGCCCCCAGATTGTCGGTCTGCTTGACTTTCACGCACCATTCAGCTCATCGAGACACAATTCATTGTTCTATTACAGTGGTAATGTCAGAATTCATGCATTGGCTAACTCCGCAGTCCCCATATTGGGGAATGAATATGCGGAGGTAGTGGACATTTTTGCTGTTAATTTAACTCTTTATAGGACTAGATTATTAAAATTTTTTGCGTCTTAACTCAATGGTGACGGATAAATTGCTTTACTTCACATATTATATTTAATTTTGATTATGTAAAAACATGCTGACACTATATAATTTTTTTTCTTTGCGTATTGCACTTCTGATGCAGTTTCTGTTATTTTACAAATAATGTTAATGCCTGAATAGGGCGTTAACATTATTTAACATACATTTATGTATAATAATAATAATAATAGTTAAAAACATGGCATTTATCTACATTGTAGATTCTGTCTGTTAGGGTTATTAGCGACGTATTGATAATCTGAATATTAATACCGACTACTTTGACGCAACTGATCCAAAGTTACGTCCGGTTAGTTAACCGACAGTTAGCGCGTCAGCCGGCGACACAATCGGCCGGACGAGTCGCAGCGTCAAACTGGCCGGACGGGTCGGCAGTGTCGGCACGCCCGCCCTGGAGCGGCACGTAATCGCTCCGGAGAGAAATCACCGTCTCGGCTCGTCTCCGTGGGAATGGGCAGAGAGGCAGTTTTTTTTTTTTTTTACGTCATACAAACGGTATAGACTATTGTTAGCGGAGACATTTTTAAGACCTGTTACAATCGTGGGTCAATTACAGCTACTAAACCTTCTCTCGCACAGTGGCGTAACTAAAAATATTGGATGTATTAATTAGAAAAATATACTTACATAATATAATATTGTTGTTTCTATCGGAATTTGAACTGAATGAATTGTTAATTCTGGCGTCTCCTGTCGGATTACTCAAAATCATTTGAGATTCCGTAAAAATTAATTAGATGGATTTCAAATAATGGAACGATATATGTATCAATTTAAAAAGTGTAACATATAAATTCGAAAATGTGTCGTCAATCCAATGTGTTGGTATAGCATAATCGGTTAATGCACGTTTCCCGGATTGGGAGAGATCCAGGTTCGAATCCCGATAGCAACAATAATATTTTTCGATAAAATTGATTTTATATATACATATCTTTCTAACACATTTAATTAGTATTTAAACTATCACAGACCGTCTGTTCTGAATAATTACAACTTCACAATAAGTATGTGTTCTCCTTAATAAAAAGATTGAGCCTAAAAAAATAGGAAAAAGAGCCCCGGATAAGTATTGTTCTATATAATACAAAATGTAACAGACCTAGTCCACAATGTGTTCAAGGAGTATGTACAGATACTGTTCGGAAAATATTATTTATTTAATTAAAGTATTTTGACACTATTAAGTTTCATAATACATTTACGTAACATATGAGACTAATTATAAAAATCCACAAAGATATTTAAGCATATTGGTATTGAATTAATATCACAGTTTTCATTATACATTAACATTAATAAGGAAAATTTATTGTTCAGGAGAATGTGTTAAATGAATTATTAATTCTGGCGTCTCCTATCGGATTACTCAAAGATGTTTGAGATTCCGTAAATATAAAAAAGATGGCTTTCAAATAATGGAACGATAGATGTATTAATTTTAAAAGTGTGACATGCAAGTTCCGCTGTGTTGGTATAGCATAATTGATTAATGCGACGTGCACCGGATTGGAAGAGATCCAGGTTTATATGTATTTTATATGCATTTCTAATTAATACATTTAATTTGTATTAAAATTAATTAATATTTTGATAAGGACTACTTACTTGGTTAAAATCACCGCTAGCCAGCGCGCCCGCCCTTTATAGAAGCGCTGACCGCTATGTGGACATTGTTCATAACTATGTCAATCATTAATTCATTTTATTACCGTCAGGCCGAGTTCATTGCATAGGGGAGACTGGAAGGGATGGAGCACAGTCTACACAAGTCAAAAATATGTCTTTATAAATTTCACCCTTCTTGCCCAAGTATGTAGTCGTTGTGTGTCGCTTCGGTTCGAGATGCATTCGTTGTCGAAATGTTGCCATGATTTAACAGTTTAACTCTGATTAGTGCATCATTACGTCTTCTCTTATAAAGAAGAAACATTTAAATAGTCAGCTGTTATCTCGGGTATAAATAACATGATGTTTATAAATAAAAGAATTACATATTTTCGTAGAAAGCAATCACTTTGTGGTTTGATATATTAGATTAAATAAAATACAATCACTTTGTACGAAACCACGAAATTTATTATACTTCAACCGGTTTCGCATATCTCAAGCTTAATCAGGACGTATTTAAAACTAATCATAAATACAAAATAGATAGAATATAAAATTACACGTGAAAGAGAGAGACAGAATACATATATAGTTAAATAGAACATCAAGGAAGACAGAATATAAAATTATACGCGAAAGAGAGAGACAGAATATATATACAGACAGATAGAACATTAAGGGAGGGGAAAATACAGTGTTGATAGACATTAAATTGGTTTTAAATTAAACATACCTAATATGGGGCTAATGGATAAATTTATTTGATTATTAAGAATTGGCGTACCACTATTTTACTGTCTTTTTTTTATTTCGAAGGCTTCTAAATTGTCCAACCGGAGGCCAAACCGGTTTTTATGGAGGATATTAACCCCTGTGGTATTATTAAAATAATGGTATTTTTCAATAATATGGTTGGAAAATTCTGAGAAACCATTACTGTTAAGATGTTCTTTGACACGAATATTGACATTACGAGCAGTTTTGCCTATATAGAATGAGGGACAGTTATTACAAGTTAATTAATATATACCCGAGTGGCTTCATTTGTTATCTTTATCTTTTGAGTTTATTAAAAAATTTCCTGAATGAAAAGGAAAATTATTCAATTATTAATAGATTCTGATGAAGCGTGAGATAAGCGAAACCGGTTGACTAATAATAAATTTCGTGGTTTCATACAAAGTTATTGTATTATATTTAATCTAAAAGAATTACAATTATAGTCACGTGTTCCGATATCGTTGACTTTGAAATCCTATTCTCAATTGTAATTTTTTATTTTATCCATAAAAAATGTATTTGTAGGACTGTGCAATACATTGACTGATTAATTTTGAATTATGGACCCAATATGTTATATAAAATAATTAATTAATTATAAATCAATTTCTAGGATGTTCACTCTGAATCTGGACAGAATTTTGCTCCAAGATGTTAAACTGATCCACGTAATGGACTTCTTTCATCAATTAGCTTGTAATAATTTCTGCATACTTTCTTCGCGGGCCGTGACTATCTGCGGAGAAATTCTGCGGGTCGTGTTTATCGCTATCTTCGATTACATTTTTATTTTTATTTTATTAAATAAGCCGGAGATGGTGAGCCGGAGAAAGTTGTTGCGAGAAGGTTGTGACCGCAGTTATTAATGCGAGTGGTGTCTTGAACGTAGTAATTGCCGGCAGAAACTTGAACGTAGTAATTGCAGCGCACTATAAAGTGCCCGGTAAACAATCGGTGGCCATTGTGGCCGCTCATGGTCTCGATAGAATCTATATTTCAAGCTTTACACAAAACAAACCGCACGTAAATAAAATGTCGTTGTAATTTAAATTATTCCACCTTTGTAAGCTGTCAAAACGAACAAAAATTTCTATGGTAAGATTTATTAAGGAAAACACATTCTTATTGTGAAGTTGTAATTATTCAGAACATAGGTCTGTGATATTTTAAATACTAAATTAATGTATTAATTATAAATATATACATATAAAATGAATTTTGTCGAAAAATATTGTTTTTGCGTCACCGGGATTCGAACCTGGATCTCTATTTCCAATCCGTAAAATCTAATCCAATTCTGTAAAAATAATGTAGATGGCTTTCAAATAATGGGACGACAGGTGTATTAATTTGAAAAATGTAACATATAGATTCGAAAATTTGTCAAGAAAAATACTGGCGTTATAGCACAATGGTAGTGCACTTCCCCGGATTGGAAATAGAGATCCAGGTTCGAATCCCGGTGACGCAAAAACAATATTTTTCGACAAAATTGATTTTATTTGTATATATTTATAATTAATACATTAATTTAGTGTTTTAAGTAAGATTTGTCTATATATATATATATACAGATAGTATATATAAGAAAAGATGACAGATGTCAATATACTTGCCAGTCGTCTCGTACGATTTCACTAAAATATGTTTTTTTTTTTATTACTCGTAATAAAGACAATGTACACTTTATTTTAAATCGAATATATATTCACGCACAACTTATTGAATATATAAAAGAGGAAATCATTTAAGTAATCTTAACATATAGATATTAAAAATATGTTCGTTTTTGCCCTGCTCGTGTTTCACACACCTGGCCGTTTAACCGAGCACTATACAGCCATAGTGGCATTACATCCAATGCATCGAGAAAGTCATAAAAATAGACGTGGAAGCGCAACATGTAATATGGATTCAATTTTTTTTTTTTACTATAATACTATAAATTATTAGTATCTATAATTATGGTAATCAAGTAAATGGATTCAATGGTAATGTGATCGACTACTTCATGAAGATTTTAAAAATAGACAGAAACAGGCAACATTGGGTAAGTTATTTGTTAAATGAAGTGCTACTGAATCATCGGCTAACGAAAACCACCACCAGAATTAGAGTTACCCGATGTTTAAATTGTCTCCTTCTAAATATTAGTAACTTTCCTCCTCTTCCGCTTCTACCGTCATGTCCCTCAGCACAATGAAGGTACAGTTTTGACGTAGAATTTATTCATTAGTGTATATTTTGGGGCTGGGATTCAGTTTTTTTTTTTTTGAGAAAAACTGTTTCTATATTCGTCAAGCCCTCGGGAATGGATTAATGACGAATACAGTGATGCCACTGTACACTTTTAAGGCACGCAGTAGGTTATGAACAATTGACTGAATCAATTGGTGATTTACTGATGTAGGTTAGCTCCGGTGTCATCGTACTGATGCCACAACCGTACAATATTCATATGAAAAATACTACCGAAGCTTACCATTTTAGCAGTGGGATGAATTGTAATAAAGATAGCAATTTAAAATGTAATACAAACTCTGCAAACATTAATAACCGTCCCTAGCCGCCGGAGTATGACAGATTCCCTTCGACGTAGCCCAGTACATGATTGCTCTGCAGACGACCTCGCCTCGTAACGCTTTGTCCGATACACAGCCAGAAACGAGGATGTTTTAGAATTTTAACACACTGGGGAATCTCAAAAAATTTCCAATGAAGTGAAATAAAATTTCTCGATATTCGCCGCGATAAATTTATTCGGTTTTTATTCAGTAGTGAACATAACAGAAAGTCACTCACAATGAGTAACGTCGGTTCTCAATCTGTGGTACATGGAGATTTGGAAGTGCCGAGAGACTGGGCCAATATTTATGGAGATTCTCTGATGGCCCGTGTCCACGAATAAGCTTTTATTTAAGAGATTTTGTACTTTAAACATCTGTGGTACACGGATTTACTCCCATGAGTTTCTTTGGAGACATCTCTCAGCTTTCGTACTCTCCGTGTACACACCGTGTCTCAGAGATTCACCGGCTCGCGCCTTACTCCACGCTCATCACGTACGTCAAAAGTCAAATGTCATTTTCGTTCGTCAGTTGAGTGATTTTTAATCACCCAGTTGTGATAGTTAAAATATTTATTTTGACTGTAATTGTGTTGGATTGTAGCAATGATTTATTTATTTATTTATGTATATTTTGACATCCATATTTTTGTAGTTACAGAGGTGGATACATAACATACATAATACATATTTTAATGTGTGGGATGGAGTAGACTTCACCTCTGATATATACAGCGTTGTCCTGGCTACTTTGCTAGACTGTTAGTTAGTCTGTGTTAAAGTAGCCAGTTTTTTTTTTTTTTTTTCGTGCTGTTGTGATGTTATTTGGAATAAAAAAATAAATCAAATATGAATAAAAAAGTAAGAATAAAATTAAAAAAATAAAAGTATAATAAAATAAAAATATAATAAAAATATGTGGAGTGGGAGTGTTGTAGGACTAGTGAGTTATTAGTAAAAGAATTGTATACATTATAGTAAATTGTTGGATATCCATGCTTCTGATTCATCTCTACCTGATTGAATCATATATTGGGTCCATATTTGTGTAATCTTATAGGAATTGTACGATTTCCAGTTGGTACTGAGTGTATTGTATAGTTTCGGAGCTAGGAACATGTAGAATCTTTGATAAAATGTCGTTGTTGCTCTCGGAACTGGTGTGTAGATGTTTGTTGTTTGTCTAGTGTTGTGTCTATGATTTATTGCTTGGGGAGAGTTGTTATTAGTATGGAAGTATTGAACGAGTCTCAACATAAAGATTTGTCTTATATCAAGGATTGGTGACTGATTATTAGTGATGAGCTCAAAATCACGAACCGTGAGTCAATCACTGTTATTTTTGATTCACACTCACTGAATATCTGGGAATGTCGTGATTAAAATATTTTTATTTTTTTGTTAAAAATTCTATCGTTTTTCTGACGCCGCCGTTTAAATCGATCATCAGTTGAATCAGCGCCATCTAGATTTTCCGTAATTTGATCGGAGCCATCTAGTAGATTCTGCCAAAACGTGTTACGCATATTTGCTGAGAATTTGACCGAAAAATAAATTTACATTATTTTTAAGCATTTTCATTCTCTTTGTGATGATATTAAATCAGATTAATATTAATTACTTATGCTAGAATATGTTTTTTTTAAAGTAAATTTGGTATTAATAATATAAATAAATATGCTCAAAATTACGCTTTCGTTGCGACGCATATGCATTAGGTATGAAACTGTGATCACAGTCACAGTTTTCAATCACTTATGTTATCGAATACCGATCACAATCACACCAGTGAGTCGATTTTTTCTCATCACTACTGATTATTCGTAATCCTTCCAGCAGTCACTGGTACGGTAGAAAGTAAACCTCCAACAGCTAAATCTTGGTTACCACTAATCATCGTTAAATCTCGGTTACCAATCGTCGTTAAATCTCAGTTACCAATCGTCATTAAATCTCAGTTACCAATCGTCATTAAATCTCAATTACCAATCGTCATTAAATCTCAGTTACCAATCGTCATTAAATCTCAGTTACCAATCGTCATTAAATCTCAGTTACCAATCGTCATTAAATCTCAGTTACCAATCGTCATTAAATCTCAATTATCAATCGTTATTAAATCTCAGTTACCAATCGTCGTCACAATCACGTAACGGTTGACCGTCACTACTCCCCAGCAGCAATTAAAACTCAATAAATATTTGTAATTTAACGTATTATATTAATTATCAATATTTGAATATGTCCAAGAACACACAATTACTGGATTTTCATCTTTAAAGGCATTGTTAAACAAATATCAGATTAAAATATTTTTTTAAAAAATCAGCTGTATGCTGCATAAAAAAAAAGGAAAAATTGATTATTAAATTTGGTCCATAGATGGCGATGGTGTAGTGGTACTCGAAGCGAGTCCATATACTAACATATATACAACTTTAAAAAAAATGATAAATGTGGAAATTGAAGGATGAGAATTGGTGAACGTTATATACGATATATATAAAGTGATCACTTAAGCCACCCGAAGACAGGTCGTAAGACCTATAATTACCACATACTTTCATATATGTTCCATTGAAAATAATAAAAAATAGCTTTGTTTCTATGAGATATCTGATATTTGTTTATTATATAAATGTTCATTGACAATATTGGTGCACTCATTCAATTCCAACATGTTAGAAACTTATGCGGCACACGATATACTCGTATAGCTTCTGAGAATACTCGACGTGACGTGCACCGACAGATTTCATTAGCAATCACATAATACGTACTAGAAAACCACCACAAAGAGAATTCATGTGTAGTGGAAACAAGGGGACCAAAATATGTTTTCATGTTTCGTTTTTTTATGAATAAAAAATTTTTTTTTTCGTTATTATTCTTATACATCTGTTGCCCGCCACTCTTCTGATGCCATCGCTCCATCAAGCTTGAAGAAAACTGGAGACAAGAAATGATTGACGATCCTTGGGAGAAGCCTATATCCAACAGTGGAGACACACAAAGACGATGATGGTATGATGTTGTGTTATTGTCATTGTCAGATGTCGGCCTATTCAAGAGAAAGTTAGAAAAATCATAAACCGTAAACAGTTCGGTGACCACGCTACCGGCGGGTAATCAAACTGACAAGGGACTTATTTCTATTATTTATTTATCAGATATTTGGGTTAGTCAATAGTAAGTCATAAGATCAAGGCACGCCGGCCAATATATTGTTTTGTTTTTCTGAAATTCCAAACATTTTCGTGTTAAGCATTTGTTCGTTTCGTGTTATAAAAGTCTAGGTATAATAGTGATTATTATATTATTGTCGGGATCTGAATATTTTTTCGTGCTAGCCTATTTTTCATGCCAAACATATATCATTAAACATATATATTTGATAAATTGATTAAATTCTTACTTTACAATACCGCGTATGAGCCAATCATTTCAAAATACGTTTTTTTGGCGCTCTCAGTTGAACGGCACACGCGCCGCATTGATTGGCGCGTTCAAATTTTGAAATTGACCAATAGACCGCTGCTAAAGTCGATACCGCGAATAAACTATCATCCCCAATAAAAAAAAGCAAGCCCTTTACCTCTTGAACATTTTGACAAATGGTTCTTTCGCGGTATTGTACTTTCGCACAGACGATATGTCACATTTTCAACGGTGCGGCGGAAGTCAATAAAAAAATCTCTGACCTTTATCAAATTTACTTTTATTGCATATGTGATTACACCCACCTTTCCATGGTTGCTAACAGATTGAACATGTAATAAATAACAATTCGAACGTACTCATATCTTCAAATAATTTCCAAATAAAAGTTTCCGACTACACCACTGCATATATTTCATGACAGTAATAAATGATGTTCTACGCTCTGTGGTTCTGTCAAGTAAATTAGCTACGACGAAGACAAAAATAGAGATAGCCTACGACTTTTCTTGTCTGGATTCAGCAATTATTTGAGTTCCGTTTATTTCGTGTAAAGAAATTAATAGATTGAGAGTGCGCGCGCATCCCAGCTGCCATTATATATTATTATTATTGTCATCATTAACTTTAATTATTTGTCCTCAGCACCAAGAAGGACAGGCGCTTATAATAAAATCTATTTGCACAAACTTATAGATACATACTGTATATCGTGGATTCGTATTTTAATTTTTTAATATCGAGTGTGTACTAATTGTAGTACTCACACGGTTACTTGTGTGTGTATGTGTATATATGTGTTTTGTGTGAAAAATTCACAGGGAATGAAGGAAAGGATGTAATTTTATTAAATACAAATTTGAAAGATATACATATTAAATCAATTTTATCGAAAAACATTGTTATTGCTACTGGGATTCGAACCTGCATTCCGTGCAAAACGTGCATTAACCGATTATACTACACCAACACAGTGCGCTGACGACAATTTTTCGAAGTTATATGTTACAATTTTTCATTATTTGAAAGCCATCTTCTTTATTTTTACGGAATCTCAAATACATTTAAGTAATCCGATAAGAAATGCCAGAATTAATAATTCATTATTATTAAATTTTGGAGGCATTGATACAACTTATATATTATTAAGGAGAACACATTATTGATTGGAAGAGATCCAGGTTCGAATCCCGGTAGCAACAACAATATTTTTCGATAAATTTGATTTTATTGTATATCTTTTTAATTGATACATTTAATTAGTATTTAAAATATCACAGACCGTCTGTTCTGAATAATTACAACATCACAATAAGAACGTGTTCTTCTTAATAATAAATGTATATTTGATATTTTAAAATTTCGACTGTTAAAAAACGGTTGCCTAGCACTGTACCTTGTGTTGGTAGGTAGGAATGTATTTTTATTTTATTTAAACTTTTAGATGGATAGGTACTGAAATTCTCAAAAAATACATTCTCCTACCAGCAGGGACATGAGACGACATATTTTAATTTTGAAATATGCGAATGTTGTGTTTTTTGAACTTTTAGTCTAAAAAGTATGACGTTTACGAGTACCGAGTAAAATGTGTAATAAATTTTTTTTCCATAACATATTTTTGTGAGATTACTCTAGAACGTTTTTTTTTTTTTGCTGGGTATATTGAATTATACTGAACTCGGGCCATACGCGTGCGACTATCGAACACGAGCTCAGTCGGCTGTGCAAGTTTTGACATCGTGTTAGTGTGTCTCTGTGAGGTAGTAAATAATATATTAACCTAATCAAACCTAATATTATAAAGTCGTCAAATCACAAATCAAACAATTACTAGAAAAACTGTGTTTTTTGGACAGGTACAGCGATGTACAAAATGATGTAACTTTAATTTGTATACAATCAAGTAATAGGATACAAGCGGGTAATAAGGTTAATAAAATACACTCACACATACCAAACACTATTTACAAACATATATGTCTAATATACGTCTAGTGAACACGTTGATTCCTGATCGAGGCCTCCCTGTATCCCGCTGCCCGTCACCAGTATCGCGTCAGTTTTTATGAGAAGAGCGCGCGCCAGTTAAATAATAAAAATCGGTCAGAAACAATCGTAAGTACAATAATTTTATTAGGACAACGCATTCTTATTGTGAAGTTGTAATTATTCAGAACATATTTCTGTGATATTTTAAATACTAATTAAATATATTCATTAGAAAGAGGTACATTTTTTTTTTTTAAATAGAAATGCGTACACGGAATACGTGTCACATCAATATTCTTACTATTTTTCAAACTAAACTAAACGCTTGTGCTACGAAAATAGGACTAACTTGCTGGTGTTCTGGAACGAGGCGCGAACCCCCGACCACTAGATCACTAGGCCAACGTCTTGATCACTACACCAACAAGCTACTCATCATTTAAAATCGATTTTAATATTATTCTATTTAAAATATTACAGACCTACGTTCTGAATAATTACAACTTCACAATAAAAATGTATTCTTCTAATAATATATAAGTTGTATCAATGTGTCCAAAAATTTAATAAAAACGAATTGTTAATTTTGGCGTCTGCTATCGGTTTACTCAAAGGTATTTGAGATTCCGTAAAAATAAAGTAGATGGCTTTCAAATAATGGAACGAAAGACGTATTAATTTGAAAAAGTGTTACGTATAGGTTCGAAAATTTGTCGTCAAAAATAATGTCGCTGTAGCATAGTTGGATAATGCACCTTCCCCGGTTTGGAAAGAGATCTTGATATCTTTTCCTTACCCTGATGGTTATTGAGCTAAACGAATTGTCGTGTCTTGGAAAGATTTCATTGTGAAATAATAATTATTATTTTAATTTTGATCTTAAGTACAATGTATAGTTTGAAATTCGAATGTTTATATATTTACATGCCACATCAATATTTTTACTATTTTCAAACTAAGCCAAACCCTTGTGCTATGAAAATAGGACTAACTTGCTGGTGTCCTGGAACGAGGCGCGAACCCCCGACCACTGGATAACTAGGCCGACGTCTTGACCTCTACTACAACAAACTACTATATATTACAACCATGTGATTTCTTTTTAAAAAGGTTTAAAATTTTGTTCTTGCATTTATGTTAGAAGTTGACATTTTAGTTTATAATTTGTTTATATGATGCTGTAAGACTAGTTAAAAATAAGATTATCTGCAGTATTTTTCATCTTATATCAAATCTCTCTTAGATAGGGCCCCTTATTACCCGCAGTTATCTTATTATAAAATTGTAAAAATTGTGAAGTGAACGGCACTTTGAATGGAATTATAGCTAATAGGAATTTGTCCACCGAGGCAAGAATAGCGGTTCACAATGGAGTCCTGGTACCGACACTGATGTATGTAAGTGAGGCCTATAGCTGGCAGAAGGGAACGAAAGTAGACTGTATTTAGTGGAAATTAAATCACTTAGGCGTATATGTAGTAGATCCGTTTATGACAGAGTAAAGAATAAAGAAAGAATGTAAAGCTGATCTTTTTATAGTGAGTAAGATTAAGAAAGGATCACTTAGATGGTTTGGTCATATGGAATGAATGAATGAGGAGAGAATGCCAAGAAAGATATATAACGCAAATGTTGATTGCACCAGAAGTAGAGGACGTCCGCAGAAGACTTGGCACGATCAGGTAAACAAGATACTGGAGAATGGTCCTGTTAGATGTCTCAATAATCGTCAAGCTTTTATGTAATGTAATGTGGATGTGGCGAGGATTTGCGTGTCATGACAGAAGAGTGTGGCGTTCTATCCTCTCTGCTTACCCCCGCGAGGAAAAAGCGTGATGGTAAATAAGTAAAAAAAAAAAAAAGTTTTTTAAATGTATAAAATAATGTGTACCTATTATTTTTATATTATAGATAAGTTTAATTAGAATTGATAAGGGTTTAATACAAAGAGGGATGTTAACCTGCGGACGGGGCGTGTCCAAAGGGGCGGACAAGTGCCGCAGTAAATCAGCGGGGATGGCAGGATCCCGATACCGAACTAATGGTCCCCTCAAGCCTACACGCAAACTTAAGATTTTCTTATGCGTGTTCGACATAATTCCCGTGAAACTTCTGAAATGCCACGAAAATCTTCTTGTCTCTCATTTTTTAAATACGTCATTTAAAACTTTACGTGTCTGCGTATTCGGATTACGTATTTTATTGGAATTTCCAATAATGTTGTAATAGTTGTATTATTTCAAATAAAGGGAATTGGGGAATCTAATCTCGGGATATTCCATGAATCCATAGATATTAAGTTTTTATAATTAAACCAATTTTTTTTTTAAAAACCCCTCGTGGAACGAGCGTGAAAAATGTACATATAATATAATTTAAATAATTAATTACGTATTAATAGCAGTTACTGTTCTCCATTTTTTAATTTACGACAAAAGGAATGGACTCGTTTGTTTTGTATTTGATAAATCTAACTTTATCTTCTGTGTACAGTTTCCTGGGCTAATCTGCCGTGCGTGTCTGATATTCAGTGCTTCAAAGTCATAGGAGTCGAAGAGTCCGTACAGATGATCCGACAGTAGATGGAACTTAACACAGCGCTACTAATTTCACACGACACCTGTTTTCGACACGGTATTGCAAGCCAGTGCCTAAAAACGACACACCTATGTTCCGAATTCATAAGCACACTTCTCGCGCATCTTTTCGATTCAGCCGCGACCGTTGTTATTGACACAATTCCGTATCCAAATTTCCGTCCATATATTTCCTAATGTTTGTCTTGTCAGTGTGACTTGTTATTATAGTTTTGTTTTTATCTATGCTTGTATTTTAAATTTCTGTATACACTGTTTCCTGAAGAAGATACCGTAGGTATCGAAACGTGTTGAATAATCAATAAATAGTCGTTTAAATAAAATATTTTGTCTAATTATTTATATGAAATGAGGCCACAAAGTGATTTTGCTAATATTGAAGAGGCGAAAATCGATCTATTCATTTCGTAACGTTTCTTACAGGGAACATCGATACATTATCGTAATAAAATATTACGGTCATTATTATAAATACTTCGGTAATTTCCAAGTATTTATGAAGATAAATATATATAATGTAAAAATCTTTTCTTTAGATTCCTGTAATAATTTACAGTCATCCGATTTGCACAGTCTCATGTCGATAACAATACATTTTAATTTCTCACGTTTTTTATCACAGGCCGTTGACGCGTCTTCAGCATCTGTTTGGACCATCACCATACGGACGAGCGTATTTTTGTTCCAAACGTCACATCCGATGAGCTGGACCGCTAGACCCGCTAGACGCGGCGGTATTCGTTTGTGAAATTAAAAATATCTCGAAATAACTCTTGTTATTTATATGGATTATATCACTGTTCTTATGTTTACGTCCATCGTGGTAAAATATAATTAATTTCAATTATTTTGTCTTTGAAGTCTTTACTCGAGTGCGTATTGAGTAAGGGACAGTAGAAAAAAAAAATTTTTTTTTTAAATATTTGCGTTAGCGAAGCCCCCGCAGCAGCTCTGCCCTCAACAATTGTATTAGTTTTAATGAAATGTATTAATTAGAAAGATATACGTATAAAATCAATTTTATCGAAAAATATTTTTGTTGCGCTACCGAGATTCGAACCTGGATCTCTTTCCAGACCGGGGAAGGTGCATTATCCAACTATGCTACAGCTACAGTACTTTTGACGACAAATTTTCGAACTTATATGTTACACTTTTCAAATTAATACATCTATCATTCCGTTATTTGTAAGCCATCTACTTTGTTTTTACTATAATTTATAACGCACATTCCCCGGTTTGGAAAGAGATCCAGGTTCGAATCCCGGTAGCGTAACAACAATATTTTTCGATAAAATTGATTTTATATGTATATCATTTTAATTAATACATTTAATAGTATTTAAAATATCACAGACCGTCTGTTCTGAATAATTACAACTTCACAATGAGAATGTGTTCTCCTTATTAATGAAATATATGGATCTTACATATATAATTTCATTGTATTCGTCTGTTAATTCGTCCGAGTCGCACAGCAACATGAAACAAACATATAGTCAATTAAGAGCGATGACTTACTGACGTTTTTGTCAAATTGTATGTACGAGTATGTATGTACGTATATTTTTTATTTAGTTGTAAAAATTATATTTCTACATCTAGTATGCGACATTTTTTTTATGTTAGCATAAAATAAATATTAAATTATATCGTATATCATTTAGATTATAAATACAAAATAAAATAAACACATGAAAAATGATCGGTTATTAAATTTAGATCTACATATTCTGCGTAGGAAAAGTAGCAAGGGTAGTTGCTACCTTCACATTTGCTGGCAATGTGTTCCTCCTGCCTGATTTGTTTGTGGAAGTCTACAATTCTATTGACTTTTCGTACAATTTTTTTTAGATACAATGTGTCAATTGCCATCGAAAAATGGATAACTATATTCAACTATCTATAGAAGAGCGTTGTTGAATCATTATAATATAGGCATAATTATTAAACAAGTAACAATTTTTTATGAAAATTTAATATTCATTTAATTTTGATTATTTATCTCAGAATTATGGATATTATTACAGTTGGCCACTTTTCGCTCTTGACCGACGATACAATATTGAGTCGCACGGCATCGTAAAACAAACGAAAGCTTCTATAATTTTTTCTATTTTATGTTTATTTTAAAAGTTAATTAATAGTATTTTCCACATTTATCCGTTCAAGACGCGCATGTTTACAATGTAAAATATGTTTGAATATCTTTGGAATACGAAATATGCTGTCAATCTTACGGGAGGAATGTGTCAGATACGTCGTTGGGAAATTTTCATCTTCTTTAAACATTCTAAACGCGTTAATAATAAAAGTAAAATAAATACGACGGCACACTTTAACCTTCAGAACAGAAAAGCTGAAGAAAGAATTTGGAACATCAGAATACGCAAAATATAGACATTGCCACAGCCGACCATTATGAAAATAAAAATTCTTCGTGGAATTTACGACCCTATAAATAACAATGGTGACTGGAGACGATACGAAGTATGGCGTGTATGGTGTTGCCGTAATTACCTTCGATAGCTAGTCCTGGATTTTCTAATTGGTTTGTAGAATATATTCATTCAACGTATGTAAATGAAAAGACACCATCCTTTGCGCGACACTGGGCTGTTACTCGCCGATTCTCCCGAATTTGGCTTGAATCTTATGAAAACTAGGCTAAAAAACTTTACACAACCGATAATCGAAAAATACTACACACAAAACGTTTTATATCACCGCCGTAAAAATATATGACCGACTCCGAAACTGTCTCTGAACAGAAGCAGTTTCGCTTTTGTTTCCTGTTTTGAATTTACAAAAATGGAATGCACATATTCAAACTATAATACCAGGCCTACCCATCGAAGTATAGAACGCGTAAACATATGGAGATGCCGATGCGATCAAATCAATTAACATTGGAAGACTACGCTGAACGATGGGTGCACGGAAGACAAAGAAGTCGCAAATAATGCAGTGATCCGCAGTGGGTAGACCGAGCTGAGATGGCTTGTTGATAGTTGATCGTTATGTTCTGGAGATGATGATTCTAGAAAGAAATGGCGACAAATCCTGCTGGTAGCCAAGATTCACTTGGCTTATAGCGCTGCTGGATTGTCATCAGTATTCATCAGGTTATTCTGTTACCGACGATGTTTACGTAACTATACGAAAACCAGATATCTCAAAAATGAATAATATAAATGGCATCCAGCCATATGAATGAATATCAGCTGTAGCATTTGAGTGTAATATTAAATACTAAAGATAATTATTTGTATTCCAATTCAATCCGTCTCATTTTTTCATAAATTCACCGATAACATCGTTACAAAAAGTTACCGATCTTTTTAATTCTAAATACAATTATTTTTCAATAGCAATCGTTGGAAGATCCAAAATTCGTGTCTGATTTCGAGTATTCCGTAAATTAGTATGAATTCGTTTTAGTGAACTATATACAAATTTTTAATTCATTCTTAAGGCGTTCAAAATCGGAAAAATGTGAATAAAATGATTCTAATTTTGATAACAATTGTATTGTAAATTAATAATGCTTAAATGTAGTTCTTTTATTGCTCCATACCGTTCTCTAAATTCGCTTAAAATATTATTTACGATTTCTTTGAAAACGCGATTGAAATGTATTTTAACATCGGCGACATTTCTTTTTTTTTAAAAAGCGCTAACTAAAAACTTTAAAACAGAAACAGATTGAATTGATACTATTAATAAAAATATATGTACGTACTTACTGATGTATTAACTAAAAGTAATAATCTACTTGAATACGTATTACACTCTTCTCACACTTCGCAGATTGACATATAACAAATTGTCCTTGTGGGAACCAATTACCGGGATTTATCCCCTGAGGGATTGTCATTAAAAGAAAAAATAGCCTCAGCTTCAACGACATCTATACTGTTACATGAGAATGAATATGAAATTTTCAAAAAAATCCATTGATGGCGACAACATAGTTGGTAATAAATAATTGAAACGCTCCAACATGATAACATATATAAAACTTCCAAAAAATTTGATAGATGTGGTAGCATGGATAAATAGGTGTAAGCCAGCTGATGACAGGTCGTAAGACCTGTAATGCCCGAAACTCCCCATGTAAAAATAATAGCTTCGCCTCTGTGAGACATCTATATATATTAAATTTGTAATTTTGTGTACGAATAGTTTAATTTTTTTATTAATATTCACATTTGTTTATCACTGTCTTCTGTTCTTGTCATTTCTGCACCGCATGTATGAAACTTTTCATACATTTTGTCATAATCCCGAGTAAAATTGAAATCTCACTAATTCCGAAGAAGTTTCTCAATACGCGAGCCTTTGCGTAAACTTTTACAAGGTGAGAATTAATTGTATCTATCTCTCATCAAATTTTATTTCTTCACTGTATGCGCCGCAAGTGAAGCAATCTTCACTTAATAGAAGTTGGTAAACCCACACTCTGTCTCGTGCCACGGCACGCACGGGAACTTTCACCGTAGACCTGTCGAGACTTTGACCTACCGCAAGGTCAGAAGCTGTCATCACCGAAGGTTCGCTAACGACGACGAGTCACCTCCCGCGCTATCACTTTCCGGTTTAGTTTCGACTTGTTGCGATTCCGCTTAAACAATTTATGATAACCTGAAAATTCGATAACAATCCGTTATAACTAGAAAGGATAAAAGATTTCCATCTGTATGTAAGTCTATGTTCTATGATTTTTATGAAACAGCAATTAAGGGACGCTGGGGGGTCTAAATTTTAAAATCTTTGCGATAATTGCTAATAACCACATTGAATTTCTTCTCTTTTTTCGTTTTGCATATTTAAATATGTTATAGAATTAAAATTGCGTATTTTTATTAGCTTTGATGAATGGGACCGACAAGGAAGCCCTAGCTTCTAAACCGGTCCCGGAAAAGGGTGGGTGAAAAAAAAAAAGTACTGCGCCTTGTAAAATAGTATACAGATTTATTTTTTATTTATATGTATAAACGGCGCTTAGTACCACTATAAAAACAACAAATATACTTGAATATATAAAGTAAAACACATAGAAATATGTAAATGTATATGTGCAGAAACAGTGAAAAAATCTGTTGATCTGTCAGTTATAAACATTTTATTTATTTATACAATATTATATTCCATAAATCAGCGATGTCTGCGTATTTGTTTTGTGTTCTATGTAATGGAGGATTAAACTGAGTGACCGTCCCAGTATTGTTACAATAGTATGGTAGTGCAGTTTTATTATGCAAAATTTTAAATAGATATTCTGTATAAAAATAATTATTCTTTTATCAGCTTCCCCGTTCACGCTACTGTAGTAACATTTTATTTTTGGCTAATGAAGAACTGCACCAATTATTAGTGCTGCAAAATAAAGCTTTGAGAAAAATTAATATATTCGGCTCCGGAAAGACCTTATTGGGACGGCGATTCAAATTCGCCGCCGTTTCCCGACCGGTATCGATACCAACGATATCTGCATTCAGGACCCAGGCTGCAACAGAGAGCAGCCGGCTCAAGTCTGGTCTCTTCATATTTCACGCTCTGCAATCTGCCGTATTCTTTCTTCCCTATTTCTGACGAAATAATTATAATATTGCGACAAATCTCAAATACTTTTTGAGTAATATACGCTAGGAGACGCCAGAATTAAATCGATTAATTTTTATTAAATTTGGATAAACTTCGATACAACTTATATATTTTTTAAGGAAAACACATTAATATTGCGAAGTTGCAGAACACATTACTATTGTCGCAATTCGCATTATAAATGTGATAGCTTTTTAAAAATGAGACAACAGATGTGTCTATTTGAAAGAGTTGGTGTGGCGAAACTGGTTAACCCTTCCCCCCGGATAGAAAAGGGTCCAGATTCGAATCCCGGTAGCAACTAAAATATTTTTTTGATGAATAGTATTTTTTTTTTTTCTTTCTGGTTGATTAATTTAATTTCTATTTAATCTTTATTTTATATATAATTATGATGTTTAGCTTCTGGTAATTTTGCGAGGTAGAATATTATTGTTGCTATTTAATAATAATAATAATAATAATTTATTTGATTCATAGTGCAGTGTGGTATACTATAATCGGATAAACATTTCAGCAAAGTGAGATATATTTTTGGGTACCCTGCCTGCTACACTAGTATTTGACTGTATTATAGCAGACAGTGTTTTTCCAGGTAGAGTAGTAAACAGTGCAATGTTCAATGTACAAAAAAAATATATATATATATATATATATATATAAAGAGTTAAACAAGATGTCATTAGATTAGATAAATAAATTGTAAAACTTAAAGTGTAAGTGCGATGATCAATATATATATATAAAGAGTAGAAAAAGATACAATTAGATAGCATATAAAACATAAAGAGTAAAACAAGATGCAATTAGATAATTCAATATAGTTTTAATTCTCACGTTTGGATCTTTAAAATTTCTTGTGCGATACTCGCATATATATATATATATATATATATATTATGCATGCACTTGAAATGCCGGGACCTTTTCGGCGGCGCTCGAAGTTTCCCTGCGACACACTCCACCTCGCACCAGAGAGCGTCTCGACTCCCGGATAAAACGGCGCGCTTGTCGGTTCGGTGTGGCGGTGACGCGCGGGAGACGCCTCGGCCCCTTTCTCGGCGTCTGGAGCCCGCGCCCGTGCTCCGGCTGCGGCCTTGCGCGACCTCGGCCCGGTTAAGGCTCGGCCGCGCAAGCCGGGGTTCGCGGCCCGCGACGGTCCGCATTCCAGCCTTATCGCATCGTTTTGTTGGGACTTCAATTCAATCGTGTACATAGAACCGATCAACGTTTAGTTGACGCGTTTGTATTTTTTTTTCAATCAGTTTCATCCACGTTTTCAGTAATGTTTACAGTAGTCGTGTGCGCTCTTGGGTATAGATAAATTTTAAATACTAATTAAATGTATTGACTAATTAAATGTGCTTTTGACGACAAATTTTCTATTCGCTATTCTGGCGTCTACTATCGGTTTACTCAAAGGTATTTGAGATTCCATAAAAACAAAGTAGATGGCTTTCAAATAATGGAACGATAGATGTATTAATTTGAAAAAGTGTAACATATAGGTTCGAAAATTGCTGTCGCTGTAGCATAATTGAATAATGCACCTTCCCCTGTTTGTAAACAGATCCAGGTTCGAATCCCGGTAGCGCAATAATAATATTTTTCGATAAAATTAATTTTATATGTATATCTTTCTAATTAATAGATTTAATTAGTATTTAAAATATCACATATCTACGTTCTGAATTACTGTGCGATTAATTTTAACTCCACGATGTCGGTATTAGTAATTATTTTTTATTGGTAATATGATAGGCTGGCGGTGTTGAAAGAACGCCAGATGACAGAACGCCAACGATCATGACTTAGGGCCGGTTGTGTGATCAGTAGTAAATTTTGACCGTGGAAATTTTTTACTATAGTAACTATTTACCTACCATCGCCCGTAGTAAAACAACGTTTGCCGGTTGTTGGTACGTTAAATTGGCTACTGTCAAAGCATGGATAAGATATCGAAGTGGCAAGACAAATAATCATGAAATCATGCTTTATTTGCACATTTTTTCGGCCTTTGTGCTAATAAGGGGCGTGCAGTGCATACAAGCAAAAGAGCTGTGTATTGATAAAAATTCTGGGAAACAAATATAAATTAAATTATCTATAATATGGATCGTGATTGTATATTTACCGATTTATTAACCCACCGCTGTATTGTAGCTATTCACATTACTCTCTTCCATTTTTAAATTAGTGTATTACTTAAGTCATACAATTCGCTATTTACTGAATTCCTACTTACAACTGCGTGCAAATCATTGATGTGTCTACTAATTCACAAATTTTACTATCTTACTGTTTTTAACGTGTTGATTTCGTGACCGTTCTTTGTGTTCGAGTTGCATTTGGTGCATGTATAAGAAATTGGTTAAATGAAAGTTTATAATCATATGTACAACATATATTGTATATGATTGTATAATTGTATAATCTTATATACAACATATATTGTATATGATTGTATAATAATTGTATAATCCTATGTACAACATATATTGTATATGTTTTTATAATAATTGTACAAGGCCAAATTTCACTCTGGGATGTAGTTCCGTGGATATTAATTCTTAATTTACGTTCCTAAGACAAAATACAATTTTAATTTTGATCGAAGCACGCGAGTGAAAATTCTATTTCTCCACTTGTCTAGGAAAAGTTTTCTCCATTGGCCCCCACTCTCTCGCTATTGGTTCTGAGAACCGATCCGACCGCGTTCGCCGATTGGTCCCACCGTTCGCGGTCACATTGTTTACATTTTACTTGAACACTATAGATAGATAATGACATCGAGCACCCAGTGCCGTGTGACGTGATTCTATTTTCACATCAAATAAAGCGTCCAAAATATTATTATTTTATTTTTCAAGTTTACTTCGACATGTTCTCGCCGCGGTGATGGTACGAGGCGGTATCCAATTGTGTCTTAATGATTCGCAACGGCCGCGTCATTGTAAATTTCAATGACGGTTTTGTTATATACAATAAAACAAACGCGAAGGAGGAATGATCACGTGTAATGTAACATTTTTTTAAGTAAATTTAACCACGTATAACGTAACAATCGAGACTCCCCCTGTAACACGACACTGTATATCGGTTTTTACAAATGTTGCAGTGGTGGGAAAAATGCTACTCTTGACTCACTGGTGTGATTGATATTCGATGATATCAGTGATTGAAGACTGTGACTGTGATCACAGTTTCATTACTAATACGCATGCGCTGCGACGATATCACAATACACGAAATAAATAAAATAAAATAAACAATTTTTAGCGTATTTACTTGTATTATTCCCACTTTATTTGCATAAAAAACATATTCTACCATATATATTTAATTCACAATAATATCATCACAAAAATAATGAAAACTTTTTGCAAAATGTGTTCATTTTTCGGATCAAATTCTCAGCATTTCGGGGTCAAATGCGTAAAACTTTTTGGCAGAATCTGCTAGATGGCGCTTGTCACTAATTATAACGTCATTCCTTCATGTATATTTTCGTTTTATATGCACATGCGCCGAATGTTCACAACTAAATATAAATGAATTTAAAAAATCACTAAAAAAGTTGATAGATGGAGCGTCGGCCATCTTGGATGATATACACTGTTGTTACAGGTAAGATCACTTAATAATTATGTGTAATAATGTGTTTATTTATTTTATATGGTTGTTGAATACACCATTTGATACCCAAAACGATATACAGTGTTGATGCAGGGGTTATCTTAATCATTGTTAAGCAAATTTAACCATGTACAATGAATTTAACCATTCACAATTATGAAAATTTTACCGTGCACAATCAAGAATATTTTACCGTGCGCAATTATGAAAATTTTACCGTGCACAATTAAGAAAATTTTACCGTGCACAATTAAGAAAATTTTACAGTGCACAATCAAGAATATTTTACCGTGCGCAATTATGAAAATTTTACCGTGCACAATTAAGAAAATTTTACCGTGCACAATTAAGAAAATTTTACAGTGCACAATCAAGAATATTTTACCGTGCGCAATTATGAAAATTTTACCGTGCACAATTAAGAAAATTTTACCGTGCACAATTAAGAAAATTTTAACGTGCACAATTAAAAAACGAATTTAATCACGTGAAAATCGTCAATGTAACAAATAAGGAGAAAATATTAACATTTATCTATGTAAATTGAGGAATAAATTTGATTGTAAGTATTGTGGAGCGAACTTGAGCACGTTCAAAATAACGATTGTGGGGCAAACTTGAGGATATGTAATGTAACAGGTGTGGGGCACATTTGAGCACTTGTAATACAACAATTGTCGAGCGAATTTGAACATATGTAATGTAGCAATTGCGGACTAATGTTAGTATAGTAATAATTGAAAGTGGAGGAAGTACAATCGGAGATAGGAATAATGTATATATAGATTTATGAAACCGCATAAATTATTCTAAGCCCTTCTTCTTCTTCTTTTTCATCATCTTCTTCTTATTCTTCTTCCACAGCGCTATATCAGAGGGTGGAATTTAACCTCCACAACTGCTCTCATCTTTGGTTCCAGGACCTTCCCATCCTGCTCCAATCCTTTTACACACAATCACTCCATCTCTTTCTTGGTCAGGATATCTACTTGGATATTTGGTGTTGTGTAATCTGGCACACTTTCAACATGGCCAGCCCTTTCCAACCTTTGGAACTTCAGAATCTAACGATTGTCTTGCTCTGTTAAATTTTCGAATTCGTAGTTCATTTTTATTCGACTTCCAGAATATTCCGTAAGCGTAAAACCTACAGATAATTGGTTGTATTGATGTATATCTTTCGACAAGCATCAACGTGGATTCGGGTGCACGCGTAGGCACGTAGTGCGGCAATCTACGAATGCGTCATCTTCAACGCGCAATGTCGATTTAAACTACGGTACAAGATTACGTTTTATTGTTCATAAAATGATCCAATGATTGGTTAGTCAGTTTTTTAATGGTATCGATATAATGATGACAGGTGACGGGCACCAGATACGTCATCGATGATTACTGGAACATCAAAGTACACCACGATGTATACAAAATAAGAAATGTCAGATATTAACACGATAATGCCACGTGATTGATTGTATATAATGAATGTAATACGAGGCGTGGTTTTTAAGTATGAAATAGATTTAAAAAAAAAAAACATTTTTACAACACATTACTTTCTTCGAACGCTACACACCTTAAACTATTTCGCAACATAGCCGCCACCATTATCATAACGGATCACCAATTTTTGTATACATTCTTTATAGAACGACGCCGTCTGGGATGAAAACCATGTCTGTACTCCGTCTTTGGGTTTATCATCGACATCGAAACGCTTGCCACCCCAAGGAACCGCTTCAGATGAGGCAAAATATGGAAATCATGACATACTTAGCGATGTTTTCATGTTTCGTGCATTCAAGAAATGAATCACGGACCGCATCTCACAGTCGGCGGGCTGTTCGAGACAATAGGTCTTGAACATTTCAACCACTCACTGCAATGTGAATGTCTCTAGCTTTGCATGCGGTGAGTCAACAGATGAAGGAAACCATTGCGCATGCGCAACATGTCAACCGCGGCGCTACACCGGGAATATCCGACAACGATACGATATACATACAAATACACTTAATTCTGTTTTTACATGGTGGATACGTTCCACAAAATATCGTATAATAAAATGGGAGATAGGTTCCATTGTATAAAAATCACTCCAAAGTGTTAAAAAATAAAACATTTTATTGTTTTTTATATCAACATTTTATTTAGAAAAATAACATAGGTTTAAAGAATCTTGCTTAAATTTATTCATATACGCGTGTTTGGTACAATATCACTTTCATCATTTGAAATATTCAGAGATGATGTATTTCGTACCAAATTCACAGGTTCATTAATTTTGAAAGTTGTGGATCGCTTTGATTTTGTTTTGGTGAGTTCCTTGTATTGAGTTCCCGTCCCTCATACCCCCCCGCGCGCACTGAGGATTGTATGTATGCACTGGGGTGGGGGAATTCTCAGAACGGACATTACCATTATATTGCTCGTTGACCGTGTTATATCAAAATCGTGTAAGAAAAAACCATGTAGAAACAGAATTAATTGTATATACATGTAAATTTGAATAATATATGACGTCATCATCGCGGGGTGGGCCGTAGCCGCTTAGAGGAGATCTCTCCATTCCTCTCTATTTTATTCTGCCAGTTCTTTGCTAGTCATCGACAGCATCAGGTCCCTCTGGATCCCATTTGTTCAACGGACTCGTGGGCTACAGATACCCTGTCTCTCCGTCCGTTTAGTTTATAAGATTTCAGGTTAAATTAGGTTAGGTTACTCCATATTTTGATTGATGAGTTGACTTGAACATTGAATGTTATATATGAAACTGATGTTTCTTATTGGTCAGATCACGTTTGTAGTTGGTTTCCTTGGACGATGTATCACGTGCCATTGTCAAGTCTTTAACTTTAGTGAAGACTTGACAATGGCACGACAGAAGAGTCAGGTGTGCAGCCCGTCGAAGTCGTTTGATTTTAATCAACTAGACGACATCAGACATTGCAGAGAGATTGCAATATCTTCGCAAATCGGACCAAAGATCTTTCTCGGTATTTTACCCACCTGCTATTTCAGAGACTCGTCATAGCTCAGAGTCCTGGATATAATCTATATTTATACAATATTCATGTTTGTAAAATATTGTTTCGCTTTATACTTATATTTATGTTCTTATCTCATAACTGATATCATTAAATGAAACATTATTATTTAACTCATGAATTTTTTAATACTTCATCTTAAAATCGAACTTTGCATCAAAGGCTACCAGTTCTATGCATGAAAAATATTAAATATTAAAGATTTTTCAACTTGTAATTTAATTTGGGCAGACTAAAGACAAAGATGTTGACTAACCGATTCAAGGGGAGGGGGTTCGATCCTCTCTGAACAGGTTTGCTCTTTTGACCGCTTCAGAGCCAACGTCGCTGACGAATTCAATTCATGAATGACATTTAATACTTGCTCGATGTTGCTAGTAATGAAAAAAAAACTCAATATACCAATACATCGTTTAAATCACAGGACTTACATATATATTACAGTGTAATCGTGTAGCATGATTCTTACAAATGCAATTTTAGGGATGCAAGATATGATAAAAATATATGAGGCGTGCGTTGAAGGTTATAAGAACAGAGGGCATTAGCGAAAGATCTGGTACGATCAGAAAAACCAAATATTGGAGGACGGACGGTCCTATTAATAGCTTCAATAACCAAAAAGCATTCATAAGAAGATGTATTAAAATAGACGAGAGTGATGTGCCAGGTCAAAGGAGTATGGCGTTCTATCGGCGTGATGGTAAATTAGTTAATTATATCGATATTGGTGAATATAAAATATGGATTTTTAACACTGTTCACACCGGATGTATGTGAGAATCACGACCAGATAGATAATAAAAATAATGGAAATTTCCGAATCCAAATTTACAATTTGCATTATATTGTGGTTAGGTTAGAGGTAACTTTTTACAATAGTTAAAAATTACTAAAGTTTTTTTTTTATAACGGGTTGTTCGGTCGTTAGTAAAAAAATATTTACTTCTTGAAAGTACATCCAGTAGTAAACTAATTTTACTCTCCGATATCCGATGCTGGATGGAGTGTTACATGTTTCATGTTGTTTTTAACCTTTCCTCTCCGATGATGTAAACTGAGTTGACATTGCCTCTAATTATGTGAATATCTCTGTGAATATACTAAATACAGAGTTCATATTTTTGGTATTGCTCCGTAATATATTTATGTATTGGATAAAATAATTACAATATATGAGTATTTAGCATACGCAACGATAAAAAATGTTTTCTCGAATAACCTGACGTGAATTTATCAATACGTGTATAAGTATGCGCGTGAGGTGAGAACGGCGCGGGGTGCCGGATGCCAATCGCCATTTTAGTAGCAGAGCGTGCGCTGGCTGAGTTAGGTGCGTCTTATGCTGTTGTTCTTGATGATTAATGTTTTTTCTCACTTTTAACACTTTTACACTATATATATTTTTTTAATGATTAATATAAGTAATAAATGTAAAATATTAATATTTATCCTACTTAAAAATCGTAAAAAGTCAACATGTACACTGAGTTTACAGCACCGGAACGCGCATTTTTATTTTAGCACCGCAAGGGAAAGGTTAAACAGTTTTTATAAATTGTCTCATATCAACAATTTGAAAATTAACTAGGTATGATTTTAATTGTACCATTAATAAAGTGACACATTAATATTCTCTCCATTCCATAAAATGGATCTTGGAGTGGAAAAAAGTCAAAATTTCATTATTTTTAGTTTTAGTTACAGATATACCTGCACAAGTTTTTTTTTAGTTTTTTTTTATTTATTTGACATTTTTACAATTTTTTATAAACATGAATTAAGAGTATTTTACCCTTTTAAAATTACATGGTTTTTTCTTTTGCTTACCTCTCCAAAAAAGAGACCGGCTCTTGTGCTCGGAGAGGGAGTTGCACTACAATAATTGTATATAATACCTTACATATTCTATTCATTGTCCATTTGTGTGCTTCTGAAGTGTTCTGTAATATTGTTTATTTTACAATTATGTATTTTTGAAGTGTTCATTTAGTTTCTTTCTAAACTCTTTTATATCGTTTATTAATTGGACACGTCTTCATTACTTGAAACCGATTATTCATTGTTTGCTCTCGATTACAACTTGAGAAGTATATTTATAAATGTGCAATGTAATACATTTATCTTGACTTTGCCGACCGGAGAAAATTTACGAAAATTTATAGCCTATACGACAATGGATTTGCAAGTCGTAAATTCAATAAGAAATAAAGATAATCCAAATAGCTTAGGCAGTAAAATGATGATAAAATGTTTTGTTTATTGTATAAAGACCTGAATGTTGTGAATTTTCTGATGTCCTCGACAACTATTACACTTGTCGCTTTAGTTTTATCTAGGTATTCCCATGGGCAACATGGTTATCAGTGATGTCCCCAATTTAATTATCAACCGATTTGTCAATTGAATTATTAAATTACATAAACATGTTTGTTGTAAGTGCGCCGTCGCAATTTACCAAAACCTTGACCACAAAATTTAGATTTATTTTAGGTATTGTTCCTGACCATGTTGCAGATGTCGTAAATAATTTTCTTCACCATGAGAAAAATTTCGAATGAACAAAATTTTACATCTTGCACTTGGAACAACGAGGTATCATCTGACATTTACATCAAACTGAGATATTGACATTTCAAGTTTTGAACATTAATTTCTTCTGCAGTTTGTTTCATTATTCAGACCGTCTGTTCTGAATAATTACAACTCTATAATAAGGATGTATTCTCCTTAATAATATATAAGTTGTATCAATACGTCCAAAATTTAATAAAAATTAATTGTTAATTCTGGCGTCTCCTATCGATTTACTCAAAGGTATTTTAGATTCCGTAAAAACAAATAATGGAACAATAAATGTATTAATTTAAAAAATGTAACATATAGGTTCGAAAATTTGTCATTAATCCACTGTGTTGGTATGGCATAATCAAATAATGCACATTTCCCGGATTGGAAGAGATCCAGGTTCAAATCCCGGTAGCAACAATAATATTTTTCGTTAAAATTGATTTTATTTGTATATCTTTCTAATTAATACATTTAATTTGTATTGAAAATTATTTTAATTAAAAAAATATTTAATTTTAATTTGGCTTTGTACTACATACACACAATTTTTTGAATTAATATCACTACTACTACCAGAAAATTATTGTCAGAATTTTAATTAAAAAAAGGCAATTTTCACCAAAATATCACATGATACCTTATTGTTTCAAGGTATGGTACCTAACACAGTATCTATACGTTATAATTTTAATAAAATCACATTATATACTTTTATTTTTATAATTTATGGAAAATAAATGTCATGCAAGTCTAATCCATCAACTTCCGCCTGACAATATTAACATGTGCAGTGGTTTATTAATTTAATTTGAAAATTTCAACGTGTTAAATTAATTATCCTCTTAAAAATTTTCAATTTGGAAATGAATTGTGCTGAATCAAAATAATATACAAAATTATGTGTAATACCCGCATTCTATATACATTCACACATTATAATTATATATTGCATTATAGGTATAAAATTACCAGCTTTATATTGTATTAATTTAATGTGTGTAATTTTTTTCAGAGAGGAAGTAAAAAACCACACAGTGAAATGGAACGCAACATTCCAGTTTGTCTGCAAAATGTCCGCCAACGCTTCCACAGGGATGCTGGACCCCAGCGTCCTGCGGATCTCGGTCAGGAAGGAGTGCAAAGGTAACGAGCATCCTTATGATGACTTAATATTAAACTTATATTTACGTATTGTACATAAACATTTTTACTGAGCATTAATCACGAGAGACATGCAGTAATCAAAACAGAGCATAATTTCAATATTAGAATTAAAGAACATTTGAGTTGCCTCAGCAATAACAATTTTTCTGAATTTGCGTACCGTCTTTTAGAAACATGCCAGACTTTTGATACAGAAATTTATTTATTTATTATTTCTCAAATATATGTATTTACCTATCCAAGATGATCTCATGTTCACTACACCCACAAAATTAGTTTTTACAAAAATACTTAATATATTTTATTATATCATTAAATTTTTTTTTAGCTAAATAATCTCAGTTGTGTAGGCACTCATTTAATATTTTATATATAATTATAAGTGTCAATTTAGTGTGATAGATATATTAGTAAGGTTGTATTATGTAGAAATATTATATTAAAAATATATTTTGTGTATATCCAAAAATATCTTGCACACTTAAAATATATTTTTTAACGTTAACGGTGTAGAGTATATCAATAAATGAAAATTGATTAAACATGAAATTGGCATTAAAATGTTCACTTAAACAATAGCAAATGTTATTTATTTATATTAATAAATAACACAATGTTTCCACACACATACAAACTGGAAAAGGAATCATCATTTCTTTTCTTGAAAATTTTGTTTGGAATAAAAGTCAAAACAGATCAACTCTGACCTAGTTACTCTTGGCTGCTACCATATCGCATCTTGTATGGATTTTGCCCACGGAGTCATGAAGCACACAAATTTACATAACAAAGGTGCAAGCTGTAGCCCCTGTTCAATTTCATTGCACCGATTTTAAGCAGTCGGCCATTTTGAATTAAACATTATGGCGCGGTGATTATTTCTGCCTGTCAAAATAGACTAAAAATAACTGTTTGACACGCGCAATAGAGAGTAAATATAAATTTATAACTGAAGTTGTAGATTTATTTATTAGACTTTATTGACATACATGTTTTTGTTGTAATAGAGGTGAATATATTATAATATAACATGATAAACATAAGATATATTGCAATTAAATACTTGTAGTTTATTGTGTGGGATGGAGTAGACTCCACCTCTGATATATACAGCGTTGTCCAAGCTACTTTGCTAGAGTGAAGTATGTGTTAAAGTAGCCAGTTTTTTCTTGCCGTTGTGGTGTTATTTAATTCAAGAAAGATAATAATTCGACAGGAATAAAAATAGAGATAATTTTTTTTTAAATGTAGTGGGAATATTGTAGAACTAGTGAATTATTAGTGTAGGCACTGTATAATTATTATGTTAGAATGTTGGATAGCGATGCTTCTGATTGATCATATATTGGGTCCATATTTAAGTAATCTTATTGGAAGTGAATGATTTCCAGTTGGTGCTGAGTGTGTTGTACAGTTTCAGAGCTAAGAGCATGTAGAATCTTTGATAAAATGTCGTAGTTGCCCTCGGAACTGGCGATACATTTCATAAAAGATTAATGCGGTTGATATTAATAGCTTATCACACATCTTTAAAATAAAAAGGTCACACACCACTTAATACATGTGTATTTACAAGAAAATTGACACTTCATTCCAATATTATGTATCTGTTTCTTTTCAAATTTTCCTTACAGAAGGACATTTAAATATTATTATTATTATGGATATACACAGTATGTTCTTTATATACAAACTTTTAAAGATATAAATGTTCATGTCCAATTATCGTATTACATTGAATATAAGTCGCCACCAATTATAAGACATACTGTTATTTTTCTAAGCTAGATATAAAAGCATTGAATAATGTATCCTAACTGTGCAGCAGCTCACTGGAGGTGGCTTTCAAGGATCGTCAACGGGAAGTACATTTTTGACAACGATTATAAGACGCCATCGAGTATAATATGCACCATGAAAATAGAGAAACCAAAATAGGAAAAAACATGTATCTAATAATTGAAGTAATACGGTACTTAAATTTATTTATCCTATCGGAATTTTAAATTTGATAGCAGCGTGTGTTATTTCTTATCTCTGTTGTCTCGCGGTGTGCAGGACTCACGTTTTCAGTAATGTTTACAGTAGACACGTGCGGTATCTTTAACAAGCATGTGCGCTCATCGGTTCAATTATTGTGCGATTAATTTCAACTCCAGCATTACTCGATGTCGGATGTCAAGCGCGAGAATAGTGCTAATTATTACAGTAAATGCTAGATGCCGAAACAAACTTTGTTGGACTTATAAACGAGCTCTTGGAACGGAACTCGTTCGTTACTCGGTACAAACATGATTACTCAAAATAAGATATAGAAATTGATTAAAAATTAATTGAAGAATAAAGGACTTCTTTGTGATCTAGTGGTTACGATACTTGCCTAGTGATCTAGTGGTCGGGGGTTCGAGCCTCGAGCCAAAATAGTAAAAATATTGATATGACACATATTCCGCATACGCTCTATTTTTATCTATATTTTAAAAAAAACTTTATTATTTTATTATGTGCTTATAAAATATATTGAATTTTGAAAAACGTAATATTGTGATAATTATAAATTATTTGCTATGAAATTAGTAAATTTAATTTAGCTGTTAATCAAACACTTAAAGTCTCAGCTGCATATTTTTAAATGACAATTGTTTTTATTAAACGACAACCGGTTATTGTTGCATTTCTTTATTTTTACATCCTTTGCTCAAATTATGGTTAAAATAATAATTGCTCTTAATATATATATCTAAAATTATATTTGTAAACACATTTTCAAATAATATTACGTTACCTACCTTGTTATACACCTTCAAATAATATTGTTAATGCCTATCTAAAAAAAGTTTCATCGCCATCTACAAAAAATAATTAAACATTATAAAAGAGATGTGCATTATATACCATAGATGTTTCTAGTATTTCATTCTGAATTACTGAATGGTAGGTTGTGTCAATATACATAAATTTTACCATTTTATAAAATATTATTAATTCTATATGAAATAATAATATACACACTATATTGCTAGATTCACCTATTTTCTATTATGATCTCCAATTTTTCATCCAAGACATGTCCCACAATAATACAGTTCGTGAAATATGACTCGTTTTTTACAGGTGGGAGATCATACCAGAAACTCGGCTTTGTCGACATGAATTTGGCGGAGTTGGCCGGTGCTGGAGAAGCTGCCAGACGATGCTTGCTGGAAGGATACGACGCCAAGAGGAGACAGGATAATAGCACACTTAAGCTTAGGATACGGATGAATATGCTGTCTGGGGATCCCCTTTTCAAAGTGTGAGTCGGCTGCGACATTTGTAACACACAAGTTCTTGTAAAGTAAATTTCTTGATGCCATATTATCTTTTTAGGATATAAAAAAAATTCCAACAATCATAAAGAGTGATCCAAACTCAGGAAACTTCTGATGTAATAACCCAATTGTTTTCCGGTTTGTGTGGCATATAGCCCCGTCCTGCTGAAAATACACATTGTTCAAAAACTAATTTTGTTTCTGGATTCTTAATACATTACATGTATTTTTGATCTCATCATATTAAGATATTCCTCCTTATCATAACTTTCAAAATTAGAAACAGTACTAAAATTTTTGTGCCCTTGCTGTTGTAAAGAATCTGATTTAATTTGTTAATGAAATATTAATTTTGTGATCCATGCGTGTGATAAATAACGAGTTGGTATATTTCCGATATGTGTTTTAAATTTAAGACAGTTATAATTTGTTTTGTGTCTATTTCTTGCACTGTGATATCACTAAATTTATCATGAATAAATAAATACAACAATATCACTATATAATTTCTAAAATTTGTTGTTCCAAACATGTAGTCCGGTAATACAAATTTGTTTGCGCTTTACCTGTTTAAGTGGGCTTCTGTTAACACAATGCGGTCCTGGTCAAAGGGTTTTTTTTTAATACTTCTAATAATTCAATGTTACGGCACTCCACGGCATTTGAAAAATTATTTATATTTTGATTGCAGTCATCTGCATACGTTTTGAACAATATTGTCAATGTCTGTTGCTGTAAAATCATCGATTATTTATTAATTATGAAATTGTAGAATAATTAATCTTCCAATTAAAATTTCTTACTTTAAAAATAAATTGCAAATTTTTGGTGTTATTATTATTATCAGTGGCTCAACAGTCCGGTGCGGGCTCTAGACTTCTCCTCGAGTAACTTTCGCCACTCCAGTTTGTACTCCGCTGTGCTTCTCGATCATGCAATACATGTCCAATCCCATTGGATGCAAAAATATAATTTCACTGATGAATAATCAATTTGCATTTTGTTTTAGGTGCAATTTGGTTGTTTAAACGCATTAAAAAGTTAATCCATTATCTCTGTGTAATCTCAGCTGACAGGACTATATTATATATATATTTAAATAATAAAAGTTCACTTCTCACAGGCCGTCGTCTTCGATGAAGCCCAAGCAGTTGTCAGAAATGGACGGAGACATGCTGCCCGAGCCCCCTTCCCCATCGCCGCCTCCTACGGTGCCCCTTTCTACCGCTGCTGCTGCTGCCCTGGTGGGTCCGGATCAGCAAGGTGGCAAAGACGAGGACTGCGGCTCTAGCATCACCTCTGGAAGCTCAGGTTTTGGATCTCTGCCTAAGAAAAGGGCACCCCTGCTTGGTAGTGGTGTGTATACATAAATATGAATACTTATATTTGCCTCCATTGCCGAATACCATATTCTTCTGTCCTGATACTGTTCTTCTATATCTTACGCACATTTGTCTATTGTTGAGGACCGTCTTTCAGCCTTTAAATATATATATATATATATCTGTGTGTTAATCACGCCATCGATTTCAGAGGCTTTGAAACTCTCAAAACTTACTTTCAATTTAAACTCATATCACCTTGTACTCAAGCATGTAGATTGAATTCAGTGAAAATAAGATTGCTTGTATCCATTTATAATAGAGTGAACAAATTAACCCTTACCTGGCCCCACTCCGTCAGGAACAAAATATATGTGCCTCTGAAATCGATGGCGCAATTAACACACAGATAGGTACTTAAAAAGGTTTTTATAATTCTATTACTTTAGTTATATGTATTTAAAATACAATACGTTTCCACGACTGGCCCTTTTTGTATATGGTGTTTCCGATAATGACAGCTTCATCTTTTGCCAGTCACAAATTAAAGTTTTTCACAACTCCTGCATTGCATTTGAATTTTCATATATTCTCTGCATATTCCACTACCTTTAACCACTAACATTTGTTTAATTTTTAGTTCACTCACTGTGATACTAAAATGTAATTTTTAAATTATGGTGCACAATACACGGCATATTCAAAATGGCAAAAAATTCTTGATTGTATACACATATGGTACTGTAATGCATACAAGCAAAAAAGCTGTGCATTATTAAAAATTCTGGTAAACAAGTATATATTAAATAATTGGATTAACATAAATGGAAACATTATTTTACAATTAGCGCCATCTGTGTACCAGTAGAGACTTTAATAGCTTAGTTCTAAAAACCATTACAACAACTAACTGCTGTACCCATGGCGCTCTTGTGTATTGGCCGCATTGAGCTATTCACATTACTCTATTCTGTCTTTAAGCTAAAAAATTACTCAACTCATATATGAATTGAAAATTCCTTTCGGTTGATTATCAGAGTAACATTAGAAAGGCTTACAACTGCGTGCAAATCATTGAAGTGTCTACTTCCTCTTTTACTAATTCACGAATTTTACTATCTTACTCTTTTTAACTTGTTGATTTCATGATTGTTCTTTAAATTTGGTGGATGGATTGATTTTGATTTGGGAAAAACAAAAAACAATTGGCAGAACTATTTCCTTTAGTTATTACGTGAAGGATTTTCAAATAATAAATTAATCGTGTTCAGTCATAGAAAGTGTTCTTAAAAATATCTGTACATTTTTTATATGGGTAAGAAGGTATTATTGTGTGTTAAAACTTGAACTTTAAAAACACTATTAATAGTATTCTAAATTATAAATAAATACATGGTAGGGTCATATAAACGATGGATTTATTTTGTCTAAAGACGCTGGTTAAACGAAAGTACATATATTGTATTACATATATTATATATGATTGTATAATTTCATTGGTAACAGCATAACCAAAATCTATATTTACTGCACGCCACTGGTAAATCTCCCGCCAGCTTAACCCCTCAGCAGCTCCTAGCAGATTAATCCCTCTATGGCAGAGTGCCGAATATATCCATCGCAAAAAACTTTCCACTATGGCTGGTGACTTAATAACCCGGCGAGACGTAATTTATTTATCTGACTTAGTAGTCCTTACTTCAGCTTTTAAAACTGTTAAATGAACATGTTTTCCTACCAGAACCTATTGTGCACCGCTTGCCTCGAGTAATAACTTTCCATTAGCCACGCCTACACGCCTACAGGATGGCTGCTATTAGTAAAGATTTACATCTCTTCCACTGGAATTTCAAATCTATAAGAATGGCATTTCAATTAATTTCTATCGACCGACATTGCAGAATTGCTGAGCCATCAGTCGATGACGAGCATCGTGACCACAGACCTTCAACTGCCGCCTTATCAGACTGACCTGGCCGAGACGGTCGGCGGCCGAGGAGGTGAGGATTCGGACACGGGTGGAGCCGGTGGCACACTGCAAAGGCAGAGAAGCGGTTCCGAACTTCTGGATGGATGTGGTAAATGATTTAACTTTTCATCCCTTATTTATATCATTCAATGGTACCTTGACACATATATTTAAAAAAAAAAATGCATCTACTATGAATAATACATTATCTTGATAAAAATGAGTATTTAAATTCCTACTATATAATTAATAGGTTGTCTTGAAAATTCATAAACAATTTTTTTCAAAATAAATATTTAAATTGAATGTACATAACTCGGTTAACATACATTTAGGAATGAAAATATAACGATTTTAATTTTTTTTTTTACACAACACAATCACTTTTTTAAAAATCAGTAATTTTTTGCTGTTTACGAGCGACTGTCCACGATAATAAATAAATTTAGTAAAAGTAACATTATAAATTTCTTTTAATATCTATTTTAATTTACATTGCCGTGCTTGTGGGTGTTTTATACGTTAGGTACTTTAAAACAAAAATGTCATAAAAAATACTTGTGATATATATGATTTATTTTTTGTTAATCATGGTGTCCTTCGGTCAATCGTGTTATTTAATGGTGATTTATGTTTACTTTCCAGTGATAGCACATTCAGCAGTAACCGGCCACTGTCCGGCATGCCTCCAAGGCCATTCTAGAAATAGTTCCAATACTTCCGGAGAGATGTCTTCAAAGGTAATAACACATATTTTATTATTGATGAACTTATGCGGAACCCGGAATATTGTAATTTGTTATAACTATGTGTTACTATTTTCATTTATAAAATATTAATTCTCAATTATTTTTATGCATTTAGAGTCAAATCTTCAATTGAACATTACAGGTCAGCGGCTACGGCAGCTCGCTGAGCCAACAGAGCCAACACTCTCGCCAGAGCTCCGAAGGAGGTGACTCCTCAGAGGGGGCCAGACACACGCAGATAACTTCCTCCACGCATATTAGGTGGGTAGCTCTCTGCGACACGTGTTAATCAAAACTTGTAATAAAATCGGTCAAAATTGAAATTATCAGATTATTAGATATTGTTAGATCTTGTATAAAAAATGTAATATTTTCTTTTCATTGTTTTTTTTTTCATAAGAAATAAGATAAAAATGAGAAATGTTGGTTTATATTCAAACTCTTTTTTATAATATTTAAAATATCAGTTTTGCCTATTAGAATTATTTGATTCAAATGATAAGTAATCAAACAAATCAATAAACATTTAAAAAAAAAATAAAAATAAAAAAATTTGGTTCAGTCTAATTAATATGCTAATCACAAAAATTCTGTAAAATTGTCTAAATGCTGCAATGTGGGTTTTTAATTATGTGCTTATGTACATTACAACTGGGTACCGACTTCCGAAAAATTACTACAAATGGTAACAGAAATTCTTCTGAATTATTGTGTCACGGGTCAGTTTTCGTCGTTGCCGACGTTTCGGCATCAGCCCTGATGATGGCCATTGAAATGTTGCCCGAAACTATGGCTATGACAAAGACTGACCCACAACAAAATAACTTAAAATAAAATCTATAATCATCTGACTGACCTTGGATTTTCAATTGATTTTTTAATAATTCTTTGCTCTTTTCTTCACATTCAACTTTACCAATATACTTTGCTGTTTCCGTTACAATCTCATGTTTGTAAATGATAAAAAATCGAATTACTTATTTGTTCCTTGCTAACGGATCAGTTAAAACTTACAGTGCTGGACAGTTATTTCTCTTTCATCGACATAATTTTTTTGTGTAACAATTTGTTCCTAATCGGATTGAGGCACATGTGCAAATATTACTTCTCGCAAATATTCACAGATGGCACTATTATTACATTGTCTTTATTCCAGTCGCATCTGTGATAAAATTACATCATTTGTATTGTGACCGTTACAGTCAAATGCCCACATGCATGTTTTGATTTTCATAAAAGGTCTCACTTTTATATATTTTCTTCCCCTAATAAATATAGGACTATTTATGTTTCTTTGGACTACTTAAAATAATGAAATTTCAGCTTCTTTTAAGGATTGATCAAAGCGAATTAAAAAAATGAATCAACATCATTATCATCTTCACGTCATACTTAAAATCACCCTTATTGTTATTTTGAAAATTGTGAAACTAGACATTACATTCTGTTGACTAAAATTACTAAATCCATGTTCACACTGTAGTATACATTTAACTGAATACAACTGTGTTGTTATTTTGTAATTTTTCTCAATGCCACTATTTCTAGAGTAAGTTAAGCGGGGCCACGTTGTTTAAATTATAATATTATCATGACACATTTATATACTAAATATTAAACTCAATCATATTTTATTATTAGACTTACATCAGCTTAAACGCTTTTCACTCACACTCTTCGATAAGTGTATACTAACAAATAATGACCTAACAGTGTGTTTGTCGACATTAACATAAATGTTTTATTGTTTGTGGATGAGAAATATTATTGTAGTTTATGGTCTCGAGGCACTCTTATTAATTTAGTCAACCATTTTGCCAATGATTAATGGGGTATCCAGCTGTATTTGTAAATATGGCAGCTAAATGATTTTCACCATAACGGAAACTAAATCAAAAATTGAAAAGTTTTATGTTCTGTATGTAGACTGTTATATATTACTGGATGGTGCGACGTGAGCCTGAATTTTTTAAAATTTCATTATCTTATCATTCTTATTGTACACTTTAATTTTCTTTTATTGCTCAAATAATTATCATTCAACATGTCGTGTCATTCATTTATGCATGGGGCATACGGTTATTTAATAGAAGTAGACATATTTCATCGCATTGCTAACTATAGACAGTTTTAAAGTAGTACATTGTAAGGTGCAAGTAATATGTTCAACCATATTCGGAAATTGTATTGTCATTTGTACAGTTCTCAATGTGTAATAACTATAATAATTGAAATTAATTAGTGATTTTAATAGACTTTTACAATTTGTTTTCTGCTGCTTCTGATATTTCTTGAATATTTAGTCAGCTCATTTATTTGTCTTCCGGTTTACCCTCGCGTCATGATCTTCCAACACTCTGAAGGACTAAATTATGCAATGCGTTTTCTCTATACAAAATATTCATCTTCTTTTTGAAACTTATTATTTTTTAAAACTATTTTCTAACAGTAATAAACAAATGAGAATCTGATAAATTGATTAATTATTAAATTTTCAAAAGAATTTGTCTATAAGTATTTGTATCACCCAGACAGAATAATCAATAAATAAACTAAAAAATATTATTATAAAAACACATCACTAGATAATCATCTCTGTAATTTTGTCCGATGCCATTTTTTTTTACTCTATCTTCACAATGGAATATTTTTTGTTGTTGTGTTAGCAGAAGACTCGGTCCGAAGTTATTCATCGACAGGAATAGGCAAGTGCCTCAAACCACCTTGGCCTCTCCTAATGACACCAACTCTGGCGATATATCTTCCGAAATTTATCTCACTCCCAACAGCACGTTCAACCGATCCGTCCAGCCTGACCTGATTCCGAGAGCTTCGAGAACGCCGCTCTCCCCGATGAGCGATGACTCGGAATTCTTGACTCCCAATGCGACAAATATGTCGCCGATATCTCCAGTCAGCTCAAAGAATGAACATAGATTCGCAGTCCCTTCTTATTTTGATAGAAAGAAACAAGATGTAATGTCGCTTGCGAGATCGGCTGTGAATGTTTTGCCTCTCTCAAATTTTCAAATATTCAAACAGAAGTCTCTCAACACTATTCCCGACTTTATGGAAAAGCAGATGGCTAAAGAACAGCTGAAAGAGGACGAGAGTGGTCTGTTTCAAAATTTCCCATTTTTGACACCACTGGCAAACAGGAAGAATTCAATGTATGAGAAAAACAGGCTCTCCAGTTGCAACGAAGATGACTTTTGCGTATCTACAGATATCGATGTGGAATATAGATATCCTATCAGAAGTACCGGAGCGTTAGAAGAAAGGCATTCTTCCAAGCACACTTATCCCATGTCTAACATTGTCATGGCGACTTTGAAACAAAACTTTGGTCATTCTACGCCCAAATCAAATGCCAAAGAAAAACAGTGGTGTGATAAAGATGATGTCTTCACAACTATCCCGGTGTCAAATCACATTGAAAAGAAGTCGATGTTCATGAAGAAACAGCAAAGGGGACAATTGCAGACCTCCAAATCCGGAGTGGCCATATCCAGCAGAGAAGGATCCAACGCGGTGAACCCGTTGAGGCACAGTCACACGATTAGTAATGTGACCGATAAGAAGTTGGCGATCGCTTCCACACTCCAGAGGTATGTGCGGCTTTCTGTCCATGGGTTGATTCCCGTTGCACCGGTGATGGTTTTCTTTGGATTTATAGTTCCGCTACTAACTCCTCGCCTCAATGTTTCATCACTAATTCGCTTGGTGCATTTGGCTTTGTATCTGTCTTTAAACCGCAGCTAGAACTATATTAATGTCGTATCTTTCTCACAAAACTAATTATTATCTCATTAAAGTTGTTAGAATCGTTAAAAATTAATCTACAATTTTTTTGTGATTTTAATTTTTTATTTTCTTTGGTACATTATTATTATAATACAATTCTTATTTTATAATAAATCAATAATTCTGCTGCAATTAACCTGACAAACCATGATGCACATGGTTCGTTTGTTTATACTTCATACAAGTCTTCTTAGTGGGTGATGCATGATTCTCAGGTTTTGGTGCAGGTTTCCCCATTGCCAATTAACAGCATGTATTTATGTTAAAAATAGTGATGATACACTACACTACACAAATCGTTATGACCTGTCAGTATTGACTGATGTTAAAATCCTGACTTTAAGTAAGATGGAAATGTATAAATGATTTTATTAACTCCTTTTTTCTTCAGAAAGACCCTCCGAAAGATGTGATTTAGTAGATGTTTACATCTACAATGGCTATTCTTTGCTTAGATCAGTGTTTATAGATGACATTATTGGTTTGACCGTGTCACAAAAAGCGTGTCCCAGCCTCTCTCTATCCATCTGAATACAAAGAGTCTGATTTAGCTACGTAATTTTATTATGGTGTAAAGTATGTTCTAGTGATGGTAAACCATTACGTGGCTGTGATTGTGTCGATGATTTGTAACCGAGATTTAACGATGATTGGTAACTAAGATTTAACTGTCGGAGGCTTACTTTCTAGTGTTCCAGTCATTGCTTGAAGAATTTTATTAATCAGTTATCAATCATCGTTACAATTAAACACAATCACAATAACAGTCAAGATAACGCTTTAAATAACGATTTTCCATCATTAGTATTTTCAGCATAATACAAAGTGATAACAAATTTACAATACAATTACAATTATTTACAATTAGTATACAAATTTGTTTTAAAAAATTTATAACTTTAACTTATTTACGTATCACAATTTATTTGTATTCAGTGAAGTGATAATATATCGACCCCTCCTATATAAAATATGGCAACTGACAAATAGGGCATTTTTAATTGTTCTTGTATTTTGCATATATTTGATGTATATTGATGTGCAGAATTTTTTCATATGTATTATATTATATTGAACACAATATATATAAAAAAAAATATCCATAATAATATTACGCTTCCCCGTCTATATCTATGACTTTCTAGATGTGGCGTCAGTGGCGACTTCGTTAGTGTCGTTTGCTTCAGTAGGCTGTAAAGTACTCGTTTAAACGGCCAGGTCTGTGAGACTCCTGTCAACTCATCTATGTCATATCGCATTGCACTCTATGGTTTCTTTACCGTATCTATATTGCTGTCAAATGTGACATGAATGTTTGTCCGTATTTTTCACATTTGTACAATGTACAGGAGCGGTAGAAATGTCTATATCTTAGACTATAAGTATAGAATATTAGACTAGAAATTTATTAAGTTTGAATTAAATTTAAATATTGTAATTTATACATATATTCAGGGTTAAGGGAAGATTATTTGTACTATCTTACTATTAAATAAAAATCCAATAATTTCAAATAACGTCATGAAATTTATCAATACATATTTGTTATCCTTAAAAATAATACCATTTAATGTGCACATTGTTTCAAATCATTCCATACTCCATTGAATAATTGAGATCATCCCTGCAACAACACTGTATATCAGTGTATCACAAATTAAACAAACATATAAAATAAATAAAAATACTATTAAACACAATTTATAAATCAGCTTCCCCGCAACAACACTGTATATCACCCTATATGGCTGATGCTCTGTCTATCTATCAACGTTTGTGTTATACAGTGTTGTTGCATTGGGGTTATTTTCCTCTATTATCTATTATCTACAATTAAGTAAATACAGAAATATTTTCAAAATTACAATTGTAACAAATTTTGATTTTCGCATTTTTACTACTGCGTGCATATCTAGTTATTGGAAATAACCCATGCGCCTACCATTTACAATCTTTATAAACCGTTGTAAACTTTTAAATTTAGCCACAAAAAACTAGCACTATGTATTGTATAATATATTCCTTTTGTATATGCAGTGGAACCACGGGTTACAAACTTCATTTATTCTGTAAGATTGTTCGTAACCCAAGTTGTTCATAAACAGAAACAATTATTCCCATAAGAATCAATGTAAAATGGTTTCATTCGATCCAGACCCCCCCGATACAGATAAACTCAAATAATTGGATCACAAAGAATGATAAAACAATAAAAATTCTAAATACAAATGAAATGTATTAATTAGAAAGATATATGTACATGTAAAATCAATTTTATCGAAAAATATTGTTGTTGCTACTGGGATTTTAACCTGGATCTCTTCCAATCGGGGAAGTACACTACCAATTGTGTTATAGCGTCAGTATTTTTCATGACAAATTTTCGAACCTATATATTACACTTTTTCAAATTAATACATCTGTCGTTCCATTATTTGAAAGCCATCACGGACCTATGTTCTGAATAATTACAACTTCACAATAAGAATGTATTCTTAATAATATAATTTATTTTTGTATCATTTTTTTTTTCACTCTCCTTTTATCAATCTTTAGCTTCATGGTGGTTTAAAAAACATTTATTTAAATAAAATAAAATAATGTTTTAGTTTTGAACCACTTTATTATGCACATATACTAAAATCAACTAGTTTCAGTTAGACTCATCCTTCTTCAGGACAATATAGTATAGACTAACCTGAGTACAGATATTTAAATATGTAAAGAAGATAGAGCAACAGTATATCAGAGTGGGATAAAATATCAGGTAAGGGGTGGGTATTACGGGGACAACTTTAATATCGGACTATTGGATAGATTTATTTGATTATTTAGTATCTGACTATTATTATCGAGTGATTTACCTCATATTTAAATATCTGTACTTACGTTAGTCTATACTATATTATCCTGAATAAGGTTGGGTCCAGATGAAACTAGTTGAATTGAAATAACAATACATTTATAAAAATAATAAAAGATACACTCGAGTCGCAATCTAATAAATAAAACACACTCGAGCAGTAGACCCCTCTGGGTGAATGCTAACCATGAAACTAACACCCTCTCATTTACCGCGCCCCGATATTTCAGTCTGTGGATCACGTGACTGCCTGTTCGTAAACTGAAATTCTGTTTACAAATTTGTTAGCGGGGATTCTGTTATGGGATTCATTTGTAACCCGAGGTTCCGCTGTGTTTGTTCTGAAATGTTGTAAAACGCTTTCAAGATACCAAATCAGTGTAATAAAATTAATTTGGTATTTTATTACTATGTATTTAAAAAAAAAAAATTAAATTGAACATCACTGAACTGAACTGTAAAAACTTAGGCGACCGAACACGAGATAGGCCAATGGTTAGTTTCACTGAACTCATTAAATTTTTCAGAAGTTTTTTTATTTAGATTGATAATATTTCCTTTTAATCTAAATGAACCTTACACTTCGTTTTAAACCCAATCATCTGAAGTTCATCCGTTCAGTATTCCGAATTATTTAAGTGGTTTTATACTTATTTCACTTATATTCAAAATTATTTTGATTTTCACAAACCTGAAGTCCGTAATTTCTTTAAGAATTGCATATTTTAATGTTTCGTGGCATTACAAGAAAATATTTGTACTTGTGTATTTTCCAGATAATTTTAATTGATTTTATGAAAGTTTTTAGTTCTTTAGTGACAAGTATGACATTCATTGCGTTTTTTTTTTACTTAAATTGCAAATTTCAATTGTCTGATTATGTTTTTGATAATTACAAATAAAATATTTAATCTTTTGATTTGCAATTTTAGTGGTGTGATCTTTTTAGAGCTTTCGATAATTAGTAGCGTGAGAACAATTAGTCATTCTCTCTTTGTATTGGAGACGCATCTCCTCGTACCCTTCAAATATTGGTATTAAGAATTAAAGAGAAATACATCATTTTGCCATTTTGTAACTGGATTGTTTTTGATTTGTCATCCAACATGGCCGCCGCTCAGAGAGGCGTGGTGTCGTCAGTGTGGAGCCGGGGTTCCCCACCAGGATAGTGACAGTCTCCCGCCGACGCTGAAACACAGGAGGCCGAGTGCCACAGCTCTGTCAGTTTTAAATAAGTTTCGAATACTCTACGCTTGATGCCATGTAAAACTTGAAAAGATTTTCATTGTGTGATTTTTCTGCAACTGTTTTATAGCTGATGATTAATCAGAATCGATTATTAAATTACTGTCAATTTAATTATTGTTCAATTTTTAATGATGATAAGATCATGCACTATGCAGGATGTGGATTATTCGTACTATAGTATCAAAATTATTATACCTGTTGTGAAGCATTTGGCATAATATCTTATTTGAAGCGCCTATCGAGTAATCAACATATTTAACATAATTTAGTATCACAGTGACAAAAATCAAATCGAAATAGTGATAAAATTACTCAAACAAATTAACTTCAACATATCTTATATTTATCTAAAATTCTCACCAAATTCAAAGGAATTTCAAGTTTTACAAGTGTTCATCAGCAGGGTGAATGTTGTGTCGTAAATGTATTTGTTAGCAAGCTTTTTACCATTCAGTTGCTGATATCTTCGCATCAACAAAACTGTGCCGTGAATGAGATTAATTTGTTTTAATTTTATATTTACCGTAGGAACCGTTTTTTTTTTTGTTGTTTTAATTAAATGTCGAATGTGTTGTCATTATTAGTATAGAGTAGCACCTTTCTATCTGTGTGTCCTCTATTGAATTATTTGTGGGTATGTATATTTATTTGACTCAATTAGATCTGATATTTATATTGATAACTTAGATATCTAATTACTAATTATATTAGAACAATATTTTACTCTTTTTTTCACTCATTTTGAATTGATATTGGTTGGGAAATATTTTATAATAACATTATTAGTTTTTACATTTAAAAAAAATTCAAATCGCAAAAACTGTCTCGAAGATGAATTATTTTTGAATTATTTGAAGTTATCTCTTTCAAATGATTTCCTTGCATGTATAAATATCAGGTCTGGTGTAATTAGCATTATTTTAGCATATTTTATTAGAGATAATATTTCATCTTTCTTTCTAAATCTTCTGTCTTCCTTCTTCTAACTGTGCAGTGCAAAACTTTGTATATTCAATTAACAACAGGCTGAACAGAAAAGATTTGCGCTTTTTGTATTATGTATATAAATATTTTGTGTGGTATGCTATTTAATATATGATGGTCATTTTAATATATTATCTCATTGGACTTAAATGAGATATTTCGAAAATTACGCTACCATCAAATTGTTTGTCATGATTCATTCTGCTTCTTGCTAATACTATCAAAGAACATATTTTTTCTTTAGATAAATGATTTTTTAATTTAATTATGAAATAACCAAGCAAAGGTTTACTGTCCAGTATATTTAATACTTAACCCTTTCACGACAATTTATTTATACAACATATTAGAAATGTAGCCTTAAATACCTTTTATTTTTTTACTTATTACGAAATGAAATCAAAGTATGGTCGATTCCGCTTAATTGGGACACATCGGGACCAGGAAGTTTGGCCCAATTAAGCGGCTTTTCCAATTAACCAAAGCGAGCTTAAAATTAAATGGTGAATATTTTTCATTAAGTACGCAGGGCCTTCCTGCATTCCTGCATAAAATAACGCCGTAATCCGGCTATGTATTTTTTTCCTCCTGATTATTTATAGGCACAGTTGAATATTAATCATCAACGTCTTCTTCATCTAATTTTTGATGTTTCGATTTAATGCTTCAACGATTGCATCCTCATTCTTTATTTTCATCGTAACATAGTAAATTGTTATCTATTGTTGAAAACTCTTGTTAATTAACAATAGAACTTTTAACATGTCCTCATTTCCCTCATTGCTCAAAATTTCGGAAATATCTAAAGGTTTAAAGATTTTATATGGTGTTGGTTTTTATAGCTCGCCAACTGTCAGCGAAAACTCTATTGCTTGCAAAAGGAAAATTTTTGCACTAACTCTCTGGCTTTTGTGGAACTTATTAATAAATTTTAAACTTATGTATTGTAATCTTAAATTTACTGTCCCCATTATGCAGAATGTCGTCCCAATTAAGCAATGTAAATTATTATTAGTTCCTAGGTTTAGTTTCCGTTCCTTAAGATTTGGCCCAAATAAGCGACTGCCCCAATTAACCGGCGGCCGAATTAAGCAGAATCGACTGTATTTACAATATTTTAGTCAATTTGTAAGTTATAGTGCATCTTGTGTAGGGTGACATGAAAAGTATGTGTGTAAAATAATATTTAGCAGTTGTCTACTAAGAGGACAATATAATGGTGATTTCAGGTATTAATTCAATTTATTTCAGTTATAAAATAAATGATCATTGATTTTGTTTCTATTTAAAACAGTATTGTTAAACATCTTGGAAGAAAAACACATCAACGTGCAAAACATCACATTATTATAAATTGGTAAAGGTTCCTATGAATATTTATGCTTAAAAGCTCATAAATTGTATATTATCAAACCCGTTCCTCTATTATATTCTTATATTAGTATACATTAATATATTAATATTATACACTAATATAGTTGCACAAGTAACATGGTCTTGAGAGCAGATACCGTACGCAAGACGTTTACTGCTTTGAACTCGATATTAGATTTTTCTGATTTGAATTTGTATTCTTTTTGTACAAAATTAAGAAGGCTGTCGTCAAATAAATAATATGTCGAGTTGTTCACGTTATTTTCAGAAATCCCTCTGGTGGATGCCTCGTTATGAGCGAGACGGGGTCTCTAGACCGCGCCAAGGCGGCACTCGAGAGGAGGAAGCAGAAAGGCAGTGTCGGGGCCCTCGGAAACATGGCCATGTCTTCTGTCGGCCCCGACAATGATCCGCAGGTACATTGATATAAAATACGTATCTTTATTTTATTTTGACAAATTACCACTTTTATAAATCTAATAAATAAATTAACCTAATATGTAAATAATTTGTTGTCAAATTAGGTCTAATTTTCCTCATGTATGATATCAATCCAGAAGTGTCAGTGCAACATGAAATATTTCCATGAGTCTTGAAATCTGTTTCCTCCGCTACTAGTCTCTTTCTTCTCTGGGTCTATTTCACTTCTCGGAATACGCAACAAACCTTTGATCTTGTACAATGGTTGAGTTTGCCTTGTTATTTTATTTAAAGAATATCCTTTACCTTTGATGTCCGTGATATTTATTTAAATATTGAATTCCCAGGGCGGACACCCGGTATCGGGGAGGGTAGAGAACACTCGGGTGAATCCTGATTCCCTGATTGACGAACTCCTCAAGGCCACCAATCTGGATCAGGTGGAAGACAGTGCGGAGAGTGAGTATAATCAATTACAGTCAAATTTTGTTGGGTTTTTGTGACTGAGATATCGAATTTCATATATATATATATATATAATTATACATATATATTTTTAAAAAAAACTATACAGGGTGTAACAAATTTAGTCCACAATATTTTATGCGCTGGATAGCTGACTAAATTATGAGTCGATAATGTTTAAGGAATATATGCCTAATCTCAACAATATCAGGGATATAAGCATTTAAAAAAAATCGTAATTATGCAATTATTTTGATTAATTGAAATATTTTATTTATTCCAAATTATATATTAAATACAAACAATTTGAGTGGCTAGACTATTTTTTGTTAGGTGATTTAGGACCTGAAGCAAAGATATACATTAATTATGGAACAATTTCGCAAATATTTCTTTCGAAATATGTAGACTTAAAGCTTAACATGATTTTATAAAAATTTCAATTTATATAAAATATTTTCCGTAATAGTGCAGATTTGCACATATTCCTTGAACATTTTCGACTCGTAATTTAGTCAGGTATCTTACCCATTAAATATTCTGGACTAGGTCCGTCACACCCTGTGTATTTTAAGAGCAATAATAGGAATAGTGTGTGATTGGAAAATAACTCTTTCCAGATTTATTGTTAAAATCGCATCAGATTGTCAATTTGTATATCATATCTATTATTTCTTAAACTGTTAAATGTTAAACTATCGAGTTGAATTCAAAATATCAACTCTTCTTAACATTCAAATAAATCTAATGATAATATGTATATATACGACATCCAACCATTTACAAATAATATTTTTTCCTTTTCTATTGCAGCATCGGGACTCCAACTGTTCATCGCCAAGGATGGAACCGCTGCCCTCGGAAGTCGGCAGATCAAGTCGCAGATGTCCCAAGGCGTCAGGGTCTTCAAGCAGGTTGTAATGGAGGCAATCGATGATAGGTAGCCATTCTGCCGGGTGTTTATAGACTATTTATTACAATTCATCGTCACATGGCGCCGAAGATATATTCAGTGCAAATCCATCGGAATACTTCCAGCCGCCGTTTGTAAAGCGGGTGTGAGGTTGTTTTAGTTTTAAGAAAATGATGGCTTGCGTATAACTTGTGATATTTTTTTAATCTGTCAACATGCACTACTCGTGAAGCTCGTTAGCAATACATAACGTGTACAGACTGTTACAGTTACAATTATAACTACCGTATATACTCGAGTGTAAGTTTGAAAAACTGTTGCCATTTTGAAACAATAAATATTAACATCGACTTATAATTGAGTCATTGAAGAAATATCAAGAGTTTCAAAGAAATTCCAATTCAATGCCAGCGAAAAATTTCTTTGTGACTGGCGAACGATCAAGTTCCAAACAAACTTGTATTGAAACGTATTGTATTTCATAGTATATAGTAGAATCATAATAAAAAAAAACTATAAAAATATTATTAAGGAGAACACATTCTTATTGTGAAGTTGTAACTATTCAGAATACAGGTCTGTGATTTTTTTAATATAAATTAAATGTATTAATTAAAAAGATCAATTTTATCGAAAAATATTGTTGTTGCTACCGGGATTCGAACCTGGATTTCTTCCAATCCGGGGAATTTTTCAAATTAATACATCTATCGTTCCATTATTTGAAAGCCGTCTTCTTATGGCAACATATAGGTTCGAAAATTTGTCATCAATGCACTGTGGTGCTATAGCATAATCGATTAATGCACGTTCCCCGGATTGGAAGAGATCCAGGTTCGAATCCCGGTAGCAACAACAATATTTTTTGATGAAATTGATTTTATATGTATATCTTTCTAATTAATACATTTAATTTGTATTATAAAAATATTGTTTTAATGATGTTTCGACTTTTAAAGCTTGGAAATCCTAAACGACGGAATGGCTTATACTCCAGTATATACAGTATGTATTTCAATTTCTTTAAATCAGTGAATAAACATTTGTATATTTTAATAGTTACACGTTGAATTTCAATATATTTAAAAAAATTATAATAATTTTATTTAAAAAATAGTCAATTTTTGTAATGTTTAATGTGGTGATTTTTTTGCTTTTGAGCTATTCATTTGTACGGCATTGCAACAGTTTGAAACTTGACGGTGAATATCACTCGTTGTTAAAATTGTTTGTAAATATCAGTATTGAGATTTCTGTACAAAGTGAAGCCTGATTATGTATTTACCGTTAGTAGATTGGGTTTGATATTTTGTAACACTATCCATCTCATTTTTGAATGATGGCTTGCGTGTGTGTTCCTCTAGATATTTTGAAAAATTGTCAAACGTAATGATGAAACGCTCCCTGTGAAACTTCGAGATGTTAATTGCCAGATGACATATTCGACATTAAAGATTAATATTATTATCTAAAACAGTGTGGGCCGGGTCCGCAGATGAGACTTTCATCTCGAGACCAATCTGCGAGACAGGGTTTATTGTCCCATTAAATTCTCTGGAGACAACCGTATACCGAGTCTCAGAGATTCAAACACCGTTAATTAGATTTGAATCAAACTGTAAGTGTGAATGCTGATAATAAAATGTTTTAAATGTTCACGATTTAGGGCCGGTTGTGTGATCAGTAGTAGTAACTTTTTACTATAAGAAAAAAGTTACTAAAGTAAAAAACATTGCAAAAACGGGTTGTTTGATCGTTGGTAAAAAAATACTTATTTCTCGAAAGTACATTCCGTAGTAAACTCATTTTACTCTCCGATATCGATAGTTAAATATGGCAGAATTTTCACAGTTGTTACAAAAGTCATCTGACACGTTGATACTTTGATACTTTAGTTGCAGACAATTAATCATTTAATATCCTACTATTTTATTGATGAGAGTTTGTCCGATGATGATCTCGTTGTTTAATACATAATAATACTAAAAATATTCACTATTAAAGTGACAGATTTCAAATGCGTAGATAATGCATAGAATAAATCATATTTCATGATTATTTGACGCACTTATAGACATCTCCATCCATGCTTTGACAATAGCAAATTTTATGTATCAACAGCCCGTAAAGGATTTTTACTACGGGTGTCAGTAAAAAGTTTCTACTGATCACACAACTGGCCCTTAATGCCTTCTGTTTGTTAAACTCTCCAGAATAATTAGTTGTAGATGTCTGTGTGTGTCGAACGTTCCTGTTAATCTCCGGGTAAAATCTCAATTCTCGAAACTAGATCGCTGAAAGTTTTCTCATTCTGTGGACACGGCTCATTAGAGTTATTGATATTAGAAATTAAACCTTTAAAACATGAGGTACCAAATATTAAAGAGGCAAAATGTTGCAATGGAAATGATGAGATGTTTTTCTATGTTGACTATGTCAATTTTCAGGGAACAATAAAATATAAATGCATTGTTTAGTGGTTAATGAATTTTTTTTTTACAAAACAAATCCTAGAAAACAAAACAAGCCTTCCTTCCAATAAGTGCGCACTCATCCGTAAATGTAAAAGTTTTCCAAACATGTATTGAATATTCTTCCAAATTATTTCTTAAGTTTCTTCCTGTATGAATGTTAGAAAGCGGTGAGACTCTCTTCTGACGTATCCACATGACACATGTTTATTTATTATTATTAACTGACTAACTTTCACGCTACTTCCCGCAGCTGAAATAATAAAATGCCGCACGCTTCGGTCCTGACTATTCTTGCCCCGTTCACTTTCTTTCCTCTACAAGGTAACACAGGGCTGTCCGTCAATATCTGAACTAGCTGAACATGCCAGGTCATTCGTGGACGCCTTCTGTTTGTGTTGTGTTTTATGCTCGCCTCTTGAATTTTCTCACACATATATTCCGCACGTCCAAACCACATCAGCGGCGCTTTCTTAATTCTATCAAATCTATATTTATTCCAGCTTCTCTTGCATATAAATTTTTCTGAGCATCTCTTGCACGTGAGCATTTTTGCTGCATTCAATCTAACTTTTTTTTTTTTTGCCAATTCAAGGCTTCATTTTTATACATTAGTGTTAGCATCAAAACTAATCTTGCTTCGGATGACAAACTCGTATTATATTCATTACCGCTTTCAGAGCGCTATATCTTTCTCGTGAAATATCACCCTAATGAAATACTTCACAAACGCACAGTCATATTTTTATCTTTCTGGAACACAATCACTTTGGATTTGGATTTCATCAGAAGTTTACTGTCCACGCATACTTCGTACATCCCTGTATTGTAGATCAGCTTCACTACTATTGACTACACCTACACTAACACTGCATAATAGTAAGCGGCATATAATCAAATCGCTTCTTGCAATTCCTTCAGATATTTAATGTAATTTTTATTCATAATCTTGAAAAATATTCTATTCAAGGAGCCCTGCCCCATACTAATATGGAACTGTTATCAATGTTTTTAATATTGATTTCGGGATGAAAACATATATATTTTCTACGACCTCTATAGCAATGACGTTATAAGATTAAAGGGTTAAAATTCTAAGAGTCAATAATGTGATTATATATTAGTTAATTATGTACAACCTTTTAATGAAATTTTTTTATGTGATAATTCCCCTTATATAAGGTTTGAGAGTTTCACCGTTTATTGTTTTAATAAATCCTCACTAATGTTTTTATAAATTAAAAATACTACTGCTTGTATTTAAATTGTCCATTCCGAATGTCACATAAACAACGAATTTAATAAGCTAAGTGCCATGTAGAATTAGAATACGCAGTTTTAGTGTTTCATAAAAAAAAAACTCTGGTCGCACTCTCTAACATGGCGCTTGGTGTGCTAATTCCTCGATGATAACTTGAAATATTTAACTGTAGTAGTTAAATATTTCATGTTAACATCTCTTCCCTGCCAACTTTTTTAGTTTTGTGAAAATTTTTCTTTGTGTATTAATTTTTCTGAAAATGAGATCATACAAAAATCAATCAAGAATTATTCTTAGCATCCCATTTGCATCCCTGTGTAAGATTATTTAATAAATTAGTTAAATAAATGATCTAAAGGGTGTTACAACAAGAAGTGGTCTGGTAACGTACACAGTGCTCTACATGATCCGTTGCAATTATTGAGAGTCAATTGGATTTTAATAAAAACACATTTTTATTGTGATGTTGCAATTTCAGAACATATTTATGTGGTAGTTTTAATACAAATTAAATTAATCAATTAGAAATATTTACGGAAAAAATCTTATTTATAAAATATTTGTTTGCTACCGGATTTCGAACTTGTAACTCTTCCTGTCTCGGATAGGATTTTTTCTGTATATCTTTCTAATCGATTAATTTAATTTGTATTAATTGGATTTTATATGCACTAAAATTAAGATCTTTCGACAAAATTCAATGTAATCCGTGGTGTTTGAGAGATTTGGTCATTGCGCACGGCGCTTGATGGAGATAGTGTTATTTGCAACCACACTTTCATGCATAGCTCCCATGTTTTCATCTGAGTGTTGTTCACAGTGACATATAGATGTTTGTATATCTTTCACAAAGCCAGCTGCCATTAAACACTGGATTGTCCGCTTAGCAGGTGCCGAATAAGTTAAATTTGCCAAACGCCAATCTGCTGTCTACATGATAGCTGTCAAATATCAATTTCCTGAAAGCACTGCTAAAGAAATGGCCGCAATTTCAAATCAGCTACCCCTTGTTGGAACACCCTTATTGTATTTTATGACAGAAATTATTATGAATAACAGTATATTATTAGGAATTCCCCACATTATCAGAAAAAGTTGATAACAGTATATTATTAGGAAATAGCCCGCTTTATCAGTTAGAAAGATACTTGTGGGGTTGAACCGTTGCGTAAGAAGTCGTACCTGATAAATTTGATGTTGAGACTCGGGTATGGAATACCACATTTATAATAAACAGTATTTAATACATATTATCATTTATTTTTTGTTTCCAGGACATTTTGCCTGCACTTTATAAAAAATGTTTGTATTTAATCACATCCGATCGATAATTAAAATTTTGAAATTTCTTTTCACTTTGAGCGAGACATTGACTATTATGAGGCTCTGTCGGAACAGAGTTGACACCAAATCAGTATCACATACATTGTGACTTTTATATACATATATATAGTGAATATTGCTTTAGGATTAACGATAATGTGAAACTTATCAACAGATTGTTATTATATTGATAAATAAATTGTAGGTAACCACATGATAATATTATTTTTATTTATTATAAAGAGACAATAAACACATTTTTTTGAAAGCTTGCATTGTATGCGTAGATTTTTTTAGTGTGACTATAATAATACGGACGGTGAGTGTGTCATTAGTTTTGAGCAAAGTTATAAAAGTTTAACACATATGTAATATATAAATCCATTATAACATTTATGTTTAGAACAAAGGGTGCATTTCATTGTGATATTGGCATATAGTGGTCAAATCTATTTAGTTGGCTACAAATTTAGGAACAGGAACCGAAAGATAGTATCATCACATTTGAGTCGCACGGTGGCAGAGTGGCATATCTGCACAGTGATCAAATGGCGATACAAGGGATCGAAAAGATGACAAAATTTGATATTATATAATGCTTATATACAAGGTTTGACAGATCTAGTCCACAATATTTTATGGGTGAATACCTCACTAAATTATGAGTCGAAAATGTTCAAGGGATATGTGCCTAATCTCAATCATGCCAGATATATAAGATATATATAATTGAAATATTTTATTGATTGAATACAAAAATTAAAGAACATCGAATTTCAAGTGGCTAGACTATTTTTTATTTGATGATTAGGGCCTGATGCAAAGATATTGATTAATAATTGGAACAATTTTGCAAATATTTATTTCGAAGTACGTAGACTTCAAGCTTAACACAATTTTGTAAAAATTTCACACAATAATATTTTTCGTAACAGTGCAGAGTTTGCACACATTCCTTGAACATTCGTAATTTAGTCAGGTATTCACGCATAAAATATTGTGGACTTGGTCTGCTACATCTGTATATCCCTGTACATTAAATTAAGCCAATACATAATAATTCATTTTGAGCGTATTAGTGTATGTAATAACTTTTAAAAAAACAAATTAATGGCGTGTCACCCAGTGAGTAGGGTGTTATTGCCAACTACTAGTCAAGCTCAACAGAACAGACCCAGACATGGGAATCCATCAATGGGAATTTTTCCATCCAGACCAACTCAATAGTCGAACATGTTACTGTCAGTTGAAAGCACATTTACAGTTGGATAGAATTAATTTTTAGGAAATTTATTAGTAATTTTAAAATTGAATAGTAGAAGTCTGGAGTACTAATTGTATCCTTGTTAGAAATGGAATTTTAAGCTCACTAAGGTCTTGAAGGAGGAAAGGCGTACCAACATTTATTGGGCAAAAAATAAATAGTTCAAATCCTCCTCCTCCCATTTGCAAATTGGGAAATCAAGGACGAGTATTTTGGCAAGGTGGGAACGGATAGAGCAATGACCTTGCCATATTCAACAAATCATTGACGTATCTCTCTTGATTAATTTAATCCTATGGAACCAGGGTCGAGTTGGGATACTTAACTGATTGGAGGCGTAGTGTCGACCTTTTAAAACTTTACTTTTATCCCAATGTGTACGCCACTGAAGTTCAATATCATTTTTGGTAATTTTGAGAAGGTCCCTGACTGAAATGGAGGAAAATGTGTCATCTCCTTGTGCGATTGCATTTTTAACCAAAGAGTCCACCATCTCACTATCTGGAATGCCTACATGACTTGGGATCCAAGCCAAGACGATCTTGATCTAATCTAACCATAGATCATGCATTATGGCTCTGATTTCCATGCATAATTGATCATCAGGGTGGTGAAAGGGGCTAGACCTATTTTTTATCAGTGAACTTAGAGAGTCTGAAGCATTAGACACTTTTGCATTTCTTTTAGTTTATATGTCTTCAGCGCTTCACGATAACCAAGCACTCCACTGTAAAGACAGAGGTCGTTTGGATAGTTTGAATAAACCTTGATCACCATCACTAAGACAGTAATAGGCGGCCCCTGTGGATTCGGTTTATTGGTGTTTGTATCCATCGGTGAAAATTTGAGTTGTATGTACTTAAAATATGTCATTTTTCACTTGGACCACTCATTTGTGAGATATTTAAAAAAAAATCTTCAACATAACGTCATTAAATCTTTAGTTTTTTATTTACATCCTTCCATCTATTACTATTTATCGATCCTGTTGTATTTCATTAGTGTCCACCTTCTTCATTTTGATCTGGTTCTCGCTGGACCGATTGTCATTGGCTGATTATCAATTTTGTCTTGTCTCAAAAAATCTGATCTTAATCCAGTTCAAGCCATATCTTAATTTCATCTTCCTTCTTCTTCTTGTGCATTATCCGCTACACGGACATTGGCTACAGTGAACATCCACCCACCCACCATTTTCCCACAACTAGAGGTGGTGTTTCCATAGTAGTTATTTCACTCGGCTACACATCCCAATATTATATTTGCAATATTTAAATATGTCCAAGAACACATAATTACTGGATTTTCACTTACAAAGGCACTGTTAAATAACAAATAACAGATATCTCATAGAGAAGAAGCTATTTTTTATTATATTTAATGGAAAATATATGGAAGTATGGGGTATTACAGCCCTTATGACCTGTCTTCGGCTGGTTTAAGTCATCACTTTATATAAATATAACGTTCACCATTCTCACCCATCAATTTTCACATCGATCAAATTTTTTAAGGTTGTATTTTTATATTATTTTGCGTATTTTTGTATATTTTTCACCCTTTGATCTAAACAATTTTTTCTTAGGATTTTACTAAAAAGGGCTTTTCAGACCTATTTAATTGGCTTAAGTTCATACTAAATTTATTTTTACAATTGTCGGGTCCATGCCCTAGAGTGCTTGGATAAAAAAATTGTATACCTACATTATACATTTAAAAAAATAAATTCTTACAAATCAATATTCAACACTGATTCAGATGATTTTTCGGACAGTGATGCCGTGACTTCTGTGTAGAGTTTTCTGATCCACTAGCCCAGATATCACAATGGGAACCGAAACGGTCGAAAGCACACAGTAAAATATCCCAGAAAGCTCTACATAGAAGATTCTCAACGGCTATGAAAATCTAAGAAAATTAGTGTTGCCATGTATTTGCTTAATTAAATATTGGATGTCATCCGAAATGAAGGAACTGTGTACTTTTATAACTTTACAGAAACCGAGAAGTTTAATATTTGGTTGAAACATTTTTTCAAAGTACCTAGATGGGGTATTTTGAAAGTTTAGACAGTCATGATTGAGATTTTGTAAATAGAACATGTATATTTTTCAGTAGTAATAAATTTATTTAAAAATAATGTGTTTTATTTGTAATTAATTTGTAATTTGTAAAAAATTAAAGCAAATTATTACTTGGTTTAATAAAACTAGCTAAAGTTGTTGTATAAAGTTACCTAAGTGGCAACACAGGCTATCTCATTTTTCATCACATTTTAGGAGGAATAAAACTGTTTTCCGTATGACCGATGGTACTTTTCAATATTTATTTCTTTAATGTGGCAATCCTATAATGTCTAGTTTTACTGGCAAACTGTTAAATATCAAGGCTTTCCAAACGAATGCCCGTTTTATACTTTATCTTAAATTCAAGCCGAAATATAAAACTAAAAATATTTAAAAACCAGATTAATAATGGAAAAATACGCAAAAAAACAAACAGAAAGATAAAAAAGCAATTCATCAAAACCTACAACTAGAGTGTAGCACTATACAGAAGTGAAATCTGAACGATTAACCAGAGAGCGAGAAAATGTTGGAAGTATTCGAGATGTGGTGCTGGAGAAGGATGGAAGGAATAAGCTGGACTGAGATAATTACAAATTAGGTTCTAAGTGCAAGGGAAGAGGTCCATAATAGATACCGATGAGGCCAATGAGTGGGACATCATCTTAGACACAATGTACACTGTAGAAATGTAATTGAGGAAGGCAGACAAAAATTAATTCACCAAGCTATAGATCATTTCTGGATGGTGTTCAGAACAGATGGTGGGCACTGCACCGACGAGCATGCAGTTCTTTAAAATGAAAGAATGAATAATTATTCAAACAATTAATTCACAATGTTTGATTTAAGATATTTAGAGATAGTCAATTAATAAAAATAATACAATACAAATATTCAAAGGTTTTTGGTGAAATTTTGTGGAATTCCATGATTATTTTGTAAATTGAGTTGAAACACTTTGTTTTATTCCACTATATTACATCTTCCCATAATACCGCACATCCTTCCATTATCCATTTTAACTCCACCTCCACCCCCACCTCGCTTAGCTCCAGACACATTTTAGTTGAATTGTATTATTGATGATGGGAAGATGTTTTACAAAATAAAAATATGTTTGAGTGAAAAACTCTAAGAAAAATAATTTAAAACATTTTGAACATCCCTGATTGAAAAATGCTATAACTACATCGTGGATTTTGAATTATCTTATTTGTGAGTTTGTTTTTGTTATTTTTCAATCTGTGGATAACCTATGGCTCCGTGTTATTGATAACAAATGCTGCAATTTATTAATATGCTTCAAAAGTAGTTATTGTCTTTATACAACAATGGACAGTTGTTAAAAGTAATAATATTGATACTATTATTATTACACTGATCATTATACTTACTTACTTACTATCACACCGTTTTCCGCGGGGATAGGCAGAGAGGATAGAGTGCCACACTCTTCTGTCCTGACACAGTTCTCGCCTCATTCACATTCATATATCTCATACAAGCTCGGCGATTATTGAGGCTTCTAACAGGACCGTCCTCCATTACTTGGTCGTGCCAAGTCTTCCGCAGATGTCCCCTACTTCTGGTGCCATCAACACTTGCGTCATATATCTTTCTTATCATTCTCTTCTCATTCATCCGTTCCATATGACCAAACCACCTTAGTGATCCTTTTTAAATTTTATTCACTATACTAAGATCAGGTTTACATTCTTTCCTTATTTCTTCATTCTTTACTCTGTCATAAATGAATCTGTCACACGCCTAAGCAATCTCATTTCCACTGCATTCAGTCTACATTTGTTCCTTTTCTGCCAGCTGCAGGCCTCTCTTCCATACATCAGTGTCAGTACCAGGACTCCATTGTGTACCACTAATTTTTCCTCGGTTGACAAGTTCCCATTAGCTATAATCCCATTCAAAGCACCGTTCACTTTGTTTCCTGCAGTCACCCTCCTTTCGATATCAAACAGAATTTCCATTTCTATCAAACAAACTTCCCAAATACTAGAACTCATCTAATTATTTAATAGAACATGGCATATCATATGAGGTTATCAAGTAAATAAATGTACAGTCTAGCAGAAAACTCAACCTTGTCTCTGTACCCATTGATAAAAAGTTAGTTTTTAACATATTCCCTCATAGATATTTTGTCATTATCATCTCAACAACCTCAGATGAGTCTTGACCTCCTTAAGAATTTTTCTTTATTTGTCTCTATTACATGCCATTTTTCTCAGACTCTAGATTTCTAAGATAGCTATGTCTTTGAAGACATTGTCACTCCACTTTAGATTTAGCCTTCCCAAACTCCGGCGCTCTGTGGAGTTCAGCAATGACTTTGGTGATTGACATTTTGTCATCCTCTCCATGTGGCCCAATAAAGTCTTCCTATTTAATAAACCTATAATAAATAAAATGTCTGTCATTTACTAAAATCGGCCCATAAATTTATTTTAAAACGACTAGTATACAATCATTCTTCATTGTCAGTATCCAATGTACTCTTGTCTTAATATTAATAGAATAATATTCTCAAAAAACCAGCACAACACTATATGTATTATGACAATTATATTACAACATAACATCATTACCTACTCAGGTAAAGAGAACACTTCAATGACCTTCCTTTTAACACTTAACATTTCATAATCAGAACCTACAACAAATCAATGGTTTAAGACCGTGTCATCTCTCAGTGAGATATCTAAGAGACAGTAAAGGTATGTGTCATTCTAATCCGCACGCAAAATATCTCGTCTGTGGACTTGGGCCATTAGAATTAAAATGTTGTAACATTTGTACTATAGTCTGCTAGGAAAATATCTTCCATTGGTGGAATTAATATCTGAATAACTAGTTTAAAATTGCTATTGCTATTATTTTCAGTCTTCGGAAAATCTGCAACATTCTTTAGGAGCGACTACGTGTATGACAATAATTCTTAGGTCTTCTATAAAGTTCATAAAGGCACAAAGATTTGGACCGATGCCACCTTTACTTGTACAGCAGAGAGCGCACAGTCGCAAAGAAGAAATGTGAGCGCTGCTGAACCACGCTGACGGCTTAACCAACATGTTCATTAGAATACATGACATTTATGAAGAGGGAACCTTTATGACACCAGATGGTAATTAAGAAGATGACAATAGTGGACAATTCAATGTAAATTAATTTTTAAATAAAACATTTTTTTTACACACTTATTTTCCCTTTTCAATTGACTGAAAGGTTAAACACAACAATGCATTAGGTGATGTGACATTCTATTAAACTTATGTGACATATTTTAGATTATTTCACTTCATACGGTTCAGTGAAAATATTTCTTTGTGATACGAATAGAACCATATATTTGGAATAAGTCTGCATAATTTTATAACTTGGAAAATCCATCGAAAGAATGTGCCGGAATGCCGTTCCGGTACATTCTATGATAAAAAAGCACTGCTTATATATATATACATTATAATATTATTCCACTAAAATAGAAGGAACAACATACAAAGTCGAAAATTTGATGTGAAATTTAAAATTGAAATTCTGATTTTGAACTAGTACTCAATTTAACATAGTGCGACTGGTAACTCATTCTCCCAATAAGAGGCCAATTTTCTCTGTGTATCTTTCTAATTGATTCATTTAATTTGTTTTAGTTATCAAAGAACTAGATATGTTCTAAAATTGTAACTTCACAATTAAAATGTGATTTAATTAAATATATATATACATAAATATCTAGTCCTTATGATATATTCAAGAGAGCAGGCCCAAAATCAGCTGCATCTTCAAAGCAATTATTGTTGTTTCCAGTAGTTTGATGATTTTTTACATCATTTGGATAAAAATTTGAATTAAGAGATATTTCTATTGATAAACAGATTAAAGATAAAACTTATACCTCTAAAAGAGTGTGGTGTATGACGAAAAACAATTTTCTCCAAAAGAATATAGCTGTACTTTCAATCCTGAATTTGGCCGTAACACCTGCCATCTAAATGTCATTTAGATAACTATTTGAAATAAAATGCGCACAACTAATATAGCTAAACTCACTCCTACGTGCACATTTTATATTTCATTCGCTCACAGATTAAATTTAGAAATGTTGATGTCACACAAGTAATTTATTTCTAACTTTGTTGTTAAATAATGACGCGTCACTGATAATTTTCAATGATAAATTTTTAATCATTATAAAAACTTAGTTTCTCAATTCAAGTCAAACGAGAAGCAGTGTTACATGTTTCCATCAGTGATGTCTCTAAAAAGGATATTTTTCATTTTATTTATTTGCATAACTACATTTGATAAACAAGGTATGGAATTTTAATGTTTAATTCATTTTTGTCTCATGAAGTAAACCATACAAATAATTCTTTGACCTTTCATTTGACTAAATGTATTAATTTTATATTATCAATATAAATAATTTTTTCACATTTTAATTAGTGTTAGAAAATTTTGTTGATATAATGAATGAGTTTATAACTCTATAAATCCAATAAAAAATATCAGAACTCCTTGATGTTCTACAAACTCCTCTCAGATTCCTCTGCATACTTAAGAGTTAATGAGGAACTCATCTCACGGATTGGCATAGCAGAGATGTGTTATTTTTCCATATAATAATAATCTTACTGTATAAAACATTATCACCTTACTAATAAGAATTTGTGAGTCTGTTAGAGAAGTCAAGGTAAAGAATATATGTAACATAATCAAAAATTTATATATTGCTTCTCATTCTTATAATATTTCAATGGATCTGGTGTAAGTTGCAACCGATGGTTCACTTCAAGAAGCCGTGAGGAATTGTACAGATCAAATTATTTTAGCTGTAGTGTCATTATTAGCAATCACAACGCTTTTCAGAGAGATAATTTGCGTCATAAAATATTTGTATAATTTTAATTACGCCCAGTGTATAGAATTTTAAACTTGGGGTTTTTCCAGTGATAACATTGGTAAATAATGAATCCATTCTGATATTTTATATTATTTTTATTTTTATAAGAAAAATTTATTTAAATGTAAAAGTAAATATATTGTACTTCAATTAGTTTAGTTTTCTTTGCATACAATGGACAACGTTTAAATTAATCACTCAGCGCTAAACTTATTCTGTCTTTCATCACTACTCTCGCCATGTTTCACTCATCGTGAATGCAGATAAAATTTGGTATAGATTATTTAACTTTGTTTTTAACCACTTAATGAGTTATTTTAATACACCAACCGGTTTCAGAAAAGATAAAACGTAGCTTTTGAAACTTGCATAAATAATAGTACAGAAATAGTAAGCATTTATTACGCTGAATCATTTGTTAACAATGAATGATGAATGATTTTACTGCCAAATTTCCGAGACTTATGGGCGAAACTCCATCTCACCCTTTGAGAGTTACAATATATCATATTTTCAATATAGGAATCATATTTACAAACAAAATGTCAACGTCGAGTTAGAACATTGTCAAAAAATCTGATAGGAGTTCTAAATGAGAGCAATGCAAAAAACCTTACAGCTAAAGATGTGTAATAAGTCTGTTTTTAAATAAAGTTGTAAAGATATAATTTTTTAATACGCTGCGTAATATTACCTATTATAAGTTACTGTATTACTTAAGCATTTACTTTTACCATTATCATCCTCATTCCACCAATACTTTACCAGGGTTCAGATTTTAGGTCTCGTCTAGTCTTTTTTTTTTATTTCAGTTAATGGACAATTCCCAGTATTCTTCAGGAGCGATTACAAGTATGATAATAGTTCCCAGGCCTTCTATAAACAACATAACCTGATGAAGATGTGGGGTGAAGCAGTGCACGCGTGTGAGCTGGAAGGCGCGGAGTTAGCGGCTCCGATTACAGAGGAAGACACAAGAGCACTTGTTAACCAAATGAAGAATTGCACTGATGGCGTGTTTGTAGGAATACATGACATATTCGATGAAGGCAACTTTATCACACTTAATGGTAATATTTGTGAAACAAATAATTTGAATAAATGCCTCCATGTGTTTCAATATTTATATTTAGTTTAGTAGTTGTAGTTTTTTCGCCTCCGCCATTTTAAAGTTTTAGATTTGTGTACCTACTATTACATCACTCTTGGCTCTACAACCTCTCGTGGGTCTTGGCTTCCCAAGTGTTTTCCTCCATTGATGTTTTTGCGCCGTTTCTCTCCAGTTTTGTGGTCTCCAAGGCAGATGTTTTTAAGAAAATTATCACTCCATCTTAGTTTAAGTCTTCCCAAGTTCTTGTATCCTTTTGATCTGATGTCTAGTAGTGACTTTGGTGTTTGCTGCTTTGCCCTTGTTCTTGTCTCAGACACAAATGTAAGTTCTGGTCTAATAACCATTTTATATATTAAGATTTTAATATTTCTGGATATGTATATATATATATTTGGGATTTGATTTGATTTCAGAAATGCAGAAATAATAGCGATTTGTATTTACTAAGCATTTTTGGATCTCTTCTGTTACTTAATGCCAATACTATGTTCCGCTTTATGCAGCCATCAGTTAACGCTGTTATCGTTTGCCGTGGAGAAAGTTTCTCTCTCCTCACACTCACTCGTGCATTCATTGGCACTTGCCTTGTTGCCTAGTTACCTCCAAGCTGTCACCATGTTCGACGGTTAAGAAGTTTTCTGCGAAAACAAAGATTATATTATTTGATGCAGACCTGAAAAAATTAAATTAAAAAATTCAGCAAATATAAATTGATGCAACTAATGTGATGTAACCAATATATAATGTATTTCTTTCGAACTAGATCATTGTGGATTATTTAGAATTAATTCTATTACTTAATTTACGTTATTGCAGTAATAACAGCTGAATTAATTGTGTTATTTGTGGGATTTTCTTATATTATTTTGACATGTTATTAGAGATCCACAATAAGTGAAATTACAGTTTGATATAAAGTATTCTAATGTTGTTATTTTCATGTTTATTTATAGGAACTCCAATTGCAGACACTTTTTTAAACTGGGTTAATAATAAGCCGAGTGCTGTATATGGTAGTGATGATTGTGTGACATTGTCTCCCACAGGATTATACAGTGATGTGAGATGTGATCTTACAAAAAAGTTCATATGTAAAAAAGATCTCAGAACGTTAACAATTAATCCAATTTGTGAAACATATGACACAGGTAATACCCGTCTTGGACCTGTTAAAATGTTAATCTGAACGTGTTTAACAATTTAAGACATTTTTCATTAATTTCATCATCTGGCTGAACGTCTTCAGTACATAAATTATTTACAACACGTTTGTGATGATTAAAATATGAAACATACACTTCAGATTGCGAAGTCTAAAGAGGCTTCTCCGGTGGCTTTGAAGCTTTTATTCTTGCACTATCGTGGAGCTGGAACTCAGCTGAAGTATTAGGCATCTTTAAAATAATACACTCGTAGATTGTAACCTGTTTTCAATAACAAGAAATAAGATATGGGACTAAAATTGGAATAGTTTTAAAATTATTAATTAAATAGCTAAGCCAAAGTTATGAATGCCAAATCAATTTATTGACCTTGGTAGAAGAAGAAGAAGAAGAAGGCATCAGATGAGGAAGTTCTAGATTAGAGATCAGTCGGAAATTATGTCACCCCTTCTGACTCGCATTTTTGTTACCAATCGGTATTATTTCAGTCTGAGAAATGTTGTAGGTACATCAAGAATGTTTTTATAGTTTTTAAATTGTTGCCTTCTACAAAACATAATGACTGCGACTATCTAGTCATTGTCTTCTCCAAGACCCAAACTACTACTATTTGATTGTGTCTTTGATATAACCCTTCTACTTCATAGCATCTTGCATCGAGTGCACAAAATTTGTATTACACCATTACTTCAATGTATGGCTTATTTATATTGCTTTCACCATAACAGTACGTATACATATTTATACTGCTTTCGCCATAACAGTACGTATACATATTTATACTGCTTTCGCCATAACAGTACGTATACATATTTATACTGCTTTCGGTATAACAGTATGTATACGTATTTATACTGATTTCGCTATAACAGAATGTATACGTGTTTATACTGCTTTCACTCTAGCAGTCTTTTCAATTGATACCTCAGTTTCAATTTGTGGTTCAAATTTTTTTGATACACAGGCTAAAAATATACATATAAATTCTTTTAACACTTTCGAATAAAGAATAAACTTCAAACTGATTCAGATTAAGAATGCGGTTCCAAACTTTCTTGAGACATTAATATTAGTACAGCCATTAACTATTACAAAGAACTGCAAAAAGAAGGCCACCATGTTCTTTCACATTAGCGAATGGAGCCTGATGATAGCATGATATCACGAGATTCTTCCTCTTCAGACTTCGATTACAACTGTTCAACATTTTATTTTATTTTTAATAACATATTTGTAATAGAAAAGTTATTTATAAAGAAAATAAAAAATGGATTTTCACCTAGACTTAGTAATTTTCTATTTTTCTATAAAATTAGAATGGATCCTATAGAGTTTGTACAGTTTTATTTGCTACTGTTCAATACTACAGTCAGATTTGTTTCTTTACAGAATACTTTCATTCACCAATAACAAATAATTGCTACAAACTTCACAAATCTCCCGAAACTTGGTTTGATGCCTACAAAATCTGCATATCAGAACAATCGTATCTTGGTGTTCTCAATAGTCCTGAAGAAGTAGCCGTCTATTTGAATGCAACAAAACTATCTCCTGAATATTCCTCGAATGGAAATATCGACAAATATTACCTACATCTTGGTTTCAATTCCCTCCTAATTCCTGGATCATATAGGACAATCTATGGTTAGTATAACCGATAAATGGCCATGACTTAATAAATTATTTTTTCTAAATATAGTGCATACATAATACATATGCTCTTATATAAAAAAGATCAAAATGTTATATTTTACTATAACTTATCTTGCACATATTCGCTTAGTTTCATTTTGAATTTCATTTAGATTCTCCTCTTTTCTTATATTATCTGAAATTTCATTGAAAATCTGCATCGCACTGTACATCACCGATTTCTGATATAGATATTTTATAAAAATATCCTGTATTTTGTATAACTTGGCAATTTTTTTGAATATGTAATACATATATTATCAGGTGCTTGATACGGATAAAGGTAAAAATATTTATTTTTTTGCAGCACAATCCCTTTTCAGTGCTGGCTACAATGTGTGGGCATCCAGTCATGACAATAGACTATGTGGTGCAATGAACATGGAAGGGAAACTGACTAGTCAGTACTGTTCTCAAGAGTCCATGTTTATCTGCGAGAAAACTCTCAAAACTGTTTCACTCAACTCCATCAGTTATTAAGGTTGTGTGACATAAAATGTGGCTACTTCTATCAATATACTTTTTTGTATTTTATTACATAAATATTTATGACTTTTGTAAGAATCGTTTTCCTTGAAAATCATGAATGACAGTTAATACTTGATGCTGCCAGTAAAGAAAAAAAATGGCGAAGAATCTTTCCGGTGTACAAATGCACCATTCAAATCACAGTGCAGTGTCAGGGTTTAAATGTATATTTAAATAAAAATTTTGACTCATAACAATATAATTTCAATTGTACAATGACATCATAAATGTTGCCGAAAAAGAATACCGGTAATGCATTCTTGGACAATTCGCATCGATTTGCATCAAGGGAACAAGACTTTCGAAGTTTCTAATTTATTTTAAATAATTTTATAAAAAAATTATACATGCATGTAAATAAAAATAAAATTGAACACTTTCAAAAATTATAAAATAAAACATAAATGTTTAATTAAATACATTCAATAATAATAAAACCCTAAAAACCGAAAATTACAATAAATATCATGGGTTTAACCGTTTCACTTAATTATTTTTATTTTTCATGATTGTATGACTGCCAAATTGTTATCTTGGTCTACAGTTGCAAAATAGCTATTTCTACTCTTTAAATAATTTTAAATTTCATTTCCAAATTAAGCACACCCATGTTTATTTTTAATACTTTCGCCTTCATTGCTTTCATTTGGTTTTTTTAGTATTGAAAATATATATTTTTTTATTAAAAGCTACATCGCAATGAAATGTTGTGCTGACGATATTGATTTATTCTAGCATAAAAAGCATACTTTTTATCTCGGGGGAATTGCTGACTTCATAATGTCAGAGAGATATCAGCAGGAAGTATCGATATGATTATTAGTCAGGGGAAGATCTCAATATCATGTTTTAATACAGCACCTACAAAATTTTATAATGCAGCATGGCTCCGCCCTGTCTTATAATAAATCCGCATTTAACGTGGGCTACATATATTGATTTTTCTTTACTTCAGGTGGCAAGTGTGTATGTGTGTTATTAGTGGATTTTGAGGAAATGTAATATACAACTTATGTAATATAATATATTTGATATATTATTTTTCTTAGTATAGTAGAATCCGCTTATTGTGATCACTATACTATCACTATGTTAATTCAATATTACAGAAGATTCAAAATATGATTATTGAATACAATTTATTCAAAAGTAATACAATTAAATTATCAACTATTACAACTGTTTATCTAGAACTATATTTCTTATTAACATTTTTTTGTTGTTTGAGTTTATTAACCCTTAATGTAATCCTTATATTCATAGTATTTTTCAAAATTTCTACTTCTTCAGTATTTATGTTACATTCACTCTTTTTTGATAATTTAGAGTCATCATCATTGTAGCTAGCACTTCAATATCATTATCTACATACAGAGTGACCCAAAAAAATGAGAATATTTCATGAAATATGATATAATTACAACAAAATTAGTTTAACTATATCAACAATAGCTTAAATAGTTTACTAATTTACTTACTTACCTATTTACTTATATTACGTTTTATTTTGACAATTTCCGGTTAATTTAATTTAATTATTAATTTAATAATCTTTGATTATTAATTAAAAATTTGCAAATTGAAAAACGTCGGGGTGCTAGAAAAATGATCACACGACCAGAAATACGATCAACTTTCTTCGTCGTGAAAATGTTAATTTCATCGAGCCAGGCATGTGGCCACCGACAGACCGGTAGATTACGCAATATGGGGTGTTTTGATGATTTCTGATTAGCTAAATATTGTGCAAAAAAAAAATTACATTAAGAATTATAATTAATTATATGATGTTTTGAAATAACTCGTGTGTTACGAGATGTTCTCACTTTTTTTGGGCCATCCTGTATATGTTATTGTCGGGCACATATGTTTAGAAAGATTAAAAAAATTAATGTCTTTTGTATCCAAGTATTGATAAAAATAGCTAAAGTTTGATTGTAATGGGCGGATTATTTAAAAAAAAATTTACATACAGGGTTTTGGGATCGACTGATTATTACCGATTGATAATATTATCCGTCAGTATAATATCCAGATACACTGTATAAACTTTATTGTACACTTAAAATATTAAATACAGACATATTATGTATTCAATAAAACAAGTGATAAAAAATTATTTACAAAATTCATTTTTATCCACAGATTAACAAGTTTACTTTATAATGTATACATTTGTAACTTGATAAATCAAATACAGTAAGAATAATAGTCAGGGGTGTACGGTCACCACCCAAGTTGGAACGAAGGCCTCCCTTGATTCCAATTTGTGATGATAAAACCTATTCAAAATATTTTCAGGGTCTTAGAATTATTAAAGAAAGCATCAAGTCATTTTCTTTCCGTACAAAATATGTACAGTGGACCCTCAATATTCATCATTATCCATTCCCGGGGGAAGGATGAATATCAAAAAGGACCAATATTAAATGAATTTTTCCCATAAGAATTAATTTAAAATGATTTAATCTGTTTTCAATGCATTAACAAAAAAATCGACTTCGGAAATCATCGCAAATACATTTTAATTACGTATTAACTACTACTTATTAATGCTTTATTGTGATGACAGAGATTTACTCGTTGCGATGCCGTCAATATACTGTAGGCCTACATAAATAAAATTTTAAGCAGAAATTTACCTATTAAACAATAACAATTAACATGGAATAAACAGGGGGTGGGGGGCGATCACCCGTAATTTACACAATTGTTTTCGGTGGGTGATCACCCCATACAAAACAATACAAGTGTGTGTGGATATCGCGAGCATTAAACATTAATTACCAAGCTAGCTCGCAATATCCACAACAAAAAGTTACAAATGTGGGCGACCGTCCGAAATCTAAATTCACAAAACCATTACATTCGATGGACGGTCGCCCCATACAAAATACAATGGTCGGCCCTACCGAGGGCCGCCTGCGGCCCCACCATGTGCCCCCTGCGAGCCCACCATGTGCCCCCTGCGGGCCCATGGTGAGCGACAAACCGCTCCTGTACCGCTCGCTGGTAGCTCCACCCCCGCGAGTTGGTACGTCTTGGCTGGACCCTTGCGGAGCTCGCCACTGACGCTCAGTGCCCGCTTGGTGCCACTGGACCGAATAAGAAAAGGCCCTTTTCAGGGCCACTGAATCGTTAAACACAATGGGGGCCCCTTTTTGGGCTCCCGGTCAGGGAATTCGTCCAGTGGAATTTCAAATATTGTCTCCAAGCGGGCCTTTCCGAGTCTGGCCGCCGGCGCTCCGTGCGCAGCGACTCCTCACGAGAAGCTGCTTCGTGAGGCAGAATCCTGTGTGCAACAGGCAAGAAGATATTATTTTACAATAAAACTTAAACTTTAAAAACATTTTATAAACACAAAATGGTACTCTAAAATTATAAATAAATACATGGCAACGACGGATTTATTTTGTCTAAAGACGTTGGTTAAACATATATTATTTATGATTGTATAATGTCATTGATTTATTTATTTATTTATTAGTTGACATACATATTTTTGTTCTGAAAGAGGTGAATATATTATACATAATAAACTTAAGACATAATTAATACTCATAGTTTATTGTGTAGGATGGAGTAGACTTCACCTCTGATATATACAGCGTTGTCCTGGCTACTTTGGTAAACTGAAGTCTGTGTTAAAGTAGCCAGTTTTTTTTTCCGTGCTGTTGTGGTGTTATTTAAATCGTCGACAGGAATAAAAAGAGATTTAAAAATAAATATGTATAAAAAAGTAAAAATAAAATAAAAATATATGTAGTGAGAGTGTTGTAGGACTAGTGAATTATTAGTGTAGATATTGTATAAATTATATTAGAATGTTGGATAGACATGCTTCTGATTCATCTCTACCTGATTGGATCATATATTGGGTCCATATTTGTGTAATCTTATTGGAATTAAACGATTTCCAGTTGGTACTGAGTGTGTTGTATAGTTTCGGAGCTAAGAACATGCAGAATCTTTGATAAAATGTCGTTGTTGCTCTCGGAACTAGTGTATAGATGTTTGTTGTTTGTCTAGTGTTGTATCCATGATTTATTGCTTGAGATGAGTTGTTGTTAGCATGGAAATATTGAATGAGTCTCAACATAAAGATTTTTCTTATATCTAGGACATTGTACTCTTTAAATATAAGATCTGATGGATATATAACGGGACGGCCAATTATTACCTTGAGAATAGTTTTTTGTGCTTTTTTAACCGACTCCAATAATGTTTTTGCTGCTTCTCCCCAAACTAAAATAACATAATTAATTAAGGAGTAGCACAGTGCAAAGTACACCCATCTTAACAGTTTCTAATCAACTATACATTGTATTCCTTTAAAAAGGTAAATTAGTTTTCTTATGCGTTTAGCTAGGTTCGATACGTGTTCTTTCCAGTTAAGATGATCATTGATCAGTACTCCCAGATGTCGAATAATTTTGACTCGTATCAGTTTTTCACATTGGCATGAGGAAGCCGTGTTCTTGTTTGTTTTGCAGTCATGTACAATGAGTGTAGGACTTGGATTGCATAACCTAAATCTATACCTGTTGCACGCCACTGATGACAGCCATGATCATAATCATAAAATAAAAAATCACTTTACTCTGTCCGTGAATCACTTAGCTGTCAAATGTAATGCATTCTGTTTGTTTTTAGAAATAAATAAACTGAAATAAAATCTGAGGGATTACTAATATCAGAATCGTAACTAGCTTCTTATGTTCTTTTTTTTTTGGGAGAACTGGCATCAGAAACTCAATGGGTAGCAACTTCTCTAGTAGGTGTCTCCCTAATAGGTATCGGAATAGACCGAAGAAGACACTGGACCATCATTGGCTGAATGAGGACATACCCCATGTCACAACTGAGGAAGAAGTGTCAAATGTCAAATGGGTTGGATAAAAATGAAAAGGAAGAAGATGAATATAAGAATGCTGGACCCTCTTCAGCCTGGGTTCTGTACCTATACAGCTGTTGCACTTACCTAGATGCAGCCCTGTTCAATATAATTGTATATATCTATGATTGAGACCCACTGATAACATGTGTCTTAGTATATAACTGCCAACTGTAAACAAAGTTTTTAATCTTTTGACTCGAGTCGCTCGGAAAGCAGTGATATTCACTAAAATGTCACTAAAATTATTATTTTTAATCATCTGTGTGTCGACTTTTGAAGCCAAACAAAGTAAGTTATTATTATTCCTTTAAAATAATTGAAAAAAAAAATAGTATTTCAAACTGTGCAAGAATTAAATTTTGCAATATTATTGGATAAAATATTGGGTTATCACATAAATATTTACATGACCTTTCAATATTGATGAAACAGTCAGCAATTTGATTATCATATGTATATCATTATCATCATCATCCACGTCAGTGTCTCATTATAGGGTCATGATCTCCAGGACGTATCATACACCAGTGGAAATCCCGACTTTGCCTGGGTGTAGACAAATAATTGATTATTAATATATGTAATAACATATCTTCTTTTTAAGGGACATTCTATTATTCTATCACGTTTTTCTATCAGTAGCTTCTAATTCTACTCCAATCCAGCAAACGGCTCATTAATGTTCTCTTCGGCCATCCTCTTCTTCTTCCTTGTGCGCTGGAAGTACTTTTGTAATGTAATTTAATTATTCATATATAATATATAACGCATGAGTCGTTTATTTCCAAACTCCTTTGTAACGATTTTCAACAAAATCCTGAAATCACGAAAAACATTTAAAATTTGAATGCTAAATGCTTCATCAGATATTTTGAAGATATGGTATATGGATCAATACTATATATAGGAAATGCAAAAAAAATCACAAATATATTGTCGATTTTGAGAAAATATATTTATAATTTTTATAGAGGGATACCCATTTATACACACTCTATACCATTTATAAAGATGTTTGAAACTCAATACGCATATTTTAAAGATGTTTGTCACTCAGATTATTTGATCTTCTTTGGTACAATCTAGTGGCATATCACTAAAAACTATTGGTCAGTTTCATTATTGAGCTGTTTGGAAGAAAATACTCAATTATAGAGTATTACTAATAATAATAAGAATAAAAAAACTGAATTTTGTGTTTATTTTTTCTATTACTTATACATATTATTATTTGTGGTAAAGTATTTGAACCAATCGCTAGTATAATTTTTTCCTAGTAAAAGGGCATTCAAATATCTATACATTTAAAAAAAAAATTATCATAAAGGGGTTTGGAAGTATATGACTCACCTATAATATAATTAATTGTGAGTTATCTATTTACCTGGAATACATACACTTGTATAAAATAACATATTTAATATATCACTTTTAATTTTTCCAATATGCGCAACATATTTCTTCGTTGTTCAGCTGTCTGATGTCGTACCGTGATTACGTATAACGTAAACCTTCCTATAGAAATTTCCCGTACATCTTTTTCAGTATATGTGTTCTTTGTAGCTTCCTAATTTTATTCTTAATATTTTTTGCAGTGTCTTTAGCTATATTTATTTTTCTATATTTTTATCTACTGTTGATAATATTGAAATGAATCTACTGTTCACATAGTTGTGCTCTTTTCTCTTTTATAGATTGCTTGTACTGTAGCAGTTAGTTTATCAGGGAAAACACCTGTGTATAGGCAAAGATTAATTAATACAAATTAAATTAATTAACTAGAAAGATACACAGAAAACAATTATTTTTCTAAAAAATATTTAATTGCTGCCGGGATTCGAACTTGGATATATTCCTATCCAGGGAAAGCACGTTACAATTTTTGCTATACATCTGTTATTTCATTTTTAAAAGAAAAAAACCTTTATATTACAGTAAATCTCAAATACCTATGAGTAAAATCACTAGGAGACGCCAGAATTAATTTATTCCATTTTATTAAATATAAAATTGATTACTTTTAAAAATGGTATGATTAATTAATTTACATGTTACTGGACTGATTTCATCGTCTATTCTCTTAACATCAGAACATATAACAATAATCAGAACATGTAACATGTAATAGCGTTTTCAGATTACTGTATCATTTCCAACTCCTGAAACTATTGTCAAGCGACCATGACATGGTTTCTTCAGTAATAGTTCTTCACTTAATAAGACAAACTTATGCCTTCTGACATTTGTGAGGTCTCAGAGACATGTTTCGAGTGTGTGAGTGCAATATGTGTGCGATAGGATAGAAGCATTAATGCACAAACACCGCTCTTATGACTCCTCGACATAAGCTGATTCTTCTTGAATTTCAAGTAATTGTCATTATTTTCAGTTATTGGACAATCTACAGCATTCTTCAGGAGTGACTATGTATATGACAATAATTCTCAGGCCTTTTATAAGACACATAAAGAAACAAAGAAATGGAGTGATGCCGTCTTCAGGTGTGCAGCAGAGGGTGCACAGTTGGCAGCTCCGGCCACAGAAGAAGAAATGCGAGCGCTGCTGCGCCACATGAACGGCTTAACCAGTGTATTCCTTGGAATACATGACATATTTGAAGAGGGCACATTTATTACACTAAACGGTAATTAAAAAGTTGAAGGATAATTCCAACAGTGACAAGTAGACAATTCCATGTAGATTCATTTTGAAAAAAACAAAAAACCTCAATACACATTAATTATATTTTTATTTTAATGGTAGAATAAATTACAGACAGAAATAATGTATTCTAAATATATGTTTGGGGGTTATGTCGGTGGTTAAATGAAAGATATGTTAGTTTGGCGTTTTGAGGTTTTATTATGTCATTATGATGAAAACAAGAAAGACACAGAATGAAATGAATGAATGAAAATGTAGAATGTGCGTGTGTATTACGAAATGAAATAATGTGAAGCGAATTGGCGGTCTCACTCGGCGCTCCCGGGCCAGCAAGACCGCCGTTGTAGAACGATGAAACTGGAGAGGCTCCTTAGCGGTGAATTTCGAGCCGGGTTTGTAGCAGTAGCCGGCTAGCGTCGATGCCGACCGAGATGGTGGTGGATTTGAATTCCGGTCGTTACAGCACTCCCCCTCCAGTGACCTAGGCTGCTACAAACCTGGCTCGAAATTCACCGCTAAGGAGCCTCTCCAGTTTCATCGTTCTACAACGGCGGTCTTGCTGGCCCGGGAGCGCCGAGTGAGACCGCCAATTCGCTTCACATTATTTCATTTCGTAATACACACGCACATTCTACATTTTCATTCATTCATTTCATTCTATGTCTTTCTTGTTTTCATCATAATGTAATAAACCTCAAAACGCGCAAACAAACATCTATTTCATTTAACCACCGTCCTAACCCCCAAATATGTCATTATTCTAATCATTTCTTAATAAATGAAATTAAAATAAACATCTGATTAATTATCATGGAAATGTCTGGTTTTGTCATTTTACAAAGGAATGGGAGATGAGGTTACATTTTTTCTTGTTTTTTTTTTTTACAAATATACAAACAAGGCAGAAATAGAAATTTAAGAAAAGTTTTAATACTGAGGTTTTTTTTATAATTAGTAATTTCATTAGTCGTTTTTATGAGAGTTTTCAAATATATATTTTTTCTTTTACGGTAATTTTGATTCTCTGCAATTCTCTAAACTTTTATTATTTCTTATCAATTAAACTACATAGTAAAAATATACATACAAAAACACATATTACTTTCTCTACAAATAAGTAGACTACAGACTATAAATATGTATGAAACTAATCCCTTTGGATTAATCTATTTTTGTAAGTAACTCTTGATTAAAATACGCCAGGCGCTATTACAAGTACCTACCTAAGAAGGTTAGCTTCTATTGTCTAAAATAGAATGATTCATCTTTGAAAAATAAAATTGAAATGAGCCAGATTTGAAAATAACATCTAATTATACGTTTTAACATACCTTTTAATATTATTTTTTCTTTAAAAAATAACTTTCAAATTTCATTTTTCTAGTACACATATTAAAAGGAGTCGTGTTTGCCAATAATAGTCTCATTTGTTTATTTACAGGTACTCTGTTATCAGAAATCTTTTCAAAATGGTATTTAAATGAACCAAATGATGCCAATGGTAATGAGGATTGCGTGATGATCACGTCTGCAGGGTTCTACAGTGACACAAGATGTGATGTTCCAAAAAACTTCATATGTAAAAAAGATCTTAAAACTCTCACAAGTAATCCAGTTTGTGGAACATACGATACAGGTATTGGAAATTTTTTGTATAATTTTAGCTTGTGGCTTTGGTACAATCTTCTCGATTTATTATCTTATTTCCACTAACAAACATATACATAGTAATAAAACATATATTTTTTAAATTTCTGTTCTTCTTCACACATGTCTTCTATAAAAAATAGGAGACTGTTGCAAAATTTTGATTTATCAGTATGCAATATGTATAATATTAGATTGGCATTGCGCTACTTTCTGGGGTTATGCACCCAAGATAACCTTTATCTACATACATCCCTGCTGCCTTTTATTTGCCCTTGCATAATAAGTTATAAGAGGTTATATTTCTCATTACGGAGAATATATCTGAAATAGATTTCTTTATTTGATAGTTGTCCTCTTGACCATCTAGTATTAGTACATTTGACTTATTAATGCGTTTTTATCATTAATGTAGTCGACCCAGGAGATCTTTAGCACACATTAACACATCCTTATATCGGTGGGTTCTTTTATTGTCCAGACCTCGACCTTACAATAAGTATTAAATATTATATATTGTTTGTTTGCAAGCCTGTTAGCCACTTCTTACCTCACTATGTGCATATAAAGTACCTATTCTCAGGTAGATAACATTGATTTGACATGACATTTCATTACCCTCCAACAGTAGCTCAGATTTTTATAAATTATAAAGAATAATGTTAGAATATCAACTTTTTAACCAGATGAATTCTCAATTATGTAAAAATATGAGTTCAAAGAAATATGTTTCCTCAGCCTATATATATTGATGTAATTTTTATTACGAGTTTGTTATACATTTTGTTATTAAATTTTTTTCTCTCTAAAGGTAAAATAAGTAATTGAGAATTAATATTTTTTGTCCTAGGCAGGCAAAAAGTCAAAACATATACAATATCTTTACTATTTTCAAACCATACATTAACAAAATATTCTAGATACAAGGACCATTTTTAAAGTTCATTTTATTGTAACTTGAAAAAATTCTACTCATTCATGTCTTAAACTACATTCAATACAATCACCATGATCAGAGATGAATTGACAATCCCCTCGTTGAATGAGTCTACCATCTGTTCCTCGAACGAGTTGTTGACAGTTTCGTGGAGACCATTATTGGTCTGTCCTCTCAAAACATTCTTTAATTTCAGGAAAAGATGAAAGTCTGTATGAGAGATGGTCCACTAACTCCCACCCAAAATTCTGCAGCTTGACTACCATGTTTTGAGTTTAAAAAATTAATCATAAATTGAACATCGCGTTAATAATAGACATGATTAAAAAAATGGCACTGAGAAATTACATGTGACGTGCTGAAAGGCTCGGAACTAACAGGCAGGGTTGCATACAAGTTTTAACAACTAGTCCAAAATGCAAACGATTCTTACATTAAAGATGGCCTATGTTTGAATCATTTGGGTGCAGGACAAATCTTATTTTATAATTTGAATACAATGTTATTACAAATTCTATTGAATTTTTTGTTACAATTTTTAAGGCACATAAATATGAGAATTTTTACTAATGAGAAATCTTCTTTACCTATTTTTTATAGACAGCACTTTTAGCATCGATGTTTTAAATCTACTTATTAAATTAAGGAGAACACATTTTTGTTGTTCTAAAATAAATTAAATTAATCTATTAGAAATATACAAAAAAATCTATTTATCGAAAAAATATTTAGTTGCTACCAGGATTCAAACCTGGACCTATTCCTATCCGGGAAAGTGTGTGCTCCGATTTCGCTATAGCAACCGACAATCAACGAACATTATCAACAAATTTTGAACTTATATTCTGTAATATTTCAAATTGATTAATTTATTATTCCATTTTTAAAAGCAATTCACTTTATATTACGGAGAATCTCAAATACTTTTGAGTAAAACCTGATAGAAGACGCCAACTAAACCAAGAGATAAACTGTGATTGGTGTTCGATTATAATGATGATTGTTAACTATAACAAGTCATAATTCGGTGAACAATCATCGGTGCACTGGAACCTAATATAGTTAAATCACAATCATCATTACAATTGAATACCAATCACAATCACGGTTTATCTCATTAATAATATCTGATCTATAACTTGTTTTTCAGAATATTTTTACTCGTCAAAAATGAACCGTTGTTACAAGGTTCACAAAACTGGGATGAATTGGTACAATGCTTATAAAACCTGTGCAGCAGAACAATCGCATCTTGGCATCATAAACAGTGCTGATGAAGCAACTGTGTACATGGATGCTCTGAAATTGCATCCTGCAGGATCCGTGAGAGGAGTACAGAATACTGAAGTTGTGTTCATAGGTTTCAACGATCTTTTAGTCTCAGGAGATTTTAGAACAATCCAAGGTGATTATTCACAGTTTTATCTGACAATTTATATACGTATATAGTAAAACCTCATTATTGCGAAATCCGAGGGACCAAAAAATAAAATTTCATAATAACAAATTTCCACGTAGTGAAATAATATATTTTTTTCCTAATATATGAATATTCCACGCGTGCCGTAGAAATAAATGTAGCGCAGTTTTAAAAAGGTTTGTAAGTTTCGCAAACAAGACACCTAATTGTTAGTTTAATATGGGATATAACATAATAAGGCATTCTGCAAACAATGGAGGATTTTCTAAATAAATAAAACTGAATAATCTATTTATTTTTGTTTCAACAGAAATTGACAATAATTAAGAAATTATATTAAAAACATTTTACGAGACAATATAAAATAACCTAAAATTCAGCGATATTTTTGGAAATTTTAAAATATCATACAAATATAAAACAACATTCAAATTTAACTGTGTTTAATTGTAGAGCCACAACAAGCATTGAGAGTTTCGCATCGGTCAATCGATCTTCATATTTCTTTAAATCGTAGAGAGACAAATTCGGAATCATAGTTTTTTGTCAAGGGTTAAAATTTTGCGGGAATTATCACGACCTAAAGCCATTTTAGGGTTCCACAAAATATTAAAAAATGTATGGAATGCTAGTACATATAAATGTCGGTAAACAAACACACGAAAACAATTGTCAAATAAACACATAAACAAATAAACGGTAATATTGCGTACTACGACAAAAATGTTGTACGCAATATTACCGTTCATTGGAATCGATGTAATTGTTCAGTTATAATGTATAAAATGATATAAATTAACGATGATAATGAAGATTGAAGATAATAATGCACAGAATTGTAGGCTAGGCATGTCGAGCATTGCGGCCTGCGGGCAATACCATACACAAAGCTGAAGCCCGCATGCCCTAAAGTGTGATGTGCCTATCGCCTCTAAAAACTGGTCTAGGTAAAACCAGTTTTTAGAGGCGTGAACACGTGTACGCTTCAGAGCGCGGGAAGGGTGCCATTCTAACCTATTTTGACACTGGGCAATAAATTCAACCTCGGACAAGAGGAGATAATGCCAAATGGTTTTATAAGGGCTTATTATGATCCCAAGAAGAACTTTTACAAGGGCACAGCGGACAGTCTGCGCCGACCGGCCCGCTGCGCCAAACCAATAAAACAATTGACAAACATGATCGTAAACGGCCGAATATATTTTGAAATATTTTCATTGTAAAAATTTTTTTTCGTTATATATTTACGTAAATGATTGGTATTTTTTCATACGGGACAAAAATAATTTTGTTATACATATTAACGAAATTTCATTACATAAATTCATTTTTGTATTTAACTTAATGTAATTTTATATATAAAAATTGATAGTAGGGAATTAATTTTGAAAAAAATTTCGATATACGTCATTTTTCAGTATACCGGGGTTCATTTTAACGAGGTTTTTCTGTATAGTACTGCTGAAATGTGGATGAATTTTCATGGGATTAACAAATTTATTTTATTATATTCTACTAGGATGCGGATCAAACGGAATTCACCTAGTATGTACTTAATCAGTAGAAATGTATTTGTGTTTTACAGGAGAGACTCTTGCTGAAGCTGGTTATAAGGAGTGGAACAAGAACCAACCTGACGGTAATGGTCGCGAATGTGGGGTCATGAACAGGGATGGAGGACTTCATGACGCCAATTGCCTTTCAAAGCTTTTATTCATCTGCGAAAAGCCTGTCGGATTAACAGTTTCACTATTAGAACAAGAAAGCAGTTAGGAGAATGTTACATGCATTGTGCAATGGCCGCTCTGATCACGAATTGAACCAATCAGAATCTTAATTATAATTTTTCATGAATTTGCCATAAAAATGCGCATCTTCAGATTATTAGAGATTTTTATATTTATATATCATTACAATCTGACTAAGGATGAGAGTGATATCGCTCACATTTACAAAAAAACAAAATTTTTTATTTAGTATTAGAAGAGGAAAGAAAATTACTTGGAATCTTATATATATATATATCAACCACGCCCTCCCAATTCCCTCTAATATGCACTTTACTGTGCCTGTAGAACATTTCATCTTGCCAGGCATCATGCGCATATATATACTTGTATATAGGTATATATATATATATATATATATATATATATATATATATATATATATATATATATATATGTGTGTGTGTGTGTGCACATGATACATATGTGGATATCTGGCACGATGAAGTGTTCAACAGGTACAGTCAAATGCTTACTAGAGGTGAATTTTCATGACAGACAATGTTTTATTTAAAATACTATACTGAAATTATTCAACAAAATCAGTTCATCATGCTTGGAAGGTTGGAGGAAAACAGTGAACTTTCACACTACTGGAGCCGAATGAGCCTCCAGTAAAAACTCTTCTCAAGTTTTTTAAACTAATAATGCATAATACAATAATTCATGTTACAAACCTACCTCCCTATTCAATTAACGTTTTTAGGTTAATTTAAACAAGTAAAAATGATTGCTTATGCACATATTATAATATATTTACAGTAAGTAATGTTGTTTCTCGAGAGACGCATCCAGATACAGATTATAATACAACAGACAACATCTGTGCTATTATAATTTGCATCTGGATGCATATGTTGTTTAAAGGCATAATTGGAGAAACAAAGTTACTTACCATACAACCAAAAACACAATCGCATGCAAGTAATAGCTGCAATTTATCAAGAGTATAAAAATTGGAAAATGACCTTTTAGAATTTTACCAATTCTGTTGTTTTCTAAGCCTAGGTGTTTGCGACTTTTGTCAATTGGCTTTTTGAAAAAATTCTTTCATCTTTAATCTAAGAATTACACAAGGATGAGCCTTGAAGGGTGTAAATAAAATTAAAATTAGTGACACTGCTGTTTTTTTTTAAATTTATCACCATACCTTATTCATACTTACCATACCTTACTCATAGCTATACTTAAGCACCATACAGCAACAAAAATGATAACGCATTCCAGACGCTACCATCAGGTATAAGCGCCTGACATATATTGGGTCAATGTTCCCTCTAAGATGTACGAGTGTGTGCACACGATTTGGTGTCATACAAAAAAATATAGCCTGCACATAATTTTTAACAAGATTTCTTCTTCATGTGCAGCCTCTATCCAAGGTTGATGACCATGTGACAGCAGGTTTAGGTTTAACATTTAAGACATTGAATCTCTATCTGAGGTTGCATAGCCAAGATAATCTCTTTCTAACTACACTACTAGCTCCCCTGTTTTCTATCTTCCTATGCATAATGAGTTGTAAAATATAATATGTTTCTTTGGGGAGGATATGTCTGAAGTATGCAGCTTTCCTTGAGAGTTGTTATTTGTTCATCTATGCATTAGTAATGAGGTCAAGCCAGGCTCTACCAATAGCCTTATTCTGGTGGGATAATGTTTTTCTTATTTTCTTCCTTAGCGCACAAATAATAGCAATGGTCCTTAAGATTGCACAAAAGATTTTTTATGCGCGCATCGTGATCCAAAATTAGAGGAAATATTGTACTGGGTGGGTAAATTCTGCAACAAACGAAAATGAATGATGGTGGGTAGTACATAAACGAAATAAGACTGGAAAAAGTAAAATAGTGAGTATGGAATGGAGATTTACTTTTATATACCTAGCTGTTGCACACAGACATATTTTTGACATGAATTATTTATTTTGTCGTTTTTTAGAATTTTATTGTTGTTTTTTATAAATAAAATTGTTGTTAATTCTTACGTGGCGTGCCGCGGGATTGGGAACACAATAAACTTTGCCCACCCGTCGGTACGCCGCCTGTGTTTATTATTTGTAGTTGTTTTATTGATACGGTGCCATGGAAACAGTAGAATAAACAAATGATATAGTCCACGGCACACATATCTCGCCAGCGCTCCTTCTAAGAAACTTCTTTTTAACTGTCGGACAGGCCTTCCGCCACAAATTATTAAAGAAAAAAAAAGCCCCTTTCAGGGCCGCAGGAATGAGCCTTCTGCTCGGCGAACCAGCCGCCCGTGGCAAACTCGATTTCCGGCACCTAAAAATGTTAATAACTTTTGAAGGAGCGCTGGCCCCGTAATTCTTGTTTCGGGATATCACGAGGAACGGTATAATCTACCAAATCCTCTACTCGTGATATCCCGCAAATTAAGATTTCTATTTTTAATTTAATAAAATGTCTCCGCAAAGCCGTTTCTGCCAGCCGCCAGCCCGCAACCGAAAAATGAGGCGAAATCACGCGGTTCAGCCGGCAGGCGGCGACGGCCGCCGTGTCGCTCGGGGCACGGTTAGGCTTGTAAACACGCCCTGACTGGCTCGGCGGCAAATTTTGGGGTGGCGGGTGGCGCAAGCGGAGTGCGGCCGCTGGATTGAATAAATAGCGGCGCGCTGCAGTACGGGGTGCACTCGTCTCGTCTGCGGCGCACCGACAACACCTTAAGCAAGTGTTCTCATTTCTTCACCTCTTCCCTTGGAGTCTCGCCGTCCAGCCGTCCAGCTGTCTTCCAGCCTGCGCTCTCGGCCCAGTGAAGACATTTTGGAGCTGCGACCACCGGCAATTTGGAGCGAGTGGAAAAGCTTGACTTCGGTCGGGTGAATCCGCTCGTACCCTGGCGGAGCTACTTGAGGCGACCACTTTTGTTTGGTTGGAAACACTAGCTGTCCCCCCCTTCCTTACCTTTACCACCGAGCACAACTATTTCTGTGTGTGATCTATGACTTGAACTGTCAAGAAATGTTAACATTCTTGTTACACTGGTCTGATTATACAGTTACTATTGCTATTGTGTGTTTGCAAGAGCTGTGATTTTAGCAGAGAAAATCCAGGTAAGTCGTGCTTTCTGGTTGGTCCTTCAGCCCTTATTGTTCTGTCCTTATACCAAATTCCTATCTCCCTTCCTACACCCCGTTTCCCAACCCCTTGTGTAAACACCCACTGTCCTTTTTTTTACCAACGTCCACCTCATGTTTTAATGCTTTGGGGAATTGATGACGATGTTTATGAGTGTATTATGTCAAAATGTGGCCAGTGCAGGTTAGAAAACACAAAAGTATTTAGGGTAGACCAAGGGTATATTGATGCTTTAGCACAGTTACAGATAGACGTTTATACAGTAAAAGGTCTACAACGAAAAGCATTTGTTAGTGATTTAGTCGGAAAGGCGGCTACAAGAGAAATGGGAACGCATTGTATTGGCACCTATTAACCCACCGTTGGTCGCGTGGCGGCATAGTGCTCACCCAGACAGTTTTTTCAATGCCGTTTTTTTGTATAAAACATATTAACTTGTGGGTCCATCTAATATTCAAGAATGATAGTTTCTTTTTAATATTACAAGCTCAAACACATGTTTACTATTTTTGTATTCATTTGGTTATGCGTATTAGTTATGTTATACCGAGGATCGAGAGAGGACATTTTTCACGTGGGCTTAAACTGTGCTGCAATTTTTATTTTTCGGTAATTTCTTCTAATTGTTTATTTTCTTGTAATTATTTTATTTAATTTTTTTGATGTATAATATAAAGAACTTATTTGAATTTTTTTTCTTGATCCCTCAGATAAAAATAGCGAACTGTGATTTACAAATACAAATACTCTAGAGATAAAAAAACGTGTAAAGAACTGAGAGGCAACTATTCGCTCAAGTGTAACTGACGACGTAAGCAAAAACGAGCGACTAATGGCGGATTGATTGGTGGGTACGAGCCTAGTTTCGCTTCCAGGAATTTGCAAGGTGTGTTCAGAAGGCGACAGCAGTATTGTTGATTGTGGAGGTGATACATCTGTATTAAAAGTATGAAACGATGAAACTGGAAAGACTGCTTGGCGGTGAATGAATGAGCCAGACCTGTAGCAGCAGCCGGCCGCGCTGTCGTTAGCGTTGATACCGGCTGAGATGGCGGTGGACTTGAATTTTTATCCCTATACACACATTAAATGTTACATCTTTTCAACCCCAAAAGCATAATAAAAATAAAATTATTTCTGGGTCACATTGACCCAATGTGAGTGGTTATATAAATACCCGCTGTTGCGGAGTGGTGAAACAGAAGAGAGATCATCGGTGAGGGATCGGGCCAGACCTGTAGTAGCAGCCAGCAGCGCTATGTCTCTAATATCGATGCCGGCTGAGGCGGCAGTGAATTTGAAATCCTCTCCCCTACAGGTTCTTAAAACAATAAAAATAAAAACCTGGAAATTACAATATTTTGACCGTGTCAAAATGTCAAATGAGGCCCTATCTCTGAGACTATGCTCCCATCACATACTATGGAGGCATCTCTCGGCTTTCGTAATCCATCATGTACGTAAGTCTCAAAGATTTGAGCATCGTCATTTGTCTCGCTCCTTGCTTCACATTTGTTGTACGTAAAAAATCAAACGTCAGTCGATTGACCATTAATAATTTGTTTGTACATTTGTTGTATTTGAATCTCCCCAACAGCAGTTTACATGTTTGTAATTTAATGCCTTTGTTTGTCTAACTTGATTTTGGATGATGAGTCTCGCTGTCAAATCGAACGTCATGTACACAAGTCGGTCCTAACAGTCTGCAGTGATTTTTGAGTCAATCTCCAGTCAAATCTCAACCATGTACAGTAAAACCGCGATATAACGAAATCCAAGGGACCAAAAAATAAAAATTCGTAACAACGAATTCCCACATATAACGAAAAAAATAAAAAACCTACTATATGTTACGCGCCGTCGCAAAAAAATGTTGCGCGGCTTCAAAAAAGATCGCAAATTCTGCAAACAAAGGAGGAAAAAGGCCACAGGGAACTGAATACCTACATATTTTTAGTAGTTTTGTTATTAAAACAGATAAGCAAATGGATAATCAAAGGAATTAAATTAAGAACAGAACCTACCAACACCAATTGGAAGATATTTTTGTAAATTCCAGAATATTGCAAACACAAAACAATATTTTAATTGTGTTTAAATGTAGAGCCGCTTCAAACATAGTTTTGGGCATGAAACATACAAAATAATTTTAAAATAACAATTTTACAGTTGAATCGCGGCATTTTTATAAAATGAGTCGTATATAAATTACGAAGGTACTTACCGGTAACGGCGACAACCACTTCAAAATATATTTATAATCGTTAAAATTGTTCACTTAAAAATTATCGTCAACATCTTTCACTTAAAATACACGAAAACAATAGTTAATAGAAATACAAAATGCCGTACAAAAATAGTTCATAAAATATTTTAACGAATTATTTATATTATTGACGAGTTCACACGAAAACAATTGTCAAACGAAAATGAATTTATGTAAATATTCAGTTCGGTCATGCAATAATCGCGTTAAAAGCTGAACAAAATTAACTCTACAGACGTTACACTGAGACTGACATTTCCAATAAGTACATACTGCAACTTTCGGGGGTTCCTGTTAATTTTTGCATTTTACAGCTGTTTGGGTCTGTTCGCATACGGCAGATGCATCGGCGCGGCTTTGTGAGTGCGAAATAATATTTTCATCTTTTAACATTTTTTTATTTCGTTATAAATTTACGTAAATGTATTGGCATTTTTTCGTACGGGACAAAAATGATTTTGTTATAAATATTAACGGGATTTCGTTATATAAATGCATTTTTGTATGAAAAATTGGTTTTAGGGACTAAATTTCGATTTTTTTTTCGATATACGTCATTTTTCGCTATATCGGGTTTCGTTATATCGCGGTTCTACTGTATACGGTACTAAAATCTATGCAATTAAATCTCTGAGATTTACCGCATTGTATCCCATTCCGTAGACATGAGCTATAATGTATACTAAGCAAAGATGCACTAGACGAAGAATAACTAACACCCGTGTTCACTTGAACGAGTTTTAATTGGATGTGAATTATATTTTTGTGATTTTTACTTTTTAAATGTTTTTATCCTCCTTTTGTAAAGTTATCCATACACCATACGCCACACACCTTTGCCTATAAGGTGCAAACAATGTAATCACAAGTAATTACAGAAGCAACAACGGTAAGTCAGTCAATGTCATACATTTTTCTTCAATGATATAACAATAACTTATTAATATTCATCAGGCTCGTCAATACATATATGTTTATGTAATAGTTCGGGGTCAACATTCTCCTAAGTTATTTAGATCAGGAGACTAAAAGTGGTGACACACTTCCCACGCCCACCGTTGTTGGTGCTGAAATGTTTATTTATTTATTTTAAATTGACAGATTATCAACAGGTTATGTTAATGTTATCTACCGGGCCACTACATATATGGCTGTGAACAGAGTTACCATATGGTAATCAAAGGAGGATATGACCTCCTTTTTTGACTGAAATTTAATTCAATGACACCATAAAATGACTTCCTTTTTTGGTTCACTGCTTCACACATCTCTTTTGTTCAAGAACCACCTCTGGTAGTGTCATCGTTGATGTTAATGTCATTGATGACATAAAACCGTATGACCTGATTTCATTCCTCCATTTCGATAAATATCAGCGCTATACTAAGAAACTATGTATTAACAAATGATTCCCCAAAATGTTTAAAATGTTACAACATTAAAAATAGCGCATTTGAAATACCGTTAGATAATTACGACAAATTGAAATATAAAATGAGACAAACCCTGCAACAACACTGTATATCGATCTGCGTTATGAATGCCTCAACGGTGTATATGTATCACTGAATCTCAAAAATACTTTTAACAAATTTGAGTTACATATCATTGGATTCAGAATTATTATTTTTATTTAAAAATGTATGTTTCATTTTCAAAATGCGCTTTGTTAGCTAGTAATATTAAGTATTATTAGGGTGAGCAAAACCCGATATAATGCAATGTGACTTTCTAAAAAAACTGCCATGTCTTTTTTATCACAATGAAATACATATTTGGATTCAAATTAATACATATTATAATTAATTTAAATACATAATAATTATATTTTAAATGAAAGTAATCAAAAAATTTTTAAAAAGTAATAATGACTGTCATTTAAGTATGGCAGATTTGCTTGATTTTCTCCAAATTATGAAAATGTTTTATGTCGGCAATTCATATTTTCTTGGGCATCTAATGGTATATTAAATAACCATATAAAATAAATAAAAATATTATTAAACACAATTTATCTTTAATCTTACCTGCAAGAATGCTGTATATCATCCAAGATGGCTGATGCTCCTCTGTTGTTGCAGGGGGAGTCTCAAATGTTAACCTATAAATAGGAGCTTCGCTGGTGGACTGTAATTTATAAGAATATTGTTATGTGTATTTAGTATGCGCCTTTTTTTTATTGATGTCAATGTTGCCTTTGATAATCCTAGTTACGAATAATGGGTGATATATAACCGCAACCTTAAGCGTTTTCTATAATTTTTTCCATTCCTTTATAGATACGGAGAGACTTCAAAATACACTTATTGATTCTAGTAATTTTTTTGTATGAAAATTTGAAATTAAGTATGATATTTTCACTATTTAAGAACAGACGAGAATAAAATCAATCATGTGAAAAGTAGCTAGAATCTAAATTACAAACAATGTAACTTTTATACTTGCGCTCTCTACATTCTCTACCGAATCACCTACGATTGAGATATGAGAAGCGTTGTACGAGCAGTAATGGGAGTAACGTATTGTGTTTGTCTCATATTTTTGTTAGATACCAATCAGTTTCACATTAGTCTGACGACACTTGTGTTGTTTTCATATCAAAAGCGACACAAGTACACATTAAAGTTTACCTATCTGGCGATGTATTAAAAATCTAATATTTCAAATCCAGCCACCAGAGAGGAGACAAGGTGATGGAGAATCAAAAACCATCAAGAATGTTACACTTTGACAACAATTTTTACAAAAGTGTAACATTTTCACAAGAATAAGAATTTTAATGAGAATATTACTTATATCGCAAGAATTTTAAATACTGATAACAGTATTATATTGTATTAAAGTGGACGAGGCAAGACAAGGCAAGGCCGACGAATGTGGCGTTCTATTCTGTCTGCCTGCCCCTGCGAGAAAATTATGATGGTAAGATAGTTACTAGTACTTTTTATGAGAATATTAAATTTTCCAAAACAATATTATTTTTTTTAACACAAGAAAGTCACGATAATACTGCGAAATCTTGATTGATCGTTCCTTGAATAATCATTTTTCTCGCATGTTTCGCTCTTTCTTCCAGTCCCAAATTAATTTCATATTAAACACCCAAAAATAGATCAAGTAGATCGTTCCTCTATGCATCATTTTACCGCATCAATTGTTTAAATTACGCACCATATTTCGTAACACCGGCTTGTTTTATAATTGCCTACCTAACGGCACATTAACATTAAAGGGCGAGTTCTGCCACGGTGGTAAAGGGTCGAAAGAAAGGATCTCTGTTTTGCATCAACAGTGATGAAACTGACATGTACAAACCAATCATCATTGGCAAATCACTGAAGTCTAGGTGTTTTAAGAGTACGAAAACTTTACCCGTAAAATATTACGTAAACAAATAGGCGCGGATGATATTTTTAATTTGTTTTTAAGGGACCTTGACACAGAAATGTGTGTAAAACAATGAAATATTTTATTGTTTGTAGACAACTGTGCAGCTCGCCCAAATGATTCTTAAATTGAAGAAATTGAAGGAGACATCGGAAGATGTTGATGAAGAGAATTTCTTGCCCATACCTTGTTTTCAGAAGCATGCATGGCCTCCGAAAAATTGAAACCTTTTTTTTATGCACATTCAAAAACCGTAGCCGAAAAAATTGTCATTTGCAACACTGAAAAAATACTGTTTACATGTTTTATAATGCAACAGCCAAAAAATAAATGATGATGAAAGATTATGTATGATACAAAGATTAATTTAATTTCCTTTTTGTTTCGGTCCAGCTTTTTAAATTTATTTGTATTTAAACATATTCATTTACATGTGAAATACGTATCTTTTTTAGAATATGATATATGAATGTAACTTTTTTCTATATTCTCACATTCATTGTTTATTTTAGTAGGTCCTTTCAACAATGATAGATTTCACTGAATTACATTTTTACTAGGAGTGAACTCGAAATTTTATGAGAACATCAAACTGTTATACAGTTTATAATCTTCTTCTTCTTCATTAACGGTCTCATGGGACTCGGAGGTCCATGACCACAGTTACAGCGAAGCACCATACATCCCTTGACATCGCCTCCGTGATCCAGTCTGCCAGGCACCCGCCTATCTCTTGCAGGACTGTCTGACTCGATCCTGTTGGCTTGTGTATGAGGGCTTTGCGTGTGTTACGGGACTCATCTGTTATTGTTACATGTCCCGCACAGTGCAGCCTCCTCGCTTTTACCTTCCTATACCTATACCGCTTACGAAGTTTCAGGTTCTTTGATCTCCTCCATTCTCCGGTTAGGTTTTCACATATTGGGGCCATAAATCTTGCGCAAGACTTTATTTTCAAACACCTGCAACCTATTTGCGTTGAAGCGGAACAATTGGTTATATCAGTGTTGTATACAGTTTTAATCTTTAACCCATTCGCCGCTGGTGACTCATATATGAGTCGCCGTGTTTCGCCCGCCGCTAATGCGTACATACGCGCTGAGCAGCGGTAAAAATCGTACCGCAATTATTTGAAATCTTTATCCTACCGACATCTGTCGATATTTGTCAAGGATTATTAGCCATCTTATAAACAAACACGAAATAATAAAAGTCCTCGTATCATCCAGTATCGCTCAGTTATTCAAATTCTAAAAATCACTTTATGCGTGTAGAAAGTAATGCGCTTCAAACTATAGAGTTAAATTTAATGTCGGTATTTAAAAACTTGTAAATAGTGTGCATTAGTCTCAGAAATCAGCGCCTGCGCAGATTACTACTTCACTCTAGTACGTATGACCGCAAATGGCGCTAGTGTAGACAGCTGTTGTGTTCTCTCGTGGATAATTTTGTTTACGTAATTTTGTAATTATGGTTCTGATTTATGTATTTGTTTATGTTCGTGAGGATACTTGAGAACCTTTGCTATCGATTACTTAAAAACAAATCATAAATTTGCAGCATTATCGTAATGTATAGTCGCAAATTATAATGCCACTAAAGAGTGCCGCGTATGAAAGATGTCATGCGTATTTATGAACGCGATCAATAGGTTCAATTTTGGAATAATAACCTCGATGACAACAATTTCCGTAAAGCAAAGTAAAGAGCGTTTCTTGAATTTATCCTACTATTTCCTTATTATTCCTTGTCACATTCGATCCTAGATATTTAAACTGTTTAGCAGATTCAAAAGCTTCGTCTCTCACGACGAATGGTGATAAAGATGATAGCGTCTGTTCCCTGTTCATTTTAATGTATTTTGTTGCATGCAAATAATTTGCAATTATTGTCAATGGTACTGGTTTGATTGGAATTTTTTTGTGTGACATTGTGAAAAACGCAGTACACGTCTCATACGTATGTATCATACCACCTTTACAATGGAATATGTTTGAGGAGGACGCTAACCATTACATATATATATTTTTTTTTTTTTTATTAAATTAAAAATATTTTGGATGCACAGAGTATCGATCTCGCCATCTCTCATTTGCTAATTAATAGAGAGCTGAAGATATTCGAAATCTGCTATTTTCACGTCTTGCCGATTCCTCGGTAATGTAGTGGTATATATATTTGATATAAAATCAAATATAAAATAATATTCTATTCATTCGATACAAAATTTTCTAACGCGCTTTTCTTAACGCAGTTTTCTTGATAAATTTTACCGGAGACTGAAAAAAATACTTTGTTTAAAATGTATATTATTGCATCCCAACAAAATTTTCTATTTTTACATTCTATAATCCTTATACCGATAAATAAACAAATATGTCATCGGTTCAAAACAAATTATTGTACCTGAGAATGTTGACAACAAGATAAGGACCTTGACTGTTATCAGTTATTCAGAAATGGTTTGTTGAACATTATTTTGAAGATGTTCGTTTATCATATACAGGGTGGCCCAAAGAAGTGAGAACATTTCGTAAAATGTGATATAATTACATCAAAATTACTTTAACTATATCAACAATAGCTTAAATAGATTACTAATTTACCTGTTTACCTATATTACGTTTTATTTCGACAATTTTCGGTCGCCATCTTTGATTATTAATTTTCCCATTGTTTGTATTTGGTTTTTTCCAAATTATTGCCCAGAATGACAAAAATCACTGCAGAAGACCTCATTCTGATCAAAAATTTTCGAATTGAAAAGCGTCGGGGTGCTAGGAAAATGATTAAAGAGTTTCAAAACAAAGTCTGGAGTATAGCTAGACATTACAGCAGGACGGAGCTCCATTTCACGTGGCCAGAAATACAATCAACTTTCTTCGTCGTGAGAATGTTAATTTCATCGAGCCAGGAATGTGGCTACCGAACAGCTCAGTAAATTGTGCAATATGGGGTGTTTTGATAATTTCTGATTAGCTAAATATTGTGCAAAAAAATACATTAAGAATTATAATTAATTATATTATGTTTTGAAATAACTCGTGTGTATATCGTCGTTCAGCATGCAACACCGCGTAAGCGCCATAAAACAAAATAATCAGGAGAGCGAAAAAAGCTTTTTGTTTTCATGAGTTATGCAAGCTGGGTATACATATAAAGGTTTTTCAAATAATTTTCTACTCTTATTCATATTACAGATAGAACTTCGCTGACTTGTCTTGTGAAATAATTCATCAAATAAGAATAATTCTAGCGTCTACAAAATGTCTTGATTTTTCGATAAAGTTCCGAGTAAAAATTCACAAATTGCATTGTACATAAAATACGAGAGGGAATGAACTAGCATTGCAATGGCGTATAATAAAATATCAACATTATTACTTTAAAATTGCATTTGTATGATTTGAACATATTTTCTAAGAATAGACATTGTTTACAGATAATCATATTGAAAATTGATCATAATAGGTATTTCGTGGATACAAGTCTTACCAGTAATATAATATAGTAAGCAGTGGCCTAACTACGCCGTCGCAGTGCATTGGGGCCCACATTAGACAGTTCGCGCTCAACGAAACTTTTGGTATTGATACTTTTCTATACAGGTCAATCCCATATGAAATTTTTAAAATCCACCATAACAAGGATATATATAAGAATTATTAAATTTAGAAAATCATTTCTCAGATGTGTTACAAAAACAGACAATCGCTGCAAGGCGAAAATGTGAATATATATTTACAAAATATGAAACCTTGAAAAAAAATTTCGGTAATCAGTAAATAAATACTACTGTTTACAGGAAACAAGAACTGTAGACAGGGGTGGTTCGTCGATTCGCTCCTTGCTCGGTGGGACGGACAAGTCCGAGTGGTGGGTCCAAAATCGTCAAAAGAGCCCGGATGTAATATCTAAGGGTCGTAGCAGGGTCAAGGTGTAGAAATAAAAAGAAAAGACGCGTTCACTTTAATCAGGCATCGGCGAGAATGAACTTCCCCAGCCGTTCAACTAGCGGTGACCAGGCGCGCTTGGTCCCCCATTCCGCACCGGACCAATGGGGCGAAGCTTACAATCTCTATCACGCCCCTAGCGATCGAAGTCGAAGACACCTGGATAGTCAATCGTCAATATTCATCCACGGCACACATAAACAATAACACTGCTCACAAATCACAGATCACACAAAAAATTGCTGGTGCACTGAAGTTGAACGGTCCACAACGCGAATGATTCGCGGTGTCGAGATCAACCAAACGATATTGATCAGGTTGACGTCTGTCGGCGCCAAGGTCACAATTCACACTAAAGACGTACAGTAGGAATAGGAACGGGGTTGGAATTTGGACGCGGACATGTGATAATAAAATTATTCGCAGCCGATTTTACAAACGCTAAAAATATGTTTTTTTGCGAATACTGAACACGTGTAACGGTGAATACGAGTATTGTAGGAGACAAGAGACCAATTTTGTTTTTATTATTTAATGGATCGCACATCGTAGCCTAACTTGTATACAATATTCGGGGGCCCTTCCCTTTTACATTGGGACCCAATTTGCTGTGTTACGCATAACATATTGTTTTTTGATAAAGAAAATATGCCTTATCTCATATCACTATACGCATAAAACGAGATTTGTAGTTCTTATCAAATATTTTCAGTGTCATTAGATAAACAAAATATGTTGGTATTTCCACATTACGAACGTTCCAGAGGCTAAGCGAAAGGTATTATTATTTAACGCGGTAAAAAACATCAGGTACTCAAATTTAATCAATTTCAAAATTGCTGGCTGGGTACTAAGGTTAGGGATGGGGCCTTCTAATTTATTTATTAATACCTACATATGAGGGTCAGAAATAGGTCAAGCATTACCGAATATTTTTAAACAGTCCCATTTAAAATGTACCAATTTGTTTCACAGAAAAGTTGCCATAAATGCAAGTATACTGTATTAGGGATACTCAAAAAGAGGCTTTGACGGTCAGTTGTGACTTATTTGTCGTCTGGATCACATGTAATCGCATTTATGTAGTGTTTGATTAACATCTGGAGCATACATCGTGAGCATATTTATTAGACTTTATTGACATACATACTTTTATTGTAACAGAGGTGAATATATTATAATATAACATGATAAACATAAGATACAATTATTGTGAGAACTGTCACTTTGTGCGTGTGTCAGGAGAGTGAGTAGATGAGTGGTGGGGTTAAATCATTATAAAAGGCCGTCTCTGGGGGAACGAGTTTCTTCCATCACGGATCCTCCTGAGTGACTAGTCTATCCCTGAAGTATGTAATTAATAATTACTGTAAAAACATTGTTGTAATAAACTGAATATTATCACCTGAACATACTGAGTTTCACAAGAAATGAGTCTCTAATCAGAGGATAGAACACCTGAGGTATATGGTATACTTCCCAAAGTTATCACATTGGCGCAGCCGATTACCACATTTCACCAAAAAAATTCGGCAATCACAACAACCAAAAACATTTGCGCCGGCTGTGATAATGGTTTACTGGTTCTTCAATACCAAAAATGATTCAAAAGATGTTGTCTAAGAACACACATATTCTTGGACATATTCAAATAGTGATAATAATCTACTGGTCAAAATAATAAAAGATATAAAAATTGAAAAATATTGAAGTATTATAGTGTAATGTGTTAAAAACATTTTACATATAAATAATATTGCTTTAAATAATTTCAAAAAAATAATTACATTCTCATTGTGACATATATGCCGTTTTGGTGAAAAAAAATAATATTCAATTTAGTTCATAGATGGTGATGGTGTAGTGGTATTCGAACTGATTCAATATATTAACATATATATAACATTCATAAATTTGATAGATGTGGAGGTTGATTGGGTGGAATGGTGTACGTTGCATTGTGTAAAGTGATCACTGAAGCCAGCCGAAGACAGGTCGTAAGTCCTGTACTTCCCATAATTTTTTCATTAATAAAAATTTGCATCGTCTCTGTGAGATATCTATTATTTGTTTAAGAAATTTTTGTTTAGAAGACAAGCCTAGAAGTGAAATACTAAAAATCATCGATGATGATCGCATAGCTACAGAAATTGACGCCAATCTAGAAATTAACAAATTAAACAGGATTTCCATGGTCCAGCGTTCAAAAAAGTTTGGAAAACTCGGTAAGGTGTGGAACAAGGGGTGTGGATACCGCACGCGACAAGCGACAATGCACGACCGTCTCATATTGCGAGAAAAAATTAAAGCTTTCAGATGTAAAACCGTTGCTTAACCTCCGTATTCTCCTGATTTAACGCCATATTATTACTATTTTTTAGGTCTTTACAACATAATTTAGATGGGAAAAAATTAAATAGTGTCAGTCAAGTGAAAACAGCTCTTCCGAATATCTTAAATCAAAACCTGTTGGTTTTTATAAACGAGGTATTAAAAACTTCTCTGAACGACGCAGACTATTTTCTTGAATAATATTGAGAAATTAAATTTGTTTGTATAAAAAACGTCCTAGATTTGAGATAAATTTAGGTATAGATTTATAACCTTGAAATGAACTATATTGACAGCGTACTTCGTATTCTATTTCCTCACGCTTTGCGCGCTCAATGACAGGACATATTATTATATTTATTAAATACATCTATACAAAATAAAATGCATATTATTGATAACCACGGTATTGGAAGGTTACTCGATGAGACTTGAAGAGTCAGATTGTGTTCCACTTTCGTGCATCTTTTGATTTCTTTCACAAATCATCTTAGCGGCAGACACAGCCCGTCACAAGCTGTCCGCCTATAATTGAAAAGAACTCCATTAAAATCTGAGTATTATTGCCCCGGGTCCACAGATGATATAAATCTCAGAGATCATCTTTAAATTGGTAGAAAGAGACAAAAACTCAAACCCGTGTGCACAACATCCGACAGCGTGAATGGACGTGCGCGTATTTATTCTGAAAGTTAGGTAAACGAGGTATTAAATTAGAATTTTCTGTTTCAACTTCTCTCGGGGAGATTCAAATTTATTTAACCAACGGAACATCAATGATCAATGGACTGACGTTTGACGCACAATAACCATGAAATGCGACACGGCGAATCTATGAGACTTTATGTGTACATGATGGAATTCGAAAGCTGAGTCTTTAAAGAATCTCACGACATAACCCCTATCTCAGAGATTGTCTCGAGACCAAAATCTGATAAATATCACGGGTAAACGGTAAAAACGTAAAATGAAAATAGCAAATAGCTCGATGGTATTACAATATAGTATTATAACCCGGGTGATAAAATAACAAAAATAAACATGAACGTCACATCATTCTTCTTACAAGAACTAATATTTTTGTAACCGTAAACATTTTTTTTTTAAATGTTTGTACATTTTTTGAAATAAAAATTTTGAGAGGTATATTTGGGCAAGTTTTAAAAAATAGATTTTGACGCCTACAGGAGTTAAAACAGACTTGCTGTTTGTCTAATTTTCAAAATAAACAGCTGTAAGATTTTCATTGATGGTTTGTGTGCGCGTGTCGAGTCAAATATATATATATATAATATATATATATATATATTATATATATATATATACTTCTACCTATCTCTTATTGGAATACCCGTTATACCTATTAGGATTTTGTGGGTACGATAATTCTAATAGTTATTACATTATCATCTTTGTTGATACTTACTTACTTACTATCACGCCGTTTCCCCGCGGGGGTAGGCAGAAAGGATAGAGCGTCACACTCTTCTGTCCTGACACATAATTCTCGCCTCATCCACATTCATACATCTTCTCATACAAGCTCACCGACTGTTGAGGCTTCTAGCAGAACTATCCTGCATTATCTGGTTTACCTGGTCGTGCCAAGTCTTCCGCGGACGTCCTCTATTTTCTGGTTCCATCGACACTTGCGTCATATATCTTTCTTATTATTCTTTCCTCATTCATCCGTTCCATATGACCAAACCACCTAAGTGATCCTTTCTTAATCTTACTCACTATACTAACATCAGCTTTACATTCTTTCCTTATTTCTTCATTCTTTACTCTGTCATAAATAGATTTCCACTGCATTCAGTCTACTTTCGTTCCTTTTCTGCCAGCTCCAGGCCTCACTTCCATACATCAGTGTCGGTACCAGGATTCCATTGTGCACCGCTAATCTTGCCTCGGTTGACAAATTCCCGTTAGCTATAATCCCATTCAAAGCGCCGTTCACTTTATTCCCTGCAGTCACCCTCCTTTCGATATCATTCTGAGCTCTATCAAACGTACTCCCCAAATATACAAACTCATCTACTTGTTCCAAACTACTGTAGTTATTAGTGTGTGTTGATACTAGAGGCATGCAACACATTTTTTATTTTAAAAATTTGTATTTTAAGTTTGTATCACGATATGCGCGTAAAAAATATTTTGTACAATTTTAAGGACCAGTGCCAATTAATCTCGGTTTATTTTTAATATAACTACAATTAACTTTTTAATCTTTTTACTGAAATATTTTTTTAAACAGTGTAATATACAACATTTTAGATTACCTTTATCCACCTTTCAACTAAATACATAATATATCCCTTTTCTGTAAAAATACATTCCACATAATATTGCGAAATTGACTCGGGGGGGAAAAATTCAGCAGCCTTTGTTGGAAGCTTTTCATTCAATGCGATTCCTTCGGACTGACGTAAGTTTCGGTTGATACAACATTTTTAATGGATAAAAAATTGAGTCTTAATGACTTAATTTTACTACAAACTGGAGAAATTAAAAAAAAATTCTATTGTTACGTCTAACAATTATCTAATATTAGATAATAATGTATATTATAATTATTAGATAGTCTATAATTTACAGAATGTAACAGACCTAGTCCACAATACTTCAAGAGGTTCTACCTTATAAAAATGTAAGTCGAAAATGTTGAAGCTACCGTGTCCTATTCTCAACCATTTCATTTCATTTCATTTTGTCAATATAATCTAATTTAATTTTTTTTTATTACAGTTTTCGACTTGTATTGAATCGAATATCGTGTACGATCTATTATTATTCCATTAAAATGTAATTAAATCGCATAACAAATGATGCGAAAATTGCTAAAAACCCACAATTGAATTTTTATTACTATTTAATTGTACTTCAATCTAAGGTTAGACCCCCTCACCCAGGTCTTTGCGACTTCTCAAACTTTAGAATAGTTACAAGTAATTTGACTCACGACTCAAAAGGTATCCCTTGAAATTAATTTAATGTTTTATTTTATTGTCTAGCTTTATCCTTTTTACGCGGAATACCTGCACCCTTGTATTTTATTGTTGACTTGAAAATTAATAGCAAAAAAAATATGGCCTCTCGAAAGACATACTCAGATGGTTCTCAAAACTGAGATGATAACATTTATTTTTTTATTGAAATATTTAGGACGTAAACCGTTATTGTGATTTCCATATACATATTTCGTTAAACATATTATTTTTAAAATAAATATTTATTGTATATTATATACACCACAGTATAACATTTTACTATTGTCATTATGAAATAAGCTCGGAACGAAAGTGACTACAAGATGATTTTGACATATCTACGTCAGCTAAATATCAAGTAATGGAGTTTTAGATAGATTTTTTTTTCATGAGTAATAAAAACTACACTGAGTCCAAAAAATTAAATAATATAATGAAACAAAACCCCGAAGTGATCCACCTTAATATAATATTAATTATTTGTGGGCTGGGGGAGAAAATAATAAAAACATTAGCTTATCAGTATAAAGCTAAAGCTGGGTTAATAAAATTACTAATGAAGGTGTATCAAGACGCATAAATAAGTCAATATACTTCAACATGGTCGCCAACATTCGATAGGCGACACATTGAGTACACAAAAACAAACAAATAAGTTTATTATATTTATTTTAGTTTTAACAGATAATGGAAATCGTCCTCTTCTCGCAATGCACTCTAAGGTATCCCAGCAAGAAAAAATCACAAGGTGTTAAATCTGACGGCCGAGATGGCCAGGGTATGTCTCCGTACTCGCTTATTCAATTTCTTGGGAAAATTGCCCCCAGCTTCTCCATCGAGACCCTAGCTGTGTTCTGTTATTGTATTCGGGAAACATTCACAATTGCGCTACCAAAAACTCATCAATCATACGGAAATAAACATCAGAGGTGACAGTTTCTCTGGTTAAAAAAAATTCTAGAAAAATACCCACTGGACACCGTATATTATTATCTTCGCACTCTTTATTATAAAGTATTACGTATTTTTCTTCAATAGCATTACAACATTAATCGACCTCTTGGTATTCTTAATCTTTCTTCTTCTGTTGACTTTATCCAATTTTTCTCCAGCAGGCACCTGGCACCTTTGCAATACGATAAAAAACCTAGTCCTTCCTTTATAAAATATGGTAATAATGTTGAAACAAAGTGACAAGTGAGTTGATCTATTGCACATGCGATTGAATTTTGAAATACATACATTGTACTGACAAGGTAAAAACTCAGTAGAGGCGTCAGATAGTTGCATTACTAAAATAATTTATTTTTCTCAATCAGATTAGTGACATACACAGTGAAGAATTATTTGAACAGACAAATGTAGCTTATGTATGTTCAAAAAGCTGCTTTTTTAAGAGTTCGAAGTCCAGACAGACGCAACGCGTTTTATATTATATTTCTACATTTTTGTGTGCTCTACTGTCAAATTGTAAAGGTTGTTTACGAATTGAATCGAATCGAACCTGATGAGTATTCGGCATACGTATCTAGTATAAGGTGTCCCAAAATTAACGCAAGATTTGAATTAAATAGAAAACACAGTTATTAATCTTTAGATTTTTATTTTTTTTATTGAATCATAAAGTACATGAGATGAGTTATTTATGGAATAACACATCGGGCAAATGGCCTCCACGGCCTTGCTGGCACATATGCACTCTTTTGTCGAAATTTTCCATGACCATTTTGCATAATTGCTGACTTGCTTGTTTTTGGACGACCAGTGGTGTTTAGCGTCTCCAACTAATCCAGTATCTCTAAATTTTTCAATTAATCTCTTCGCAGTTGATGAACTTAAAACACTATTCCGACCTTATTTTGTATTAAATTTTTGAATTGCGGCCGCCAAACTTTCATTATTTTTGAGGTATTGTTCAATGATGAAAACACGCTGTTGTATCGCGTAACGTCCCATTTTTACTAACCCTAAACTCTCAGCTGTCAAATTTTTTTTTTTCAGGGTTGCCAACAATTTACTGCAGAAATGGCGGCAAATTCAAATCTTGCGTTAATTTTGGGACATCCGTTATTATTTACTATAGAATTCGGAGCCACGTATACATCGTCACGTCGTCGCGTCGCTCCACACCTGTCTCGAGCACCAGCAGTAATTCATCACCGGCGTTTTCAATGTGACTTGCCCGACGATGTTAGTTGGCTCAATTCTTGCATAGAATTTCAATAATGTGCATTCAGCGAGCCTCACATCGCTTTGTGTTCATTCATTTCAATACCAGACAGAAATTTGTATTGGAAAATACAGTTAGGTAAATTAGGTGCAATGGTTAAGACACGTTTCCACGGATCGAGACACGATGAGAGAATCTCAGATATTTACCTGAGATTCATCTCAATACCATGTACATGTGATAAGATTTTAATCTGGAAACGAACCAGATTTTGATTTGGAATCAAACGAACAAACTGCAAACAGCTCGAGATTGGTAGAAAGAAACAAAAACAAACTCAAACCACTATACGCGTTGTTTGATTCGACAGCGAATTTATGACACGTGCGTACAAACAGCACCTAGAACCATAAATACATACAACTATTTATTCTGAAAAATTAAAAACTTTTATTCGGTTTTAACTGCTGCTGGGTAGATTCAAATTTACCCAACAGACGAACGTGACATCAACGGTTAATGTACTGGCATTCGGTGGACACGCGACGGACCACGAAAGCCGAGAGTTATCTCCAAATAACGTCTCACAGATTGTGCCACTATACACAATACATAAAAAATAAAAAATATTTTTTTAATTTATTTACACTAAAACAGGCCAATTACTGTAGCGAAACAAATCACAAAAAAACTACCAGACTTGAGAAAATCACACGGATGCATTGCGCGTGTGCACAACCTGTCGCCTAAATCCTCTACTACAATCTCTGCAATTCTGAAAAATTAAAAATGTGTCATTAAACATTAACATTCATATAAAATGTTAAATTACAAACATGTATAACTATTTTAACTGCTGCTGGCGAGGTTCAATTTCATCCAAATGACAAGCGACAATGGCATTTGACTGAGAACGCCCAGCACCCAATCATTACACCTGGCCCTGCGAACCCCACATTCCATCAACTCCGCCACCTTATCGAGTAGAAGATGATCTAACCGCTGGCATTGATTTGACGCATGGCTGATGAAACACAATACAGCAGACGCGCGCCAATTATGACGACGATCCATTTAAGAATGCATAATGAAAATGAAAGCATCGAATTACGAGGAATGTAAAATCGATTACAAGACTGCGTTATCGTTAATTATTGCGCAATTTAGGTTGCATTTCACAATCCTGACAACGACGCCACTCCGGAGAATTCGCCGATCGGTCTCCAATCAAGTCATAACTGGATTCTTCATATAAAATAACCTTATATTTTTTTGCGATTTCGCGGACGGCGCGCGGCGTGTCAAGAAAATTACACAACAATATTACAATTTTCATTAAATTAAAACAAAAGCTGACCTCGTATCTGTCACAATAGTTTTGAATGTGGAACATCGTTGATGGACATCGACAAAGTTTTTGTATGCAAGCACCTTCTTGTTTATTTAGGTAAGTAGGTACTTCAATACTCTTAAACTATCACAATTCATAGTGAAATTGAGAAATGTTTCTCTTTTAATACAGAATATGTCATATAAGAGACTCCCCCAAAACGTTACAAATTGAATAATAGAAATAGTTGTTAATATGTGAACGTTTTATAGAAGGTTCGCGGATGGAATGTTATATACAAACCAGACTAAATTGCCAGTCGAAAATGTTCAAGAAATATGAGGAAATTCTGTTACGGAAAATATCATCGATTTAAATTTTTACAAAATCATGTTAAGCTTTAAGTGTACGTACTTCAAAATAAATGTTTGCGAAATTTATCCATTATTAATCTATATCTTTGCGTCAGGCATCAATCATCTTAAAAAAATATTCGATGACCTTAAATTTTTTGTATGCAATATACATATAATTTGGAAAACAAAATAATATCTCTGGCATGGTCGAGATTAGGCACATATTCATTGAACATTTTCGACTCGTAATTAGTCAGGTAGGAAAATAACATACAACATAAAACGTGTTTCTTTTATTAATTCTAAAATGGCGCGAGTTTCGTTTTTTGTTATAATTTTTTTTGAAATGAATTATTTATATTTTTAAACCACCTAAGTATTACATTATTTAAATAAGTAACTGCCGCATTTTTATTATTCCTTCAAGATTATTTTCGTAATGTTTAAAAAAACACAATAACGAAAAAAATATACGATCAAACAATTTTTTTTTCCAGCTGGTAACCACAAATGGTATTAAAAAAATCCGAAAAATAACTCTGGAAATAATAAACAGAGATATATTATTTAAATATTTATCTAAAAAATTTAATAAGTCATTTTTGAAGACAGTTATTATTTTAGTGAAGCGATTAATTTAATTTTCATTTTTTAATTAAATGGATTTATTAATACTTTATTATTAACATGTCATAAATAAATTTAGAATTCAGTGCAGTTTTTTTTTGGTTTTTTCATCGGAACCACCCTGCGTTAGTTCTTAACAGACTTTCTGAAAAATCTAGCCGGCCCGATACGTGACCTTGTTTCAGAAAAATAAAAAAATAAAAATTAAATACTCGTAGCTCTTTTAGTATTAAAGCTAGAGGAAAAATGAAAAAACACACTTTTACATACGGACAAAATCTACCTTATTATTGCAGCCCGGTACCGGAAAGATTTTTTGGCTCGGGTTTGTGACTCGCACGAAAGATGCCAGATTCCATTTTGCATCGGATTAATTGATTTAGATTGATTTACTGTTGACACTGTGTTCATCTGTTATGTTTACTTTTGACGGATCTGGCGTGTTTAGATTATTGGCATTCACACGAACCACAACGATTAATGACGTCGGATTCTGTTAACGATAATTTAGAAATATTTTAAAATATGCAAATGAAAACATTGAAATTGGTAAGATATTTAAAATCAAAAAAATATTCGTTTTAATTACATGCATGTTCCATATTTTAAAAGAACTGATAACTGATTATAATTGACTAGTGACCGATGACATACAACAGTATTCTCAGGTACTTCGAATCGTCATGATCTTCATCTGGCGCTGGATGGAGGCCTCCCCGTGATTCTGTCACTCCTCGGTCCTCCGTTAATCTTTGCCGTGTCACTCCCACTGCTCCGATAATTGCGTCTATCCATCGAGACTTTGAGCGCCCTTTAAGTCGTTTTTCTCTCGAGGTTACCATTTTTGTCCACCATTGCATCTTGAAATGAGGCCCGCCTGTTGCCGTTTGCGCTCTCAGGTACATTTTGATACAATTGCTGCCGACACAATTTTCAAAATAATTTTGATAACTCAATTGGTTTATATCGAATATCGATTCAAATTTTGTGACAAGTTCGCCATCGTGTTTCAAAATGGTGACATTTCGAAAAATTGCTATTCACTCTTTTTTAACAGTGTCAATGACATCTCTATCTGCGCAGAATCACTGCAAATAATAACTGATAATTATATACATAAATAAAACATCGCGTATTAAATTTGAATAGTAAACATTGTCAATTTTCTGCTGATTAATACAAAAAATATTTTTTTAAACTTGTCGATAGGAAGTCAACGATCGAATTACGAAACGATCCACGAACATCAACGAATTACAAGTCGATTGATTTCATAAACCAATAATGTGTTATACTCCCGTTATATTACGGATTTGCCAAAAATCACGATCTCGATGTAATTAAAATTATTCCACCTTTGTAAGTTAGCTGTCAAAACGAACAAAAATGACATATAAGAATCGGGGATAGACAAAATCTATGGTAAGTTCTCCCTTGCAATAAGCAAAGATGACAGATGTCAATATACTTGCCAGTCGTCTCGCTAAAATATGTTTTTTTTTCTTACTCGTAATAAAGACAATGTACACTTAATTTTAAATTGAATATATATTAATGTACTGTTATTGAATAAATAAAAGAGAACACATTCAAATAATCTTAATCTAGAGATAATAAAAACAGACCTGGCCATTTAAGCAAGCACTTTATAGCCACAAATAGGACAATTTTTATGGCGTCATTTTTCTAAAAACTTTCACTTCAAGGGCGACTAAATTGACATCACTGAAGCCGCCACATTCAGAAAGTCATAGATGGGAGAAGCATAATACTATTACGGATATTGGGCTGTTTAAAAAGTCTTTACATTATTATCAATTATTTATTATAAACATATTTTTAAACAAAAATTGTAACATTTCTATTAATGATATATTATTCATTATTGTCTAGACTTCATCCAATCTTTTAACAAATTTATCGATGCTTTTTCTATAAAAATCGGCTGGTCTGGTATCGAAATATATAGTTATCGAGCTTATTTTTGAGGTCATTGTCGTTGTAGAACGCAAAAATGGTGATAATCTGACGAAAGTCAGGACTTTCTCTTCGGAAGCATTGGAACTTTAATTAAAGACAGACAGAAGTATGTGTCAAAAAGGTTCAATTTTCTCAACTTGATACTCCATTATTTAAGCTCAAAAATTCATAAAAACTATAAGATACAGCAAAACGGCGACACTGACGTTTTAGGGTAGAATAAAGTGTTATCGAATAGTACATCATTTTTTTTTCACAAAAAAATAGCGGGAATATAGCATACTGAAAGTCTTTTTCATTTTGGTTCATTTAAATCTCAAATACGGTCTCTTCAAATATTGATTTATTACATTTCTTAATAGATTGCGGCACTGGAATCCAATTTCTGACGTAATTAGGAGACGTGGATGCACTTTTCCCTATAGATGCACTCACCTTACATGTACGGGTACCTACTATTATTAAAAACTACCATTTTAAACAGATTAACTGTCATTAAGGAGAACATATTATTAATTTGATAATGATGTCGGTAGCAACAAGAATATTTTTCAATAAAATTGATTTTATACGTATATCTTTCTAATTAAAATATTTAATTAGTATTTAAAACATCACAGACCGTCTGTTCTAAATAATTACAACTTCAAAATGTTTATGTTTTCCTTAATAAAAAAATGCATGTCAATAAAGGTTAATCTTATCTTATCTATGTGCGAGGAAAGATAAAAGTTATTTTCATTTAGTACTACATTTTTAGCACTACACCACTGAACACGCCCTGATCATAGCTACCGACCAAGCTACCTAATCTCGAGATTTACACAGTTTTCGCGTAATTTTGCGATAATTGAGATAACCTTTTAGTGTTATGAATACAATATATACGTACATAAGTATTTAATCAAAACGAAAGAATATTATCTTATCACCGAGCGAGGTTTTAGTGTCAAACGCGGGAAAAAAAGAGCGGAAAGTGTATTTGAGATTGTTTGACTCACATTTTTGAATCACCCGCTGAATTTACTATGGATAATCGAGTGAAAGGCGATAGTAAATATATCTGTACTGAATATCGAATATTATATTGTACCGGTAGCAACAATAATATTTATCGATAAAATTGATTTTACATATATATCTTTCTAATTAATACATTTAAAAAAAGATTAAATATCAACTCGCTCAGAAGCGAGTTTTCTTTTGTGATTCGGATTCTTGATTGGCATTGAGTTGGTCATCTGACTGACCTATGAACCCTATGAGACGATGTCAAGTGGCCAACGTGCTCGCACAGCGATACAATCGGTCGTGTTGGAGTGCGGAATATTTGCACTGCGCGAATCTGAACCAATCGACAGTTTAGGCCAATCATATCTCAGACGCATAGAATATATTTGTATCTAATATTATCATATATTTTATGAGAATTTTCTATGTACAGTTATTCTGCGACCTCTCTGACTAGAAATTGATAAATTGATTTATTTAGAAGAGCTCGATTTGTGTTTAACATTCAGAAAATATGACATACCAGCAACTCTAAAACTGTACTATTAGATGCATTATAATAAATTGAATTATATATATATTTAAATGTAATGGTAGAAAATAAATTAACATTTAAATGATAAATATTTGACAATTCATGCATCAGAATAACCGCAGTGACTGTGTAGACCTAATATAATGTGTTTATACCTGCGCCAATAGGTACTGGGACCTAGGACCCTTTTTTTGAAAAAAAAGATGTATTGTTTGCGGCGACATATGGTCGCCAACGGAGTTATAAAGGAATTTACTATGGCGACCTATTGTCGCAAACAGAGTGCAAATGGTTAAAGAACTAAACTATACTGACGGTGCACAATCCATACATGTATGGAAGTGAGGCCTGACGCTGGCAGAAGAGAAACGAAAATAGACTGAATGCAGTGGAAATGAGACCACTCAGACGTATATGTGGCAGATCCATTTATGACAGAGTAAAGAATGAATAAATAAGTAGAGAATGTAAAGCTGATCTTAACATAGTGAATAATATTAACCTTTTAATTGCTATGAGCGCGTTAACACGTCACGCCAAGGTATACGTGAGTTAACACGCACATTTGGACTTGGTAAACTTGTAGGGATTAAAGTCATAATTTTAAATCATTTTGCCGTCTGCTTTTAAAGAGTGTTTTATTACAATTTATTAATCTAACGCCTCAACCAAGTGTTAAAGTAATTAAAACATTTTATCTAAATAATAATGGCAGTGCCGTACCTAACCATTAATGGTGGTGGCTATCGTCACATGTTGGAATACTTTTTGGTGGCCGGATTGGGTCGATTTGGCCTGCAACCCACGTGGTTTCAACAGGATGGTGCCACCTCACACGCAGCTTCGTGATATCACCTGATTTGACGGCTCCCGACCATTTCCTGTGGGGGTACATGAAAGGAAAGGTCCACGCTAATAAATCAACAATAATTCCGATGCTACAGGACAATATTCGAAATTAAATTACTGAAATTACACGCGTTACATTTAGGTAGATGGCTCTTTCAAATAATGGAACGATTAAATATATTAATATCAAAAAGGTAATATATAGGTTCGAAAATTTGTCGCTAAAAATATTGTCGCTGTAGCATAGTTGGATAATGCACCATCCCCGGTTAGGAAAGAGATCCAGGTTCGAATCCCGGCGGCGCAACAACAATATTTTTCAATAAAATTGATTTTATATGTATATCTTTCTAATTAATATATTTAATTCATATTTTAAAAAATATATATCACAGACCGTCTGTTCTGAATAACTACAACTTCACAATAAGAACGTGTTCTCATACTAAAAATTATTTTATTTCAACTTTACACGTGTAATTTATTCAAATGCTTGTTTTGTTTTTTGTTAAAATATACTTATTCATTTCATTTACATTGCTGTTTTATAATACTTAAACTAAACATTTTTTTTTGTGTAATGACGTATTTATTATATAAGTATTCGTGACTTACGTTATTAAATGTATGACCTACGAACAAACGGCGAGAATTATTTTAATACTGACATTATTATATAATACACATGTGAATGCGTCCGGCGATGTTCAGTTTATAAAATTATATTCAATCATTGACCAAAATCAAACTGCACAAAAAAATACACGGCTACAATAAATAGTCCAATATTTTAAAACTCACAGAGTTCGCCAAATAATGTATTGTATATTTTTGTTTATCGTGTGACCTGTTTGTCTCATACATTAAAAATAATCTTATTCTAACGTTTCTCCATTACACGTATAATCCGATACAGTAAGAATGTCGGTGATTATAAAAGAATTCTAAAATTCCGACAAAAAACGCTACCTAATTGTTTACGCGCTTTATACTTCGATAGGTAGGCTTGATATAACATTTTGAATATGTGTGTTCTATTTGTGTAGATTTGAATTTACAGAAAACAAAAGCGATGCTGCTTCTGGGAAAAGAGTTATTGTGATTCGGAAGGACTTTTTACGGCGGCAATAATAAAACTTTTAGTATACATAGTTTCGGATTATCGGTTGTGTGAAGGTGTGAACGTGGCTGACCAGCATATTTGCGGACCATCAAGCTACAAGGATAGCGACGTCGGCCTCAACCAGCACAGGTTCGCAAAGGTTTGTGTAATTTGAATTTACATAGATTGAATAACTGTATTCATCATTACCAATAGAAAACCCAGAACTAGCTATCGAAGTATTTACGGAAACACTAATCGATATGTGAAAATAATCTCACAACTCCAAAATTTCATAGTTCCAAACGCCAATGTCAAATGTCGGTAAGTACTTCCGTATTATAGTTAATAGTCGTGGATAGAACATTGCATTAAATTGTAAGGCTTTTAATTGGTTAAAAATTGACCAATCAGCGACACGTATTATTGTTATTCAAAAATTCAAAGCAATCACGAAAAGTCAGAGATCGGCCGCCATTTATGAATTGGGTGCATCTTATAAATTGAATATATTAATACTATTATTGCTGTGATATCTGTGCTAAAGACGAGTAACTAAATTGACAGTTCGGAACTCGCGTTCTCGTCTCTAATCTAAACAATTTTCACGTCATCGAAATATCGCGTTTCGCGGTGTTGTAAATCAGTCGTTTCGCCAATATCGGCCGGATCGGTCGTGCGTTCGCGGTCGATAATATCATAATATTTCAGTGAACATAACATTGTGCGTGTGTGTGCCAGCCGAGATACAAAAGGATCGAAAGTTGGCGTATCTATATAAATTGGTGTACCCGCCGAGGTAAAAAGGTAAAAATAGTTTTAACATTTTGGTTTGATCGATATGGGCAACTTGGCAACGAACTTATGAAATCCTGTGAATTATTTACAACATGTCGAAAGATAAAAGGGATCCTATCACGTTAGGTTTACGCGTGTTTTATAAATAGAAAATTCCTCACGAGTGTACTTTTATTAAATATTAATGGATAATATTATTGGCTATAAGTGATATATTTCACTATTTCACAAAAGCTTTAATAAAAAGTTTTCCAGCGAAGAACGTCACTTGTTTTACATGTTATCATTCTATTTTGCACATCTGTCCGCGTTTCTGAACGTATTTAGAATCCTTAATGTATAACAGATAACTCTTGAAGCTGATTGGTTCAGAGTTCAAAAAACAATAAACAAAGAGCCATATATATCAGAACGCGATAATCCTTTAACACAAGGGTTTATTGCTTTGATATTGTAGCCCGTAACATTTTATATTTTAGTCAAATATCACCAAATATATCATATTGCACAGCTTAGCCGAGATATCTATCACATTTAAAAAAAATATTTTGTTCAAAATCTGATACGGTTTACTGAAGTCTTCATGAACACTATATCCATTACTTGTATTTAAAAAAAAAAAAAAAAATGATCCAAACTTAGCCGTTATTTGAATTATTTTTCGCATAATTGTGGCTCTATTTTACCAATAGCAACTCAGATATTTACCTTAGGTGCTCAGATCGTTTCTGGAGCATTAACGTAGACTTATCTTTCACATAACCCTAAAGAAAATAGTCCAGAGGTGTTAAATCGCACGATTTGAGCGATCAATTGATGTCTCCAATACGAGAAAGTACGCGTCTAAGAAATGTTTGATGCCATAACTAGATTATTTACCAGCTTGTGTGGCACGTAGCCCCGTCCTGCTGAAAATAAACAATATTTTGATTTCGCGAAATAATCACCATTTTTGTATTGAATTTTCTTATTCCAATGCACTGCTCAATCGTGTGTCGACTCATTTTCGTTAATAGAATAAATTTTTTTTGACAGGTGTCACATAGCGCCGTTACAGAAGAACAATGACGTAACTGCAAAATTTGACAAAATGTAGTTAAGTGTCTCGATATTCTCAGAAATTCCCAATTTTTCGACCGAAGGAATTATTTTGCTTTATAACGAATACTTATTATAATTATCTAATATAATTAATAAATTTCACGATAAACGATTGATAGAACGTTACATATGACATAACGGCCCTCTCGAGTATTAAACGTCCCAAAACCGTCCTCCTTTAGAGGTTATCTCCTGCCCCAGCTAGTAGCTCCCGCATCATTGCAGTAATAATAAAAGAATATATACAGTAATAATAAACACACATCATTTTTGCTAATGCGCCCATAAGGCATAAGAGCAAGGGGTCCAAATGGACCCGGTACTCTAAATGAAATAATTCAAAAGTTAAAGGTAAAATAATAATTCTAACCCTGAAAAATAAAATAAAAGCTATATTTATAATAACGGTTTAGTTTAGATCAAATAGCCTTTTAAACCTGTTATCCCATGTATATTGTACATTTTTTATATGTAAATAGTTAAACTTTTAAATCCATAATTCCATGTATATTTTTATATGTATGTAAATAGATAAACTTTTTGGTAAATAGAGAAATAGGGCTGTTTCGGAAACAGATGAATGAGGAGAGAATGATAAGAAAGATATATAACGCAAGTGTTGATGGCACCAGAAGTAGAAGACGTCTGAGGAAGAGTTGGTACGACCAGGTTAATCAGAACGGTCCTGTTAGAAGCCTATCTTGTATGAGAAGATGTATGAATGTGAATGAGGTGAGAATTGTGTCAAGACAGAAAAGTGTGGCGCTCTATCCTCTCTGTTTACCCCCGCGGGGAAACGGCGTGATGGTAAGTCGGTTAGTTGAGGTTTGGTAATGATCGAAATCGAAGTGTACCTAATAATAATTAAAAAATTGAGTATGAACATGCGTAACTTTCAATGAAATCAGTATTATGTAACAAAAAAAAAAAATGTCTAATGAAATTATAAAAGCAGATTAAAATATTTTCATGTAGGACGCGTATTTAAGACTGAGTCATGATGTAGTCAATTATTCATAAAATTGTGCCAAGTATTATACTCGTATCGCACACTCGGAATATTTTTTTATAACAGATGAGTAAACAATGTAGTGGTATTACTCCAGTGGCTGGTAGAAAACGATCGTGTTGTTTGCGCTTGTGGCTGGCCATGCGCTGTCGGCTTTTACGGTAAGTACGCACTTTTTACGTCAAAAATGTAATACATAACGTTATTTAATAAAGCTAATAGTTATGGACAAAAATACTTTAAGCGGCTGAATTACCAGACTAATTCTGAAAGTTTTACGCTGAGTTCTTATTATTATATGTATTTTTTATTATCGCGACAGATTCGTACGACGAAAACACATTTTTTATTTATATTTTTTATTTAAACAAAAGCGCGCGTGATCAGTCATTCCAAAGACCTGCGTATGAGAATTATTTAAGTATTTTTTAAAAATTATTCTTCATTCATTCATCATTCTCGTCGGTTTCTCATGACAAGATCGCGATCTTCATGAACTATCGTCTTCTTTACTATTCTCCTCCACTTTTCCCGGCATCCTGCAGACCGCATAAGATAGACCATAGAAATGCCTGTTGCCTTTTCCACTCGGTCGATCAACGAGTGGGGGATTTTCCTCTTAGTCCTTCGACGCGACCCGCCGCAACTTCTCCAAGCTATCTTCCTTCTCGCAAGATGTCCAAAAAATTTAAGGATTCGTCTCAGGCAAACTGTTGAGAGTCTGTCCTTGATGTTTAATTCCGTCTCGCCGTGTGCAACACGTGTCTCCAGCACCACATCTCAAAGACATCAATCTGTCTTCTCTCCCATGCTTTCAGGGTCCATAATTCAATTATTGAAAATCACAGTTTTTGAGAAGAACCAGCTGTTTCGGAAAAGATGACTTTGACGTATTTTTAGAAATATTGTAGATCAATAATAAAAATGTTAAAATTCAAAATACCTATTTCTATATTGCGATTTTCTTCAATCATAGTAATTATATTTATATATTTAATGTTGAGATATATTGTGAAGTTGTAATTATTCAGAACACAGGTCTGTGATATTTTTTTAAATACAAATTAAATGTATTAATTAGAAAGATATACATGTAAAATTCATTTTATCGAAAAATATTGTTGTTAATACTCGAAGGTATTTGAGATTCGGTAAAAATAAAGAAGATGGCTTTCATATAATGGAACGATAGATGTATTAATTTTAAAAATGTAACAAAAAAAAGTTCGAAAATTTGTCGTCAATGCACTGTATTGGTATAGCATAATCGGTTAATGCACGTTCCACGGATAGGAAGAGATCCAGGTTCGAATCGCAGCAGCAACAACAATATTTTTTAATCAATACATTTAATATATTATAATGTTTTTATTCTTTTTGGCATTTTTAAAATAAATTTAACATTGGTAAGCAATCGAACATTTTAATTAAATTTAGGAAATCCCAGGATTGCTCGGAAATTGTATAGAACTTTTAGACTACTATCATTTTGACCTGATACAGATGCACGAATGTGGTACCTAGTAAATCGATTACACAACCCAAAATCGTAATCTTTTATTTATTGTTTTTTTTTTTAATACTCTAGTGAATTAATACGATAACCATATCGCGACGATAAAGTGATATCGATAGGTATTCCATGTATTATATCTGCCAGATTATCGACACACTTACTGGTTTGGCTGTGCGAGTAAAGAAGGAATCGTCTTAATTTTAAATCCGTTCGAATTACTGTCATAACATATATCGCAGCATCGTTAGTGCGGTATTTTAGTGTAATTAAATCTCCATAAAAATGTTTAGTATTTTTTTTAAACTGATTTGATAGGACTTTACTGTGGCGGGTGTGCAATATTTTTTAGTCTCAATTTGTAACCAATGACCTTATTTCACGAGAACACGTGTTCTACAGGGTGAATATTATGTTCCAGGCCGATGTTGTTTTTGAATAACTAAAAAATGAAATATAATTTTTTGATTTGAATTTTATTTATCAATTACTTGATTTATTACAATTATGCACAAAATATGATGGTGGCCAAGTGGCCAATTGCAGCGACGTAAATGCGCACTCTTTTAACCATATTTTTCATAACATCCTCGCACACTTCGCGTGTTATTTCAGCAATTTAATTTTGAATTTTGTCCTGTAGCATCGTTGACTTGTTAGCGTAGACATTTCCTTTCAAATAGTCGGGAGCCGTCAAATCAGGTGATCGAGGAGTCCAGTCGTTATCACCACTATTCGATATTATGCTGCCGGGAAAAATTTCTCACAGTATTTCAAGCGTCGCTCGAACTGTGTGTGAGGTGGCACCGTCCTGTTGAAACCACGCGTGCCGCTGGCCTAATCGACCCAATACGGCCACCGAGCAGTTTTCCAACGTGTGACGATAGCGATCACCATGAATGGTTACAGTATTGCCATTATTATTTAGATAAAATATTTTAATGGCTAAAGCCATTAAAATATTTAATGGCTAAAGCCAAAACCTCAACAACGTGTTAAAACACGTTGTTGAGGTTTTGGATTCTCCATAATGAATTGAAATCAACTACTCTCTATGACTACCAAATACGAACTGCCAAACAAAATCGACCTGTAACATAATATTCACCCTGTACTATTTTATTTTTTTAATTTTATTTTACTTTTTTCTTTAGGACTAATATTAACGGAATTACGAATTTTTAATTATGTTGGCGCTTCACACCGGTTAACGAACTTAGCCGAGATATTTAAAATTTAAATTTTTAATGGAAGTGCTAGTTGAACTTTGATAAGAACTGAGCGAGCTGTGTTATAAAATCCATTAATAGTTGTACATTGTATGGAGTACTCTGGTTATCGTCGAAGAAAGTGCTTTGACATTTTCTCGAAGTTAGTTGTATCGTGAGACCTTCTGCAATAGATAATATTTCTATCTGCAGTAGAAATCTACATTTAAATACTTATTACATAAGATATATACACGTTGACTATGAAAAATAATAAAAAGTAATTTAATAATTAGTTATGGTTAGAATAGAAGATATCCAGCGTCGCTTAGGATTTAGATTTAGTGATAATTAAAAATAAAAATCTTACGCGGGCCCTGAATTATTTCGAAAAATGCAATATTTTGTCCAGATAGGGGGAGAGTGAAATATTCGAGGCAGTATGGTAGGGGTGACTATATCGTTAAATAAAACTATGTGTTGATAGATAGACGGATTGTCGGCCATCTTGGATGACATATAGCGCTATTGCAGGAAAGATCGCTTAGAAATTGGAAATATTTATTATGAATAATGTAGTGGTATTCATAATTCAGATTTGCCCAAAACCGTATATACAGTGTGCTTCAGGGGTGGTCTCATATCGAGGGAGAGTCTGGGATGATCAGGGGAAGAATGAATGAATGAACGTGCCTACATTTTGCTCAGGGTCTTAAAGGGTAACTGTGCAAAATTTGGTGTAGATCCGTCAAGGGGCATAGAGAACAGACAAAAATTTAGTTTTATATATTTATAAGTAAATATTGTAATTAATGTTATAAATACACACTTGTTCAAACATATGTTAGTACGCAATGTTGTGTACATTGGCGTAGTAGTCTACACAAGCGTAGTAAATATATGTACGTATACATGTCATATATGACATATATAACAATATATTGTTTGATGATTATTCACGAGAACTTTATAAGTACATTTACAAATTTCTAGTTTCGATGTTGTCACACGAGTCGATGCGTATTTAATGACCGTGAAGATGACTAATGTATTATAATTACTCACCTCGTGTGAGTAGGCACTCAATATGATGATTTCTCCGAATTCGCAATGTTTATAATTTTGCTAATGTTAAGTATCGAATGGAAAAAAACGACACAAAAAATCTTTCCATTTGATTGGATGCAAGCAGAGGTGGCTTCCGAATAAGATCTATTCAAATGAAATTATTCTTAAATACAAATTAAATATATTAATTAAGAAGATATACGTATAAAATCAATTTTATCGAAAAAATATTGTTGTCACTACCGGGATTCGAACCTGGATATCTTCCGATCGGGATAAAATTTATTTAATATGTATATCTTTATATTTAATACATTTAATTAGTATTTAAAATATCACAGACCGTCTGTTCTGAATAATTACAACTTCACAATAAGAATGTGTTTCCTTAATAATGAAATTATTATTATATTATTGATATATTCATATGTCCGAAATTGAATATATACCTGTTCTCTACTATATACTACATCCTTTGACCGAACTAAATAAAATTTTGCATTATTCCTCTTTAGCACCCTTAGCAAAACATATTTCCCTGCCCCCCTCATCAAGATATAATGTGTATTAATTACACTGAATTTGCCACCCGTACAATTGAAATGTATATTTTATACAATTATGGAACGTGACAGGGTGTGCTAAGGCAAAGGCTCAGATACTGCGATATTTATTTTCATTCTATATATTTAGCCAAGATATAAACCGCTTTATTATGTTAATTATGTTAATGTTATTCATTATGTTAATGTTCTTTCCGTTTTATCAATAAATTATAATTTCAAAATTGAAAAATACGCTCATTTACATGGAGTAAAAAATATTTACATATGTTTACGTCATATAGTGGCCGCTGCGTGGTCACTGTCCAGCTTCGCCGATTGCCGTCTGCTAAATATATTATAGTTTGATAATTCCAAGACGTTTGTTCTAATGCGATGGAATGCTATGACGTCGGTCAATCTTTTCAGCCGTTCCATTAGATTATTTTTAGAAATTGCGCCGCGTAATTTCAATTTTCAATGTAATCTTACTTAATGCGGCATAACATCCTAATGACCCATGTCCACGAATGAGATTTTGAAGAGATTTTCGTCTCGAGACAATCACTGAGGTGCGGATTTGTTACTGTAACATTTTATGAGACAACTCTCGTTTTCATAGTCCCCTTGTATATTACAGTGTTTCAGAGATGTCTCGCTTCTTCATTTCATGCTTGTCAGATACATGAAATGTCAAATGCCATTGTCGTACTTCAGTTGAGAGATTTTAAATCTTCCTAGCTGCAGTTAAACCTGTTAATGTTAATGTTTAATTACTAAAAACCACCATAAATCCCTACAACTATATATTCAGTAAATGTAGACATAAATATTAATTATTAAATTACCAACATTTATTTTTATTATTAGTAAAATCTATTTTGTGGTCAAAGTTCATTATTAAATTATATAACACATGCAATACATACATCAACCGGCATTTTATACAAATATTACAATAGGAAAATTATTCATAAATTCCAAAAACAAAGTGATACATTTAATAATTCCGGTGATTATAAATATAGCTGTACTGCTTCCTATATTGATAAAAAGAGTCGAAATTTTAACATGAGAATTGAAAATTATTTAAGATGTTTAACCCATTCCCCGCGAGTGACTCGCACAGTGTCGCGCCTTACATGCATGCCCACAGCGCGGGTGACTCAAATATGAGTCGCCGTGTTTCGCCCGCCGCTAGTGCGTACATACGCGCTGAGCAGCGGTGAAAATCGTACCGCAATTATTTGGAATCTTTATCCTACCGACATCTGTCGATATTTGTCAAGGATTATTAGCCATCTTATAAACAAACACGAAATAATAAAAGTCCTCGTATCATCCAGTATCGCTCAGTTATACAGCTTGTAGAATGTAATGTGTTTCAAACTATAGAGTTAAATTGAGTGTCAATATTTAAAAACTTGTAAATAGTGTGCATTATTAGTCTCAGAAATCAGCGCCTGCGTAAATTACTACTCCACTCTATTACATATGAGCATAAATGGCGCTAGTGTAGGGCACTGTTGTGTTTTATTTTGATGACGTTATTTTGTAATTATGGTTCTGATTTCTGCATTTGTTTACGCTTGTGGAGGGTACTTGAGAACCTTTTCTTAAAAATAAGTCATAAATTTGTTGCATTATCGTACTGTAAGAAACTTTAATTATAATGCCACCAAATAGTGCCGCGTATGAAATGCGTATTTATGAACGCGATCATAATTTTGATAAAAATTTGAGATTGTCTGTTTTACATATAAACAGTGTTGATATTAAAGTGAATATGTAATTTAGAATCATTTGAAATAAATAAAGCGTTTAAAATTAAACAAAATATTATAAATAACCAACTAAATTTAAGCACAAATCCTATTCTAATTTTTTTTTCTAATAATTCTGTATCATTAAGTCAATTTCTACATCGTAGCAATTTAAGTTTGGTACTAGATTCATTTTTAAATAATTACTTTAATTAATTTTTTAATAATAATGACGAAGGAAATTGTATTTTTTGAAACCGATTGGATTGTATTAACGGTTAATAACATTTATTTATTTTTAACTGCCACTGAGGAGATTCAAAATCACCCAACTATAACGAACGACGTTTGACATACGACTAGCGTGAGGTTAGGCGCGACGCGGCGAATGTCTGAGGCATAGTGTTTACACGGGAACTACGAAAGCTGAAAGTTTTCTCCAAAGAATATCATGGGAACAAAATCCTTATCTCAGAGAGTAACTCGAGTCAAAAATCTCATTCGTTGCCATCATTATCTACTTATCTGATCCCGTTGTTTCTGTGGATCATTTTGAAGAAAATTAAAAAAATGTCACCGTGTTTTGTTTGAGTTTGAGTGTAATAGACCTAGTCCACAATATTTTATAGGATTATGAGTCGAAAATGTTTAAGGAATATGAGCCTAATCTCAAAAGTACATTAAGCATTTCAAAAAAATCGTAATTATACGATTATTTCGATTAATTGAAATATTTTATTGATTCTAAATTGCATATTAAATACAAAAAATAAAGGGCATCGAATTTCGAGCTACTGGACTATTTTTTGTTACATGATTTAGGGCAAGGTATAGATTATTAATCTCGTGGAGGCGAAGCTGTTTTTTATTATATTTAATGGAAATTATATGGAAGTATGGGTAATTACAAGGATTCGGCTGGCTTAAGTGATCACTTTATTATAAATATGACGTTCACTATTCTCACCCATCAATCTCCATATCTATCAAATATTTTAAAGTTGTATATGTGAACTCACTTTGAGTACCACTTCACTATCGCCATCTACGAACTAAGTTTGATAATTCATTTCCCTGAAACAGCATATATGTCATAATGAGAATCTAATATTTTTTTTTTTTGAAATTGTTGAAATTCTTTATCTGTAAAATGTTTTTAACACATTATACTAGAATACGCCAGAAAAATCAATACTTTTCAAATTTATATATATTTTTTATTTTGACCAGTATATTATTAGAAATACGTTGCAATTTCCGTTACAGTGTAGGGTTTACACATATTCCTTGAACATTTTCGACTCACAATTTAGTCAGATATCCACCCATATTATGGACTAAATCTGTTATAATTTACTTTACGCTAGTATTAGTGTTCGTTGTCCGTCTGTCGGCGTTAATTGATGTACCCAATGGTTGGGCGATAATCCAAATTACTCGGCATATTGGTCGGATATTGGAACCTTTAGTTGGTGCTAATCGGAACGTGTCAGGTTTTATCGGCAGGTCATAAATTATTTGATCGACAGACACGAAACGTAGGAACGACTACAATTTATTTAATTGTTTAGATACGGCGGGTTAGAAGCGACGGCGGAGGATGACACTGTCACAGCTGAAAAAATTGTCGCAATTCGTCTGTGGTGTAAATGTGTTTTTTTTTACTTTTTTGTCTAGAGCCAATATAACGGAGTTAATTTCTTTCAAATATGCACCGCGAATACAATACATTCTTCGAATTCAATTTTCAGCCACTCACCAACCTGGTGCAGACACCAGGTTGGTCTTGCACCAGCTGGATCCTGCAGGGGGTGTAAACAAAATATACCATGCTGTGCCGTATGATAAGCCTAAATCGAGGAATCGATAACATTGGATCATCCCCTGCCTTTTTTATTTACAACGGCAATATTGGCTTCATTCCGGGAATTGTTTTGTCTTACCGGTGTCCTCACATCGTGTAAAGAATAATTGATTTAAACTTTGATGATTATGTCGATCATAAAATTCACGGAGTGCACGTCGGGTTTGCCGGGTCGACTGAGTTGACTGATTTTTGATAATTAGATTTAACCAAATGTAAACGTTGTTCTTGTATGAAACGTTCCCCGGTAAAATGGCAGACTATACTGAATAAAAATAACAATGACAGCTGTCAAAATACGAATAAACATGGGTACTTTTCTTATTTGAAATAATCCTATATAAGTATTTTTTTAAATTTAATTCTAAACATAAGCACTCCTATATATGCTCTAATATAAACAAGATTAAAGTCTTTTCTTTTACTAAAACTTATCTTTTACATATCTGTTCAGTTTCACTTTAAATCTATTCAATTTCTCCTCCTTTCTTATGTTTTCTGGCATTTCATTAAAAATTTTCATCATCGATTTCTGAGATTTGGCCTTCTTCCTGAATTGCAATCTCAACCTATCACTTCCTCTTGTACGATGCTCGCGCTCATGTTGATTTGCATCAATTTTTCGTATAAATGCCGCCTACATTTTCTTATTGAGGATTTTATAAATAAATACCATTATATTAAAATATATTTTTTGTTTAAAGGTCATTATTTGGGAAATGTACTTATTTGTGTAAAAACATATTTATTTTTGAACGAAAATAATGCGCTGTGCCTTCCCTCCCCCCAATTCCCTTCTCCATCCGGCACGCCTCCGACCAGTCTATTTGCGATCTCGAACCAGTGCGGTTGTACGTTTACCTAAACAATTACAATATTATACTAATTTGAGACTTCGCGTCTATACAGTGTCGGAACAGGTCGTCAACTATAGGAACCTAAGACAAAATAGTGATTAAAACATACAGTCCACATTTTAGTGGTGCCAGCATAATCCGGATTGTGGTGAGTGCCAAACTCCTTCCGTATTCTGAATTCTTCCGGCATCTATGCTTGTACGCAACAGTCATCATATTCAGATCTTTCAGCCTTGCACTGATCCGAGTACATCTATTTTTTCTGAGTATTATTCTCAAAACTTTGTTTTGCAACACTGACAGTTGTTGCATTTGTTCTTCATTAGCCAAAAACAACATGCTGATGTTGTATATACCATCAAAGTTAAAAAAAGTGCATTGAAATTTTCATTGACTTCACGAGACCTACTGCAACAGTAGTATACCTAAAGCTAAATAGTTATGGGCGGGCCATATTTTAAGACGCAGAGATAAGCTACGGACTAAGAAGTTTTTGAATGATATCCACAAGTCAAAAAACGGCATAGAAAACGCCTAAAGTCTCGGTAGATTGGTGAAATTTTCAAAACAGTGGGAGTGACATGGAAAAGATTGGCAGAGGACCGAAAACAGTGCACTCATCTTCCAGAGTTGATCAACAATGTCACGTGTGGATTATTGTGACAGCATCTATGCTGGCCTGCCAACATTTCAGCTGGATAGATCACAATCCATTCTAAATGCGGCTGCACGGATAATATATGGAGTTTCCAAATTCTCTCATATAACATCAGCTACATTGGCTCCGATTCCCTTAAAAAGTTGAATTTAAATTGTGCCGGTTGATGTAAATACAAGGCGACACACAACACGGTGCCTCTGTATCTTCAAGAACTTTGTATCTCAGACAATTTGAATGGTAGACGTCAAACTCTCAGATCACCCTCTACTTCAGCCGCAGGAAGGGTTGTAGAACCGACCGACCGTTGTCAGAAGTCTAAATTTAGTGAAAGGGCATTTTCGGTGGCAGGCCCAAAAGCGTGGAACTCTTTGCCCCGTCGTAAGAAACAGTGCATCGGAGACTCTGTTTAAGAAGAGACTAAAAACGCACCTTTTCAAAAAATTTATTTCCATAAGTGAAAATAACAATTTTTAATTTTTAAAACAAAGATAATTGTAGAACTATAAACAGTTGATTTGTAAATCGCCCTTGAGGTGAAAGTTTTTACGAAAATGGCGCTATACAAATTATCTATTATTATTATAATGACGGTGATTAATATCTTCGGCAATGAAAATTACAGAATTCATTCAGTTAAGTTTTCTTCGAATCCGTCTCCCTTTTAGTCTGCCTTATTTTCTAAGGTTTTTTCCGAAGGATTTTCCGACGCAATTTACAGTGATATTTTCCTTTTCTCAATAGAATAGTGTTGTAAAAATATAGCGTCATCAATTCACACATTTTAATATATCGCACTCGTCAATTATTTAAACTAATCTACGCTTTATTATTTGATTGAATGATTGACTTAATTCTAATTCTAATTTGCAACTTGCAGGTGTATCTATCTACGAGAATTCCGTAAAATTATTCATTCCTCCTGCAGAACTTCATTGAACGTGAGATTAATTATATCCTGCTTGTTGTTTTATACTATAACTGGTTCGGAATAGCTAATTTATATCATTTAGTCAATATATATGTTATTATTAGAACACATTCTTATTGTGAAGTTGTAATTATTCAAATAATGAAACGATAGATGTGTTAATTTGAAAAGATGTAACATGTAAGTTTGAAAATGTGTCGTCAAAAATAATGTCGCCGTAGCATAGTTTGATAATGCATCCGTCCAGATTCGAATCACGGTGGCGCGACAGCAATATTTTTCGATGAAATTTAATTTATAATATATGTATATCTTTCGAATTAACCCTTCCCAAACCATGCAGTAACACAGGCACTACCATCATAATTTAACCCGTAATATTTCGGTAAATACGTGTAACATAAAATTCATATTTTCGATAATTCTAAAGAAAATATCAGCGCTTAGGAATGACTAGTGAAAAACCAATTATGAAAAGGGAATCGTACAAAAACAATTATTTTTTCCATTCAATCCGTTGTAAAATTAATACGTTGGTAAAAATACAATTTGTGATGTGAAAGACAGAGATCACACACTATTTTCACTGTGAAAAGAACGACAAACATACAAATATAATTGTCTCTTTCTCACTAATTAAATGAAGAGAGATAAGAAGGAAGGACACATTGTATAGGACTTAATGAATGCTCTAAATTATGTTATTAATCATTTTTTCAAAATTGAATACTCAATATTTAGAGTAAATTCGTGCCATTAAAGCAAATTAAACTAATAAAAACATTTTTTCTAACTATTATTTACGGTAACACGAGTTGACAGCATGGCTGCGTTCGGGTATTTTATATCATGGTATAGTAAAGGTTAATACATTCAATTAGTATTTAACATATACAGGGTGGCCTAAAAAAAGTGAGAACATTTCGTGAAACGTGATGTAATTACTTCAAAATTAGTTTAACTATGTCAACAATAGCTTCAATAGTTCACTCATTTACTTTCTTTCCTATTTACCTGTATTACGTTTTATTTCGACAATTTCCGGTCGTCATCTTTGATTATTAATTTTCCCATTGTTTATATTTGTTTTTTTTTTTCAAATTGTCGCCCAGAATGACAAAAATCACTGCAGAAGATCGTTTTCTGATCAATTTTTTTTTTGCGAATTGAAAAGCATTGGGGTGTTAGAAAAATGATCAGAGTTTCAAAACAAAGCCTGTAGTGTAGTTAGATATTACAGCATATCTGGATATTGCAACAAGATAGAGCTCCATCTCACGTAGCCAGAAATACAATCAACTTTCTTCGTCGTGAGCATATTAATTTCATCGAGCCAGGCATGTGGCCACCGAACGGCCCAGTAGATTATGCAATATGGAGTGTTTTGATGATTTCTGATTAGCTAAGTATAGTGCAAAAAAAATTACATTAATTCGAAATAACTCATGTGTTAAGAGATGTTCTTAATTTTTTTGGGCCATTCTATATATGTATTACTCTGCAACTAAAAATGCTCACAAAAAATATCTAAATATTCTGAGAAATGCGTATCTAAATTTACTATGCAATATATTATACATATTTTATGATTAACGCATATCTTTTGATATCGACGTATTATCGTCTGAATATTGTGTTTAAAATAATGATATATTTGAAACTATGAAATTGACGGTCATTTATTACTTTGTTAAAACACTTTTACAATTTGACATTTATAAACAGTCACCGAATAAACTTTGACACGCAAGAAGGAGGTGATACAGAATGCCCTGTTTCTGGAATAATATATGATTTTATAAATAATATATTTTAGTATATCGTGTAGATAACAAACGGTCAGCAAACAAACTTTGCGGTCGAACCGAATACACACGTAAGAATATACAGACTCATGTTAACTTTCGCAGGAGGACTATGCAGGCTAGGAAGATAAATGCATCAGAAGCAAAATTCTTCAAGCTCAAAAAACAATTCTCAAGGTAATAATTGGTCGTCCCTTTAGATATCCATCAGATCTTATATTTAAAGAGTACAATGTTCTTGATATAAGACAAATCTTTATGTTGAGACTCGTTCAATATTTCCATACTAACAACAACTCTCCTCAAGTGATAAATCATGGACACAACACAAGACAAACAAACATCTACACACCAGTTCCGAGAGCAACAACGACATTTTATCAAAGATTTTACATGTTCCTAGCCCCGAAACTATACAATAGACTCAGTGCCAACTGGAAATCGTACAATTCCTATAAGATTACACAAATATGGACCCAATATATGATTCAATCAGGTAGAGATGAATCAGAAGCATGGATATCCAACAATTTAATATTATTTAAACAATTCTTTTACTAATAATTCACTAGTCCTACAACACTCCCACCCCATATATTTTTACTTTTTTATTAATATTTGAATTCTTTTTTATTCCAAATAACACCACAACAGCACGAAAAAAAAACTGGCTACTTTAACACAGACTTCAGTCTAGCAAAGTAGCCAGGACAACGCTGTATATATCAGAGGTGAAGTCTATTCCATTCAACACAATAAACTATGTATTATGTATCCACCTCTGTTAGTACAGAAATATGGATGTCAAAATATATATAAATAAATCAATTATGAATGCTTGCCCAGTGTACGGTATCGCAGGAAGCATTTTAAAGGTCTGTTGTCCCCGGAAGCGGATAATCGAGAGATCCCGCGTACACACCGAGACTCGGTGATTCGAGCACGCCACTCGTTTCGCGGCTCACCGCGCTTGTTTTACGTCAAACGTCACGTTTCCTTCGTCCTTTGAGTGATTTTGAATTTATAGCCTTTTCGAATCGAATGTCAATCTCGAACACTGTACTTAGCGATGGTCGACTCGGTTATCAGTTATGGAGTGAGTGGCTATGGACTGACATATAAAACTATAAAACGTATATTAATAAAATTAAACAGTTACAATTGAGATTTTGAAAACTTTTAGTACATTACAGAACGAAGTGTTTGTATAAGGATGATTATAGTTAATTATTTACAATATGTAAAATGTTACCAGTTGACAAAAAAAGTAATGTATCCTATCATATTCGAAGAGTTGATAAATAATGTAAATATAAATACTGATTCTCACCATAGCTGTTCAACCAGATCGTCGGGTCGAACCGTGAGAGTACCGATCGCGAACAATGTGCACGGGGAGAGAACGAGAGAATGTGTTGTGCCAAGAATAATTAACAAAATCGATAAAGGCCTATTAAACGTTTTAAAAAATGATGCGATCCCAGTGACCACCTTGAAATGCAAAGTAAAGAAACGTATTATTGTCTGATTTTTTAATTCATTGTTGTACTATATTATATTCAGGTGTCCACACTGTGGACTAGGTCTGTTACACTCTGTACAAATTATTTATATTTACGAAAGATTGATTTTTTTATTTTTTATATATATTCTTTATATATTTTAAAGTATTTATTATTAAAGTATTAATAATATGAGTTCTATCAATGTGTCCAAAATTAAATAAAAATGAATTGATAATTCTGGCGTCTGCAGTCGGTTTACTCAAAGGTATTTGAGATTCTGTAAAAATAATGTAGATGGCTTTCAAATAATGGAACGACAGGTGTATTAATTTGAAAAAGTGTAACATGTAGGTTCGAAAATTTGTCAAGAAAAATACTGACGTTATAGCACAATGGTAGTGCACTTCCCCGGATTGGAAATAGAGATCCAGGTTCGAATCCCGGTGACGCAAAAACAATATTTTTCGACAAAATTGATTTTATATGTATATATTTATAATTAATACATTAATTTAGTATTTAAAGTATTTCATCTAACATCAAATTTTTTTTACCCTCGTATTATTTGCCGTAAAACTGCCACGCCAGTTGGGCAAAATAATTAAAATGTATATTTATGTAATAAAGAAGAAATAAAATAATACATTTTTTTTTTAAAAGCGGTGATCTCAGAGTTTATCTTCAGATCAAAATTACAATTACAAGTTGCGTAAGTATATCATCGCATGCTTTTATTATGCACGCAATAATTAAAACAAGTTTAAATATAATCTTGCACAGGATACACTAGCAGGATGGCGGAAAAGCGAGACCATTGTCTTTAATTAATATTAATTACATTAATACGTAACAATTATTTATTATCTTACTTTCGTAATACCAGCCATAACACCAGGCTATGCACGTGCCTCGAAAAACAATTTACTCTTTGAACATGCCACCCCAGAACGATATAAATAGCGCGTTTTAAATAGCTTACAAAAATTCTAAACATTATATAGGTTATTAAGGAGGACACATTCTTATTGTGAAGTTGTAATTATTCAGAACAGACGGTCTGTGATATTTTAAATACTAATTAAATGTATTCATTAGAAAGATATACATATAAAATCAATTTTATCGAAAAATATTGTTGTTGCGCCACCGGGATTCGAACCTGGATCTCTTTCCAAACCGGGGAAGGTGAAGTATCCAACTATGGTAGATGGCTCTTTCAAATAATGGAACTGTTAAATGTATTAATATCAAAAAGGTAACATATAGGTTCGAAAATTTGTCGCTAAAAATATTGTCGCTGTAGCATATTTGGATAATGCACCTTCCCCGATTTGGATAATCACCACTGCCGAAATTTAGATACATTTTACAAATCGCACTACTTAACATCAATATTTAGATTCATTTCGTATAATTCCCCATTCCTCCTAAACAATGAACATTTAAGTAGTCCGGTCAAGGAACGTTTAGTCACATTTAGTCACAACTGAAGTCGATGCTCTTCAGATGAAGACAGAGAGTCAAATATTTACATTGGTCCTTCGGATCAATGAACGTAGATATAATGTAAAGTTGTTTATGTTTTTTCTCTAAAAATCCCTTCGAAACAGAGAGTGTTAATATCAATTTTTAGACAAACGATTTATTAATAAAATGATTATAAGAAGTTCTGCTTAAATAAATAAATAAATTCTCGTATGTAAGTATTTAAATAAAGTTAACCAATAAATACGGTACACACTTGTACGAAAAATATTTTATCGGAACTTTGGATCGGCGGGTAATTTTGCTTGCACTCACTTATTGTACATCTCAAAGGCTTCAAGTCGCAGTATCGTTTCTTACATTGGTATTGCTTCTTAAATGTCACGTGGAAGAATAGCAACGTAAGTAGCCAACTGTAATACTCGGAGATCGAGATATATATATATGACAATTTTTCAAACTTTGCTATATGACGTTTTAGTGTTTTAACCTTTGTCCTTCTCAGTGGCGGGCCTAGCCTTTGTGGCCGGGCCTAAATTTGTTCAAATTTCTGAATCTTCATTGATTTCTTAGCCCAGGTGAGTTTTTCGGTCAGTTTTTTTTTAATGACTATTTATTATTGTGATACTGATACTGATATTATTGTGAGAATTAGCTGCCATTGTCCAGGGCAACACTTTAGCGGAGACGTTTGCGATGATATTTGAAGTAGCAGATGATGGCTCTTCTAGATCTCTAGGACGTTCGTCTTGCTTTTCTTGTATTGTGTATTGTGTAATGCTGATAACACTTTTTATTTTGTTCAAAACGTAACTATTTCTCCGCTTTTTTTTATTTTGGCGCCCAGGCTCGATCGGCGCCCCCTCGGACCGGCCCTGGTCCTTCCCTGCCTCTCAGTATTTTGACCAGTGCGCTTCCCTGACACCTCAGGAAGTTGACAACTCTAGATTGAATAACCGTTTACAGTGTTATCTGACAAGTTCAGTTTTATCTATTCACTGATGCAGTCACTTCGCATTCTTTCTTTATTTTATCAGTTCAGCGTTCTGAGTAAATATTATTATTTTATTGTAATCGCCGAGTGCCAAGTCCACAATTCAAAACACGTTATCTGGATCACCTTTAAAACAGATGTTGAAATTAATTCAATCGTTAATTATATAAATGGAAGGAATAAAAAACGATCGTTAATATTTGGACAGTAATAATTTGATTGTTGATAACGATGATTCAAATATTTGGCGCAGGCGCACTCTTTGTCATGAAACAGTGTTGTGAATTTTCTCACCAACTAATTATTGCTATGTTGTTAATTGTTTGCGAGCACTAAACTATGTGCATTTTTTTTTCTACGCGATAGATAAGTATTTTAACCTAATCTAATGCATCTAAGATCCAAAAATATGATTTAAAATGCATATTGAATTTAATATCAAACAATCCGTAGGGCTAGAAGGCTTCATTTTCGGACTTTTTTTTTTAAAAGGACAGCTGGAGGAGGGGGTTACTCACCCTTTCCCTGGACTGGTTTAGGAGCTCGTCGGTCCCACTCATCAAAGCTAATAAAAATACGCGACTTTAATTCTATAACATATTTAAATATGCAAAACGAAAAAAGAGAAGAAATTTAATGTAATTATTAGCAATTATCGCAAAGATTTTCAAAATTTAGACCTTCCAGCGTCTCTTAAATGCTGTCTTTATTCATAAAAATCATAGAACATAAATTCATAGAACATAGTTTTACATACAGATGGTAAATTAGCGTGCAGTAGTTCAAGGCAAACACTCAGGGATCCATTCATCAAAAAACACTCCCAAAAGAGGGACAGTGGACGAGACACAAAATGGATTGAGTGACGGACCTGGATGATAACTTCCATGGCCGAAATTGAAACTGACGTTACTTCTAAAATACACAAAACCCATGAAGTACATGACAATATTGGTCTGTCGATCCAAAAATCCTGATCTAAACTAACTCGGCACCACGCAGACCTTTTGTGCTAATGGTGCCCAATGCTAGACAGTGAAGGGGGCGCACGAACAAAAAGTGAGTACCAATAAACTCGAGACAAAACTGGATAGAGTTCCGAATGAATATGTCAGGGAATATTAAATTTAACGAACAAAAAATGAGCACCGACGAACTCTAAATGCTAATGCGAAATAATTATAATTATTCATTCAAAATAAATAATGAAGACATTGAAGAAGCGAGTTATATAAAATATTTAGGAGTGATAATTGAGAGTAAATTAAAATTCGATTTTAACGATTTTAATGATCACAAAGAAAATGGCCAAAAAAGTTTTTTTTTTTAAAAGTAAAATAAGAAAGAAACTTAATCTAAAAACATTACAATTAGTACTTATTCAATTCTACTGTCACTCCGCATATAAATGATTGTTCAACCAGTACCTACTATTTTTTGAGAAATGAAGGCAGAGAAGAAAAATATTAAAATTATTCAAAGCAATGAGGACTATTTTAAGATGTAATAGTTACACCTACAAGAATAATTATACAAAATGTTTTAGTATTGATATGCAAAATTAAAAATTGATTATTGCCACATCATACATACACGAATAAAAATATAATTTTGAGGTCCACACTTATCAGATTTGAGACAGACACAAACAAATCTGGCAGGAACACAAAATAGTTTATAATGTAAAGGTTTCAAATTGTTCTATGACTAGTCTTGCTGCTTTTTCTAGGTTAAGTGCGGAGTATGTAGTATCTAAGTTTAATAACTGATCATTTTTCATGTGTTTATTTTCTTTTGTATTATTAATTTTAATCAATTTACGTTATAATACAATTTTTTTTTCTGCTAGTGTTGCGTACTATTTAAAAATATTATAATTTTTACATCTAAATAAAAATATATACATATTATATGAAGGAGTGACAATACTGAATACAACAGAGGAACGACACAATACGACAGAGGAAGTTTTAAGAATGTACGCATTACAGAAAGATGAGAGAAGTCAGACTGAGGTGGTATGATCATGTGACCAGATGATCCGTCCCTATCGTCAAAAATGCATTATGAGTAAGTTGGCAGAGGACATAGAGAAAGACCTCAAGCGACCTGGTGGTCAAATATCAAGGAGACGAATATCGCCCATATAAGTCAAGAGACCGTCCAAGATAAATCGGTAATTTATAATTTCGACGTGCTTGTGATCTAGTGCTTACGATACTCACCTAGTGATCTAATGGTCGGGGGTTCGAGGCTCGTTTCAGGAGGCCATCAAGGGAATAGTTTGAAAATTGTAAGAATATTTATGTGACATGTGTTCTGTATGCGCTTCTCTATTTTAAAATAAATAAATATGTATATATATATATATATATATATATATATAATATGAATATTTTTTTACAAAATCATGTTAACACTTATTGTTTGCAAAATTTATCTATTATTAATCTATATTCCTATGGCCCCAAATTACGTAACAAAAATAGTCTAGCCGCTCGAAATAAGATGACCTTTTTTATTATTTGTATTCAATATATAATCTAGAATCAACGGAATATTTCAATTAATCGAAATAACCGCATAATTACGATTTTTTTTAATGCTTATATCTATGACATTGTTGAGATTAGGCATATATTCCTTGAACATTTACGACTCGTAATATAGTCAGTTATCCATCCATAAAACAAACGCTATCAGCAAAATTTTATATACTTAGGGATAAAAAATTTCAATAGTCTCCCTACACAAATTAAACAAATAAATGATATAAAAGAGTTTAGAAAGAAATTAAATGAACACTTCAGAAGCACATAATTAGAAAATAAATAATATTATAGAACACTTCAGAAGCACACAAATAGACAGTAAATAATTATAGACTACAAATGTATAACTCTCTATATAAAATACTTAATTCATGTTATAAAAAAATTGTAAAAATGTAAAATATTTTTTTTTTTTAAATATTGTGGACTAGATCTGTTACTTACTGTATATATTATATATGTTATATTTAAGGTTATATGTTGGGTTGTATGTATAGAAGATAAGGCTATCCAAAGTTCAAAATGAGTGATACGTTTGATCGATCCTTAAATCGGTAATTTCAGCTATTTTCTAAAGACAAGCGCATAGCTTAATTATTATATGTGTGTGTGTGTGTGTGTATGTGGCGCCTTTTCTACCCAAGCCCTTGAGATACCGCCAGGTGCAAGGTGCGTCAGAAATACCGGCTCAATAAAAGATAAACTCATTTTTATTTATACCCAGTGAATTAAAAATACATTTTTTATCATAAATTTTGGTTTGAATTATCGCTATCTCACCCACTTGCCAGATTTACTCCAATACGAGTATTCGATCAATTACAAATCCAATAACATCTGAGATTAAATATAATTTGATGTGAGGTGCCGTATTCATTTTCACTCCATTGGGGGGATTAATCATTTAAATGTAATCATTTCCAGTTTACAAAATTTACAAATCTCAATCTGAAATTAAAATTTTTTTTTTTTCTAAATAATCACTTTTCGCTACCGTTGTTGAGTATTCTGATACGTCGGTGGTCGTATGGCATTAATAATATATATGTCTCGATTATCTCGCAAAACAGTTAAGATATGAAATCTATGAAGTGCGTAGCAAAGTATTGAATATATTTTATAGGCTTATATTTGAGAGGGTTTATGAAATTGGTTATAGCTCGATAGATACTACGATAATTAGCTCTAATATGTTTAAGGACGTTCCCAAAAAAATCACTTTTCTTACAATCCTTTTGAAACTTTGAATACACATACTTATGAGTGTCTTTTATACGTAGAAATTTTTTCAATAGTCTTTGCGGTAGTAAATTAGTAAATATTGACTATTAAAATGAGCATATTTAACATACGAACCATACCCCGATCGATGTTGTAGCGCACGTTTAATTGAATAGCAATAGTCATTTTCTTACAATTGTTTCGGAAAACGAGAATCATTCATTGAAAATTTAACAAATATCTTTCTGTAAAAATAACTAAAGCAAGCGGTATTCGTTTTGTTATAAAAAATGTTAAAAGTGAGCTACTTTTGAATAGTTTTGACGTTTCCTTTTATAATTTGAATAGTGAGAGATTTTTGAACTTGTGCGCATGTGAGCGGAAGCGAAAAAGTGCACTGTACCTCAACTGTTTTTTATTCGATTCATAGTAGTTCGTAGTAGTTTACATTCGGGGGAATCTTCTTGAAGATTGAGTACGACTGCTCTTTAGGAACGTCCTTAATGATCTAATTGTTTTTTCAATGTTTATAAAATTAATTTTGGCTCTTTTATTTTGCCCTTATTTTTCTATTTTGCATTTGGGCCTAATTGATATATATACGCCGCTGGAGGAAACGTTGCCCACCGCTGCCGAAGCTGTGAAAGGCCCCGGTGTTTCTTCAGCGCAGCCGAGACGCGATGGCTATACGAAGAATTTCCCCATTGTGCATTGTGCTCCAGCTAACACCCGCCAATTGTGCTAACTGGCGCACAATGGCGATTGCCAGGTCACCGTCGGCACATGTCGAGCTGGCTATTTACTTATTTATCTTCCAATACCGCCTGGCCTGCCCGGCCTCTTAAAAATACATTTTATGAATATTGGATGCATCTCCAGCCCGTTAACAAACACGTTTCCCGTTCACGTTCGCGGGGGAAAATTGAATGTTTCAAGACGTGAGGGCGACCCTCGTAGTTCAGTCATCGAGACGCTGGCTTCTCTTACTGAGGGTTCTGAATTCGATTTCCGACGAGATCACAATTCATCTATGTGATTTTCTCACCTGGGTGGCTTTGTGATTTGTTTCGCTACAGTGATTGGCCTGTATATATGTTTTTTAAATAATTGTATTTTCGTGTTCACTGATGAGATTTTAGACAATCTCTGAGATTGGAGACAACTCTCGACTTTCGTAGTCTACCGTGTCGACATCGAGTCTCAGAGATTCGCAGTTTATTTTGTCATATGAAAATTAGAAGATTATTAAACGCATGAGATACAATAATATATGATAAAAGTTAATGTATTCACGTCGGAGCAGGAAGAGAGCGCTCTGTAAGTCATTCTCTGCGTACATGCACACATACCTACCTCTTCCCATGTCGCGCTACCGCTAACAGACACACATACATACACTCGGACATTACACCTAACTTTTCAAATAACAAGTTGTGGGTATCTGTGTTTCTTAGTGTTGCATGTGCGCACGTCTTCGCTGTCTAATCCAACGTCGTGTACACGGGTTTCTCTTTCTACCAATCAATCTCGTAGTTTATTATACCTCCATATCAAACTCTCCACACGTGTACATAGTACTGAAATTTATCTCAACTAAATATTTGAGATTTATCTCAGCGTCTCATTCCGTGTACACGGTCCACACTAAGATATAAGAATACTATAATATAAGATATAGAGACTTACGTCTTGCGGCAGTGATCTGGTCCGTTTCGAATTTTACAACTTTAATTATTAGCCCAATTAGCGATGGGAAAAGTATCGATATCAAATATATTGTAGGGAATCGATCTTTTGAGCCACTATCTAATGTGGGCCCCAGTGCATCGCGTTGGCGTGATCGCGCCACTGGTTCAAGCTTTAAACCCGTGAAAAGTAGGTATTTTTCAATTTCAATGATTTATTTAATTTATTAAATACATAGAAATATTGGTGTATTACCAAATATATCGGCATGAACTAACGCAAATTCATTGTCCCTATATTTTCATTTGGTGTGACCCACGTAATCACTTTGGTACTACTTACGCAATCAAATATCTCCGCGACTTTTTATTAAATATGACTCGATTGGAACGAAAATTTAAACGCTGACAATATAATATGCATTAATGTAAAAAATACATATTTTTTACACAAAGATATAATTTTCGAAGAGTAAATACTTTTACTGTTTTTATCGGATTTATGTTTCCACCGAGAATGTGTATAGAATGCCCCTCGTCTCGCAACTAATGTTCCAAACCCCTCTCCTGTATATGTACACTTTATTTCATGTCTTTTTCATTTACTGGCCCGTGTATAGTACAAAGGTACCTAGCGTTATTACATTATGTGGTACGTATGTACAATTTTTTTTTTTTCACTGCGTTATTTTTGCATTATTGCGGTTGCAATTGTAAACAATTTGGTGGATAACATTTTTATTCTTTATTCAATGCTTTAACGTGTGCCAAATTTCATTTGTGATAACGATAATTTCTAGATTACGAAAAAATTTTTTTGAAAAATTATCCTTATAAATTTCACGGTCAAGTTCGCTAGCCAGTCTGATCCCCTATACTGTTTAAAAATGGCGGCTGTTCAAATATATAAATATTTCTTAATTATAATTATAATAACCTGACCTGACCTAACATAATTCCGTTAAAAGAGATTTTTTCCTTTCCTTTCACATACAGACGAAATCTACTTAATTTCATCTGTATTTGATTTTTCTTAATTTAAATGAAAACAACAATTCTGATTAAAGTGTTCTCAGACTTTCACGACCGATATGATGAAAGACTGATTAAATGTATATGAGTTTGTTAGGTATCAGTATTCCATTATAAATAAAACGCAACATCTACGTGATGTAATATGACACGTGTTTGGACGGCCTGTAATAAACAGATTATGACTTATCGTGATAATCGATAAGCTTCGAAACCTTCCACTACGGTTTGTCTTGACTCGCGACCAATAAACCAAAAAATTTTAAGAGATGGCGGATACGACTCGAGACAATCACCGAGATATGAATTTTGGTCCCGTGAGATTCTTTGGAGACAACTTTTAGATTTGTCTCAGAGATTCGTCGTCTCGTGCCTTACTTCACACTCATCACATACATCAAACATCATCGTCGTTCGTCAGGTGAGTGATTTTGAATCTCCCCAGCAGCGGTTAAAATCGAAAAATGTTTGTACTTTAACGCATTATATTAATGTTCATATTGTATAATGACTTATACTAACTTGTCATAGATAATTGTATGGATATTAGGGATCCTGTATTCTTGACTCTTTTCGATTCCCGGGACTCGAGAGTCAACATTTTCAAATCCCGGGAATTGAGACCAAGAATTTAATTAAATTAAAATTTAAATATATATTCATATGTATGATGTATGTAAATCGAATAAAAATTGTATAATAATATAATTATTAGTATTTAGTTTTTTTTTAACTGAAATAAAGTTTACATTTATAAATTGATTACAAAAAACAAATAAATCTATAAAAATTACAAAACACTTTTTTTTAAATATACAAAAATAAAAACAATTGCTAATGAAATACACCGGAAGACAATAGCGTATATATTTAGTCAAAATCAATGACAAGTCCTAATAACTTTCTTTAAATAATTTTTCGTTTTGTCAAGGATGACACTATTTTACATCACAAGGAAACATAATTCCATAATTGAACAAACCGACGAAACTATTCCCTTCAGAATATTTATAACTGACCATATATTTAGCTTTAATTGTAGTTAGAAACTACAAGAGTTGACACACGTTCGCCACTAGGCCGCCACCTTCTGTACCGCAATGGTCAGCGACAAAAATACTTTTTCGATAAATAGATTTTTTCTATATATCGTTCTAGTCGATTCTTTTAATTTATATAACTTAACTTGTTTAAAATTGATAATATCCAGAAAAATCAGAGTCTCGAATCTCGGGTTATTTTTTTTAAGTCTCGGGACTCGAAACAGCAAAAAAGCATGGGATTTCCGCGTTGTCTCGACACAGAATCCCTAATGGATATGTATAAATATATATATATATATATATATATATATATATATATAGTGGTTTCAGAGTGCACACGTCTAATCTTGCTGTCATATGGAACGTCGTATACAGTGATTAGAATTTTGAGTTTATCTCCCGATTAAATACTCAACGCGCGTACACTGTATTAAGATGTATCTCAAATAAATCTCGGAAATTATCTCCTTAATTAAGGCTCGCGATCTTTATCTCTGAGAGATGTCACCAGAGAAGTGCTCGTTTCTTCTCCCACTCGGTCGGTCCAACGTCTTACCCTTCATCTCCGACCTTTGACGTGGTTTAAGCTTAATTGTGATAAGCTTCTTTCCCGAGCTCTTCAGCCTATACAGAAAACATCCAAAAATGTGACGATTCGCCTCGGATAAATTGTTGAGCATCCACTGTTCCTGCAGAATGGAGTCATGTGTTATGATATTAATCTGATAGTGACCGCATTCACTGACAGGATTGCACGGACGTCACGTCACTGTGATGCTTCCGGTGTACACTTACATGTGCCGGTGAATTTTTATTATAAATAATTTTCTGACTAGCCACTACGGTTATCGTCCAAAAGTGCTGGAATATTGTTTATCTATTTAAATCTAGACTTTAAATTTAAGAATTTCGGGTGACAAAAAAAAACGCACGTCGATGGAGATGTGGTGTTATCCAAACACTCGAAGATATACTGAGAACGTGGGAACTTTTACAACGATGTAATGATTATATTTAATTATTTCTAAATAAGCCGTTATGACAATATCGTTATTTCCGTACGTCACAATTGACGAAACGTCAATATCATACGATAGGAATCAAAACATGACTGTTAAGATAACACAAACGGTTGACGGCACATGTATGACATAGGAGTTCAGCTAGAACCTGAAGTGCCGAAAGTGCCCGTTAAAATTCTGACGATTGTGATTCGCATTATATTAATCTTTTAACTGCCGACTCTATTTGAAATGGAAGACACCGCACAGGGTCCTGACTTTATCTATCAAAAGCTGGAACCTGTCGTCCGCAAATGGCAACATTATTTAAATGATGGCTTTAATCCCTGCAAGTTTGCAAGGTCCAAAAGTGCGCGTTAACACGCTTATAGCTTGGTGTGTTAACGCGCTCATGGCATTTAAAAGGTAAATTTTTTTTCGTATTTTATTATAACTTTGACTTTAAATAATTACGCAACTAACTCTTTAAAATTATGTGATGTTATAATTTTTTTTTTAAATACACCAATCTAAGCAATTTATTCTGAGTAGTCACAGCGGTATTTGAAAAACGCCAAGATTTCAGGATTTAATTTATGTGACGTCATGCATATTGCGTAAAATATTATTTTAGGCGCACAATCATTGGGTAGCTTCGCGAGTCTTGGTAAACGTAAGTAGACGAAAATTGGCGACTTGTGTATAAGGGCATCGTAGCTTAATCGATTTTAACTCTCTGCCGGCAATATAAAGTTCCAAATTCGAATCCCGACGATGACTATATTTCTTTGATAAATTTTTTTCTATGTATCTTTCTAAGTGATTTATATATAATTTATTTTAAAATCTTAAAAAATTATCATTAATAGTAATTAGGTCCGGTGTCATACCGCTCTGAAACATATTACAAATGTCACTATCTCCATGTTCACCTCTGGTTTAAATTTGATATGTATGTTTATTTAATTGTCTAAAACAATAATATATTGTTTCGGTTTCAGGCAAGATGGCACTCTACAGCATACTTTTTGCTTGTTTCATGATGTTAATGATCATTCTGTACAACATCAGCTCGGCCGCCAGGTACTACATTAAAGTAAGCACATTTTTTAAACAAACTAATTAATCAATTATTCCATATTGCTTTAATTCTCTATATATATTACACACAACTAAATAAAGAGGGAGGTGGGTTAGCCATATTCTCTTAATAATACTAAAAAAAAAGTGTATCTATAAATTTTTTCTCAGGCAATAAACTCATGCCCTTTTGGAAATATTTTACGAAATTTTCTAATGCACTATTTCCATCGCAATATTCATGACAAATTTTACATATTTTCTACATTAATTTATATGAATGATAAGATAAATGGATGCCAATGTTTGACATTGGCATGAAAATGACTAGCTCGATGGTCAGTTAGTGTAACAAAGTGCTTTTCGGTACAATTTAATGGCACAACAAAGTATGCACACGTTATGTATTTAAAACACAACATTTTATATTTTTAAGGTTTGAAGCAGTAACTTTGTGGTAGGTAAATCATTTTAATTATTTTTTAGAGTCACATTAACGGTGATGGTAAAAATTACAACATTTTCTAACAACACGGAAGTCGCAACATCCAAGCGATTTTGACTGTACTTATTCTTGATTGTTTATTTTTGAGGCAAAGCGAGCGGGAGCATAACGCTAAATTGTTATTTTTTTGTCTAGTTCACATTCTTCGTGCTGTCTAGTTTATGTAATGCGACCATTGTGCTGCCGCTGATGTTCCTGAAGCCAAGGAATTATGAGAATGCGCTGTAAGTCCCAACAAACTCATTACGTATTTAAGACTCCATAACACCGTTGTACTAATTAGTCACTCGCTGCTAAATGGGAAGATATCTCGAGTGACAGCGATTAACACCAGTACGTAGTATGGTAACAGGTATAAGATAGTTTATAGCACCTTACACAGAATCTCTATTGATGTCTTAATCTGTTTCAAATACGTGGACAAAATTACATTGTTGTAGTTTTTTTCTACCCACCAGCGTATCATAAACTTCCAAGTTTTATGTAAATGTCTGTAAGTCTTGATTGCTTTACAATAATGTGTGCACTTTGTAATTTATTTATGCTAAATAATCAACAATCTGTGTTATTTCACTTTGTCATTTAAAAATCATAACAAAAATACATTGAATACTAATTAAATGTATTAATTAGAAAGATATACATATAAAATCCATTTTATCGAAAAATATTGTTGTTGCGCTACCGGGATTCGAACTTGGATCTCTTTCCAAACCGGGGAAGGTGCATTATCCAACTATGCTACAGTGGCAGTATTTTTAATGACAAATTTTCGAACCCATATGTTACACTTTTCAAATTAATACATCTATTGTTCCAATATTTTTCGATAAAATTGATTTTATATGTATATTTTTATAATTAATACATTTAAATAGTATTTAAAATATCACAGCTATGTTCTGAATAATTACAACTTCACAATAAGATTGTGTTCTCCTTAATAAAAATACATTACTATTGAATCATAATTATCCATGATTATGTGAGACTAGCAACAATTTGCAGCCCATTTCACTGATGACTTACCTGATATCAGACAATAATCTACTGCACCATCTGAGAATTAAAACGATATTATATAATTATAAAAATTACTGTTTTGTTTTCAGTTATTTATCTGTTCAACGTTTGACATTTCCAATGTGCCTAGAGATGCTGAAAATTTCATCCTTTAGCAAAACTCCTATTTTCATGATTTTGAATGTCACATCAAAGAGAATTCTTATAAATTTATCATCTACCTTTGCAGAAAGGTTTATACAATTTCAAAATATTTGAAAACACACATTAAATACTTAAATAATTTATTTGAAAAGTTCTACATGCAAGATAGTACATGGATCTATCTATATTAGTTCTGTTAAAAAAGGTCAAACAAATATAATCAAATCCGGCCTGGGTAACGTGACTAATGCGGTTATCTTCCTTCATTAATTGCATCACAGCTGCACTCTGACTCAAAATAAATTCTTAGCTCAATAATAAAGTTTCCTGATAAATTCACCCCACTTGATAACTTAGTGTGGTGAACTAATATTATACTTTCAGCAGACCTTGAGTCACAAAACTTTTTTTATGGGGTCATGTCATAGATAAGGTTTATGGTGTAAAACTGGCAACAATTAATGAATCAATGCAATTGCAATTCCATTGATTTACGTTGCCGACACTGCCTGGACCGAGATGTCTGGACAATTGTGATAATTCGAAAAAAAACTACATCTATCATCTTAAATTTGAATTAAAAAACTTAAATCAAGGACACCAGTACATATCAACATTATTTATTTATCATCTATGGAAAAATATTATTTCAATACAAAAAATTTGATTTAAAAATATAATGTACTGATAATATACAATTGACTTAAGGTATTTAATATGTTGCTAACCAATATAAAGTAAATAATTTACTACGAGATAGTCACCTCATATTATTGTAAATGTTTTTTTTTTATTGTAGAAATATTCAACAAAAAATTAACACCACAGATGTAGAATGTATTTTTATAACTTAATTTATATGATATATACTTGTTGCTAAGCTAATGTAGCAGTTTATCTGGACTTAAATTATTAATTAACTATTTAATGTGTATTTTCAAATATTTTAAAATTGTATACATGTTACGAACATGAAGAAACATAAAATATTCCTAAAATATCCAAACTCTTGTATTTGTCACCATCTATCAGTAAATCTGACGCAATAATCTTTATGTATAAAAGACTGCACAGTGTATATCCAAAATTAGTATTCTTCCACACCTAACATTAATACACCATACATTTTATTTTCAACCGATGACCTCGCCTTGATTTATGCACATCTCTATACTGTTTGTTCATCTATTTTTACTCTACTAACCATCCATCAAACCATACAAATCATATGATGATTATCGAAGCCAACCTCTATAAAGTACAGAAAATAAATACGGTCCTCGTTCTGTATGCATTAATATATTTGTAGCCATAAATACAGCTAGTCCTAGGTTTTCTATAGGTAATAACAGTAATTCAATCTATACAAATCCAAAATGCATCAACTCTTAATCAATAAACAATAAACAAATCTTCACCCCTGTTATCTTCACATCTGAAAATCTTTGTATGTATTTAATTATAATATATTTTTGGAGGTTATATGAATTGGATATAACAATGAAGATATATGAGAATGAATATAATGAATGAGTGAAGATGTAGAAGGTGTGCGTGGATTTCAAAGTGAAGCAAGTCGGCGATCTCGCTCGGCGTGCGTGGGCCGGCAAGACCGCCGTTGTGAAACGATGAAACTGGATAGATTGCTTGGCGGTGAATGATTGAGCCAGACTTATAGCAGCAGATGCCGACTAAGATGGCAGTGGATATGAATTCTAATCACTACATATTTATTGAGACCAAACACAATTCTCAATCATTATTTTTGACGTGTTAAAAAAATTAATTGTTTGGCACCTAAAGAACACATTTAAAAGTAAAATTACAATTTGAGAGATTTAGAATATTAATATTGATCATTGTAAAACGTTTCAGGATACCGGCGTACCTGTGCAGAGTGTGCGGCCGGCTCTTGGGGATGTCTTGGGAGGTGAGGGGGCAGCACAACATAGACAACACAACCGGAAACATTGTACTCCTGAATCATCAAAGTTCCATTGATCTTATCTGTAAGTACATATAGAAGAAATATTTTACTTTTAGGAACAAACTCTTCCGGAATTCTATCCAAATCATGCCAATAACAAGGTACCATATTATTCTGATATCACTGACTATGTTAAGAAAAATAAATGAGAAAAAGAACAGAAAAATATACGTCTCGTTTACGAACGAGCCAAGGAGCACCAGTTTACGCCAATTTATCGGCAGTATCGGACATCTAAATTAATTTTGGCTAAATGAATTGTCAAATTAATATATGACAGATTCAATCTGTGTAGAAAAAAACTGACATGAAATAAAAGGAGTATTTAAAGAAAAATATATAAGTTTTTAAATTAAATGTATGTATAGGTACGCGGGCATGTATAATATTTCTTTTGGTAGTTTAAATTGTTTTCTGTGGGAAAAGAAAGAAGTTAATTAATTTTTCATTCACATTTTGTCAGCAATTTATTTGACGATGTAAAAATACTTTTTTTAAAAGACTCAATTTTCTAGCTCTGGCAATACTGTGGCCCCTGATGCGGGAAGCCACAGTCATCAGCAAAAGGGCCCTGTTCTACCTGTGGCCCTTCGGCCTGGCCGCATGGATGTGGGGGACAGTGTTCATTGATAGGAAGCACGCTCAGCAGGCGCAAAACACCGTTAACCAGACTGTGGAAGCCATCAATAAGAGAAAGGCAAGTTATTTTAACCAATTTTCAAGTTTTCATGTATAAGCCCCTTCAATGCAATCCAAAATGTTAAACTCATATGTAAATATAATATGATACAGTAACCCAGAAAATTCCAAATAAAAACAATTTTGTTTTGCATGCACAGATTTCTCTTTCATCCACGACCCATTCTTATCCTATCATTACATTCATCGTAACCAATAGTTTATCTAATTTTGCATAATTCTTTTTATGTGCAAAGTTAAGTTATATTTGTTCACTGGGGGAGAAAATAAGAAAAGCATTACAATACTAGTATAAGACTACCAATACGTCCTGGGTTGAGTTGCATTGAGACGTGAATATGTATAAGCAAATAAAACAATTACAACTATTAAGGAAAACTGTATACTTTGGACACATTTTCCGCAATTAAAAATATTCTATTTTGCAACTTAGTACACAGAGGAAAATAGAAGGTCACAGTTTAAATAATTCATTTCATTCTTACAGGTAAGACAGGTTATTATCGATAAGCCGCTTTTTTATCATTTCTTCCAAATTGGTAGAAAGCGTACTCTTTTGTAAAAACCCAGGCAGTTTATTTTTTATTATAGGAACAACAAATTCTATTGTCCTCGATCCATACTTATTAGTGATTTTGGGAATTGGTAAATTCAAATTAGCTACATCTCTTGTATTTTTTCTGTGTGAAGCCATCCTATTTATCCTAATGACAGAACAGATAGTCAATAGTTCTAGGCACAAGTTCATAATTCCTAACTTTCCTCAGGCAAAGATTCTTCTTTTCCCTGAAGGGACGAGACACAGTGGAGACAAACTGCTGCCATTTAAAAAGGGAGCCTTCCATGCAGCGCTGGATGCCGGATGTTCCGTGCAACCTGTCGTCATCTCCAAGTACTACTTCATGGACTCGAGGAGACCGAAATTCTCAAAAGGTAACTATTCTCTACAAGTGCTCAATTAAAGAGACATTACCCAACTTAATCAGTTTCACCATTTTTTTGTGCCGACAATTATTGTCGAAATAACAACAAATCTTATAAAATGCACTCCAGAATTTGGTATACATAAATATGGTATCACTCAGTTCGGCCGCAGTATTGCGAGTTGCGAGCTCTAAGCGCGTCGATCTATTACGATAAGGAACAGCGCCGTGATTGACTAGGGAGTGGAACTAGCTATTGATGTGTACGAAAGGATAATGAATGCGTAGTCACGCAGGTTTGGATTTAAAAATATGTGAATATGAGAATTATGTGAACAAATTGTTTACTTTGGATGTCAAAAACGCATACAAACTGCGAATAATCAGTAGAAATTAGTTGTTTTCGGGACAAAATTTTTTGAAAAAAGTGCAAATTCTGTAAAAATACGAAATATAAGGTTACAAATTAACGGAGTTTTACTGTAATACATTTTTAAACATAATTAGTAATTATATATATATTTCTTTTTACATTTTTTTCTTTTCTATGGGAGTCGGAGACTCATGTATAGAGATGGAGTATATAAGAGAGTATATACAATTTATGTGTCTGCTAGTCTGTATACATATTTTTTGATTTCAGATACAAATTTATAATAGTCTGTTATTTTTCTAATTGTAAGGGGAGATTATTAAAGAATTTGATGCCTAATAAATATAGTGGTTTTGAGTCGCGGTATATTTAAGTTTTGGAATATCAATTTGGTCTCTAAATCTTGTAGATCGGAAATCGCTTTTTATATTAAAATTATCTATAATTTCTAAAATTTGGATTGATTTTTTTTTTAATATGTCTATTATTTTTGGTACTTTGAATTCTGTAAAGAGTTGGACCCTTGGGTAGTCTTTTTATTTTTTAAAATTATTTTTTGAGTAATTTCTAATTCTGATATTGAAGTTTTATATGCTCCTCCTCATCCAATAATACCGTATTGCAAATGTGACTTTACAGACGTGTAATATATTATTTATAGATATCTAAGCGATAAGATGTTTCTGAGTCTTAAAAATATGTAGGTAATTTTCCTTATTTTGTTTGTAAGATTAATGATTAATATGTATATTATTTCCATTTAAGTTTGTTATCTACGTATTATGATTTCTATTATAAGATAATTTTCTGAATTTTATTTATAAGTAATTATTGTTAATGATTAATAATACATATTCACTTATCAGTGTACTATTAAGAAAATGTCCTCAGATTCTAAACACTAATATACATTTCAGGTCATTTCATTGTCACGATTCTACCGCTCGTGCCTACCGAGGGGTTAACCAAAGCAGATCTTCCACAGCTACTTGACAAGTGCTACACTATGATGCAGGAGACATACGCAGAGACGACTGCAGAAGCATTTCAGAAAGTCTCCAACAATAATGTCCCAACTTACAAACAAAAATCGTGATTGGGGAACATTTCATTTGACTGTCAAAGCAAACCAACAGTTGTAAAGTACAACCACTTTCACAAAATATAGTTGTTATTAGAATTAGAAAGTGGAATATTTATTACTATTATTAAAATATGAAGAAGAGAGGTCTAAAATTTTAATAGTAAGATTCTACCTAAAGAATCATTTTAAACATCATGAAGGAAGAATACCCGCAGAAATATTATCATTTTAACGATTTTGATATTCGCTTTAACATTTCTATTTGGGACTCTAAGGTATCATCTCTGCTTCAAGTATAGTATGTTATACTCATACCGAAGTCAGCATTATGGATGGTGTGCAAAGTACGTGAAATATTGAAAAACTTTAACGTAATTAGAGGATGCAGCGTAGACCAGCAAATTCAAGTATTCATTCTACTTTTTGATTCATGTATATATACATATATATTTGAAATGAAATGTCCAGATTGAATTTTGAATATTTGACATTATTTTAATGTCATTGGAAAATAATATTTTATTAGTGTTATTTTTTGTCATACTGTACAAATTATTGTTATATTTTTAAAATCAAAAAATATTATGTAATTAAAAAACAGAAAACGGTAACATAGTATATTTGAATCAAATCATTTTAAACCAAGATAGAAAACTTCTATATGTGGGATATCATTGATCGACATTACACTAGGTAAGTAGATACTTACATACTTTTTAATTAATATCAAAACATATTAGTTTTTTATAAATGATTAAAAAATGGGAACTATGTAAAAATAACAATAACAATGTTGGTTTTCTTTTTTAAAATTGCAAAAATATTTTTTATAAATTTCGATATCTTTTCTTGTACCAGATTAAAAATTGAAGCGCTATTTGCCATATAATGTTTCATTTTCGGTGCATATTATGATGAAAGTTTGATAAATTGGGGTTTTCTGACAGCTTGTCCCAAATGTGAGGAAACTCATCAGTTTATTCTTATAATCACTATCAAAACATTTTTCTCATAAAACTTTTACATGAACAATAAAGCACTTTAATATTTAGTTGACTGTTAGTATCGTAGGTTATGAAACATGCATGGAATACCTCAAATTTCAAACGACATATAAAGAAATGAATTATTTATTAATTATAAGAATTAGATAATGCGTAGACATTATCTTGTCTTATATAGAGTTAGACCCGGTTCTGAAATCCTTGATAACATGGGACCACTCCTGCAACAACACTGTAAATCAGTTTTTATTAATGTTACTAGATAGATGGAGCGTCGGCCATCTTGGATGATATACAGTATTGTTGCAGGGAAGCTCACTTAGAAATTGTGTTTAATAGTATTTTTATTTATTTATATGGTTGTTTAATATACTATTGATTACCCAAGAAGATATACAACATCGTGGCACTCATACTCAGATCTGCCCAAAATCAACACAGTGTTGCTGCAGGGATGGTCTCATATTTCACCATCCATCTTTCAAAAAGATATATCTTGTTTTTTTGTTAAAATTGAGTTTACACATGATCATAATTCATTCAACACAGGCATATCGATACCTTAATCTGCAAAGCAGTTAACTCCATTTTTCTAAAATGTTCAGGAGCAACAAAAAACTGTTTCATTTTGTAATTAAATGGATTACGAAAATTCCAAAATACACTTTGGTAGATTGCTTATTCAGAAATTGGATGGCTGAGGAATTTCATTGATATTTTTATTTATCTCGTACTTATAGGAAATATTTGGAGTTAGCTAAATTTCTTTACCAAAATTGTAAAATATTATTGGAAGTTAGGTGATTTTCCATGATAATGTAGTGCAACCATTGTGATTTCTGCAAACGTCGTCTATCTCTGGTGTCATCAACATTCGTGTCAGGTAAACATTTTAGGTGAACATTTAAGCATGAATCAATCTGAAGTTTTTCAGCACGTAGCACTTATTTATTGTTTTAAAACGCATGTTTTAAAATTGAGGGGAATTTTTGGCTTTTAATGTACCATAGAACAATAAATTAGAAAAATACTTGCATCAAAAACGGTTTTTGGACCATGGGTGGAGTTAGCTGCTTTTCAAATTAAGATATCGATATCAGAATTTGATTGCAATGAAGTAATATTATTAGTACATAAAAAACATTTTGACATAACCAATGTCATTCTTACAAAAGACATATTTGTGGAATAAATACACCTCACACTATCTTTAAATCAAAAAATATCTGTAGAAATCGGTAAGATTCTCTTTTTTATCATTTTTAACAGTGAAAAATTCCACACAAACTGCAAAATCAACAAATTCAAGATACGCCTCTTTGAAAAATGGATGACGATTTAGAAAGATTTTACAATGGTCATAGTTTCCTGATACCCTTAAAAGAAAGGAATTTTGTTAATAAAACAAAAATTCATATGTTATTTTGTGTTAGTAATTAATTAGCTATTTTTTAACTTTTTCACATATTTAAATAATGTGAAATATTTAGTTACTAAAAATTTTACATAGGAACAAGATGATTTGTAAAAAATGCACATTTAATTTGTAATTTATAATTTAACAATAACTTATTCTTCCATTTTTATAATAAATATATTTTATATAAGCCTTTTAGATGAACATCTTTATGAACAAAATATACAATATCATCACAAAAGTGACCGGATCACATTTAAAAGTCTGAATAATAATTAAAAATATTTTTTTAATTCGTTTTTATAAGCTGTTTTTAATTAATTTAATAAATCAAATATTGTATTTGAAAATGCATTATCATTTGTGAGCTAAAACATTAAAAGTATGTATTTTGCCAATTTCCGTTACATGTTAAAGATGCAGATTGATTTTTGTATTTAAATTTTCAAATTTAAATTGTTTGCAATCGACTTATCAATACTGCGAAAAAACCATCCCCATAACAGCTGATAATCTCTCTTGAAATCATATTTATATGTCTTAGAAGCATTTTATCAAAAGCGTATCAATTTAAAAATCTCTGCTCTGGCTCTAAAATCAGTTACAAATATATCAACCGCTTCTACATAAAATATTGTGAGTAAAAAAATGACATTCTAGTATTTTGCACATATTTGATAATTTTTAAATGGCTGTAATTTTTAAAATATTATATTTATTAGTACCTACATTAGCAATGGTGAATCTATGACACGCGTGTCAAAGGTGACACGCCACAGCGTTTTGAGCGACACGCTAACTTTCACTAATATCAGAATTACCAAAGAACACGTGTCCCGCCACCAAACATCTACCCGACAACAACGTTCAAATTTATCACAACATTACATATGTATCAATCTCTTCTGGGTCTCAATTGTGAAATAAGTGATTAATTAATTTTTAAATAGATTATTTAACATTGTTTTTAACCACTTAATAAATGAATTATTTTAATATACCAACCGGTTTCGGAAAATACCATTTTCTTCATCGGGATGTCAAATTATCTAACTAAAACCATATATGTCACATTAATGTAATGTTTTAAAGTCTATTTAAAAAAAAATTATTATTTAAAAATAAATCTTGTACCTAACTTAAGGAGGGGGGAGTGACACACCAATTTTTGACACGTCGAGCCCAAAAGGTTCACTATCACTGACCTACATCATAGAATACAATATATTTTTTAAAGAAATCTGCCACGTAAATAAGTATCAAATTCATGCGAAATACTAGAATGATTAAAAATTACATTTTTTACTTACATTACTTTATGTAGGAGGGGTCAATGTTTATTTCAATTTCATTAATTGGATAGTCACAATTTCATTACTGAACCCCTCATTCGCGATATTGCACTCATACTGACAATATCTTCAAAAAAATAGGGTGTGAAATAATTTATAATTAAGGTGTTACCTTCTTTTCTGTTTTTGCATCATTATCTTTTTTCGCAATGCAGCGGCCCAGCAGATGTAGGTATCGTGTATAACAGATGATTTCCCACTTATGGGAATAAACTTTAAATGGCTTGGATGTGTACCGTTTTGTTAAACCATCCGTGTGCAAAGTAATAAATAAACAAATGGAGAAACCAAATTGTCCTGCACCGTCAGGACGAGGTGAATATTTAAACAGATTATATATTTATGAATGCACCCAAAGTTATCTGTGATTGGATTTAGATACTCTTTTTAGATTGTTTTTAAATATATTTTCTTTAACGATTTACATTGTAAATCAGGTCATCATTCCTATTGAAAATTATTTTGTTAATAGTGCTCAAATTTACTTTAATTTTATTTTTCAGTACTTTTAATATTTTTAGCACTCAAAATTATTGAGAAATGTATTTTACGTAAAGTTGTAGAATAAAATTTATAAATGAGTCGATACCCTACTCTTATCACAGTGGAAATGACTCTTCTACTTTGTATAATATAAAGATGCGTTTGTTGGTGGCAGGCTTAATATGGCGTAATTTTATGAAGGGAAAGATTGCAGCTTTTGAACTAAAGTATCTTTATAAAATCTTGATTCATGTGATATATAATCATCCCGACATACATAAATTTAGCAAGCAATCAGGTTTATGGTATCGATTCAAAAGAATATTGTCATTTTTGTTATAAAATTAATAAAGTGTTTGAAAAAAATATATTTGTATTTATTTTTATGATGTTGCATAAATAATGTAAGTAGATAATTGGAAAAGAATATTTAGACATTTAAATCATCCGATCATATTTTAATCGGGGAACCTTTTATTTTTATAAAAAATTTCGGAATTCTGAAAATACATATTTATATAATAATATGTAGGTATTACATAAATCATAATTATGATGACAAATTTAAAAATAATTTATTGAAAATACAAAAAAAAATGTAATAATGGATAAGAAAAACTCGTTACTGGTCTCATACATGAAAATCCCCTTTCCATTTCCAACGACGAAGCAACAGCAGTTTGTTTAATTTAGGTAAGTTGTGCACGCTAACAAAGTCTCCAGCCACACCGCTACGCTGGGTCCGAAGTGATGTAATCAGCGCACATCGGTATATTGGAAACTAATTAATTAATTCACCCTAGGGTTTCACAGAACACAATTTGGGAATCGCTGATAAGATGTCACATTTCAAAACTCTTGTTTATATTGTTCAGAAATGACTGTCATCCACTTGCCTACGAAATGCCTTTTTTTTTTTATAATCACTGACCATTTACTTTTACACAACACAAATAATTAACATTGTACGGAAAGTATTGCTACATTTGACTCACTAGGTCACTGATCAAAGCGCTCAGAAAAAACATGAAAGAAAAGTAAGTTTAAAACTGCTTTTATTCAATTATAATTTCCTCTTTTTTTGGTTTTAAACAATTATTATTGTAATCATATCATGTGTAGTCACGTTGTTACATCGTCAAATGTTTATAAAGCTTTTGTTTCGACTTTCGGGACCTGCCGATGACCGAGGCCACCTTCCGCCCCTAACATCGGGAGATCTGCTAGACAGAAGCGTTCACAGACATGTTCTTACATTATGTTACTTGGTATATAATAATAAATAAGAGGTGCCCCGGTGCGTTCATCACTTGAGGCATCTCTCGAAGTAGTTAGAGCCGACATATCCGCCGCGCATCGCTTTCTGTACGTGCTGCTCGAATAATCTCCGTGTGTTTTGCAATTCCTCAGCCGCTTCTTTGTTTAAAGGGTCCTCAGGGTTCGGTTCCTAAAAGACATATTTTAATAAATATCTAACATTTTTTTTAAAGACAAACTAATCTTAAGATAACAATTAACAGAGACTTCAAAGATCAAACTATCAACTTGCGAGGAAGAGCTGTATACTCTCCATAAATATCTATTGTCTGGGGAGAAGTCCAAGAAACAACGGCTGAACAGAACAACCTAATCATTCCTTACCATTTCAATAAAATTAAGAAAATTACATTACATAATTTGATGACTTATTATTAAATTGATTATTTCCATGTTTAACAAATATTACTTGATGTGCACTGCAAGAAGTGATTAAATAAAATAATTCATAATTTTTAAAATTATGCTTGCGTATTATATAACATTCTCTAATATTGCAATGCCTGTTATTTTTATACATTATTCATTCTCTTCACATTTATAATTTTGGCTTTACTATCGATGATTCTAAATAAAAAATATATAAATCCATTTAAAACAATACGATAATAAAACGGATAGACTTTTACGAGATGTGAATACCAAAGTATTTTTTTTAGTATTTCCGAGGTAAGTTTGTAGAATTCCATAATCACATATGTGAAAATAAAACACTTGTTTTTTTGATTCTACTCGTTTAATTTACTTGAGACGCGTTTCACCTTGTAAGAAATTATCAATCAAACAATTTAACTCGACAACTTGTATTTATATTAATGTTAATCTATAGTGAAGGACAACTATGTAATTTTATTCGCATGAAATAAAAAGAGACATTATTCATTGGAATTCTGAGGATTTACATAAATTTTTGAATGTGATCAAAGTATTTTTGGGTTTAATAACTAGTGAAGATTTTTATGTTGTTATCATGTCATTATGCTATCATATTGTTTCCAATTTATTCAGAGTTATGTGAAACATTTTCTAATAAAAAGAAAGTGTTGATCAATCAGGCAGAACATTTGTGGAGTTGTAATCAAGTGAGGTTACCAGAAATAGATATTGAAGGCCGTATACAACAGAGTTGACAGTCAGAACCGGTTTCCAATCTTCCCTCAGTATATTCAGACACACGTTACCCTCGAGATCAATGTTAGGATGGTATACAGACGTCTCGCATTTCACTTTGGGAGGTTCGTGCGGATAGTTAGGTCCTACCTGGAAACAAATATTTGTTAGATACGATCTATTCTCTATCATTAAATGTTTATTTTATGGTGCAGGCAAATTTGAGTAATATTTCTTTACTAGCCTCTATGTCTGTTTAGCATATAAAAATTATTTTTTTTTTAGAATATTTAGACTTAATTCACACTAAATAATGGTAACTGAGTCAAATTATTTTCTGACATCTATATAAAAATTCTAATATTTATATAAAAATTTACAAAAATAAATATATATGCGGTCGAACATAGTCATAAGGAACAAGAGGACAACTGACTAAATTGCTTATTACAGCCATTACTCTTTATATCACAGTTAAATATAAGTACATATCTATTTCTTCTAATTATTTTACTATACTGTAAGGTATGTCTCTCGGCTAAATAGGTCATACAACAATGATGAAAAAAGAAGAGAAATCTTGATGATATTTTTGGCACCGCATTCTATTTCACAAACATTTTTTACTTTTTTACGTGAAACACTTTTGTTTATTAACACACATATTTTTAACTGAAAGGGTGGTATCTAATAGATTTTGATTTAAATTGAAAGTAGTAAAATCTGCAAACAATCAATTATTATCATTTCAAAATAATTTGCATTCTCAAAATAAATAGAAGGTTCATTTAATTTAGCACACTCTCTATATGTAATCGGATATTAGATGTTGTTGCATGTAATAATGTGATAAACCACACTCAATTCAAATTGAGATATTTGTTGTTAAAATTTATTTCTTTATTTCAAAAAATATGAAAGCATACTTTGTACAGTGTCGCACAACTGAGATAATTGTTTAATTAATGAAATGAGGTAATATACTGGAGAACATCTCAATTTGCAGTAACATCTTAAGCTTCTTTAACCAATATTACATCATTTTAAGTTCCTTTGGATGATTGTTAATTGACTTTAATTTTATTTAATTTAAACAAAACATAGTTCTGATATTTAAAACAAATTAGATGAATCAATTAGAAAGATCCACAGAAATCTATTGAGAAAATAGTTACGAAAATAGGATACGAACCCAGAACTATAATCATTACGCTATGTTAATCATTTAAGTTTATGATTTCTGTATATATATCTAATTTGTTTAAAAAAAAGAATGCTTTAGAATTTAATGATGTAGCGAAGCCAAGAAAACTAGAGTGTATGCTATAAAATAAGTAGTCTATGATTAATCAAAGCAAAGTTTGCCATATACCAAAAATACTTTTAATTGAAAAAAAACTTCTTTCTTAAATTTAACTAAATTAAAAATACCATAATTCAGAACCCATGCTTTGATATTTAATCTTGGCATTTAAATCACATTTAAATAAAACAAACCGACTATCACTAGACGAGTGTCTGTCTACCCACAAAGATCTCGTTAATGCTGTGTATAAAATTGCTTCATTATTTTACAAAATTTAGCAATATTACTATTCTCGCTCGAAATCAGGCATTAAAATAAAATAATAAAATTAACAGTACGAACTTTGAAGCTAAAGACAAATCGCCCTCCCCGGTAGAATCCTTCATCGGGACATATGATTAGTTTGAAGTTTAAAAGATCATCAGCATCAGGGAATTCTGTGTTGCAAGTCTTTGGAAGGTTGAGTTCATTTAGATCTGAAATGATAAAGAAGATATATTTTAAAACTACTTTCTAACTTTTATGGACAATTTTTTCCTAAAACAATTATATTTCACACAATATATCTTTTTCTGTAAAAAAATTGACAATGCGTTACCTTGGCAGTACATCCACTATTATTGTAAAATACGTACATTTGATGTACTTTACTCGGCTAAATATCACACAATCTCATAATAGAATGTGACATCAGCAATCTAAGTGATGATTAACCGATCATCAATATTTAATTCATAAATCAAGTAGATAGTTCAAATGAGGTCATCTCATTTTAATGACCTGGGCATTTTGTAGGGAATAGAATCAATTTTAAAAGACAATACTCGTTAAGACAGGCTGGCCTGAAATTTCATAATCATTTATGAGAAAAATCCACCCATAATTGTGTCTATGGTATTTATCCAGGTGTCAAATTGTTTTTCGTTGTGGACACAAAGTTAAAATCACATAACACTGACGTATAGTATAGTAAAGCCTGGAATCGGCAAAAGAAGAATAAAAGTAAATTGAATGCGGTATTCGTGTGTATAGCTTGAAGAATGAACAAATTAGAAGCAAATGTACATCTATCTGTAGCAGACACGATATAATTAAGAAAATATCACGAAGATGGTTTGGTCATGTAACAAGAAAAGAGGACGTGAGAAGACTTGTAAAAGTGAATGAGCTAAGAGTGGTACATCAAACAGAATAGTCTCTCTGCCTACCCCTGCAAGATACGGGCTGATTGTAGGTAAATTAGTTAAGTTGTAATACTATTTTCATAATATGTAATGTAATAAAAATAGAAGAAATTTAGAAAAAATACTAACTAAATTTATAATACTTTACGTCATACACAAAGGAATTATTTTGACATCATTTAAAATGTTCCTTTTGTTGCAAGCAAAATGATGTGACAAATAATCAACTGCACAGAAATTCATTAAAAAAATATTGCAAAACACAACACGGAATAAATGATTCGCAAATTGTAAAATAAAGTAGGCATTTCTTTTCTCCAAAATAGTTTAATGCGCGATCGATGGGTAAAAAACTAAAACATTATGTCAAACGGTGTTAACCGCCACGACCTTTTGTGATTCTCAGTTGAGCTGCGGAGGCCTTCTTTTGGTTCCCCCCCGGCCTGGACGTGCCTTCTTCATCTTTTCTCTGTTGCTTGAGTGAAAATAATTTTATCATATTAAAATTTTACCCAAAAAGATAATTTACTAAATATACAAATTATTTTGACAGCACAAACGCACTCCACAGAATAGAAATCTCGAACAGCTGTACCGAACATTGCAAGTACTAAAAATATTGAAAGTACGTGATAAATTTCACTGTAGGACTAACTTTGAACACAATAAAACTTTGTCTATATTTTATTTCATTAAAGGTATATCTTATCATTTTCGCCCCTACTCGAAACATCACATCAAAAATGAAAAGTTAATTATAAATTTTCCTTCAAATTCCTACTAATTAATATAAAAATTCCATCAACTAAACCCATAAAAATATTTTTGAATAGAAATTAAATTAAATAAACTATAAAGATATTCAGAAAAAAATCTATCTATCCAAAAAATATTTGATTGCTACCGGGATACTTAACTATATTTTGTTTTTTCGATAGATAGATTTTTTATCTATATATCTTTCTAGTTAATTAAATCAATTTGAATTAATACCACAGAACTATGTTCTGAAAATGCAACTTCACAACAAAAATGTTTTCCTTAATATTTTTTATATTATAATTATTATTATTGTGAAGTTGGAGTTTTTTAAAACAGAATTCTGTGGTATTTTAATACAAATTATTATTAAATGCATAAATTAGAAAAATATAATTTATTGAAAAAATGTTTTAAATATCCCAATAGCAACACAAATATTTTTTAGAAAAATTGAATTGCCTAGTATACCTTTTAAATTGATACATTTAATTTGTATTAATGTTTTTTACCGAATCAGCAAAAACCGAATAGTTAATTGCAATGCCTTCGCAGACACAAAATACACTCAATCCAGGATTCCTTTTAATTCGACTTCGATACAAAGCCAAACAAGTCGAATTAAATCTTTTTAAAAAAAAAACTGGCTATTAAGAATCAGATGAAGGATTTATATTAAACCCGACGCCTACCTTGGATTTTTCGTATAAGGGCAACACTGAAAAAAAAAGAATTCTCCAGAAAAACAAAACCGAATGGAAAATCACCTTTATTTACTTTATCATAATTTACAAATAAACTTTAAACAAAACATTTGACAATGAGCCCATTATTATGCATTTTCAATTTTAAACCGTGTAAATAAAAATATATTATGCGCGCCCCCCAGAGACCTACTTCTTGGCTCCGGGAGGCTGTAGAGCTTGGCCGCGATCCTTGCCACGCAATTTTATACCAAGCGTCCTCTCAATTTTTCCAATTACGATGTTGTTGGGAATACCTCTTCCGGCTTCATAGTCGTTGACGATCTGAGGTTTTTCACAGATTTTGGTAGCCAAGTCCTTCTGGCTCATACCTTTAGCCTGCCGGCCCTGCATAATCAGCTTTCCCAAGTCGATCGGAACTTTATCATGCTTTAGTTCTTCGGTTTCTCTGTCTAACTTTGCCGTGTTCTTAGTCACGACATGTTGCTTATTAGTGCCTCCCCCGTATTTCTGTTGTGTTTCGACGGCGACCCCTTGACGACGTGCAGCGTTTATAGCTGTTTCAGAATTTATGTTTACCGTTTTAGGCAGACGTCTTTTCAACATTTGAACTTCCCAATCAGACATGTTGATAATTCACACTCGCTCCACGTAAAATCCAACAAAATATATTTAACCTCAGTTCAGAGAACGCGGCACACCAAAATTTATTTGACGTATGATTTCAGAAACAACTAATATTTTTGTACGAGTGCCATAAACAATTTTCCATGTGTTTCGTAATATAATATAATATTATGCAAGCAAAAAAAGTTGTGTACCAACCATAGATAAGGTACCAACACAGAAAATTATCTAAAACTTGTCGTACACATCAAGAAACGTTATATGAATTTCATCGATAAAAAATCAAATAAATCGGGTCAGTTCCATTCATCCAATTCATTATGTGAAATTTCAATTTATTTGATTTTTTCTTGCAAATACTTTAGATAGACGAGTCACTGAATATTTTAGCTTCATGCTTCACTTTATTAGAATAATATATTTATATTTAACCCTCAGGCCGCTTTACAATATGCATCAAGTGACATCCCCGCGCGGGACTGTTTTTGCAAATCGTAAATTCTGTTGTAGGACACTTTTTACTAATAGACAAATATGCCTTGTGTCTAATTTATCACTTGAAAATACTTCTCAGTTAATGTTGTTAATATAAACTATAGACATTTACCCAGCGTGTTGATTTCCAGGCCACTGCGTCGATATCTTAAACACGTACTTACAAAACTCACACATTATTCTTTGTTCCTTGTTATTTAATAAAAGATGTTGCTATAAATATTGAAATGCATTATACTCAAAAGTTTTCTTTTTTTATTGTAGGTTCTAAAGCACGGCCACACGCACAATGTTACATTACACACTGGGGATTTACACTGGGACATTTTTCTGTTTTTGGAAGCAACGCAAACTCGACAGACTCTCGGTAGTTTTTTAGATTCATTGATCATAATTGGTTCAGGCATGTGTTTCGCTAATAGCTGCTAAGCTAATTACTGCTAAGTCGTAATGGTGTATCGTGTGAAGAGTGAGAATGAGGCGCAGATCAGGGTGTTATGTGAAATATTTCTAATAATTGTTTTATTACTGTTAATTGATAATCTGCTAAACTAACATTTTTACTAGTTACCATTTTATAAGCAATATGTGCATTTAATAAATATAAGTCAATTATATGTAAGGCCACTTTTTATACCATTTAATTATTTTTCGCGAGCAACTTAAACTGCTCAACATCATGTCCACTTTATCTACAGAACCCATACACTTATTGTAGTCAATAACGTACTTAGGTTTTACAATTGACTGTCGTGTTTTCCAACCTACCTTTCTGGTCATTTTCATAGAGTCGTTAAAATGTGAACTTCTCTTTTATCGGACCACTTGAGTGCTAAAAGAGGTCTGCAATGTTGGGCGACCATTCCACCTTTTTTTAGTTCATTGAACTTTGCCATGCCTTTACGTCTTGCTTGTACCGTACCACACGCATTTGTTTTACTTTTGTGGAGAAATTCATAGAGGATAGGACTGGTGTACCAATTATCAGTATACAAGTTATGTCCTTTGCCAAAATAAACTTGAAATAGTGTCTTTAATACCACCACTGAGATCTCGAAACGTTTAGCGTCAGTTGTCGTTGTAGTTTCTTTACCACAATAAATAATAAGGTCTAAATTAAAACCTGTCTTGATATTGCACTAAACAAACATTTTCATTCCAAACTGGTGACGTTTGTAAGGTAAAAACAACTATGCTTTGAAAACAATTATGCTTTCGTCTATGCATAAATTTTCAAAAGGCATCAAAGTTTTTTTTAAATAATTTACGGGTTATGGTCATGGGTTGAGTTTGTGAAGTTTGTCACCGGAAACTTGTGCATCAATATCTGAGAAGTGTAACATGCGAAGCAAAATTTCATAAGAGGGCCATGATTTTGCCAAAAATAGTACTGGCGAGCAATGGGTCGGTGGATCAATATTGTTCGATCGTTAAATGTCGGTTTCTAGTTATTAACATTAAAGTCGCAAAAAATACGTACATTTCTGGATGTGTCTGCCCATCTACGAAGTCTGGATTTTTGAGACGCTTCCTGTTTGGAAATAGTAGTTAAGTAATATTTATTGGTTTCCTCTACTATATTTGTCATTATTTCTTTGTTGAATAAATATGTGAAGAAATCAATTTCTAGTGAATTTTCAAAAAATGAAGTAGATGGGTCGAAACTAGACACAAACTCATCAAATTCATAAACTATTGGAATAAATGGACCCGAGGTCCAAGAAGAAAATAAGTTAGAATTTTCGCATTCGTCTAAAATACTAGAATTTTCGGGTCCATCGAGTACTTAGTTTGTCTCGTCGACTCGTCTCAGGGGCGTCCATTTCATTTTCACCTGCTTCATCAGTAAATGGTACATGTTGATCATTGGGTTGACTCATCTCAGGGGCATCCATTTCATTCTCACTTGCTTCGTCAATAAATGGTGCACCTTAATCTTCTTCATTCATTTCAAAATCTGAGTCCGCGTCTAAAAATATTTTTATAATTTCATCCTTCCCTAGACTGCAACCCGCCATTTTGAAAGTTCATAATTGTTATTTAAATGATTACGACAAAAGTATACAGCACAATACAAGTTTTCGATTCTTACCGCAAACGACTTAGTCAAATCAAATTGTCTCGCACAAAACAAAACTTGACACAAAAAATAAGAAAGTTTAAAGATTAATTCACAATATTTAAATAAAATTACGTTGTAATAATGATTATAACACTTTCCAAACAAATATTCACAAAAATAACAACTGTTTACATTCCGAATGGATCACAGAACAAATATTGGCGATCGACGCAAGTCCGATAATATTTAGGCGACCCTGACAAATACGAACTAAAACACGAGAGTTGTAGGGCGCGAAATTCAAACGACTGAACTGAGGTTTGAGACGTCTTGGTTTATAAACTGTTTTATATAAATTGTGTATAAACACTTGTGACCACGAGATGTCAGGAATGGTACTGATTTAAACTAATTTTTCATATATGTTTCTACCAAACCTGCCGCGCGGTTACGAAGTATTCAGCAGTATGAGTTGAACGCATAAATATATGCACGTAGCGCTGGAGGTATGGTTCGCTTGCTCATAATAGTATACGCATAGCGTTGTAAGCGTTAAATATTCATTTTAAAAGCAATAAAAATAAATTACTTTCTTAAACAGAGGGTTGATATATTTTGATCGACAATATTATTATTTTATGTTTTAAGTGTAAGTTATCATATCTGGTCTCTTTGCTTATTATTTTTAGCTATATTAGTAGCTGTGTGTACCGTTGGCTTCACTTGCAGACGTCCAATAGAACTTTGATGGCTATTAATTTATAAATATGTATACCTATAATTTATTTATTCACAATTAAAAAATAGGTCCCAATTAAATCAATATTTATAAAAAAAAAGTTTATTTGTAGCATAGTCGATAGAATTAAGTTGTTTATGAACGTAAGAACGAGGAGATAATTATAAAAAGCTGGTATGGTCAGGTAAACCAGATACTGGAGTAAACGAAGCAAGAATTTAAAGAACAAGTCAAGACAGAAGAGCATAACATACCCTCTGTACCTATTTCTACAGATATACGACGTGAAGATAAGTAAATAAGTAAAAAATATTTTTGTTGAAATGCAGAAGATATCTTTACAAATAACTTGTTTTTTTTTCTTCTAGATTTAGTGTTTTTATATTTTTCCATGCATAATTTTTAAGTAAATCAAATATTATTTAAATGAAGATCTTTCTATTTTATGCCCTCCATTAGTGGTGTGTATTACATCTATTATTACGATGAAATTCTCTATTATATGTGTTCATTATTATTGAATATATTTTTTAGGAAAAAGTAACTAACGAACTTACCGTCATGCCGTTTCTACGCGGAGGTAGGTAGAGAGGATAAAGCACTGTAGTGACCCGCGCGCTTCGTCCAGATGTTCCTCGCTTCCTTATTTTCTCAGTATTACGCCATTCTACGCGAACAAAGTGAGGACGTTCGAGAAAGACCAAGCTACGCCATTCGGCGAGCATGACACACATGCACCATACTTGTGCACCATACACGTGAACTAGAGAAAATAGTCTGCACCCAGTATTTGAACCGACCGACCACGGACGCTCATCCCGCTCTTCCCGACTCTGTCCTTCAATTAATATTACATCGTTTTTCATTCTGTCATCTATATATTTTGTATCGTTTCTTGCTCTCGGTGGTTTCTCCCCGATGAGAATAAACAAACGTATATAAAAATGGTTTTTACTTGAACACCAACCAACCTTCCCACAGCTTTGTACTCTTCTGCCTTGATACACAATTCTCACCTTATCAACATTCATACATCTTCTCACACAAACTCGTCAATTATTGTAGCTTCTAACAAAATTCACTGCCTTATACACATATCTTAGTCTGTGGAATTATTTAGTTTAAGTCATAGATACACACATAAGTACATTTTTAAATTTCTTTGGAATAACCAAATATCAAAAATCAAAACCATAGAATCCTCATGTCATCAAATATGCATAGAATAGAGCATAGATAAATAGAGCAACCAACTGACATTTCTAATCCTTGAAACTCGAAATCATTTGATGTATTTTTATTCGGTTTTCAAGGGCTCTCCATAAAAATCAATGGATAATACAGGAGGAGATTCCGACTCTGAGGAAGAAATTTTAGTTTTCGCAGACTTCAAAGATCTTTTAGATCAAGATGTGTTGAAACCGGGAAATCTACGAATTGTAAAGGCAATCGGCATGGATTCTGAAACCCCCGTTGTTCAACTCAATAACTATTTTTTTCAAGGTACCAAAACTAAATTAAATAAGCACTTTGCTAGATCTAGAACGTCTTAAGCCACACGCAATAAGTTACATGTCAAAAAAGTGCAACAATCTGTATAATGTAACGATGCTACCTAAGGCTATCTCATACCCCATATGTTACGGCGCGATTAGTAATGCTGTCATTTTATTTCATTACTTGAGAGTAATGAAACAAATAACTGATCGTGTTAATTTTACTGGTACTAAAGCAAAGTAATGAACATGTGAGGTGTGAAAAATAATGACGTATAAGGTTGCAGTAGTGACATATGACTGAGTCTGCAAGAATATTCATATGGATATGTTCATGATCTATTAATATGATTTTTATACATTAAAGTGCAACATTTTCATAATTAAATATTTGAATGATTTTTATTAGAACTTTCTCCATTATCACAATATCATAACATACCCAGTGCAAGAGCGTGTTAAAATTATTAAATTTTATTGTGTTTCGCGACAGTGTATTTTTGGTGACCGGCTAATTTAAAAAAATGCAAAGTTTGCTTGGCCTCCCCGTTCCCCAGATTTGACAGCACCTGATTTCTTTAAAAGCTACTTAAAAGGACGAGTTTACGTGAACAAACCAGCAACAATTCTGGAGCTTAAACAAGATATTTGTGCAGAAATAACAAATTTGGAGACAGAAATGTTGCGTAATGTAATGCAAAATACTTTAGAAAGAGCAATTATTTGTCAACAAGAAAATGGAGATCATTTAATTGGTGTTATTTTCCACACATACATTTAAAAAAAATTAAGTTAAAAAGTTAAGTTAAAAAAGTTAAGTCATATAATATATATTTTTTTAATATAATAAATATTAAAATTACAAAAGTTATATGCATTTTACATCAGTCAGTCCAAGTTGGCCTACTCTGTAGTTTACACATTGCCTTCATTACTAATTATTATTTATTCATTCTATTTATCTATCTATTTTCTAATGTTTCACTTATAAACATTTGCTATAACGAACATCACAATTTAATTTTTTTTTTTTAATTATGTAACGCTCAAAGTTGTCGAACTGGGTAATCAAATGGAACTCGAACTTGATTCGGCTAATGTAAAAGTTGGACTCATGTATCGAGGAATTGACAACTGATGAGTTAATAGAAATAGAAGCGAATTTAAACACAGGAGTTCAAGATTAACTTGAAATTTCATATTCAAAAACATTTACATTTTAAATTAATTTCTGAAAGATTGGCAACATTTGAAGAACACTTAAATATGGAGAGAGTTGTGAAAGTTAAAAGAGGCATTTATGATTTACTGACATGTTATAATGAGATTTTTATTGAAAAAAGTAAAATAACTGTATAGTCTTCCATCAAATCAAAAAAGAGTGGACGAACCAGCCGCAACCATTTCATCGGAAGTTTAACCATCTATCTCGAGTGTGCAAAGTGACACACATGTGAAAATAATAAACACTGATGAATACTTGAATGAATAAAAGTTGAATGTACAATACATGTACATTCAATATATAAACAACATATGAAAAATTCTAACAAATTTGTTTATTACCAGCAGAACAAATTTGACACCGTCGCATGGTGCATGGTGTCAAATTTGTACAACACTATCATTTTTTAATAATATTTTAATATAATCTAAGGCATTTGCTATCTTTTTTTTTCTCTTTCAACTAATGTCTAGGATATTTTAATGGATTATTATCATGTTTTATAAATACTCTTTGATATTTATTTAATTAAACTTAATTTAATTTACAACATATTCACAGAATATTAAATTAGATCAAAGTAGGTCAGATCATGTTTCTCAACAAGATACTGCTCTTTACAATACTGGTCTTGCACTGCCTCCTATATTGATAGTGATAACCATATTTACATGTAATCAAATTGACGATAACTTCTTATTTAATTTAATTTAACGATAATATTTATTTAAGGGGAGTTCCAGAATTGCCTCGGGACACAAATGTTTTTTGAAAATGACGCGGAACCACCGGAAGGTGACCCTATTTTTGATATCAAGTCGGAAAAAACCCTTAAGTATCTCTGTAAAACTAGGAAAATATTGAATATGAAAAGGATTTTCTTGAGGCCAAAGGAAGACGTTTGTACGTACATATCTATTTATTTTTAAAATGATCTTAAAGTCAGTTTTAAAGTGTGCTTTAATATACAAAATAACAAAAATTAACGAACAATGGATACCTGTATAACTGATGTTTAAAGTGTTCAACAATGTCGTTTAATCGTTGCTTTTTTCCGAACCGAAACTTCTTCCTTATTAATTAAATACCACACACTTTTTAATAACATCAAGAAAACTTATTTAATATTTTAACTTTGAAAATCTATTGTTTTAAAATTATCATTATCAAGGAGAACACATTCTTATTGTGAAGTTGTAATTATTCAGAACAGACGGTCTGTGATATTTTAAATAATAATCAAATTTATTAATTAGAAAGATATACATATAAAATCAATTTTAGATCAAATGATGGATCGATAAATGAATTAATTTGAAAAAGTGTAACATATAGGTTCAAAATTTTGTCATCAAATGTATTGTCGCTGTAGCATAGTTGGATAATGCGTCTTCCCTGGTTTGGAAAAAGATCCAGGTTAGAATCCCGCTGGCGCAACGACAATATTTTTCGATAAAATTGATTTTATATGTATATCTTTCTAATTAATACATTTAATTAGTATTTAAATTATAATTGAGGATCTGCATAATATTCATATCAGAAACTGTTAATTTAAATAATTATTACTGTAAAATTAAATAATAATAACCTACCTAGTAAAGCATTAAGGTGTCCCAATTTTTGGAAAATTGCTGGGCTGGGCGCAAAGTTTAGGTGTGAGGGCATCTTATATATTTATTTGTACTTTCATAATGGTATTGCCCAAAAATTTTCAACCACAAATGATCCACTTGTAATGTACTTATTTATTTTACAAAAATATTGTCGCAAATGGATGTATGATTATAAAATATTGTAATGAACAAGCTTCATCGCTTTTTGAGTGTACCACAAATACTGATGCACCAGAACAATTTAATAACATCCAAAAAGCATTAATTCAAAATATAATGAATAAATTAGGAAAACTTCAAATTTTTCTTTATTTATATGTTGTGATCACGGGGCCATGTACAACTGCACCCTTCGCATCTGCCTCGAGGCAGCCCTGCCCTGAGCTTTATCAATTATCTTTTTAAACTAATTTTTATTTCTAGCTACCGAAGAAGACGTTCAGAGTACTGCTCCGGAAATGAACACACAAGCGTCTACTTTGGAGGAGGCTCTTCATAATTTCCAAGTTTATTTTGATGAAAATGACATTGATCTGCCTGTTACAAAGTCCAATAAACCTTTAGGTATAATGCAGTCACAGAAACAGACCAAAAGGCCTAAAAAACCAAAAATTTGGACATTGAACGATTTCAGTGATGATGAAAATGATTGATGCGAAAATTTTTGTTTAATTAACATTTTGTGAGCGATATAGTGCTGTTTCGAGTAATGATAATGACGGCATTATCATTAATTAACGCATGCAGATGCATAAGATTACCTTTTTCATTTACGTGGACTACGCAAACGGTATTTATCAACCATTTTTATTTTACGCCACCAGCTGAAACTTCTTTTTTGGAATTTTCTTAAATAACATATGAAAAATACAGTGTTTTTAAATAATTTAACAGATGGCCAGAATTTTGAACTTATAGTATGTGATCTGTGGTTTCTGTATTTCAAAAGAAGTTGTGAACAAAGATAAATATGTAAGTGCATTGTTAACATGTTGCGTTTCATTTCATTTCGTTTGAGATGTGGATGTCTGATATTTTTGTTCTGAAGGTACATTTTTTCAAAATGATAAACAATTCTACTGTCAGAACATTGAAAATTGTAACAGTGTAATACTGCTGTACCGTAGGTAAGAAATTTTCAGGGATGTGCACTGTGTGTGTATAAGTAAAAAAAGCTATGCGTAACTATAGATTCTGGGAAATAAATATAAATAAAATAATCCTTATCTTTCCTATAAAATTCTAACCATTATTACGCAGATTAGCGTAACCCATGATTAGAGTTTTTAATTCCGACATTCCTTTTGTGTGCTACGTTGCAAAACGTTGTTTGCTTGTTTGCGTACAACCAATTTGTTACTCTTGTATCTTATCTTTCTGAACTAAATATATGTTAGGGGCATTTTTATGTCTACTAATTTGCTGCAGTTTTCAAGCAATTTTTTTCTTACTATACTTTATTTTTTCAAAAGGGATTACTAATTTAACAGACTAAACTTTTTTCCGAGCCAGTAAATTCATATATTTTAAACAAAATCGAAAGCGGAAAACAGTATGGAGCAGTAAAAGAACTTGCCTTTTTCGAAACCTTCACAATTTTTTATAAACTTAAAATAGATAAAATTGTTCTTAAAATCAGAATAATATCTCACTTTTTTTCTTTGATACCTATGTTAAATAACTTTGCATCCGACTTTAGTCAATCTCAATAAAACGTATGCCATATACTGTTGATATTTATTGTTTTTGTACATGTTCGTTCCATTTTTATGTTATTTATGGTAATTATATTCAGATATATCATATGTTTGTCATTAACAATATATTTTCGAAAAAAAAGTTAAAAAATATATTTCCTCTAATAATTTGAGGTACTAATTTTAATACTGTAAACTTTATATAATAAAAATCAGTTTTGAATATTACATTTCTGATTTTTAACTGGAAAAGTAAGCTCAAAATGTGATTTTCTTCTAACAATGATGATATATATATCAACAGTAATATTTAATATTAAACTGATCTGGTTGCAGAAGTTGAATTAAATTGCAAAGAGAAGCTTTCTCTTTAGTCACAATGTTTAATCATTTTCCTGGAATCACGGTTTTCAAAATAAATTTGCACAATTTACAAATGTTGTTCTGGCGTAAGTCTATTCATAGTGAAATGACAAACCGGACTGAGCACAAATCAGCTGTCAAATTGGCTATCGCTGGAAAAAGTGTTGCGAATTCGAAAAAAAATACCTTTACAAGTTATAAAATAACATTTATGTTAAAAGAAGTAAAGGGAAAAAAAGATGATAAAAAATGCATGTATACATAAACAAGGTAACATAATAGCCGTAATAGATTTCAATTACGGCTATTATGTTATCTGTAGCTACTCTGCAGTCGCTGCCATTCTCTGGTCACCTCATCCTCAGCTTTCCACGAGAAACGCTGCACCAGTAACTCAATGTCTCAGAAGCGGAACAGTATTCTGTATAAGTTGTTATATTGAATTTGTTGACGGTTGTGCGTCGTTTGCTTGTAGTTCGACCAGAGCAGAGAGTTATATATCTTGAAGCAATCTGGGATACCCTGTGCTCCTGCTGCTTGACTGACTAACCGCTGTGGAACACTGTCAAACACCTTTTCCAAGTCAATATAGAGAAAGTGAAGATTTTTGTAGTTGGTTTTATATTTTTCCTTTATTACCCTGTCCATCTAAATAGCAGTGGTAGATTTGCCAGGAGTGAATCCAAAACGGTTATCTGTTGATCTTGAGGAAATATGTAAATATGGTATCTGTATGTATTGTTACCGTGGCTTGAGTTAGAAAACATAAATTAATGAACCAAATATTATTAATTATGATACAGTATAGTGAAAACTTTAAAAGAAAATAATAAAATTAACAATTAAAGTTTGTGACAATAACAAAAGGTTCTGTCCAGGATATAATATTCGTTATAAAGATTATTTAAATTGAGGTAGCGAACTGTGCAATTTTAACAAAGTTGCAATACTCACGCAGCAATCTACATATCGATTCTCGTTCTGCTAGTACGTGGAGATGAACTCTCATGCTTCATAGACAGATTGCCTAGCAAGTTCTAAAGAGGAGAGGAATCCTCGTGCGCAGCGTGAGCCTGAATGTTCTATTTTTCTGCTGATTTTCTCCGCCATAAACATGAATGTAAAGTCAAATACGGACATGTCACCATGTCACCGTCTCTTTAGTGGTTTATGGCAAACTCTAGGTTTTATTATTCAAAGTGTGTCTTATTATTATTTTAACTCCTCATAATTGATTTTTCTCGTAGCAGGTTTAGTGTTACCATTTTACTTAAACAAACTTTTATAAAGTCAACATTAACATAGTGCTCACGCAGCAGTCGATAGATGGATCCGAATTCTGTCAGGGCGTGACGCTGATGAATGTGTTATTTATTTGAATAATGTATTATTGCGTGCAAAATTATTAACAGGTGCCGATTATTGTGATCGCATTGGTCCTCGAAGATTTTGATTCTAATATTTGGCAATTGTATTATTCGAGAATTATGATCCAAACAAAAGGACTACATACATACTATATTGTATATACATAAAAAATGTATAATATCAAACATATTTTAAAATCGTTTTGTTTAAAATAGTCACCAATTTAAGTTTATTTACTAGAATTCGTAAAAACACATTTTTTTTAATAAGGACAGCTGAAAGTGGGGAGATTTAACCTTACCCGGGACCGATTTAGAAGCTAGGGCTTCCTTGTCAGTCCCACTCTTCAAAGGTAATAAAACTACGTGACTTGAATGCAATATATTGTATAGTATAGGAAAAAAGAAAAGAAATTACCCATATAAACCTTATAAACATTAATCCATACAAAAACATAGTTAATTTTAATTAATGACATAATAAAAAATATATTACATAATACCAAGAAGAGAAAAAAAAAATACATATATGTCATTGTATAAGACAAAGAGATACAATACAAATAGTTATCAAACTGACGCACACATTCAAAATGCTCGTGACAAATTGTTAAAATAAGACAATTATTCGTTCTACAACACGAAATCATCGGTCGGTATAAGGTGACTGATTATTTCAGATTAATTAAACAATGCGGTGCGTTTAACTAAATCTAAAATTACAATGGAAAGAAACCGGCGGCCGTCGTCTGTAATATGAGGCCAATTATTGGCCACGCGCCGCCGAAAATTACACAACAAATTAGATATCTAAAAAGTTGGGTGACACTATTATTGCTTGTTATTTATGAATAGTTTGCTGTCATTGTGTATTGCTTGTCGTTGATGAATATCTTGATGCCAAAAATCGATAACCCGAGTCTTAAAAGCGGCGAAAAGGTGTGTATGTATCTTTGATGTTTAAATTTAGCACGATAAACAACGATTCGGCGGATACTGTATAAAAGCACGCGACAGAAATAAAATGTCGAAATAATTTTTCACATTAATTTAGACAAAATGTATTGGGGCATCCATTGTCACTATACAAATACGTTGTGTCGATATATTTTAACAATTTATCTTCAAATACACACCTACGTTCATTGATGACAATAATGACAAGCAATATTTTTCTGACAGCTGCGTAATATTCGTATCGTTTTTTAAAATTATTTTTAATACAGAATATGTTTACTCGGTAAGTATACCAGTAAAATCGTCACAAAAACTGCCTTAAAAAATTGTTTGATAATTTCTTTTGACCTCTACCGTTACCAGGTGATTTTGATTAATACATAAAGATTTTGAAAGCGCCTAACATCGATACCGGTACGTCCTACGTGTCATTTTGATATCCCCTAATAGACTGGCATCTGATTGAAATATAACTATACTGAGTATAACAGATGAATGAATGTTAACAAGTCGAAAGTGATTGTATTCGAGAAGGAAAAAAGCAAGACACCAAGAATACTTGGAGGTAATGAATGTTCGGAACAAGTAGATGGGTTTGTATATTTGGGAAGTATGTTTGATAGAAATGGAAAGGCTGAGAATGATATCGAAAGGAGGGTGACTGCAGGGAATAAAGTGAACGGCGCTTTGAATGGAATTATATCTAACGGGAATTTGTTAACCGAGGCAAGACTAGCGGTGCACAATTGAATCCTAATACCGACACTGATGTATGGAAGTGAGGCCTGGAGCTGGCAGAAAAGGAACGAAAGTAAACTGAATACAGTGGAAATGAGATCACTTAGGCGTATTTGTGGCAAATCTATTTACGACAGAGTAAATAAGGAAAGAATGTAAAGCTGATGTTAGTATAGTGAGTAAGATTAAGAAAGGATCACTTAGGTGGTTTGGTCATATGAGGAGAGAATGGTAAGAAAGATATGTGACGCAAGTGTTGATGGAACCAGAAATAGAGGACGTCCGCGGAAGACTTGGCACGACCAGGTAAACCAGATAATGGAGGATAGTTCTGTTAGAAGCCTCAACAATCGGCGAGCTTGTATGAGAAGATGTATGAATGTGGATGAGGCGAGAATTGTGTGTCAGGACAGAAGAGTGTAGCGCGGGGAAACGGCGTGATAGTAAGTAAATAAGAGTGTAACAGACCTAGTCCACAATATTTGAAGGATATATACCCGACTAAATTACGAGTCGTAAATATTCAAGGAATATATACCTAATTTCAACCGTGTAGAAGATATAAGCGTTTCAAAGAAATCGTAATCGTGCGATTATTTCGATCAATTAAAATATTTAATTAATTCCAAATTATACATTGAATACAAAAAAAGGTCATCGAATTTCGAGCAGCTAGACTACTTTTTGTTAGATGGTTTAGGGTCTGAAGCAAAGATATAGATTATTAATAGATAAATTTTGCAAATATCTATTTCGAAGTAACGTAGACTTAAAACTTAACATGATTTTATAAAAATTGCAAACAATAATTTTCCGTAACAGTCGGAATTTGCACATATTCCTTGAACATTTTCGACACGTAATTTAATCAGATATATATCCATAAAATATTGTGAACTGGGTCTGTCACACCCTGTATAGTGCTGAATTTTTTCACTTTAAAATTGAACGCGTTGATTTATATTATTTGTACTTTTGTAACATCAATTCTATTTTGATCTAATATTTAATTGCGTCAATTCTCATTACAACATTTTTTGGATGTGCTGGCTTTCAAATTGTTGTACATATAAGAAAATGTTGGCGATAAGAGTATTATGTTAATTGTTACGCCAATGATTTGTTAACCTTTACCATACCATGACATAAAATACCCGAACGCAGCCATGCTGTCAACTCGTGTTACCGTTAATAACAATTAGAAAAAATGTTTTTATTAGCTTAAATGCCTTTAATGGCACGAATTTACTCTAAGGATTCAATTTTGAAAAAATTAATAATAACATAATTTTAGCATTCATTAAGTCGTATACAATGTGACCTTCCTTCTTAACTCTCTTCATTTAATTAGTGAGAAAGAGACAAGCATATTTGTATGTAAAGGTTAATTTAGAATTCCGAAAATTTCATAACGATTTTCGAATTATAGATCTATAAAAATAATATATTATTAATTACGATCACAGACTAACGGCTACACAATGAGTAAGCACAGAACAATAGGGTTGTTTAGGAGGGATCGTTCCTGGAAATGCTGAAGATTGAACCAGCTAGAAAACTGTGTTAGAAAATTATGTTGAAATTTTGTCCATTAGCAACAATATTTCTGCACTTTTCCCAGTGAAGCTTGACACCCTTTTTCGAGAGAATGTAAATCTTCTTTCAGCTGATGCGGCATTGTCTTTTATGCTTGAGAATTTGGGATCTCTAGAAGATCGAATAAGCCAAAGACGTATAAATGTATCTGGAACTCTTCAATGTTTACGCAACGGGTGGAAAAAGTGAGATTCAAAAATCTTTCACTAGACCAACGAAAAATACAATAGATAAAGTAATTAATATTCAACAGAAATGTGGAAGTTTCCGTAGCCGCCCAGTCGCAATCTGACCATATAGAATAAGTGATTTTGGAAGAACAAACTAATCACTATGCGCAGTCCGTCATTAATGCGAAAGTTGGAGAGCAAAATTCAGTCGAATTTGACGTCACCGTCCATCTCAACTCAACAAGCACCAAATTACAACTTAATTTCAATAATTAAATCCGAAATGAAATTCTTCGAAGAGAAGGGCGTTCGAAGAAAAATTTCAGAATCCGTACACTCATTGTAGATTTTGATTCGACGAGCGTGAAGTCCGAGCAAGCATTCCCAATCGCGAGTAACTTTTGTACAAAAGTTCGATCAAAACTTCGAGGACGTGTCTTTAAGTAATCTCTGCTACATCAAAACATATTTTAGGTAACAAAACAACAACTTAACTTAATAATATTCTTCTTCTTCTTGTGTCCTATCCGTCGTTGGCTATCATTACATTGTTTACTGCGGCCCGGTGCAGCTCTACAGCAGGCTGGCCAAGCCATTGCCTCAGGTTAATCAACCATGATGTTCTCCTTCTTCCAGGGTCCCGACTTTCAGCAATATTTCCCTGCATTATGAGGTGCAAGGTCTCATACTTCTCCGAATGTCTCATTATATGTCTGAGATATTAAAATTTTCGGATTTTTATTGTTTTAACTACTTATTTTTCTTTATTCAGCCGAACCAAAACATCTTCGTTCGTAACTCCATCCATCTAGTTTATTTTAAGCATTCTTCTGTAGATCCACATCTCAAATGCGTCAAGTCGCCTTATCGTTTCTTCGGTAAGTGTCCATGCTTACATTCCATAAAATAAAATCGACAACACAAAGCATCTGACCATTCTCATCCGTAATCTAGCTGCAGAACATCTTTTTCATGCGGATAAAGATTGCACGAGCTTGCGCATTTGATTTCAACACAAGGAGCCTAATAATAATATTATATTTATATAATTGAATTTCAAAATTTGGGTTATCTTAAATAAGCTGTTTTTTTATTATTAGTATTGACCTAAGAATAATATGATTTTTTTCGTAAATCGATCGAATTCCGTAACTTTTTATATTCGAATTACGAATTGTTTTATTTTGTCTAAATTTGCAATGCTTAGGTAGATAATCCGATAATTGTCGTCAGTTACAAAGAGCGATTCGAGTCGTATCAGTGGTAGCATTAAACGATCAACAAGGTCCAGTAAGAAGAAGTGTAGAAGTAAAACCTGGCCAGATGAAGAAAATGTAGTTGAAGTATCGCGGAAGATGATCTCGGTTTGGGTTCTGCAGCCAAATTACCGTATATCTGCCTCATCGCGTAGTACGTCAGCGAGCCCACTGGTCGGCCAATCAGTGTAACAGCCCGTTTCAAAAACATGTAATACTTATTTTTATTTTTATATTAAATAAATACATGGCGCCGGAAAACTTGTAGGAAATAGAACACACGACACATACAGAGCTCAAATTTTCATGTTGGTTCACCGTTTTTTTTTGCGTGATAGAAATAGGGTTAAGTATATTTATGTACAGAGAAAAAATGATTTATTAGGACATATAACATTGACTTTCGCGCACCATTTTGGTCATCGAGACACAATTCATTGTTCTACTACAGTAGTAATGTCAGAACTCATGCATTAGCTAACTCCGCAGTCCCCAGAATGCATTCTTTGGGGAATAATGATGCGGAGGTAGTGGACATTTTTCCTGTAAATTTAACTCTTTATAGGACTACATTATTACAATGTTTTGTGTCTCAACTCAATGGTGACGGATAAATTGCTTTACGTCACATTTTATATTTATTTTTAATTTTGATTGTGAAAAAACACGCTGACATTACGTAATTTTTTTCTTTGTGTATTGCACTTCTGACGAAATTTTCTGTTATTTTACAAATTATGTTAATGCCTGAACAGGGCGCGTATAATAATAATAAATAAATAAATAAAGTTCAATTATTTATTTTTTAAATATTTATTCTTAATATAGTGCATACATAAGTATATTTATACATGCTCTGATATAAACAAGATCAAAATCGTTCATTTTTACTGCAACTTATCTTTCACATATTTGCTTCGTTTCATTTTGAAAAAAATATCGGCAGAATTTATATGAAAAATTGATGCAAATCAACGTGAGCACGAACATCATACAAGAGGAAAAGATAGACCGAGACTGCCATTCAGGAAGAAGGCTGAATCTCAGAAATCGATGATGTACAGTGCGATAAAATTTTTTAATGAAATTCCAGAAAACGTAAGAAAGGAAGACAAATTACATAGATTCAAAATGAAAATAAACCAATATGTGCAAGATAAGTTTTAGTAAAAAGGAATATTTTCTTCTTATTTATATTAGACCATATATATATAAGATATACAGCGTGGCCTAAAAAAAGTGAGAACATCTCGTGACACATGAGTTATTTCAAAACATAATATATTTCTTTTGAAGTTAGCAAAATTAACTTTGTGGTTAAAATTCATATTTCTATTTGTTAACTTTGTTTTAAAAAATTGGGATTGTCAATTTTGCATATAAACGGTGTTGGTCACAAATTAAATCATTTAGAATCGTTGGAGGTAAATAAAGCATGTAAAACTAATCAAAAAATCATAAACAACCAATTAAATTTAACTACGAGTCCCATTCTAAAAATTTTTCCTAAAAATTATTCGAGTAAATTTGTATTAAGTAACAATTTGAATTAGGTAGTAAATTTTTTTTTAAATAATTGTTTTTTAAAATGGATTATGGTAAAGAAACAATGATATATGTTTTTTAGTTAGTATTGACATCCTGAAGAAGAAAATGGTATTTTTCGAAACGGGAAGATGTATTTAAACTCAATTAAGTGGTTAATAAAACAAAGTTAACAAATAGAAATACATATTATAATTATTAATGTAATTTTTTTTGCACAATATTAAGCTAATCAGAAATCATCAAAACACCCCATATTGCATCATCTACTGGCTTAATGAAATTAACATTCTCAACGACGAAGAAAGTTGATTGTATTTCTGGCTGTGTGAGATGGAGCTTCGTCCTGCTGTAATGTTCATTTATGCTGTAATGTCTAGCCATACTCTAGGCTTTGTTTTAAAACTCTTTGATCATTTTCCTAGCACCATACGGTCTTCTGTAGTGATTTTTGTCATTCTGGGCGACAATTAAAAAAAACCCAAATATAAACAATGTGAAAAATAACAATCAAAGATGGCGAGCGGAAATTGTCGAAATAAAACGTAATACAGGTAAATAGGTAAGTAAGTAAATTAGTAAACTATTTAAGCTACTGTTGATGTTGTTAAACTATTTTTTATATAATTATATCACATTTTACGAAATGTTCTCACTTTTTTTTGGGCCCCCCTGTATAAGATATACGAATTAGTATAGCGTGACTTATCCGACAAATAGTATGAACAAAATTACTCTCTCGTCTCATATAATATTCACACTTTCATATAAAAAACATTACATACCTTAAACACTTGTAATTTAAAAAATAGTCGCTTCGCTTTATGTCTTTGCTAAATGTACAACACCGTACGCTGGCATGTTACGTGGTTTTTCTAGCGCATGACGTTTGTATTATTATTTCCATTCAAACAATAACTCAACCTTAGCAATAAATCGTGGTCACAATACAAGACAACGAATGAACATCTACACACCTGTTCCGAGAGCGACAACGACAATCTTTCAATGTTTCTATATGTTTTTAGCTCCGAAACTGTACAACACACTTAACACTGACTGGAGATCGTTCACGCTAATATGGACTCAATACGTGATTCAATTACGTAGAGATCAGTCGGAAGCATCGCTGTTCAACATTCCAGCTTAATTACAATACAATTTACAACATATTCACTACACTTCATTATGATCTTTATTTTTTTTTATGTATCTCTGTCGAATTTTACTCTTTCTTTGTAATTTTAATTACAGCAAAGTAGCCAGGACAATGCTTTATATATCAGAGGTAGAAACCTTTTACATCCCACACAGTTAATTAATAAGTATATTATATTATTATTAAGGAAAACACATTCTTATTGTGAAGTTGTAATTATTCAGAACAGACGGTCTGTGATATTTTAAATACTAAATTAATGTATTAATTATAAATATATACATATAAAATCAATTTTGTCGAAAAATATTGTTTTAGCGTCACCGGGATATTTATAATTAATACATTAATTTAGTATTTAAAATATCACAGACCTATGTTCTGAATAATTACAACTTCACAATAAGAATGTGTTTTCCTTAATAATATATGTTGTATCAACGTGTCCAAAATTTAATAAAAATGAATTGATAATTCTGGCGTCTGCAAGTCGGTTTACTCAAAGGTATTTGAGATTCTGTAAAAATAATGTAGACGGCTTTCAAATAATGGAACGACAGGTGTATTCATTTAAAAAAAAAATGTAACATATAGGTTCGAAAATTTGTCAAGAAAAATACTGGCGTTATAGCACAAAGGTAGTGCACTTCCCCGGATTGGAAATGAAGATCCAGGTTCGTATCCCGGTGACGCTAAAACAATATTTTTCGACAAAATTGATTTTATATGTATATATTTATAATTAATACATTAATTTAGTATTTAAAATATTATTGTATGTTCAATTTGACGTATAAAAAAATTATGTCAAATAAAGAATATTTGACTCTATGGCGTTATTAGGAAAACTTACTCGCGGTCTGGAGAAGAAAATAAATACGCTTTCGATTGAATGAAATACTGTGGTGTGGCTGAAAACAATGAAAAAGTGTATACGTTTCTAATAAAATATATCTACATTGGACATCGACAGCTTAATCAGTTCTACATTCACCCATGCAGAACCGATTGAATATCGGTAGACTAATATAATCACCAACCCGCTAAAACTTTGAATTCGAGGCCTCGTTAATAATTCTGGTTCCCGAAATCTCTTGTTTTCTTTGTCTGTATTACGCGCAGGCGCACTGCACACCCTGGCCTTTCCCGCGTCTTTCTAGGTTACATAAGGCGGGGTTGCCAAGATGGAAATATAATTTCCCTTCCCGTCTCTCGCTAAATTTCCCACATCTGATATATTTTTGTTGAAATTATCATCGCACATCATTTTGACACGTACTGAAGCCAAAATATACGGTTTTTGATTAAACTATAATAATGCGTGTAATACGAATGAGACTTTCGTCTCAGAGATATATCAGTAAAGGTCGAATAACGTTGTTAATAATTATTCCACCATACGCACAAAAAATGTTGGACCCGCCGGTGAATATCGATCCTGTGCTAAGCAAGTGTATTGTCATCTTGATATTCCCCCAGCAGACTGTGGTATCAAATTGTCATATGAGTATATAATTTTGTCACGTAGATTTATATTTTTGATTTACATTATTATTTATACATTCTTAACATCAAATTTTAATACTAATAATTGGATCAATTTAAAGAAATAGTTATTCTGTTGAGCTTTGCAAGAAGCTAGTGTTAATTAAGAGCTATTAGTTAATTGATATTTTCACATTTCATTGCTATCTCGGCGGTGTAAATAAATAAAATAAATATCCCCGGTGGAGAGATTTATTTTAATTAAATTTATACCTCTAACAACAACATTCGTAAATAACTCTTAAAAATTGTCCCGAAATTTTCCTACACGCTATTTTTAGCGCAGTTTGCCCAGGATAGCCTCTGGAAAAACATATTATATATAGGGGTAGTATAATATACGCGTCTGAGACATTCTTTCCCGCATATTTTTTACTAGTTGATGGCTACAAAGTTACTAAATACCTATAACAACGTTTTAATATATTACACTCCACCCGCGAATAACTCCTATAAAATGTTCTGAAATTTTCCTCCTCGCTATTTTTTGACAGGAAAGCCTTCGCCATGTCTTCTATGTCAAAATATACAAAATACAGTGAGAGGTGACCCACCACTTAGGTACCCAGGAATGTTCATATCAGTCCTCATTCACCGCCAGGCATTTTTTTAATCGTAACTATATCCGTCCAGCTTATTTCGAAAATTTTTCCGTAGATCCACATCTCAAATGCTTCATAATAAATCATTTTAGAAACATTAAAATATCTAACATAATACAATTTAAATGATATACAGAAAAAAATTATGTATCAAAAAAACGTTTGGTTGCTATCGGGATATTTTAATATTTCGATTTTTAATTGATTTAGTAAATTTGAATTAAAATTATTACGAAATCACAGACCACCAAATAAATATACATGAACTAACGAAAATTACTCGTCCCAAAATTTTCATTTTGGTGGCACCCATGTGATGACTTTGATATCACTCACGCAATCGAAGAGCTCCGCGACTTTTTTTATAAATATGACTCGAATGGAACGAAAGTTTACACACTAAAAATATAATATGCCTTTATGTAAAAATACGTCTTGTTTACACAATTTTTTAAGATTTAATTTTCGAAGAGTAAATACTTTTACTATTGCTTAAATGTGTAATCTATCGAATTTATGTTTCGTTTGGTATATAAGTGTAGAAGATAGTGGTATATATATGTCCTCGCCCCGCAAATAATGTTCCAAACCCCTCTTCTACATATACACTTTATGTCATTATTTCTAATTTTGATATTGTTAATTCATGGTGGAATTCCATTTTAATGATTTATTAAAGTATTTTTTAACTTTTTTCCACTATTTATTATTTAATGACCATTACCGATTTCAGCCTGTCACGGCCAACTTCAGACTAGTACATTTTTTCTTAAGCTAGGATATTTACACAATACTATACAAGGGTGTTTTTAGTGAGTTAGGGATTTTCCCTTATGTGTTAGGTAATATTATGCTCGAAGCGCTCAACCAATAAATGGAAATTTACTCTAGTACCTCAGTAAATACTAAACCTGTAAAAATACGTGTAATAGTACTGAACATATAAGGGAAAATCCCAACATTATAGTCAAATTAGCACTACCTTATATAGACTTACTAAAAAAACACCCCTGCAATGAATTACATTTATAAATATCTTAGCTTAAGAGAAAAATGTACCAGTCTGAAGATGGCCGTGACAGGCTGAAATCGGTAATGTTCATAAAATAATAAACAGTGGAAAAAGGTTAAAAAGTGTTTTAATAAATCACTTCATACCGTGTCTATTATTTTACTTGTCTGAATCATGTTCCGAAATTACAACTTCACAACAAAATTGTAATTGTAAATCTAATTCCCCGTCGATCGGATTGCGTCACCAAAGCGATGTACAATATTTCCCTAGGTGTGGGAAATTTTCGCATATTTCCCACACCGCGCTGGGGTAGTTTTTTCCCGTGCCTGACAGTGTCTGCCGCGGCTTGCAATGCGCCAGGCGCGCTTGAGATGCGCTACCGCCGCCACCGACAATGGACAGCATCCGCGCACGACTGGAAAATGTGGAACTGCTACCCTTGAAGTCGGCGCTCGTGAACAGCAATAACAATAACTATCAAAACCACAATGGGAATAGCAACGACTCTTCGAGCTTCCAAAACCCCAACGCGAATCATCCGTCCAGTTCGAGCCTGTTTGATTACCCTTTCCTGTCAAAGAGGGCCACCGCATCGAAAAGGTAAACAAAAATATTCCGCAGAATTTAAAAAATAAAACAAATATTATTAAAACAAGATTATTACAGCCTTGATTTAACAGTTAGAAAATATTTTATAGATTTTTAGAAATGACGTCTTTCATTAGTTACTGTGTATTTCATTTTTTAATATGAGTAAATTAGGCGTTTTAATTATTTATTTTATTTTTCATTCAGGTAACCGCATCTAGATATATTTAACATTAAACAGCTTTAAAATATTTTATAGATTTTTGATATTACAGTTTTCATTAGTTATAGTGCAATATATTTAATTAATTCATTTTTTAATATGTATAAATTGTACATTTTAATTCAGACAAACGCGTCTCGAGTATTTTTTGAGGATATTTATTTCTAATTTATTAAAACTATTGTGTGGACTAGCAATTATTATGAATGGAGTTGACCACAAAATATCTTCCGCAATATGTATAGGACGTGCATAGTGCTCCTATAGAGATTCTTTTAATTACGGCTCTGAGCATATAATACACGTATGATGCCATCTGATGATCAGAATGATTCATTAGATACTCGAGTATACGAATTGGGTCTCACAAAGCTCTTTAAATGTGTTTTACTGACTGTCCAAAATATCGCACCTGTTAGGTTGTTATACGTGTATAAAACTGTCTTTATTGTGTATATCTTTCTTTGTTTACTTTTAAAACAACACCGACGCATTATGCTGTATTAATGAATTTAAATGATTATTATGCGATATAAAATACGATTTCTATTATCGAACTAGCAGAAAGGATAGAGTGCCATACTCGTCCTGACAGTCTTTCCTCATTTACATTCATTCATTTTCTCATGTCATCTTGTCTATTACTGAGGTTTCTAACTGGACAATCTTCTAGTATCTTATTCACCTGAACGTACCAAGTCTCCCGCGGTCATCCTTTATTTATCTTTCTTGACATTTTCTCCTCATTCATTAAATATACATGACCAAATCACCCAAAGGATCCTTTTTTAATCTTGTCCACTATACTATTATTTTTTCCACTATTCAATTATCAGATTTACCTAATTTATTAAATTTTTTTGTCTTAAATGGATTGAACACATTTAAATGATCTCATTTCCACTGTATTCAGGCTACTTTCATTCCTCTTTTACCCTCTTCAATATTTTAATCGTTTCTGTTGTCTACCCGCCACTATTTGCTGGGTTCTGATTGGTGTATAAAAAAATGACACTTCTATTTGACACTTTTAATACATTTTGAAACTAATTAAGAAATATATGAATGAATTATTCAAACCTAACTTAATTTTAACTATAAACTAAGTCTACCAAACTTAGGTGAGTATATAAACCATTTTGCCACTAATTTTGTTACTTCTTCTTCTTCTTTTTTATCACACCGGATGATATGATTTTCTTCATTAGTTTATTTGTAATATTAAATTTGAATAATTCTAGTGCCACATAAAAGTGAAACGCATGTAGATTTTTATCATTCTCTCTTCTTCCTTTCTTGTCACGTCACTTTTTATGGTTTTCTCAATGAGTATTAGCGCAATTTCTGTTTTTCTAAAATCTGGAGATTGACAACAGTGTACTGGTAAGAGGCAGTCTTTTTTACAGTGTACTGGTAAGTTTTCTTTGCCACATCGTTGTCATATTCTTTTTCGGAAAAACTCGATTTCATGAACAGTGTTTTTAATGGGTATAAATGGCTTGCGCGCCTACGATGGCAATCTATACAACATTAAATTACGATGACAATATATATGAATTAAAAAAGAGCTATCCCGTGAACCCATTATGATTTTCTCTGTGAGATTGAACAATATTTATGTTTTCAAAAATTCTGGAGATTGACATTATTGCGTCCTACAAGTCTTCTTCATCATATCACTGTCGTCGCTTTGTATTGAAAACCCAATTTTATTTTATCAACATTTTTTGTGGCTTGCGCCTACAACATTGGCATTTTACCAAACACTAGCGTTGGTGATTTATCTTCCGCAGGCGCATTGCTTATTATTTGAATTACATGATTTTGACATTATGATTTTATATTTCAGTTTAGGCAATATTTATGATACTTCTATTTTGAAAAGTTTTCTTCATCTTTTTCACTTTTTTGTTTTTACTCTTCACAGTCTTTGAACATATTTGCTCCCGTGGGGAGGGGGTAGGGGGCAACTAGCAGGCCAGTATTTGTATTATTGTTATCAAAAAATCGTACAGGTCGATACTACCAATCTCACACGGTTCTGAGATTTATCTCAACTATATCTCAGAGACTTATCTCATCATATCTCATTCCATGGGCACGGGTCATAAGAGGAATTTCATTAACATATCCAATGAAACCAAAAATCAGTTGACGATTGATCTTAAAATTTAAATTTTATTTTCTTAAACATTAAAAAATATGCACAATACATGGAATACATGTCGCGTGAATATTTCAGTATCCTTTAAAAATATATCCAATCTGATAAACTAATTTTGGTACATCCCCTCTCCCCACATATATTGTGTGCAGTTTTAGTCATTATAATATTTCCGACCATGTTAATTAAGTGTCAAAGTAATGTGGTAACTTTTTAAAAATAATTTTGCGCAAAATGTACAGAACCAAAACAAACAGCAATCCACTGTTACAAGACATATTCTGTTTCTCATTACTTGATTTTATTATAAATATTCAGCAACAAACGGTTCGGTAAGAACTTTTCAATTTTTACAACCGGTTCGCACGAACCGGTGCTAACCCTTAGAGGGACATCACTGCAATATTTTTTACTCTTTTTTCAAACTACAATAAGCGCTTTCCCTGTGAAATATATATTTATGTCTCAGGCGAAGCTCAAACTCCCGATAGACGAATGCATATACTCTATATAACTTTTATGATTTTTTTTACTAGTATGTGCGAATGATAGAACTCTTCGTGTTGAATCTGTACTGAGCTTTAGTTGCTTTTGAGTCGAGTCTCCGAGATAAATTTCATCCACGGATACACATCATAATAGCTAAAGCGTATTTTGAGTCGAGTCTCCGAGATAAATTTCATCCACGGATACACATCATAATAGCTAAAGCGTATTTTGAGTCGAGTCTCCAAGATAAATTTCATCCGCGGATATACGCTATAATAGCTAAAGCGTATTTTGAGTCGAGTCTCCAAGATTAATTTCATCCGCGGATATACGCCATAATAGCTAAAGCGTATTTTGAGTCGAGTTTCCAAGATAAATTTCATCCGCGGATATACGCTATAATAGCTAAAGCGTATTTTGAGTCGAGTCTCCAAGATTAATTTCATCCGCGGATATACGCCATAATAGCTAAAGCGTATTTTGAGTCGAGTTTCCAAGATAAATTTCATCCGCGGATATACGCTATAATAGCTAAAGCGTATTTTGAGTCGAGTCTCCAAGATAAATTTCATCCGCGGATATACGCTATAATAGCTAAAGCGTATTTTGAGTCGAGTCTCCAAGATAAATTTCATCCGCGGATATACGCTATAATAGCTAAAGCGTATTTTGAGTCGAGTCTCCGAGATAAATTTCATCCACGGATACACATCATAATAGCTAAAGCGTATTTTGAGTCGAGTCTCCAAGATAAATTTCATTCGCGGATATACGCTATAATAGCTAAAGCGTATTTTGAGTCGAGTCTCCAAGATAAATTTCATCCGCGGATATACGCTATAATAGCTAAAGCGTATTTTGAGTCGAGTCTCCGAGATAAATTTCATCCACGGATACAAATCATAATAGCTAAAGCGTATTTTGAGTCGAGTCTCCAAGATAAATTTCATCCGCGGATATACGCTATAATAGCTAAAGCGTATTTTGAGTCGAGTCTCCAAGATAAATTTCATCCGCGGATATACGCTATAATAGCTAAAGCGTATTTTGAGTCGAGTCTCCGAGATAAATTTCATCCACGGATACACATCATAATAGCTAAAGCGTATTTTGAGTCGAGTCTCCAAGATAAATTTCATTCGCGGATATACGCTATAATAGCTAAAGCGTATTTTGAGTCGAGTCTCCAAGATAAATTTCATCCGCGGATATACGCTATAATAGCTAAAGCGTATTTTGAGTCGAGTCTCCGAGATAAATTTCATCCACGGATACACATCATAATAGCTAAAGCGTATTTTGAGTCGAGTCTCCAAGATTAATTTCATCCGCGGATATACGCCATAATAGCTAAAGCGTATTTTGAGTCGAGTTTCCAAGATAAATTTCATCCGCGGATATACGCTATAATAGCTAAAGCGTATTTTGAGTCGAGTCTCCAAGATTAATTTCATCCGCGGATATACGCTATAATAGCTAAAGCGTATTTTGAGTCGAGTCTCCAAGATAAATTTCATCCGCGGATATACGCTATAATAGCTAAAGCGTATTTTGAGTCGAGTCTCCAAGATAAATTTCATCCGCGGATATACGCTATAATAGCTAAAGCGTATTTTGAGTCGAGTCTCCGAGATAAATTTCATCCACGGATACACATCATAATAGCTAAAGCGTATTTTGAGTCGAGTCTCCAAGATAAATTTCATTCGCGGATATACGCTATAATAGCTAAAGCGTATTTTGAGTCGAGTCTCCAAGATAAATTTCATCCGCGGATATACGCTATAATAGCTAAAGCGTATTTTGAGTCGAGTCTCCGAGATAAATTTCATCCACGGATACACATCATAATAGCTAAAGCGTATTTTGAGTCGAGTCTCCAAGATAAATTTCATTCGCGGATATACGCTATAATAGCTAAAGCGTATTTTGAGTCGAGTCTCCAAGATAAATTTCATCCGCGGATATACGCTATAATAGCTAAAGCGTATTTTGAGTCGAGTCTCCGAGATAAATTTCATCCACGGATACACATCATAATAGCTAAAGCGTATTTTGAGTCGAGTCTCCAAGATAAATTTCATTCGCGGATATACGCTATAATAGCTAAAGCGTATTTTGAGTCGAGTCTCCAAGATAAATTTCATCCGCGGATATACGCTATAATAGCTAAAGCGTATTTTGAGTCGAGTCTCCGAGATAAATTTCATCCACGGATACACATCATAATAGCTAAAGCGTATTTTGAGTCGAGTCTCCAAGATAAATTTCATCCGCGGATATACGCTATAATAGCTAAAGCGTATTTTGAGTCGAGTCTCCAAGATTAATTTCATCCGCGGATATACGCCATAATAGCTAAAGCGTATTTTGAGTCGAGTTTCCAAGATAAATTTCATCCGCGGATATACGCTATAATAGCTAAAGCGTATTTTGAGTCGAGTCTCCAAGATTAATTTCATCCGCGGATATACGCTATAATAGCTAAAGCGTATTTTGAGTCGAGTCTCCAAGATAAATTTCATTCGCGGATATACGCTATAATAGCTAAAGCGTATTTTGAGTCGAGTCTCCAAGATAAATTTCATCCGCGGATATACGCTATAATAGCTAAAGCGTATTTTGAGTCGAGTCTCCGAGATAAATTTCATCCACGGATACACATCATAATAGCTAAAGCGTATTTTGAGTCGAGTCTCCAAGATAAATTTCATCCGCGGATATACGCTATAATAGCTAAAGCGTATTTTGAGTCGAGTCTCCAAGATTAATTTCATCCGCGGATATACGCCATAATAGCTAAAGCGTATTTTGAGTCGAGTTTCCAAGATAAATTTCATCCGCGGATATACGCTATAATAGCTAAAGCGTATTTTGAGTCGAGTCTCCAAGATTAATTTCATCCGCGGATATACGCTATAATAGCTAAAGCGTATTTTGAGTCGAGTCTCCAAGATAAATTTCATCCGCGGATATACGCTATAATAGCTAAAGCGTATTTTGAGTCGAGTCTCCAAGATAAATTTCATCCGCGGATATACGCTATAATAGCTAAAGCGTATTTTGAGTCGAGTCTCCGAGATAAATTTCATCCACGGATACACATCATAATAGCTAAAGCGTATTTTGAGTCGAGTCTCCAAGATAAATTTCATCCGCGGATATACGCTATAATAGCTAAAGCGTATTTTGAGTCGAGTCTCCAAGATAAATTTCATCCGCGGATATACGCTATAATAGCTAAAGCGTATTTTGAGTCGAGTCTCCGAGATAAATTTCATCCACGGATACACATCATAATAGCTAAAGCGTATTTTGAGTCGAGTCTCCAAGATAAATTTCATTCGCGGATATACGCTATAATAGCTAAAGCGTATTTTGAGTCGAGTCTCCAAGATAAATTTCATTCGCGGATATACGCTATAATAGCTAAAGCGTATTTTGAGTCGAGTCTCCAAGATAAATTTCATCCGCGGATATACGCTATAATAGCTAAAGCGTATTTTGAGTCGAGTCTCCAAGATAAATTTCATTCGCGGATATACGCTATAATAGCTAAAGCGTATTTTGAGTCGAGTCTCCGAGATAAATTTCATCCACGGATACACATCATAATAGCTAAAGCGTATTTTGAGTCGAGTCTCCAAGATAAATTTCATTCGCGGATATACGCTATAATAGCTAAAGCGTATTTTGAGTCGAGTCTCCAAGATTAATTTCATCCGCGGATATACGCTATAATAGCTAAAGCGTATTTTGAGTCGAGTCTCCAAGATTAATTTCATCCGCGGATATACGCTATAATAGCTAAAGCGTATTTTGAGTCGAGTCTCCAAGATTAATTTCATCCGCGGATATACGCCATAATAGCTAAAGCGTATTTTATTAGAAAACATATAGATAAAAAAACAAAAATTATAATGAAAGCAAAACAATCATTTAACCGGTTTATGTTTTCTCTGTATTTACAGTATACTTTAAACAGTGAGGACAATTTAAAAAGGACTATAATGTGCTTCTCCTCTAATGCAGAAAAAAGTGAGAGATAAAGTTGAAAATAAGAATAAGGAAAATGGGATAGGGAATAAAATATGTGTGATAAAAATAAAATGAAGGCCATTAAAGTTTATGTGTTGAATTTAGATTTAATTGAGAAAACTGGAGTATTGAAAATCTGAAAATGAAAAAAGGGTTCTCGGTAGAAAAATGAGTTCTGTTTGGCATTGGTGTTGCAACTGATATTAAATTGAATTGTATTTATTCAATACATTTTTGGTTTAATATAAGTTTTTAAACACTTTTAAATATCATATTCAGGCGTCCAAATACCAAGCTTCGTTGGAAATGCCTCCGGATATGATATCCTAGATAGACACAAGATTTGTATCGATTTGTTCAAGCTGGAATCCATCATCACTTTGATCTTAGAGACATTTATCCTCCATCCTGCTCTGCCACTGACTTCTGATGGTTGCCGCATTCTGTTCTGAAGCTTACCTGGATCATCTGAAAAGATCACAATATCATCTCCAAAACAAATGGCTTAAATAGTCTCCGTTTATAGAAATGCTTTTCTCCTCCCACTCTAGTTGCCTGAACAAATTTTCGAGAAGAAGATTGTGAAGATACAGGATGTAGCAGACATAGTTCATAATATTTTATGGGTGGATATCGGACTAAATTACGAGTCGAAAATGTTCAAGGAACATGTGCCTATTGTTAATCATGTCAGCGATATAAGCATTTCAAAAAAATCGTTATGATGCGATTATTTCGATTAATTGAAATATTTTATTGATTTAAAATTATATATTGAATACACAAAAATAAAATTCATCGAATTTCAAGCGGCCAGATTATTTGTATCAGATGATTTAGGGCCTGAAGAAAATATATAAAACATGATTATGTGAAAAAATTTTCCCCGATTAAAGGGGAGAAAGATAAGGGCTCAGCCCTCTTGTCTCCGACATACGAGGTAACAACAATGGCATACGATTTTTTGGGGGACCCCATTCGGGGAACATGATGAAATTTTTTTTTTAATATCAGGTAATTTTAATATATAACTGCACAAAGTAGTAGTAAAACTGGTAAGGTTTTTTATATAATAATTTTTTTTATATTTTGTTAATTCATTATTTTTTTGATTTTGTTACTTTTTAACAAATTTGTATACTTTTTATAGAATATTTTTATAAATTTTGTTCAATAAGGTCAAGAACAGGGTAAAGAAATGAAATGGGACGAAGATGATGGGGATCGGATGAGGGATCATACAGGCTGGGGGAGTTTATGGAAGGCTTTGGGATGGAAATTAATTTAGAATAAAATTTAAACGATACATCGTGTTAATTTTGTGTTACTTGAACCCCAGATGGAGCTCGCGTATGTGAGTATAGGACGGATGATTGCTTTGTACAAGAGTAATTTGTTTCGTAGGGGTAGTGAACTGTAGGAATTTAGGAGGGGGTATAGTCGGTTGTAGTGAAAATTTCAAACAATAGATAATATTTTCCGTAACTTTGCACAATTTGCACATATTCCTTGAAAATTTTCGACTCGTAATTTAGTCAGGAATCCACCAATAAAATATTTTGGAGAAGGTCTGTTACACCTGTATAAGCACGGTACAAAAATACAAAAGTACAAAAATAACGTCATCCGCAGGCTTCTCTCGACGCAGGCGACCCCGTACAAGAACGAGGAGTTCAGCGCTCCGCCCCTGACGGCGCTGTGCGGGGGCCCGCCGCCAAGCCGGCGCCGCGAGGAGCGCGAGGCCCTGCAGAACCTTCGCAAGCGGGTGCCCGCGCAGGACCTGCCCCCGGCGTACGGTGAGCCCCCGCCTCCGCCACCGGTCGAGGTCAAGCGCCAGCCGGAGCCCCGTCCGCGGCTGCTGCAGAAGGTGAGCTACACTTTTGTCGCCGGTCCGACGTTTCCAAAATGTATTTGTTTTTAATTGACATATTCAATATTAAATCCATCATTTAAATACACTATCACGTCTCAAAGAGTCATCGGTCCGAAGGTTTGACAATTGTTGGCAAAGATTTCATATTTTATTTTATTATTTTGTTCAAATCACAAATTATTACCCATTTAGTGACCCGTTGTTGAAATGAACACATAACACGTTAACACATTATGAAATTTTTTTTTAAATTAAAATAATTTCCTTAAAATAAGATTAAGAATCCAATAAGGAAAATTTGGCTAATCTAAATGCTTAGTAATACAGCGATAATGAAATATATATGATAATATGAAAAAAGTATTTAATTAAATTGTGTTTATGTAAATGCCTTCGATAGCTGGTTCCCAGGTTTCCGATTAATAATAAGTACACATATGACATATGAACTGAACTGGCCTCTTTAATTCTGCTGTCGTTCTGGTCCAGTATGGTTGTTCTTTTAGCTGGGTTGTCTTTTTTAGATTTCGACCGACCGAAGCGCGCACTGTTGGTTTATTTGGACCGCTGGACTGGTCGAAGCGCGAGATGTAATAAGAATGATGTCTGTGGATTACCGTCTTCTTAGCTTCCGAAAAAAGGGCGGCAATACTCTCACACATACTATAAACCAGGAAACGCAGTGGTGCCAATCGAAGTGACAAGGCGCGTAAACAAATTGTATATGTGAAATGTATTGTATTATTCCCGTCATGGGTGTCTACAGTGGCGGGCAATGGACAAAAAAAAAACTACAACCACAGACCACGAAATATATAGACATGGACTAACGCAAATTCTTTATCTCAATATTTTCATTTTTGTATCACCCACGTGATCACCTTGGTACCACTTACGCAATCAAATAGCTCCGCGACATTTTTTTATTGAATACGATTCGATTAGAACGAAAATTTAAACGCTTACAATTAGTGATGGAAAAAATGCTACTCTTGACTCACTGGTGTGATTGTGATTGATATTTGATAATATCAGTGATTGAAAACTGTGACTGTGATCACAGTTTTATTACTAATACGATATCACAATACACGAAATAATTTTTTTTAAAACATAATTTTGAGCGTATTTACTTATATTATTCAATCTTCATTTACGTAAAAAACTTATTCTAGCATATATAATTTAATATCATCACAAAAATAATGAAAACCCTTTAAATAATGTGAGTTTATTTTTCGGGTCAAATTTTCAGCATTCTCGGGTCAAATGCGTAAAACGTTTTTGGCAGAATCTACTAGATGGCGCATATCACGACTTATAACGTCATTCCTTCATGAATATTTTCGTTTCATATGCATGTGCGCCGAATCACGGTTCACAACAAAATATAAATAAAATAATAAAATGAATCACGAATCACGATATTCCCAGATATTCAATCACTGATAGTGAGTGTGACATGTCAGTGATTGACTCCCGGTTCGTAATTTTGAGCTCATCGCTACTGACAATATAATATGCATTAATGTAAAAAATACATCTTGTTTACATAGAGTTTTATTTTATCATTTATTATTAATTATTTTATGTTTCCACCAATAATGTGTGTAGAATTCCCCGCGTCTCGCAACTAATGTTCCAAATATGTATATTTATTAACTAGTCTGTGAGTAAAGCAAAACATTTTTTCAAAAATGTTAAATTATATCTATGTAATTATATAAATCTTTTAATCGAATGTTCTGGAGTATTGCGGAATTTTTTGAAAACATCTGATAAAATTTCTGACGAAAAATTATCCGTTCTTATGATACATATTACTTCGTACTTGTATTATTGTGAAACAAACAGCGCTTCGCGTGTTCACGTTTCTTTTTCACGATTCTCCTTCCATTCCGACAAAAGCGCCAATCAAAATCCTCCACGGTCCACCAGAAAGGTTCCAGAACGTTTCAATAGATGAAAGCTCTTCAAATGACAGACCTTTCACGGTGAACATTTACTGAGAACAATGCCGTCTGTGTTTCTGTTCAAACGGTAGATTCTGAAGTCGTATTTAACGGCGTTTGTTAGATGAAAATTTACTTTTGTGTAACATATTGTGTATAGTATGATGGTCTGCATATATTATGTAATAAATTGTCTCACGTCTCTCCGCGATCCCGAGCGTCCGCATCCGCGCGTGACGCGATGCAACGCAATTATTCAACTTGACATTTTAATAAATAGTCTATATATATATATATATATATATATATATGAATGTTTGTTTGTCCCGTATGCGTTCCTATACCGTTCATCCGATTGCGATGAAACTTTGGTGAGTTGCTGTGCGCACGCCCCCGAAGATTTCTGAATTACTACAACCATTTTACAATAGGTGGCGCGCGAGTCGTTTCAACAAATGTGTGTATTTCATATAGTTTATTGTCATGAAACTTTGGTGAGTTGCTGTGCGCACGCCCGCGAAGATTTCTGAATTAGTACAACCATTTTACAACAGGTGGCGCGCGAGTCGTTTCAACAAATGGGTGTATTTCATATAGTTTATTGTCATGAAACTTTGGCGAGTTGCTGTGCGCACGCTCGCGAAGGTTTCTAAATTAGTACAACCATTTTACAATGAGAAAGTTCGCCGAAGAAAGCGATCTGCGCGCCACGGCTATCAGTTACATGGCAAATCATATGTCGTGAAATGTGAAATACGGACACGTTGATTGGCTATTTTTAGGATTCTCTGTGGCGAATTTTCCAAGAATTATCGCTTTTTCTGGCGACTTCTTCGTGTACGCACCAGACGGAAAAACAAAAAATATTGTGTATCCAAAAGCACTTCAATAATCAGAATTAAAATACAAACATTTTCTTTCTTTGAGTGGCATTGCAACGCGTGCCGGATACTCGCCAGTTTTAAATAAAAGCAGACATCAAATCTGAATAATTTTGAATGAATCATGGTTGTTCGACACAATAAATAAGCGGGTAGGTCTTTTGCATTATTTTTAACTATCAAAATTCGTAGATACAAAAAAAAAGTACAATTTATAGATAAATTGATTAAGGGGCTACTTTCAATAATAATCAAAGTAAATTGTTGCATAAACGAAATATATATTCTTTATCGATCGATCCGGCCGTGACGGTTGTGAAATCCGCGCGGTCATAATTTTTATTTAAAAATGCCGAAAATACATAGTAGCTTGTTGGCGTAGTGGTCAAGACGTTGGCCTAGTGATCTAACGGTCGGAGGTTCGCGCCTCGTTCCAGGACACCAGCAAGTTAGTTGAATTTTCATAGCACAAGCATTTAGCTTAGTTTGAAAATAGTAAGTATATTGATGTGACATGTATTCCATGTACGCATCTCTATTTAAAAAAATTTATATATATATATATATGTATATATATGTTTTCATGCATATTGAGCTTATTCACAATATTAGTAGCAAATTTCATAATTACATACATTTGATGTCTTTTTACTAATTTTAAGAGAAAACAACGTTTTCTTGAACAAAGTAAACATTTTATATACTTAATTTTTATGTAAGTCGGAATTAAATACTTCGTTTATATATAGCACTGTTGCATTTTAAACAAAGCTGTCTGTTTCATAAATGGTATATAATTATGAAACAGACATATCACCAAAACACCAACGTGGCGTTTTAAATCGATAATATTAAACTAAATAATAAATTGAAGCTGTCATAATAATTTTAAATTTAGAACATTGATTTAAGCGATCATCTTAATATATGTAGGTACTTTGTCTGGTTTCAAAACATATTTATATATATGAATTAGGTACTTCGAAAAACTGTTTAATTTTCGATAGATTAATTCAAATAACAACACTCATTCCATAATATTTATATATGAAAAACTTGGATAAGTCATGGATAAGCCTCTAGACACGCATTACAATTGAATGCGAGACAATCAACGATTTTACTGTCGTCTATTTCTATTCAAACCTTCCTTTCTCGCATTATTTACGAAACATATAACGTCATCAATTATTTCTTTGGATCATATACGAATTTAACAATTAACCTCGTTTTGAAATTTCTCAAATATCAAACGGGAAAAATGAAAGCGCACCTTTAACAAGAATATTAGTACATCAATTTAAATTATTATGCTGATATATTTTTGTTGATTTTAAAACAACTTAAAACTATAATTATGAAAATGTAACTTCTATCTATTAATAATAATTATTATTTATATTTGTTATTTACACATTTCTAATGCCGTCATATTTTATGTTTATTTTTTTGAATTTAAATGTTTGCCATGACGCAAAATTTTTAGACTAAATCTCCTCAATGTAAAATTAAAATACGTCACGAAGTATTAAATCATCCACATCGAAAAATGTGTACAGTATAAATTAAAGTATTCTTGAAAATTGTTCATTCACAGTATTATTAAAACGCTTAATTCTATTTACTAATAATTCTATTTAATAATTGAAACGTGAAAACGCAATTGAAAAGAAAATTGTAATTAATGCCTTCCATTTATCATGCTCACGTTTAAAAAGGTAGTGATTGATAAAAAAAAACACATATTATTATAATAATTTGAGTGTTGCGTGTCGGACATTTGAAGTGAAAATATTTGATTTAGTTTTTGTTCAATTACAACCCTAGTATTGTATATTTCGAGACATTCTGTTCATTTTATTTTTTATTTTAATATTAGAAAATATAATACAATTTAGAATTATCTGTAGGATATTTATAAGTATATTTCATTTAACATTTATTTCTTCTCTGTGAGAGCAGGACTCGTGCATAGAGAAGGAGTATATGCGAGATAATTTATGTTTCAGTTAGTCTTTGTATATATTTTTTTACTTCAGATACAAATTAATAGTATATATATAAGTATATTTCATTTAACATTTCTTTCTTCTCTGTGAGAGCAGGATTCGTGCATAGAGAAGGAGTATATGCGAGATAATTTATGTTTCAGTTAGTCTTTGTATATATTTTTTACTTCAGATACAAATTAATAGTATATATATACGTATATTTCATTTAACATTTCTTTCTTCTCTGTGAGAGCAGGACTCGTGCATAGAGAAGGAGTATATACGAGTTAATTTATGTTTCAGTTAGTCTGTGTACATATTTTTTTACTTCAGATACAAATTAATAGTATATATATAAGTATATTTCATTTAACATTTCTTTCTTCTCTATGAGAGCAGGACTCGTGTATAGAGAAGGAGTATATGCGAGATAATTTATGTTTCAGTTAGTCTGTGTATATATTTTTTTACTTCAGATACAAATTAATAGTATATATATAAGTATATTTCATTTAACATTTCTTTCTTCTCTGTGAGAGCAGGACTCGTGCATAGAGAAGGAGTATATGCGAGATAATTTATGTTTCAGTTAGTCTGTGTATATATTTTTTTACTTCAGATACAAATTAATAGTATATATATAAGTATATTTCATTTAACATTTCTTTCTTCTCTGTGAGAGCAGGACTCGTGCATAGAGAAGGAGTATATACGAGTTAATTTATGTTTCAGTTAGTCTGTGTACATATTTTTTTACTTCAGATACAAATTAATAGTATATATATAAGTATATTTCATTTAACATTTCTTTCTTCTCTATGAGAGCAGGACTCGTGTATAGAGAAGGAGTATATGCGAGATAATTTATGTTTCAGTTAGTCTGTGTATATATTTTTTTACTTCAGATACAAATTAATAGTATATATATAAGTATATTTCATTTAACATTTCTTTCTTCTCTGTGAGAGCAGGACTCGTGCATAGAGAAGGAGTATATGCGAGATAATTTATGTTTCAGTTAGTCTGTGTATATATTTTTTTACTTCAGATACAAATTAATAGTATATATATAAGTATATTTCATTTAACATTTCTTTCTTCTCTGTGAGAGCAGGACTCGTGCATAGAGAAGGAGTATATGCGAGATAATTTATGTTTCAGTTAGTCTGTGTATATATTTTTTTACTTCAGATACAAATTGATAGTAGTCTGTAGTTGTTCTAATTGTGATGGGAAGGTTGTTAAAAAATTTGATGCCTTGTTAAATATAGTGATTTTGGGTTGCGGTATATTTTACTTTTGGAATATCATATTATATTTTATTATATTCATTACGCTACGACCAATAGCTGATAATTGCCATGTAGACAACAGACATCTCTGTTGACACCGTTGATAAATGAAATAACAATTATTTTTATAATTCCGCGCTATGTTAAAATTTTTCTCCGTTAAAAACGTGTTTTTATAATATTATAATTTTAATATTAAATATAATACTATATCTATATGTAATCGAATATAAATAAAAATCCAATTTTATATTATCTTTATTAAGTTTGTTGCTACAATCAATCGCAGAGGTACAAAATATAGAAAATCAAACTACAATGTCAGCTTCTGGGAGGCGTACGTCAATTTACACGGAATGTGTTGTTTAACGAGTTCTTTGATATGTCACCATCATCATTATCGTCAGCCATTTTTTATCCACTGCTGGTGAAGGCCTCCCCAAGTGTCTCCCACTTTTCTCTGTCACACTATGAGATTGGCTTCTGGAGACTGAAGGTTTTTTTTTTTTGTATCAGGGAGCGTGTTGGACTTGAACTGTCCAAGCGGGTTGGTGTGCAGTTTTTATTCTGGGATTCCTTTCTCACAACAATATGTTTCCGTTATTTAGACGCAGGTATATTCAGGGTTTCCTTTCATCCATTTATTCCTATGTTCTGAATAATTACAACTTCACGATAAGAACGTGTTCCCTTCATAATACATAAGTTGTATCAATGTGTCCAAAATTTAATAAAAATGAATTATTAATTCTGGCATCTGCAGTCGGTTTACTCAAAGGTATTTGAGATTCCGTAAAAACAATGTAGATGGCTTTCAAATAATGGAACGATAGATGCATTAATTTGAAAAAATGTAACATATAGATTCGAAAATTTGTCGACAAAAATACCGCCGCTGTAGCTTAGTTACCAGGTTCGAATCCCAGTAGGTGCAGCAACAATATTTTTCGATAAAATTGATTTTATGTGTATATTTTTATAATTAATACATTTAATTAGTTTTTAATTCTATTATTATTTGATTAATCTATTTTTACATATATTACATATATATTTATTTATCTATATAACTCTTGTGACCAATGTTCATCAATTGAAGAAAAAGACTGTATCAAGTACCTTGGAATCATAATAGATAAAAATCTCAAATGGAAAGAACATATTACTAATCTCACAAACAAAATAAGGAAAACTACTTACATATTTTTTAGACTCGGAAACATCTTATCACTTACATATCTGAAAATAATATATTACGCGTTTGTACAGTCACATTTGCCATATGGTATTATTGGATGGGGAGGTGCATATAAAACTTCAATGTTACAATTAGAAATCACTCAAAAAATGATATTAAAAATTATTCTAAAAAAAAAGACTATCCAAGTATACAACTTTTCACAGATTTTAAGAAAGTACCAAAAATAGTAGGCATATACAAAAAAAAATTCAATAATTCAAATTTTCAAAATTAAAAATCAATTAAATTTTAGAAGCAAATTCCGATCTACAAGATATAGAGATCAAATTGATATCCCAAAACTAAAATATACCGCAACTCAAAATCAATGTATTTATCAAAGCATCAAATTTTTTAACAATCTCCCCATCACAATTTGAAAAATTTCGGACTATCATAAATTTGTAACTGAAGTAAAAAAAATATGTACACAGACTAACTGAAACATAAATTAACTCGAATATACTCCTCTATACACGAGTCTTACTCTCATAGAGAAGAAACAAATGTTAAAATATATATATATATATATATATATATATAATTGTGTTTAGTGTTTAGACTATGCCCGTCTTACTGGAAAATTCTGTGTTGAGACAGGCATAAATAATACTGAAGGATTAACTGACTTCAATTGTCTGCACAATGTCTGTAATTTATATATTCTAGAACTTTGAGAAATAAATTACGTTTCCTCCCGCGTAAACTTAGGATGTGTCGTCGGTCCTGTTCGTGATCAGGGTCGACCTGACAGAATTTAGGCAAGTTTCAGTAGAACTAAAGTCATTTTACAAACAAGATAAATTGCAAGAGAGAGCACGTTTTTCAATATATGTTTAGTTTTGGATATATAATAAAAGCTTATTATTTAAAAGAAAATTTAATATTGTAATCTTCAGGTCTATAATCAAACTCTGACTTTGCCAATATGAAATATTAACCCACATATTAATGATTTATTCATTTCTGCTATTTTTAACTTATATATAGTTTATCAACGAAAATTGTCGATTCTCTTCGTTAGTACATTACAATACAACTATGTACATGAAAACCCGCCAATAATGACAGAAAAATATCGTATTTTAAAATTTACAAAGAATAGGTGATGGGTACAATTATTATCGGATATAAGAAAAATGGGTACCTACCCAGGTTGGATAAGCAAAGATCTGTTGATTCAGTTGAAAAACGAACGTTCAGAGCAATATTTTTTCACATCCAGTCAAGTGACAAAGGGCCGAACGATTATATAATTATATTAAATAAAATAATAATCACTTTGTATGAAACCACGAAATTTATTGCACTTATATGTACATAAAGAGGAAGATAGAATATAAAATTACACGTGAGATAGAGAGACATAATACATAAGAGAGAGAGGGAGAGAGAGAGAGTGATATATTACAACCGGAGAATTTAGAATGCGGGCCATTTAGAAGCTCTTGAAATAAAAAAGGCAATAAATAGTGGTACGCGAATTTTTAATAACCAAATTAATTTATCCATTAGCCTCATATTAGGTATGTTTCCTTTAAAATCAATTTAATATTCATCAACACTGTATTTTCCCATCCCTCAATGTTCCATTTATCTGTATATGTATTCTGTCTCTCTCTTTCGCATATAATTTTATATTCTATCTCCCTTGATGTTCTATTTAACTGTATGTGTATTCTGTCTCTCTTTCACGTGTAATTTTATATTTTATCTCCCTCTCTACGTATATATTATATAAGTGCACTCTTTTTGTATTTATGATTAGTTTTAAATACGTCCTGATGAAGCTTGAGATAAACGAAACCGGTTGACGTACAATAAATTTCGTGGTTTCGTAGAAAGTTATTGTTATTTTATTTAACATAGTATGTCACACCACAAAGTGATTGCTTTCTACGATAACTTACTTACTTACTTACCATCACGCCGTTTCCCCGTGGGGGTAGGCAGAGAGGATAGAGCGCCACACTCTTCTGTCCTGACATACAATTCTCGCCTCATCCACATTCATACATCTTGTCATACAAGCTCGCCGATTGTTGAGGCTTCTAACAGAACCATCCTCCATTATCTGGTTTACCTGGTCGTGCCAAGTCTTCCGCGGACGTCCTCTATTTCTGGTTCCATCAACACTTGCGTCATATATCTTTCTTACCATTCTCTCCTCATTCATCCTTTCCATATGACCAAACCACCTAAGTGGATTACGATAAGATTGTATAATTATTTTATTCGAAATGTGCCATTCTTGTCCAGTTCCCGGACTCTTCCATTCTGTCTTTGGCCTTCCACTGGGTCGCTTCCACTGGGGTATCCTATCATCTGGCATTCTTTCAACATGGCCAGCCCGTCACAGTAGTTGGGACCTACATAATCAATATAATAATACAACTGTTTCTTGCTCAATTACATTTTCAAGTTCATGACTCATTTTTATTTTGTAAGTTCCATTTTTTAATGTAGGTCCATAAATCTTCCTTAATATTTTGCGTTCAAAAACTGCTCATTTGCTTTTTTCAATTTGGGTTAAACAACGCTGGTCTTACTATAGTTCCACTGGTCTTACTATAGTTTTATACGTTAGAAGTTTGCTTCGATAACTCAGTATCGTGTCCTAGACTTAAGAAAACTCTATATGTTGAGACTCGTCCAATATTTTCATGCTAACAACAACTCACTGCAAGCAATAAATTATGGTAACACCATAATACAAAGAACGAACATCTACACACCAGTTCCGAGAGCAACGACGACATTTTATCAACGGTTCTACATGTTCTTATCTCCGAAACTGTACAACACAATCAATACTAACTGGAAATCGTTTAATTCCAATAAGATTACACAAATATGGACCCAATATATGATTCAATCGCTGTCCAACATTTCAACATAATCATAATACAATACCTACACTAATAATTCGCTAGTTTTACAACACTCTACATTTTTATTTTTTATTCCTGTCGGATCTTTATCTTTATCTTTATCTTTCTAACACCACAACAGCACGAAAAAAACTGGCTACTTTAACACAGACGGCAATCTAGCAAAGTAGCCAGGACGATGCTGTATATATCAGGGGTGGAGTCTACTCCATCCCACACAATAAACTACTAGTATTATACTTAATTGCAATATAATTGTATCTTATGTTTATCATGTTATATTATTACATTTTATAACATCTGTTATAACAAAAACATGTATATCAATAAAGTCCAATACATTTTTGACCCCAGCAGTTTTTTACACGCATAGATGCTTCTATTTCCATCTAGAAGTTGAATCTACAATTCGTGAGTTGTCCTAATGGATACTAGTATCAAAAAAATAAACAAAATTAATATTTGCGGTTTAAAACTTGATCTGAAACAGAAAAAAATACCAGACTATTTTGGAGAAGGTTCAAATGTCGTAGGTTTGTTGACTGCTTTAATTAGCTGTCAGCTTCGTGCTCTGACTAATAAGGCGAGCGCGGCGCTTATCAAAATTATTCGTAAGGGTTTAAAAAAAAAAGAATTTCCCATCCACTGGAGATAGCTGCAATGACTGCCCGGCTGACGCGAAGGTCTCGATTATAATAAATTGAATCGGGCCCCCCGAGGGTCACAAGATCGCGTGAGATGTGGAGCCCGCGTCAGGCTTTGCTTTGTAAATAAATACCATTTCAGTTTTGTGTTGTAGAGCCTTAAATAGGTACTCGTTTCGGAAGAACGATAAATTTTCTCGCGTGCTGCTATTATTGTTCCCTTTATTCCGACTGTAGGAAAATGTAAAGAATGTGTATTTTCTCGTTTTCTGGCTCGGACAAATTATTTTTATGCACGCTAGCTAATTTCTGAAAGATTTTTTACCCGGCGTGTTAAAGACACTACTTCCTTAATAACCTTAATAATATACGGCGCCTACGATCGTGTACATTGTGAGTTAGGTACCCGAACAAAAGATGAACTTTGTTCTGGTACTGTGGTAAATTTTGATGTACGTATAATTCATTCCACCGGGCCGTTAAAATTAAACTAATCAGTGGTTATTTTTTTTTTTTTTTTTTTTGTCAGTTTTGCTTAACCTCTCCCTTACAGTGTTAAAATAAAAACGCGCGTTCCGGTGCTGTAAACTCAGTGTACATGTAGACTTTTGCGATTTTAAGTCGGATACATAGGAATAATTTACATTTATTACTTACAAGTGAACATATATATTTATTATTGACATCATGAACGACAGCATAATAGACGTCGAACTCGGCCAGCGCACGCTATGCTACTAAAGTGACGATCGGCATCCGGTACCCCGCGCCCCGCGTACTGCGCCTTCCGCACCACTCCGCGTGCGCACATACACATACATGACAAATTCACGTCAGGTTCTTCGAGAAAACATTTTTTATTATTGCGTTTGGTAGATACTTATATATTGTAATTATTTTATCGAATCTCGGATATTTGGTTAAACGAAAGTACATATATTGTATTATATATGATTGTATAATATCATTGGTAACAGCATAACCTAAACCTATACCTACTGCACGCCACTGATCATTGCCATCTAAGGATGAGGGATATTATATTATATTATCTACTGGTAGGAGGGATTACGCACGTATTACAAAAACGTGAATCCTATTTCAGTATCAAAAACAGACAAAATGCCATGCAAATTTAACGGTATGAAACAATTTTAATTTTTAATAATTTCTTTAGTACAGATTTATCTTCCTAATCTTGACTTCGGACTTGTTTTATTCCGTATATATAATATAAGAATATTCTGAAACTAGGGAATTTTTATATTCGCAGTCTTTCACATAATGTCTTCTTGTCTTGATTATTACAAATATTTCGCAGTTTATTAGTTTTATAACAGAATAAAGATTCTATCTAAGTTCTACTTATAAAAAAATCTAACCCAGTGATATAAATAGATAGAAAAAATAAACCAATAATATTCGTAGTGTCGCTTTGACCAAATGCCGAGAATTAATGTTCTTGATGAGACTACGAAGGGATCGGTGATATTCAGTGGCGTAACTGTGCAGTGCATTGCGGCCCACATTAGATATTGGTATTTGGTATTGATATTTTTGCGAGTATCCATACCTTTCCGAGCGTTAATAGTAATCCATAGCCAGAATTAGAATTATAACATTTGTTGCATACAAAGCATAGATGCTGGAAGAATTGAGGACAGGAAGGAAATTGGCACTCACCACAATCGGGATTCTGCAGGCATCTCCAAAGATGTGGACTGTACACTGTTTCACTCACAATTTCCTTCAAGGGTTCCCACAAAGTGTACACGCGAAGTTTCGAGATTAGTATAACATTGTAAACTATTCCGTACACGCTATAACCGCACTTATTCAAGGTCGCCACCGACAGTTCATTGGTGTGGTCTAGAGGGGAATGGAAGAGGGGGGGGGAGGGGAAGACACAGTGCATTATTTTTTGTTCAATAATTAATATATGTATACACAAATAAATACATGTATAACAGCAATTATGAATTTTTTTTCGCGTGTATTGTGAAATCGTGTGAAAACATTATCGCTGTGTACAGTACTACCCGCTAATATGTCGTGTCAAAGACCAGACCACGGTAAAGTGAAAATCGTCTTAAAGTGTGTATTTTTTAATCGAAAGCGCTTACAAAATACCTCGCAACGGATAAATATTATATGAGAAAAGAGACTAAATTTATTCTTACCGTTTAATGGATAAACCGCGTAGTACTAATATTAATAATCATATAAATAATTATTATTTAGCAGACCCCTTTTTCCATTCTCCGTTTGGGGCCCAAGATTATTAAAAATATCTCAATTATATGAATGGATAGATTCATTCAGAATCCGAAAGCGGTTAAGTTTTTAAATTCAAAATACATTTGCACATTTCGTTTAATGGATTCTTCGATAAATTCCGCATCTCCTTCGGGAAAATTCATTCGGGTAATATTTTCGAGTGATGTCTAAGTATGTCGTTACTGGGAAATTTATGAAGGGAAATTTCCATACAGACCGCTGCCAAAATACTGCCAAAGGCTATTTTTTATTGGATCGAAAAGTTTTGTTTCACACACGTCTCTACAGGCATTGCGACTAATGAAAAGCGATTGGCGAATGTTATGTAATTTAAAAAAAAAACGATACAATTATTTATATATCATACAGTTAATAAATATTAACTTCTTTTTTATTAATATTAAAAATATAATACAATTTCAATAATCAGTGGATATGTATATACATATAAAATTTTAACATTTGTTTCTTCTCTATGAGAGTAAGACTCGTGTATAGAGAAGGAGTATATTCCAGTTAATTTATGTTTCAGTTAGTCTGTGTACATATTTTTTTTACTTCAGTTACAAATTTATGATAGTCCGTAATTTTTCTAATTGTAATGGGGAGATTGTTAAAAAATTTGATACCTTGATAAATACTGCATTAAGTTTTTATTTCTTTGATTGTATGTCTAAATTATTTTTAATATGAATTAAATATATTAATACGTTTAATCATTAGGAGAACACATTCTTATTGTGAAGTTGTAATTATTCTGAACATAGGTCTGTGTTATTTTAAATATCAATTAAATATATTAATTAGAAAGATATACATATAAAATCAATTTTATCAAAAAATATTGTCGTTGCGCCACCGGGATTCGAACCTGGATCTCTTTCCAAACCGGGAAAGTTCCATTATCCAACTATACTACAGCGACAAATTTTCGAACCTATATGTTACCTTTTTGATATTAATACATTTAATCGTTCCATTATTTGAAAGAGCCTTATTTTTACGGAATCTCAAATACCTTTGAGTAATCTGATAGCAGACGCCAGAATTATCAATTCATTTTTATTAAATTTTGGACACATTGATACAACTTTATTATTAGGAGAACACATTCTTATAGTTAAAAGGTAACATATAGGTTCGAAAATTAGTCGCTAAAAATATTGTCGCTGTAGCATAGTTAGATAATGCACCTTCCCCGGTTAGGAAAGAGATCTAGGTTCAAATCCCGTTGGGGCGCAACAACAATATTTTTCGATAAAATTGATTTTCCATGTATATCTTTCTAATTAATGTATTTAATTCATATTTAAAATATCACAGAGCTATGTTCTGAATAATTACAACTTCACAATAAGAATGTGTTCTCCAAAGAACATTATTTGTCTACGCTTTCGATCAACATATCTTAGTTGTCTGTTTTGTTTCCAAAATATTATATTGTATCATTATTTTTGGTCATAAATACTTGAAAAATTGAATGAGTAAGGTCCACGATGAGATAAATCTCTGAGATTTAGTCGAGATAAATATCTGTACTATGTACAAATGCTGATACAAATACAAATACAAAAACTGTACGTGTACTTGACATTTTTGTAATACAAATATTTTCTTATCTTTGTAATAAAAATCAGTACATTTTTTCGTATTTCATTCCAGCCACACCTAATTCTTAGTTAGATTTCGATAGAAATATTATAGTATTAATCTGGTAGATATCCCGTCTAAGTTCGTCAACTAGCTTGATTCGCTATCTTGTTTTGTAATGGCTGCTGTTTGAAAAACTTAAAAACTCTAATAATACTGATTCTAGAAAAAAAAGGAAAAACCTTCTTCATACTTCTACTCGTGCTTTATCCTATACAAGCAAAAAAGAATTAAAAATATATGTCTTTCGATTACATTTTCGTAACTTCCCCATTAATATGGGGTAGTTATATTAAGTTGTGCCACATGTTAAACATATTTTCATAAACAGACAAAATTTAATTCGATTCTTTTTTTAATTTTCATAATTTTCTTATTTTGGTATATTTTTGTCTACTTCCTTTAATTTGTATCCGAAATACCTGCGTACTTTAACTACAGAGTACATTTCTGTACTATTTTAACCTTTTCCTTACGGTGTTAAAATAAAAACGCGCGTTCCGGTGATATATATATATAAATATTTACATCAATTATTGTGTAAAAGTGCTAAAAATGAGAAAAAACATTGATCATCACGAACGACAACTTAAGACACGTCTAACATGGCCGGCGCACGCTCTGCCACTAAATGACGATCGACATCTGGCACCCCGCGCCCTCCGCATGTTCACATACACGTATTGACAAATTCACGTCAGGTTCTTCGAGAAAACATTTTTTATTGTCGCTTATGGTAAATACTTATATATTGTAATTATTTTATTCAATACATAAATATATTACGGAGGTATTCCTAAAATATGAATTCTGTATTTAGTATATTTGCAGAGATATTCACATAATAAGAAGCAATGTCAACTCAGTTTACATCATCGGAGAGGAAAAGTTAAACAACAGAGATTGGTGATAAATTGGAATGAGAAAATAACGGACGATCTCGCGTCAAAAGAGAGACCGGTTAATTTCCGAATTTCGTCAGGTTTTCATATCCACCCGTCAGGTGAAAGCCATCGGCCAGCAGCCAGCAGCCCACCCCCCGTACGGGCGGTATTTACATTTGACAAGATCGTTCCGAGCATGATGTATCGGTTGGCTTGCGCACAACGCTGTCACCCCACTGCCGTGATTCCCTCATAAAAACTTCAACACCACAAGGGGTAATCATTCAATGTAATATGTCATTTTATATCATATTATCTCGTGACCCACCTTGACGGTAGGCCTCCAGAAACCTCCGAGTGGGAGGGTGCTTGGGTTTCCTCATATTTGATCCCATGTCAGTGTGTCTCCAACACCACATCACGGTCCCCATCCTAGTACTTGTATCTTTACCCTCCTCCCCACCCCGTACCGTGCGTCAGACTGTTGAGGTTGATATTTGAGCGTATAAGACTGAAGTGTCGTAGCTGAAAAGTTGACATTTGTGCGTGTCAGACTTGAAAGGTTTACTCTGCTCTTGCGCATGGTGCATGTCGCGCTAACTTAGTGCATACCAGCGAAGTCTGTTGGTAATTTTTTTTTTTTTTTTTAAATAGAGATGCGTACACGGAATACATGTCACATCAATATTCTTACTATTTTCAACCTAAGCTAAACGCTTGCGCTATGAAAATAGGACTAATGGTGTCCTGGAACGAGGCGCGAACTCCCGACCACTAGATCACTAGACCAACGTCTTGACCACTACACCGACAAGGTACTCGATTGTACATCTTGCGGTCACAGAAAGAGAAGAAAACCACTACAGGTAGGTCGTGTTCTTTGGTTGGTTCTCGAGCTTTTCATATCCTATCCGTGTACCAAATTCCTACCATCCATCCGTACATCCCATTGCATATCCCTTGAACTAACAACATCTCTAATTATATTACGCCATAAACGCCACTATTGCGGATACTTTGACGGCTCGCTCGGCAGACTCTGCAGTTGTTTATTAGCTATAGGATGCTCTGCGATCCAGAAAAAATATAGGCACGTATCACCCTCTCCCTAAAATAAATGTGCATTGTATTATATGCCATACTTACCCTGCGCAAAATATACGAACCCGTTTCCTTAACTGGTCACCCCACCCCTGCCGCGAAACACACGTGTATTATATTAATTGACATCAATTCTGCTCATTTGCACTCTAGGAACTTGATTAACTTATAATAACCCCAGATTTCTCGTACTTTCCCTTACTGGATTAAATTTTGTATCACAATAAAATCCATTTTTAACAATTTTGTTTGCCAATGTTCGTATTTTTTGCCAATGTCATGCGACATAAATGTCTCAAATTAATTTTCTTCTCTGCCATTGATATATTTTTTTTGTTTGTTACACGATTGGAGTTGAAAGAAAGGTGACTAAATCAAGTAAAAAGTGTCACTTGTATAAGAGAAAACAAAAAAAATAGGCTCCAAAACAAAGGACAACCATTCACAGCATCTCTAAGTGCCGTTAAAATGGCGATAACTTTCGCATTAACCTAATAATTTTAAAAAAATGTTAATTATATTGTTAACGCGCTTAAACTTCGATAGGTAGGTCTGGTATAAAATTTTGAATATGTGTGTTCATTATATGTGGATTTAAAAACAGATAACAATAGCGAAGCTGCTACTGGAAAGAGACAGTTTTTCGGTTCGGACGGACTTATTTACGGCGGCGATATAAAAACATTTTGTGTTATATATTTTCGGATTATCGGTTGTAAGAAAGACCACAGGTGACCACCAAACTACGAGGAATCTACCAGCCCAAGTTCACAAAGTATTCAACATTATCTATAGAAAACACAGGACTAGCTATTGAAGTATTTACGGCTACATATATATTTCGGAATAAAAGAATCGCGTTTGGCATTGTTTATTTTTCAATGACCAATCTCACATTACGAATTGAATTTATTGGTCCATCACAATCGAGCCTCGGTTTTTAAATAGAATTGCGCATTGGCAAAATGGTTTACATTTCCACAATGGCATCGCAATATATCGGCCGTGACCTATTTATTAATGCCGTTCCCACGCAGATTATTCGGCAGATTATATTGATTATTACCTCGTTTGGTCTGGTTCAAAGTAAATAATATTTCTCAATAGGATTCACACAATAAAATGGATCATTACTCAATTTACGCGCCATTTCTGCGCGTTCAAAACGTCGATTCGTACACATTATGAACTCGCTACGTGAGTATGTTTGCTCGATATTTTGGCAACTTATTGGCAACAGTAATTATACTAGAAAGAGGGCAGTCGATATTTTTTTTTTCCTTTTTAAAATTTAAACGTATTGTTTAAGAATGGCACAACATTCGTAGAACGTGTCTAGTGGCCCGGATGACATTTTTAACTCATTTTCGACACGAGACAACCTTCAATAATTATCCTCCGCAGCTTATATACTAAATCATTAACAAATAAATAAACGAATCATTTAAAAAGATGCAAAGAAAAAATCTATCTAGCGAAAAATATTTTGTTACAAACAATACGAACCCGGAATTTTTTCATTGTCAGAAATATTTTTTTGTATCTTTCTGATTGGTCCATCTAATTTTTTTTAAATATCACAGAACTGAAATCGTAACTTATCAAGAAAATGTGCCTCCATTAAAAAAATAAATAAATCCTTTGAGTCGATGATATTCCGGATAAAATGAAATGGATTGACTTATCCTGGCGTCATCTAGTATATATCAGTCAAAGGTTTTTGCGATTCATTGTACAATTTAATTAATTAACAATGTAATATAATTAAATTCCTCGTTTCAATATTTTAATTTTGGTGTCGCTCACGTGATCACTTTGATATCACTTACGCAATCAAATAGCTCCGCGACTTTTTTTAAATATATGACTCGATTGGAACGAAAATTTAAACTCTGACAATATAATATTTTTCCTCATATACTTTATATTGTACCAAGCGAGGTAAGAAGCGGCCAACAGGCTCGAATGTAAATGGAATGTAGTATTAATACTTGTACTTGCTGGTGTATTGGTTACTTTAAGGATTTTTATATTGATGCAATTAACGCCGTAAAAAAATACGTTTTGTTTACACAAAGATTTAATGTTCGAAGATTAAATACTTTTACTGTTGCATAAATGTGTTATAAACTATCAGATTTATGTTTCCATAAATAATGTGTGTAGAATACCCCTCGTCCCGCAATTAATGTTCCAAACCTCTCTCCTAAATGTGCACTTTATTTCACGTCTATTCATTTACTGGTCTGTGATCAACCCAATTTATTATACGTTTTCAATACATGTGAATTCGTGGAAATATTTAAAAATGAATATTGTATTTTATTTCGAAGTAATAAAAGCATTCTGTACATTGAAATAAATGTACAGGCTTTGTATCTTGTCCCCTGGCGCCGAAGACTGGGCCTGCCTTGGGCTGGTTGGCTTTCACCTTTATTCCCGCACGATACTTAGTTTACACTTCGCGCGAGGGTTTTGTCCCCGGGCGCAGAAGACCCTCGCCACGCCACTGCCTTATTCCAGTTGAAAATAATGGTCTCTAGTGAACCTGGCAGGTTGATCCTGCCAGCTTTGACTGGTTTTTTGATTATAGTTTTGGTATTATTACGTTCTTCATATGATTTTTTTAAATGAACTCTCCCACTATTTTATGGAAATAATGTCACCAGCAAAAAAGCAATCTTTATTTCCAGTTAGAAAAAACTAAATATTACTAAAATGATACATGCTATATATATATGATAGTGTACTACTAGTACAGAAAATAACTTTAAATTTCAAGTGAATACGACATTTTAAAACCGTATGAACTGCAATGCTATAATATCCAAGAATTACCTACAGCAGTTTTTGACAAATATTAGTCAGCGGTGACATCTATTGCACAAAGCGGAAAGATTGTAAATGAATATTAATATTAATTATAATTTTTTGATAATAAGTACTGCCATCTAGCGGATTTCTAAAGAAAAAAGGACACTAGCATTAGATACTATATATGTATATAGGTATATTTTTTCAAAAGATTAAACATAGAAATCTACCGCCAGATATTTGAATAAATTGGAATATGCAATTAAAGCAATTCAGCCATAAGATGATTAAATTTAAAATACATTAAAAATAACCTAATTTAAATTTTATGTAAGTACGTACTAGGTAATAATTATCATTATTTAATTTTTTAAATTTTTAGTATTAAAAAGTGTCTTATATTTTTACATTTATCTTTTAAAGGCACCTTTAAAATAGTTAATGTAATATAGTTGGAATTTCAAAGGTACTCGTCGTTGATACCACGAAATTATTATACATTTTATAACTAGAAAAATTTAAAATCTATGCTGATATTGTTGCGATTTTTAAACTGCGATTCTGGGCCCCCAGGCGGTAGCTACGCCAATGGGGTACGAATCAATTTTATTCGTATTTCGAAGGAAATTGACACTTCACTACGTAATTTATTAAATTCCTTTTTAAATTTTCTTTTGAAGAAAGCGTTACCCGTGAAGCTAAACTTCTATTTATATTAGATTTGAACAACTCTCAGATTACATAGATTTAATCAGCAACTGAAACCAATTTCGTCGTTGTAACATTAGAAATATTGATATTTGATATATTTAAAATTATATTGTATATATATCTAATCTTTTGCATTCTGTATATAATGGTTTACATTCGTTTACATTATATACAGAATGCAAAAGATTGGTCCACAATATTTTATCTGATTATGAAAATGTTCAAGGAATACGTACAAATTCTGTACCGTTATGGAAAATCTTATTGTATGAGATTTCTACAAAATTATGTTAAACTTAAACTTTTTAACTTCCAACTCTATTTAAAATGTAAGACTGAGGTTTAAGGGTATCGACTTATCTATCAAAAGATGGGACCTGTCGTAACAGATGGCAAAATGATTTAAAAATATAACTTCCCAACAATCCCTGCAAGATGGCAAGGTGCAAAAGTGACATACAAAGTTTGGCGTGTTATCGCGCTCGTGGCATTTAAAAAGTTAAGTATACGTACTTCGAAATAAATATTTGCGAAATTGGTCCATTATAATTATTTATTTTTGCTTCAGGCCTTAAATCATATAACGAAAAATAGTAGAATAGTAGAAAAATAGTAAAAACTAATAACAAATATTATTATAAAATGTAGTGTTATTATCACCAGCTTTAGTTTTGTTCCTACCCCTTAGGCCACTCCCAACCAGTATGCATTGTTCCTTTGGCTCGACAAGTTTGATTTGAATTCGTGTAACTTGTCGAGATTTGCAGAAAAAATGTTTTCTTGTGATTATTTTTTGGATCACTAGTTCATACACTTGAACTTCCGTAAGATCATAGAGACGGCGTCATCGACCAGGTGGGTCGAGCTGTCCTTTGGTTCCTAGTCACGCTGATCCGCTATCGAAGGAATCCCTTACCATCAATTCCGATTCCCTATTTTCAATTCACCCTTTCTTTCCGATTACGATCACCCATCACTGTGACAGGCGACTTGCGTCGGTCGCACTACAACAATAACATTGTGCACTTGGTGAATTGTATATATATAGTATATTATAGTGTTGTTAGTGCGTATATTTTGGCTAGAAATTAGAATAAAATGTTGACCATTCCGGTTTGTTAAATTTTATGTTTCGAACTCTGATTAAATTCACAAACTCACTCATTCGAAAATCTTGGACATTCTGTTAATGGTCTTAGGGAATCCAGAGGGATTAGATAGGTGCCCACGGAATAAAATACACAATGGGTAGAGCTTACTTAACATGGAAATTTTCCTCCTGTGGCAACAGAACGCCTACCCCTAACGATCTAACAACCCGCAACCTTCACAACATTAACATAAAATTATAATGCTGCGAGATCTTTATTCCTTCTACCCTCTTGCCAGGAGCAACTTCACACAAAGTTGTTTATCTATATATTCTAGGAATCAACAGATTTCGTAAACAAAATTACGAAGATGGGTTTACACTGCTCAAATAATGGGTACCATGACCTTAAAGACACGTGAACGCGCCTCACAGTTACCTGGGTGTTATGCCAGGCTCTCAACAGCCATAAACACTTGTAATACCGACGTCAAGCGACACGGCAACTATATGGATAGCCTTCCGTAGATACTCGCAAACAACCATAAGTTGTCATAACGTCATTCCTTCATGAATATTTTCGTTTCATGTGCACATGCGCCGAATCACAATTCACAACCAAATATAAATATAATAAAAAATTAATCGCGAATCACGATATTCCCAGATGTTCAATCACTGATAGTGAGTGTGACTCAAAATGTCAGTGATCGACTCACGGTTCGTGATTTTATATCGGGTTGGTGCATAAGTTCGTAGCGTTTATATCAATATTTTTTAAATAAACAAATATGAGATCCATAGATAATACATAAAATAGAGCATATTTCATGATTATTTGTGACGCCTATAGACATCTCAATCTATGCTTTGACAGTAGTAAATTTGACGTATCAACAACCCGCAAAGGATTTTTACTACGGGCGTTAGTAAAAAGTTACCACTGATGACACAACCGGCCCTTATTGTGAGCGCTTGTTAAACAAAATGGTCGTTAAATGATTAGTGGTCGTTAGAGCGACTAATCAAAACAAGATGGTCGTTAAGGTGGCTGTATTTACAATGTTTAGCCTCGTAACCAGAATCAACAGTGTGCAGCTTGTCCCATCGGAATCATTCACCGAGGATGTAAAGAATCGTTTAATGTTTAATAAAATTACATGAAAAATTATAAGTATATTTTATTTATTTATATATATATATTGACATACATATTTTTGTTCTAACAGAGGTGAATACATAATAAACATAATTAATACTCATTAGACTGGTCAGTAGACTTCACCTCTGATATATACAGCGTTGTCCTGGCTACTTTGCTATACTGACGTCTGTGTTAAAGTAGCCAGTTTTTTTTTCGTGCTGTTGTGGTGTTATTTAAATCATCGACAGGAATAAAAAGAGAATTACAAATATGTATGTATATATATGTAGTGCGAGTGTTGTAGGACTAGTGAATTATTAGTGAAGGTATTGTATAAGTCATATTAGAATGTTGGATATCCATGCATCTGATTCATCTCTACCTGATTGAATCATATATTGGGTCCATATTTGTGTAATCAATTGTATCGATAAATATTGTTGTTGCGCCACCGGGATTCGAACCTGGATCTCTTTCCAAACTGGGGAAGTTGCATTATCCAACTATGCTACAGCGACGATATTTTTAGCGATAAATTTTCGAACCTATATGTTACCTTTTTGATATTAATACATTTAATCGTTCAATTATTTGAAAGAGCCATCTACCTTGTTTTTACGGAATCTTAAATACCTTTTAGTAATCTGATAGCAGACGCCAGAATTATCAATTCATTTTTAGTAAATTTTGGACACATTGATACAACTTTATTAATAGGAGAACACATTCTTATTGTGAAGTTGTAATTTTTCAGAAAGTACCATTTCCTTCATAGGAAAATTCCAATGACAAAGGTGATAAATTTAATAATTCCGGTGTTTATAAACATAGTTAAAATTGTACTGCTTTCTATATTGGAAAAACAGGTCGAAATTTTAACATAAGAGTCAAAGAGTAATTTAGAAGTTTAAATAGTAATGGTTTTTCAGAACTTTCCAATCATTTATTAGAAAATAATCAAAATTTGGAATTGTCTATTTTATATATAAACAATTTTGATCGTAAATTAAATAATTTAGAATTTAAAAATGAAAAAATAAAACATATTCTAAAAGAAATTCCAATAATTTAGTGTCATTAAGTCAACTTCTGCATCATCAATCATCAGCGTAACAATTTATGATAGGTATTAGGTTTATTTTTAAAATTATTATTATTTTTTAAAATAGAATTTTAAAACATTAGGACAATTTGACATATGGTTTTTAGTTATATCCTGATCCTTTTGACGTATGGTTTGATATCCTGGTGAAGGAAATGGTATTTTACGAAACCAGGTGGTGTATAAAATCTAACTCATGAAGTTGTTAAAAACAAAGTTAAAATATTTGAAAGCCATCTACTTTTTTTTTAGGGAATTTCAAATACCTTTGAGTAAACCGATAGCAGACGCCAGAATTGACAATTCATTTTTATTACATTTTGGACACATTGATACAGCTTATATATTATTAAGGAGAACACATTTTTATAGTGAAGTTGTAATTATTCAGAACAGACGGTCTGTGATATTTTAAATACTAATTAAATGTATTCATCAGAAAGATATGCATATAAAATGAACAAAAAATTAGATGGTTTTCAAATAATGGAACGATAGATGTATTAATTTAAAAAGTGTAACATATTGGTTCGAAAATTTATCGTCAAAAGTACTGTCGCTGTAGCATAGTTGGTAATGCACCTTCAACAATATTTTTCGATGAAATTTATTTTATATGTATATCTTTCCAATTAATACATTTAAAATTACATTTTTTTATTAAACATATTATTTTATTGTACATAATTTATTTTTATTATGTTTCTGTATTTTAAATTTTTTTAAGTGTAAGAATAACGCTTTATTTAATATTGTGTTTTTTCGCATATTTTGGCCGCTTAATTGGGTCAAAACGTTCAAGACCTAGTGTGTCCCGATCAAACGGAATCGACCATATGAAAGTAATTATTTTATATTTTTTATTTATTATCTTTGTTTTATTAACCACTGAATTAAGTTTAAATACATCTACCGGTTTCGAAAAATATCATTTTCTTCTTTAGGATGTCATAACTAACTAAAAATATATATCATTGTTTCTTCACTAGAATCTATTATTAAAACTTTTTAAAAAAAAAAAAACAACCTTTATTTAAAAAATTTATTTATTTTTTAAATTGTTTTTTTTTTTAATTTAAAAATAGATTCTGGTGAAGAAACAATGATATATATTTTTAGTTAGTTATGACATCCTGAAGAAGAAAATGATATTTTTCGAAACCGGTAGATGTATTTAAACTCAATTCAGTGGTTAATAAAACAAAGATAATAAATAAAAAATATTAATTTTAACCACAAAGTTAATATTGCTAATTTTAAAAGTGTAATTATTTTAACTTGATTACAAAGGACGTATCATTTGCAATTTACGTCGAACGGCGATTGATTTTTCCACCTTAGATAATTCGTGTTAACTCAATGTCCGGATTAAAACGAGCTTAAATAGTGTTTCACGGCGTCACGCACGCACGAACAATGTCCGAGGAGACGATGGAAACTTGTGCGTTGTACTCGGAAGTCTCCCTCTGCCACAATGTACTACGTCACGAAGGGAAACTATAAATCCTCCCCTCCGGTGTTATCTGCCGCTATGATTGATCGCATTTCGAAATTCTGCAGAGAAATCATTTTATAAAATATTTTACGAATTTGGTGCGGAAAATCAATTGAAGTGAAATGTTATTTTGCTAGTTGGAAGGTGCGAAGGACAGATCAAAACAGGCCAAAAGTGCTCCGAATGCTGTTAAATCGCGGTGGCTACTTGTCTGACACATACAATTTTTTTTTTTTTTGGTTCGCTCTATCATGTATACAAATCATTGTATTATTAAGGAAAACACATTCTTATTGTGAAGTTGTAATTATTCAGAACAGACGGTCTGTGATATTTTAAATACTAAATTAATGATTAATTATAAATATATACATATAAAATCAATTTTGTCGAAAAATATTGTTTTTGCGTCACCGGGATACGAACTTGGATCTCTATTTCCAATCCGGGGAAGTGCAATCTGAATAATTACAACTTCACAATAAAAATGTGTTTTCCTTAATAATATATGTTGTATCAACGTGTCCAAAATTTCTGTATAAATAATTCTGGCGTCTGCAAGTCGGTTTACTCAAAGGTATTTGAGATTCTGTAAAAATAATGTAGATGGCTTTCAAATAATGGAACGACAGGTGTATTAATTTGAAAAAGTGTAACATAAGGGTTCGAAAATTTGTCATGAAAAATACTGGCGTTATAGCACAATGGTAGTGCACTTCCCCGGATTGGAAATAGAGATCCAGGTTCGAATTCCGGTGACGCAAAAACAATATTTTTCGATAAAATTGATTTTATATGTATATATTTATAATTAATACATTAATTTAGTATTTAAATCATTGTATTATATTTTAATCTCTTCAATCTGAATTTTATATAAATTTTAAATTTGTTTTGGGGAAGTACTTCTTCCTCATTGGTAACTAGAAGAATACTAAATACTCGTTTGAATAAGCAAACAGTGAGAATAGTTAAATAAAACGCTACTCACGGTGGCGCTGAGTTTATCACACAAGTTAAAATCGAGTCCTAACTAACTAGTACGCAAAATATACAATGAGACCGGAATCAAAGAGAGTAGACTGTCGGTTGAAAAAGTGAGGTGGCCGCCTCACCGGAGCCTGGCTGCCTAATATACCCAGCGTATATCTTAGCGTCAGGCACCGTAGATGGACGCGCTACCGTTGCGTTGCGGTCGCCACACCGCAACAACGTTCTTATATACAACACCCTCACCCGCGAATCTCCTACAGCCTCCTTAACCGTCTTAAATTGTTAAAATTATCAGTGAGACCTACGATGATCGGCCTTATATTTCTATACAGGATCATCAATGGTATGATTGTCTCCAACTATTGTATATTACAGACAATAATATTTTTTTCAATAATATTTTATAACTTACTTAACATTATACTTACTTACCTCTAAGCAATTACAACTTTTAAAAACTGTACAGGCAATTTTTTTAGTACATACCATGTCTAGTAAAGTAATTACATTTATATTTTCATATGTACTATTTATGCTAAAAGAAAAAATAGACTCCCCTAATTGTTGGCCTACTTGACTTTCACGCACCATTGAGGTCATCGCGACACAATTCACTGTTCTATTACAGTGGTAATGTCAAAACTCATGCATTAGCTAACTCCGCAGTCCCCAGTATGCATTCTTTGGGGAATGAATATGGTGTAAATTTAACTTTTTATATGACTACATTATTACAATTTTCTGTGTCTCAACTCAGCGGTGACGGATAAATTTCTTTACTTCACATTTTATATTTATTTTAAATTTCGATTATAAAAAAATATGCCGACATTATCTAATTATTTTCTTTATAAATTATGTTGATGCCTGAATAGGGCGTGAATAATAATAATAGATAAATAAATAAATACGCACTTCTCACAAATCATATGTTAAAAGTGTTATAAGTAAATTTATCGCCAAGAAATAAAAATAATTTACAATTAACTAATGTTGTATGGGTGGCGATGTAATCTAACCAAATCTATCTTAATTTCGTTATACTGAAAAAATACTTATGTACTCATTATATTTACCGTGAATATGATGTTATTATACATTGGACGTAACACTACATAATACATTGGACGTAACACTACATAATACATTGGACGTAACATTACGTAATACACTACACAACTACTAACACATTATAATACGGCGGAAAAAATTCAATCGCTCTTAAAGACAAAAGTTTTTTTTTAAAGAGTGGCGAACCAAGTTTATAAAATTCTCAACTTTGTTTCATCGGTTGGAACTTTAGCAATTTGTATTTTTATGGAGTGTATTTCAGTTTTATAACTCTTCGCACAACTCTTCTGTAAATATTATAGCTATTATCTATCCGATATTAGTGATGAGAAAAAATGCCACTCTCAACTCACTGGTGTGATTGTGATTTGTATTCGATCATATCAGTGATTAAAAATTGTGACTGTGATCACAGCTTCACTATATTCACAATAGCACAATACGCGAAATAAAAAAAAAAACATAATTTTGAGCGTATTTATTTATATTATTAATACCATATTTGCGTAAAAAACGTATTCTAACAAAAATAATTAATATAAATCTAATGTAATATCATCATAAAGAGAATTATAATGCTTTAAAAAAATGTAAATTTATTTTTCGGGTCAAATTCTCAGCAAATATGCGTAAAACGTTTTGACATAATCTACTAGGTGGCACTGAACAAATTACAAAAAATCTGGTAGATAATCGATCTAAACAGTGGCGTCAGAAAATCAATAGAATTTTTGACAAAAAAAAATCACGAATCACGATATTCCCACATATTCAATCACTTACAGCGAGTGTGACTCAAAGATATCATTGTTTGACCCACGGTTCGTGATTTTAAGCTCATTGCTATCTGATATACCCGGTGTTGCACGAGTAGAAAATTTTAACATGCAGAATCTTTGAGAATCATCTAAAATTCTATGTAATTTCTACTTATCCGCTGTAAAAATATATCCCTAGTGATCCCTCATGTTCGATAAAAAAGATGTGCAACTATTGTTTGGAAATGGAGGCTCAGACAGAAGTAGACATTTGTCAGTTCGAATTCGATAGTCGTATGGAGTAGCTGATTATAATTTATTTGGAGCATCTAACGCCTCAACAACGTGTTAAAGTAATTAAAACATTTTATCTAAATAATAATGGCAGTGGCGTACCTAACCATTAATGGTGATCGATGTCGTCACACGTTGGAAAACTTCTTAGTGGCTGAATTGGGTCGATTGGGTCTGCAACGCATGCTACCTTACATACAGCCCGAGCTACGCTTAAAATTTTGCGAGAGCTTTCCCGGCCGTATAATGTCAAAAAGTTATGATATCGACTGGCCACCTCTATCACCTAATTTGACGGATCTCGACTGTTCGCTGTGAGTGTGCTTTAAAGTAAATGTTCACGCCAATAAGTCAATAACAATTCCGATGCTGTAGGACAATATTCGAAATAGAATTTCTGAAATAGCACGCGAAGTGTGCGAGAATTTTACGAAAAATATGGTTAATTTGATTTGTGCCGCTGTCAAAGGTTCATGCTCTAAAAATAATTGTAATAAATCAAATAATTGATAAATAAAAACTAAATTAAAAAAATTATGTTTATTTTTCTAGTTATTCAAAAACAACATCGGCCTGGAACATAATATTCACCCTATGACAATTTCTCCAATAACTGTCGAGGCTAAGTTTCTTGGGTACCAAAATTAGACCAAGATTAAATTATGAAACACTCTATGCTTTATGCTAATATTTAATAAATTGTCATATTTTTTTTGTTATTTGTCAATATTCCGTTACGTTATTTTTTTTCTTACTTAATAAAAAATATATCTTATCTAAATTGTACCCTATATGTTCTTTCTTGCCTTTTTAATAATTTAAAATCAATGAGCAAATAGCATTTTTTAATACCGAGATGGTGACCACGACTTATTCTGAAAATAATTCACCAAATTTTCACAAAGTAATATAATTTAACCTTTCCCTTACGTTGTTAAAATAAAAACGCGCGTTACGGTGCTGTAAACTCAGTGTACATGTAGACTTTTGTTATTTTTAATTCGGATAAATATTAATATTTTACATTTATTACTTATATTAATCATTTAAATAATAGTTGAATATTTACATCAAATAAATAATAAATAAAAAAAACAATAAATAAGTGAATATTTACATCAAAAGGTTGATCATCACAAACAGGATAAGACATGTCTAACTTAGCCGGCGCACGCTTTGCCACTAAGTGACGACGTCATCCGGCACCCGTGCCCTGCGCTCTGCGCTGTCCGTACCAATCCGCTCGTTCACATACACGTATTGACAAATTCACGTCGGATTCTTCGAGAAAACATTTTTTATTGTTGCGTATCGGAAATTCTAATTAATATATTGTAATTATTTTATCCAATGCATAAATATATTACGTAGGAATACTTAAAATATGAACTCCGTATTTTAATATATTTACAGAGATATTCTTCGGAGAAGAAAGGTTAATTTGTAATGAGCCTTGGATACATTTTTACTTATTTGAAAACAAGATTATAGTTTTAAGCGGTTACAGCTATTCAAATTTCACATTTTTAATGTGCTGAAGTTAAAATATTATAGACAAATGCCGCTTAATTTTTAAACACTCCTGTCAAGGAAATATTTTTTATTGTACATATACGATAACGAAATTACAATTATAATAACTGATACTTTGTCGTACATGTTGTCTCCACTGCGCCACAACGGTGATATTTCTTCTGCTTTTCCCAAGCTTTGACGGGTGATAAATTTTGTTTAAATCTGTCAACAGGCCCCAGAGAAATTTTAAAGGAATTAATTTCTCCGAGCGAGTAAAGCCATGCAAATTGAAGGACATTTTGCGGGGAACAAAATGTAAGAAATATATTTCCATTTTATTTGTACACCAAATCCGAGCTATTTTTAGTCTTGTCAGCAAAGTAAACCGGCGATTTTTTAGAATTAAACTTTGTTTATGACAAGTATTTTTCACAGGCTAAATTAACAAATTTGACAATCCCTCCACCATCTGGCGAAAATTGATGAAAGTTTTTTCCGGGTTTATTTTTTGTTCTGTCGAACTAATTTTAACCTTTTTTTTATTAATACTTTCTGAACGAGTCTAATAAACACATATGTGTACATATATACATATTACACACGTGTACCTAAGGATGTATCCTTCACTTGTTTGGAACTGAAGATATTTTATTTCCTTTCTCGGAGTAACAGACCTGTTAAAACGTATGTCACGTGTCCAAGAAAAAGCAACATGGCGGATACAAGTAGATAATATTAAATGGCTACCAGCGACATTTTTTTTAAAAGCTGTGACAGATGAAATATCGCAACTGTGGCAATGTGGACCTTTACTTGAATGGTATATTTCAGAAAGACATTTTTATGCGACAGCTTTGACATTTATATGGTTTTTATTTCAGAATATATAGTTGAATGAAGCCAGTTACGAAACCCGCTTCATTAGACATTTAAATGCCAGAACGAATATAAAAATGTCCCCTAAAAAAGAACATTCTCCACCAAATATAAAACGAGCGTTTGTTTTATATAAATCGTTCAAAACTTTAATATAGGGAGTTTCAGATCTATGTACATTTATAAAATAAATAAAAACAGACATTTTGCTTAGATAAATCGTTTAATAAATTACACAATTTTTAATATTCTCGTGGATTTCTTCCGCGTTGGCGCTGTGAAAGTTTCTTGGTCAGTATTTTTCGTTTATAAACTCGGAAATTTATGCCCAAAGTCTACTTTGAAAATATACTGATTAAATCTATTCCAGACACGTACGGTGCTGCAGTTGCCTGTGACGTAAATGTATAATTTTCCTTTCGTAATAAAACTGATGTAGGTAGGTGCCTACCTTAAAATTTGCTGACGGAACGTGTCGCGTCGCCGATTTCAAAGGTTAAATTGAATTTATAATTTAAGTATATTACGTATATTAATAATAATTTTAATTTTCACAATTTTTAGATTTTGCGGAAAAATATATTGTGTTATACGTATTTAATTGTGTCCACCAATAAGACAAATATTAATTTATGAGAGTGGAGAGTTTGACAAGATCTGATGTTCTACATCTTCAGTATTTATATTACAATATATAATCTGAAACACATTTATGTACTAGGAGCGAAATTATTTATTTATTTATTTATATATATATTGACATACATATTTTCGGTCTAACAGAGGTGAATACATAATAAACATAAGACATATATACATACTATAGTTTATTGTGTGGGATGGAGTAAACTTCACCTTTGATATATACAGCATATTTAGATTATACAGATAGAAAAGTTAGAAAAAAACGCTTCTTTTTGGTCTCTTCATACATCATCCGAATTAAATTTTTTTTTTTTAAATGAAATATTTGGTACTTTCTTCGTGGATCATTTTATTTGGGAAGTCTCCGAAAAATATGCTAGTGACTTGAACTAACGCAAATTCCTTGTCCCATAATTTTCATTTTGGTAGCACCTACGTGATCACTTTGGTGCCACTCACGCAATCAAAGAGCTCCGCGACTTTTTATATAATATATAACGAAAATTTAAACGCTGATAATATAATATGCATTAATGTAAAAAATACGTCTTGTTTACACAAAGATTTAATTTTCGAAGAGTAAATACTTTTAGCGTTGTTTAAATGTGTAAATCTATCGGATTTGTTTCGTTGGATAAGTATGCGTAGAATGCCTCTCGACCCGCAAATAATGTTCCAAACCCCTCTCCTATATATACACTTCATATCATGTCTATTCATTTACTAGTCTGTAGCATGCGACGCGTATTTCTAACATATTTTTCTTTTTGACGCTGAAGTGGTCATTGGTATAGTCTCATAATTTTAGTTTTATATATTTTAGAATGTATTGTGAAATGTGTTTCAAATGACATCGAAATTGCCTACAACAAAGTCTATCAATTTTTAACAAAATGGCAGATATGTCGTAGGCACCCTATAGTAATACCATTAACCCGCATTGCAGTCAAATTCAATAAAATTCAACCTAACCCAACTACCCTTCCCATCTTGATGATAATACACAAATACATGTACATCTAACTAGGGGTAAGTACCCTTAGCAGTTTGGCGGTCGCAGACGCCCCGAGTTTCAACCGAGCGTCTGGGGGTTTTGCCGCCCCTGCCGTACTGAGTTGTTTAAGAAAAAAATAATATAATTCGAGCACTTCACTTAAGGGTAATCTGAGGGTGTAAAGTTTAATCAGTACGTACAGTATCAGTATGTGTAGAAATATTAAGCTAATTCCTTGGTTCGTATTTTTATTGATTCACTTTCGCGTGTGTAGATTTAGTTGAGATACATCTCTATACTATAATGAAATTTTGTTCTAGAGATAAACTCTAAGATCAGCTTGAGATTGCCATAAAGAGACAAAAACTCAAACCATTGTACACGACGTACGTTCTGACAGCGAGGTTTGATCTAAAACAGGCATAGATCCCTACAACTGTCTATTCTTAAAATTAGATATAAATCATTATACATTAACATTAACATAAGGGGTTCAATTACAAACATCTATTGTGTTTCATCTGCTACTGGGGAGATTCAAAATCATCCAAATTACGAACATGACGACGATGATATTTGACGTTTAACATACAAGAGTGAAGTGAGGCGCGAAGCGGCGAATATCAGAAACACAGTGAATACGAAAGCCGAGAGTTGTCTCTAAAGCATCACATTGGGAGCAAAATTCGTATCTTAGCAATGTCACCAGCTTCAACTACGGTGAAAATTGTCAGAACATAAACGAAAACATTTTTTTACAATTAGCGGCATCTGCGTACCAGTAGAGACTTTAATTGCTTAGTTTTAAAAACTACCACGACAACTTACCGCTGTACCCGTGGTGCTCTTTTGTATTCGCCGCATCGTGCTATTTACATTACTCTGTTCTATCTGTATCTGCTAGTGAATTACTAAAGTCGTATAAATGGCTATTTACTGAATTGAAAATTCCTTTCGGTTGATCCGTTTTGTATAGATTGTTTAACAGAATAACATTAGAAAGGGTTACAACTGCATGCAAATCATTGAAGTGTCTACTTCCTCTTTTACTAATTCGCGAATTTTATTATCTTACTGTTTTTAACATGTTGATTTTATGATTGTTCTTTAAATTTGGTGCATGGATTAGTTTTTGATTTGGAAAATACAAAAAGCAATTGGCAGAACTATTTCCTATGTTAACTTTTAATAAAAATAATTATTTTCTCTAGTTGTTACGGAAAAGAATTTTCAAACAATAAATTAATCATGTTCAGTCATAGAAAGTGTTCTTAAAAACGTCCATACATTTTTTATATGGGTAAGAATGTATTATTTTACTTTGAAACTTAAACTTTAAAAACATTATTAGTAATGCTTTAAAATTATAAATAAATACATGATAGGGTCGTATGAACGACGGATTTATTTTATCTAAAGGCGTTGATTAAACGAAAGTACATATGTTGTATTATATATGATTGTATAATATCATTGGTAACAGCATAACTTAAATTTATACCTACTGTACGCCACTGCTTCTCGTACATTAAACTCTCATATGAAGTCTTAAAAATACGTGCCGCCAAATCGTTTATAATACTTCTCGTATAATTTTGTTCACTCTAAATAGTTCTACAATGTAACACTAGGATGCAGCACTAATAAGTGACCTTACTGTAGACACTTCCCTCCAAAATCAATTTTTTAAATCGTGTACGAGAGGGGTAAGACATATGCATTAGAGACATGGTGTTGGCAGCGTTTGCTGCGAATCCGACTGACTGCTCACAATTAAATCAAACTCTATCGTACAACAAATAAACGTCTGTCTTCCACAGAGCAATTGCGCCTGCTGACATATGTACTTGGACAAGCAAGGTACATGACGTATGGATGCAGCGGAGAGGCTAATGTACAACTAGAGATAGGAAGATCTGGCGAACTTTATGATCTATAGCTCATTTCAGAAACGGAGTAGACGGTACCGGGTAGTTTTGACTGTGGTGTCATCTTCGTCACAGCTACGACGACAGCCAAGTGCAATTCCTAGAAGAATAAATATTTTATAAATTTAAAATCAAATTAACTTAACTCAAAACCTATATTTAGTTAAATGATGGCCCCATAAAAAAAATTCAAGTGTGTAGACTATTAAAAACATCTGACTATGGTTATCCATGAATTTAAAGTTTTGATAAATTAACTTTTCAAAAAGACGACAGCTTTGAAAAAAACTGTGTTCATTAAAATAATTTCGGTGAACTATCTTCGTGAATAAGATATGTTCTAGAATGTTATTAATGTTTTTATTTGGGGGTAAAAAAGATATTTCTGTACACATAATGTACACTTCAATATATATTTTTTGCTACTTTATAAGACTATTCTGTAATACACTCGAATACAGTAGAAATATTATATAAAAACATTTTGTAAAATAATCTTTGCTATGTTTTTTTATTAGAATCTCCAATTCTTATATGTGTATTAAAATAAACAGTTGTGCGGAGTCCCGTCCGCGTAATTCAATATCAAATCTATCAAATCAGTATAAAAAATATAGTGTATAAATATAGTGAACTGCCATAGAAGTGGTATCAAAAAAGTCTTTGAAACGGTAGATAAATAAACATGTCAGATTATAGAATCTTAAACACCAACTTAATCTAATTAAAATTGTTTTAACTGGAACCTTTTTCTCAAATAAAGAGTTTAATATTAGAATGTATTTACTTGGCCTCAGATTAAATCAAAATGTCTCCACCAAAAAGGCGTCTCAGCATATTTATTATTTTTAGATTATTGTCTTTGATGAAAAACATTAATAATTAAAATAAATACTATCTTTGATCATAAGAAATGTCTAATTTTGGAATAATCTGATCTTGTTTTCATGCATTTTTTTAAACACTTTTTTCTTTATTATTATACGTCTGTTCCGGTATTTATGACAGGACCTGATCGCCGGTTACCGTGCATGTGTGGATGCTCCATTAGGTTAACTATATCTATCTGTCTCCCCCCCCCCTTTCCCTTTACCCTTACCACAGAGCACGACTTTTTCCGTGTGTGATCTGTGACTTGCGAACTGTCAAGAAGAGTATGCATTCTGCTCGTGCTCGTCACTACGTCATTATAAAGTTACTGGTGCTATATGTTTCTTTTATCACACTGCTTCGTGCTAATCATCGAAGAAGCATCTTGTAGTTCAGAAGAGTTGTGAATACAGCAAAAAAATCCAGGTAAGTCGTGTTCTTCTTGGTTGGTCCTTGAACCCTTATTGTTATGTTCCTATACCAAATTTCTATCACTCTTTCTACATCCCGCTTTCCCACCCCTTGTGTAAATAATGTCAATGTTGACACCTGCACATTTCTCGGTTCTGGATCGCTCTCACAGTCGATTCCAAGGTCCCTCCAGCCACATCGATGTGACTAAAATATTGGAAGATTATCTTGCGTGCCACCGTAGATAGAGTTTGCCAACCAATTTGTTGTAGAATTTAGGTATTCGGTCGTCTATTTTATAAATATTTAATATAAAATACGTGCATTGGATACTAAGATTATTACTACTATTAGGTAACTACCTACTTTAATCGAATTTTTACGATTTTCGTAATGACAAGCAAACTGAAAGAGCAACTACTTCTTTCCACGCCTTATCTACTCACTCACTTACCATGGTGCGATTTTTCCATGGAGGTATGCAACGAAGAAAGAACATCACGTCTTTACAGACTATCATTACACATACAGAGCTGAAATTTGTATATATATCGTTTTTTTGCGATATTTTGAATATTATATTCCAGGCCGATGTTGTTTCCTTCATCAAAATTTCAATCGTAACTCGGACTGTGTGCGAGGTGGCACCGTCCTGTTTGCGGGCCCAATCGACCCAATCCGTACACCAAGAAGTTTTTACAGCATTGCCTCTTGAATCCTGAAAGAAATAAAGCCCACATGGCGCACCATACAATGACTCTGCGTGGATGTAAAGATCATTGGTGGATTAATTGAGAATTTTTTGTTTATTAACAAAGCCCGCCAAGTCGAAATAAGCTTCGTCGCTTATGATATTTTTTTTCCTAAAGTCAGGTTTGTTTGAGTTTTATTATTTTAATGACTTCAACACGTTGTTGAGACGTTAGATGCTCCAAATAAATTGTAATCAACTACTCTACGACTACCAAATGCGAACTGATAAATAATATCTGCCAAATCAAAATGGCGGTCAAACAAAATTGGACTGGAACATAATATTCACACTGTATTATATAATAGAGTTAGAAAAGTAATATACTAGATCATCATTTTAACGTGGTATGAACAGTTTCTCACTCATGCGTGTCTTACTTTATATTGTTAACTAAGATAGAATTATCTTTAGATTCCCATTGTTATAAGGCGGGTGCTTCGTCCGGCTCTGTTAAGATTATATAAAAATACATTTCTCAGAGATTATGTAAAACCCTGACTCAATGTACGCCAGAGAATACAATAAACTAAAAATCACGATTACCCTTCAATATCTTAGGATGCGTATTATGAAATGAAATAAGTTAAATTCCAAATATACCTACGCAATAATAATTATTAAAACGGATTAGATGAATATATATACAAGTTGGCCCAAAAGAAGTTAGAACATTTCATAAAATGTGATATAATTATGTCAAAATTAGTTTAACTATATCAACAATAGCTTACTAATTTACTTACTTACCTATATTACGTTTTTTTTTCAACAATTTACGGTCGCCATCTTTGATTATTAATTTTCCCATTGTTTATATGTGTTTTTTTCAAATTGTCGCCTAGAGTGACAAAAATCACTGCAGTAGACCGTATTCTGATCAAAAATTTGCGAATTGAAAAACGTTGTAGTGCTAGGAAAATGATCAAAGAGTTTCAAACAAAGCCTGACATTACAGCAGGACGGAGCTCCATCTCACACGGACAGAAACACAATCAACTTTCTTCGTCGTGAGAATGTTAATTTCATCGAGCCAGGCATGTGGCCACCGAACAGTCCAGATTTAAATCCAGTAGATGACGTAATGCGAGGTGTTTTGATGATTTCTGATTAGCTAAATATTGTGCAGAAAAAATATACACTAAGAATTATCGTTATCAATAGCACAAAACTCAAAACGATTCTTATCTACCTGCAAGATTTATCGCCATCATTCTATTTGTAGCACATTTCTTTCAGTAATTCATAACATATAAATATACACTTAGCTATCTATACATCCTTCACGTCGAGAAAAATTCAAGATTAAACGAAAACTTTCATTGTCTGATATAAGTCGACATTATTATTTTTGTGGACTCTTACCATCGATCTTCTTCTCTGGGGAAAAACAAACTCTGTACATACTTAGTTACCTACATTTTTTTCTCTCTTTCAGAGTTAGAAGTGTTCACCCCCGAGCGGCCGAATCGAACACAATGGCGAAATATTTTTTTACATGCATTCGAAACTTACTCGGGCTTCGCGTCGGTAAAGCAGATTTCGCCTTTGCGTGTAACTTCTAAACGTCACTTAGCCTAACGAGCGACTGGTTTTGTTTTACATGAAAAACAAATCGTGCGGGTGCGATTAGTAATGCTTAAGTGTGTGTAAAGATCGCGTGTGTGCGTCACGTGTACATTTCACTGAGAAGTTAGAAAGGAATTAAATTATTTATTTATTTTTGAAAATTTTCATTTCCATTTATTAGAAAACTGCTGCTTGGCATTGTACAACGTGTACAAAAAGTCTTTTTCATAATAAAAGTACCGTATCTAATAAAATTGATAGGTTTAATAAAAAAAGTGTTTACTTTTGCATTTAAGTACAGTCACTGGGAATTTATTTCTTAAAAATTATGTTTTCTAAACGTGATCCGTTATTTCGCTGGCACTCTTCTAAACGGGAGGCAAAATTTCTGAGAACTGCTCGACACGTATTCCCCGCGATCGCTGCAATTTCTTCTCGAATTATTTTTTTTTAATTGGTCCAGAGAGGGAGGATTGTTTTTATATATCTTTTATTTGAAACAGAAGTTGATACCACGCCTAATAGCGCTACACAGTTCACAGTAAGCATTAAATTGTTAATTAATTAAATTGCTATGATTCAATTCAGATAAAATATACTGCAGTTCATACGTCTGACTAAACTTTAGAGTATGCGGAAAAAATATTAAAATCAAAAAAAATTCAGTAGAAAAACAGTTTTATACAACATGCTTTATTTTTTTTACTTCTCCTTTCATCGTACCATCTTTATTTTTCAGTAAATATTATGTACAATGCCTAGTTTACTTTCGAGTGCTAAATTCATATTTTCGTATACGCAGACAACAATGTCTGTACCCGCGATGCGTATCCACCAGCGGAATGTTTCACATCAATCTATCGTGACAGAAATAATTGGTCAAGGTTTTCGGAAGATCTTTTCTCTACCCTCACCCTCCGTATTCTCCGCTTTCTCCATCCGAAAGTAACCCTTGCGGCTGGCTCGCAACCTGACGCCGCCAAGCCGCTAGCAATGGGTGACGTATGACCTTTCCCTTCACGGCAGTATTAAGTTAAGACACATTGGTTAGACAAATAAATACCATATTAGAAATTTTTTCACAAAACTCGTTAGATCAATAATGTATAATAATCGTTGGTGGTTATTTGATAACTTGCGTTACATTTGATTTATTCATAATAATATTATGCTTCCCGATGTGGCTTCAGTAGTGTTATTATGGCTATATAGTGCTTGATTAAACGGCCAGGTCTGTATATATTTCTTTCATATATTCAATAACAGTACGTAAATATAATATATATTCAATTTGAAATTCAGTGTACATTGTCTTTATTGCAAGTAAGAAAAAATATTATTTTAGCAAAATCGTATATTGACATCTGTCACTTTTTCTTCTGTCTATGGTAAGGGAGAAATCTTACTTATCATAAAAAATGTCTATCCACAATTCTTATATGTCATCTAGTTGTTATTTTTGTTCGTTTTGACAGCTAACTTACAAAGATGGAATAATTATGGAAAGCTCTATCATTGAAATGTAGATTCTATTGAAACCCTATCCGCCTAGTAGTTATGCATGATTTCGTGAAGATTGTATGCCTTCGTTGGTTACATAAGATAAAATGACATCTATGAAATATGAAAGAAAGTGCAATTCAATAAAATGTATACAATTTACTTTTTTACAAATGTAAAAAAGTCCAGGGAGTCAACCAGCGATTTAATTTGCAGCGTTGGTATGGCCCGTGTCCACGGTGAAATCTCTAAAGAAAATCTACAAGACGTGAATTATGCTCGACAACTTTCAGCTTTCGTAGTTCACCGTGTATGCAGCAAATCTCAGAAATTCGTAATTTTGTGCCTCACTTCGTGCTTGTTGTTCATCAAACGTTAAATTTCAGACCATAGATGCTACATTTGTCAGTTGGGTAGAAAAATAATTAAATAAATAGATTAATTTGTTAAAACGGAACAAATATTTGTTATCTATTACATTTCTTGTTTGCCTAACTTTTCATAGTCTACGATTCTAGATGACGTTTGTGCTCGCTTGTCTAATCTCGCTATCGAATCAAACGGGTTTGAATTGTCTCTTTCTACCAATCTCAAGTTTATCTCCAAATCAAATTTATGAAAAATGTTAATTTATTTCATCGTGTCTCATTCCGTGGACATTCGTCATTACATTATTTGTCACGTGTAAAATCGTAGAATCAAATCCAACACGATGCATGATATCGTGAAAATTGTATGCTGCAGCTAGTATATAAGGGGTGACGTCATATGTATGAAATAAAATGTAAATTTTTTTTTTTTTTTTTGAGAACCAATCATAAATATATTTCTTGCAGAGGTGTTATAATACAAGTTTTGTGGGAATATTTAGAACGTATTTAATCAGAGAACCAAGTAGAAACTCTAGAATCAACTATTGTATAATTTGGCATGTTTATGTGGCTGTTGATAGCTCGAAATTGGTCGCATTTAAATACGACCAACTTGGAGACAGCCAATACCATTACTGTAAAAAACATAGTCGCGACTCTACAATAGTTTTGCGATAAATAGCCGAAAGTATATTTACTTCCCTCATTCCCCTTCGAGAGCTCTCCGTTAAAGTTTGGTTGCGTCTTCTTTGTAAAGATTTTCTCTGCACGTTTATTTATAGATCTCTTTTAGAGCTAAAATACATCCGTCTCACACCAACTCTCGGAACAGGCTGTGCAGAGGTCGGGTCCAATTTGAACAGAGGACAGGCCGCCTCTTGCGAGCGGTGCTCGAAGTTAACGGGGCTTAAATTGGGATGGAGTCAGACTCGAGTATTTCTGATGCCGGTAGCGAAGATCATTATTACAAAAATCTTTTGGGGTGTGGGTCCCTCTTTCATCCTTTAAGAGGCCGCAATTATTTCGTAAATACCGCGGGCGTACACAACAATACAAGCGAAAAACCTGCAAAAAATCTGGGGAAAAAAATAAATTCAGGAAAACAAACGAGACACCTACGGCAACACTCTATTGGCCGGTTGTGTGATAAATGGTAACTTTTTACTAACTAATTTTACTCTCGAATATCGGATGGTAAAAAGCGAAAATCGTTGGTTAAATATGGCGGACTCTTTGCAGCAGTTTTAAAAATCATCTGTCACATTGACACTTTGAATGTTGCAGTATACGACAGTAAATCATTAAATATCCCGCTATTTTGGTGATGAGAGTTCGCCCGATGATGATCTTGTTGTTTAATATACATAACATAACACAATCTGAAAAAATTTCGCTAACGAAGCGAATAAAGCCATAGATAAAGCATATTTCATGATTACTTGTCTTGCCACACTGCGAGGCGAGATTTCTTATCTATGCTTTGACAATAGTAAATTTGACGTATCAACAACCGGCAAACGTTTTTTTACCACGGGCGATGACAAAACATTACTATAGTAAAAACTTACCATTTGTTAAAAATTTACTACAGATTACACAACCGGCCCTATGTCGGTTTTTACAAATATTGATAGATAGACGAAGCATCGGCCATCATGGATGATGTACATTGTTGTTGCAGGTAAGATCACTTAGAAATTGTGTGTAATAAATAGTATTTTTATTTATTTTATATGGTTGTTCAATAAACTATTCGATGACCGAGAAGATATACAACGTCGTGTCATTCATAACTCAGATCTACCCAAAAACGATATACAGTGTTGTTGCAGTGGTATTCTCAAATATAAATTAAATAATACATACGTTATATAAGGACGATTTATTATTAATACGCTGGCTGTGTGGCGACTAGAATTAGTTGTTTAGTGAAATATTTAATTTCTTGCTAGCTACTATTTTTATTGACATTCTAATCAAGCCATACAATTGCTACCTACTGAATAGAAAATTTCACTCCGCCGATCCGCGTTGTACGGAATCCTACATACTTATTCTGTTTCTTAATAGAGTAACATTTGAAAGATTTTCAATTTAGCTTAGAGGTGCACGCAAATCATTGTATCAATTTCCTTTTTTTACTTATTGTAAATAAAAGTTTACAATAAGTAAAAATGTTTTTAAGATGATTATATGCTTTCAAATACAAGGCGTGACATATCTATCTTACAGTTTACGAACTTTTTACGATTTTTTATGATATGGATTTGTTTATACAAAACATACCAAATATTTCGTTTTCATTAAAAAGAAAAAGTTAACTCGCAGCACTATTTCCGATGTTAATCCTTAATAATTTGTTATTATTTGCGTCATTTATTACAATAATGATTTTCATGAGGATAAAGAATCCGTCAGAAGTAAAGTGTTCCGTCTATTGTATTACAGTGTTCTAATAAATACAATCATTAAAATATTTTAAAAAAATTGGTTGTCTGTAAAGTCGGTTTACGGACGATAGTTTAACGTGACAACGTCATAAGAAAACATTGATGAAATGATTGCATACTTTTATGAATAAAATGGAATCATTTTTATTGAATTATCATTATTTTGTATGGAGTGAAATGAAATCTACAATTTTTTATTGATATATTTTATTCGCACTCATTAATTCAAATATGTTTATTACTTTGATGAACAGTTTATTTACAAGAATTAATTACCTTTATTGCCGCAACTGTTGTTGTAATATAATACAATGAAAACCACATTAACATTTCACTTCACTTTATAAACATTTGTAAACAGATCACGTGTAGGTACTGTAGGTGTATAAGTTGTGTGCTGCCGCTGTCTCTTTTCTACTCAGACGCATCGACCAATCGAGTGGAAGAGAGATAGATGCGGCACAATCCGAACGGTAGGCCGATCGTGCCTCTCTATCGCTTATCCGCGCTCTCGCTCGCACGCTTGCCTTCGGCGTAACGCGACAAACGGGACAATGAGTCATGTTTTTTGTGCGTGCAGCGGGCGTTCATCGATTTATAAGACGTTGTCACGTCAAAAATATTATTCAAATAAATAAATAGTCATGTCGTATAGATGACAGTTTCATTGTGCTTATTAAGGGAATCGGTTATACGAAAATTTATAGTATATCATTAATGACAGAATAACCTCTAACCACCATTTTCTACTGTTCGTAATTTCGTTAATACACGACTTAAAGAAAGAAATAAAACTGATGACGATAGAATAAAAATAAATAGTGAGCAGCTGTCAAAATACTCTTTTGTTTTCGGGCAATGACCGATGGATTTGAAGAGGGTTGGGTACTTGGAATTCGCTCCACGATTCCGCAACTCCGCGGAACGCCAAACAATTTTAATTATTTTTTAACATTTTTCTTTTTATCGTAATAAAAACGTAATAATAAATTCAGTAAAATGTACATAAAATTAAAGAGAAATAATACACTGCGTCCGAGCTGAAATATGTTTCAATTGGCGAGAATTTAACAAATGGACACGCGACCACTTTCGTGACCAAATAGTAAAACGATATTTTTGTGAATTGTAAAATAAATTATTATTATAAAATATCGTTTGAACGTATCGCGGCTATGCTTCAACTGGTACGAGACGCGATACGATTATTTCTGAGATTTGATTGAGATACATCTCGATACCGTGCACATTAGATTTTGATCAAGCTGATCTTTGAGGTAAACTCAAATATCAGATTGATCAGTAGAAAGAGACAAACACTCGATCAGTGTACACGACGTTCGATCTGACTGTGAGATTCGACACGTGCACACAAATGTTATGAAGGGCTGTCAGGAATAAAATTAAACTCTTGTCTCCTTAATATTTACCCTTCCTTGAAGTGTGTTTTAGGTATCTGGTCTGTAGCCCGACACAAATTGTATTTTTACGATATATTTCTTGTTGTGGCGCATTTTAAAAATGATTAGTCCATATTAGCATTGGGAAAAATATCGATACAAAAAGTATTAAAGAGCGCTGTTAGACTTTTGGGCCCCTGTTTAACATGACCCCCAATGCACCCCATTTGCTTCATTGGCGTAGTTATGCCACTTCTTAAAACCATCATGGATCCCTATAACTATACATTCTAAAAAAATTAATTAGTCATTAAACATTAACTTTAATATAAAGTGTTAAATTACAAACATTTATTCTATTTTTAACTGCCGCTGGGGAGATTCAAAATCACTCAACGACAGTTACGTTTGACGTACAACGATCGTGAAATAAGGCGCAAAACGGCGATCTCTGGGACATGGTGAATACACGGGACCTACGAAAGTTGAGAATTGCCTCCATAGAATCTCAAAAGAGCAAATCCATACCTCAGAGATTGTCTCTTTAAAATCTCATTAACGGTATAACCCGATGCCAGGCGTCTCTGTTCTGAGTCAACACGCCCCGTTTGAGACAGGAAGACGGTTTGTCACCAGATCACTCCTTACATTGTCGCCCAATCTTAATTTGGAATTCGAAATTTGGGATTCTCCAATGAATACGGCTCACACAGTCTTCTGTTTAATTATACACGATGAAACGGAGTGAGAAACGAAAGCTGCGATCGAGGAGGAAACCGAAAAGGAAAATGTTTGAAAAAACTAATGTTGATACAAAAGAAGAAGAATGTTACAACAATGTTTAGTTGTTCGAAAATACGATAAATAAAATTATTATTTTCCCGTCGCTACGAAGGGATTATTTCTAGCTTTTTTAACATTGGTATTTATCAACGTCAAAGCCATTTTCTTTTTTCATCCCTTCAAAAATGTTTTCGTTGTAAATTGAATTATTTATAAGTTAGGAGAGCCGCTACAAGAGCTCGGGTTGTGTTTACGCAACATTTAGTCACCACAAAAATTACACTGTCAGGTTGAGATGGCGGGGAACATTAGAAAAACATTCCTAAAACCGCGGGGAATTATTGATGTCTTAAGACTATCCGAAAACATCATTATTTATTCACAAAAATGTTGAGAATTTTCTTTTCAAATTCACTTCTGTCACCGCTGTCACTGTCACTCGATTTACGAATACAACAGTTTACAAAAATCATATTATACGCCATCCGCATATGTACTGAAAATAAAATTAGATTGGTAAAAAGAAACATAACTCAAACCTGTCTACATAACCTTCGATTTGATAGGAAGATTTGACACGAGCACAAATGTCATCTCGTACCATTGATGCCCGCAAATATTTAGTTACCTAGGCAAATACAATTAAATTAAAACATTACGTTTGACATTACGACTGATATTTGATGTTTGACGTACGATTAGCGTGAAGTGATAAGCGACCCTCGAGTCTCTGAGATTTGATAGACTGCGAAGACTGAGAGTTGTCTCTAAGTATCTCTCAGGAGAATAATCCCTGTCTCGGAGATTGGACACGGACCATTGTATCCGTTGGGAGATAGGCGTATACGCAACAATACAGAAGTAAAAGATCTTTATCAAAATCGTTGTGATAATTTTGATTTGTATTTGTGATTTGATTAAATGTATTTTACGCATGTCAAATAGATTGTTTTTCTACTCAAAATCTCATTATAATAGTCCGTGTCCACGGAAGTGATTTTTATAACATTTTCGACTCGAGAAATCTCTGAGATACGGATTTTGATCCCACGAGATGCCTTGGAGACAAACGCTAAAGTGTCAGTGTTGTCATGCTCGTACTTTGGGTGATTTTGAATCTCTCCAGTAGTAGTTAAGACGCAATAAATGTTTTGTAATTTAACGTCTTATGTTAACGACTTACATCTAACTTCCAGAAAAGATAGTTTTAGGGATCTACGGTAGTTTTATGTGACATTTATGTGCACGCATCAAATCAGTCAGAACGTACGCCGTGTACAATAGTTTAAGTTTTTGCCTCAATCTAACAATCCAACAAACTGATCTTCCAGTTTATTAATGTTATCAATCTGTTATTATTATCACAATAAATCGATCCTAAAACCCTCTATATAAAATTACTTAAAAATAATCCGCATATTATAATTAAACTTCGACTATTGTCATTAATTATGATAAGTACACATGGATTTAAAAGATGTGTTCTTAGAAAATTTCTTCCAAATTATCGCTATCTTCAAAACTTTCCAAACATAATTCGTTCCCGACAATAATTCTTAGAAAATCAGTAGTTAAGGTAATTCGGGGTAAATGCATCTATGGGGAAAGTGCATCTACGTCTCTCTCTTCGTTTGAAATTGAATTCCAGTACCGCAATCTATTAAAAAATATTATAAATCAATATTTGAAGAGATTGTTCAAAGATGGTGCAAATCCAAACATTAGTTAGCTTGAAATACCATTTCAAATTTTGACAGTTGTTTGATGTCAACATGCGAGTTGTGTATGCCTTTCAATATTTTCAATATTTTGTGCCAGAGCGCTGATATTAAATAAGTACCTTTATTTTAAATTGTAGTTTGTGATGCATATATTAGTTTTATGATTATTTTCGCGTATTATGATTTATAAATCCAGATACACTTACCCCATAAATTTTACACTGTGGGTAAAGTGCATCTACTCCATAGTCGGTATATATTTTTGAATGGAAACTTTCTCAATTAGTGATGTGTATTTTTTTTTTAAATAATTAACCAATTTAAAAAACAACCACTATAATACGTCGCACATTTCCCGTATAAACAATTTTACTAGATTTTTTGGAACTTAGCACGTTTTACCCGTCATTAAGGACCAAAATAACTGATTCATATTGTCATTAAGCCAATCAATAAAGACATTATCATTATTTTAACAATTTTTCAAAAATAATACAACTAGATGCTGTTACCCCAAATTCGGGGTAACTGCATCTACTCGTCCAATTTTCATAAAATGCTTTCAATATCAGGATTCAATAAAAGTAAATAATTAATGATTCTTCTATCAAAGTTTCAAAGTCATAGCATCATCTTATGATGTTTAAGAACAGTTCAAAGTTTATGATTTATATGTCGCGTTTACCCCGATTCACCTTATGTAAATACGGTCTCACACGAAGTATAACTGTTATTCAAGTCAGACCAATAGACAGTATGTGCGCGTATATGTATATGTGTATGTAAATACACGATATAATGGCAATAGATTCAGTGCATTGAATTACGTCGTTGTTGCATTACGTTCGTCGCAGTTGATTTACGTCGAAGGTCGGTGATCGGTGTGCACCCTGTTGCGATTTATTTAAGTTAGTTTTCCGATTTTTTTGAGCTTATCTCTCGATTTATAAGGCTATACATATAAAGTGGTCATAAATTACCCTTCACATCGTGGCAGAAGAAAAGAAAAAAACGTGTTGATTTATGCATTAAGAATCCTTCATCGCGCTATTCAATACAGAGGAAAAAACTTTGAAAAACACTGGGAATATGAGGATCATATTCAGTTATTTTAAAAATATATTTATATGTACATATAATATGTAGTTTGCGTTGTTTCCTTTAATGTTATTAGTCGGTTATCATTATCAAATGTTATTTATCCCATAGTGATCGCAATATCTGGCTTCAACTGTATTATATCTAATATAAATATTTACATTTCTATCCAGTGCAAAAAAAATAATTTAAAACACACTTTTGAGAGTCCATTTCTCAGAATTGTGTAAAAATAACTTGATAATTATATCCGACATAAACGTGCGTTTAGAAACTATAAATGGGCCAATTGCCATAAATCGGCAAAGAGCCGCAGCATTATTTGTCATTTTAAGATGAAAGGAAATTGCCTGGGTCATAAAACAATACAATTTCAATGGACAACATGCATTTAAACACTACATAGTGAGTACACATTAGTTTAAACAAGTAACAGATATCTCATAGAGACAAAGCTATTTTTTTATATATTTAATAATGGAAAAATATGGTAGCGTGGGTAATCACAGGGCTTACGACCTGTCTACGGCTGGCTTAAGCAGGGGCGTGCAGTGCTTATAAGCAAAAAAGCTGTGCCTAACTAAAAATTCTGGGAAACAAATATAAATTTAAAAATTGGATTAACATTAACGAAAATATATTTTGCGATTAGTGCCATCTGTGTACCAGTAGAGACTTGAATTTCTAATTCACCGCTGTACTCATGGCGCTCTCTTTTTATTCGCCGCATCATGCTATTTACATTACTCAGTACTGTCTTTAAGCTAGTGAATTACTCAAGTCGTATAAATGGCTATTTACTGAATTGAAAATTCCTTTCGGTTGATCCGTTATGAATGGAGTCGTTACCTATGCTGTTTATTAACAGAATAACATTAGAAAGAGTTACAACAGCGTGCAAATCATTGAAGTGTCTACTTCCTCTTTTACTAATTCGCTAATTTTACTATCTTACTGTTTTTAACGTGTTGATTTCATGATTGTTTTTTAAATTTGGTGCGTGGATTGATTTTTGATTTGGGAAATACAAAAAGCAATTGGCATAACTATTTCCTACGTTAACCTTTAATAAAAATAATTAATAATTATACGTGAAGTACTTTCAAACAATAAATTAATCATCTTCAGTCATAGAAAGTGTTCTTAAAAACGTCTATACATTTTTATATGGGTAAGAAGGTATTATTTTACGTTAAAACTTAAACATTAAAAACACTATTAAAAGTACTCTAAAATTATAAATAAATACACGATAGGGTCGTATAAACGACGGATTTATTTTGTCCAAAGACGTTGATTAAACGAAAGAAGATATATTTTTTATTTATTATCTTTGTTTTATTAACCACTGAATTGAGTTTAAATACATCTACCGGTTTCGAAAAATACCATTTTCTTCTCATAACTAACTAAAAACATATATCATTGTTTCTTCACCAGAATCTATTTTTAAAAAAACAACAATTATTTAAAAATTAAATTTAGTCGAATAATTTTTAGGAAAAAAATTTAGAATGGGACTCGCCGTTAAATTTAGTTTTTTATTTATAATTTTTTGAAAGAACACATATTGTATTATATATGATTGTATAATATCATTGGTAACAGCGTAACATAAATCTATACCTACTGCACACCACCGGGCTTAAGTGATCACTTTATACAAATATAACGTTCACCAATCTCACCCGTTAATCAATCTCCATATCTATCAAACTTTTGGAAGTTTTGTGTATATGTTAATAATGAGGAAATACACATTATACAACCACCCAGCGCTCGTCTTTAAACATTGTTATTTTGAATTAACACAAAAGTTGGCTTAAGTCACTCCACCCCACCCCGTATTACCGGTTCTAACACAACCGTACCCAGCTTCACACAGCGGCAATATTTATCGATTATTTGCATAGGCACCTTGGAGTGTATTGTTTTAGGTTTAGTTTTAAGTTAATTAATGATAATAGTAACATTCCATCCGAAACGTTGTGTTCAACTCGGAACTAAGTTAATTAAGTAAATTATAACGGCCAAGAGTTTAGCCGAGCAACAGACCCAGTCCATTTTACGGTCGGACACCTGACTAAATTACGAGTCGAAAATGTTCAAGGAATATTTTCCACAACGTTGCGTGTACCGTTACGTAAAATATTATTAATACAAATTAAATGTATTAATTAGAAAGGTGTACATATAAAATCAATTTAATCGAAAAATATTTTTGTTGCGCTGCCGCGATTCGAACCCGGATCTCTTCCAATCCGGGGAACGTGCACTAACCGATTACGCTATAGCACCGCAGTGAATTGGTAACAAATTTTTGAATCTATATGTTACACTTTTCAAATTAATACATCTATCGTTACATTATTTGAAAGCCATCTACTTTGTTTATTTTTACGGAATCTCAAATGCCTTTAAGTGTCCGATAGAAATATAATAGGTTCGAAAATTTGTCGCCAAAGTAGTGTGTGCCGTAGCATAATCGGTTAATGCACGTTCTCCGGATTGGAAGAGATCCAGGTTCGAATCTAGGTAGCAACAAGAATATTTTTCGATAAAATTGTTTTTATATATATATATATATCTTTCTAATTAATACATTTAATTTGTAATTAAATCTTATTTATCAGTCGTTTTTACAATTGAATTCCAGTTACACAATCAGTCATAATAACGGTTTAGTTTATAACTAATTGGCGGGGTACCGCTAATATAAGTACGGGGTACCGCTAATATAAGTACCGCTAATATATAATATAAATGTTAATGCTAATAGATTTTTGGGTCCCAATGCAACGTGGGCCCCAACGCAGTGCGTTGGCTGTATTGACCTAGTTACGTCACTGTGCTTGATTCGTTATTCTAATCCACAAGCAAAATTCATAGATGGTTTCACGCTGAATTCTGCGACGAATCTCTGAGAGAAATCGCATCTGTAAATATGGACACATTTTTTAATTTTTTATAAAATTAGAAATCTGTACAATACGCGTCACATCAATATTCTAAACGCTTATGTTACGAAAACAGGACTTGCTGGTCTACCGTAATGAGGCTCGAACTCCCAACCACTGGATCAGTTCGCGAGTATCTTAACTACTAGACCAACGTGCACGTCAAACAGCTATAATAGTGAAAATTTGTAAACCTGAAAGCATTTAAATTGAGGCGTAATCTAAAATTGTTATATTCTTCCGTAAACGTTCTTCCTGTTCTTACTGTTCCTTCTAATAAAATACAATTATAACAACAAAGCTCTAAATAGGGTGGCTTCACACGGAAAAGAAACAAGAGGCTAATCTAAATTTAACAATTCCCAATATCACCAATAAGTATCGATCGAGGACATTATAATTTGTTGTACAGTTTCTACACTACAAAACAAGCTACCTAGGTGTTTACAAAATAGTACGCTTTCTCACAATTTGAAAGAAATAATAAGAAAATGGCTTATCGATAATAACCTGTCTTACTTGTAAGCATGAAATGAATTATTTAAACTGTAACAATAATATTAAATGTAATAAAGTGATGTTTCGTGGGTCTAGTTTTAATTACAAAAATATAAAAAAAACAAGACAAGAAATCATTCATCTTCAAGGGGTCGAGGCATCTTCATCCATCGAAGAACTCGTTTCCGCGGCTGGTACGCCCTCACCTTGCAAATCTCATTACCCAGATCCAAGTATAAAATACAACGGTCAGACTAACATTATATCCAAAGGCCATCCATAGAATTAAAACACGACGAGACGCTGGCCAATTTAGCTGTTTATAATAAGTACAACATTAAATTTTTACAACACGATCCTGGTAACACCGCTGTCTCGCGTGCCGCGTTGTAATTCGAATTAAGAAGGATTTCAGTTTTCAGAAATGGCTGAATCAGTCTTCCCTCCCCCGCCATCATCTGCCCAGCTCCCGGAAAATTGCCAGACTCGTCGGCGACATCCGAAACCATTTGCGCCGAGTATTAACTGATACAAACATGTTTAGTTCACCGCTATCTTGTCATGGCACTCATCGCAACTGATGAAAGTTTCAACACTGCCGACATGTGTTTTTTTCACAAGTGCGTTCCTTGCAAATCGTGAATTTCGAACGTGTATTATGAGATCTGATATCCGTGGATGACGCCACCTAATTATTATACTAGTATTTATGATGATGATGGCAAACTGTTACGTGACTGTGATTGTGTCAATGAATGGTAACTAAGATTTAACTGTTACTGTTTACTTTTTAGTAAAGCAGTCATTGCTCGAAGAATTACCATGATAATCAATTATCGATCACCGTTACAATCTAACACAATCACAGTCACAATAACGATTAAAATAACCATTACCGGTGAGATTGAGATTTTGCTTCCGTGTAATTCTTTGGAGACAACTCTCAGTTTTCATAGTCTCTCGTGTACACACCGTGTCTCAGATTCGATGCCTCGCGCCTGTCGGGTCATTGTCGTTCGTCAGTTGGATGATTTTAAATATCCCCTGCGTTAAATTACTAACATATATTCCGTTTTGACTGCTGTTCAAATTCACTCTCTGTTCTCTCAATTCTCTGAGACTTGGTGTGCACACTCTCTGGTGTGTGCATCTCATGGGAGAACAATCCCAAATCAAAAATATCATACGTTGAAATGGACCATTAGAGTAGGAAAGTGTGTGATCATTAGTAACTATTTACTACAGTAAAAAAAGTTACTAAAGTAAAAAATTTGCGAAAGCAGGTTGTTTGAACGTTAGTAAATAAATATTTACCTCTCGAAAGTACATTCCGCAGTAAACTCATTTTACTCTCCGATATCCGATAGTAAAAACGATTTCATAGCTGTTTCAAACATATTCATCTGACACATTGATACTTTGAAAGTTGCAGTATACGACAATTAATCATTCAATATCCAGCTATATTCGTGATGATGATGATCTTTTCTTCCAATGACGATCTCGTTGTTCAATATACATTAGCACATAATATGAAAAAATTTCACCACCAAAGTGACAGATTTCAAACAAATAGGCGATAAAATCCATAGATAAAATGAAGCATATTGAAATATGCCCGTATAATATTTTTAAATATTTATCGCGCTTATATTATATATATCCATCTACGCTTTGACAGTAGTAAATTTGATGTATCAACAAACCGCAAAGGATTTTTACTACGGGCGTTAGTAAAAAGTTACCGTAGTAAAATGCTACTACTGACCACATTACCGGCCTTTACAAGAGCTTTATTATTAATTATTAAAAAAAAAAAATCTGAAAATTCAAATAATCGTGAAATGTTCGAGAGGTCCCACGATCTTTTAATCTCACTTATACAAATTGATTAAAACGCGAGTCACTCTATGACGTCATTTGCCTTTCAATGGTCATTTTTTTTTTTTTTTAAATAGAGATGCGTACACGGAATACATGTCACATCAATATTCTTACTATTTTCAAACTAAGTTAAAAGCTTGTGCTATGAAAATAGGACTAACTTGCTGGAGTCCTGGAACGAGGCGCGAACCACCGACCACTGGATCAATAGGCCAGCGTCTTGACCACTACACCAAGAAGCTACTCGTAATAATGATAAGTCCTATTTTTAAGTCAAGTCTATTAATATAATGTTAAAATTCTAACTAATTCTTATTAAGGAGAACACATTTTTATTGTGAAGTTGTAATTATTCAGAACAGACGGTCTGTGATATTGTGTATTTGAGATTCCGTAAAAACACAGTAGGTGGCTCTTTCAAATAATGGAACGATAGATCAATTAATTTGAAAAGTTCGAAAATTTGTCGTCAAAAGTACTGTCGCTGTAGCATAGTTGGTTAATTCACCTTCACCGGTTTGGAAAGAGATTCAGTTTCGAATCCCGGTAGCGCAACAAACAATATTTTTCGATAAAATTGATTTTATATGTATATCTTTCTTCTTCTTTTGATGACGACACACATATTAAAAAAATATATATATTATTTAATGTACACATGGACGGTACACCACATACTTGTTGTATTTCATATTTTTTACTCACCCCCTAGTCCTCTACGAGGGTGGGTGAGGGCGCAGCACGTCACGGGTGAAACAAATTATTATATTTAATAATAGAACACCATCTCCGACTAAAACGAAACCATCTATCTTGTTGAAAAAATACACGTACAAGAATAATAAGGGTTGTGAAGATGCCGCGCCAAAATAAGCTGCCTATAGATCTTGGATGGGCGGTTTTCCAATATGTGAGCGCAGTGACGCAAACCCTCGGGAGCCTTTTTACTGAAATCAAAAAATTATCAAATATATTCTTTGTTATAAGTGGGTTTTTTTCTATTACTAACCCACGCAAAGGGTTGTATTATACTAAAGTAAGAAAAAAATAAGTTTGAACTATTGAAGTAAAATCACTGACCAGTAAATGAATAGACATGAAATAAAGTGTACATATAGGAGAGGGGTTTGGAATATTATTTGCGAAACACATTCTACACACAATATTTGTGGAAACATAAATCCAATAGTTTACGACACATTTGTGCGACATTAAAAGTTTTTACTCTTCAAAAATTAAATCTTTGTGTAAACAAGACGTATTTTTTTATATTAATGCATATTATATTGTCAGCGTTTAAATTTTCAATCGTATATTTAAAAAAAAATAACTGATTGCGTAAGTGGTACCAAAGTAATCACGCGGGCGACACCAAAATGCAAATATTGAAACAATGAAATCGCGTTAGTTCATGTCTATATATTTGTTGGTCTGTGGTAAGGAGAACACATTCTTATTGTGAAGTTGTAATTATTCAGAACTGACGGTCTGTGATATTTTAAATACTAAATGAATGTATATATTTATAATTAATACATTAAATTATTATTCTAATTGATTTTTTAATTCTATGGTAAATTTGATACATAGTTTCATAACTGTACCTTGATAATTCTCAATTAATTAACAATTACATTTAGACGTCATGTCATTTTGATTTTTCTTATTTTGAACGTTAGCTATTGATTGCATCAATTGTAAACATCAATTTTCCATGTGTCGTAATTGAGCAATACATATTTTGTTTCTGAAAATAATTTTTTAAATCATTCCTATTATAAATTCAGAACTAAAGGGCTACATATTGTAGCGACCGGAATTCAAATCCACCGCCATCTCAGTCGACATCGACGCTAGCGACAGCGCTGCCTGGCTCGAAATTCACCGCTAAAGGGTCTCTCCAGTTTCATCGTTTCACAACGGCGGTCTTGCCGGCCCACGCGCCGAGCAAGACCGCTAATTCGCTTCATTTCATAATCAACACGCACCTTCTACATCTTCAATCATTCATTTAATTCTATCTGTATTCATTGTTTTCATCATAAAGTCATAATAAAACGTCAACTCGCCAATCACATATCTTTCATTTAACCACCGTCCTAACCCCCAAATTCATTCTTTTTTCAGCTTCCCACGGAGTTCGAAAATAATTTATTTTTTTGTGTAAACCTATAATATCTTAATGAAGTCTCGTTTCTCAAAATGAGCCCCTATTAGGGCTAGGCTATAGTCTCGGAGCTATTTCATGGCGTAAGTGGTACCAAAATGATCACGCGGGTGACACCAAAATGTAAATATTGAAACAAGGAATTCGCGTTAGCTCATGTCTATATATTTGGTAGTGTGTGAATAAAATCAATAAATGGAAAAAGATGGACACACGATTTGTTTTTATAATTGCAATTGACATCAATTGTTGGGTTTAATTGAATTTTATACGCATGAAAAAAAAGTGACAAATTACGATGTATTGTAGTGATCGAGAGGTTCAGTTGTTGCGCACGGCATCTCATGCAGATAGTGTTGTCTGCAGTCACGTTTTCATGCACAACGTGTAGGTATTCGTATATCATATACAGAATCTGTTTCTTTCAAAGTCGGTTCCTCGTGACTGAGGATCGTTATCTCTATGAACTCCTTTCTCGGCATCCAGCAGATCTTAAGGCTGTCGCCAGAGAAGTGCCTGTTACCTTTTCCACTCGGTTGGTTCAACGAGTGGAGGATCTTCCTCTTCCTCTCCGTCCTTCGACGTGATCCACCACAATAAGCATCTCCAAGCTATCTTCCTTTCTCGTCGTCTTAGGCAAATGGTTGAGAATGTTCAACTCCTGAAGAATGGAGACATTCGTGCCTCAGAAATCTGAAACACTTAATGCACAACGCATCCCCATTCCTCCCGACCTTCAGCCATATTGACAAAGCCTAATTTGCTGTGTCTGTAGCTCTTAACTTTGTAAATACTAATTTATTGTATTAATTATACGTATATATTTTTAATTAATACATTTAATTAGTATTTAAAACATCACAGACCGTCTGTTCTGAATAATGACAACTTCACAATAAGAATGTGTTCTCCTTAGTATCTTAACTTTGTCCTTGGTCAGCAAATACTCACGCGTATATATACAGTCTTATACCTCACTGTCCTTTGATATTGAAAAAGTTATTAATACAATTAAATCATTTAAAGTGCATTATGAGAATTAAAACTAAAATACATTCTTCAATCATTCATCACTAAAAATAGACATTTTCACAAAAGGAAAATACGTTTTTACAAATTTATGAATAAAATTAAATAAGTAATTTATACAAAATCAAAGCAAGCACGTTTTCAATCAAACAAGTGCGATATTTTTTTCTTCCCCCTCGATACTGATAACCAAAAAGATATAATCTTTTCTTAGTTCTTTCCTAGTTCTGGAGCACGAACTTCTTTAAAGGTTTGTTTTTTTTTTAATGCCAGAGATGTATTAACTACATCAGAAAATCAGATTTCTCCATCTTGGCCAGGACAAAATAATGAGGATGGCTTTCAAACAATGGAACGATAGATGTATCAATTTTAAAACTGTAACATATAAGTTCGAAAAATTGCACTGTGTTACTGTAGCATAATACTGTAGCACGGTTAATGCAATTTCTCCAGATAGGAAGGGATCCAGGTTCGAATCCCGTTAGCGACAACAATATTTTTTAATAAAATTGATTTTATTTGTATATCTTTCTAATTAATACATTTAATTTGTATTTATAAAAATATATGTTTCTAGCCCTTACTTTTTTTGTTTTTTTTGTTGTTCCTGGTTTCTTTCTTTATTTTTCTTAATGATTCTAGGGCCCTCTGAAAAGCGGAGCCCCTCGAAAATGTGACTTGCGCGACTCTAAATCCGTCACTGGATGCTGTAGAAATGAGATCTATCACATGTATATGTGACAAATCCATAATAGTCGATTGTGTGAATTGAATTGTGTATATAAATAGTTTGCTCACACCGGTGTGAGCGTAATTGGCATTCCATGATATTAATATATTCGTATATAATATATATCAGAAATAAATAAAGAAAAAATTATCACCAATTCAATTATACGTCAATTATTGTTATATTAAACTCTTCCTTCGTTATATAGCTTCCTAGATAAAGTTAACCAAAATGAAATCAAAATATAGCATACATGAATAAATTAAATACTTACTTTAACAAATTATTATTAATAATTTCTGGCAAGAATCGATATTTTCAGATACTCAATCACCGATAGTGATTTCGACTCAAATTCACAATTTTAATGTTACACCTATTTAAATATTACACATATAGTAGCATTGTGCTATCGTAGTATTCGTTTAAAGCATTTTTATCTAGTCTTGAGTTCTTTAAATGTTGCCAACTTTTTTTGTGGGTTTATTGAAAATTGAGCCTTTTTTTTAGAAAATATTTTTGATACGTTAAATTTACGAAAGAATTCATATGTCGGAAAAATTCTGGATTTTTTAAAAAATGTTTGTTATTTCGCGTGGGAGTAAATGGGCTTTAAATACCCCTCCCCAACCTATCATTTAATATTTTAATATTGCGTGGGCGACGGCGAAATCTTCCATTATTTTTCTTCTTCTTTTATATACATTGGCAATCCACCCTTCAAGAGTGATTTGTGTCATTAATCAAGTTAAAACTTTATTTTATAGACAAAAGTACAATAATATTATAGAATAGGAAATATTTTAATTCAAGTCAATACCATAATCATTAAAAAAAACTATTATACAGATTAAATGTGAACCTGTGAACCTCCATAGACAGGCAAAAAAGATATGGTCAAGGGTCTCCTCCTCGGCACCATACTCACCCATCAGGGAATCTATTTAGTTCAATCTGAATAAATGTGGCGCTACCTGACAATGCTCATTTGATATTATTATCTTGGAGACTTTCATTTTGGAGAACCAGGGAGTGCGGGGAATAGATCTTCGAATGATTTTAAGTCTATTACCCTTGTGATTATTTGGATCCATCCATTGTACAGTCCAGATAGAATTTACACGTTTTTTTACCATATTAAATCTGTCATATGTCGGGATATAGAATTGATGAGGGAAGACTCCGAAAATATTGGCCTCCTTGGCCAGTTTATTATTATGTATTCATAATATAATGTCGCCAAGTTTTAAAAAATATTAAAATGTTTATTATTTATATAATAACTTTGTTTTCAACGTTACCAATAATATAATATTTAGGTACCTACATAAATAATCATCATTTTTGTAGTGTTAAATTTACCTCCTTTTTTTTCGTTCATCTTTTGTGTATTGTATATGTGTGTGTGCGTTCGAGTGGTTCTTTTGTTATACAGCAATGTTAATAAGGGATGCGAGTTGCACGATTAATTTCCTTAGCACAAAGGGTTTTTTCCCGTAAAGATAATCGAAATACGATTTTAGCCCTCACAGAATAAATATTCATTATACAGGAATGAACGCGCGGAGAAAGAGGGCAATTTAAATTTACCGTCTTTCTAAAACACAGTATAAAAATTTACAACTCTTATTTTTTTTAAATACTAAACCATTTTAATAACTAACTACACGAGACCGTGTGTTGATTGTTTTTAAAAGTTATTTATTTTTTCCCTAAAGACAGTTAATATTATGTTATTTTAATTAAGTAAAAATATTTTTAAGGAAAACACATTCTTATTGTGAAGTTGTAATTATTCAGAACATAGGTCTGTAATATTTTAAATACTAAATTAATGTATTAATTATAAATATATACATATAAAATCAATTTTGTCGAAAAATATTGTTTTTGCGTCACCGGGATTCGAACCTGGATCTCTATTTCCAATCCGGGGAAGTGCACTACCTTTGTGCTATAACGCAATGTGTCCAAAATTTAATAAAAATGAATTGATAATTCTGGCGTCTGCAGTCGGTTTACTCAAAGGTATTTGAGATTCTGTAAAAATAATGTAGATGGCTTTTAAATAATGGAACGACAGGTGTATTAATTTGAAAAATGTAACATATAGGTTCGAAAATTTGTCAAGAAAAATACTGGCGTTGTAGCACAAAGGTAGTGCACTTCCCCGGATTGGAAATAAAGATCCAGGTTCAAATCCCGGTGACGCAAAAACAATATTTTTCGACAAAATTGATTTTATATGTATATATTTATAATTAATACATTAATTTAGTATTTAAAAATATTTTTATATGTTTTTTTAACGACACCCTTTCAACTTAGAGAAAAGGTGGAACACATTTTTGACTATACTTATATTATACGTATTATATTAACATCTTTCTTTTATATTTTGGACTCGAGACAATTAGTGAGACATGGATTCTTTGGAAACTGTATCGCGTAGAATTTCTCGCCGAGTAGACGCCAATTACTTGATCTGATAAGACACGTGTCAGTAATTTAAATGTGTAGTCATCAGCGTGGCGCTGAAGAATCTGTGGGATAGATTTTGACAAACCAAGACTATCATTGTTAATAAAACGTCACAGCGGCGGCCTGTCGCTATGTTGTACTTGCAAATATGGTGGGAAAATATTATATGTATGTAACTGAAATAAAACAGAGTATTTTGCCACCGTAGTGTGCCGATATTGAACATCTTTTGTTGTGTTTCATTTCTTTCGACCTCATAATCATTATCATCGTCGCCGGTTGAGAGAAACACCACCCTTGTCTACATGTCTTGTTTCCTGTACGTAACAGAAACAATATTCGATTTTAGTAGTTTACCGTGTACACCCTCCGTGACTCGCGCTTTCACGCTCATCATACATTAAATATCAGTATATTGACCATTGATGTACCGTTCGTCAGTTAGGTGAATTTGAATCTCCCCAGTAACAGTTAAAAACTTTAAAATGTTTGTTATTTAATTCTGTTTGTCTAACTTTCAGAATAAACTATTGTTGGTGACGTTTATGCGCACGTTTAAGTCTCACTGTCAAATAGAACGTCGTCGCTTGTACGGGTTCGAGTTTGGTGTCTTTCTATCAATCTCAAGCTGATCTCCAAAATAATAAAATACGATTTTCAATCATTGATATTCGATAATATCAGTGATTGAAAATTGTGACTGTGATCATAGTTACATCACTAATACATAATAAATTAATTTCATTTTGAGCGTATTTCCTTATATTATTCAAACTTCAAAGAGAATGAAAACCCTTAAAAAATTTGAGTTTATTTCTCGTGTCAAATTCTCAGCATTAAAACATTTTGGCAGAATCTACTAGATGGCGCTTATCATGAATTATAACGTCATTCCTTCATGAATATTTTCGTTTCATGCGCACGTACGCCAAATATAAATAAAATAAAATTAATCACAAATCACGATATTCCCAGATATTCAATCACTGGTAGTGAGTGTGACTCAAAGATGTCAGTGATCGACTCACGGTTCGTGATTTTGAGCTCATCACTAGTGCTGAGATTTATTTCAGCGTGTCTCGTTCCGTGAACACGGGTATAACAAGAATGAAAACTAAAGTATTGGGGAATTCCACACTTATAGATAATATTGGTCTTTAAGTTCCTGATAATTACCTTAGACAGTGGCAACACATGATATTTCATCTGATCCCTTCATTATTGGCAATTTATTGTAAACAAAACAAAAAAATGTTTATACACTGTGTCAATTATCACTTCTGTCCCCTCGCGACTAATGGTGGCCTTTACACAACATCTATCTTGTTAATAATTGGCTGTGCGTCGCGCATATGTTATAGCGCAAATGAAAATCTTCACGCATTCAGATTTGTATGAACAAATGTCATTGCAATTTGACTGATGTTGAAGTAAATATCGGTATTGCAGACTATACAACGCGGTCGTTTTTATTATGTATAAGATCTATCCGTTTTGAAATTGAGGGCAATTTAAATAATAACAATTATTTAAATCGGCTTCGTGAAGGGGTATTCTAATGGGGTGAAAACATTTTCTTCGGGATACTTTTGTGCGGAAAGCAAATTGATTTTAAATTATTCAACTTCAATCGAATTCCATGTCGTGTAATTCTTGAATTGACAACAAGAGTCATAAAATGACAACCGGAGCATTTTTGATGACACAGTAAGTAAGTAAGTGAGTATTATATTTTTAATATAAATTATTTATTATTAAGGGGGACACATTCTTATTGTGAAGTTGTAATTATTATTATTAGAAAGATATACGTACATCATCGAAAAATATTGTTGTTGCTGTAGTATAATTGAATAATCCACCTTCCCCGATTTGGAAAGAGATCCAGGATCGAATCCCGGTAGCGCAACAAAAATATTTTTCGATAAAATTGATTATATATGTATATCTTTCTAATTGATGCATTTAATTAGTATTTAAAATATCGCAGACTACAGTTGTATAAATGTTTCCAAAATTTAATAAAAATGAATTGTTAATACTCAAAGGTATTTGGGATTCCATAAAAACAAAGTAGATGGTTCTTTCAAATGATGGAACGATAGATCTATTAATTTGAAAAGTGTAACATATAGGTTCGAAAATTTGTCGTCAAAAGTACTGTCGCGTAGTTGGATAATGCACCTTCCCCGAATTGGAAAGAGATCCAGGTTCGAATCCCGGTAGCGCAACGACAACATTTTTCGATAAAATTAATTTTATATGTATATTTCTAATTAATACATTTAATTAGTATTTCAAATTAAATATGATTAAGGTCTCTCTCTCTCTCTCTCTGGCGTGTGAGTTGTCCGGTAGTTCGGTAGTCCGATGACACATGACGGTTAGAGGCAGAACTTTGCAAACGATAATAAAAGCGGAAAGCCGCCGACACGTCAACACGTCACTCGCAATGCTTGGTAGGTCAGCCAATGGTATATTCGTTGTAGTATCTTGCGCTTTTATTGATAACGACCGTTCATTGAAACATAGATCAAAAATTGCCGTGTAATATTCCGCACGGCTTTATAAGTCGGGCCGCGTCTCATAATCAGATTTCAATGTTGCGAAATAACGAGCAGAAGCGGTTAAAAGCCAATGGCTTTTTTTTTATTAGAACGGAACTCCGCTTATGGCGATAATGGCATTCAGGGCGAGGAAATGCGATCCCACCTCCGCCCACCCGGCCGCGTTCACGGTGTCCGATCGATCGCTCTCGCGGCGGTCGTTACTTGCAGGACTTCAATATATGATTTTTGATTTTATGCCACTGCTTTTTTTATTAAGTACACTTAGCCTCTTTTTTAGAAGAGTTTGCATTTGCTTCTAATTATATATTTTTTTGAAGTTGATTATATTGTCTTTGGGCAATCTGAGGGCATATCTTTATCACATGATTGCCGTATGGCCCGTGTCCATGGATGAGATTTATATCAGAGATTCAACTAGAGTAATAGTAAAAGAAAATAAGAAAACAACGCATCCAGTACATGTGTATCTTTACTGACTCTCAGAAATCAAAGACTCATTGAGAAATCATCGTGGACAAGGACCATACGATTAGGTGCATGGTTAGAAGTTATTTTTCTATCTGCCGGTACGTGTAAGAACATATTTTAATCGTATGAGTACTGAATAAATGGTAAAGATTTTGGCTACTTTTTCGTCACACGTTTTTTTCTAAGATTATTTTATTATTTCGAAATAAATATTATAATCTATTGAAAAAAATACTCTTGACATTATTAAATTAACGGATATATCGTGTTACCGAGACATCTATATTCTTTATAAACTGAAAGACCAACTTTATAACGTCGTTCTGTCGTGCGTATGTGATCGCGCACCGAATGAACGGTTATCACGAACGCAGCTACTGTGGCGTCACCGTAGCTCCGTAGCCCCGTAGCCTCGTAACCTCGCAGCCCGTATCAACGGTTGAAAATAGAAGAGAAGTACACCTACTCACCTCTGCTATCGAATTTCACATCTCTTGTAGCATCGTCAATGTCATCATCGACAAATTTAGTCTGCGATCGAGTAGAACATGAAGGTATTATCAGAAAATAATGTGAAACCTAAGTGACGTAATAGGATTATGAAAAATGGTTGGAGAAAATAGAGTATATGATCGACGAGTTTTTGGTACCGCAACTGCAGCTGTTTCCTGGGTTCAACAACAGAACACAATTTCAGCAAGACGGAGCCACTCCACACACAGCTAGAGTTTCAATGAAAAAGCTGAGGGGAATTTTTCCCAATAAATTATTCAGCAAGTACGGAGACGTAACCCTGGGCACCTCGGTCACCGGACTTTTACACGGTGCTACTTTTTTTGTGGGGATACCTTAAGTCGAGACTTTACAGCGACAATCTTCGAACAATTCAGGCCCTATAAGAAAATATCCACAGTGCTGCCATTGAACCAACGCTTTGCTCTCACGTGTTCGCAAATTTGAGAGTACGATTGCAAGAGTGTTTTGAGAGAAATGGACGGCATTTAGACGATATTGTTTATAAAATGTTAAATTAGCATCATTAAACTCTATTTTGTTATAATAAAATGTGATAATAACATTGTAGTTTTTCTTTTATTTAATATTAAACTTGATAAATTTCCGCTGGACACCTTTATTTACTATACGCGACAATAAAAAATGTTTTCTCAAAAAACCTGAAGTGAATTTGCCTATACGTGTACGTTTGGACGGCGCAGTGCACGAGGCGCGGGGTGCCGGATGCCGACCGTCACTTAGTAGCAGAGTGTGCGCCGGCGGAGTTAGACGTGTCTGATGCTGTCGTTCATGATGATCAATGTTTTTTCTCATTTTTAGCACTTTCAAACAATAAATATTCACTTATGTATATGTCAACTATTGTTTTATTGATTAATATAATTATTGGTATTCGACATATTTATTAGAATTTCTCGGTGTTTCTGCATCATACTTTCCAGACGAAGAAGTCTCAATGATAGAGTTGTCAAAATTTCAAACGACTAGTGTACTCGTGTATAGATGATGCGGGTCCGGCCTGCCTCGCGGTGGTTGGAAACTTTTCCAATTACGGACAGCGTCAGGGGTTGGACCGATCAGCATACCCTCGTCCCTTTTCAAACACACGCTTCGAGAATCTGCAATGACGAAATCAATATCAATTTTAATTTATTTTATCTTTGTGTCTGTCTAGGTGATATTACAATGGCTCTTGTACACGAATTAAATTTTGATGAGATTATCGTGAGATTTTTGTCTTATAACATTTGCGAGCGAGTGAGTGGCGACTATTGATGAGCTCAAAATCATGAACTGTGAGTAAATCACTGATATCTTTGAATCACACTCACTATCAGTGGTTGAATATCTGGAAATATCGTGATTCGTGATTCCTTTTCTTAATTTTATTTATATTTGGTTTTGAACCGTTATACAGCACATGTGCATATGAAACGAAAATAAAATCATGAAAGTATGACGTTATAATTCTTGATAAGCGCCATCTACCAGATTCTGCCAAAACGTTTTACGCATTTGACCTGAAATGCTGAGAATTTGCCGAGAAAATAATCTCAGATTTTTTAAAAGGTTTTGATTTTCTTCGTGATTATGTTAAATTATATACACTATAATTATATATGCTAGAATATATTTTTTACACAAAATAAATTTGAATAATATAAGTAAATACGTTCAAAATTATGTGTTTTTTATTTATTTCGTGTATTGTGATATCGTGCAGTGCACGCGTATTAGTAATGAAACTGTGATCACAGTCACAGTTTCCGATCGCTGATATTATCGAATATCAATCACAATCACACCGGTGAGTCAAGAGTACTATTTTTTCTCATCACTAATGGTGACCCTCCGCTTACTTTAGATGAGTAAAATTGACCATATCGGTCCTACTCATTCGCTGCCAAGTTGGCATATTTACAGTACAGTATAACTACTAGCAAAAAGTAATTCACTGTTTCTCAGTGCAGATTCTGCGTTTATTTATTTTAAATTAATATAGAGAGTAATAATAAAGAGTGTCTCAAAAAAATGTATGCACAATTTAAATGGTTATAAATTAAATATATTAATTAGAAAGATATACATATAAAATCAATTTTGTTGCGCCACCGGGATTCGAACCTGCATCTATTTCCAAACTGGGGAAGGTGCATTATCCAACTATACTATAGCGACGAATTTTCGAACCTATATGTTACACTTTTTATATTAATACATTTAATCCTTACATTATTTAAAAGAGTCATATACCTTGTTATAAATTCAATATTAATTAAGCTTAATTTATGTTTATTTTATTTTAAATTAAAGAAGATAAACGTAGATTTTTTAATACCAATTCGAAAGATATACATGCAGATAAACTCAATTTATCGAAAAAATATTTGAACCAGGATCTCGACTAGAATCTCTTCCTATCCGGGGAAGCACGATAACCAATTATATCACGTCAGCCTCGTAAATAGTCGACAAATTTTTGAACTTATATATTGCAGCTATTTCAAATTGACACATCTTACGTTCCTTATTAGTTTTTTTAAATATCGCAAATATTCCAACTTATTCATTTTGGGCTAGGTATTTTTGATAACCCAAATGGCAAACGTTTTGTATTTGGGTGCATAGCACCTAAACATCTGCCTTAATTATTTCATTTATGTCCGTTTTATCTTTTACGTGTCCCCATAAAAAATGCATTGGCGCGAGGTCCAGATAATGTGGGCCATATTGATATTTATAAAAATATGTAATATAAGACATCCTGTATATAAACAATAAAAGATATAAAATTAAAATATTCAAATTGTTGGACGTGCACAAGAACATAGTAACGAGCCAAGAAACAAAAAATAAATTAATAATTTGGCGGCGTTACCACGAAATCAGCACTTTCCTCGAGGGATCGGGACCAGTGGCGGTCGGTGACTTTTTGTAGAACGGATGCTAAAAAATAAGTTTATACCTACTATCAAATATAACAGTTAAACGAAGGTTATTAAATGTTTCAATAATTCGGCTTCTAGTATTCAACACAAACTGTTAAAAATGCGTCACACAAAAAAAATCACAAAACAATCCGTTCGCTTCTTAATATGTATGCTATTTTGTGCGTTATACCCATAAGAATTAAAGTAGTTTTTTGTACGTTGGATGCTGTTAACGTTGAAAATCGATTACTTTCAAATATTGTGGATACGGAACGAATGATAGAATCCACTGTTGCTGAATGTAAATGTATGCCATTGAGAATGCATATGTATTTTGACTCGCTCTGTGCGTGCGCCTTTTCATAGTGTGTATTGTTACTGGTCTCTAAAGGACAGGACGAATTTATTTGCAGCAGCAGTGCAGTTTTCGGCTAGAACCAAAAAGTCTAAAGCTTTTTGACTCTAGAACACAAGGGATGCGGAGCATCCAAAGTATGCATGAAGCGACCGCGCCTGATCAGGACATTACAAATGACAGTTTAATCCGGAGACCAGACCGATCACAACCGACTTGTATCCACTCTGGTACAGGAACACCATACGGGGTGGCGATTGGGCTACCCCTATCGTTATCATCCCCGCCATGAAAAGTAAAATAAACAATTTTCGAGCCAACCGAAATTTTATTATTTGCAATCAAAGCTGTCAGATTTATCGCAAGACCATGCCTTTTGTAAAAACTGAAATTTTGGAAGAAAGCGAACTAGAATGTTTACACACTAACAATTAAAAATTAAGTCTTTCGTAATTTTTATTTTTTATCAGCAGCACGTTTTATTCAACGCGTATTTTTTTGTTTAATCCATAATTATTTCAACCTAGGACGACAAATTTCAATACCAGAGTGCATTTACGAATAAGCTGGGACGTTCGAATATGATTTTCAAAAGTGTTAAATCAATGTATTTCTAGTGCTGACGTGCTGCGAAACTCTTTAATAAAATATGGTTCCAAAAACTGCAGACATATTGGGTATTATGAAAAGATATTAGAAATCTAAAAGATAACAAAGAAAACAAAAGAACAGACAAGGGTAGTTGACATAATTGATTACACGACGAAAATGAAATGGCTATGAGCAGGCTACATCGCTCGAAAGATGGCCGCCCTAAAATCCGCTGAACTGACGAAATCATCAAATAATGGACAGAGACAAGTGGAAGACGGCAAATGGTTGATAATGAATAATTTATTTTACATGCATTAATATGTATTATGATCACAGACATGAAATAAAGTGTGCATATACGAGCATTAGTTGCGAGACGAGGAGCATTCTACACGCATCCTTGGCGGAAACATAAATCCGATAGTTTATGACACATTTATGCAACAGTAATAAATTGCAATCAAAACGTATTTTTTACATTAATGCATATTATATTGTCAGCGTTTAAATTTTCGTTCCAGTCGAGTCATATTTTTAAAAAAAAGTCGCCGAGCTATTTAATTGCGTAAGTGGTACCATTGTGATGACACCAAAATGAAAATATTGAGACAAGAAATTTACGTTAGTTCGTGTTTATATATTTGGTGGTCCGTGATTACGACACATATTCATAATATATATAGTGCCGCAGTACGATAAAACGCAAAAAATCTCCACACATTCGTTTTCCGAATTGGCATTTAAGTCCCCTAATCCGCAGTGTCATCACCTCCACACGTACTGTCACGCCAATTTAACGATTTTACTGAAATAGATAGGAACATTATCAAGCTATATAAGTAATGTGTATCGTGTTTCCGCGACTCGGCGCAGTAAAGCATGGCGCGAAAAAAAAACAGCCCGACACACACCACCACCACACACAGATCACACACACACACACACACACACACACGCGAGCCCCGCAGCACTCTGCCATGCCTCGGCGGCGGGCACATCTCGCGGAAAATTGTGACAGTTAAGGAAATAAAATGGCGGGGAGGTCGCGCTCCATTGCGAAGTGAAAAGTCGAGTATCGGCGTGCTCCAGTAAATGCATTTCCCTGTGGAAGATTGCCAGGCGCAAAATGCTCCGACGGTCGAGTTATGGCAACACTTGGCGGCCGCCCAATCGAGATTGAAAATAACGCCAAGTTATTGCGAATATGTGCGAGTACTGCATGCATTTCATTCATCAGTACTGCATGCTCTATTTGCAATCCGATCACATCTGCAGATGTGCTCCTCTGCTTTAAGTACACCACAGCATTTTGCATTTATTTTTAAATACATTTTTAACATTCCGTATGCCATTTTTTACTTATTTTTCTTCTCATATAGAATATCATAATACCCAGTGGCGTGCAGTAGGTGTAGATTTAGATTATGCTGTTACCAATGATGCCACTGAAGTATTTATATTTTTTATATATGTGTGTGTGAACTTTTTATTTATTTATAGTTTCGTCACTTAAAAAAATGACAACCAGTCAGCGAATGAACTTATGCCGGGGGGTCTATTTCACCACTTTTGATTAAGTTTTGATTCGCATTACTTGGGAGATCGTTTTTTTAACTTGCCAAGCTCGTCTGCCAATTCATTGACGCTCTCTTTAAATAAATACATTTTCAGGATCTTTTCTATTATCTGCCCGCAACTAGTTTCTGAGTTCTGAATGGTATATAAAATGACACTTTTGATAGCTCATTAATACCTTTTTTAATACATTGATTAAAAAAATTATACTTACCTAACGCATCCTAAATTAACCAGATGAACTACTGAACTCAAGTGAGTGTATAAACAATTAATCATTTGTATTAGAACGAGAACAAAGGATAACACTATAACATAGTAGCTTGTTGGTGTAGTGGTTAAAACGCTGGCTTAGTTATCTAGTGGTCAGGGGTTCGCGCCTCGTTTGAGTACACCAGCAAGTTAGTACTATTTTTATAGTACAAGTATTTAGCCTAGTTTGAAAATGGTAAGAATATTGTTGTGGCGTGTATTTCGTGTAGATAATAACATAGTGGAAAATGTCCCATTTTTATATTATTAATCAGATACTGTTTACGCGCCTTGTTACGTCTATTGGCACCACTGGGTTTCTCGGTTTATAATAATTTTCATGTGTGTGTGTGTGAGTATTGCCGCCCTTTTTTCAGATCGCCAAGAAGACGGTAACCGACAGGCGTCATTTTTACTACATCCCGTGCTTCGACCAGTCTATCGGTTCAAATAAACCACCAGTGCGCGCTTCGGTCGGTCGTAATCTAAAGAAGACAACCCAGCTAAAAGAACAAATTATCGAAACAGAAAGACGGTAAAAGTAAAAAGTTAGTGCAGTTCATATATCATATGTGTGCTTATTGTTAATCGGGAACCTGAGAACCAGCTATCGAAGGCATTTACGTAAACATATACAAACTTTGCCAAATGTCTCAATTTAATTAAATAAATTCTACGATTAGTATCAACGATAAATTGCAAATTTTTTATTTTTCCTAATCTGACTCGTTGATAATTCACCAATACATTCCATTATTATAAAAGTTAATAATGTTTTTAATGATATCTGGTCATCGAATTACATTACAATCAAAAAAGCTGTGCATAACTATAATTTTTGCGAAATAAATGTAAATTAAATATTCATTCGACATATTATGTATTAAGTGTGTAGATCTACACGAAAACGATTCAGTTCTCATGTTAACGTGTTAACCAGAACCGTATAACTAGTGGAAGAATTTAAAATTGACAAATAAAGCTGAGCATGTGTATTTTCGAAAAACTGTCCCAGACGTACACAAACTAAGCGCAACTCTCGCGCCGCGCGGTGTTCTGAATACACGTCTTCGCTTTAACAGACGTGTTGCAAAACGCCGCAAGTGTGTTTTTGAAGCGTACTGTATGCATTCTAAACTTGGTATTATTTTATATTATAACGTATTTTAACTGCTTTAAAACTTGCCAAGAATAATTGTAATTATACACACTCATATAAGAATAAATACATAAAAACATACTTCTGAAAGAGTGAATGATGAATACAACCTCTGATGATAATACACATCGCTTTTATCAATATTAGCAGCATAACCTAAGTCCATCCCTAGTGCACGCCGCCGTTACTCACGGATAAGGTTGATATGGCGTCGGGCTTTCCTCCCTGCCCAATCATCATATCGTCAATACATCGTTGGTCACTGAGAAGGAGACAGAGACGGAAATCATTAGTCAATAATTAAGTACATATTTACAATTTTATTAAATTGATTAGACGAAAAAAAAAAGACCTTAGGCCAAATTCTTAATCTAACTTATGGTCTACTTAGTTATAATCTTAAATCTACCTTAATTAAGTTGGTGATGATTCGGTCCGGGCTTCGGCGATCGATGTCTGCTGCCGACGGACGACGCGATCTGGGCATATAATTACACTCTTAAAACCTACCCTGGTAAATTATTACTATTATTATATTACATTGACAACAACACATATTTACATTAATTACGCACAATACACATAGCTACATATAATTACACTCTTAAAACCTACCCTGGTCTATGTAAATTATTACTATTATTATATTACATTGACAACAACACATATTTACATTAATTACGTACAATACACATAGCTACATATAATTACACTCTTAAAACCTACCCTGGTCTATGTAAATTATTACTATTATTATATTACATTGACAACAACACATATTTACATTAATTACGTACAATACACATAGCTACATATAATTACACTCTTAAAACCTACCCTGGTCTATGTAAATTATTACTATTATTATATTACATTGACAACAACACATATTTACATTAATTACGTACAATACACATAGCTACATATAATTACACTCTTAAAACCTACCCTGGTCTATGTAAATTATTACTATTATTATATTACATTGACAACAACGACACATACTTACATTCATCTCATAGGCGCTTAACACTACTCTATGGAGAGAAATATATCTTAATTGACTAATCAATTGCCTAATTTAAATTATTACACGGATCGTAAGGACAAGTCGGTCGCATACATTATACCATTACAAACATTGCTAGCCTATTATTATTATACAAAATTTATTATAATAAAAATAATTAAAGCGTTCGAAGGTCTTGCAGGCATTCTGGGAATACATCCAATTTGGCGGGCTTGGGAAAATTCCCGACCGGGTATTTATTGCTTTGTATCGGATTACAAAAATCTCCGCAGATGGCCGTAGTCTATTGTTGGCAATATTTTGGAATCTCCCGTACGAGATCCGAGACCCTTTTTCGGCTGGTTAATTGCGGCCATATATTATTATACGAAAGGTACGTCGCCGACAGTACACAATTAAGATTAAATGCATTTCTTGGGGCTGGACCGTCATAAAATGTCCCCTAGAAACTCCCCTAGAAAGCAAACACGTTCACTTAATCTTAATTGTATACACGGCCCTGTTACCTATGCAAATCCCTTAAAGGAATGCACCGCGTTCGGATTAGCCATTAAGTGCTCCTTTCTTTGTTAATTATACGGGGAAATTCGTGTCACATTAATCACCGGGCACATCAAGGTAATCGTAATAACTAACACCATATAACGACAAACAAAAAATAAAGAATAGTCTCAGACACATGTATCATACAATCCCTACAATATATTTTCTATTGAAGAAGAAATATATAGGAAATAGGTTATACTAAAAAAAACTAAAGTCAAAGTTATATTCCGGCTACTTACTTAATACTAAGATTATTAAATTAAATACAATTTATACTACTTTAATTTCATACATATTCTTATTAATATAATAGAACGCCTAATTCCAAAACCACCTAAAACAGATTTCGGATAATTTGAGTTGAATGAATATCCAGTTTTGTAGATTTTTTTTGTCAGCTACATGCAGAATACATTGTTTCTCGCAAAAGTCACTTAAATCGATCGATATTGCATGTTCAAAATCAGGGTTAGTTCCAAAATACCCAAAAGCAGATAGAGTATAAGTTCCTATTCCTTCTAAAATCAAATCGGGCAATCACAAAGCTTGTTGATGATCACATGGTCTAAAATCCAGTATGGCCGCCAGATATATGAAAAAAAATTGTCTCTTTAAAAAATGGTGACGTAAAAACAAACATTTTGTATATTTGCTTTCAAAATATACGTTTTTATCCATGACTCAAAAACACATAAAGTCATCTTAGAGGGTTTTGGAATTAGGCGTTACATATCGCACACCTAGATCAAAACTAAGACAACTCAAAAAGTCATTTTTCAGTAGACAAAAAAATAAATACATTTGTCTCAATTTTTTGTTACTATAGTTATGAAACTAAATGACATTTTAGGTCATAAAGTGTCCGAATACAATAATCACTCAAAATTCTTGTTTTTTTGAGTTGTCTTAGTTTTTATGTAGATGTGCGATATGTTCGTTTGTTTTTAGATTCCAAGATCCCAGCGTAGAAGGGTTGATGTTTATATTAACAGCTTGTTCAATGAACTCGAAAATTGTATAAACTAACTTATAGATCATCCCTTGAAAACAATGAATGTTTACGTTAACCGAGACTAAGGATGTAGTTAAACGGCGATAGATGATCACTATGTTTTAAGTATCAGTTATAAGAAATTATTGCCAAATAAATTGATTTATTTGTCTTGTAGAGTGTTCAAATTATGACTTTTTTTTTCGACTCTACGCTGGTGGGAGAAATATAAACAGCGCGCATGCTGCTTGATATCGTACCGCATACAAAAAAATATAGCGTGCACACAATTTTTAACAAGACTTCTTCCCCTTCATAATGAGTTGTAAAATATCATATTTTTCATCGCGGAAAATGTGTCCAAAGTTTCAAAGTATACTGCTTTTCTTGATAGATGTTATTAGTTCTCTTGACTTATTTATACGTCTTAATGCATCGTTATTAGTAGGTAATGTGTTAAAGCCAGGCCGTACCAGTAACCTTATACTAGTAAGGTAATTAAATGCTTAAAATTACACAAAAGATTTTTTATGCGCACACCGTTATCCAAACGTAGAGGGAACACTGGTATTAACGTTCTTATATATTACAGTCTGTACGCGAACCTTCTATAAAATATTCCGAAATTTTTAACTCTATTTCAAATATACTATTATTTCTTTCGTTATATTTTTAATGTTCTGGGGAGCTTCCGATAAAACAAATTCTATGTTAAAATAGAAATACATTCTAATTAACTTATTTTAATAGTTAATTTAACAATTCATAAATATATAAATAGAGCACTCGCTGAACACGTGAGAGTTACCGGAATCGACGCCCGATGTCTTAAAAAACAATTTTTTATCCAGATGAAAATAAAATACAAGATAAAAGTGAGAATAATAACCTCACAGTATTTTCGTGACAAATTTTACCGGGGGAGCTTTTGATAAAGCACGTTCTCAGTTAAAAATAAATAAAATATTTAATGCTAAAACAGGTTACTTAACTATCGAATAAATTTATCAGGCGGACAGTTGTTTGTAATATTATCGTGCAACTCTCCTGTTAAAATAGACGGCATTGTTTGCCGACTAGGAGAAACTTACCCAGTCATCTTTGTTAGCTGACTAGTCGAAATTTCTCGACTACAATGTACACACATAACACCCCTGACATACCTTGATTAAACTGTATTGTCCGCTCGACAGGGCCAACAATTGGCTCAACGAAACCTTTTGCTTCAATGTAACAATGTATAGTAAATATATTTGACTTTCAAGCCAGAATTAAAATCATTTTTGTACACCGAATTTTTTTAAAACAATGAACATGTTTACATTTATTATTAATGAGAACGCATTCTTTTTGTGAAGTTGTAATTATTCAGAACTCTCTGTGATATTTTAAACACTAATTAAATGTATTAATTATAAATATATACATATAAAATTAACAATAAAGTAGATGGCTTTCAAATAATGGAACGATAGATGTATTCATTTGAAAATTGTTAAAATATGGGTTCGAAAATTTGTCGTCAAAAATACTGCCGCTGTAGCATAGTTCGTTATGCACCTTCCCCGGATTGGAAAAGAGATCCATGTTCGAATCCCGGTAGCGCAACAACAATATTTTTCGATAAAATTGATTTTATATATATATCTTTCTAATTAATACATTTAATTAGTATTCAAAATACTTTATTTTGTTGAAATTTCGGAGCGAATGTAATAATTTTAATTACCATAAAATAAACATTTTTAATATTTATTTATAAATTTAATTATTTATTCATAAAGCTAAATATTTTTTAACCTTGCGTCTCTATTATGGCCCGCGTCCACGGGTGTGATTTTTGTTTCGAGACAGTCTCTGCGACGGGGATTATGAAAAGAACTCTCGGCTTTCGTAGATAATCAAATCTTAGAGTTCTCGTTCACTTTCGTCACTTGGGTGAGTTTGAATTTCACCAGCAGTAAAAACGGAAGAAATGTTAGTTATTTAAGGCCTTCTATTTTTCTAACTACTCAGAATAGAACTGAGTCAAGAATGCCGCAACATTGTATATCTTCTTGGGCATCGACATACACCTTAAACAACCATATAAAATAAATAATAATATATTACATACTATTAAGGAGAACACATTCTTATTGTGATATTGTAATTATTCAGAATATTGGTCTGTGATATTTTAAATACTAATTAAATGTATTAACTAGAAAGATATACATATAAAATTAATTTTATCGCAAAATATTGTTGTTGCGGTACCGAGATTCGAACCTGGATCTCTTTTCAATCCGGGGAAGGTGCATTATCCAACTGTGCTACAGCGCAGTACTTTTGATGACAAATTTTCGAACCCATATGTTACACTTTTCAAATTAATACATCTATACTTCCATTATTTGTCGTCAAAAGTGCTGTCGCTGTAGCATAGTTGGATAATGCACCTTCCCCGGATTGGAAAGAGATCCAAGTTCGAATTGATTTTATATGTATACCTTTATAATTAATACATTTAATTAGTACTATTACATACAATTTCTAAATAATCTTACCAGCAACTACACTGTATATCATCAAAGATGGCCGTCGTTCTGTCTATTTATTAACATTTGTTAAATTAAATTAATTAATTAATTAAACCGATATACAGTATTGTTTCAGGGAAGATCGCAATTTTAAGTAGGTATCGAATAGCGTGTATGCGCGCGCATGTGTCGAATCTCGTTGTCAAATCTAACGTCACACGACGTTGTACACACAAGGGTTTGAATTTTTGTCTCTTTCTACAAATCTCAAGTTTATATCCAGATCAAAATTTCAACACGTTTACGTAATATTGAGATTTATCTCATCGCATCTCATTCCATAGAAAAGGGCCTCTGTAATAAGAAGTAAACCGAACCCCGATTCAAAATAAACTTACGTACCTATTTACACAATAATATTTTCAAGGTTTTCAAATATGTTTATAGATATTAATATCCAATGTAAACACAGTACCGGTTTACGGAGCCGAGATGGAAATTAAGAATTAAGATTAATGATTTTTCAGAACGTACACACGATTGCTAGTACCGTACCTTGATTCGGAATACGTTATTGATTTTTGCCTCGGCTGATTCAGGGCGGCAAATGGCAAATAGCCTGCAGGCGTATCTAATCTGGATCTAAACAGCTCGGCTTGGAGCCATGAAGGTACGGCCTACGCTACACAGTTAAATACGGCTGAAGGTTGTTCGCTCGTAAAGTTCGACAGACGTCGCTGAACCAACATTGAAGTTTACCTGTGACCCGCGATCACTCGCGTCCTATCAAACCAATGAATAGGAATATTCACCTTTTTAAACTGTTAAATAAATATATATACTCGTACATAGTATACAAACCGTACATAGGATAGCTGATATATAGAGAACAACAGCTCTAGTTTGCGTTATTTCTCATCTTGCGCGTGACGATTTAACCATTCTAACAATATTTTCCTTGTTTAACATCGTTACATTATCGAGCTCACCATTTTTCCTATCTTTATTATTCTTTTTATTCTAACTTTATTACATACGAACACATATTATAATTGCAGAACAGTTTTACGACAAGGATTTGCCCTTCATGTGAATTTGAATGTGTTCTCCTATTAATAAAATTGTATCGATGTGTCCAAAATTTAATAAAAATGAATTGATAATTCTGGCATCTGCTAACAGATTACTTAAATGTATTTGAAATTCTGTAAAAATAAGCTAGATGGCTCTTTCAAATAATGGAACGATTAAATGTGTTAATATCAAAAAGGTAAGATATAGGTTCGAAAATCTGTCGCTAAAAATATCGTCGCTGTAGCATAGTTGGATAATGTACCTTCCCCGGTTTGGAAAGAGATCCAGGTTCAAATCCCGGTGGCGCAACAACAATACTTTTCGATAAAATTCATTTAATATGTATATCTTTCTAATTAATATATTTAATTCACATTTGAAATGAAATATAATAAATAAAAGAAATAAATATATTAAGGGTCGCCTTTTTCTGAATTTAATTTTCTAAGCTTCAAGAAGAATGCCTCGATGGTTAAATTTAGATAACCGATCATAATGAAATAATTATAATTATTACCTACTTACGTATCTATATAAAATTTAAATGTGAAATATTAATACGTGCATTAAAACAAATACGTTCCTTAAAACTAATTATTTGTACAATAAAATAATAAAAATTTAACAAGCTTAGGTTAGGTTATGTATTTTTTATTGAACAAAAATTTATTTAATGTTCATTTTTTATTATTGTATTGCACAAATAATTCGTTTTATGGAACTAAGTATTTATTTTATTCCACATATCTCTTTAAACGTTTCCCTGTTAAATCGTACTAATTTAAATCACCTTACAGCAGCGCTGCTATGTTCCATTTTTTTTTCAAATGTAACAGTAGATTTCATTGTTTACCATTTTGAAAAAATGCACCTTTAGAACTTGACATTTCTCTTCAGTTTTCATTTGAGACATTAGAACTTTATTTATAAGATTCGGCGACCCCGCCAATGGTGTCCTCCTTCACAAACCCAAGCATCTCAGAGTCCGGATTCAGGTATGAAGAATAGGTATGAGAGAGGGACAGGCGATAATGATGATCAACTACTTGCAGGACCGCGCCATCCACAAGGGCCCGAGGTTGGCAAGCATATTAAGAAATATATTGAAACTCAGTATTTTTTAACCATTAAGCTACACAGCTACAGCCGAGGGACCCTTCCTTTCGAGATTTCCTGTTATACTTTGGTGGCTTATATAATCTTATTAAAAAAATTTAAGAATATGTTTTCAAAATTTCGCGATGTATCCCAAGAGACCTCCCAGTGGCGTAGCTACAAAAATTCGGCCCCAATGCTGAATGAAAAAAGGGCCCCTCTAAATAAGTATTGTATCTAACCAACTAATTAACTTACCATCACGCTGTTTCTCCGCGGGGGTAGACAGAGAGGATAGAGTGGCACACTCTTTTAATCTGACACACAATTCTCGCCCCATCCACATACATACATCTTCTCATACAAGCTCGCCGATTATTGAGGCTTCAAACGGGACCGTCTGGTTTACCTAGTCGTACCGAGTCTTCCGCGGACGTCTTCTAATGCTGGTACCATCAACACTTGCGTCACATATCTTTCTTACCATTCTCTTCTCATTCATGCATTGTATCGATATACGAGTATTAGTACTGCGTGGTTTATTGTTTTGTCTCTTATAATATTCACAGTTTCTTGAAAGCAACATAAACGTTTATAGTTTATGATAGTTAAAAAATAGTTTCTTCTCTTTAAGGCAATTTTCACTTTATAGCGATGGTTTGGTCCCTAACTCAACTGATCTACTAAGCATGGAATGAAAAGCTATTATATTTCATATTAGTTCTTACTTTATCTATTCTTGTATTTTTAGTTTCAGTATACATTATTTCCTGAAGAAGATACCACAAGTATCGAAACATGTAAAATAATCAATAAATAGTGGTTTAAACAAAGTATTTTGTCTAATTATTTATAATTAAATATCTATTTATTAATATTTGTAAACTATTTCCCGGCTATAAATTAAAATATGCGGGGTATTATTTCTGTCACTTGAACTTGAAATTTTTCGAAAGGTTAACGAGCCAACCGTGGTTCATAATTCGACACTCCGCCCAATTAAGTTGCCGAAAATCATTCCTCTAGCATGACAAAAGAAGATGACCCGTCTCACTTCGGAGTGCCGATTTATTTTTTTCGAGAAACACCCCGCTTACCTTTCCGCCATTGTTTTTCGTTTATCGGTTATTGCGTAATTCCCGGGCCAATGGTCCCTCAGGCGATTACACGCGTCACTCGTTTTGAATGCTAGGCCCGGTTAATTGTTAAAATATAACGGCCCCTGCGTGTGGCTCCATTGACGGTGGTTTGTATGTGACGGGCGAGGTAAAATCGGCCCCACTAAATACTTTTCTACATCTAATTAATATGATAGCGCCGCGCCATTCCGCGTCGCAGCACAACAAATGTATATTACTTTGCAAATATTGAACTAGTTATTCGAGGTGTAAAGATATCAAAGTGAACGGTAACGATGCGGGTGCTGCAGAAAGAGGGTGTCGTCAGTAGGGTTTCTGGACCCGACCCGACCCGACCCCTAAAAGCCGAATCCAAAACCGCCGGGTTCGGGTTTCAAGCGAATTGCTGCAAAACATCGGAAAACGACTGAACGATCGAATGCATTCGAATTTGATCAATTTGTTTAAGGCGCTTAAAGATCCAAATTTAAATCATTCAGACGAAGCTAAGGCACTTAAGTTTGGCTACACAACTGATGATCAGGCTTTTCCAAAATTCGGTTTCAGAAATCAATTCTGTGGACAGTATAAAAGATTCAATGTTAATCGACGATAAGAAAAAGGTAAGTTGGATCTCATTTTAAAAGATGCTAAAACACCGGAGAAACATGATTTTAAATGTTTAAGGGTAGAATTTGGCCTGTTTATATACATTAAAAAGTTACGTTCTACCTTGAGAGGCTCTACGACGCGCATTGCACAGCGAGACCAACTTGGACTGACAGTGAGCGATGAGATTAGCATTAGGGGATAAGTCCCTCGCTGCATTAATAATAGTATTCCTCAAATATTATTATATAAGAGATTCTAAAACAAAATAACCTCTAAGTGCTGTAACACTATTTGCAATAAACATTTTTTATTCTTATGTTTATACTATAATGATTTTGGACCCGAACCTGTTTCGAACCGGCCGGGTTTCCAAAATATTGCACCCCAAATTTTCAGAACAATAGTCGTAACGGGTCGTATCGCTAGATATCGTGTCATCAGTGCAATACTTGCTGGAGGGATTCAAAGGGTTCGTGTTCTACTTACTGCCTAGATATAACGAAAAATAAAAAGACCAACATTTGAGAGTTTATCATATTTTTACAAATGTACGATAAACATTTTTAAAATTTATTAATTAATAAACCCCGTCGACTAAAAACTGATATATTTCTACGTATTCATACATAGTTTGAATTTAACGCAGCTCGTAAGAACATAGATTCCGTTAAATTTGATGTACGTGGAGATCTATCGCCTCCACAATCAGCGACACCACCGTGGTCCCTGAACGCGCCTGCAGATATCTGGGCGTAAAACTAGGTTTACATACTGGTACCGATCCCAACATGTGCCAATACAATGCGCTCGCAGCCGTCCAGGCGCGCCACTCCTCTTGCGGCTGCTTTCCTGTCATGATCTCTAGCAAACGCTTCTGGTTGTAGACTTTTAATTGCATATTTTTCTAATAAACTTCTGTCAACTGTAAGTAGTTTCTTTTGTTCATCCTGCTCTGGCCACACACTCCGCGATCATATTCAAAAGAAACGTAAGCACTGGGTATAATATATGGGGGGCACCGGGCGCTCACACACATAACCTTCTGATTCTTACAACATATGTACCATTCCATAACTTATAACATTCGATAATAACCGAATCCTCTCAATTCTTCGTGTGTTTCTTGATACTTGATTGGAAACGATATGACATTACAAAAACTTAGTGGAAGTTTATGAGGACAATGTACCAAAGAAAGCCGCTATCAATGTATATCGTATCCGCTCCGAAAACATTGAAGGCGACAATGATTGTGAAAGATTTTTCAACTTCGTAATGTAGAACAAATTCGTAATTATAGAACTTCGTAATCGTAGAACAACTTCATAATCGATAGATAGCAATAGCAGTTTCTTCAAATTATGGAAACTATTATTGCTGTCCATTTACTAATTGAAAATAATCATCTAATAATAATGCAAATGATAGCCCAGAGCGTCAGGATATCTATGGAATAAAAATTCCATATTTATGGCCGTCATTCATTTTATATCGTTTTGTGAACTACCGACAGCGTTCTCATCACAGTTCAATATGATTACGTCTCGACTCTGTCTCTTCTTGTTGCAGCTTCTTTGCCATCGCCCGCTGAGCATGGTGGTGGAGCTGAACGAGGCGCAGACGGCTTGGCAGGACAGCGACTTCATCACCGAGTGCCTGTGCTGGCACAACGTCTACCGACAGCGGCACGGCGCGCCTGCGCTCTCCATGTCTCCCGAGGTAGGCTAACCGTCCATATCTCCCGAAGCAGACAAATTCTGTAAACAACTTTCCATTTAGAAAGAACAACTGTATTAGTGTGAGTAATACGCACATTGTAACAGTGTATTGATGTCGCTCAGCGTTTTAATTGGCCAGTGGGCGGGATTGTCGTTAAAAATTAGTTATGAACACGGCATCCACAAAAAATGTTTGAATTCTATAAATTAAGTAAGTTTATATTTATGTTTATATCTATTATTTTTTAATTGACCCAACATTTGTCTTATTCGAATGCATGCCATATATTAAAAATAAATATTTCAAAAAGCATTATATGTTCCAATAAACCATTTTTTCTCTGCACATAAATATGCAATCCTATTTCTATTACTTATACACGGCGACGGAAAGTATAAAATATACATCGCAAAAAGAACCATGTACCAACATGAAAATTTGAGCTGTATTGTGTGTTCTATTTCCGGCATCGTGTATTTATTTAATATTTAAAAAAATAATATTTTTTTTTAAAGCATTACATGTTTTTAACCGGGCTGTTACACACACTAATACAATTGTTCTCCTTAAATTAAAACTCGTCTACGAGAGCTGCATTTACGCTTGAACTTAATCGATTTTGGCACACGGTGTCACGTAAATAATCTTTGATTCGTGACAATGTGAAAAATATAGTATTACATTAGCAATTGGTACCAATTTAGGAGCCCTGGGCTAAAACCTCTTTACTTGTATGCTAAATCCAGCCCTGAGAACAATCTATAGTTATCCAACGACGAGGACCCAAAATCTGTAAAAACGAAAATACATTTTTGGTTATTAAGGAGAACACATTCATATTACGAAGTTGTAATTATTCAAAACGTTGGTTTGTGATAGGAACAGATCCAGGTTCGAATCCCGGTAGCAACAACAATATTTTTGATAAAATTGATGTCATATGTATATCTTTCTAATTAATACATTTAATTAGTAAGTATTTAAAATATCACAGACCGTCTGTTCTGAATAATTACAACTTCACAATAAGAATGTATTCTCCTTAATAATATATAAGCTGTATCAATGTGTCCAATTAATTTTGGTATCTCCTATTGGATTACTCAAAAGTACTTGAGATTCCAAAAAAAAAAAATAAGTTGGCTTTCAAATAATGGAACGATAGAAGTATCAACTTAAAAAGTGTAATATATAAGTTCGAAAATGTATCGTCACTGCACTGTGTTGGTGTAGCATAATCGGTTAATGCAATTTCCCCGGATAGAAAGAGATCCCGGTAGTTTTGATAAAATTGATGTTATATGTATATCTTTCTAATTAATACATTTAATTTGTATTTAAAAAAATTGTTTGTTTTTAACTTTCGTTAATTCTCACATTGATGAGATATTCATGGATGTATCATATCTAATGACAGGTGCAGAAGTAGCATCATTACTTTATAAACATTTTTTATTAATTCAATTTTTCCACACGTAACTTATTTCAATAACCATTTCAGTCCACAATAAAAAAATATTACAAATGTTTGCTCTCACAGCGCCTGTTGTAGGCAAACCGTGTAGCACAGTTCTAGTACATTCTAAAAAAATGACGATTTGTTTTTCTGATGCGGTAAATTAAAACGTAACCGCTTATTTCCCGTGATTTTTCTTTGATCTGATAGTGTTAGTAAATCCAAAATGCGAATGATATATGATAAAGGAAGATTTGGTGAGAGACGCAACTTAACAAAGATGCCAATTGACAATTGAGCAAGTAATCAGTGTTGCAAGAGGGATTATTTTTTATCACTAAGGGAACTTTATGACTTACTATAATATTTTACATTCTCACAGAGATGTTTCTACTGAAACTAAAAAAAGACAATTTTAATTATTTACTTTTTAAGATAATTTAAATATTTTTTTAGCTTTGTGGATATGCACAGACGTGGGCCAACCATCTCGCCCATACCAACAAGTTCTACTACAGGAGTGACCGGGAAATTGGACAAAATCTGTTCCAAAGACCTGTCACCACACTACAGGCAGATGTGACAGGTAAAATAGCGATACTAACACTGGCAGATGAGGTAAAATGATCCGGATCAACCTGTCTTCGTAAGCAATTGATTATTTCCAAAATGCATCGAAAAAGACAGTTAATACTTTGCACCTCCACATCATTACCCGTGTATCCTAAGGAGTGTTATCACATATTCAAACTAAGCCATTTATTTTTTGACTATGTGATCAAATTTGAAATTATTTATAGTTATAGCAAAACTATATATATAAATAGTACGTAGTAACATTGAAAAGAGAAAAACAATATCCTTGAATATATAAACAATGTTCTCTCTAAGATGTGCGCGCGCACACAATTTTTAACAAAACTTCTTCTTCAAGTCCCGTCTTCTGTCGAAGGTTTGCCACTAAATTGCGGTATGTTGATATATCCTGGTCTGGCTTGTAGTCTCTGGTGCATTATATTTATATGGTGTAGAATCATAGACTCTGAAAGCAAGGGAGAGAAAATGGATCGATGCCTTTGAGATATGGTGCTGGATACCATGGATGACGAGACGCGCAAATGTCTCCATTCTGCAGGAATTAAACGTCTAGGATACACTCTTAACCATTCACCTGAGACAAATACTTTATTTTTTTTGAATATCTTGTGATAAGGGAAGATAGCTTGGAGAGGGTTATTGTGGTGGGCCAAATCGATGAACAAAGAGGAAAAGGAAGATCCCCACCTGTTGAACCGACCATGTGAAAAAGGCATCAGGCGCCTCTTAGGTGACAGTCCTGAGGTCTGCAGGATGCCGAGAAAAGTGGAGCAGCATAGTTCATAGGGTTCACGACCCTCAGTAATTAAGTATCGACGTGGATGATATATCCTGTATGAGATTACCAACATTTGAACATTGACCTACGTCTCTGCTGCCTTCTATCTTCCCCTTCATAATGAGTTGTATAAGATCATATTTTCCATGCAGACAATGTCAGAAATACGCAGCTTTCCTTGATAGTAGTTAATAATTATCTTGATTTATTTATGCATCTTAATACATCTTTATACGTGGTCACTAGGCCTTACCAGTAGCCTTATACTGGTATGGTAATGTATTTCTTATTTTCTCCCCCAACGCATAATAATAGCATAAATAACAGCATTAGTACCATTAAAATTGCACAAAAAAAATTTTATACGCACACTGTAAACCAAACTTCGAGAAAACATTATACATAAAGCAACACAAAGAAATATTTATAAAGAAACGGTTAAAAAGAAATAATAATAATAATAAAGGGAAAAAGAATAAAAAATAAAATGATGGCCTTACATTATATTAAAAAATAATAATTTAAAATGACAGCATATAACTGTGCAACATGCAATGGTTTCAAATGAGTTCTGAAGTAAAGTAAGTAAATGAGTTCAAATGTAAATAAATATGTTAGAATTTTTTGTATCTAGGTAATGTTATATTCCATACATTAGTGACATCTGCGTACTTGTTATTCAAGTTTTGTGTTTCGTTTGAATAATAGCATTCATCAAGTACCTACCAACTAATTTATCAATATTTTGTGTTGAAAGTATCAAATGAAAATGCTGTAATATACCTAATTCATTTTAAAACACAGTAAAACATGAAGAATTACAAAATTCACGAGCACTATATATTGATTAATTAGAAAATGTGAAAACATTAAATTTAGATAAATAAATGCTAATCATAGTAAACTGCACTTCTTGAGCACAATAATTTTCCCACCAACTTTCCTTACACTGTCTGCAACAGAACGTCATCTACGCAATAACCAAAATTTGACGAGATATAAAGAGGTGGTCCAACAGTCAAAAATATTTGAATTTGTGCAATGCATTTTATACCGACAGTGAACAAAAGGTTACAGAACGTCGTTCTGGATTGTGTAAATGAAACTTCCGGAACGACTTCCCAGCTAAAAAAAATAGCACTAAATGTATCTAAAAATAATCAAACACTTACATAAAACTAAATAAAGAAATATACAAAAATTACTACACTTTTACTATTTGTTTCTTATTACAGGACAAGAAGTGTCTTCATACTGGTACGCAGCTGTGAGACAATACGATTATTTCAAGGAAACTGATGTTCTGCATGCCAATGTCAATGCAGGTAAGATACATTAATGAAATCATTTTTTTTATAAATCCTAACGAGATTAGCCTATGATATCGAAGAAATTACATTCTGTTGAGTTCTACTTCGTACAATATTAGCAGATTTTTTTCTAAACACTCGAAGAACACATTAACAATATATTTATCCAAATTTCACCTAAGGATAAATGAAGTTTTGCTTTTAAAAAAATATTCAGTTAAAAATTATATTTTTTAAACCAGATCCGGATCAAAGATAAATCAGAAACTAAAAACTTAAAACGACAAACTTTCAAAAAATATTAATTCATGAATGACATTTCCTTTTAGGTCACTTCACTCAAATAGTCTGGATAGCGACTCGCTCTTTTGGCGTTGGCAAAGCAAGATCCAGGGCCGGCAAGATCATAGTCGTGGCCCACTACTCTCCCCCAGGAAATATCTCAGGAGCCTTTGAAATGAACGTTCTCCCCCCTATCCCCGACTACAATGTCCCCGGGCCGATCGGATATGATTTGGAAAATAATCACCACTTGCTCTCGAGCAAAGCGCCAAGTGAGGCCTCGTGCAGCACATCTTCTTCCAGCAATTAGACAGATTTGCAAAATGTCTACTTCCTACTAGACAGATTTGCAAAATGTCTACTTCCTACTAGATAGTCTTGCAGAATGTCTACTTCCAGATATTAGACAGTCTTCCAACAATGCAGTAAGTCTACTTCTAGCAATTAGACAGTCTTCCAGTTGCGTGTAATGAACATTGAAAAATGTAAGTATGTGATATAAAAACAATACTTAAAACATACTTGTGGAACTCACAGTGGACAGTGATATAAAGTATTTTTGTGATTCTGTTCATAAAATGTTCATGTATTAAATTGTGCAAAATTCGATACACAATTTAAAGCATGATGAGTGCATAATCTAGGATTTTAGATTGTCGCAATTCAAAACACAATTTAAAACGTGATGAACATGGGATTCTCTAGTTTAAATTGTGTCAAAATACAATTTAAAATCTGATTAGCATGTGATTACAGATTTTATATTGTGCCAATACAATGTTTAAAACCTGTAATACATCAGTTGTTCAATTTTAGATAGGTTTTCATGTTTGTTTTTGAAAAATTGTTAAATGTATACTTATTGTCAGGAATATGTGGTGTTCTATATAGAACTCTTCTCCAAAAGTCAAGAAGTGAGACTGTATTTGACAAAGTGAAACAAATCCTGGAAAATCACATGTTATTTTAAATTACAACATCCTCATATTTATTACACATTGTATTAGCAACACAAGTGAAATATCTCTACTTGCTTAGATTATTTGATACCAAAGCAACACCAGTTTTAGGAACAATAATTGTAATGCGTTCTTGTTTTTATACAAAAATTATACACTGTTGATTATACTTTAAAAGACAGATATTTATTTTTGAATACCAATTCCGTTAATCCTTGTTCACATCTGCACAGCACAAGGACAAATACAAGTTTAAATGGTGCCATTCATAATATACTGATAAATGCCAAATATCATTATTTGGCATTTAAAAAGCATTTGGACAATTTACTTAGTCCAGCAAATAACTCTTCAGTCAAAATATTTTGGTATTTCCAATTTTTTTAATTACAAATTTCCCTTAAGTAGGTCTAATTAAAAAAACTGGCTCTAAAACTCAAGTTACGACATCTTATCAGCCATGTTCTTTGGAACATTTGATTTAATCCTGAATGATGCTTAATTCTTATTTTTTATATGTTTCAGACATGCACTTAAGAAACTAGGAGCATAGAATTATAGATCTGTCAAAAATAAAATGATTTATACAAAGAAACAGAATTTGTTAATGACATTTGACTGTCAATTATTATGTTTCATCAGCTAATTATTATATATTTTACTTGTATTTCAAATTTTTTAAAAAGATTTACAAGTCATATGTGAATGAATAGAAATCAGAAACCGTAGAAGATTCCATTTTTAATAATGACTAATAATATTCCAGGATTCAAAAGGAATTAACAGTAAAAAAAAAACAATTCAGTTATATTTGACTAAATTAAATGTGAATGCTTTTACAGAAAATATATTTACCTTTCGAAATGTGTAAGTTTTCGAGATGTTTTTACGTAAATCCATAATGTTATTTTTATTTAACACAAAACTACGATGTTTTGATACTAAGGAAATGAAACACCATTTTGATGTGCCAAGGCAAAATAGTGTGTTTCAAACCAATCCCTGTTGATTGTGCACAACTTTACTAAAAATGCCATAACTTTTATATTTACAATAAATAATATATATTTTGGTTTTTAAAACCTATGAATGGTTTTAAAAAGTTTTAGGTATCTTAAAACATCTCTTAAATATCTTTAAAATTTGATTTCTGATCAATTTAATAAGAAATATAGATAGATTCTTAACGTTAACTTTGTAGAGTTTCACCTTCAAAATAGATGGATATAAATAAAAAAATGTTATAACTCTACTTGAGATTATTTGCACTACTCGAGTTTCGAGAGAAACAGTAACTCTCATCGACACAATGTTGATGTCAGTATTAGGTGAAGTATTAAACTTAATTAAGTTTAATACTTCACCTAATACTGTCAACATCTAATCGACAGGTCAAGTATTAAACTTAATTAAGTTTAATACTTGACCTGTCGATGAGAGTTACTGTTTCTCTCCAAACTCGAGTAGTGCAAATAAATTCAAGTAGAGTTATAACATTGTTTTATTTATATCCATCCATTTTGCCTTTATTTATGTTCAAAAAATTAATTCATTTACATATTCTTCAGTCATTTTAGTGTTCAACTACCTGCCAAAGTAAACTGATAAAAAGCGAAACCTTAATCAAGATTCTAATGTAAACAATTGGCTAGATACAAGTCATATTGTTGATGTCGAATAAATTTGACGTGGCTATTATAATTTGCCTATTACATCACGGTCACAACATTCAGAGTTTCAAAGATCGATGCGAATTAATATTTTTGTTTTTGTTTTTAAAAATACCTACGACCAGTATTGCCACCTAACCAGTTTTCACCCAAACAGTCCAGTTTTCCAAATAACCTACCAATTTGATTGCGCATTGTCCGATTTTGAGCCAAAAATTAAGAAACCGTGCGTAATTGTAGTCCTTAAAAAAGACAATTTTCCTAGAATGCAAAAGATCAAATTTATAGTTTGTGTCCCACTTTCCAGTGCTTAGGTTGAAAGAATTTTTTTTACAATGAACATAATACACAATTTGCCACAAACTTCAAAAATTAATATCGCCTTTCTTGCAAGTATGTAATATAGTTTAATGTTATACGTGTTGAGAATGTCAATTTGTGTATCAAATCCTGGTATTATTATGTACATATATACATATGTATATATTTTTCATAAACTAAATATAAAAAATGCATCTCAATTTTATTTTTGCATAATAGATTTGCATTTCATGTTTTATTCATTTATGGTATTATAAAAGACAGGCTTTCAACCTTACTTTCTTCTATATAAATCCTTGGTGCAGCAAAATGTATAATGATGTACTATGTTTTGAGTAATTTACAAATGAAATACAGGGAACTAAACTGTTTGACAAATTAATTTGTTATCACATATAGAAACTCTTCTACATTGTACCAATTCAATATTAAGATTGTGAGATGTATATAAAATTATACAGTCACAAGACAATCGGACTGTGTTTGATACAAAAAATATATACTATTTAAAAGATGCACCAACACTTGTATTTATTATATATTAAGTTCATAATCTGCTGTCTACCTAGATGGCAATCTCTTGCATATTGCCAGATGATATCTGTCTACTCTATATACTAAAATCTGCAATATTTATGCGTTATATAATTAAGTTTAAGTCTATTTTATAATATTCATTTTAATTCCGCACTCATAATAATTATTGTTAGTAAATTAATTATGCAAAAGCATGCATCTACATTAAAGTGTTAGCTGATTTTATTTAAACAAAAGAAAAAATATGTACATTGCGTAATGGATGTGGTTGTGATCTGGTGTTAAAATGTATGTTATTAAAAAAATGTAGTTCCTACTTATTAAGAATTTAGTAATGTTAATGTTGTCATTGTTGCTTAAAAATTTAGCACTGTTTAGATGAACCGTGTAATTATTTGTACTTGTGTAAAAAAAAATGGGCTTTTTAATTTTTGCAAAAAAAAATGTTTTAAACACAGAAAAAAAAACACTGTTAATAAAATTACAAATATTATAAATAACGAATGGTAAAGGAGGATATTGATCAGGTGTATGCAGTCAGTACATTGAAATAAACTATGCATGACTATATATTTTGGGAAATAAACCAAAATTTAATATTTATATGACAGAATGTTATGATATGATGTAAAATCTGAATGATATGATAATAATATTACAAGATATTTGAGATATCGATACCTTAATCTGCAAAGCAACTATCTCCACCCATGGTCACAAAACCGTTTTGATGCCATTATTTTCCTCTTTTATTGTTCTATAGTATACCAAAACCCAAAAATTTCCATAAATTTTAAAACACGCGTTTTAAAATAATAAATAAGTACTAGGTGCTGAAAAGCCTTACATTGATTCTTACAAAAACCTTCAATACCTTTACCTGACACGAGTGTTAATGGCACCAAAAATAGAGGACGTCAGCAGAAATCATAATCACTTCACCACTACATTATCATGGAAAATCACCTAACTCCCAACTTTTACAATTTTTATAAAGAAATTCAGAAAAACTCCTAATATTCCCTATGAGTACGAGATAAATCAAAATGTCAATAAAATTTCTCAGCCAGCCTATTTCAGCATAAACAATCTACCAAAGTGTGTTTTGGAATTTACATAATCTGTTTAGTTACAAAATTAAACAGTTTTTGTTGCTCCTAAACATTTAAAAAAAATGGAATTAGCTGCTTTGTAGATTAAGGTATCGATAAATATTTTATTTTGCAGAAATTCTAGTTAAGTAAGGCTTATTTTAAAGTACTGACTGTACCGGTGCCATTGACGGAGGAGAACTTTGTGAAATTCCATTACCCCTAATATTCACAAAAAAAAAATTAATAAATATCCTTTCACTATAAAGAAGTAAAATATATTATCAAATACAGTGGATTCCGCTGAATTGGGACACATCGGGACCAGGACATTTGGCCTAATCAAGCGACTTCTCCAATTAACCGAAGCGAGCGTAAAATTAAACAATGATTATTTTTTTAATATACATTATGTATGAATTAATAAATTATCGAACAAAAATATAAACTCTGAAGAAAAAATTATAATAAGTTCAAAAATAAAATAATAAGTAGATATATGCAATTAAATTGCAAGAATCAAGTGTCTTTTGTTTCTGTAAGTTGGCACTTCTACAAAATAAACACAGTGCTGATGTAGAGCTCCCTTCATTGCCTTTCTGTATGAAATAACACTGTAACTCGGCGATAAATTATTTTGCCTCCTGGTTAGTCACAAGCACAGATGGATGTTCACCATCATCCGGAAACGTGTTCACCATTTCTCAAATTGAATACATTTTCGACAAATTTTTAATTCTTCTGTAAATCTTTCCAATCGACACATCTATTATTCCATTTTTAATAGCTATCAATTAATTAATTTAATAGCTATTGTGGTGAATCTCAAATACCTTTGAGTAAAACCCTCTAGGAGACGCCAAAATTAATTAATTAATCCATTTTTATTAAATTTGGATTTACTTTGATACAACTCTCCCCAGATAGGAAGAGCTCCAGGTTTGAATCCCGGTAGCAACTAAATATCTTTTCTGTATATCTTTCAGTTAATTAATTTAATTTGTATTAAAATACCACAGAATTGTGTTCTGAAAATGCAACTTCATGACAAAAATGTGTTCTCCTTAAAAATGAAAACAAACTGTATTGCTTGAAAAAGGGAAATTCTGCACTAATTTCTCTGGCCGTTGTGGAACTTGTTAATACATTTTCATCAATGTATTCTAGTGACTGTCCCAATTAAGCGGAATATTGTCCCAATAAAGCAATGTAAATTACTTTTAGTTCCATTGTTTGGTTTCCGTTTCTTGAGATTTGGCCCAAATAAGTGGCTGCCCCAATTAACCGGCGGCCCAATTAAACGGAATCAACTGTATACTTTACAATATGATTAAAATATATTATGAAATACAAACAAATTATTTTTAAATAGATCTACACTCCGAGTTTCATGGCGCCAAAACTGAAGTATTCTATGCGTGGCTAACAATATTTAAATCTGATTTGGAAACACCTTTCATATTATTTCCTGTATTTATTCTCCTATCAATCAATATCTTTCTCTATCTCAGCGTTTATAAATTATGCTTTCCTATATTTTCTAATATAAGCATAATTTTTACCAAAGAAGATTATTTGCTATAAATATTAATAACAGGTATAATAGTTGATTTGTTTTTCTAAAAAAACAGTAATAATTATGAAATAAATATATTTAAGAATTTTTTATTAGAAAATAATATTGTTCCAGTGACAAATTAACTTCTATACAGCTCGTCTGTATAACTGAATATGTATATTAATAAAACATTTATCTGAAGAAAGGTCACTCGAGTCGATGACTGAATTTTTTTTTATATTTTTCTCAATAACAAATTTTTACTTCCACGAAAATATTATGTTGGTGAAGCTAATCAAAATGAATTGTCAACAATTAAAACATAAACATAGATTAAAATAAGTGTTTTGCAAACAGTTAGTAATACATTAGAAATAATATTGTTACATTTTTATATATTTGCAGCAACAAAATATTAAACTCTAATATGTTTAGAATCCAAATCAAATGGACTGATAATCAAGCGCACGAGTACCTAAATTTAATTCGTCCAGTTGTTAACATTGACTAGTTCATACTAATATTTAAATGTTGGCCTAATAGTAAAAATAACAGCATTGTTAATTACAGCATATTTCAAGCTTTATATAGAATTGTTAACGTTTTAAGCCAATTTATATAATTAAGAGAAAAGTTTACAAGTAAGGTGGACAAAATAAAATGAAAAAGACAAACTGATAATAAATTATTATGCATCTTAAAATACTAATCGAGAGATTCCTATATCAAATGGCTTTTACCACAATCTAAAGTTGAAAGATTTTCAAAATCTTTAATGTTAAAACAATTAATCAGGACGAAAATTGGAAAGAAAATTTTTAAAAGTAACAAGAAAACTAAATTAGCTATCGAGAAGAAAAAATCAACAAAGATATAATAAGCAGTGCTTGAGACATGGATGAAAAAAGAAATAAATTTTCACAAAGTTACAGTTTTTGAAAATACATTTTTGTGATGAGACTGGAGAAAATGCAAGAATGGAATGTTAAAAATTTTAAATGTGAAAATAATAGGCAAAGTTAATGAATGACAAAATATGGTTATAATGAAAGCATTGTGTCGTATGTGTTTTGACAGTACGATGTAAAATACCTATAATATAATAATAGCTTATTTGGCAGCCTCTGATGATAAGCATTTGGAATAACATGAAAGGATAGATAAAGTGATGACCGCATTGCAGAGAAAAAGTTTTTACAGACAATCTTTACTCTGCAATGTTTTATAATATATTAAAGTCTACCTGGATGTTTCTATAATGCTGAGGCATTCTAATTAATTAATTTCCTAGTCTTTGCATTCATTAAACCTAACAAGCTTCATTCACAATTTGACATTAGCGTTTCTATTTTTCATTCACTAGACTTCATTACTTCACCTTACTATGATAGGTCTCATTAATAATCTGGCACCAGCACATCATATCAAACTTTAATCTACTACACAAAATTAAACATCTCGATTCATATATTTTTGAAGGCAAACTAAATCTGCATACAATATTACTAGTGTGTGGTGAATACGAAGATGGTTATTGTTAACACCAATTGATAGCTACAATCATGACAGTAATGAATATGAAAATGCCGCACACGCTCTGAACAATCATATTCGGCGGACTACTAAACTCACTTAGAAACAAAAATATTAAAAACTTAAAATACATAGTAAAGAATTTGATTTCATGTGGATGGGGCATTTTTCAAGAAAGTTTTAAGTGGAGTAAGTCAACATTAGATTATTTCCAATCATGATTATTTGCACAGAAACATAGCCTATGTATGAAAATACATACATACAGCCTTAAATCATATCGTAGTTATTAAATTGTAATGCATACATATGTAACTTTTATGTATTTTTAATGAAAAGTATTTCTTTAAATTTTAGTGGTTCCATGAGTAGTTACAAATTTGTATAGTTTTTTGCCATAGATAAGAAAAAAGAAAAATATTACTTGATCCTTTAACTTGAGTATTAGAGAATTCATTTGAATAAGATTAAATATATTTTATTTCTACTGCAGAAGAATTCTATTTTTGTTTCTTAATAGAAACATCAAAATTTTATACATTTTTAGTTATAAGAATTACAATGAATTCAGTGTCGTAGCTAAATGAATTGGGCCCTAATGCAAAATGTAAAAAATAAATGTATTGTATATAATATTATTAAGTGCTATGTATGTGGCTTTATTAGTTAAATAGCAAGAACAAAATTGGTCTGTTGTCTTCTGTAATATTTTCACATTCTTCAAAAATACAAAAGTTTTAATGGAAAAATAAAATCTAGTCATTTAAAAAGAGTTTACTGAATTGAAAATTTATAAAAAAAGCAGACATTTTTTCTAGTGTCAATAAATTTCAATCATAAAATGGTTTTCAACTCAATTTAACACTTGCAAAGACGTTAATCAGTTTTGTTTTCGGCTTCCTTAGTCTTTATACCATGTAGCGCTAACGCTGATAATCATTGTAGTTAGTCTTTATTAGCGCTGGAAAAAATCATTGATATCAAAAGTTTTGTAAGCCGCAGACCTTTTGTAACATAGTTACGTCACTGAATGAATTGTTGTAACATGTGGAACTTATTATTTTATATAAAAATCAGCATGAAATTAAAAGGGTCATCAAAAAAATTATTTATATATGAAACGCAATTTTTTTCTGTCACAGTCATTTTTGTATTACTATTTATCAGTTATTATAAATAGTTTTTTGCACAGAAAATTACTTAAAATTGTAATTCAAATACTTAAATTTGCAAGGCTGACATCATGTAATGTATGTTACAAGAAGCTGTTTTAAAAAATTAAAATTATTATTTTTATTATTATATAAACCTAATCTAAACATATTGTGTTCGATTTCATTTCTTCTTAAGATTTTAACATTTCATTTACAAGATTTATTGTTAAAATTAAAACAAACCTTTGTGAAATAGAAAAAATATATATACATACTACAAGTTCATAATAAAGCCAATAAGTATCATTTTCTTTTTATTTAATTTTTTTCAATTTAGAATGTTTAATATTTGTTTTAATATGTATGGTATGTCTTGTCTTTGACAAATAGCATTTCTAACACATTCTGTTATGAAAGTTAAATGTATTTGCTCAGAAACATTTTGATTTAGTTTAAAAAATTCTACAAATTACTTAATTTATAAAATATCTCAATATCTTTTAATGATTTTTTCTTAGTATTGATGCCAATATATTCACCAAATTGCAGTATTGGTAGGGAGTTATCAGTATTATTATAATAGTGTTCAGTTTTAAATCAATATCAATATTTTATTTATTTTATCCATTTAAAATATATCATTAAATTTAAAATACTTTCATAAATGATTGTAAATTGCATAATAAAAATGATTTATCCAATTAAAAAAAATAGTCCATTTTTTTAGTAGTTTTTTTTTACATCCAAGACAAAATTAAATTTAAAAATAGCATTGATGTATAATTTTAGTGTATGGTGTCGCCACATATATGGCTCCAGAGGACACAAGGTGAAACCATCTCAAAGCATATTTACTTTCCTATTGAGTTCCCATTCTAGGATGTGATTATCCTAGTCTTATAAACAATTATGAATGATAGATTTATGCATCTGAAGGTGGCAGGTACGAAAAAGTTAGGAAGCTCCCAGTGGAATTAAACTGGTCAAGAGGTTACCGAATTGATAGGGGAGTGAATAGCTAGCATTTTGTTGTTACCTTAGTTAAAATTTCCAAAGTGTTTTGTGAGGGTTTCACTATTTTGTGGCCTCTTACAGTTATGAAACCCCAAGCATTCCCCTATAAGTTAACTACATACTATTGTGTATTTTGCTTTAATAGATTATGGTTTGATAACTTCTCATTTTATATGGGTGTTTAATAGTTATTAAATATGTATAAAACTACTGACATTAGTACTTCATCAAACTATTTCTAACTATATATTACTAAGTCCCTATTAGATAAGTAGTAGAGTATGTAAATTTAATTCATTTGCTATTCAATTTTGTAAAGATATGAAAGAATGTATTAAAATGAGTCTTGTTACGCGTTACTTGTATAAATGTTGGCTTTTTAATAACTGTTTATTCTGTAACACTAAAATTACTGCATTTGTCTTACCAGAATAACCAATGTGCTTCTGAAGTCATTTCAATGTCAGTGTATGAGACCAGAGATTTATATGCCTGTTTGATGAACTAAAATAATATGTAATTCATTTTGCAATTTTATTGTGACCTCAAGAAAAATTACAAAGTATAAATTTAAGTTATGTTTCAGGGTGGATATCTGAATATTCTACAAAAATGAAGTTATTATTTTCTATCGATCTGAATCAAATCTTTTTATTTATTATTTGTATTGAATATTTGTTTATTTTTAAAATCTGAGTAATTGGCAGTGGTGGTATCATTGTCCATTAGTGAAAAGACACAAAAAACATTAAAATTGTTTTAGAATGTTCAAAAATCAGATAGTCTTCGTATGTTCACCTTTTTGGCAAATCTCTATGCCTAAATATGGTTGCAAAATGAATTTTATCTGCAAGAAAGTCATTTTACACGGCAATATCAAATAAAGATACATGTTATAATATTAGTCAAGAAGTAGACTTTCTGTATAAGAACACAAAGTATAAATCGAGCTTGTGCTTACAATTGCTGTAGAACAATCAAATATATACTTACACGGATTTCCAAATTACTTCCAAAAGAAAATAGTAACCTTTGGTTGTGATTTTATACCAATGTTTCTGTATCACACGATCCATAGACGTTGATATAACATTGTTTTATTTTTAGGTTATTGACATTTTCTAAAACCATTTATGCTATTGCAAAGCTTTATAGTCAATTTAAAATTGTTTAGTCTTTTGTACCCGTAGAAAGCTTAGTGAACATTCATGTTCAATTGTCTTATTTTAAAACAAAACTTTAGACTTTTTTAAATTCTACTTTTCTAAAGATAAAATATTCAATGTAATCTCTGACAAACTGGAGGGAAAAAAAAAGTCATATTTATAAGAAATTTTGTACTTCCTTACTTTTGTCTTTCCAAGTCTAGCAGCTTACGAAGATAAGACTTCACAAACATAGGACTAACTTGTGCTGAAATTTTTCTCTCTATATCTTTAAACCTTGCTTTTAAACAGCTGTCTTCAAAATGAAAATTGTTAAAAACAGAAATGTTGTTAAATAATTTGTTAAATTGGTCATTAATAAAGCATGACATTATACGTAATTATAGAATATTTATGTAATTTTGATCTTACTAAGCTTCAAGAAAAAATACATCGAATAGATATTGTTAACGCAATCAGTGTGATTAGTAACATTTAGCTTTTATGGAAAAAATATTTATGTTGTGAAGGAGCATATGGCTGTGATATGTTAATAAAAACCTTAAGTGATTACCATCTTTTATTTACGCTTTCCAATTATTGTTTAATTTACTGGAATTCTGCTCTTTTCCTACTGTGGTAATTTTGCTACGATTTATAAGCAAATAAATTTAACTGACATCACCTCCATAAAACTTTTCTGAAACGTCTACTTATTTGGTCAACGCTGTCACCATATTAAAAACATATATTGAATCATAAATGCGCTCTTGGAGCTCAGTCTAAAAAATTGCTTTAATATTCAGAAATCAACATCATTTTATTTGTTTCAACGAAACACCATAGTTCCGATGATTGAGGGAATCGATCCCTGCAAAATAGCATTATATATCAGGATGGCCCAAATATTGACTTATTTCTTAATTATATTCAAATTAAATTAATTTTCTAGAAAGATATACAGAAAAAATCAATTTATCAAAAAAATATTTTAGTTGCTACCGGAATTCAAACCTGGACCTTTTCATATCTAGGGAAATGCATTATCCAGTTTCGCCATACCAACTGAGTAAGTTGATGACAAATTTTTGAACTTGTATGCTGCAGCTCTTTCAAATTAAACTATGTTCTGAAAAACTGCAACTTCACAATAATAATGTGTTCACCTTTATATTTTCATTAAACTATCAGTGGAATAGTAAAAATAAAAAATATTATTAAAGATATTTATTTTACAGTTCTTATAACTACCCAGTACAAACTACATACAATGGACAGTCCCCCTCGAGAAATACAAACATGTTATAATCGAGTTAAGACAATAATTGCATTAGTACAGTAAAATATTGATTTTGCAGACCTCAATTTAATTGACTTCAGATTTAATAAACAAAATTTCCAATTTGTATCACAGGCTATTAATTTAAAAATGTTTTTAACCAAGATTTTCTTATAATTAAATGAATACATGCGTGAATGAATATCTTGCCAGAGAGTAATTATCTGTCTTCGGTTTTTAAAAATTGGCCGCGGACTTTCTTCACCAGTTTTAATGAGCGTCAACCAATATTTCGACGCACGCTAAGCCGTGCCCCAGTACGTATTTTTTTTCTCACGGTGACTTATGAGTGTATGCATTCTTTTGAACAATTCAATATAAATTTAAGATTATGGTAAAACACATTGTTGTAGACCTAACCTTTAAATTATGGAAAAGAGTTCACTTAATGCTAAATCAAAAAGTAGAAGTCATAGAAAAGTTGGAGTCAGGAGTGTCTCGCATGTGTGAGCAATATGGCATAAAAAAGCAAAGTATATCAGACATTAAAAAAACAAAAAATATGCATTAATATGTGATGTCGATTCAAATACTGATCTTAGAAAACATGAAGTTGGCACATGAAACTTCAGTTGAAGCATTGTTGAAGTGATAAGCACCATACTGGGGGTTCTGGTTCAGACACTTCAATTGAAATCTGCAGAAATTAAATTAGCAAATCATTTAAATACACCTTCCAAAGCAGATAGCTGATGGCTTAAATGCTTTTTCAAAAGGCACAGAATTATGAATAAAACAAATATGTGGCAAAGCTTAAAGTGCTCCAATAGAATATATTAAACCTTTAGGCAAAAATTGTTTAGTTAAATATAATTAAAATGTATTTCAGAAAAATGCTGCATTTATTTTTATTTAGATCGCATAGTGTTTATTAGTCTCAAAACAATGGTGAGTATATAAGCAATAATACATTCAGAATACTTTTCTGTAAAATTAAACGTTTAGTACATACTTCATTTTAATTACACAAAATTTCCAATTTTTTAACATACGCATTCAGAAAACCTACTTTATTATATAACAGACATTCAGCTTAAACAGACACCTCCTCACCCAAATTAATTTGTTAAATCGATATTTTACTGTACTTTGTATTTAGAGAGTATTCATTTCAATATAAACTATAATACAACGCAAACATTACGGCAGAAACTATAGACATTTTTCAAAGTATCATCTAAAAATAAATTTTATTATCTTGAAGTTTTTGTATCAAGTATTCTCGTAAAACAGTAAAAAGATATATTCATTTTTAATAAAATCGAAACTAGGGCTACATCCCATTTAATAAAATGTTAATTAGATTTTTAAAAGATGAAGATTCATTGAAAACCAAAATGTGGCACAATTGAATCTATTCAGTCCATCGATGCTTGCAACTTGTGCACACATAATATAGTCTCATCTCCTCTTCAGCTCTCCTAGTCTGCCCCTGGAAGAAGACTGCTTCCCTATTATTACACTTGGGACACTGGTGCTCCTTGGTTCTTGGTAGTGTCGGGTCGCTGACGACATCGGGGTTAATATGTGTTAATTCATCTACTTCGTGCATAATTTTGTTAACGTACACACAGTTGGAGTCGGCCAGTTGTTTGTAGTCGCAATTCCGACAGGCGTAAAGAAGCACTTTATTGTTTTTATCCTCCTTGGGATACAACATGTTATTGCATTCTTGACAAAATCTAATGCCAACATAACCTGGTCCACCGTCTTTCCTAGGCTCAGCGGGAGTTTTAATCATTGTTGGAAATGCAGCGATGACGGTTTGCCGCAATATCAAGAAAACAACTTTATTTACAATTTACCTCACAATTTAGAAAAAGCATTCAGAAGCGTACGTAGACGAATCTAGAAGAAATATCAAAACAGAAAACAGCTCTTTGACAGAAACAGTATATCTCTTATCTATGACAGAAACTTTGGGTATGCTTTATGCCTTCCTGCCATAGCATAGACATAATATAATACTAATGGACCACGTCTATGAGCGCACCGCACAGCAAATCTGCGTGCCACATGATTTGTACTATCGATCACGTGACCCAGAACAAATGGTGGCAGGAATTCAAATTTTCAAGAATAAAAGTTCTTTCATGAGACAAAATCTCTAGCATTTCTTTACATTCAAGACGGGAAATTGAAATTTTACAGTGTATAACAGCTATAGATGGTATTTTCCAATAGTCTTAAGACAATATTGTACATTTAAAATTCAGTAAGAAAATCCTTGTACTCTTCCCCGATACGGGTTGCTTTTCTATAAATGTTGGTAGTTTTGTAATATTAACAAGATTACAAGGCAGAATCAGTATTTATTTATCAGTGGACAAATACACAGCTCAGGCTTTAATATGTACTAACATATTAATACATAACATTTATAACAATACGTAGTGGTGTGTCATTGAGGTATAAGAGTATTAGTATTAGTCCTTGAAAGAGTGAAAAATTCTGACATCTACTAATTTATATTCAAGACATAAATCTGAATTTGTTTTAAAAAGTTATAATTTACACCAGTTATAAGAGTTACCTACGCCCTTGAGGTGGTCTTTGATCACTAAACGGCGGAAATAAAATTATCCAGCATCGTATTTCAGAAATAAAAGTATCAATCTGAGACCCTTGCACTCGTAAGTAGTGTTGTAAACAAAAAGATCACAAGATAGACTCAGTATTTATTTATTTGTACATACACAGCTCGCACCTTTTACATGTATTATCGCACACAAATTAAAAATTCTAATAAATTCATATTTAATTAGTACTCAAATTAATTATTAATTTTTAAATGTACCACAAAGAAATAGCAAAGTATGAAGATACAAAAAAAAAAACAATAACAATGATAAAATAATTTTAGTGTTAAAATTACTACAAATTATTGATGCTTGAAATTAATTAATTTTGCGTGCACACTGCGGACTCGTGTTTTCACATTATTCTTACTTATTGTATCATAATATTGTATGTAATACAAATTTTAAAATACATGCTTAATATCATATAATAATTGTAATGAATAATTAGCATCTGGGTATTGATCCACACCCTTTGGAATAATACGCATTTCAATTAAAAGCAAGCAGCACATGAATTTACTATTTTATCTTCTGAAAAATACAAATTGAATCTAATAATATTCTAATAAATTATGCTTTAAGTACTAATATCTTTAGGTATGTAACAGTAGACACGCAATTTACCTTCAATTCACAAAATACATAAAAAAAAAAAAAATTCTCAACAATATTCAATAGTATTTCACAAGCGTTTGTTTGGTTTTTGTCTCAGATCAGCTGTTTTTTTATGTTGGCTCACTTTGACAGATCTGGCGCTTGGTCCAGTAATATTGCATTATTTCTATGCCTTCATGCCGTGAGCATAGATAAGAGATATTGAGGTCTACTGAAGGCATTATGTGAGGTATCTTTCGCATAATGCTACACGTCTACAAAAAGTTTATTGACTCAAATAGACGGTCACTCAAATATTTTTATAATATATGGGACCACCGATGAACTCTCAATTGAAACAGTTTATAATACAACTACATACACTCTATGTCGATAAAAAGGGCTAATAAACTACAGCCATTGTCCTTAATGAAAACAATATCTATCAAATAGTAAAAAGATAGTATTTAAAATAATTTTAAAAATTTGTTTAATGGTATTTTTCAAAAACAATGGGTCGTAAACCGAAAAGCAATAAATGCACATAACTCTTGAGCATTTCCATATTATGTTTCTTTAGCTCTCTTGAGAACGTAACAAATGATTTTATATATAATGCAAAATTGGTACTCATTGTGTTATAACGGTCACGTTTATTTTGCTATCTAGCTTTGTGAAGGCGGTCCTGTTGGAAAATCACAAGGGATGCATGTGCGAGCCATTTTTAATCAATGGAAAGAAAATTTTAATGCAGTCGAAAGGAAAATCAGCAATAAGAGCCTAGTGACGTGTTTTTGGATTACATTTATCAAATATGACTGAAAGTTTCGAAAGTAACTCTAAATTAATTTAATTGGCGAAGATATTAAAATATATTTTTACGAACGTAAAAAAATAAGGTTAGACTTAAACATCAATAATATGGATTTATCTATGTTTATGCAGCTGCCTAATCAATAAATGAGCGGAATATTCTTCAAGAAATATTTTTTATGATCAACATATGGATATCGTTTAAAATTGTGTATGGCTTTGGGCAGTGGCGAAACTAGAAAAACTGGGCCCCAACTGAAAATGAAAAAAAGATCCCTTTGCTTATATGTATAAAATACATATATAAATATTAAATTAAAATATTATTTAGATAATAATATTAATGCAGATTTAGATAATAAGAACAAAATTGGGCTCGCCTCTCTCACAATATTTAAATTTTCATGAAACGAAAAATGTTATTAAGAATTTATGTGCATTCTCAACTGAAAATAATTTATTGCTTTGCGGCGATGGTCTGGTCCCTAGCCGATATATTGGCAATGCAAGTTAGTTGCTGAAGGAACGGAATATATGATATTAATTTATATTAAATATATTTTAATATCATATTATTAAATATATTTTAAAGGTTTCCTATGTCTATATTATTTAATCGTGGACTAAATTAAGTACCAGTATCTACGGCTAAAACGTAACTATCTATGTTAACCGAGAAATGGACTTACGTATGGAATTAGATTTAAGGACTTAGGATATTTTAGAATAATAATTTAGAACAATATTGAGAAGAGAAAAAATAAAACAATGTAGGTATTAAATTTTCAAACTAAGCTAAAAGCTTGTGCTATGAAAATAGGACTAACTTGTTGGTGTCTTGGAACGAGGCGCGAACCCCTGACTACCAAATCACTAGGCCAACGTCTTGACCACTACACCAACAAGCTACTCAATATATCAGAAGGAAGCTTATAAATTGTAATGCCTGGAATGTTATGTTACAAAAACAGAAAAATAGTATGAAAAAAATATACATCATAGAAATATTAAAAAATTAATAAATTAGACTCTTAATAACTATAAAATAAATAATTATTTAAAGTGTATTTTTATTTAAAAAAAAACATATTTCAATATCATTTAAAAAAATCTTCATTTCATTTTTGTGCGAAAGAAGAAAACAAATATCAGACAAAAGCTTTATACTCTTCTAAATGCTTTTCTGTGACAAAAGAGAAGGAAAAAATAAATCAAAATACTTCCATCCTAAGAGAGACTGATTCAATGCCTTTATCTTCATTTAATATTCTTATTTTTATTTAGTATACAAATTTTGCAGCCAAATGATTCATTATCTGTGTGTCTGAAATGGTCTGAAACATTCTGATTTTGATTTTCATACGTAAGTAGCTACAAGTTCAATGTTGCTACACGAATAAAATTAAAAAAAAAAGCAAACGCAACCATTGCCGTTTGTCGCGCATGTCTCATTCAGTTTATTTCTGACAAGCCTCTTTCACTTCCGTCAAGGACTGTGTCGTACGCGCTCAAGATGGGTGAGGCGACTTTTTAAGTTTATATGTTAAATTAAGTGATTCGAATAGACCTTGCGTTATATTATGTAAGTTTGTTACGAAAACTAAACAGTGAGCGCAAAGGTTTTGTTTTTTTTTCCAAAATTTGTCAAAATACTCTATAGTAATCGGTCGGCGTCGTAACCGCCATAGTGCCGACATGAGATTTTCGCGTGGTGTCCCAACGTAATCGAATTCATCTGCACTCGTATACGCTATTATTTAGTTCAATTCAAGTTTTAAACTGTGTAGCCGAGTATGATTGTAAGTGTTGATTAACTATTTTTTGGTTTTTTGGCAGTCACTCATAAAATTTTCTCTTATGTACAGGTAAGCCCCGTGGACTCCGTACCGCCCGCAAACACGCAGATCATCGTCGCCAGCAGCGATGGGCCGACAAGGAGTACAAAAAGGCCCATTTGGGAACTCGCTGGAAGGCTAATCCCTTCGGTGGAGCCTCTCACGCTAAGGGCATCGTCCTGGAGAAGGTGTAAGTACGTTTCCCCTCTGTATACATTATTAGAAATTAGATCGTGAGCTATGCTTGCTTTTGCATACGCGGGCCCGAAGCATAGTATAATACTTTACATAAATCATAAATTAAAAACTGTTTACTAATTGTTTCCAAATAATATACCACGCTCTCTCGCCTCAAATAGGTTGTCCGGTTTCGGACATACATCGGCCTAATTAATTATCTTGCATTAGGATCCAATTCACGCGCGGTTTAACTGTAAATGTCGCCTTTTCTATACCGAATTTTACTAATGCAATTAGAAATCGGCAGTATTTTTTTGGCAATAAAGTAGAGAAAATACAATATTCTCAAACACCTGATAACGCCAAGATGACGTCGCCCTCTTCCCAACATGTAGAAACATTTACTCATTTAGTTTATTAATTTTATTCTATGGTGGAATTTTAAGTGAAATTTTGTGAATGTGGGTTCGTTAAACAGTGAATCAGTTATACAGTGCTACACTAGTGACCAGTGAGCGGACCCAGGTGTTGAGGTTCGTGGTATTATTCCTGTGAATGTTGTTCCCATCGCACACAATCACAGGATAATACTGCGAGTCTCGACATCCTTATTCATCATACACCAGTGAGCTAATGAGGAGATTACTTGCGAGAAATAAAGGTTAGCGGTGTGATGTTTGTTTTAAAGTTTTATTCAACACATTATTTCCCACCACAACCTGCTGAGAATCACTTCAACAAGATGCTCAACTATTAAAAATTAAATGCAGCAGTGCTAAAGAAGAGAATAATAATGTTGTATTATATTTCCAAAGTGCATTTCTACAGAATGTGTTTGAGTATAAGTTTAGGGGGTGGAATGTTTGGTTGTTAGGGCTCGGCTGATCAACTGTGATTATATTCTGTTAATGTTATCAAATAATGAGTAATTACAAACGGGTTTATTGTAATACCAATTTAATAATGATTACAATCAAAGGAAGCTATACGAATTGTAAATTACTCTGCCTGTGGTAATTTGTGGGTCTATAAATGGAATAATGTCCAGCTTTACGATTAGTCCTTTAGGGTCATCAATGTGTGGCGCAGGGTCCATACATTGAGGCCCCTGGCAATGATGTTCACTTTGTATTTGCTACTCTTGATATCACATGATGATTGATGTGATCTGAGCCTCCTTTACTTTGAAGGTGATTGAGTTTACCATAACAAGCGTGAAAAAAGAATAGACCAATTGTGTTAACTTAGGCAATTTTTGAAGAAATAGCTAAACTTCGGGTACCCCACGATCATGCTATAATTATTCAAGATGTTTTCATTGGTACAAATAAAAATGAATCTGTATTAATTGGTTCATTATTTTCGCCAAATATAATGTGCGCGTATCTTAGTCAATTATCACCATCCACAGACACACGACTCGACAAGAAGGGTCTTGTAATTTGTTTTATCAATGTTTTGTGGAAAATATTCCACGACTGAAGAGTATTTCGCAGCGAGTAGGGTTCCATGCTCGGGTGCCTGAAAATTTGATATACCACAGTGAGAATGGAGAATTAAAAACATGTGTGTTATGCTTCCAGTGGTGTAGAAGCCAAGCAGCCTAACTCCGCCATCCGCAAGTGCGTGAGGGTACAACTGATCAAGAACGGCAAAAAAATCACGGCCTTCGTTCCCCGGGATGGTTGCCTCAACCATATTGAGGAGAACGATGAAGTGCTGGTGGCCGGTTTCGGCAGGAAAGGTCACGCTGTGGGAGATATTCCTGGAGTCAGATTCAAGGTATGAATACTTTCCCCCTTTTTAACACCATATTTTGTTCTTTACAAAAATTGTAATTGTTTCGCGGCTGGGGGAATTGGCTTAAATTATAGAACTAACGTTGCAGACAGTGATGTGTACATGATATTGTATTTGCTACTCTTGAGGTAAAATGATGAATGGAAAAATCTGAGTCTGCTCTCAATAACTACCATGCGTGGAGATACAGTTCCACGGCTATCCTCTTATCCATATCTCATTATCCCCAGGTGGTGAAGGTGGCCAACGTGTCTCTCCTCGCCCTCTACAAAGAGAAGAAGGAAAGGCCCAGGTCATAAGGCTGTGATGTGTCTAGTATTTTAAGGTAAGTTTAGTTTTCTGGATTGTTGGAAATTTATATTAATTTCATCGCCCCCCCCCTCTTTTTTTTTTTTAACGTGTGTTCTTCTGATGAGTCTCAGTGGTGCCGGATGATGGGCACGGTACCATAATTGAAAAAAAAACCTGTATCGTGTTCTGGACATTGAAAAATGACATGAAATTAAATGTTACTAGTTAGTAATCCTGTATTGGTTGATTTACTAATGTTTTTAGACCATGTCATGTATCTGCATAAGTGTCACTTTCAGTTTCGAGTTAAAGATTGTGTTTAATTGTATTTATATGCTTAATAATTTAAGATGAAAGATATCAATCATCATCAATGATGAAGTTTTGTACTTCAAGATGATCATATGAACACTAGAACGGCTATTAATTAAATTAAGACAAAATCGTTGTAAAGTTAAATGTGGTCATTATGAAATAATCTTGACTGGGATGAGCCATTTCATTATACCTCTTCTGGTCATTAAAATATTGACCAAAATGTTGTAACTTTATATTGAAAATAATATATATTAATTTTTCTAGGTTAAATCCTCGGCAGAGAAGGTCCCATGCTCCGGAGGCCTCCTTTCCAAGGTTGTAAAGTATACATGTTGACCATCTTTATGTGAATGATTCAATAAAATTGTTCATTTCCACCAAAATCACTCTTTTATTTTAAACCTTGTATTAAAAAAAAATCATTTTGCCACCAGGATTGGAACTCAGAGTAAGAAACAAAAGGGGGAAACCTATTGATGCCCAATTGCACATCAATAATTTAATTTAGACATTTTTCAAAACTGAAAAAGGTGTTGGGTGAACCCCATGCTATATCAGGTCTGCTCTTATGGTGTGCGCGCAGTGTGTTGCTTTGAAATAAGCTGTACATAAATAATTCCAAATAAAATATTAATCTAGTAGTGTTGTCACAATTGTCGTTTTATTAATATTCTGTCATGAATACTAAATTCTGCTTTATTTACCAGAATATACAGTTGCATTCAGCTTATTTCAATGTACTGACTGCACGCGCTTGTATGCGAGCACGGTGTGGATAATTGTTGATTATATTCAGAATGACAAAACCAACCTTTTTGCAAATCTCCAAAAGGAGCAGTCAAAGTCTTGTCCATGTTCAATACATCTGCTAAGTTAATGATGTATATATGAAGATTCTACAAAGTAAGATTATGACAGTTGAAACTTCAATATAAGGAGTATATTTTGTGTTGAAAATTATATGGTCTTCTCCAAGATAACAGGATTGGTTGGCCTGTAGGCGCTCATGTTTAGGAATGTTAACAGCAGTCATGTGCTCCTGACTAATTCAATGGACTTTGATCGAGAGTATCAAACCTTTTGGATTCTCTGGGGTGTATATTAACCCCACAAGAATTCAGACTGCGTGCAAAATTGAACCTTTATTAATAAAATCTGCACTGAATGGATGCACTCTTCATATTTGTACATAAATAATGAAATGTCACATGTGGGATTTGCACAATCTAAATCAAGTTTAACATTAAAAATTTTGGTGAATTGTATAACTGCCACGATACCATTCTGTAAGCAGACTTGTCATTTCTTTCAAATACATAATGTGCTTAATGCATAATCGGTTTTTGAGACTAAATAAGGTTTTCCTTTATACATATATTTTTTTTTACTTAAACTCGCTGGATAAATTAAGTTGCAACCAGACTAAATCATTATTCTAGTAATATTTCTTGACTTCATTAGCAATATCTGCCAATGACCAGAGTATTTCTGTTAATACTAGACAATAAATTGTGTTTTGTTTTGTGTTAACGTATCTAAAAAAAGGTGACGTGAAGATACAAGTCCCCGGCAACCCACCACTGTAATTGGGGTCTACAGATCTCGTATAATGGGATTTTACGATAATAAATATTTCAGTCTTAGCTTTTTATTGGTAGTAGTTTGAAAGTCAAAAGTTATTTTACCATACATATCAAACAATTTTTAGAATTCATACAAAAACCATGAAAACAGTTCATGCAGCCATTTACAACTGGACTGGATTTATCGCCTGCAGCCACTGTCGAATGACAAGAATATTGAAAATGGCAAAGTTTGAGATAGGTACTCATGGCGTCTTATATTAACTATGTTTGGAATTCACAGATAGAGTTAACAAGCTTTAATTAATACGTTAATGAAATGATAAAACTATATACAACTGTCTACTGGCACAGTTATTCTAAGAAATATCTGAATTAACACATTCAGTGCTGACAACGCGAGTAGTGCAAACATCGAAAGATATGTCGGGTGCATTTTACGTTATTCATTTGCTTGTATTACAACACTGGAGCCTCTTGACAATGAATCCTTTTAAGCCTCAGCACGGAGATGCCGGTGAATAAGAATCAGTTAACATTTGGATTGTTGAATAAATTTTTGTCAGCAGTGAACGTGAACACTTTCATGGCCAATATTATAACTTCTCTAAATTATGTACCATAAAGAAAAAATGTTACAGTTCGTGACGTGAAGTTCATAATTATGGATTGCCGGGATTTTTGAAATAACAAAGTGTTAATTGAATATATAAAATTGAGAAATATTCAAATTATACAAATGTCTAACATGCTACGGACTGTTTCTCTGCGGGGCCAGGCGGAGACTCCTGTCCTTCATCTTCAAAGTGATCCATTTATTATGACTGCTACAAACAGACCTAAATTAATTTGTTCATTCTTCACTCAATTGTAAATATATTTTCTCCACTAATGCAGTTCTAATCTGTTTAGTCTTAATGTTCATGCATTCATTTGATTGCAACCAAATAACTTTCATTTCATTATCAGCTGTACACTTAACACTGCAACTGTCATATTTCATAAAATAAATAATCTAATTAATACATATAAAATAAAAACAAATTAAGAAATCCCACTTCAGTGATTGTCAAACCATTATTGTGACTTTGATTCTAATGATGATTGGCAACAAATTATTTGTAATTCTGGTACACTAGAAACTAAACCTCCAACAGTTAATCTCAGTTGCAATCGACATCACCATAACTATTTATCATCACTGCCCCTCGTGCATATGATAGATTTCGCTTTTTGGAAAAATTTTCACAAAGCTCTCCGGAGTCAGGTAAGAATAGCCTAATAATAAATTAATTGTGATGGTAATATCTACAAATGGCGGGTATATTTAAATCTGACTAAAGAATTTTTATTTAAAAACAATGTAAAAATATTTTCCAATACCAGGTAGCTGTATAACCATAAATAAATAAAATATTAACGAGTAATAAGCATAGAAGTCTAAATGTTCAGTACATTTTAATACAATTTCAATATCAGTAAATGTCATTGGCTCGAGAGACATTTTCATCCACTCATTGACATTTCCTATAACGTTTATTAAAAATTCTTCTCGGCTTCTAAAGTAACTAATTAATGACATCTCCATACTGGTTTCTCGCCGGCTGCTCTGGCCGGGCGCGAGAGATGGACGGGATGGGCTCCTCCAATTTGTAAGGCTGCGATTGGGCCACATTCTGCTCATCTCTATTCCTCTTGCGAAGATCTTCATAACTCATACTTGGAGTCTTGGGGATGAGTAATTGTTCACTTCCACCAGAATCCAGAGACGGCTTACGATTCTCCTCTAAGCCGCTGAATGTCGGCCTATCAGTATCAATATCCAACGAAGAGCTCGGTCCGGCGTCTGAATAGACGTCCGGCGATGTCGCCCCGAACAGGGATAAAGAAGATCCAGGGGAAAGCGGTTCCATATTTTTCTTCTTCCTTAAGAGTGCGCCGATATAACTATCCGGCAGTTGCATAAGTTTTTCTGCACATTTTTGTTGGTAGGAAATTTTTCCCAAAAAATATCCAACAAAGACGGCGCCGGTAACTTTGGGTATTGCACCGAAGCGAAGGCTGCCCTTCAGGTATCCCGACTTGACGCCGTAATAAGTCGCAAAACCTAACACCCCGCTAAAGGGTACGGATCTCTGATAGAAACTTTCCTTGTTGCACTCTGACAGAACTCGCATTTCCTCTCGTGAAAACTGGTAGTTGGGTTGAATTTGAGTCTGTTTCGGGTCGGGCATTTCCACCCGATTGTTCATTTCACTCATGTTGAAGATTTATTCGCACTCACTGTTTGACAAATTCATGAATTTGTATGTATGAATTCACGCAAAAATTTAACCAAAACAACAACACTTCATAGTTTCACCGGAACAATCTCGTTACCTAACCTAAATAATTTATTTTTTGACATACGACTCCCACAGATAAAAGCTCTGATCATAATCATATAATCAACTTTATCATTTGAATAAGAGACAACCATAGTGGTCTCTCAATAAAAACTGGGGCAGGTTGTTCTATTATTTGCTTACAGGGAGAAATTGGTTTTCACTGGCTGCTGTTAGGCCTTACAGGATGCGTTGTGGTCGCTGCTGTCGTGTACTATATTCCTTATCCAAGGTCCAGTAAAAAATGTGGTAAAGCAAAGAAATAATACCAAAAATTTATTGCAGATAAAGTTTCAAGTCAATCGGAGCATTGTGTGATGTTCAACGAATTACACTGTTGATGTATGCTTACAGTACTTATTATGTGAAATTTATAATGAACTAAACTTGATATGAGGACATTATCAAATGATCACATTAACCTCAGTAATATCTTTATTTTTACTTACCATCACACCGTTTCCGCGCGGATAGGCAGAGGATAAAGTGCCACCTCTTCTTATACAAGCTTGTCGATTATTGAGGCCTCTAACAGGATCCTCTTCCAGTATTTGGTTTACCTGGTCGTGCCAAATTTTCTGATGTCATCAACACTTGCGTTATATATCTTTCTTATTATTTTTTCCTTTTTCATCCATTCCACATGACAAAACCACTTAAGTGAACCTTTTTTTAATCTTATTTACTGTGCTACTATCACCTTTACTCTGTGTCGGTACCAGGACTCCATTGTATACTGCCAGTCTTGCCTCAGTTAACAAGTCCCCATTAGATATTATTTCATTCAAAACGCCATTCACCATATCAAATCAGTGTAAATGATCTGTTGATTCTTACACATGCAATTAATTTCTTTATCTAAACGTTCAATTTGATACGCATTTTATATTATATCTCTTGATTCACAATGATTTATTATCATAAAATTAATATGACACTACGTTTACCATAAAGAAAAAAAAGGGCCTCAAAATAATTTGTTAGTTATTAGCCGAGTGATGTTGATGGCGGTCATTAAAATCTTCGATCAGGATCCAATGTTTTATTTTATATTTATCATTGTATTATGAATTCACCATCAAAATAATATGTACAAATTAGTGAAATTATATCATGTCGCGACAAAAGCTCCACGGGCATTTGGCCACGACAAAAGTTGCAGCTGACTATGTATTAAGCCATGCGGCATTAGACCCAACGATATAATGGCCACAAACAAAATTTCAAAATGATTTTTTTAAGAAGCTTACAAGAAATCAATATAATATTTCATATAACCTTTCGTAAATCTCTATCCGCATAAATTTTTTTATGATTAAATCATACAAATTAAAGATATACATTATTAAGAAAGTGTGAGAACTGTCATTTGTTGTGCGAATGAGTGTCCACCATGTGAGTGGGAGTATGAGTGGGGGGAGGCAAGCTTTATAAGGTGCCGCATTAACGGGAAGCACTCTCTTATCTCAGCTCCTTCCGAATCTAATTACTGTTTAGGAAGTGTATATATTATTATCAACCTCTGAACTTACGTTTTGAATAAACTGATAACTGTTACCTGGAAGACAGAGTTAATCTTAACAATAATCCCGGGATGAGATAACCAGACAAGCAACAGAGGATAGAACACCATAGCAAACGGGTGGTAAAGTGAAAGTTTTCACAGAAAATATAAAGTTTTATTGTTTTAGCATTGTATATGTTTTTTGTATGACATTCGTTTTTAATTTAAAGAATTCCACTTTCTCATTGTAAACTTTGAATTTCGCATCGGATTTGTTTTGATCGATTACATATTTATTTTTGGAAATCTATGAAAGGTAATATGCAATATTTCAGATATACAGATAATTGTGTGACAAATAATGAGAGTAGACAGTATTCATTTATGATTATTATCGTCTATTCCCAAAGCCGGATTGAGGTTCAACCTCCTCCCCTCCTCTTACTGTTTATTTTTAGAACCAATGTGCAAATTCAAATATTAGATAGTTTTATTTCTAAAATATGATAATAAAAAAAACAAAACATGTATAAGTACTTTATTAAATATTTGTTGGTATGAGTTAAACTTCATTGGGAGTTAGTAAAAGCGAGTGGCTGTCTTACAAATTCATGTATATATTTTATAAGAAATAATACCATTAACCTTTAAGATATTACATATGTACAACAACATATTGTGGGGACACACTAGGAAAATTAATAAAATTAAAGCTTAAATTTGAGAATGAGTGCAGGGTTGCTCCCAACTAATTTTTGTAGCGCAAGTCTGACCCGCGTGGCTCGTAACATATTTTGAGCAGAAAAGTTAAATTGGTGTACATTTATTGACTAGCAAGAATATTAATGAATACTTAATTTTATATCTGCGTTACACTTAGCGCTAATTACACATACAGCAATGATCATTTTACCCAGCTTCGGCAAGAAACAGTATGTATATGTGATAACAAAACCACTACGAAAACACAATTATCATTATTGCTTAATTAATTAAATATAGATATAAATCAAGGAATGTATTAAATATGCTTGAATTTAAAACACCAATTAAAAATAATTAAAATCTGACATGATTTCAATAGTTCAACTTACAAATATCATGATTAAATTTTTCAGGCATTAATGGTTTTTCTAATTCAGACATATTAACCCGAACATGTTTCTTATTAAAATACACACCAGCATTAGTAACTTTGAGGATAATTATTATATATTGAAATAACATAAGAAATAAACACATATTTAATTAAAAGATTGAAAGAGTTGCTTCAAGGAGGACGCAGCTATGTTTTTGTTGAAATAAATTATACATTGTACATAAGTTTTAATCAAATGTTTTGTGTGAAGACTTTCGAGCTACAAAATCTTGTGCCTTGTTACATTAAAAATGGCTAAATAAAAGGTACTTACTTGACTTGTGCCCAATCACCATGTCTTGTTTAAATTGTAATTGATATTTTAGCTTGCATAATAAATTAATGAGTCTGCTTAAATATTGTTAATAAATTAAAAAATGTGAACGTGAAAACATGTCACATCAATAAATTTACTAAATATTTTCAATGTACTGGAGCTATGAAAATACAAATAATTTGAATGGCATTTATCTCCTATCCTTTCTTATTTCTGTAAAAATAGCTTATAATCTATGAAATTAATTTGATAAAAGGACAAAAAAAACTTTAAAAAATTACTTTATCATTAAGTACACTGCGAATACATTTTTATTTTTATCACAAGCCAAAAAATACGAAGCTACCCCGCTTGAAGCAGCCCTTACATTTATTTGTAATAATATTATATTATGCAATTGAGTAGTCTAATAACTAACCTAATTAGCCTGCCATCTGAATAAAAGGTTGTCAGAAAATTATATTCCACTATCAAGTGCAAGTTTGAAATCAATTATCGACACTAAAAATTAAATAAGTATGTAAGTATTTCTGAAAGTAGATAAGAAATACCGTGAGAAGAATTTATATAATGGAATACTCTGACGTCCGGGATAACCTCCAAATATAATGCTACAATTAATTTAAGAAAAACAATCATCCACAATGTTTGAATAAATCAAAAAGTATTAATATAACGCCTGTATAATAATAATGTCATCCATTTGTGCTGCACTATGTACATGCTCAGTTTTACAAGTAACCAAAATATATATTATGGAGCAAACGGTAGGGTAGTGGATAGCTGACCTAATTTGCAGCACAGCACATTAGTCTTATGAGCTTCCAATTTAAACTACCAGACTCGGCACAGCCTTGCACAAACAGATGACCAGCTTTACTTCACGTAATGTTACGCCATAGAATTATAATAGTAATGTTAAGAGTTACGTTGATTCTTAATCTATAATCTTACAAATAAAATAAAATACTCTCAAAATATATATATATCTCAAGGAACTCACAGCATTTCTTAAAACTTTAACACAACATTCTTTTCAACTATCAAATATCTGCAATATTACTCGTAACAATCTTAAATGGACTCAACACACAGATGTGATGACAAAATAAACATATTTATATATATTTTTTAATTTTTCGACAAATACACTCTGAATAATGTGTTATGTTATAAGTCAAATGAACATAATAAAGAATCGCCGGATCTAAATTCCAACATGCAGTGCAGAATATTATTCAGAATAATTTTCATTGAACAATAGTGGAAAAAATCTGACTTTACTACGTACATACATACTTATAGTGGTACCTTGACTTACGAGTGTCCCAACTAATGAGTTTTTCCAGATACGAGCCGTCTCCCGGTCGATTTTTTGATTTGAGTTGAGAGCTAAAATTCGATTTACGAGCCAGTTTCAAATACCCCACTGCTAGTTGACGCATTGAATGCCACAGTAAATGCCGCAACATCCGCCCACCATCCCCGGTTTCACTCATTCACTTTAAGTGGTAATATAGAGGAAGCATCAGTGTTATGCCCGCATTTGTGATTGCAGTTATTTTGCAAAACTTTGTTTTCCAACCATGGGTTCGAAGAAAGTAAATGCGAAGGACAGCGCTGAGAAGCAGATGGATGATGTGCATTGAATTAAAGAAATAAATTATCAAAAAACTTGACCAACGTGTGCGTGTAGTCAACTTGGCAAAACAGTACGAGCGTAGCACTTCTATGATTTGCATTCATACCAAAGTAGAAGGAGTCGACAAAGGCTATAACGCTAACCAAGGGCGTTAAAATAATTTCTAAACAGCAGACAACTATCTATGAAAATATGAAGAAGCTGCTGATGGTGTGGTTTTTCTTATTTAAATACATGTAACAATAGCGGATTAATGATATTTCAATGGGGGAATTTGATATACGAGTAATAAGTTACAAGGTTCGTCACGGAGCGAATTAAACTCGTAAGTTAAGGCACCACTGTAAATCGTCGTGGTAAATATAATAGGCTATATATTAAAAATACCAAACTTTTCAGGAGAGAACAAAAACTATCCCATTTCGCCGATTCTTTCGCAAATTTATTACCTTATTTATCAAATTTGCTCTCTGTTAACGGTATTATCACCATTTTGACGTAAGTTGGGTATTACGTCATACTAGGTTGACAGATTTTTGTCTCTCCTGAAAAGTTAGGTATTTTTGATACACAGCCTATTGCATTTACCATGACGATATGCAAACCTAGAAGTACTTGGCATCCCAAGCGAGAAATTTATTTGTAGACGTATTGAGACATAAAACAAGCTGCAGATTACAAAATATACAGACAAATAGGATTTCTGAAAATATCGAATATGTATAAAAATATACAACGCTACATCAACAGACGTACAAAATGTAATCTTTGATCAATTTTAAAAATGAAAAAAAACAACAAAGAATGGGTAACAATATTGGTTTTATATTTGATAATGAAGGTTAAGAGACATGTATATTCTATGTTAAAATAATTTTGTTTTTTGCAATTTACTTTTACAGAATGCAAATTTGTCTTCCGATACAGGAGTATCCCAATGAAAGAATAGAATCAAGTGATCTAACTAAAATATTGTGACTACGTATAATGTACATATTTGTATTATTTAATTACAATATTCTGATTAATAACAAACAAATATTATGAATTAAATGTATCAATTATAAATACTACATAAAAATAAAGAGATTCATGTACTTGTGGAGTTAATTATATTTTAAATAAATAATATTTCCATAAATATTGCTAATAAATAAAGGAATGCCATGCCGAAACATATTTTAAACAAGTTTTTAAAAACACAAAAATAGATCACAGAGACAATTCGAAAAGTTTGTTTACTTTGTTGAATTTTAAATTCTCATTTTAATTTGACAAAAAAAAATAATTATGACGATTTTCTTTTTGGCCATTTTAAAACCTAAGACTTATATTAGGACAAAATGTACATGTTGAGTTTGATATACCCTTTATGTTTGTTCATTATCAATAAAATTAGGAAAATATAAACGATGAGAGAATGATGAAGACGAAAGAAATGGGAGGATGCTCGAGTGGATATAATTAATTTTGAAAAATATTTTTTTATAATTTTGAAAAATAAATGACAACAATGGTAAGCACACGCTCGTTAAAAACTCTAAATTTGTTAAAATATGAAACATCATTTTCTCTAAAGTTTCCATGCCCATTTGTTAAGTAAACAAATATACAATAAGCTTTAAAGATTAATATGTATTATTATTTTATGAAGTATATACAGTAAAATATATTTAGAAAAAAATAACATCTTTGGTTCATTTTTCCTTTCACCAAAAAGTTTTTTCACAAATAAATGTTTGGATAATAATTGTACTTGAAAGAAAAAGAATTTTTGTCATGCGTTGAAAATATGTAGGCTAAAAATGTAACACATTTATAAAGTAAAAGAAATAATATTATTTGTAGAATAATAATGAGTCATAGAATAAATCATTCCACTGCTAATGTAAATAATGACCATATTCTTGTACTTTCATTTTTTGAATACTGACTGTATTCATTTTATAAAACTCGTTAATCGACGCAATAAATCAAACACGATTTTTTTGGTTCTCAAAAATTTTGATTTATTGTGTTGATTCATATTCTTGTATTTACAAGAAATTAAATACAATAGCCAACATTGACAGCAAATTATCAATTTTTATTATGAAAATTCAAATATATATATTATTTATATTTGAAAAATATATCATATATTTATGAAGTTTACAATACAATTAAATTAACTTCAATGAAAATATGTATTATCAGTAATAATAAGATTGTAAATTGGAATTGGTCTAATGACTCTTGGAACCTAGAATAAGGAGTTACAGATGTAGTAAAACCATATTCAGTTATCAATACCCATTTTTTTAGTCAATTAAAATTTGAATTGATGAATATATACTTTGTAATCTATGAAAATTAAATATGACAAGAATGAACAAAACTGTGTTTATTCTTGTGAGTTTTTAACAATGACTGCATCAAAATACTTTTAAGGAAACTGTCTATGGATTTTAAATGTTAAGGAACGTAAAAGATTTGAGTTACGCCTGCAACTCTTGTTAAAAATAAGAAAATTTGCAAACTTTACAAAATCACCTCTCGCGCTGTTTAGGCGATTTATACTTCAATGGGTAGGCCTGATAATTAATGTTTGAATATGTGCATTCCATTTGTGTAGATCAAAAACAGTAAACAAAAGCGAAATTGGTTCCGCTTGGAGACGGTTATGTTTGCGGCGACGATATTAAAAACATATTTGTGTATCATATTTTTTGGTTTGTCGGTTGTGTTAAAATTTTGGAGGCTGGCCAGTCGAGTTTCAGAAGATCAAAGACTGCCAGCAGAGTTTCGAGCATCGTAGAAGAATTGGCGATTTACAGCGCAGTTACGCAAAAGTTAGTGTTTTTATTTTACATATGTTGAATGGGCATATTTAACTAATACCAATAGAAAATCCAGAACCTAGCTATCAAAGTTAATTATGGAAACACACTTATTTCACTCGCAATTTAAGATAATATCATAATTTTCATATTTTAAACAAAGGGTTTAATCCGCGTTGCTGAATAAATCTTTTACAATAACAATTAATATAATTTTATGCATCAACGGAGATTGCAGTAGGTAATTAAATTTTATTTATTATTTATGAAACCATTATTTTTGAAACCTAACAATGCTCTGGCTAGATCCTCTCGAATAGTGCAAGATGAAAACAAATAAAGATTTTTGTAAATAAATAATTCAATAACAAACTGCGTTAAGTAACAAAAAGCGAATCGACCAAAAACATTATTGTACAAAAAAGAAGAAAATATGAACAAACTATTTTTAATTTCAAAAGTTACTCGTAACGTATTAGTAGTGGGCCTTTTCATACATTTCTGTCACAGCACACAATATTGACTTCATTGCTACAATAATACAATCACACGGCGCAGTCTAGTTAGCTGGTAAATGTGATAGAGAAGACGGGCATCATTCGCCAATTGAAAAATGTCTTACAAAAATAAAATCCTCCAATATTCTATCATTGTGGTCTACCTCCGCGGCCCGCGCGTGTAGTCCATAGTCTTGATGTACTCCACAGCCGAGCAGAATTGCGTCCAGCAGTACAAATGGCCGCCTTCCAGGGGCGAGTTGAGGAAGGTGCTCACAAACTGGACCGTGGACAGTAAGGAAGGAGGGTTGGCCTGGAAATATGGAATAAGCTTGAATTAAGATAAATATTCCCAAAGTACAGAAGTACTGTTAGTAAATTCAAGAAAATGGCGGTTAGGATGTTCGAAACAGTCATTGATATGTTTTTTTTATTTATTATTGCATTTGAATATTTGATATTTGCTGCTCTCACTCGCAAAAATAAATAGAATAATTTTTTTCTAATTCGTCATGTTCGGCTGACCGCAATCGAAAATTTGTTATTTTTAAATTTATGAAAGGCTTCTTCAATCTACACTCGATTTCTTACTACTTTACTAATAGAAAAGACAAAATCTTTGGCAAATTCGATGAATATTGACTTTAAGGCTTCAAATTGATGGTTTCATCGGTTTAAACATAGATATAACATTAGTTCCCTTGTAATGCACAAAAGGTGAATGAGGGAGAAGTGTCGTCGTGGTTGTAAAATAATGAAGTCCTAGATAAATATCACCCAAAGTATATCTACAATATAGACGAAACGGGGATATTTTACAATATTCTACCGGACCACATATTGGCATTAAAAGGAGAAAAATGCCACAGTGGAATGAGGAATAAAGAATGCCTTACTGCTCTGTTGTGTGCTAACATGGATGGTTCGGATAAAGTAAAATTAGTGGTAATATGAAAATACGCAAAGCCACTGTGCTTCAAAGACATCAATTTAGATAACTTCTCTGTTAAACGTGAATATAACAAAAAAGCATGGATGACGTGGGAAATTTTCAAAAAGTCCCTTTCCGGTTGCAATGACGTGTGGCATCCCAAAATAGGACCATTTTATTATTATTAGACATTGCTCCGCTCATATTGTGCCTGAAATAAACATGCCCAATGTGCTATTGTTATTCCTGCCACCAAACTCAACTAGAATTCTTCACCCTCTTGATCAGGGGATTATTCAAAACCTTAAAAATTCATTACAGAAAAAAAAAATCGTGAACAACAAATATTCCAGTGAAAACATACAAAAAAAAAATTGACTATTATAGATGCATTCCGGGCTCTGTTTTTAGCGTGGCAAATGGTAAGTTCACAAAATTGACTGACCTTGATTATAACATAAACAAGTACAGGAGTGAGGTGGTCTGCTCCGGGTGTTCCCCCGTCAGAGGCTAGGCTCAGAAGAGACATGATGCTGCTCACACAACGGACTACACATTCAACCTGAAAACACAAATCTGGTTAGTCTTGCAATGGGGGCCATTTTGTACATGATTTTAGAATATGTTTACATAATCCTATTCAGTTTCGGTCATATGAAATTGAAGGTTTAAGAGAACTGAGAACAAAAAATAAATTGTTTATGGGCACTTAAACCTCAAGAAGGCCCAGGATGACTATCGCCATCCGAGAGAAGGATAGCGTGATAATCGTCAAAATATTTTGCGCTATACCATAGACAAGAAACGTTGCACCACATGACGGCGCGCGCAGATGCTGGTAATTTTGTGTTACCAGATTTCTTCTTTATTCAAAAGACAAGATTTTCAGTATAATATTTTAACACACACGCACACTCGTATCGATGACAAACACATTGCACATGCTAATTACACACTTTAAAAATACCAGAACTTTCCAAACGGAAAGTACTTGTCAGTTATATTTTGATTCCAGCCGGTGCAGAGTATTATCGGGATGTATCCTGCAATACACATATATTTACAATTGTACCCTTATTTAGTAATACTTATTTGTTTGTAAGTGAGTAATTAAAGTGAATAAGATATTGTTTTTTAGTTATTAAAAGCGTTTTAATATAAAAATATAGTAAGTGCTTCGTTATAGACCATATTGGCCATTGGTGAGAACGGCATTTCACGCGTATTAGTGCTATATCATAAGTTCGCTATGTGATGTGAAGTGCTAATATTTTTTTTTTCGTTTACAATTATCGAATTTTTGAAAACTTGTAAACTAATTTGTAACTTGTAGCGCTAATTTCATTATGAATATATATGTATATTTTTGCATATATGAAGAAACATCTTGAAAACGCTGTATTAGTAGGAGTAATTAGTGCAAACTATCCACACGAGTCGAGGCGAGAGCTTCCAGAATTGATTCATTTGAAAATTACCAGTTAATAAAATCTATCTATTGGTGCACACATCAATCCTTTTCACCAAAATTTGGATGATCTTTGAACGCACTGTACTTTTACCAGCCAAATGCAAAGCTTTTCTTTTTGATTTATAATGCATACTTTCCAAATTATGGACATTTATTATTTAACAAAAAAAATTTTGGCAAAAAACAGATTAACTAATTCATTTGATAGGGTCTAAAAATATCTTCGATTTACATGTACAATTTAATATGAAAACTTACCTAAGGGAACACATTCTGCTCCAAAACTTTGACTTGTGGTGAATTTTGAATAAACGGGATTTGACTGTATTTAAGGCGCGACTTGCAATAATTATTCATATTTTCGCATTTTTTACGAAAATATGGGTTTTTATTATTCATTTATATCAGAAGTTATTCAATAGATTAGATTTTTTTTCAACTATTACTTAGATTGGACCTTTAAATTAATATAAAACTAATAAACTGAATGTTATTTGCATTTACATAATTAAGATGATACAAATATTATAAGAAAGACCGCGACCATTAGATGTATTTTAGGCATGGTACGAAATGAGTCAATATGCAAAATTAATGCATAAATGAAATATATTTTCTTATAATCTTGAAGCCAAGATTACAGAGACAAATCTGTACGAAATCAAATTAGCAAAATGTTAAAAATTAATAGAGTTATAAATCATTCAATTTGCAGTACATTCGATGAATTTTTGACATTTTTAAAATACTTTGTTGTAGTAAAAACATACATTTTAAAATAATATACTATATTTACTCACATGCTTTGAGGCTTCAACTACTATTTAAAACTAAGTTTAATATCAGAAACACAATATTATTAATTATATCTCACACTGTTAGTATGCCGTTCAAACCAGCCATGGCAGTTGTGAAATCTGCGCTCTGTTAGATTTTAATTAAATTCGACTATAAAACATATTTTAATATAAATTTTGACGACAATACGAATGAATATTATACTTATTCTTGATACCAATTGCTTATTTTTGTAAATTGTATGGTTTTGAGCTGTTTTTATACGAAAACAGATTATAATTTTGACATTTCAACATAAAATATACGTCAACCGATCGGAGCATTTTAGAATCTGATAGTGCATGCGCGGCTAATGCATGGCAGCTAACGCATGCGCGACCAGCATATGAAATCCATTCATTCACAAGATTCAATGTGAAATTTGCGAAGCCGTGATTTTTTTGTTGGATTTGGTTCTCATTGAAAGTCAATAATATATTTTTATATTCATTATTGTTCTGAAATTATTGCCTCCTGTGACTCAAGATGCCTAAGGTCAAAAAGTATCCATTGACACGCTCTAGGAAATGTTCCAACAAAATTTTAAATGGTTATAAACTTCTTGAAAAAAAATCACAATGTAAGTTGATAATTTTTACAATTTTTATAACAATTATCTATTTGATTGAACAATATAAATTACATAGTTCGGTATACATATATTATGCAGTATAACTAGTATAATGAACAACTAATTATTTAACAGTGAATACTTTTGTCATATTTTCATTTATATTTTAATATTAAATGTATATGTAATTCATTAAACAATAAATAAATATTTAAAAAAAAAAAAACATTTTTTTTTATTACAACCGGAGTATGATTATTATATAATATTAGCATAAATAGTTTTCTCTACACAAATACAGCTGTTTCAAAAGCTATCAATATTATTTATCAGTATGAATTTATGTCAATTTTTTCCTTATACATCGAGGCAAAATTGTAATATTTTATAATCATATATTTATCAACACAATGGTTTTTATCATAAACATAATAATTCTTCATAGTATAAACATAACAATTCTTAGATGTAAACTTTAACAAATTATTTAATTTTCATTTGATAATTTCAAATGGCAACACATATGTACAGTAAAACTGCGATATAACGAAATCCAAGGGCCCAAAAAATAAAAATTCGTAATAACGAATTCCCACATATAACAAAATAAATGTTGCGCGGCTTCAAAAAAGATCGCAAATTCTGCAAACAAAGGAGGAAGAAGGCCATAGGGAACTGAATACCTACATATTTTTAGTAGTTTTGTTATTAAAACAGATAAGCAAATGGATAATCAAAGGAATTAAATTAAGAACAGAACTTATTCAACACCAATTGGAAGATATTTTTGTAAATTCCAGAATATTGCAAACACAAAACAATATTTTAATTGTGTTTAAATGTAGAGCCGCTTCAAACATAGTTTTGGGCATGAAACATACAAAATAATTCAAAAATAACAATTTTACACTTGAATCGCGGCATTTTTGCCATATATATAATTTATATATGAGTCATATATAAATTACGAAGGTACTTACCGGTAACGGCGGCAACCACTTCAAAATATATTTATAATCGTTAAAATTGTTCACTTAAAAATTATCGTTAACATTGTTCACTTAAAATACACGAAAACAATAATTAATAGAAATACAAAATGCCGTACAAAAATATTTTGACGAATTATTTATATTATTGACAAGTTCACATGAAAACAATTGTCAAACGAAAATGAATTTATGTAAATATTCAGTTCGGTCATGCAATAATCGCGTTAAAAGCTGAACAAACTTAACTCTACAGACGTTACACTGAGACTGACATTTCCAATAAGTACATACTGCAACTTTCGGGGGGTTCCTGTTAATTTTTGTATTTTCCAGCTGTTTGAGTCTGGGATTGCAATACATATCAGAGGCGTATGCGTACGTAAAACGTGTTTAAGTGAACGCCGCAAGAATTATGTCAAATGGTTTTACAGGCCTACTATGAACCCAAGAAGAAGTTTGAATTGTTTTACTATCTTGTCGGCCGACCGCCGCGCACCGCCGAAAAGGCCATAAAACTGTTCGCATACGGCAGATGCATCGGCGCGGCTTTGTAAGTGCGAAATAATATTTTCATCTTTTAATATTTTTTTATTTCGTTACAAATTTACGTAAATGTATTGGCATTTTTTCGTACGGGACAAAAATGATTTTGTTATAAATATTAACGGGATTTCGTTATATAAATGCATTTTTATATGAAAAATTGGTTTTAGGGACTAAATTTCGATTTTTTTTTCGATATACGTCATTTTTCGCTATATCGGGTTTCGTTATATCGCGGCTTTACTGTATTATGAATGTTGAAGAAATGGCTATTTTCTGATAACTTTATTACCTAGGAATTTAAGAAAACCAACAATTGTATACTTGTCGTTTTCATTGATACCTTTCACTCTAGCAATATTTACGTAAAAAATAACGCATTTTTATGCAAGAATTAACTATTAATCTCATCTTGAAAGGGTGTGCAAAATGCAAAAATATCTCGAAATTCAAACTGGAAAAATGAAAGTTGCCTCTCAAAAAAAGAAAAGGAACTTTTCGACTTAAAGTTGTATCAATGTATTCTGGTATAAATCAAATAAAATTAGAAAGTATTGGGCAGTATATTAACCTTATCCCTGGGAGTTTTGTACACCGGCAGATGAGCCAGGATTCTCTGTGCAGGTAGCCAGGGAGCTCCAGCGAGGCCTCGTTCGGGGAGCCCGATACCACCGGCACTCAGGCGGGCTATGTGCTCATGCAGCAACCTGGAAGTATTAGCATACTCACTATAGGAAATATTAGCACCACAATAAAATACTAAACTAGTTGATGAGATAAAGTATTACTCTTGACTCACTGGTGCGAGTGTGATTGAACTCCATATCAGTGATTGAAAACTGTGACTGATAACTATTTCAATATAACTGTGCATTCACCACATTACGATATCACAATACGTGTAATAAATAAACTTAAAGAAACCTTATAATACACCATCTTTGTTTAAACCTTTCATTCACTTGAAATGCATATTTCAACATAAATTAAACAAAGTAAAAAAAACTTTATGAAATTCTTAAATAAAATAAATGTGCGGCGAATAGACACATATCGGTAGCGTCAGGTAATGAACGCGCTTGAGGGTGCCACTGACAGATGTGGAATCATGGTTTCGTATTTCGGCCACTGGAGATCGACGCAAAAATCAGACCAGTGAACGAAAAGCATTCTCTCTCGTGTACCCTTGACTAGTTTAACCGTTTTAATTGTGAATATTTTTATTTCAACTTTATTACATAATTATAATTTGTTATATTTGCCAATCTGCATAACAGTTATACAATATGACAATTATATTAACTTGTGTACTTGATACTCCATTTGTTATTTTAAGGTGCTTGCATCCCTTTAAATTCCTTCTGAAAACTAGTCATTTTTATCGAAATCTAAGTGGTGAATGCACTCGATCAGAGCTGACTGCCGAGTAGAGTAACCACCAATCGATTCACCAAAATGGGACCCCGACGTTCCGTTCATCAATTGACCCATGAATCACAGTTAAGGATCACTGATATACGTCAATCTGTGCTTACGCAGAATCACAGTTAAGGATCACTGATATGCATCAATCTGTGATTGCCCAGAATCACAGTTCAAGATCACTGATATATATCAATCTGTGATTGTGCAGAATCACAATTCAAGATCACTGATATACGTCAATCTGTGCTTGCGCAGAATCACAGTTAAAGATCACCGATATACGTCAATCTGTGCTTGCGCAGAATCGAAGTTAAGGAGCACTGATATGCTATAAATTTAAAATAAACAAATATTATTGGTATAAATATTGTGGTAGAATCCAATAAACGTGCTATTTAAGTAAGTTCAAGATTAATCGACATGAACGCTGGCATCAGTAAATCGATAGAATTTTTTATCCTTCCAACTCTCTTAACACACAAACACATACAAGTAGTAAAAGGGTCAAAGTACTTGAAGAAGTAGATTATATTTATTTGTAGTTCTCAGAGTAAAAAAATATCACAATGTTATCAGATACACAATCACTGTTAGTGAATGTGACTCAAGGTATCACGGATTGACTACAATAAATATTTTTTTATTATAAAAGGCTCTTCCACTCACTGATCTCTCAGGATGTCTCCGTCACCGTTAGGGAACATAGCTTGCAAGTACACACGGCCCATCACAGCTCTTTCCACAGTCAAAGCTGCTTGCTCCAGCTCCCACTCCGTAGCTCCTGGAAACAGAACTGTCGGTTATACATAGCATCAAACAAAAGGTTTATATTTTTAATTAATTAACTAAATATAATACAATTTATTAATACAAGTTATTAATAAAAGTTTGAGAACCGTTTATCTATTAGCATATCTGTACTATTATGGAATGAACAATATTTCTAAAGGTCTTGTATCACGTAGTTATCCATATTAAAAAATCAACCCGTATTCTGAAAAGATTTAAAAATGATTTTAATACGTAAGAATTTTTTTTAAATGCGTTTGTGAATTTAAGAAATGACAGAATTAGGAAGAAACAAAATATAGATAAAGTGTTACGTTCCGAAAAAAGTCTGTTGTTTTTAAAAAAAAATCGTCTACCAGCCCAGCTGTCCTCTCGGGCCATTTCTTGGTTGAGCGAGATCAAGGTGTGCGCCAGAAGGTCTCTCTTCTCATCTGCCAGCCCCGAGCGCAGTCTTTCCTGCAGGCTGGCCAGACGGGACTCGCGAGTCGCCAGGGACACTCTTGCTCGGCCGGCTGCGACCAGCGCAGCCTGCCGTAGCGCCTCTGCCCTCTGCCAATCTGTCTCGCTGTAATAATGAATTTTTTGCAATTTATGAAACACAATTCTGAAGTAAAAATTTAAAAAATAGCACACTTAATTATCAATAATCTCACACATAATCAAAGGATGCCGTTTTATAAGAAATCAAAGACATCACGACCACAAATAAATTTGATTCCTAACTTAACAGTGTCAATTGAACTGTTTAAAATATTTTCTATAGTATTAAAACTTTTACTGTATAAAAAAAATATTTTCAATATTCACATTCTGCAAAAACGCATAATCCTAAAAAGCAATCACCTGTTCAGCGCTGTGATGGTCGCCACCAAGGCTCGTCTGCATCGAGCCAGGTATGTGAGATAGGGCAAACGGGCTCTAGCCTCAGCCCGGACGGCTGCCAGTGGGGCTGTGCCAGAAGCTCCGAGCGCTGCAAGGGCTGAAGCAGCCGCGCCGCTTCCCTCGAGGCGCAGAGCACATACTAGTGAGACGGTTCCCGGGCGCTGAAAGAGAACAGGTTTGAAGTTGTACCACATGTTTACAATTGACATGTTTTTGTTGATAATTATTTATTTATCTATACAAGATATCTTATACACTTGACATTGGACTAGGCCTATCTAAATAGAATAATCTGTGTTGAGACAAACAGGTAGTGATTAGTGATGGTAAACTGTTATGTGACTGTGATTGTGTTGATGATTGGTAACTGAGATTCAATGGTGATTGGTAACTAAGATTTAACTGTCGGAGACTTACTTTCTAGTGTACCAGTCGTTGCTCGAAGAATTACATTAATCAGTTATCAATCATCGTTATAATCTAACAAAATCAGTTAAAATAATGGTTCAAATAATGATTTTACCATCACTAGATCAGTGAGAAAAAAAACTCTAAATTATAATAATTATGCAATAGTTCATTTGTATGAGCGATATCACCCTTACCCTTAATCTAGTCTTATGAAGATGATTTTGATAAAAAATTCAAATGGTTTTGAAATGAAGCGTGCCATTCTCAGATGTGTGGACAACGGCAATGACAGCTATCATTATCGCTCAGCTAATAGCTAACAAGTTTAGAGATGTAACATGGTGGCCATTTTCATTCAAAATTATTTGTACGAATTTTATCTAATTAATTAAATAAGTGTGAATTGGAAGACATAATGTAAATATATATAGATTTATCCTTTCAACAGTGAAAATAACGATAATCAAATGCGAAAATGAATAGGTGTGTGAAATCACATACCTATGTTCTGAATAATTACCTCACAATAAGAATGTGTTCTCCCTGATAATATAAATACAGACTCAACATCAATTGCTCTCATTACTGTTTAATCAATTCCAAAGACAACGGTCGTGGAATACGCCATATATATATATAGTTTACAGAATACCCGCAAGCTTGTTGAAAATATTTTGGCTTATTTAAAAATAGCAGAAAGCATCACAAACAATCTTCTGCAGTCAAATAGATGTAATGTGTACGCTTATTCAATTCTACATAGCACCATCTGATGAATAAATGTATAGATATCATTCAAATGTGATGATTTGTTGCATCACTGTTGTCACTAGATGCCACCCTGTATCAACTTCATTATGATGTAATGAATTTGGTTATACATGGGATTCATCTACAGTAAAATCCCATTTATTCCAAGTTGAGGGGACTGAAAATCAAGAAAAAAGTTCGAATAACGAATATAAAAATTTTAAAAATTCAATTCTTTTTTACATACTAACTTTTTTCATAACAACTCGAAGTAATTATATACACCTATATCCGCACATTTAAAATTAACAAACAAGTTGTCAAAATACAGTGTAAACAAATCACAATATTAATTTTTTTTAAAAGTGCTATTATAATGGATGATCTTTTCCTGCCAATTTTAATAACGACATAATAGTCGAACTTGTCAATCCGCCATTTCTCCGCTGAAATTAGCGACAAAAGTTTCCAGCGCTTTTAAGCGCGGCGACATTTGGCACTCGCCTTTCAACGTTAAAGTTCTTTCTGTCATCATGTTTAATATTGTTGTTAACCTCATTAATGGGGTGCGTATTTTTCTGTTATTAAATTTATAATATTTGGATAATATTTTTGGTCAATCTCTTGTATTAATTCGATTTTTAGCAACTGTCAGCATTTTGTACGAGTTTCGCATTATCGAGAATATAAAATTATCAGTCAAAATTATAATAATGTTTTAATTTAAATTGAATGAAATATGGAAAAGTCGAAGGAACGCAAACCATGCATTCGCGAATTTCAAAACGTCTAACACGTAAATATTAGAGAAAAACAAATAATGTTCTTTACATATAAAACAATGGCATTAAAATAATTAACAAGATACGAGAAAACCTGAGAAACGCTAACTACACATATTTTAAAATGCCTTGACACTAAACTTAAATAGAAAGGGAAATGTCTGTATTAAAATTAATACAAATTAAATCGTTTATAAAACACGAAAAAATCTGAGGAACTCAACCGCATACTAACGTTTGTATAATAAAATATACAAACGCTACGTAAACAAAAATAATGATGGTAATAATAAGGAACAGAAGATTGGCAAGCACTGACATTCGCAGCTAGAAGCTGGGAGAACTAAAGAACTGCGTTACCTATAAAGGCGCAAAGATAATATTTGGTACCTTTTTCTAATGTAAAGAAAACGAGCGAGAAAAAAAAGCATGCGACCTTAAGTTAAAGCGTCACGGTAAAAAATAATTAAATAATAATTTCAAATCGAGGATGCACAAGATATATTTGTCATCTTTTCTAATATACTGAGAGAGTGAGAAAACAAACAATGAGAATTAGCTTTATGCGTCGTGAATCGTTATAGGGGCGGAACTACCAATTTGGATGGTCTTGGACTTTGGACAGGCACATCGCGTAGCGCATGTGTATTTTTCAGATTACTGACATCTGACAAAAAAAAATCAAATTAGGCGAAAAATAGATTGAGAAATTCATCTGATAGGGTCCAAAAATAGCTTCGAATAATGATATTCGATTTATAAGTACAATTTAGTATGAAAACTTTCCAGAGGGACCACATTCTGCTCTAAAACTTCGACTTGCAGCGAATTTCGAATAAACGGGGTTTTACTGTATTACAATGAATTTAAAATGATTATAACCTCATAAATCAATTCAAATATTTAAAAAATCTAGTTCGATTTTAAGGGCCGGTTGTATGATCAGTAGTAACTTTTACTAATACCCATGGTTAAATCGTTTGGGTTGTTTGAACGTTACATTTACTATTGTCAAAGCATAGATGAGATGTCTATAGGCGTGATAAATAATCATGAAATATGCTTTATTTTATTATATGGATTTTTTTGCATTTTTATTACATTCGAAATCTGTCACTTTGGTGTTGAAATTTTTTCGAATTATGTGCTAATAAAACAACAAGATCATCATCTGACGAACTCTCATCACTAAAATAGCGGGATGTTGAATGATTGTTGTATAATGCAACTTTCAAAGCATCAATGTGTTGGAAGATTTTTGGATTCGCGTTATTACTATCGGAGAGTAAATCAGTTTATTACAGAATGTATTTTCGAGAAGTAAATAATACCAACGATCAAACAACCCGTTTTCGCAAATTTATTTTACTTTAGTAACTTTTTTTACTACAGTAAAGAGTTACTACTGATCATACAGTCGGCCCTAAGTGCATATTTCTCACCCCAGCTGCCAGCTCCAAACAGCTGACATCCATATTGGAAAGGACGTGCCGCAATTTTTTCTTCAGGCTTTCAAATTCTACATCTGTTGCTATGTCACTGGAAATGTTAACATAAATCATTTGTTATTAACAAATCTTAACTGTTGCAATTGAAAAGATTTGTACAAATAGAAAGATCATATAGTCAGTCAACAGTTTACAAATCAGCTGAAATTCTGCAGTTTTGTTGAAATGCTCATTTAAGTTTAAATTCAACAATTTTCAAAAACAAAATTTGAATTAAAGTGCAATAGCGTAACAATTCAAACTATACGCGTCTTTGTATTAGTGAATATTATATATTATAATCCCAGAGATGTATTACATAACATATTTTAAAATGAATTAAAAATATATTTTACAACATTGAGTAAACGATTTAATTAATACTATAAGTTCTTTTATTTTTTAATACAGACTGTATTCAATTTATAGAACTCCATTGTTAATCAACACAATATTTTTTCAGCTCTCTGCCAAAACGATTGTCAAATTATTTGAAAAAATTAAATATAGAACCAAAAAAATTGTGTTTGATTTATTGTATTGATTAATACTATAAATGCTACAAATGTGAATAACAGTATTATCCTAGAATTCATGTACTTGATGCTTCTCCCAATAAACAAACTAATACATGTTGCACCGTGTACAAATTATATCATGTGACGGATTTAAACAGCTAAAAGAACACTGTATAACGGCCTATTTATGTCCAGTATATCCTATTCATGCATCATTCTACAAATATTGTCAGTAAATTAAATTCATATGAAGATTTATAAAACAAGCACTTGAAAAGTTAATGATAACATAGAAACGCAGTCTTCGTTCTGTGTATAATAATAAGTATAATAATAATTATACAAAATACTTTGTTTAAACCACTATTTATTAATTATTCTACATATTTCGATACCTATGGTATCTTCTTCAGGAAACAATATACATATACTGAAATTAAAAAATACAAGTATAGATAAAAACAAAACTATAAAATGGTGATCAAGTAAGAACTAATATGAAAACAAATTTAAAAGGTGACTATTTGCAAAGAGGATTTGGTTATTTACAATATTAAGCTTGCTATTAACACTTTTTCTTATTTCTAAAATTTCAAATTTATCTAACTGTAAACTCCTAGTATTTGTATGTAAAATTTATAAACCCTTATTAATATCAAAGGACGATAAGAATAAGGACGATATTTTAAAAAAATTGGGGGACTACAAATTAATTTGCAATGATTTTTAAACAGGTAAAATTTGCAGAAATTTTGATATTAGAATTAAGGAGCACTTGAGATGCCTAAATAACAATAACTATTCAGAATTTTCCCATCACCTTTTGGAAACAAACCATTCCTTAAATTATAGATAAATTTTAATTTTAGAAATAAGAAAAAGTGTTAACAGCAAGTTTAATATTATAAATAACCAAATCCTCTTTGCAAATAGTCACCTTTTAATTTTGTTTTCATATTAGTTCATACTTATTCTCCGTTTATAGTTTTATTTTATCTATCCTTGCATTTTTTAATTTCAGTATACATTGTTTCCTGAAGAAGATACCATAGGTATCGAAACATGTAGAATAATTAATAAATAGTGGTTTAAACAAAGTATTTTGTATAATTATTAATATAAAATGAGGCCATAAAGTAATTTTGCAAATATTGAATAAGTATAATATTCACCTATGAATGGCTGACTCTCCATCACTGGCGTCTCCCGGTGGTCCTACCAGCAGTGAGCCTGGACGGGGCCGTGGACCCCATTGACCCGATTCGGAGACTGCTGCCTCGCTGCTGGAGGATGATGCCTTCCTCCGATACTTGGCCAAGATGTCATCAGACAATTCTATAGTACAAAAATAAAATAAGTCACAAAGAGGAGACACAAAACCGAAGACCAACCAGAATACAGTCAATAAATTATATAAAAGAATGAGAATGGCACTTCAACCTTTGGTTCGTACTACTTTGCTAAGTTACGTTAATTTGAAGTTCACAGCACCTGAGAAAATTATGTAGATTCTCCATTATCTAGGGAATATTTTTTTCTGCACTAATTGTATATTGTCTCATATATTTGTTGTTATATAATAATCCACTTATATGTCTGTATATTGTTAAATTTATAATAATAAAGAATAGCACATAGGGTACCGAAAGAAGTAGTAGATGGAACTTACACAGTAACACAACACTACTCATTTCACACAACACCTGTTTTCGACACGGTATTGCAAGCCGGTAACTAAAAACAACAAACCCTGCTTTCGACACGGCACTGCAAACCAGTACTTAATCGTAACATCTAGTCACACATCACATCAGCCTTGATAATAGACCCTGTAATGAGATCCGAAATGTTGGCCAGAAAGGTCAAATATATGCAGGCAGATTATCCTAGAAAACTATACACAGAACAATCAATTTCCTTTTAAATTTCTTTCTTTATTTTTTATTTAAAAAATTTTAAACACAGGTATAAAAATCATTTCTTTCTTTTGCCGAATTGAACCGAAACATGAGCACAAACTCATAAACCAGTTCCTGAAAAGGGTGGGTTATTTTGATAGTGGGGAATAATTTGAGCCAGACAAAAAAACACTGGACATTCTCTACCAAAAAAAAAATTATACAATTTGACGAGATGTGCTCGCTCGCTTCCACCAAAAGAGTAAACACTGAATCTGAGCACACCCAAATAATAATTTATGACTACGATTCTCAGACGATGACATATTTGCAATTTTATCATATTTAATTCCTGCAACCTTTTTATATGAATGTTAATTTAAAAAAAAAATCTAATGCGACTCCAGAATCTACTATATATCATATATATTAAAATATAATACTATTTAAACAGTATGGTTCTTTATAAGTATGCACAGACTACCAAATATATAGACATGAACTAACGAAAATTCCTTGTTTCAATAATTTCATTTTGGCATCACTCTGGTACCACTTACTCAATCAAATAGCTCTGCGACTTTTTAAAAATATATGACTATTGGAATGAATTTAAACACTAACAATATAATATGCATATATAAACAATACCATCTTGTTTACACAGAGATTTAATTTTCAAAGAGTAAATACTTTTACTGTTGCATAAATGTGTCATAAACTATTGCATTTATGTTTCCACAATGTTTAGAATGCCCCGCATCCCGCAACTAATGTACCAAATCCCTCTCCTATATGTACACTTTATTTCATGTCTATTCATTTACTGGTATGTAAATTTTTATATATTAGATAGATATCAAAATCTCAAAATTATGACAGTTCTGATAAGTTTTAGAATCTATAAAAAATATTATTTAGCTCATTCATATATGGTTTACTTCTTCACTATTTTTTTGTATTGTTCTAGCCTTGTTAACTATTTCAATAAGAATTTGAATCAAATAAGTCAACAAATAAATACATAAACATAAAAAATGTACGAGTATTTTTAAATAGACACCGATGTGAACATACCCGCATTTGATTTGTGTACCACATTCGGCAAGTTGATGACCTCTTCGTTCCGGTTAACAATTCCCACATTATCTATGTCGCAGTCTCCTCCAGCCTTAGTAATGTCTTCTATATAGCCAGCTTGATTATTTCTCTTCCCTGTAAACATAACATCTTAAAATATACATTGGAATACACTTTATCACATTTTTATATGGAAAGTAAAAATGTTAAATAAGTTTAACTGAGAGTATTCATGTTTTTGGTACAATACAATCGTAAGTAGTTTTGTGATTTTGGTTTATTAAAATGATGCATACACATGTCGATATTGGTTGATGGTTAAACTGTGATTGTATTTGATTGTAACAATGATTGGTAATGTGAATTATATTATTTAGTAATGAAGCAACAAATTTAGCAATTGGAGTCTCACATTGCAGATGTTTTTAAGTGAATCTTAACTCCTTGGCCGCCCACGTCGCAAGTTTCGGACAGAGAAAGAGATGGATGAGAACTTTCAGAATTTAAGTTGGCTATCGTGAGTTCATTCTCGATATGCTCATTACTACCGCAGAGTCCGATGATGAGAAGGACGAAATAAGTTGGAAAGTATATGGAACATTCCAATTTGAGTAAATTGTCAGCTAGATTTTGACGTACATTTGCGATATTTCTCATTTTTGTTACCAAGTAATTCAAGTAAATAAGATAAGATATTATTTATTAGTTATTAATTAAAATTAATGTACAAGCGTTTTACTATAAATACAGTGAGTGCACCGTTAGCTTTGGCCATTGCCACGGCCGGGGACATCATTTTATTCGTGTTGTTAGTGCTATATAGGTGTGATATGTAATGTGTATGTAGTTGTAATGTGAAGTGCTAATATTATTTTGTTTTAAGCATCACATTAAATACAATATTAATAAAATTTGATGTCGTCCTTCCAAAAAACAAATATAAAATAAATAATAATGTTCTAAGTGGTATTGGCCTGACAACACTATCAACTTTTATTTTTTTCATCTCAAAACCGTACGAAATTGCGGTCGATGATGCTTATGGTGAAATAGTACCCACATACTTTTTTTTAATTATACCAACATTTTCATAGTTTTTTCGTAAAAATAAAATTCAAAAAAAGCTAGTATGTGAATTTTGGCACCAATATGGTGGCATGATGCTGTTTCACCTACGATTTTAAGATTAAGATAATGAATGAAATCAAAGATAAAATATGATCAGTACCGAAATTGTGGTCAACCTTTTGATTGGCAACTCTATTTGAAATGGAAGACACCAGATAGGGTAAGTTTAGACTAGGTCTTGACTTATCTATCAAAAGCTGGAACCTGTCGTCCACAGATGGCAAAATGATTTAAAAATATGGCTTTAATTCCTTGCAGGTCTGCAAGGTCCAAAATTATGTATTAACACGCTTAAAGCTTGGCGTAACATACAAAGTCTTAACGCGCTCATAGCATTTAAAAGGTTAAATAGTGAAATTCGAGTGGTTATATGCATATCAACCCTTCCTACATAAAGTATTATAATTAACAAATAGATCATTTCTAGTTGTTCTAGTATTTTGTGAGTATTTGATTAATTTTTCATTGTCAGTAAAAAAAAAATATGTATTTATTTTATTTATTTATTGGTAACTACAGTAAAACCTCATTATTGCGAAATCCAAGGGACCAAAAAAAAAAATTCATAATAACTAATTTCCAGATATAGCGAAATAAAATAAAAAAGTTCCTTATATATTAATATTCCGCACACGTCGTAGAATTACATGTAGTGCGCCTTTAAAAAAGTTTGTAAATTCCGCAAACAAGACACCCATTGTCAGTTTAATATGGGATATAACATAATAAAGCATTCTGCAAACAAAGGAGGATTTTCTGTATAAAGAAAACTCTGAAAAATCTATTTACTTTTGTTGTTTGAACAGATAAGCAAATGAATAATAATTTTAAAAAATCTAATTAAAAACATTTTACGAAACAATATAAGATAACCAAAAATTCGGTGATATTTTTGAAATTCTAAAATGTCATGCAAATATAAAACAACATTCAATTTTAACTGTGTTTAAAGTCAATCGATCATCCTATTTCTTTAAATTGTAGATAGATGAATTCGGAACTATAGTTTTTTGTGGAGGGTTAAAATTTTGCAAGAATTATAATGACCTGAAGCCATTTTAGGGTCTACAAAATATTAAAAAATGTACTTTAAAGAATAAATTACAGAATGCTAGTACATATAAATGTCAGTAAACAAACAAACAAAAACAATTGTCAAATAAACACATTAACGAAAATGTCGTACACAAAATTACCATTCATTGGAATCGATGTAAATGTTCAGTTATAACGTATAAAGTGACATAAGCTGACGATTAAAATGAAGATTGAAGATAATAATGCGCAGAATTGTAGTCATCTTGAGCTTTGCGAGCAATACCATACACAAAGCTGACACGCATGTACCCTAAAGTGTGACATGTCAATCGCGATTTCGGGGATTTTTATTTTCTCCAGCTGGTCTAGATAAGACCCGTTTTTAAAGGCATGAACACGTGTATGCTTCAGAGCGTAGGGAGGGTGACATTCTAACCTATTTTGACAATCAGCAATAAATCCAACCTTCGTACGGGACAAAAAAATTTGTTATATTAATTATTTTTTATATGAAAAATTGATTGTAAGGAATTAATTTTGAAAAAAATTTCGATATACATCATTTTTCGATATAGTGAGGTTTTACTGTATATAATACTTATGTAAAAATGTGGTTGGACTGTGCCCATTTCACTAGATAATTCTGTGTTAAGACGGGCACAATTGAGACAAGCAATTGTACAAATAAATTAGTATAAAAAACAATTACAAAGTGGACTTTTAAATAAATAATTTTGAAGAAATTCGTAAAAAATTTGTATTCAATTTTGTTCCATTGAACATAATCATTAAAAAAAAACTACCGCCACTTACACATGTATCAAAAATACATGTATACTAGATCAAGTAAAAATGATCTATTTGTTAGTTACAACAAAACTTTACAAAGGACTGGTCGATATACAAAGTTATATTACATTAAGACACTAATGGCGGGAACTGTATTAATACCCATTCACTGGACTAGCGTCTAACTGCGGGAAGGTTTAAAACCGTTTATGTAAGTTTTTTTTAATTGAAAAAATTTAATTAAACTCGATCATTTCCTTTGGATATCATATTGCATCGTGTAGATAAGATATCAAATTAATATATTAGAGCAGTAATTGTTTACCCGCATTACGTCATCAGTTTTCGCGAAAAAGTACCCGATGGAAGTGTGTAACGCACCAACAGCAGGAAGGGTATCAATACCCGTTCACTGGACTAGCTTCTTACTGCGAGAAGTGTATTAATACTGTTTACGTAAAAGCTTTGGATATCACATGGCATTGTGTAGATAAGATATTAAATTAATATATTAGAGCAATAATTGTTTACCCATATTACGTCACTAATTTGAGCAAAAAGTACCGTGTTAACAATTAAATTGTTAATTTTAATATTTATGTCTGATGGAATGAAAATCAATATGAGAAACATTAATACACAGTACCAAGTTAAGTACAGTAAAACCGCGATATAACGAAATCCAAGGGACCAAAAAATAAAATTTCGTAATAACGAATTCCCACATATAACGAAAAAAATAAAAAAACCTACTATATGTTACGCGCCGTCGCAAAAAAATGAAGCGCGGTTTCAAAAAAGATCGCAATTTCTGCAAACAAAGGAGGAAAAAGGCCATAGGGAACTGAATACCTACATATTTTTAGTAGTTTTGTTATTAAAACAGATAAGCAAATGGATAACCAAAGGAATTAAATTAAGAACAGAATCTATTCAACACCAATTGGAAGATTCCAGAATATTGCAAACACAAAACAATATTTTAATTGTGTTCAAATGTACAGCCGCTTCAAACATAGTTTTGGGCATGAAACATATAAAATAATTCAAAAATAACAATCTTACAGTTGAATCGCGGCATTTTAATAAAATGAGTCGTATATAAATTACGAAGGTACTTACCGGTAACGGCGGCAACCACTTCAAAATATATTTATAATCGTTAAAATTGTTCACTTAAAAATTATTGTTAACATTATACACTTAAAATACACGAAAACAATAGTTAATAGAAATACAAAATACCGTACAAAAATAGTTCATAAAATATTTTAACAAATTATTTATATTATTGACGAGTTCACACGAAAATAATTGTCAAACGAAAATGAATTTATGTAAATATTCAGTTCGGTCATGCAATAATCGCGTTAAAAGCTGAACAAACTTAACTCTACAGACGTTACACTGAGACTGACATTTCCAATAAGTACATACTGCAACTTTCGGGGGTTCCCGTTAATTTTTGTATTTTACAGCTGTTTGGGTCTGGGTTGCAATCATATTAGAGGCGTATGCGTACGTAAAACGTGTCAGAGAACGCCGCAAGAATTATGTCAAATGGTTTTATGGGCCTGCTATGAACCCAAGAAGAAGTTTGAATAGTTTTACTACCTTGTCGGCCGACCGCCGCGCACCGCCGAAAGGGCCATAAAACCGTTCGCATACGGCAGATGCATCGGCGCGGCTTTGTAAGTGCGAAATAATATTTTCATCTTTTAACATTTTTTTATTTCGTTATAAATTTACGTAAATGTATTGGCATTTTTCGTACGGGACAAAAATGATTTTGTTATAAATATTAACGGGATTTCGTTATATAAATGCATTTTTGTATGAAAAATTGGTTTTAGGGACTAAATTTCGATTTTTTTTTCGATATACGTCATTTTTCGCTATATTGGGTTTCGTTATATCGCGGTTTTACTGTATTACAAATAGTCATTACTCCCATGAAGGAAAATCACCATTTTTGCATGATGTTGAGAATATTAAAAGCAAAATAATGAGTGACTAACCAAACCCAGCCGCTGATGCGGTGAAACCTCTACTCTTATTCCGGAACTGTTTGATTTTATTTAAAAAGTTTCCTCCCGAACGCTTCATGTTGTTCTTCAGATCTCCAAAGTTGAGTCCGCTCCCCTCGCCAGAGTCTTCAGGAGCCCTCCTGCCAGAGTGGTATCTACAACAAAACATTCTGTATCTTAAGGGCGAGCTTTCATTTTTCCTGTTTGAAATTCGAGAAATTCTACACAAATTAGATATGCTTTCTAGATAAGGTTAATAGTTAAATTCTTATAAGTTCCAGAGAAAGAATAAATGATGTTATTTGTTACGTAAATCATGTGAGAGATGAAGGTTTGAATAGAAAGAGACGATAATAAAATTGTTGATTTTCTTATAATATGTTATTTAAAAATGTTTTTTTTTTTTGGTTTATAATACTATTCATTTTTAACATTTTGCTAATTCGGTTCAATGCAGATGTGTCTCCGTAATCTTGGCTTCAAGATTATAAGAAAATATATTTTGTTTATACAATAATTTACCATATAAACACAATTTTGTAACACGAGGAAATTGCATCTTAATGGTCGCCGTCTTTCTTATAATGCTTGAATTGTCTTAATTATAGCAAATAACATTCAGTTTGTTAGTTTTAAATGAGTATAAAAGTCCTATCTAATAGTTTTAAAAAAAGTCTAATCAAGTGTACAACTTCAGACATAAGTTAATTAAAAAAAAAACATATTTTTGTAAAAAGTATGAGAAAATTTGGATTATCATTGAAAGTAGTACCTTAAAAATAAATTATGATAAAAAAAAACATACCTGTGACTTTTTTCAGCTGTGGCATCAAAACTTATGCTCTTTGGAATTGCTCCAGTGGAAGCTCCAGGCTTCATGGACCCAGCGCAAGGGGTAGAATTCCTCGGAAGTGTATTGGCACCGTTATTCCCTGCGGAAACCCTCTGAACCTTCACATCCGTAGAGTTCAAGATGGAAACATTCCCTAGTGGAGGGGTTACTCTTCTCTCTGTTAAATTTTCCGAATTAACATCTTGACTGGAGCTCCTGTCTGATGTCGAGGTATCAGCACTATTCACAGAGAGCGTACTGAGCGAGATAGCACTTCCGCACGATATTCCATTAAGCGGTGAGTCCGTTTTAATTTCAGATTGTTTCGAAGCGGCTTTATCAATTCTCGAAGAACTAATATTAATAATACTCGTTCTGCTCTCAGATGATTTCAAAACTCGAGAAATTAGGTTTGAAGACGTAAAGTTGTGTTGAGATGTCATCATCCTCGCAAGTAGTGAACTGTCAGATGAGGTATCTTGTGAGCCCGGATCAAACTCGGTACCTCTTTGAGAGGTCTCTGTATGAAATCTCTCGGAAAGTCCATTTGTACCATTGGAAGCGTTGAAAGATACATCGCTCAGAATAGTACTACTGAAATCCTGATTTGAAATATCTTCATTCCCATTCAAAAACGGCATCATGTTGCAAGCATTCAAATCTGAGATTCCGGAATCGTTAATATCCGACATGCTGGCCTCGGCCCGGATGGGTCTAAACATGGAATCGGTGTTGGATCGTTTGTTATCTGTAAGGTTCGTATCCAACGTTCCGAGGTCTGAAGTAGCCGAGCAACCAGGCTGGGTATTGGGAGGGGTATTGGGATCGAGTCTGGTGGGGAACCTCTGGCACGGATCATTGAGCCAGCGACTCGTGGCATTGCCATTGCTCATGGCTTGCACAAAGGGGGAGTTGGATGAATGGAACATGCCCTCCGGAGTGGATACACCTGATTCCAAAACTTGACTGTTGATTGCTTCGTTTAAACTGAAAATTTAATTTAAAAAAAAAACCTTTTATACATTTTTCTGGGTCGTTAATTGAGAGAATATATATGAGAAATATGGAAATATTTTTTGTATTGTTATCATTATGGATAAGATAAATTGAATAAATAAGATGTGTCAATATTTTCTGTTTATTAACACGTCTGATGTAAAATTAAAAACATGTTAAGGGGATTTGGTTATCATTTTCTTTGAATGTCCTTTCTGACACTTTTTATATATTTTTTAACATAAATAAATTAAAATAATGGATACTATTCTTTAAAAATGAACACAAAAATTACTCCATTTCCTTGATTTCAGGTATTCAATCTCGACCATTAATTTAATAGACCGCCTTAACTAACCGGGCTAAATGGACGTCTTTTAGGCAACCGGCCATTCTCTAATTACACACCTTTTAATATTGTCTAAATTTCTGGCCATCCTGTGCAGTGCACTTATTAAGTAATAATTAATAAATTTAAATAATTTTTCAATAATTCTACAATTGCAGTTTAGGGTACACATTATATATTTAATTCTATATTTCTGATAAGGCAGGCAGAAAAGATTTGCTAACAGTTTTTGGATGCATTCTTTTTCGCAAATACTCGAACATTTGTTTGAGTCATACTCAATAAATGTTTATTGAATACGATATTGTATATTTTCCGAAGAGTTAGAATATAGGAAGCTAACAGCGTTGTAGCAAACGTGACTAATTATTAATAGTATGTTATACTTTCAAAAAAATGTACCCATTTTTTATTACAAGTTTTTCTTTTACTTTTTAAAAAATATATACTTTTTTAAATCTTACAAAACAGCAGTAACCAGAGTACCGTAATAGTAGTACCCCCCAAATAACAAACTACAATGCATATGGAATGTTTCTTTCGTGTTTTCAAAATGTTTCTGAGCTTTTTTCTCTATCGTTTTTAAATGCAGTCTTTTGTAAATTTGTCATTTCAATTTTTTATAAAATTATAATCAAATGTATATCTGTTATAAATTTTGCCTTTCACAATATGGGTATAAACCAATGAAACGGAAAAGAAAAAATGTAATTATATAAAATTTGTATAGATTTAATAACAAAAATTTTATGTGGAATGTATTTGTTGTTCTCATTTAGCCCGTCGCACAGAATTGTCCCAATCTGTCTTGCAACGGGTCATCAGCGATACGGAAAAGAATGGAACTAGTGTTCCTGCGTTTTTTTCACCCTGCCAAAGAATTATGCAAAATCTTTCTGAAATCCAACTGACGCTGTCGTGGATGATTGCCTTAATGAAAAAAATAACTGGAATATTTATTTCTATGATTTATAAATCGCGGAAAACAAATGCAAGGAGCCAAAATGCGACTTACGGGTTTAAACATAAATTGTGGGTAAATAAAAAATCGGAGTCACAACATTATGCATACATAAAAGATCTAATAGAATACCAAATTACAATGTGTCCAGTGGTCGAGTGATAAGAATTACCCAACTGACAATTATTATAAAATAAAAATATTAAAACTAACCCTCTTCGAAGATTGAAATCAAACATATTCATATCATGTACGTGTGGTCTCTCGTGACTGCCACTGTATGAGGGAAAGTTGATCTGCTGCCCCGGACTATCCGGGGTGAGATGGTCCTTGTGGAGGTCGGGACCCGAGCAGAACGGTGACACCTGCAAGACCAACACAATGGAATACACGACCAGTGGATCGGGTATTGTTTTATATTTCCAACTAGTTGGAGCGCATGCATCACAACAGATATCAATTAGAAGAGTTAAAACTTTGCAACTGAAAAATTAAATAATATGGGTTGAATCATAACAAAATGCTTCACATCTATAATATAATAAATGAAACAATTCTGTTAAGCTCTTACACTTTTATACATAAATGTAAAAGCTCTGGTTATTATTATCCCATAATTATTATATGAGTTTATTATGTAAGGAGTGCTCGACAGATGCAGATAAAAAGAAGCAAATTATATGAGCAAGCCTTACAGAATAACCGTTGACGAGCCCGCTGCCAGAGGCATAGGCCATAGCCCCCGGCTGAGAGAGCCTTTCGTGATAACCCACTGGCCTGCGCCCGCCGTCCCGACCTCCCGTGCTGGACTCGCTGCTGCTAGACATTGGGTTGGACACACCCATGTACAGAGAGGAAGATATACTGCTCCTGAAATTTGATTTATTATTTATACCACATACTAAATGTTAAAGGCAAAACAAGTGTTAATATATAAACAGATTTTAAACGATTGCTCACTTACAGCCATAACTGTTTTTTTATTTCTTTTTTAAGAACACATTATTATTATAAAGTTGTAGTTTTTCAGAACATAGTATTGTGATATTTTTAATACAAATTAAATGTATGAATTAGAAAGATATACAGATAAAATCAATTTATAGAAAAATATTTTTATTGCCACCTGGACTCGGACCAGGAACCCTTCCTATCTGGGGAAGTGAGCTGACCTGTTACACAACAGCACCATAGTAAGATAATGACAATTTTACGAACTTACATGTTGCACTTTCAAATTGATACATCTGTCATTCCATTATTTGAAAGCAATCTACATTATATGTAAGGAATCTCAAACACCTTTGAGTAAAATCCGTTAGATAAAAATATCCAAAGATATCAGCACCATCAAAGTATTAGGAATCTTTTAGTATATGTTAAAATACTGTATGAAATAGGCGCACTATGTGATCACAGACTTGCTGACAAACTGGTCAAGGAGGCCACTCTTTCCGGAGTTTTCCACCATTCCATATCCTGATGTATGACAAACTAAATATGGTAAAAAAATGTATGAATTCTATCTGGACTACACAATGGTTGGATCCAAATAATCATAAGGGTAATCGACTTAAAATAATTCAAAGATCTATTCCCCGCACCCCCTGGTTCTTCAAAAGGAAAGTCTCCAAAAGAACAATATCAAATATCTCTAGAATGAAAATTGGGCATTGCCAGGTAGCCTCACATTTGTTCAAATTGAACTTGATGGATTCCCCAATGTGTGAGTGTGGTGCCAAGGGGTAAACCCTTGACCATATCTTTTTTGCCTGTCCATTGCGGATCACAGGTTATTTTACAGTAATCTCGTCTATGGTAATTTTCAACTCCCGGTTAACTCGTGTAATCTTATTTCCCTTAACTCGCCACATTAAACTATATAATAGCAAATTTTTTGAACAACAATGGTATAGACTTGTAATGTAATATTTCCTATTCTATAATATTATAGTATTTTTTTTATAAAACGGAGTTTTAACTTGATAAATGGCACAAATCACTCTTGAAGGGTGGATTGCCCATTTAAAAGAAGAATAAGAAGTGATCACGGACTAAATTCAACTATTATCAACTATTGATACGGTAACATTCAATAGTTTAAGAATATGCCCAGACGTTTAAAGAAATAACAATCTATAGGAAATAAATAAGTAAGAGTGGTGAATTAACATATAAATGATTTTGCGACATAAATGTACCTATTATTGGGACTCCTCAGTACCACCATGCTGTCTACATTATCCTGGAAGTCTTCCGCCTCGTGGCTATCCCCATTCTCCAGCGGTCCCTCGCTCTCGGCAGCAGCCACGGGGAGCATATTGTCAGGATGGGCTGTATGGACAGAAGACGCAGCTGACATTTGTTGTCTGTTGAGGAGCGCATCGCGGTTTATATTCTGAAAGAAGATGAAAATGTACCCAATCTTACTTTTTAGAGACAATACAGTACTAATGGAAAGGTAGCAGAAACATTAATGAATGTCTAACACAAATCTTTAAAAATAAAAGTTTTTATAAATGCACTTAATAATATTTTAATATATTTTTCAGAATCTGTCATATATAAACATGTAGGCGACAGTGATTCAAATACACCGCCATTACCAGCCGGCATCGATACCATCGACATCTACATTTGAGATCTAGGCAACGGCCTCTGCCCCAGAATCTGGGCCAACCGCTCGCCGCAACACATCTTCCACTTCGCCGCTCTAACATAACAAACGCATAAAACAATATTTGTCAATTTATGTAATGCTAGTGAGTGTTTACAATTGAACATCGAATAAGCGCTACAGGGTCAAATTAATTCAAGATGTCGGTAGGATAAAGATTCCAAATAATTTTGGTATGATTTTCATCATTCCTCAGTGCGTATGTACGCACTAGCGGCAGTTGAAACACGGCAACTCATATATTAACCACTTGCACTGTAGGCATATAAGGCGCGACTCATATATGAGTCGCCCGCGAGGGGTGGGTCGGTTGAACACGAGAAGTTTAACTATTAACCCCATCTTCAAAGAGTATGTAATTCGCATAGAATTTCTCGACTTTCAAACTGGAAAAATGAAAGTACACCCTTAAAGAAATTTGACTGTATATTGTAACTTACGTTGAGTGGGCTGAATTGATAATGTGGCTGTGGTAGTTCAGGCTGCAGTAGAGATACAGATGGAACATCATTTTCCAATCTCGCTATACCCGGCTCAGATCTGCCCACACTGTTGCAGTCATCCATATCCACCTAAAAATTAACATAATATTGTAGTCCTAAACAACAATGTCATTATTATAATAATACACTTTTGGGACTCTAACAACAAAGTCGTCACAGTACAATACCATTCATTTGAATATATTCGCAATAACTTAATCGAGTTGGTTGGGTTTAAATTAATGTCTCATGCAAAATGGGAAAGACTTTAAACTACACTTATGTAAGTAAAATCTTATATACACTATCTATGAAACACAGTTTTAAAAATAAGTACCGTTGCCAGATATTCCCGGTGTAGAACTAGTTGTAATGTTGCGCATGCGCAATGATTTCCTTCAAATGTTGACTCACCACATGCAACATTAGAGACATTCACATAGTGTGGCCATCTTGAAGTGAGTGGTTGAAATGTTCAAGACAATAGATCAGCCCGCCGACTATGAGATATGGTCCGTGATTCGTTTCTTGAATGCACGAAACATGAAACCAGCTGACATTCATCATTAAGTGTGTCCTGATTTGGCGCCAAGTGATTCCGTCTCTTCCTTCATCTGAAGCGGTTCCTTGGTGGCAAGCGTTTTGATGACAATGACAAACTCAAAGACGGAGTACAGACATGGTTTTCATCTCAGGCGGCGTCATTCTATGATGAAGGTATACAAAAATTGATGCCCCGTTATGACAAGTGCCTTAATAATGGTGGCAACTGTGTTGAGAAATAGAAATAGAAAAAGTGTTGAAAAAATTAAGTTTGTTTCTTTAAAAAAAAGTTCCAGTACTTACTTAAAAAACGCGCCTCGTATACTACAACAATAGTATAATAAGGAGAGATAATTAAATAGTGTCGCCATTGCTGAAGTGATTTTGCCTCACTATTGGAGCAAGAGCCATCGGTGGTTACAATTACTTTGAGAAATATATATAAATCACCTCTGTCATCCTGTCACTATCAGAAACCAGAGCATCTGTACTCCAGGCTGATTCGCTGGCTGTCTCAGAAGCATCCGGCTGGAGGGGAACTGCCAAAGGCAACACTGGCTGGGCTAGTCCGCCTAAAACAATTATTGCAAATAATTTGTATATTCTTAATGCCAATATATAGATATGGTAACTGTCCTGTATATAATATATTAACTTATTGTATTCCTTAAATTCATTAGGTAACCAACATAACATTTTTGATCCCTTTCAGAATTTCCTTTCTATGGATAAATATTACCATACATTATACATATGTTGAACTTGGACTCCATTCTAGTGTTTCAATATTAGTATTGTCTAAATAATAAACACAATTTCTGGATGATTTGTGTTGAATTGTAGCAATTTGTCTCCAAATAGTGATTTCCTCAGTAATACATATTTAATTTGAGTAGCTTGTTGGTGTAGTGGTCAAGATGTTGGCCTAGTGATCTAGTGGTCGGGGGTTCGTGCCTCATTCCAGGATACCAGCAAGTTAGTCCTATTTTCATACCACAAGCGTTTAGCATGTTTGAAAATAGTAAGAATATTGATGTGACACGTATTCCGTGTACGCATCTTTATTTAAAAAAAAAAAAAATTTTCATCACCGATAGCCAATGTGACTCAAAATGTCCTACTAAAATGAACATAGAATAACCTGAGAGAACTTTCTTAATATCTGGTGGCTGTATAACCTCATCCAAAGTTATGTATAGATAAGAATTTATTCAGTGAAACGTACCTGCAAGTATGTGCTGTTGACCAAGTGCCAGACTTGGAGTGATGATATTCCTTTCATATGGAGTCTCTCCGATAGTCTCAGAATCCGAAGCGAGGACATCGGTACTCCATGTATCTGAGATGATGCTGATGGTCTCGTCGCTTTCAAGAAGTTTCTGTGAATAGTACAAAAATTATCAGCCCAATATTTCCTGACAGATGAATGTCACACACCTCTATCATTAGATCAGAAACACTTCACCAAATTAATTGGTTGTGGCAAATTTTAGTTGGTCACCCCTGAAACTTACTGTATCATTAATCTTACTTGCGTACATACGTATTTAAAAATAAAGAAATGTGTAAAATTCTTACTTTTTTCAAACTAAGTTAAGCGCTTGTGTTATGAAAATAGGATTAACTTGGTGATCTCCTAGAACGAGCCTCAAACACCCAACCACTTTATCTCACTCAGCACTCAAAGCAATGCACTCTTCTTTCGTTATTATTATCACTTTTATTTATTAATACGAAAATAATAAATATTGATTAATAGCAGATTAACAAAATCCTAGTAAAATAAGAAATTAATAATGTGTTAATGAATGAATAAAAATATTTTGAGTAAGCTTTCAAGTATATATATATATATATATATATATATATATATATACAGGGTGTTTCGTAGCCAGTTGTCCAAACTTCAAGAATATGTAAATCTAGAATGAAAAATATTCTTGATAATTTGTCGATTTTCACCCTGCCTGGTGAATTATCAACTTAATATTTTTTTATTTTTCAAAACATTAAGTATTATGTCATACATCCCATATATGAGAGTTCGATGACCTCAATATATACTGACCCACTGACCTAGAATTTACAGGGTGGAAAAAATATAAGATAAAAAATGCCGAGATTGACTTTTTTTTTAAAATTGTAACACGTAATGAAAGATTGTTTATTTTTTTTTCAATTATTACCTTGAGCTCATTGAATACAAAATATGTAAAAACGTGAAATTAAATAAACAAGACGTAAATTTTTCTGCATTAAGCTTTGATTGTGAAAAGGATCTTCTGAAATTTATTTGCCTACAAATTACATATATCGTTACTGTCAGACGGTTGTTTAATTTGTGTTGTCAAATCAGGAGCTATTTTTTAAATTATTCAAAGCGCATTTTAAATAAATACCTAATAAAAACACGTCATTCAATATGAAGCTAAATATAAAGTATTCTTAAAAAGTAAGTTCGCCCAAAATCAGAATCATATCTACATACTCCGAATTACTATACTCGTATGGCATTTTATGCAATATTACAAAAACACAAGATTTTTGATCAAATTATTTTTAAAACAAACGAGAGTTGAGTCAGTACCGCATTACATGAATTTATATCTGAAAGAATCTTTTAGGTACAGGAAACTTTTACCACGTACTGATATCGACAACACGGTAGTTTTTTAAATTTAAAAGTGCATCTTTTGGTTTTTTTTTTAAATAAGTACCTACGTAGTTGTTGAAATTAAAATAATATTCACTTAATGTAAAAATTTTAATATCGGAAATTGAATTACACAGATGTGCGAAAATAGACTTTTTTTCCGAAGTAAATACATTTTCAAAGTAAAAATCTTTATCCTTCAATTCAATGACACAGCATCTGAAAAATGAATTCCCTAACTCTCAATGAGATTTTTATGTATGACGTAATAAATAAAAAATTTCTAATATTTTTAACCCTTCATTTCTTGCTATATGAGCATTTCTTTATCTCATCCTAGTAAATGGACCTATTTAAATTATAATAATTTTTATTCATTAAAATATTTTTCATTCCACAAATTTAAAAATATAAATAAGAATGTTATGAATAGCGTCATTTTACTTACAATAAAGAACACCTTTACTAAGCGCGATGCAATTTGTGCTCACGTTCAAATATTTTGCATGATGGAGGCGCGAACGTTTCCCCGTGTTTTAACATACATTTTAATAAACAGCATACAATGTTTTCATATTAACAATAAATCGTATTTATGTTAAATATTATTACTTTTACGAATTGTGATAAACCATTTTTAATTTATTGTTTTAACATTTTAGTTCAGTTTATAATTTTAATCTTATTTGCATTTTAATATAATATAATATAATTAACTTAAAATATAGAATTATTAATTCCATATAAAATTATATTTTTATTTATGGTTTTATTTAAATTATATAAATTCCACATAAATTATATTTTTAGTCGTTTAATTTAAATAAATGATGGTTTTATAATTATTTACAAGCATAGATTGTGCATAACTTTGTGTAAAAAATATTTACGTGGGATTTTTGTGAAAACATCATTTTTAATGCACATTGATGTGGCATTAGTATTATATTCCGTGCGACATTTCTGTTTTTCGATTGCTGAATATTACAAGATTAGAAGTACAAATATACATACCGATCTATATTTTCGATTACTACAAACATCTACATTTTATTATTTTACTTTCCATTGAATATTTAGATTCCCTTGTTTTTTGAAGTATTTTTGTAATTTACAGTGCTTGTGTTTATTTAAAAATTCTTATGAACTTCATTTTAATATGCATATGCAATATTTAAATAAAGTTTGCTCTGTGGACGAGTGAGTAAATTACCGTTTTAAGTCAGCGGAAGTCGAGAGCTTGGTAAGCTATGTAAGTACCTATATATGTGCATTATGTATTCATGAGGGCATACTTAGGTAAGGTAAATCAGCTAATCTAACATTTTAGTAGGAGTAATTTCAATAGTATTGTATTTTGAGTGTTTTATTAATTAATCAGCAAATCAATTTATAAAATTTGTTATGAATTACTTTAATGGTAGTCCAACGTTTTACGAAAGATAAGTAAGAAATATTGAAAAAAAAATGCTATCTTTGAAGTCGCATAACTCGTTAGCTGTAAATATTTTACCAAAATGTAAATAACATTTTCTGTTCAAAATTGAATGAGGAAGACTCCCCCGAAGTTTTTGCTACTAGCTATGAGACACCCGGTACATATATATGCATGAAGTACCTTTATCTCGAACTTGCAAAACTTATCTTCAATATCATTACGAGTTCTCTTCAGCAGTTTGGCTTGTTTGCTGGCAGCCGTCGAACTCAGGGGCACGCTTGCGTGATGCCTGAAAATAATGATAAAACCGCATTCAACTCCGGTGCATCCATGCACTTAGCATAATATTTTAAATAATAATACAACCTCACTTTGAAATAATAACAGCCTCTACTTTGAAATAATAATAAAAACAAACTTATATTTGTTTTTGATTAAAAATCAAATAAAATATTCTGTATAACTAATAAACTTAACTATAAATATATATGTATAAACTTGCAGTTGATGTGTGTTAACGTTTAACACAAATTTGACTTTTACATATAATTTATTCATAAAGTTAAAAGAATTAAAAAGCTTTTCAACATTGCAATTTAAAAAAAACTTAAGTAGGTCATTTTCAATATTACAAAATGAGTCTATCTGATTGACTACCTGTGCGGCTGTGGCATAGCTAACCCGGGAACGCTGGCATCTCCTTCTGTCACTTGTGACGAGGGAGTGTCGCGGCCTGATATATTAGGCGATCCGCGTCCACTCACGTTGGCAGATACCTAAAACAACATAATACAGTCATAATATAATGTTTTAAGAACAATATGATTGCATCATTACTGATATTTTGAAAAATAGTTTTCACCTCATTATATTGGGTTAACGCAAACGTTTTGTCATTTTTTGACAGTTATAAAAAAAGGACGGATTCTCCAAACTATCATCTGTTTCAAAACCATTACATTGTATAAAAGAAGCTGTCTTCTCATTTTATGTTAGGTTTTATCCTAACCGGCGAACAATTGAGAGCCCTTGTGATTTTTTCGTGTCACGAAAAAAGTTTCACGGACTTTTGGCCCAACGACTATACGTCCACAATAAAAGATCCGGTCAACTAAAGCTCCAGCCGACCATTGATCCATGCGGCATTAGATCCAACGACATAACGGCCACAAACAATACAATTTAGAAGTATCTTATTCGTTTTATATTTCACATATGTACTTAGTACTTCGTAAATAAGTTAAATCATAATACATGTGTCGGAAAATAGCTCACCATATCACTGAGGTTATCATTCTGATCTTCTGTCTCCATCTCTAGACTGGAAGTAACAGAATGGTTGCTGGCTGCCTCGGACACTGCCTCCAAATTATCTGATGTATTACCAATGGAGCCCTCATCGTGCGAAAGAGAGAACCTGAAATAAAATTATGTTAAAATCCACAGATACATTTTTAAAAAGTAGTAAAACTTAGGGCCGGTTGTATGATCAGTAGTAAATTTTTACTATGGTAACTTTTTACTAATGCCCATAGTTAAAATCGTCTGCGGATTGTTCGAACATTACATTTACTATTGTTAAAACATAGATGGAGATGTCTATAGCCGCGACAAATAATCATGAAATATGCTTTATTTTATGCATTATCTATGGATTTTTTTTGTAAATCAGAGAAATGAGTACACTGTTCGTCGTCCTTCCACTGTACGAGAATGTTGGTTCCATTTGTTATGTTATGTTAATAGAATAACTTGTCAGCTTTCGTGTTATTTTATTTACAATTAAAATTGCCAAGAAGCTACGCGCTACCCACCCAAAATAGAGATTTTACTTACTATTGAGTGCACTCAAAATGTACATGTTACTTACTACACCATATAAAGCCGAGTTAAGAGCCTAGATTGTCTAATAAATCCTTTACAAGTGCGTGAAAGAGGCTATACTTATACAATTATTGTTCCGAATTCGTAAATACCCTTTTGGTATAATCACAGATCACTGGTCCTTCGACTAGAACCCTTATTCCCTCCTCTCACCGACCTCATCCTGTACCACGATTTCCCTACTTCCCTCCCATACCTCGTGATGATTTCGATTTACGACCGGAATTGTCATATTCCTTTCCGCGGGACGTACGACCCAGAAATCGCGCAATTCGTTCATTTAGATCCTGTCGATCTGGATTTATAGTTCGAATTCAATTATATTCTACCTAGTTCTCTTTTCCTGTCCTCTGTGGGCTTGCTGCTCGCCTACGCTGGGTCCCTCGCCGACCTCCCGCACCAGGCCTCCTGGGTCCCCCGCCCCTGGAACCCCATCCAGAACACCTCCGGGTCCCTGCTGAACCTCTACCCCCTCGGACAGAGCCTCCAGAAGCGGCACAGAGAGATCAGCACGCTGGGCTGCCACAGACGCATAGTGCCACTCCAACACCTTGGACTCGGGAACCATGCCTGGGAAAAAAATATTGTATCTATATATTGTTTAAATCTTATTCATGTTTAAAAATCAACTAACTTAGATAAATATTACAGTTTTAACATCATTATTTTAGATACTGACATCTTGAAGAGTACGAAGAGTGTTTATATTACTCACCGATAGGTTCGTAAGCGCTATCTCCTGGCAACTTGATGACTAGCACTTCCTGGGAGAGTTGCGAGTTCTTGTTCGACTTCTTTTGCCCCTTGGAGGGAGAGCCGGAACCATTAGTTCCATCATGTTTACCTTTCGTAGACTTCTGCGTTATCGATTCCCTAAAATAAATTTAAATGTATTTAATCGAATTCTAAAAAGTGGAAGATGGTTCAAATATGTGTATTTCAAATTATGGCAATAATTGCACAAGCATACACGCTGAACTGCAAGAATTGCTCCAATTCTATATAGATATTGATTATCTAATTGTAATACTAAATTTGGTGATGTCAAGAATAAATGCTCAAGTTTTCAACCAACAATCACGTCTACATATGATATTATCCATACAAACAGTTGACAATTTAACCTTTCAATTCTTATAAAATTGTAAATTGGAGAAATTTGATCAAAGCGATTAAAAAGCATGATAGCTTATTAATATGAAGTCAACTAAAAAAACAGAACGACGGTGGTTGATAGTTTCGTGTTATTTGAATACCATAATTGTAAAATATTTGTAAGCTTTGGCTAATAAGTATTTTGTTTTTGTTGGTAATGTATGATTACAATGAATTGTCAAAAAAATTTTTAAAAATATTTTGTATATTGGCTCAAACAATGAACATTTGTCAGCAACCTTTTGAATGCTACTCCCAGCCGACATTCCAATACTCACGCGCGGCACATTTTTTTTTAATACATACAATAATACAAAATAGACGACTTACGCATGATTTATCGCCTCAGATAGAGATAAAAAATTATCTTGTTCAACATGAAACCAAAACATGGTTGTAAAAACCCGTAAGACGTATATAAATGAATAAACATAAACTCTATACAAAAACATACATAACGGTACAGTAATGTGGCCGCTATTCGAAACATGTGACAGATTATCGATGTTTTTAACGAAGTACGTTTTTATTTTCCAGAAATATCTAGAGATGTCAGCACCATCAAAATATTACGAATCTTTTATGAATATTGTATGAAAAAGCGCACTATTTGATCACAGACCAAAGTTGCCATATCAACTATTGATTTATACCATATCATCTGTTGATACGGTAGCATTTAATAGGCTAAAAAAAAAGGCTATATTCATTGCTTGTAATTTTGATAATTCTGGTCCCAATAAAGATTCCAATAAAACAATTTAATGTGAATAAACAGAAGAGTCATAAAATTACTAAAACTTACTTAGTAAAATTACAGTCAGGAAGACGATTGAGCAGCGTTTGTAACCGAGATATTTGTTCTGGATGTATTGTTCTCAACAGATGACTGAGCACTTCATCGTTTGACAAATCGGTCAAAGTACTTTCTATTTTTGGAATTTCGCCTCCATCCGGAGTAACCCCGCATGCCATATCAGTGTCGCCAACCGCTTCAGTATCCTCAACAGAAGAATTATCTTGTGAGACGGCAACACCGTTCCCTATAGCTGTTGAATTATGGTCATTATTTTTGTCAGCTAAAGAAAGTTCGCAAAAGTCTTGTTCTAGTATAGAGGTGCTCGAAGCGCTGAGGTTGATTTGTTCCGGTGACGAATCAAAACCGTTTGCTAGTGATGTGGGAATCCTCTTCAATAATGATACCTGTAAAACAACAATAGGTGGTTTATTTTTATAATGTAATCTAATGACAGACACCCCAAAAGCATATGAGAAGAAATCAACCGTCCGTGGAATCATCTTGAGGTTGAGAAATTGCAATGTTACATGTTAATTATATTTTGTATTAATAATTTGAGCTCAATTATCAGAATAAACTTTAATGAGAGCAAGCTATGAACAAAATTATTGTATATATGAATTGTTCAATTCGAAAATCTACTAGAACTGATTTTAAAATAAATTAGGATATCAACATAACTTAATTTTCTTACAATGTCCTACAAATTCCTCATAACTTAATTATAAATTGCATTGAGTTTGAATCGAATCCCCCTTAGGGCAGGTTTTGGAATTGAATAATTTGAATATACCACAGACTAACAAATATATAAACATGAACTAATGTAAATTCTTTGTTTCAATATTTACATTTTAGTGTCACTCCCACTCACGCAATCAAATAGCTCTGCAACTTTTATTAAAAATATGACTCGAATGGAACAAAAATTAAAAAGCTGACAAAATAATATGCATTAATGTTTACACAAAGATTTAATTTTCGAAAAGTAAATACTTTTCTGTTGCACAAATGTATGTAGAATGCCCCTCATCCCGCAACTAATGTTCCAAACCCCTCTCCCTTTATTTAATGTCTATTCATTTACTGGTCTGTGGAATATACAGTAGATCCTTGTTTATTTGAACCTCTCTAATTTAAAATTTGACATAATTGGAAATTGTTCAAATACTTCACAACCTAAATTATCAATTTCAAATTAAAGTAACAAAAACTGTTCAAAATAATTCTGAATCCCTCACTATTTAGAAAGTAGTTGAGTGATGGTTCTGAAGTTTATGATTTATTTAGGCTAAATTTTATACATCATATGAGTTAATGATTTTTAAGTTAAAATGTAATAATATAATAGATAATTTATTATAATTATTATCAGACAAAAATATGCAGCCTTTTTTGTGATTTGTGCAATACTTGCAACAATCTAACGACGTTGTCTTTTAATTTTTTTTATCAGTCAGTACTAGTCAGTTTTACAGTACTGATTCCAAAGTTAGAAAATCCCCCATGTTTTAAGTAATATATCGCAAATACAATATATTGCAAATACATTGTGTGGTTTATGATGATCCATGGCAAAGGATTGTCGATGGTGCGACATCATCTATGGACGACGCGGGAAAGAATCAGTGAAAAAGCGCGCGCGAAGGAGTGTTGACGTTGTGTGGAAAAAGGTATTAACGGTGAAAAAGGTGACAATAACAAGCTATTTCGGCGTGTAACGATGGCGACAGTAAAAATTGGTGATTTGGTGAGATGTTTTGACGGTGAAGGAGACGTCATTCAGTGGTTGGAGAAATTGGAATTGGTGGCGAGATTGAAGGATATCGGAGATCTCGCAACCGTCATACCGCTATTCTTGGAAGGGTCCGCGTTTGCCGTCTACAGCGAATTGAGAGACGAGGACAAGAAAGATGCTGAGTGCATCAAAAAAGCCCTGCGCGATTCATTCGCTATGAACCCGTTTCAGGCGTACGAGCAGTTGGCCCAGCGAAGGTGGAAAGATGAGCCTGTCGACGTGTATCTCACTGAGCTGAGAAAGTTGGCCAAATTGGCGGGTGTGGTGACGGACCAGTTGCTCAGACGAGCATTTGTTGTGGGATTGCCGGCCACGATATCACGTGAGCTCAGGGCGTTGCCAGGCGTAGAGACGATTGCGCTGTCATCCCTGCTCGAACGGGCGCGGGCGTTGATGGCTGAACTGCACGATCCGGGCGTCGCGGCTGCGGTCGTTAGACAATCGAGTGGGACACCGAGGCAATGTTTCAAGTGTGGTGGGCCACACCTTATGAGATATTGTACTCAAAAAGCTCTGTCGTGTTGGACATGTGGTGAAACAGGACACGTGTCACGTGAATGCCCCACGAAGGAGGGAAACGGGAAAGGAAGAGCTGGTGCGCCGGTAGTTCTTCCTCGTCAACATTAACGGCGCTACCGATTGTGAAGATTTGTGTGGGAGGAAAGTTGGTGCGAGCATTGGTGGATACGGGGTGTTCAAGAACAGTGCTGTCCAGTTCCATTAGGTGTGACGTTCGCAGTGGCGGGAACCGATGCAGGTTGATTAGTGTTGATGGGAGTCAAGTGCCGTGTGTGGGCGAAGCTGTAGTCAGCATTGACGTGATGTGTGGGGTGAAAAATGGTGAGCGAAGGGCCCAATCTAGTGGAGTGTGGGTTAGTTGTGTGGTGGTGAACAAGTTGTTTGATGGCGTGGATGCGATTATTGGGATGGATTTCATAAAAATGTGTGGAGGAGTAACGGTGAATGATGACCAAGTGATTTTTTCGTGTGTACAAACAAATCTTGATTGCCATGTTATAAATGCGGCAGCTGAACCTGAAACTATCTGTATCGAAGATCAGGACTTTCAAGCACGGTTTGATGGTCAGAAGTGGTGGGTTAGATGGGCGTGGAAAGAAGGACCGGTAGCTTTAATGAATGACATTGCATCATATTCCAGTCTTCACAAGCACGATGTGAAGGATGCGATCAAGGACGAACTGGAGAGGTGGATGAAGGAAGGCTGGTTAAAGCCGTGGACCGGGGAGTGCACGGGTGTTGTACCACTACTGGGAGTCATTCAGAAGAACAAGGGAAAGGTCAGGCCAGTGCTTGATTATAGAGAGCTAAACAACCATGTGCAAAGTCACACGGGGGAAGAGGTTGCAGTATGTGATGAAACTCTCAGGAGATGGAGAAGACATGGTGAGCAACTTAAACTCCTGGATTTAAGGTCGGCGTACCTTCAAATCCGCGTTGACGAAGATCTGTGGAAATATCAACTTGTGAAATTTGAAGACAGAGTGTATTGCTTGACGAGATTGGGTTTCGGGTTGAACAGCGCTCCCAAAATCATGACAAGAATAGTTAGAGAGGTCTTGTCAAGAAACGAGAGAGTTAAGCGAGGCGCTGACAGCTACATTGACGACATCATAGTGGACGAGACAGTGGTTTCAGCTGAGGAGGTAGCGGCTCACCTGAGGAGGTATGGATTGGAAGCAAAGCCACCATTAGATCTGGAGGGCGGACGCGTTCTCGGGCTTCGAATTGAGCGAGAAAATGGAGTTCTGGTGTTCAGGCGTGGGAATACTATTCCTGAACTGGAATCAGCTACAAAGCTCACGAAGAGGCAATTGTTTTCTGTCTGTGGGCAGTTGGTTGGCCATTACCCGGTGTGTGGGTGGCTTCGAGTTGCTTGTAGTTTTGTGAAAAGAGCATGTTCTGGGGATACATGGGACTCACATGTAGGAGAAAATGCCCAGAGAATTCTCAGTGAGGTGATCCAAAAAGTAAAGTGCGATGATCCCGTAAAGGGTTTTTGGAATGTTCCTGCAGATCTTACGACGGGAAGAGTGTGGTGCGACGCAAGTTCATTAGCGTTCGGAGCTATGGTGGAAATTGATGGGAAAGTTGTAGAAGATATGTCATGGTTAAGAAAGACCACGGACGTTGGTCATATCAATGTGGCAGAACTTGACTCTGTTGTTAAGGGAATAACGCTGGCATTGAAATGGGGACTAAGAGCTATGGAGTTGATGTCAGATTCCGCAACAGTGGTGGGATGGGTCACGTCTGTTTTGACGAAGGATCACCGGATCAGAGTTTCTGGTATGTCTGAAATGTTAGTCAAAAGGAGGCTTGGACTGATAAAAGAACTGGTGGACGAATATGGTCTCGAGTTGACCATCACTCTTGTTAAGTCAATAGAAAACAAGGCAGATCCTTTGACAAGAGTTGATCGCAGCTGGCACAGAAGTGATGTGGCGGCTGTGGGAGTGGTTGAAAACTCTGATGTGAAACGCTTGCATGAGCAACATCATTTTGGTGTAGACAGGACTCTTCATCTGAACCGACTGGTGAACCCGGACGTTCGGAGAGAGGAAGTGGTGGAATGCGTAAGAAACTGTATACAGTGCCGGACCATAGATCCAGCGCCTGATAGGCACAACTCTGGAGTGTTGAACGTGGAGCGCAATTGGAGTAGGATCGCAGTTGATGCGACACACTTTGGGAGTAAGTGCTACCTCACTGTCATCGATTGTGGGCCGAGTAGGTTTGCCTTGTGGAAAGAAATTAGAGCCGAGAGCAGTGAAGATGTGGTCCGTAATTTAAAGGAAGTCTTTAGAGAAAGAGGTCCCCCGGACGAAATTTTACTCGATAATAGTAGAGCATTCCGTTCTCTGGCGCTACGAGAATTGTGTAGGGAGTGGGGTGTTCGCCAGAGGTTCAGAGCCGCTTATCGACCGTCAGGGAATGGAATAGTCGAAAGGCATCACCGCACGATAAAGAGGACTGCGGCACGGAGCAAGATCGATCCCCTGCAAGCTGTATTCTGGTACAACTTAGCATCTGCCCACCCGGGTCAAGAAGAGACGTCGCCTGCCAACATTGTGCATGCTTACATGTGGCGGCACCCACTCGTACCACCTGCTGAACTAGAAGAAACCAAGGAATCCTCGTACCGCCCAGGCGATGTTGTAGTTTTGAAGCCGCCCAATGCAAGGTGTACCACAAGGTGGCAGCCTGGTATTGTCACTCGGGTTGTGAGTGACAACAACGTAGAGATAGACGGTGTGCCAAGGCATGTGCTGGACATTAGACGACTGTTTGACGACAGTGAAGAAAGCGAATCAGAAGATGCAGACGATGAGGAGCTCAGTGAGGCTGTGGAGCTGGATGAAGGCATAGCAGCAGAAGATGATGTGCCAAACAAATCCGAAGGACCAAGACGGGGAACCAGGGTTCGGCGGCCCCCGCAGTGGCTCAATGATTATGAGTGTTGATTGGTGATGAGGACATCAGGAGGGCGTGTGGTTTATGATGATCCATGGCAAAGGATTGTCGATGGTGCGACATCATCTATGGACGACGCGGGAAAGAATCAGTGAAAAAGCGCGCGCGAAGGAGTGTTGACGTTGTGTGGAAAAAGGTATTAACGGTGAAAAAGGTGACAATAACACATTGATAATTAAATAAATAAATAATCATTCACTCACTAAAAGCTGCAAGTCGCTCCTCGTAAACAGTGCAACATTGGCATTGATGACAGGCTCTGTTTGGATGGATATATCAGTATCATCCTCTTCACATCCTGTAGATTCCAATAATCCTTCTGAAAATCCATTGTCATCCAAATCCCCCAAACCCTGACTTTCATCTGGCACTGTGGAATAACTTTCATCCTCAATAATAATATCGAGCAACGAGTACACACTGTCCTTCTCAAACCTCGAATACAAATCCCTCAATTTTCCATCCACTTCTTGGTACTTCATCAGGCACAGGATTTGCAGAGTCTGTGCGACCTGTACAAGATTAAACCTTCCAATATTTGTGATTGGAATATCTGTTATTCCGTACGCTTCTGGATTCGCAATCGCTTGGCAAATGAAATTTGTGAATACTAAGTCTGTGCAGATAGAGTGTATGTCTTCCTCGGGTATTCTTCTAGTGGCCCGGAGCGCCAGGGCCGTCTGCCTGACCACCCAGGCCACGGTAGGTGGGAAACACGGCCAATGTTCACTGAGGGACGTGACAAATCGGCCAGCCGATGTGGCCAGCGAAGTTATTGTCCACTTGCGGTACCGCGCCAGCTTCTGTTGGCATTCCGAGGTAGAGCCACTTGCAGAACAGTATTTCTTTATCCTATGGATAAAATTAAAATACTTAAGTTTTATAGAAGTTTGTACAGAAACCACAAGTCTACTGACATAATTGTTATAAAAAATATATATATGCATACAAAATAAATGGCATAATATTTTGACAACTTATGTTGGCACTATCTGCTATTTTAATGGCAACAAGATGACAAAAATCGTACAAGATTTTAAATATGTAAAAAAATCAATGTCAACATTATTTTATATGGGTATGGAAACATTTATAATTCGTAAGTACCTATCATTATCTGGCCACAAATAATAAACTTGAATGACAAACCAAATAACAATCACACCGCAAAAGAATCATGACACACGTCTGACAATGTGCATTCCCTCTTTATAGATCAAATGACTCCATCATAACTGACCACAAACATGTGCCTTGAATATATATTATTTAATTTAATACTACTGAAACCTTCAATACAAGTGAAATAATCAAAATCATGTTCACATTGTAATAAATAAAAGAACTTGCATTGTTACAGATCATTACAGTGGTTTAGATAATAAAAAAAATAGTGTTTGGTTATAGATGTAAAAATTAAATGCAGAATATATTAAGTACCTGTCCATGGCTTTGTCTGGATCTACAAGAAGATACTCATCAAGCTGGAGGAGAGGAAGCAACGGACCCCTCAGGGCGGCCGACAAGAAGAGTCTCGCTGGCCTGAATCCCTCCACCATTTCGCAGTAGAGACGAGAAAAACTTGAACTACCGAGGCCTATCATCCTGAGAACACGAGTGAAACGGAAATGGTCATTAGTGTAACTTAATTATGTATCATTAAAAGGATAGTAGTCTCGGCTCACTAACATAATATAAAAATTGATTTCAAAGTTCAATTATTATTTATACAGATCAATCGATCCTCCTATATAAAGTTGCGTAGGCCCTGCACGCGCCTCACAGTACCTGGTCATTAAGCCAGGCTTGCAACAGCCGTATAATCTCGCCTAGCAGCGACTGCGAAACGACAACAATACATCGCAGTGTAGCCACTCCGAGAGCCAGCCTGAAGTGACCACTTCTCTCTCAGTTGCCTTCTCGAATGCACCTCCAGTGAACACTTCTAATCATAAACTTTATCTGTATTTAAATCTCAAATTGTATGCTGTAAATTGTCCATCAATCTTCAATAAACGTCATCAATTTTAATTTATCCACCTGTTCTTGCCAATCACATCCACACTCACACACTCCGTGACATCATATACACGCGCACCCCCAACCTTACCTTTAAACAGACCCCTCTAATATATTTCATTAATCTGTAAAACTTAACCTCCGGATGACATGCATAACATACAAACCTTTTACACCAAACTGATAACCCACGACGCAAAATAAACATACATCCCCAGAAAGTATTGTAACTAACAAATAGATCATTACTTAGTTGTTTTAGTAATTCACACGTATTTGATACATTTTTAAATGGCCCTCATATTTTATATATATTCAATTGCCTTTCAAAATGTTTCAAAACTTATCATACTATACCAAAATGACCTTGTGTTGAACATGAAGTATATATTAAGCCAATAAAAATATTTTAGTTCTTACTCTGTCGGGAAAAATGTTTCATAATTAAATACGGTATTTTACTAACAACAATATATGTTTTATTTCAAGGTGGAATGGGTTAAATATGAGAAAACTTTGAGTGTTTCCCGCCTCCTGATATATAATATTTTAGAGAAAAAAAAATTAAGAAGATTTCTTTCCGCTTGAATTAAAATATCATTTTTAATAGTTGAGTACCAACAATATTTTTTTAATTTGAAGATTAGAAATTAAAAATGTGCTATTGTTTATAGAACTTCAATGTGTATTTTGGGTTACAAAGATATACCAAATGACAAGTACTTTTAGTCATTCCAATAAATAGAAAAAAATTGAAGATAATCATCTATACAATTTTTTTTCGCTTCTTAACATTAGGTTACATTTATCGGCTGATAATAATAACAAGTTATTATAATTTAAATTAATTTTTAACCAGTTATAGAATTTACTTTTCATTCATAACATTTGACAAAATACAGATAAGATTTTGCACTCGTAACATGAGTAAGTGACCGCGGATTCAAATGGAGATAGCAATTTTACGAACATCCTGTATACAGCATATTATGTTTGAATCCAATGTATTATCAAACACACTTCCTTTTCTAATGTCATCAACCTTCTGAAAAGAGAAGTGAGTGGTGAAACATTCCCCTGATATTGAAAGCGCCGCGATAAGTCTCTTCCAAGCATCATTTTATTACTACATGTGCATGTCTATCAGTAGTAAATGCTCGCGATTAAATTGAACATATTTACGCTGACATAACCATTCATTTTAACAAAAATTACTTAATAATTGGATCTTATTCTAAACGTCACAAAGCGGACCTCGGCCATTTTATGTCGGTTGAAGATGTATTTAAATGAATATTTGGAACCGATGGCTTTATACGTAACGAACAAACCAATTGGTGTAACTCAAATACATCTAACAATCAAATCAAATTAAGCTTACACCAATTAATTAACCTGTTTGCTTATCGACCTAAATGTAGTGGTCATATGCAGCGTGTTAAATTTTACAATTGATAATTTTGAATAAAAACCATTTTTACTCTCTTCTTGTGTCCGAACAATTTCAATCGATCAGTAGTAAAATTTTATCATAGTAACTTTTTACCACGGGTGATGGTAAAAATGTTTGTCAATTCTTTGAACGTCGAGTTTACTACTGTCAAAGTTAATCTCAATAGTCTGGCATGGCGACTAATCATCAAAAATCTGAGAATGACATCAAATTTGATTTATTTTAAATATCCACCATTGGCAATACATACACTTTTATACTTTATCTATGACTTCATTCACCCTGCGTTCGAAATCTGTCACTTTGCTGGTGAAAAATCTTCAGTCTATGTGCTAATATAAATTCAACAGCGAGATCATCATCGGACTAACGGATCACTAAAATAGCAGGATATTGAATGATTTATTGTCATATACTGCAACTTTCAAAGTATCAATGTGACAGATGACTTTTCACACAGGTGTGAAGAATCTGCCATTTTTAACTAATGATTTAGTTTTTACCGTCCGATATTTCTGCAATTTTTTTTACTATAGTAAAGATTTACTATTGATAACACAGCTAGCCTTTAGAGAATACAACAAAATTGAAAATTACTGTTCATATAATTATGTTTTGTCACTAAATAAAAAAATTAACTCGATAAATAATTACAATTAAATGGTAAATACATGTTCCATTTGTGAAGTTGTGATTCTTAAGAACATATTAATCTTGATAATTAAACCAAGTAAATATGTAAATTGTCTATTACTGGATCAACCGCGTAATAAGCTTGAAGAGTACAATCAAATACTTGAGTGTCAAAAATGCAACAAAACAAATATTAAACGTCTGAAAAGAGTCAAGTAACATTCTTAACCCGTTAACAGAGTATGACGAAATATTTCGTCATTTCAAGAAAGCAACTGTAACAGGTATGACGAAATATTCCATCAAGACCTTTCTAAAACTACCCTCTAATGGGCGTGACGATCTACAGTTTATTTTATTTGGGTCTTATTTATAAAATACGTCTAGGCATCGAGTTGCACGGACTCACGGACGCACGCAAGTTTTTCTCTTCAGTGAATTTTGTACAGATTAGACCATATTATTATTTGTGGCTATATAATATACTTGATAACTGGTATACCAGCATTAATTTAACAGAAAAATTGTGTGCAAAAAACTTTGATGTTGTGGGGACAATGCGGAAAAATAGAAAAGGAATACCTTCAGAAATAACATCTTGAAAGTTGGGCAAAGGTCAGCACATTTCAAGGTATAAAGATAAGATGATGGTTATGAAGTGGAAGAATAAAAAAGACGTAATTGTTCTGAGTACTTTACAATGATGATAAAATATATATATGGAATATGAAAAAAGAGACGGAGGGAAACTCGACAGGCTACATTTTCTTATTGAGGCGGTGGAGAAATGTGTTGAAAAACATTTCAAAGACAACCAATTAACTTCTTCTAACGTAAGATGATCATCACTTACACCAAAGCCATTGCGACTTTTAAAAAGACGTTTCGTAGACTACATTCCGAATATTTCAAGTACGTAAAGCAAATGTAACACGAAGATACAAATTGTGTTATAAAAAAGGTATTCGGAAAGAATCAAGGTTTTGGTGTCCAGACTGCAAAGTGCCATTATCTACATACATAAGTACATTATAACCTCATACATTTATAAAAAATACTATTTTTCTACAATGTTTTAAGTAAATTCTTATTTTCCAATTTGATGTTAATTTTAATTTATTTCTCTTTCTTGTTTTTATTTTATTTAATCTTTTTTAGCTGTATAATATGTTTACTACGGGCGTGATGACACATTTCGACATTGTGATTATTACTGTGGGCGTGATGAAAAAACCCGTCATCCTGTAGAAATAATTACTTGCTGTATATATATACACTTTTTAACATAATCAAAATAAAATTCCCCGGTTAATAATGGGTTAATTACTACCAACACTGAAAAAAAAAATGTGTTGAACTAGAAAGCAATAAACTGCAGCTTAACTAGAAATCAAGTTGAATGATATAATTCCTACTGCAATGTTTATAAATCCGCAAATTTACGATCGGTATGAAATTTAATATCAAATTATGTCACTAGTGCATTACCTTCTAGGGTCCTCGGACGTGGCAACACGATGCCGTGCCAGGTGGCGCAGCACCCTGCGGAGTGGTGCGCCTGCCCCCGCATACAGCCCCGAACACAGGGCTCGGGCTGCGGGTCCGCATGCTCGACCTCCTTCGGCAGCCACCAGCCATACAGAGGCCATTGCGGGACATCGTCGTACCCGCTGGATCAACTCCGACAAGACTAGTGCATCCTGACAAAACAAAATATAACTTTATGCATTGAGTGTATGTGTGATAACACACTCAAGATTTGTGTATAATAAAGATGAACCACTACATTATTGGAGAATGTGTACAGAATGAAAAAATGTGTAAATGAAAAAGAGTCATTGCAGTATAACAAACTGAAAATAAAACAGCCACATATTTTCTCAATTTTCAATGGACGGAATCAAAAGCATGTGTATTTTTCGTCACTTTTTAGACTAATGATATCGGTTAATAGAATCAAGATACTTGTAAATATATGTTATTTATATAAGTATGTTTTGGAATAAAATAACAAACAATAATAGTCTCACCTAACCTTTTTATGTACCTAATTCTTTGTGTAATTCCCAGTGGCTGCATTTAGCCAGTAATTATTCTAATGTTTCTTGGATTACGAATGCCTGCTAGTGTTTTTATTCTTTATAGTTTTATGTCTAATACTGGGCTGACCTTGATCAAACGCACTACATTGTTTTATCAAAGAAATTAGCTAACCCGTTAGCTGTTGCCAGGAATGTTAAATTTGTTATTTTTTTTACAATCTATATTTAAAGTCAAGTTACTAGTCGGATACGGACTCTAGTAAACAAAGTAAAATTAGTGATTATTTTAAAGAACCAATTTTAAAATATTTAACATTGTATTTGTTTTAAGTTATATTTTGTACAATAAATGAATAATTTATTGAACAAAAAAAAAAACATACATATATATACTTTTGTATAGATCATAGTTTTCGGATGATAGAATTACCGGATATTAATCAAAATCTCCAAGGACCAATGTGATCATATTAACTCATACCTTCTATAATACTGTACTATAAAAAATATTATTTCAGATATAATTTTAATATTAAAGTCAAGAAACAAATAACATTTTTGTCTCCAATGCTGCTAAAATGTCATTAGTATTTTTAAATATTTGAGTCTTAAACCCAGTAATTTATCATTACAATTCTTTATAGATTACATTTATACATTGTATTTATGATTTTGGTTAAAGACATTTGGCAGATGATTTCAGCACACTATTTACAATAAATTATGTGTACTTCATCATACACACAATTAAGTATTTGGGAGGGGTGTGCAGTGCATACAAGCAAAAAAGTTGTGCATTATTAAAAATTCTGGAAAACAAATATAAATCAAATAATCGGATTAACATAAACGGAAACATTATTTTACAATAGGCGCCATCTGCGTACTAGTAGAGACTTTAATTGCTTTGTTCTAAAAACTATTTCAACAACTCACTGCTGTACCCATGGTGCTCTTGTGCATTCGCCGCATTGAGCTATTCACATTACTAAGTTCTGTCCTGCTGAATTCTGAGAATTGCTCAACTCATAGAATTAGCTATTTACTGAATTGAAAATTCCTTTTACTAATTTGCGAATTTTACTTTTTTTACTGTTTTTAATGTGTTTATTTCATGGCCATTCTTTGTGTTCGAGGTGCATGAATTTGTTTTCAATTTGGGAAAAACAAAAATCAATTGGTATAACTATTTCCTACGTTAACCTTTAATAAAAATAATTATTTCCTTAAGTTATTACGTGAAGGATTTTCAAGCAATAAAAGAATCATGTTCAGTCATAAAAAGTGTCATTAAAAATGTCCATACATTTTTTTATATGGGTAAGAAGGTATTATTTTACATTAAAACTTAAACTTTAAAAACACTATTAATAGTACTCTAAAATTACAAATAATTATTTTTATTTTTATTTATTTATTTATTAGATGACATATGTTTGTTCCATCAGGAGTGAATATATTAAACATAATAAACATAAGACATAATTAATACTCGTAGTTCATTGTATGGGATGGAGTAGACTTCACCTCTGATATAGCGTTGTCCTGGCTACTTTGCTAGACTGAAGTCTGTGTTAAAGTAGCCAGTTTTTTTTTCCGTGCTGTTGTAGTGTTATTTAATCATTGACAGGAATAAAAAGAGAAATAAAAAAAATATGTATAAAAAAATAAAAAATATGTAGTGGGAGTGTTGTAGGATTATTAGTGTAGGTATTGTATAAATTATGTTAGAATGTTGGATAGCCATGCTTCAAATTCATCTCTACCTGATTAGATCATATAATGGGTCCATATTTATGTAATCTTATTGGAATTAAACGATTTCTAATTGATACTAAGCGTGTTATTGTGTTACTGAGAATTGTCTAAAAAGATTGGTTAAACGAAAGTTCATAACCTTATGTACAACACGTTGTATTATGTATATTATATATGATTGTATAATATCATTGGTAACAGCATAACCTAAATTTATACCTACTGCACGCCACTGGTATTTGATAATCAATTATGTTTTCAAAGAGGGTTCAAATATGCATAACTCAAAATTGCTCTGTCTAAGAAGCAGTAACTCCTTAAATGTAAGAAACAATAGAGAACCATTCCTAAAACAATTCATCACTCATGATGAGAAATGGATCCAATATGATAATCAGAAGGGATCCTATTACAGTGGCCATATTATATATAATTAATTCACCTCTTAAACTCCACTCAACTCACAGAACCTTTCAGCGACAGGCAACTAGAAAAAATTAACTAATTTTTCACCTACCAAATCGGTAATTACCTTTTAACACAATTTAAAAGTACACACATGAACAAATTTTCATAATTAAACAAAGCATCACTTTTATTATTTTCAGATTACTGATTAACTTAGTCAAATTTTCACCTGAGCATGGGTGAATCATTTGTTTATGTATTTCAAGTACACAATATATAATAAAATAATACAAAACAACCTAATATTTCCCATACAAGAACTCACAATTCACCTAATCATAAAATTGACAAATAAAAATATCTCGAAGTAAGTACAGTGGAACCTCGGTTTACGAACTTAATTTGTTCCATAAAACTGTTTGAAAACAGAGTTGTTTGTATACTGAAACAATTATTCCCATAAGAATCAATGTAAAATCTGCTTAATTCCCCAAGAAAATGTCCCTTTATCATTTTTATTTTCTACTTCTTTCTTGAAATCCAATAAAATTTCATGGTTTTTACTTAAAAGGAATTGGAAGTAATAAACGTAAAAACAAACTTTATTTTAACTTATCTTACAAAATATGTAGTAAAGTGTTATTGTTTGGAAGGGGACTCTCCTTCCATGTAAAACATCGGCTGCTTGAAGTTCATCAGGTTTCTGTCTCACGGAAAACCTATTCAATGATATTTGTTTCTTTTTGCTTTTTATAATGTAGGAGAAATGAGACGTGATATTATCATTAAACAAATTTATAATACAATTTGATAAAACTTTTATCAGGGTGATATTTTTTCACAAAACTTTGCACCTCACTCCACTTCACGCATCTAGAACCTAGGAACATCTTCCATTTGTTCATCAGTCTCTGAAAATAATATTTCCTGTCACTGTCTTTTGTTGCTCATTAAGCTGTTCCAGTTCTTCCATAGTAAGTTCTGAGATTGCATGCCTGTTCATAAACAGAGGTTCCACTGTACCTACTCAAAGCAGTAATAAAGAGTCATCAAATACCTAAACATGACCATAAAAAATTGTTGCATGTAATAGGTACTTCTTAAAACAATTTAAGATAAGGTCACTGTTGTGTTTTATCAAGTTCCATAACATTACATTAATTAAATCATACTACATAATATTATACACATATGTATCACATCAAACGCTAGATGAATATTAAAGTATGGCAAATTAATCATGCCTTATCTACAAGTTCTCAAGTTGCACTTAGCAATGGTTTGTAAATTATTTACATCCAATAGAACATAATCATTTTAATATTACATTACATTTGACATGGCACACCACATGATGGGAAGTTCTCTTCAGTATAGAATTAAAATTTAATACAGCTATTAGAATCAAAATTTAGTAGTTATTTTTGCAATATTTTATTTTCCCAAATAGAAATACATGTTTATGTCAAAATTCCTAACATTTTTAAAACTAGACCCAAATACCCAATTACTTGGTCACTAAACGAGTGTCTTACACTATTGGGTGTTTCCAAAAGATTTTTCAAATAGTGTATTTTGGCGGTCGGTTACGGGGCCATTCTTGCCCAGAAATGATGTATTTCGTCTGAATAATACGTATTATTAAGGAGAACACATTCTAATTGTGAAGTTGTAATTATTCAGAACAGACGGTCTGTGATATTTTAAATACTAATTAAATGTATTAATTAGAAAGAAAGGGAAGGTGCATCCACCAGCAGGTAGTCACGACAATATTTTTTAATAAAATTGATTTTATATATATATAATACATTTAATTAGTATTTAATAATACATATTGTCGCCATACAGCCAAAACTGAATAATTAATAAGTGATAAATTATAGTGATTTTAATATTTAGTTGTTCTTTTAAACATCTCCTTTGGAATTATTATAAAAATTACCACTAATAAAAATTGTTTGATATTTCATCAAATTGATTTATTAATCACAATAAGAGTTCATAAACAGCTGCACACAAAAGTAAAATACAAAATATCTAACTTTAATCAGCTGATATCAGCTGGTAACTCTTAGCAAACATGAGTAAGGTCATTTGGAATAAAAAACATTTCGCAATTTTTTGCAATTAATCAATTTCGGTTGTATGACAATGATTAATGGTAGTATTAAGTCAAATTTGAAAAGCAGCAGAAATATTTTTTTAACTCCCGATTCTAAAATACTTAAATACCTTTAAAATGTGACTTCCAATATTGAATGGTTTATGGGTTCTACATAAGGAAATTCGGCGGAAAACATAAATGAAATATATAAATAGAAAATGAGTGTTTTGGAAGCCAACAATGGTTTAAAAAATTTAGAACAAGAAATTTTTTTTTTGAGAGAAATATTACAAACTGGATGACCTACAAAATTAGGCGATGTGGTTCTCTGCAGGAAGATGTCGAAGAGAATTATGCTGCAGATTTCAATGTCTTAGATCAACAGGGATTGGAATGTTTTTGGAAAAAAGTTTGGATACAGCACAATCTCTAAGACAGTTTACATTAGCGCAAGTGTTTAGCATAAAAAAAAAAGTCACAAATCCATGTTTCAAACATGTGTTTACTGATAACAAGAAATGTATTCTTTATAATAACCTAATGCATCCGAAACAGGGGGTGTACACTCATACAATCAAAAAACATGTACGTAACTATAATTTCGGAGAAATATATAATTTTTTTCATGTATTAAGTGTGTGGGTCCGCGCACTAATAATTCAGTTTCCATGTAATGTGTTAACTAGAACCATCTAGATGCGCATGTTTCATATAATTTTTTGCAAAACCTGCCCCAAATGTATACCAACTAAACGCAACCCTCGCGCCGCACTGTGTTCTGAATACACGTCTTCGCTTGAGCGGAAGTGTTGTAAAACGACGCAACTGTTTATTTGAAGCGGACTTCAATGTGTGTGTTCTAAATACACTTTGAACTTGGTATTGTTTAACATTATAAAATATTTTAACCCCTTCACTCAATAACTTAAAGAATCGATAATCCATAATAATATTACGTCTCCCCGTCTATTTCTATGACTTTCTGAACGTCGTGGATGCAGCGTCATAATCACTTTCACAGATATCCTTTTTAAAGAGAACATATGCCGAGACTTGTCCAATATTTCCATTCAAATAATAATACTCACCCGGTAACAAACCGTGGTTATGATGTAAGACAACTAAATGACACACCAGGCACACCAGTTCTCAGAGCAACAACGACATCTATCAACGATTTTGCATGTTTTTAGCTTCGAAACTATACAATACACATAACATTAACTGGAAATCGTTCACTTATAGAAAAATAACACAAATATGGATCCAATTGGGTAGAGATCAGTCAGAAGCAATGCTGTCCAATATTCCTAGTAAAACTCAACACAAACAATACAATACATAAATAATCCACGTTTAGATTAGCAACACATTCATACTCTATCGCATATCTATAAATTTATTTATTTTATTATTAATTACATTTCAACAGTGCAAAAAAAAAAAACTGGCTACTTTAACACAGACAGAAGTCTAGCAAAGTAGACAGGACAAGGCTGTATCTACCAGGTCTGGCCATTAGCCATTTATTTGTGTAATAAGTGTAATGTAAAAAAAAATGTATGTCATTAAAGTTAACCTTATCTTATTTAATAATCTTTTGGTATTTCTTCTAGTTTTTATATTTTGATTTATTTAATTTATCACAATTTTTAACCAACGTAGCACAATGGGCACACAACACAAAATAGATTGTCCTTTTTACTGCATTCTTAATTCCTAAAATATTGGTTGTAGCTACGTAGTGATAAACATACCTGCAGGGCACAACAGTAGCAACAATCGGCAATAACCAGTTACTTTTTGCTTTTCGTCAATAATAATCGGTTTTAGCAAAATATGACACTGTTACAGTCCTTGCAGTATAATCAGGTTACATTCCTTCTTAATTCTGACATCACCTCTCTTCCTATCTTAATATATGAATTATCTTATTTACCAAAGTATCTTAATATATGAATTACATAACACAAGATGGCATCTCCTATGCATCAGTAATATATCAGTAAAATAAATCTTGGGTGGAAAACTATTCTTCACCCACCATATAGTCCTGATTTGGCTCCTTTAGATTATCATTTATTTAGATCTATGCAGCATTATTTAGTTGATTTTTTTTTCGCACTTTAGAAGTGAATAAAGGCATTGAGGAATATGTTGCATCTTAATCTACTAAATTTTATTCTGACAGAATTAAAAATGTATTGAAAGGTTGAGTACACCGAATGAGAATATATTGTATCGATGTAGTAAGAATTTATTTATTTTCGCTCTACCTCTTTCATTTAAAAAATGAATTTTTCGTCGAGACAACTTAATATTATATTTATAAGTACATGTAGTCCAAACTCACTAGACTTTGCCCATATCAAGGTAAACACTTTACTATATTGATGGATTTAGACTTGAAACATTTTAAAATCAAACAAAAGATATGAAAAAATAAAAGAGAAAAAATCAGTAAATATCTTGCAAAATTAACAGTTGAGCAGAGGCTGTATGCAAACATACTTTAGAACTATAGGGCTATTCTAGAGACAAATGTATTATTATGTGAAAGTGTATTAATAAATGGACACATTCATGGCGTTTGTAGATTATATTCAAGCCTAGACTCATGGTAAAAGTCAGTACATATATATCGGTTAGTCGGTCTGCTCTTCACACAAAATGCAATAGACGATTTTTAAATGAATGGCTCGGTACTAATTTTTTATCACCGTTTATCATTATTATATGCATGTTTCGAGGGTAAAATTTCATCCGGTACGTGCACCCTTAAAAAACAATCTTGGTAAATATACATACCCACTATACTATCTACCTCGTTGGGAAAGTAAACTGAGCTGTAATGAGATGAGGAAACTTACGTAAAGGAATATAGTAAGACGATAATAGTAATGGGATATCAAAAAAGAAAACTATTGGTTCGGAAAAACTAATAACTATTCTTAATAATCATAAATTATTATTAAAATTCATTAAATCAAGCAAACTGCTGAAAATTTCAGTTGTAATGCTCTGCAGTTATTTAAATACAACAAATTATAAATATGAAATTTTCAGCAGTTATTTATGCACATATGTTCATTATGCATTTGTTTACCTGATATCTGAGAACTTTGTGGGCGTCTACAAAAACGGGTGACAATACATAATCTGTTCTTTGACAGCATGATGAAGAACTGAAATCTCCTTGGGCGAATATCTGCTTTAAATTCGACCTCTGTTGCGTACTAGTCCATGTAGCTTGAGCCAATTCTAAAGCGCTTTTCTCCAGGCGCTCATTCAGCTGACGGAGAGACTCCAGCTCAGACTGCACGAACAGTTTCTCACTCCGTAACTCCTTAGCAAGGCCGATGACATCGAAATAACCCTCGGAAGTAGACTGCATCTTATAATGCTAATGCATAACACAGTATGATGCAAATATTTTCACGGTCACTCGCGAAACTTTTACAACCGCGCACAACAAAGCGGAAATGTCAACTGAAAAGTTAATTATTTCAATTAATTATTGTGACAATGCAAAATACCACTGACGTGACAGCGCTCACTTGTCACTCCGAAGAGAAATCAGGGCATCTAGTTTCACAATTAGAGCGCACTGACTTTGTTTGTCTCGACATGAAGATTTACGGAATGAAAATATGAATGTACATATATTTTCATATCAAAATGCCCCATATAAAAATGCATTAAATTGTTATCTTAATGAAAATAAAAAATAAAAAATGAACAATTTCAATAGGTAATTTTATTTTACAGAATAACTACCCAAAATTTAGTCAGAAATGCGAATATTCACATTATAGTACGCCCCCAAATGTTCACAATATTCACGACACTACAGAAACATCCATTTTGTTTTTACAAAATGTAATTATTTACGGTGTTGTCATAATAAAAGTATGCACTGTGATACTCTGGTGAAAATAAATAAATTTTTGGTCAATGGTATCGCTACAACATTAAACGATGAGACTGCGTCAGAATTTCCCAGAATTTGAGAAATCGCTCCCAAGTACGGAGTAATACATAGTTGCGATGTTTCGCATGAGTAATACTGGATTATATCATTTTGTTTCCTATCTAAAGTTCACTAGTACTACTCTCGTTAAGAACGTTTTACATATACATGTCTAATTATACGGTTGAAATTTCAACAAAAAAAAATAGTATGGAAATTATAATGAGGGATGTTTTTATATTTTTTTAAATATTGTTTAATATTGATATGCACCTAAGATGTGCACTAAGTTTAATTGTCATACGAGGGGGGCGGCCTTCGGCCTGTGTTGCCTCTCTCTGATGTGCAATTGTGTGCAATCAAACCTACGGTCGGCAGAAGTCACATATTGAGGAGGGATAGGATAAATGAAAAAAAATACAAACAGGCGACATGAAAACAAATATTTGATTATTTATTCTCTTCTACACACGTCATGGGTAGGTAGTCATCTTTAACCCTACCTTAATCTTAAGTTAATCTACCGTGTATTAGTCGCGGCGTTGCGTCGAAGTCTTCTTCAGAAACCCGATATTTGGCCGAGCGATCCGGCGTTGTCGACGACTGTTCCTTGGTTAACTGCCAACGCCCCTACTGACATGATAGTGGGCAGGACGGCTGACTGACGACTGGCTGCTCGTGGCTGGTCTCCAGGTTTCCTTGGCGGCAGGTAAGATGGTTAGCTGACGACTGGCCGCTCGTGGCTGGTCTCCAGGCTTCCTTGGCGGCAGGCAGGGCTGCTGATTAACTATTAGCTGCTCGTCGCTGTTGCAGCAACTGGTTGGGCTTTTCGCTTTTGATCTTCGGACCAGCTTCTAAATTCTTGTCGGACTGTAAAAGATCCTTCTGAACTCTCTCAGATTCTGTTACATACTGTTGCCTGAACTGCTTCCGGCAGGCTGTTCTCGATGTACTTTGCCGGACTTCCTTTAAATGCTGAGATGAACTGCTTTGAATTCTAAGGCCAACTGCCAAACAGTGGTGTCTTCCAATTTCTGATACAAACTAATCGGAACGACGACCTCTTCTAAATTTTGATCCCAACTGAACTGATCTGCGTTGTCTTCCAAATCCCAACAGCAATTCCCCAGAACAATGGTGTTCTATTCCTTTTAAACTCTCGAGACAAGAGCGTTTCTTAGCCTGTCAGTTGGCTCCATCTCTCCCGAGGCCGGCAGCTTCTCATTGCTCCATTTTACAAACATGGCGTCACATCCTGCTGTAGGCCTAATTTTAGACTTCGCCTTCGACTTATATTTAAATTATGAATAAACTTATTTCTATACACCTTACATAATAATTACATTGTTTGATAATATGGTGTAGTAGTAAATACAAAGAAGTTCAATTTTTTTTTATATTAATGGAATTAATTGATTCCCGGTTTAATATTTTTTATAGCTATTTAAAAAGTACCGATAAATAATACCAAGGTCGAATCGTCCAATAATTATATTAAAAAAACACTTAGGTACTAGTTTTAAGGATTAAAAAAATCTAGTACATACTTTCACCATCCTTAATTTTTTTTATCCTAGGCTCATACTTGAATTATTTGGAAACACAGTTCTAATTAATTCTAAATTTCTGAGATTAAGGATCCTTGGAATCCTATCTTAAAATGATTGATTAAATTGTCTATTGTAATAATTATGCTCAATTCATATTTTTTTGGAATGTGTTCTGAAAGCATTGTAAAAGTTTTTTCGTGAAAAAACGATATACATCCCTATTTTTTATAAATGAAGGAATGATCAAAATCTCTTGTGGTGAAATCTATATATTTTTTACAACGAACCGCGAAACTATATGTGTAACTCTATAATATAAAATACTATGTAAATACATTTGGGGATTAGGTCGGTTAAATTAAAAAGTGATGATAGCGTGTTGATGTTTATTGTGACAGTATGATAAAACAAAGAATACAGATTTTCGGATAGAACGAAGAAATGAAGAAATGAGTCGGCGGTCTCGCTCGGCGCGCGTGGGTCGGTATGACCGACTTTGCGGAGCAGTAAAAACAGAAGAGAGATCATTGGTGAGGGATCGGGCCAAACCTGTAGCAGCAGCCGGCAGCGTTATGTCGCTAGTATCGATGCCGGCTGAGACGGCGGTAAATTTTAAATCCTGTCCCCTACATACATATAGTCGTTATACGTATAGTTTATAAATTAATAGACATGTAATATTTTTTTGTTTTACTGAGACGGACGTCCTGAACGCTCTGCAGATCATTATTCCATGATGCAGCTGCAGTTTATGTATTTGAAAAGTATGTTTAATAGAATCGGAAAGGGCTGAAAAAGATATTGAAAGGTAGGTGACTGTAGGGAATAAAATGAACGACGTTTTGAATGTAATTATAACTAATGGGAACTTTTCAACCGAGGCAAGATTAGCGGTTCACAATGGAGTCCTAGTCCCGACACCGATGTATGGAAGTGAAGCCTGGAGCTGGCAGAAGAGGAACGAAAGTAGACTGGATGCAGTGGAAATGAGATAATTTAGGCGTATATGTGGCAAATCTATTTTAATTGGACCGATTAAATAATGAAGAAATAAGGAAAGTATGTAAAGCTGATTTCAGTATAATGAGTAAAATTAAGAAAATATGGTTTGGTCATATGGAACCGATGAATGAGGAGAGAATGGTAAGAAAGATATATGACGCAAGTGTCGATGGCACTAGAAATAGAGGACGTCCGCGAAAGACTTGGAACGACCAGGTAAACCAGATACTGGAAGATGGTCCTGTTAGAAGTCGCAATAACCGGCCAGCTTGTATGAAAAGATGTATGAATGTGGATGAGGTGAGAATTGTATGTCGGTACATAAGTGTGGCGCTCTATCCTCTCTGTCTACCCCCGCAGAAAACAGCATGATGGTAAGTAAATAAACAGCTATGCTGTCTATGGTAGTATATCATAAAAAAAGTTTGATGAAACCAGAGAGACTTAAAAAAATGTGCTAAAAACATCTATGATCAAAGCTCAAATGGCTCAAATCGATGTATCAAACACTTATCTATGGTCTCAGACATGTTTATGCTTGTTTGCGCAAGCATAGATAAAAGTGGAGTGATATTTGTTTTGTTTGCTTTTATTCAAACTTCAAACCATTCAAACTTCAAAGTGCCTCCTAAGTCTGTCGAGAAAGTTTGGTTAAACGTCAAACCTAGACTTAATATTGAAGTTTGTATTATATTATTTATAGTTCTCCAACACCTATATAGACATTATGTGTAATCCTATTTGATTTTTGTTTAAATACATAAATTATAGTATTTTTCCGCGCCTAAAAGATAAGATTCATGAGAATAATTGTGTCGTTCTCTATTATGTAGGCGAGAAATCTTGTGTATCGATATACATTGTACAATTTTTTTAATGTGATTGTTTTCTACAAACGGCTTCAAAATGAGCGACGTACAGTTATGGATTAAGTGTTTAAATGACGCCTTTATTAAACCAGATGGAAAAGAAGCCGAAAGGATTATTTTAAATATCCAGTCGTATTTCGAAGAAGGCCTTACTGAATCAGAAATAGGTAAAACTCGATGAATAGTAAAAAAAATCATTGTTTTAACATTTTTAGTCGACGGATTTTCTTCATGTCACCTGTGAAATACAAGTTTAAAATTTATTTAAGTCGCTATTTAATTAAAAATATTAATAGACGTGTAGTATCTGATGCATGCCTGCGACATAATATGATGGCTCGTTCCTCGTTAGGATTTTTCTGTTCCAATCTATTTATTAATTTGTTTTTAACTTTAGTATACAGGATCTGTAATTCTTTTTTAATAGAATATCTATTAAATTTAAATTATAATAGTTTTTATGTATACTATTTTATTTTAAAAGTATTTAGTAATTTTTTTTTACATTTTGTTAGTTTTATTTAAGTATGGCTTCCCATAGATAGGTTGCCATATTTAAATTACTAAAATTTTAGAGATTTTATGAGCAAAAGTCCAAAACTAACTAACTTTACAAAAAAAAATATTATTCTTACAGAAATACATTTTTTATCAAAATGCATTTCTTCCTAATGTGGTACTAATATAGTTTTAATCTCAATGTGACTGTCTTAAAATATAAATTGTAATTATCATATTAAATTGAAAAAAAAACTGTTTCCAATTTAATAGGGATTTAAAATTTCTGGAAATATTTTTATAATTAATAAAAAAATTACTAAGTATGTATTTTCTTTATTTCAAATCTTGTAATTGGAAATTATTTCTATGTCAGTTAGTCTGGGCACTGTCAAATATTTTTATCACATTTTTATATGTATAACAAAACAAGAAAGTACGTTGTTCATGTTGTCTCACACATAATATTACTTTTTTGCAGATGCGGCAATCTTACACTTGTTCTCCAAATCTTCCCTTGCAAATGTGGTATTTAAGGGCCTTCCCAATTTTGTTGAAATTTCTTTTAGCAAGACGGGGTTCAATGTATCCACCCGTGAAATATTTTCACTTTTCTCTACACTTTTGGACAGTTTTACAAAAAAGCTTGATGAGTATGTAGAAGACATTGTCTCGGTAAGTTGTACTATCTTGTATATGTAATGCTTTAAATTTGATTAATTTCATCTTTTCCGACATGATGATGCGATGATTTTGCAATTTAGATTAAAAATGGCAAAAAAAATTATTTTAAACAAATATCCTCGATAAAAATTACAGTAGAGCAAAAGAAAACTTAAGATAATGGTGAAGTGGTAACAGCCGCGCTTATCACCGTGGACGGCGGAGACTTGCGGACGGCGATGAAGGCAGTGGCTATTGTAACAGTTGAGTAGTCTTGAAATTGGCCTCTTCAGTGGCGCAGGGCAGCGGGTTGTCTAATAGTAGACTCAGTGGTCCGGCGTGGGCAGCGATCCTTACAATTGGTCCTGGGATGGCGGCAACACAAAGATTCTGAGGTGGCGGCAGCGGCAATTAGCAGCACACTAGGGCAGAGTTGGTGGATTCACCGTCTAGAATCGACTCATGACGGCACAATCACCAGCAGAACTGGGAGCTTCTTATGTAGCGCCGGCGATCTTATTTATACCTGCTGCGTATGGTCCGTTAGCCCGTCTCGTGGTGGTGTAGTGGGTGATAGTGCGTATCCCTCCGCTTGTAAGTAGCCCCCTTAAATCAGTCGTTGCTATGCGAAATAATGGCCGGCGTAATTTACCAGAGCGGCGTCGGGACAATTTTGAAACGTTAATATATTAATGCACTAGTTTCATGGACTAGCACTGATACCGTTATGAGTAACAGAAATTAATATCCTATCCTAATAGCTTGTGTGGACGAATGAGACATTGCTCTCACGTCTCTTGAGATTTGGTAGTAAAGGTTGGTATGCATCAGTTAGTTATTCTACTCTGCCTACAAAATATAACAGAACAAATGTCAGCTAGCGCTGCACTCAACTCTGTACTCTCCTTTATGGGAGTCTCGAGATACGTCTCAAATGTGTACACGCACTATAAAGACGGATAAGGCATGATTTATTAAATAAAACGTGTCCTGCAGAAAATTTTCAGGTTTAATATTAAATTTAAAAAAACTACAATGTTATTCTCATATGATGTGATGAAAAATGTGAAATTTTGAAAATTTTAAGTGTTTTATTTACTATATTGTTACGACGTTCAACGGTATTCATTAGTCATTCTATTTTTTTATTTCCTTATAAGCTACATGCAACATTTATATATCAAAATAAATTATGAATCTACTAGACTGAATAAATTTTGAACATTGTGTTGTGTAATATAAAAATATATTTTAATCAATTTAAACGTAAACCTTTAAATATCTTAAAATGAAAGAAACATGACTTAAACAATAAGATTCTTCAATAATTGTTCTGTGACTTTTGATTTGATAAACTAAGTTTCCAATCAATCTCAACCAATCTAAATAGGTGCTCATAGTTTTCCGGATAGAATGTTTCCGGATACGAATTTTGCTGACACTGGTTATTTCTGACATGATTTTTGCGGACAACGATTATTACAGTTTTTATTATTTATTTAATTAATTATATTATACTTTTTTTAAATTTATTACTTAGATCGGACCTTTGCACTAATTTAAAACTAATAAAATGAGTGTTGTTTGCCATAATTAAGACAATACAAGCATTATAAGAAAGACAGCGACCATTAAATTCATTTTCTGTTGCCACAAAATTGCCTAGCACATTAAGGACTGGAAAGGCATTAAATGTTTTTGTTTATTGAAAAAAAATAATGAAACTTAATCCTTTCCTTTGGGTTTCATATTGCATTGTGTAGCTGAGGTGTCATATAATAAACATCTTGTGTTATTTCAACAATCTCTCTCTCATAACATCTCAGATGTGACTCATACAACTGGTCCATAAAAGATAATATTAGCGCTTGAATAAAAAGGGGAAAATACAACACGACAAACAAAAACCATTTGTGAATAGGTAGCCCAACATTTTTGAAATATGTATAGAGTGGAACCTCGATTTTACATGCTCGGAATTCACATTTTCCGCGTGTTATTTCTGCAGTCCTGTATCATTTTGGTATATTTAAAACCCTGTTTTACATTGTCTTTCGTATGATATTTAGCATGCATTATTTTTATATAAGTCGCAATTAAATATTTCATAAATATGTAACATCATTATCTTTTAAACATAGCAAAATACTATGCAAGGATGAAACAATCAGCTCACAAAACTGCAAAATGGTGTTTTAAATCGAAAATATTAAACAAAACCACAAAATGCATCTGATATAATAATTTTAAATTTAGAACATCGATTTATGTGACAGTCTAAATATATATATATAAATATATTTCATGTAAATCAATTAGGTACTTCAATAAATTATTTAATTTTCAATGGATTAATTCAAATGACAACACACATTTTATTTCATTCCATAATATTAATATGAAAAAATGTGGAAAAAACTCTAGATACAAGTTCTTTTTGACACTTGTCTCGAATGCGAGAAATTAACAATTTTATTGTCATCTCTTTCTATTCATACCTTCCTCTCTCGCATGATTTACGTAACAAATAACATCATTTAGAATGTAGGTGATATTTATTAGAAGTTTAACTATTAACCCCATCTTTAAAGACTGTAATTCGCTTAGAATTTCTCAAATTTCAATCTGGTAAAATGAAAGTACACTCTTGAATGAATGTTATAATAAAAGTGTTTGAAGAGTAGATAAATTAAAATAATAAATAGCATTGTGAAGTATTAGTAAATGAAAAACAATGACAAACTTGGAGATTTAAAAATTTTTCATTAATTAAGGCTTCACTTTCAAAAATAATTAATATTTCTGCATTTTTTTTATGAAAATATGGGTTTTTATTATTCATTTATTTCAGAAGTTGTACAATAGATTTGACTTTTTTAAAAACTATTAAAAATACCTTTACACGAATGTAAAACTAATAAACTGAATGTTAATTGGAATAATTAAGAAAATACAAGCATTATAAGAAAGACCGCAACCATTAAATTTATTTTCTGCGTGCCATAAAATTGCCTTAATATGGAAAATTCTTGCATATACAAAATATATTTTCTTATAATCTTGAAACCAAGATTACGTAACATATTTGTATTGAACCAAATTAGCAAAATGTTAAAAATTAATAGTGTTGTAAACCATTCAATTTGCTGGACGTATTATCAATTTTCGACATTTTAAAAATACTTTGTTTTAGTGAAAACATACATTTTTAAATAATATATTGTATTTACTCACGTGCTTTGAGGCTTCAGCTACTATGTATTTAAAATCAAGTTTTATTTCAAAAATATAATAATTTCTTATTAAATAATATTTATATCGATCCTATTAATGTGTGTTTTTAATTGGCGATTTGAAATAAAAAAACACATGTTCGTAAAATCACGAAAAAATTAATTCTTTTTTCAAGTGCGCCCTTAAGATTTGACTTTAATAATAAGGCAAATTAGAGTTCTATAATTTTTGTTTCAGGTATGTCTAAAAGTTTTGCGGAGTGCTTGTGAAGTTAAAATAAAGGAGAAAGCAATGCTGGTGCTCTTCTCAGTGGTGGAAGGCTCGTGGCAACAGCATGTGACCCCCCTTGTAGAAATGCTGCTCAGTCAGGTACCGCGTAGGACAGAAAAACCTTCTCTGCGGGCCCGGCAGTACCAACTCATTGGTAGGCTATTCTGATTTTTGATTTAGTCTAAAGTATATAGTGCTCTTATTAAGGAAAATACATTCTTATTTTGAAGTTGTAATTATTCAGAACACAGGTCTGTGGTGTTTTTAATACAAATTAAATGTATTAATTAGAAAGATATACATATAAAATTAATTTTATCGAAAAATATTGTTGTTGCTACCAGGATTCGATCCAGATTCAGAGGAGTTGTACGAGTACAATTATATTATTACATGAAATTAGGTCTATTTTTAATATTTAATTATTTATTACTTTTATGAGTAAATTATACACCAACCGTATTCCTGGAAAGACAAACAAAAATTTCATTTAGTAAAAAATAAGTATAAATGTGACTTCACACTTAGGACCGGTTGCTTGATCAGTAGTAAATTTTTACTACAGTAATTTTTTACTAACGGCTGTGATTAAAATCGTTTGCGTGTTGTTTGAATGTCAAATTTACTATTGTCAAAACATAAATGAGATGTCTATAGGCGTGACTAATAATCATGAAATATGCTTGACCTATTGATTTTTTCACATCTGCATTCGAAATCTACAACTTTGATGGTGAAATTTTTTCAGATTATGCGTTAATGTATATTAAACAACGGGATCATCATCGGACGAACTCTCACAGCTCTCTAGCGGGATTTTGAATGATTTTTATTTATTTATTTATTTATATATATTTTGACATCCATATTTTTGTAGTTACAGAGGTGGATACATAACATACATAATACATAGTTTAATGTGTGGAATGGAGTAGACTTCACCTCTGATATATACAGCGTTGTCCTGGCTACTTTGCTAGACTAAAGTCTGTGTTAAAGTAGCCAGTTTTTTTTTTTTTTTTTTTTTTCGTGCTGTTGTGGTGTTATTTGGAATAAAAAAATAAATCAAATATGAATAAAAAAGTAAGAATAAAATTAAAAAAATAAAAGTATAATAAAATAAAAATATGATAAAAATATGTGGAGTGGGAGTGTTGTAGGACTAGTGAGTTATTAGTAAAAGAATTGTATACATTATAGTAAATTGTTGGATATCCATGCTTCTGATTCATCTCTACCTGATTGAATCATATATTGGGTCCATTTTTTTGTAATCTTATAGTAATTGTACGATTTCCAGTTGGTACTGAGTGTATTGTATAGTTTCGGAGCTAGGAACATGTAGAATCTTTGATAAAATGTCGTTGTTGCTCTCGGAACTGGTGTGTAGATGTTTGTTGTTTGTCTAGTGTTGTGTCCATGATTTATTGCTTGGGGAGAGTTGTTATTAGTATGGAAGTATTGAACGAGTCTCAACATAAAGATTTGTCTTATATCAAGGACATTGTACTCTTTAAATATAAGGTCTGATGGATATCTAAAGGGACGACCAATTATTACCTTGAGAATTGTTTTTTGTGCTTTTTTAGCCGACTCCAATATTGTTTTTGCTGCTCCTCCCCAAACTAAAATAGCATAATTAATTAAAGAGTAGCACAGTGCAAAGTACACCGATCTCAAGAGTTTGTAATCAACTATACATCGAATTCCTTTAAAAAAGTAAATTAGTTTTCTTATGCGTTTTGCTAGATTCGATATATGTTCTTTCCAGTTAAGATGATCATCGATCAGTACTCCCAGATGTCGAATAATTTTGACTCTTGTCAGTTTTTCACATTGGCATGCGGACGCCGTGGTCTTGTTTGCTTTGCAGTCATGAACGACGAGTGTAGGACTTTGACGTGGTGTTGTTCTTTCGTTAATACAGAAACATATATATTTTGATTTTTTTGTATTAAGTGATAGGAGGTTCGTATCAAACCATTTTTTCGCCTTGTTCAGACCATCCTGTGCACGAGTATTGACCTCTTCCCAAGACTTACCCTCAAAGCAAAGCACGGTGTCATCCGCGAAAGTGATTATTTTTCCATTGTTTAGGGTCATATTACAAAAGTCGTTAATGTATACTAGAAATAATATAGGACCTAAAATGCTTCCTTGTGGAACACCGTGTGTTATCAATGATGGATTGCTGTATTTTTCATTATTTTGGACAATTTGACATCTATTTGTTAAGTAATCCTTAAACCACTTATATGCTATGCCCCTTACTCCTATGTTTTCAAGTTTTTTTAGCAATAGTAGGTGCGGTACGGTGTCAAATGCTTTTGCAAGGTTAAGAAAAATCCCCATGCATTTGTTTCCCTTGTCCAGGTTCGATACGATATATTCCACGAGAGACATGAGTGCATCTTCTGTGTTGCGTTTCGATCGGAAACCAAATTGTTGATTCGATAGAATGTTGTTTACATTCAGAAATTTAAGGAGCCTCCGTTTAACAATTTTTTCTAGAATTTTTGAAAAAACACTTAGAAGAGAAATCGGTCTATAGTTGGATATATCACTAGGGTTTCCGCTTTTATAGATTGGGCATAGCAACGAATCTTTTAGCACGGTTGGAAAGACGCCAGTTTGTAAACTCAGGTTAGTAATAAATGCAAGTGGTTCGGTTACGAATGACTTAATTTCTTTTACAAGCTTGATAGAAATACCATCTTTACCTGGAGCACTATTAGTTTTTAATTCCTGTATAACTGTGTTAATTTCATGTGATGTAGTCGGAGTTAAAAATAATGAGTTTGATGTTTGCGAATTTAGGCGGACATTATTACATAACTGTAATTCATTTGTGTTCATTCTAAGTAAGTGATCATCTGAAATTTTTTTACCTATTGAGGAGAAGTATTTATTTATATAGTTTAAAATATCAGTCTGATTTTCATCAGTATTTGGAATGTTTTCATCATTAACCATCTGAAATACTTTATTACTTTTTTCTATATTAGAATTGGTAAATTCTCTAATAATTTGCCAACATTTTTTTGTATTGGTTTTATTTTGATCTACTAAATTTCTATAATATAATATTTTCGCCGTTTTTGTTGCCTTATTACAGATATTTCTATATCGCTTGTATTGAATTTGTTGCACACAGGATTCCGCCTCACGACAGGCTCAGGAAGCAGCCTCTCGTGAGGAGTCGCCGCGCGCGGAGCGCCGGGGGCCAGACTCTGAAAGGCCCGCTTGGAGATGTACTTGGAATTCCACTGGACGAATCGTTACGATTCAGCGGCCTTGAAAAGGGCCTTTTCTTATTCGGTCCAGTGGCCCTGAAAAGGGCTTTTTTCTTATTCGGTCCAGTGGCACCAAGCGGGCAGTGGCGGGCTACGCAAGGGGCCAGCCACCACGTACCAGCTCGAGGTGGCGGAGCTATCAGCGAGCGGTACAGAAGCGGTTTGTCGCTCACCATGGGCCCGCTGGGGGGACATGGTGGGGCCGCAGACGGCCCTCGGTAGGGCCGCCCTTGTATTTTGTATGGGGCGACCGTCCACCGAATATAATTGTTTGTGAATTTAGATTTCGGACGGTCGCCCACATTTGTAACCTTTTGTTGTGGATATCGCGAGCTAGCTTGGTAATTAATGTTTAATACTCGCGATATCCACACATGCTTGTATTGTTTTGTATGGGGTGATCACCCATTGAAAATAATTGTGTAAATTACGGGTGATTACCCCCACCCCCTGTTTATTCCATATTGTTTAACTTGATTATGTTGTGGATATCGCGAGCTGGGTATTATTGGTATTTGTTTATTGCTCGCGATAATCCACAACTATTTTGCATTTTGTTTGTATTATGTCTGGAGCTCGACTTTGGCACGGTATTAAAACCGTGCGTTGTCGGGCTCCGTATATTGTAGTTCGACGGATCGCCGCATGGCGGCGGTCGCGTCTCAGTGGTCAAGTGGTGGGGGTTGTGAAACCCCCCACCACTACTGGATGAAATATGAAATAAATAGGGGGGGTACCGCGGCCGAGACGTCAGTTCTCGTCCGCGGCCTTCCAGAGTAACATCTCTCTGCCTTTTACTTCTCTCCTGCACACATCGCCTCCTGCGAGCCTCGCATTTGTACGAATATAGCAAAGCGGAGTACTACCGCCGGCGAAATTGGAGCGCTCGGACTAGCCCGCATTTTTCAATGCGTTCGGCGACATCTGGGCGTTCCCTAGCGGCGGCGTATCTGGGCGACCGCTATTGTTGTGCGTAACAGAATTCGTACGTCTAAGTTGAGAGGATACTGCTGAACTTTTTTGTGAAGTTTGTCGCGCTTTCTTATACTTGAAATTAGACCCTCAGTGATCCACGGTTTTATGTTTTTTTTTGTAGAGTGAGATTTATAATACTGGTTTTTAGTGATGTGTTGTTGCAATATAGTATTAAATTCTTTAAAAGCTGAGTTTACATCCTCGCAGTCATATACTGAATTCCATGCTTCCTGTTCTAGGTCTTTAATCAGTTTGTTGTAATTGATACATTTTCTTCGCAGATTGTTAGTTTTGTGTGATTTTTTGGTGTACTGTTCGATGCCCATCATAACCGGAAAGTGGTCGGTTATAGGTGATTGACAAATTACTGCGTGAATTGGAGACTTGGACTTAATCATAATATGGTCGAGACAAGATTTATCTCGTGTAGGTTTGTTTATTGCTGAGAGGAGTCCGTGGTGAGCTAGAACATCGAGGTAGTCTTGAGTGATAGTAGGCAGTGACTGATTGATGACGTCGATATTAAGGTCGCCTGTGATAATTATTTCCTTTGATTGTGAGAGAGTGGTAAGGAAAGTATCTAGTGACATTACGAATGTCGCAGCGTTCTGAAATGAGGGCGGGCGATATAACGCTAGAACATGAGTAAACTTGTCAATGATTAGGTGAAGGCAGTTTGCATCTTGTATGATGGATGATTCTTCATGTGTGACATGTAAATTGTTATGAGTGTACACTACCACTCCGTCATTTTGGTTAAAATGTTTGGTTGTAGCGTGTACATTGTAGCCTTCTATTTGCTTCGGTACGGACAAGTTGTTCAGCCAACATTCTGTGCAAATTATTATATCAAAATTGATGTTAGTGCGTTGGAGTAGCACTTGCAAGTTATCGAAATTATAATTAATGCTTCGAATATTGACATTGAGTATTTTAATTCTTAGATTTTCATTAATTATTTCTTTGCAAGATTCCGGTTCCCCGACTTCTCTCGTTTCTATAGGTTCGAATTCTTCTAGGACGTCATCAAAATTAATGTCTTCAAAGCCTTTTGACGAAATTAAAATTGTGCGTACTTATTGTGCTAATGGCGATACAGTTTAGTCTGATGCATGTACGTGTGAATGAAATGTACTGGAAATTGCTGACAGTAAATAGGAAAGATAGATTGATTCGTTTGAATTCTGTTAATGGCTCCACTAATGATATGAATAGTTTGTGAAGATGTGTAAATATATTTATGGTAAAAAATAAAGAAGTGTTTTTTTTAAAAGAAGAAAGATTTAAATAAATAGGGTAAAAGTGTAATATTAGATAGCAGATAAATTTAGTAAAGAATAGTCACATAGACGAGAGGCAAGACTCGTTAGACACTAAAATAACTTTGTCGCCTTCAGTTTTCCGTACATAAATTTTACCATTTCGGGTCCAAACAAATTTAATATTTTTTTATAATAATGATTAATTGTCGTATATTGCAACTTTCAAAGTAACAATATGTCAGATGACTTTTGGAATGGCTGTGAAGAGTCTGCCATATTTAAATATCGATTTTCTCATTTTACTCTCCGATATCCGATAGTAAAATGAGTTTACTACAGTATGTACTTTTGAGAAGTAAATATTTTTTTACCAATGATCAAACTACCCGTTTTTGCAAATTTTTTTACTTTAGTAACTTTTTTTAACTAAAGTAAAAAGTTACTTCTGATCACACAACAAATGAAAACAACAAAACAGATGAAAAATTTGTCAATCAGTACAGATAATTTCATCAAAAATATTTTAAAAGTTTAGTTGATTCTTCTCACTCGTTCATTCTTTACGACTAGATTATTTAAGCCACATTGTCTTAAACATGTCCTGAGTTCTGACTCTGGTGGTTATTTTAAGAAGACAAGAATCTACAGAAATATGTACCTAATAAAAAAAATGTATCTAGTTACATTATGTGACACATACTACAATGGAACTTATTTACTTTTATTTGATTACTCAGGTATTCTTTGCCAGCAATATCCTGAACAGATGGAGTCACATTCACAGATTTTAATCAAATCTTTGTTACTTGTTATTCAAGAAGAAAAAGCTAAGGTACGTGTTCGATCATTATTTATTTATTCTTAATATAGTACGTAGATATCTAAATATATCATAATAATTTACACGACAGCTGTTGTTATTTTTCTTTTAATAAAAATACGCGTAATTTGTTAATTATTTTGATTATGAATGTATTTTCAAACACCTAAGTACCTTGTGCTAAGAGAGTAATATAATATTGACCTTGTGCTATATAGAATATAAATCATTCAATAATGATTATCAAATTTTGGCGATGACAACCCCTTCCATTTCCAACAAAACTCTGCAAGAACAAAAATTGTCAGTTGATTGTGGATAGCTTGGTTTTCTATTGAACAAGTTAATTATGTTTTCTCAATCAGGTGTCTTTCCCTGTGCTGGAGGGATGTTTCTCCGGCCTCAATGGCTACATGCAAATGTGTGACCTGGAGCCGCACATGGTAGACATAGTCTATAAGGGAATCAAAGATTTCTCGGATCCCAAGGACCAAAATAGAAGAGGATTTGCCAGAGGTAAACAAAATTGTTTAAAAATGAATTAAATAAGAATTTTAAATATGAAAATAAAACACCTGTTTTTTTACTTGTTTCATTTACTTGAGACGCGTTACGTCTTGTCAATTGCAATTGCCCCCTTTCAACAATAAGTTATCTTGTCGATTGTAAATGCCCCCTTTCAATAATAAGTTATCTTTTTGCATTTTTGTACGAATATTTGGGTTTTTATTAATAATTTAGTAAAAATAAGTTTTATATCAAAAGCACAATAATTTATTACTAAATAATATTTGTATTGATAATTTGGGTCATAAAATATTTGAATAATTTTGTACGTTTTCCAGAGGCATTGAAGCTATTATCGAAGCATGCATCGGTGTTTTCTGAAAGACTATGTGATGATTTGGTTTATTGGCACCCCTTACTGCTAAAATGGATCAACCAGGTGAACTCCGATGATAGAACAACCGGGTGCTGGGCTATATTTTCATTTTATGAGAGTGTCAGTGCCGATCTTATTAAAAGAGGTCCTTGCGAGATTACAAGCAAGTGTCTAGAGGTAGGTATTTTGTTTATTTTTAATTTCAAGATATGATAGTGGTGCAGGATGTCCTCTGTAATTTAGAAACAAATAGTTATATAAATAACTGTTAAAATTATCTCGATGTTTTATATCAAAACCTCATTTTAAGCACACTATTAATAAATTTGAAAGTACTCCTGCAACCAGTTTTAAAAAGAGAATTAAAATCTAAATTAATATTTATACATTTTTCCTTTTAAAGCCTAATGATTCTACTTCAAACGTTTTTAACATTCTACTCAAATTCAGGTGAAATGTGTCAAAATAGGCGATAAGTAGAAATATATCAGAAGGTTTCGCTTCTGAGGGCTCAATTGTGACGTCTAGGGGCTCAATTGTGTCTATGAAGTAATGAGTTAACAAATTTGACACCTGAAAACTACTCAATTTTACTAATTTAATAAATTTATAATTTAATTCTCAAATTTTATTTTTATAATTTCGAAATGTTTGCACAATATCTATTAAACACTTCATGCTAGGATTTTTAAATAAAAATTGTAACAAAATAAATAAGAAAAAGTTAAAGTGTATGTGCATACTTTTTTAATGATGTTTTAAATAAATAAAAAAAAGATTTTTAACAATGGTACCTACCATATAAAAAGATAGAAATTCAGCTTAAAAAAAAATTAACTTTCTGAATTTTTTACATCTGTTAGAGTTATCAGTGTAGGGATTCGCGATGAACTGTTATGTTAGTCGAAATGTGTGCGCTTTAAGTTATCGAGTTACTCGAATGGAGTGGCTGATATTTGAAAGTTACGTAATTTGGATCAGAAGGTTTTATACATGGTGAGACTGAGGGCCCTATCCTCCTCAGTTCTCATGCGTGTTGATGTATGTCACAGTGTTTTGTGACTAGAGCAAGGTATTTAATTAAAACAGAACTTAGAAAAGTTGGTGTTTATTGCCGGTCGATTCACAATTGAAAGTACGATTATTATGTTAATTTGCACAAATAAAGTTTGTAACTGCAGATGCCCGCTTGAGGTGTTTCCAAAAGGACGTGCCGAGTAGAAGTGACTGGCTTCTCAAAGGTGTTCGTCTGGATGTACAGTTATCGGCATTGGGTACGCTTCGACACTAAATGGTTGTAGAGCGCTTGGATAAACGGCCAGGAATATCTACATATCTTTATCTTTCCATCCACTCTCTGCTTTTACATTGAAAAGATTTCAAATATCAAATTTATAATAACACAATGAATAATATATTTAAAATAGCTAAGAAAACTAAATTGTAAAATGGTTGAAAAAATTCACAAACTTACGCAAATATCATAAATCTTGTAGAAAGAAGAAAAATCACTTAAACACACAATCCTTTATATATTTTTTAGCAGAAGACAAAATGCTGAAAACTTACTACCGAACGCCATGTAAGGAATGGACAAGTAAATGTACTTGTTGAATGTGTACCATAGATTTATTCTTCAAATTGTATGCATACAGCCGCATATACAAATTGCGCACAATTCGCTAATCCAAATTGAAAGTCACTCGGGTTATCGGAAATCGCGCAGCGCACGAGACATGCTCGCGAGTTCAACCGCGTGAAGTGATTAATAGAATTGAAAAACCAGCTACATATTAAAAAAAAATTGAACAATATTTATGGTCGTTCACACCTGATCTAATATTGAGAAATAATTTTGTTGATCTTTTCAGTACCTTATGAACTACTTTAAGAGTGTCATCCATCCGTCTTCCCAACACAAGCCAGGCTCCCACGAGTCCAAGATTGCTCTCAAGGGATTCGCTCTCGTGGCTTCCAAGTGCCAGGAACTCCTGGGCCGTGAACAGTTCGAGAGTGTGGGCGAGGGTCTGGCGCAACGAGCACTATTAGCACTGGAGGAGAGGGGGGAGGATAATCCTGAAGAGGTCACCTCCAAGGTAGAGGAGGTAAGTTGAACTGAGAAAGTCAGTCAAATCTAAATAAAAATTAAAAGTTAGCTGTATTAACTCCATAAATAGATATCTTCACCCACAATAAACTAAACCACAATTTAGCTAAAAACCAATGTACATCGTAAATAATTAAAAAATCCTAGCATGTGAATTTAGAATCACTGAAATGGATGATTTGCGAGTTCACCTTGAAAAAATGTTGTAAGTGCCAACCCTATCTCGGTCTCTAGCAGCTGTCAAATGAAATGTTTTGAAAAATAACAAATTTTTTGAGATTTTACATTTTATTTCGATAAAATATATTTTTCATTTTTCTATTTTTATTTATTTATTAAGAGCAACTGTTGATATGAATGCAAATAAAAGTTGCTATATATATATATATACATTTATATAAAACAAGGTCAAAATCATATGTTTTTTTCTTGGTTTGCAACAAACAAAACAAAATTGGTTTAAATTAAAAACAAAACTGGCGAAATAAATACTGTGTTAAAAATTAATTATGATAAAAATTAAAACTCGGTTGTGTGTCTATAGTATGAAGAAAAATAATAAATCATGTTCTTATATATGTAGCGCTAATTTCAAATCCCCTAAAACGACTGTGTTTTTGAGTTATGGATGAAAACGTATATTTTGAACAAAATGTTTGTTTTTACATCAGCATTTTTTAAAGAGTCAATTCTGTAATGTAAATTTTTTTTATATAAACATTGTTCTGGCAACCCATACTGGATTTTAAATCACGTAATCATCAATATGCATTGTGATTGGCTGATTTAATTTTAGGAGGAATGGCAACTTATATTCTTTCTGCTTTGGGGTATTTTGGAATTAACCCTGATTTTGAACAAGCATTATCAATGGATTTAAGTGGCTTTTGCGAGAGACAATGTGCTCTGCATGTGGTTGACAAAAAAATCTACAAAGCTGCATTTTTAACTCAAATTATTCGAAATCTGTTTTAGGAGGTTTTGGAATGACTGGTTATATCAATAAATGATATATTTGAATGCCTTTCTTCACAAACTATTTTACAATATTGTTTTGTCATTAGATTCTACTTAATTTTTTTTCAGTTATGTAACCATGTGGAAGCATTGGCCGTGATTGGCCGTGTAGCAGAGGAAAGCTTAGTTTTGCTCCTAAGAATACTGATTTCCGACTTCCCAAAATGTATGCCCCACAGACATTATCTTATTATTAATGCTATGAAGAAATCTTTGCCAGTCATCAATATGGAGGTAAGTTTATTCTGATGTTCATAGGTTTCTTGAAGACTTATGTTATTTTTAGAAAAGGGGAGGTCAACATGTTTTTCATTATGCTAGAAATAGTAAAATTGATACAATTATAAGTTTTAAAGCACTGATTCCCAATCTGGAAAAAAATGAGTGAATCACAGTCCACCAAATATATAGGCATGAACTAATGCAGTATTTTCTTTTTGGTGTCACCCACGTGATCGCTTTGGTGCCACTTACGCAATCAAATAGCTCCACGACTTATAAAAAAAATATGACTCGATTGGAACGAAAATTTAAATGCTGACAATATAATATGCATTAATATAAAAAATATGTTTTGTTTACACAAAGAGTTAATGAGAAATGACATATTTTTAGAATTGTAAACAATCTCTTTACGCAATGCAATATGAGCGGTATATAATAAATACCGTATTAATGTAGGTATCTTTGCGTTTATGCTCCCTGAAGAATAATATTTACCCAATACGAATTGTAAATAGTATTTTTATTAAATTATGTTTTAATATTATTTCATTTTAATCAAAAATGTCCATTTTCACATGAGAAATGAAACGATTTTACATTTGAAAATTATCTCTACACTCTATGCGATATTAAGCGGATTAAAAAAATTTGTAATAATATATGTAACGGTTCATTCGACCACCATGAAGCGAAATATGTGACGAATCCGAATTAAAAAGAGTATTTTTATTTCAATATGTATATTGACATTTTTCGACATGTACATTTTTCTCTAAGAATTTTTTTGGCAACCTTTAAATAGCAGAGTAATTCGATATTTTGGTAGAAACGAATTTATTTTATTCACGGAAACTACTATTTATCTATTCAAGGCGTCTTATAGCGATCTCAGATGTGTAATACGTGTTATAATTAAAAAATCAAAATTAAAATCAATTAGCTGCGATGTATTTATATTTTTTTTAACAAAAAAATGAAATATAGATGTCTCTATACATGCCGTTTCAGTGAATAAATTTTCCGCGAAGTTTTTTCACGGCCGGCCGGCTGTAGAAATTTGTTTTTTTAACTATTATCGATAAGATTTTTATTATTATTTACACGATAAAAATCACCATCATCATCGTTTAAATCGCCACCGTCTTCTATGATTTTCACAAAAGACGTAGAGGATAGTAGATTTTTAAATAGTATAAAGTATAGTTTTTGCCGCCGTGTATTACGTATTTTTTTGATAATCATTTTGAAACATAGATGTCTCTATACATGCCCTTTCAGTGAATATATTTATTTCTGATATTTAAATATTAAAGATTTTTATATTTCGTAAAGGATAGTACGCCGCACAGTGCAGATAAATGGAATGCTGCCTCATAAATTTTATTCAATATATCCAGTACATCTATTATTATTTTTAAATTCAAAATAGTATAAATATTCTTTTTAGACGTTTAATACTTAATTATCTTATTATTACTTACCATCACGCCGTTTCCTCGCGGGGGTTGGCAGAGAGGATAGAGCGCCATACTCTTCTGTCTTGACACACAATTCTCGCCTCATTCACATTCATACATTATCTCATACAAGCTCGCCGATTGTCGAGGCTTCTAACGGAACCATCCTCCGTTAACTGGTTTACCTGATCGTGCCAAGTCTTCCACGGACGTCCTCTATTTCAGGTGCCATCAACACTTGATTAATACATCAGTATCAACTGCTTACTTACTTACTTACCATCACGCTGTTTCCACGCAAGGGTAGGCAGAGAGGATAGAGCGCCATGCTTTTCTGTCCTGATACACAATTCTCGCCTCATTCATATTCATACATCTTCTCATACAAGCTCGCCGATTGTTGAGGCTTTTAATAGAACCATCCTCCGTTAACTGGTTTACCTGATCGTGCCAAGTCTTCCACGGACGTCCTCTATTTCTGGCGCCATCAAAACTTGATTATATTGGTTAGTTTAAGTGCGATTTTAATTTTGAAAAATTCTACAAATAGGTGAATACGTAATGTATTTAAAAACATGAATTATTCCTTCTTGTTTTTCTTATTTTCCTATCAAAACACTTTTTATAGTTTTATTAAGTGTGTTAAGATTTTTTTTTTCTGCAAATTGACAACAGAGTACTGCGTCTCTGATACGTCTGCTGCCGGGCGGCAGCTGTGCGGGCAGGCTAGTATATATAAAGGGTTTTTCAATAGGGACGCTCAAACTTTCTTTCAACAGGGACAAGAAACTACGCCATATTTCTTCAATTTTTTTTAGGTTAACACTCGTACTTAGTTGGCAAATCATCATGGAGCAGTACACACCGGAGCAACGCTTGCAAATTATTCAAATCTACTACCAAAATTCGCGTTCGCTCACCGCAACTTTAAGAGCATTACGACCATTTTATCGTCGTCATCACTTGCCTGCCACATCAACAATTCAACTTTTGGTGCAAAAATTTGAAAGCACATTGTCGCTACACAATGTTCCAGTGCCAGTGAGACAAAGAAATGCACGAAGTGAAGAAAATATTGTCGCCGCTAGAGCATCTGTTCTTGATGACCCAAATGAGTCACTAACACGACGTTCTCAACAATTGGGCATTTCTGTGACGTCATTGTGGCGAATTTTGCGAAAAGATCTTGGCCTACATCCATACAAGATCCAGTTGACACAAGAACTAAAGCCGCTTGACCATTTGAAGCGTCGCCAATTCCTCAATTGGGCTGCACAACAATTTGAAAATGATGCTGAATTCCATCGAAAAATCATCTTTAGCGACGAAGCTCATTTTTGGCTTAATGGATATGTAAACAAGCAAAATGCGTTATTGGGCAGGCACCAATCCACACGTGCTTCATGAAACACAATTGCATCCCGGAAAAATCACTGTTTGGTGTGGATTACATGCCGGAGGTGTCATTGGACCATATTTTTTTGTTGATGATGCTAATCGTCATGTTACTGTGAATGGTAATCGTTATCGCTCCATGATAACTGATTATTTTTGGTCTCAACTGCAAGGTATGGACTTGGCCAATATGTGGTTTCAACAAGACGGCGCTACCAGTCACACGGCACACGCAACAATTGACTTATTGAAAACCAAATTTGGTGAGCGTTTTATTTCGCGAAATGGACCAGTTCAATGGCCGCCTAAATCATGCGATTTAACACCATTGGACTATTTTCTTTGGGGCTTTGGGGTTTTAAATCTTTGGTCTATACCAACAAGCCGGCGACGTTACAAGAGCTAAGAGAAAATATTGAACGCGAAATTGGTGCGATTCGGGCCGAATTATGTGAAAAAGTGGTGGAAAATTGGATTCAACGATTGGACTTCTGCAAACGTGCCCGCGGTGGTCATGCGAGGGAAATTGAATTTCATACATAATTGCCACTAAATGTACTTTAAAACAATAATTTTTTTTTAGATATATTCATTCGTTTTTGTTTTATTTTAAAAAAAAGTTTGAGCGCCCTTAATGAAAAACCCTTTATTAAAATAATAGGCCCTATTTTGCGATGTTTATATGTAACCGATTTTGTCACACACGTTTTAGTTAATTTCTCGGTTATTAGGCGTTCTATCCGCATTCTGACATTTTTCCCAGACGTCTGAAGGTTGACTGTATCTTTACATGCTTTTCTTTTCATTCTTCTTCTTCTCCTCTATTTGTTACAACTCTTTTAGTTTGGTGATTTTTTGAAAATTTAACTTTTCAATTAGCCTAACTTATTTTTCATTCGTTTATAACTCTGCGAGTTTAAAAGCTAAAATCATTTTAATATTTTTTGGCAATTGCCACTGATGAGCAGTATCGTTGCACACTTTTTTTTTTAATTCTTCTTCTTCTAATTTCTTTGTGAAGCCTGATTAAGTGAAATTTCGTGTTTTTGAGCTTTTCTCTGCGAGGTTACGACCAAAATATATTTTTATTACATCTGTGCATACATTACAATGGAATAAAATTTTATTTCGTATTTGTAAGTTTCTATCGTTTAAAATTCACCTTTAAAATCTAAAAAACGCGTAATTTTTATTTAAAAAATCGACGTACCTACCTACGTACGAATGAAATAAAGAAAAAGCTTGATATTTTGCAGACGTATTAATCAAACGCAACCCTTCATATTTTCAAGCAATAACCGTGGGCTGTGATTGGTCAATCTTTTTATTGGTCAATTTTCATAAATGGCTGCCTGAAAATTAAATAAATAGCTGTTTTATCTGTCATTATTGCACAATTTTGTAATTTTCGCGCAATTTTTTTGACGTTTCAAATGTATGACTTTATTTCGACTCGGCATTGTAATAAACAGCTGTTGATTTTCGCGCGTTTTTTTATGTCGGGTATCGACAGATTTCACAGCTTACAATAGTCATAGATATTTTATATTTTCCCGCACAAGATAAAATTGATGATTTCACTCCGGAATTTGGTTAATTATGGTGAAAATTTTTCTATACTTTTTTTTCAATTTTTATAGGTTAGGTCCAGAATGACACAATGATGATTTTTTAAATGCGTCATTGAATTAAAAATTATTTCGCAGTTGTACACGTGACTTAAATACGTCTGCCTTACTACAGACCGGCCGAAGGAGTTTGTTATTTTACGCGTCTGTTATTCAATATTTAAATTGAACAGTTCTGGTGATAGATAAACCTGTAACTTACTTACTTATACTTACAGAGAGGATAGAGCGCCACACTTCTGTCCTGACACATAATTCTCGCCTCATCCACATTCATACATCTTCTCATACATGCTCGATGAGTGATGGATTATTATTGTCCTCTTTTATTTTTCTTCTTCTTTTCCTGTCTAATCACTTTTTATGGTTTTATCAATAAAAATTAACATTTTTTTTTTAAATCTTGGGAGATGGGTTGTTAGTTGTATACTTCGGCTCTGTTTTTCTAATTCTGGGATACCGAGAAAAGTGGTATTTTTTTACGTGGTAACTAATCTAACCTAACCGTTCTCAAAGATCAACACGCCTTTGACCATCTTGGGTTGTTAGTTGTGTACGTCGGCTCTGACGCTTTTGAAAAATCGACGTACCTACCTACATACGAATAAAATATAGAAAAGCTTGATTTTTTGCAGACTTATCAAACGCAACCGTCTATATTTTCAAGCGATAACCGAGGGCTCTTATTGGAGGAGCTCTGATTCGTTGGTTTAAAAAATGGCCGCCTGAAAACTGTGAATGATCAGCTGTTACCTGTGCCATAATTTTAGCGCACTTTTTTTGACGTTTTAAATTTTCACTAAATGGTCGCTGAATAAAGATCTGTTTTATGTCATTCAATTTAACGTTTTATGACGTTTCTGGTCGGCCATGTTTTTTTTGAGCCATGAAATGAATTCGATAGAGGGCAGTAAGATGTCGAAATGATTCTTGGGAAACGTGTAAAAATCTTACACGTGGTTTAAAAATATAGATAATATGGGTTTTTGATTATATTAGTTTAAGTGCGATTTTAATTTTTTTAAATGCTATTGATAATTCCTTCCCATAATTCAAAATAATATTTAAGTATTTTACACCTTTTTTAATTAATAGATTTTTTAATTAAACTTCTCTTTTAAACTGTGTTCAAAATTAATCATTCTTATAAAATTTCTGTTCTGTCTCATTCCGTTTCAATTTCTTTCACCGACGAATTGTAATAAAATTTGCACTAGATTTTTTTGTGAAATGGACACAGCTATTTTTACTGATCATAAACATGTCTGACGTTATAAAATGCCGAATTGTATCAGAAATGCGACCTTCGTCGGGAGCAACGACTTTAGAAATGAGTTGTAAAGATTACCTCAATGACTTGCGTTAATAGTTAAGCGGTATCTATCACTGTAATTATTAATATAATGATATAAATTATACTTTGCATTAAATAGATTAGTCTTTGTGGTACTTTTAAGATCTTTCTTTTGTCGTAAGTCCACTTTTTGCTTTACATACATTGGAAGATCCCTTTTAAGTCGTATTCAAACATCTAAATGCAGTTTGTTCTATGAAGTTCCTTCGATATGCCTCATACAAGATATAAATAATTAATACTTATATATTATTTTTAATATATTTCCTACCTCTGTGCAGTGCCAGCCCTGGCCTCTGTAGCGCCCTCGGGCAAAACTTTTTTGGGCGCCCCCATCCTTGATTTAAAAAAAAAAGTCCAACGTACAACGTCCTCTTGCGACCAGACCCTTTTTTCATGATTCAAAATTGCACTGATATGGTGGAGTGTGTCAATAATAATATTGGATAATTTTTATAGCGCCATTTTTGTAAAAACTTTTACCTCAAGGGCGCTTTACACGTAAACTGTAACTGTAGTTACATTACCTTTGTTTTTTTTAAATTAAAAATTGTTATGTTCACACTTATGCGAATGATTTTTTGAAAAAAGTGCGCTTTTCAGTTTCTTCTTAAATAAAACCTCTGATGCACTGTTTCTTATGACGCAGGGCAAAAAGTTCCACGCTTTTGGGCCTGCCACCTTCTGCTTCTGGAAACGGTTAGTCGGTTCTATAACTTCAAACATAATATAAATCCGTTCCGGTTATCGGTATGTAATATATACCGAAATATGTATCACCCATCAGCATTGTACCTGTGCGTAGTGCGCTGTAGCCAGTGAGCATGTTGCCATTTCGCAGGATGCCAAGTGCGCAGTAGCCAGTGCGCATGTTGCCACTGCGCAGAATGCCAAGTGTGCAGTAGCCAGTGCGCATGTTGCCACTGCGCAGGATGCCAAGTGCGCAGTAGCCAGTGCGCATGTTGACACTGCGCATGTTGCCACTGCGCATGTTGCCACTGCGCATGTTGCCACTGCGCAAGATGCCAAGTGCGCAGTAGCTAATGTGCATGTTGTCACTGCGCAGTAGCCAGTGCGCAGGATGCTAAGTGCGCAGTAGCCAGTGCGCATGTTGCCACTGCGCAGGATGCCGAGTGCGCAGTAGCCAGTGCGCATGTTGCCACTGCGCAAGATGCCAAGTGCGCAGTAGACAGTGCGCATGTTGCCATTTCGCAGGATGCCAAGTGCGCAGTAGCCAGTGCGCATGTTGCCACTGCGCAGAATGCCAAGTGCGCAGTAGCCAGTGTGCATGTTGCCACTGCGCAGGATGCCAAGTGCGCAGTAGCCAGTGCGCATGTTGCCACTGCGCAGTATGTCGAGTGCGCAGTAGCCAGTGCGCATGTTACCACTGCGCAGAATGCCAAGTGCGCAGTAGCCAGTGCCCATATTGCCACTGCGCAAGATGCCAAGTGCGCAGTAGCCAGTGCGCATGTTGCCACTGCGCAGGATGCCGAGTGCGCAGTAGCCAGTGCGCATGTTGCCACTGCGCAGGATACAAGTGTGCAGTAGCCAGTGCGCAGGATGCTAAGTGCGCAGTAGCCAGTGCGCATGTTGCCACTGCGCAGGATGCCGAGTGCGCAGTAGCCAGTGCGCATGTTGCCATTGCGCAGGATGCCAAGTGCGCAGTAGCCAGTGCGCATGTTGCCACTGCGCAAGATGCCAAGTGCGCAGTAGCCAGTGCCCATGTTGCCACTGCGCAGGATACAAGTGTGCAGTAGCCAGTGCGCAGGATGCTAAGTGCGCAGTAGCCAGTGCGCATGTTGCCACTGCGCAGAATGCCAAGTGCGCAGTAGCCAGTGCGCATGTTGCCACTGCGCAGGATGCCGAGTGCGCAGTAGCCAGTGCGCATGTTGCCACTGCGCAAGATGCCAAGTGCGCAGTAGCCAGTGCGCATGTTGCCACTGCGCAAGATGCCAAGTGCGCAGTAGCCAGTGCGCATGTTGCCACTGCGCAGGATACAAGTGCGCAGTAGCCAGTGCGCAGGATGCTAAGTGCGCAGTAGCCAGTGCGCATGTTGCCACTGCGCAGGATGCCGAGTGCGCAGTAGCCAGTGCGCATGTTGCCTCTGCGCAAGATGCCAAGTGCGCAGTAGCCAGTGCGCATGTTGCCACTGCGCAGGATACAAGTGCGCAGTAGCCAGTGCGCAGGATGCTAAGTGCGCAGTAGCCAGTGCGCATGTTGCCACTGCGCAGTATGTCGAGTGCGCAGTAGCCAGTGCGCATGTTACCACTGCGCAGAATGCCAAGTGCGCAGTAGCCAGTGCCCATATTGCCACTGCGCAAGATGCCAAGTGCGCAGTAGCCAGTGCGCATGTTGCCACTGCGCAGGATGCCGAGTGCGCAGTAGCCAGTGCGCATGTTGCCACTGCGCAAGATGCCAAGTGCGCAGTAGCCAGTGCGCATGTTGCCACTGCGCAAGATGCCAAGTGCGCAGTAGCCAGTGCGCATGTTGCCACTGCGCAGGATACAAGTGCGCAGTAGCCAGTGCGCAGGATGCTTAGTGCGCAGTAGCCAGTGCGCATGTTGCCACTGCGCAGGATGCCGAGTGCGCAGTAGCCAGTGCGCATGTTGCCACTGCGCAAGATGCCAAGTGCGCAGTAGCCAGTGCGCATGTTGCCACTGCGCAGAATACAAGTGCGCAGTAGCCAGTGCGCAGGATGCTAAGTGCGCAGTAGCCAGTGCGCATGTTGCCACTGCGCAGGATGCCGAGTGCGCAGTAGCCAGTGCGCATGTTGCCACTGCGCAAGATGCCAAGTGCGCAGTAGCCAGTGCGCATGTTGCCACTGCGCAGGATACAAGTGCGCAGTAGCCAGTGCGCAGGATGCTAAGTGCGCAGTAGCCAGTGCGCATGTTGCCACTGCGCAGTATGTCGAGTGCGCAGTAGCCAGTGCGCATGTTACCACTGCGCAGAATGCCAAGTGCGCAGTAGCCAGTGCCCATATTGCCACTGCGCAAGATGCCAAGTGCGCAGTAGCCAGTGCGCATGTTGCCACTGCGCAGGATGCCGAGTGCGCAGTAGCCAGTGCGCATGTTGCCACTGCGCAAGATGCCAAGTGCGCAGTAGCAAGTGCGCATGTTGCCATTGCGCAGGATGCCAAGTGCGCAGTAGCCAGTGCGCATGTTGCCACTGCGCAAGATGCCAAGTGCGCAGTAGCCAGTGCCCATGTTGCCACTGCGCAGGATACAAGTGTGCAGTAGCCAGTGCGCAGGATGCTAAGTGCGCAGTAGCCAGTGCGCATGTTGCCACTGCGCAGGATGCCGAGTGCGCAGTAGCCAGTGCGCATGTTGCCACTGCGCAAGATGCCAAGTGCGCAGTAGCTAATGCGCATGTTGTCACTGCGCAGGATACCAAGTGCGCAGTAGCCAGTGCGCAGGATGCTAAGTGCGCAGTAGCCAGTGCGCATGTTGCCACTGCGCAGGATGCCGAGTGCGCAGTAGCCAGTGCGCATGTTGCCACTGCGCAGGATACAAGTGCGCAGTAGCCAGTGCGCATGTTGCCACTGCGCATGTTGCCACTGCGCAAGATGCCAAGTGTGCAGTAGCCAGTGCGCATGTTGCCACTGCGCAGGATACAAGTGCGCAGTAGCCAGTGCGCAGGATGCTAAGTGCGCAGTAGCCAGTGCGCATGTTGCCACTGCGCAGGATGCCGAGTGCGCAGTAGCCAGTGCGCATGTTGCCTCTGCGCAAGATGCCAAGTGCGCAGTAGCCAGTGCGCATGTTGCCACTGCGCAGGATACAAGTGCGCAGTAGCCAGTGCGCAGGATGCTAAGTGCGCAGTAGCCAGTGCGCATGTTGCCACTGCGCAGTATGTCGAGTGCGCAGTAGCCAGTGCGCATGTTACCACTGCGCAGAATGCCAAGTGCGCAGTAGCCAGTGCCCATATTGCCACTGCGCAAGATGCCAAGTGCGCAGTAGCCAGTGCGCATGTTGCCACTGCGCAGGATGCCGAGTGCGCAGTAGCCAGTGCGCATGTTGCCACTGCGCAAGATGCCAAGTGCGCAGTAGCCAGTGCGCATGTTGCCACTGCGCAGGATACAAGTGCGCAGTAGCCATTTCGCAGGATGCCAAGTGCGCAGTAGCCAGTGCGCATGTTGCCACTGCGCAGGATGCCAAGTGCGCAGTAGCCAATGCGCATGTTGCCACTTAACAGAATGCCAAGTGCGCAGTAGCCAGTGCGCATGTTGCCACTGCGCATGTTGCCACTGCGCAAGATGCCAAGTGCGCAGTAGCTAATGCGCATGTTGTCACTGCGCAGGATACCAAGTGCGCAGTAGCCAGTGCGCATGTTACCACTGCGCAGGACGCCAAGTGCGCAGTAGCCAGTGCGCATGTTGCCACTGCGCAAGATGCCAAGTGCGCAGTAGCTAATGCGCATGTTGCCACTGCGCAGGATGCCAAGTGCGCATGATGCCACTGCGCAGGATGCCAAGTGCGCAGGATGCCAAGTGCGCATGTTGCCACTGCGCAGGATGCCAAGTGCGCGTGTTGCCACTGCGCAGGATGCCAAGTGCGCAGTAGCCAGAGCGCATGTTGCCACTGCGCAGGATGCCAAGTGCGCAGTAGCCAGTGCGCAGGATCCAAAGTCCAGTATGTCTATTATTATTTTTGAGTTCAAAATAGTATGAATATTGTTTTAGACGTTTAATACTTAATTATCTTATTATTACTTACCATCATGCCGTTTCCCCGCGGGGGTTGGCAGAGAGGATAGAGCGCCATACTCTTCTGTCTTGACACACAATTCTCGCCTCATTCACATTCATACATCTTCTCATACAAGCTCGCCGATTGTTGAGGCTTCTAACAGAACCATCCTCCATTAACTGTTTTACCTGATCGTGCCAAGTCTTCCACGGACGTCCTCTATTTCTGGCGCCATCAACACTTGATTATATTGGTTAGTTTAAGTGCGATTTTAATTTTGAAAAATTCTATAAATAGGTGAATGAAACATTTCTGCTTTTTCTTCTTATTTTCCTATTAAAACACTTTTTAGAGTTTTATAAAGTGTATTGAAGGCTTTTTTTTTTTCCGCAAATTGACAACAGATTACTGTGTTTCTGATACGTCTGCTGCCAGGCGGCAGCCGGATGGGTAGGCTAGTCTACATATTATTAAAGTCGTAAGCTATATTTCCTGTTGTATATATGTCGCGTTGTAACAATATCCGTCACACACGGAAAGCGCTGTATCTCGCAAGCCATTTGGTTATTTTTGAATTTTGCCAGATAGCTGAAGAATGACAAACTTTTTCCCCTTGACACTTTTTTCTTCCTCTTCTTTATTTGTTACTACTGTTTAAGTTTAGTGAATTTCTTGCTATTTTTTTTTAAATTTAGTCTAACTATAACATTTTCGCTCCCAACTCTGCGAGGTTAAAAGCGATAATTATTTTTAAATATTTCCGCGACGGCCGACTGTAGATTGCGTTTATTTTTTAAAATTCTTCGTTTATATGTAACCGATTTTATCACACACGTTTTGGTTAATTTCTCAGTTATTAGGCGTTCATCCGCATTCTGACATTTTTCGTAGACGTTTGAAGGTTGGACTGTGTCTTTACATATTTTTCTTTTCATTCTTCTTCTTCTCCTCTATTTGTTACAACTCTTTTAGTTTGGTGATTTTTTGAAAATTTATCTTTTTATTCAGCCTAACTTTTTTTTCATTCGCTTATAAATCTGCGAGTTTAAGAACTAAAATCACTTTAATATTTTTTGGTAATTGCCACTGATAGGCAGTATCGTTGCACATTTTTTTTTAGAATTCTTCTAATTTCTTTGTGAAGCCTGATTTAGTGAAATTTCGTATTTTTGAGCTTTTCTCTGCGAGTTTACGACCAAAATATAATTTTATTGCACCTGTGCGTACATCACAATGGACTATAATTTATTTTTGTATTTGTAAACTCTTAACGTTTAAAATTCACCTTTAAATTGTGAATAACGCGTATTTTTTTTTTGCAAAAAATATATGAGTATCTAGATACGCATAAAAAGCCTAAATACTAAAACAATTTACCCCGATAAGTGTAAATCTCACGACCGCGCGAGGAAACAAATGCAACCGTTTTTACGTCTTTCGACATACGGGATAATGAAAAACTTTGCGATTTATGAAAAATGTCGATTTTCACATGAGAAATCAAACATTTTTAGATTTGAAAACAATCTCTATACACTACGCGGTATGAACCGGACTTTTAAAAAGACCGTAATAATGGAGGTATCTACACGTTAATGCACCCTGCAGAATAATATTTACCCAATACGAATTAAAAATAGTATTTTTATTAAAACATGTGTTAATATTATTTCATTTTAATCAAAAATGTCGAATTTCACATGAAAAATTAAACATCCTTAGATTTAAAATCAATGTCTCCAGACTGTGCAGTATGAACAGATGTTTTAAAAATCATCAAAGAATATAGATATCGGTTTATTTGACCACCGTGAAGCGAAATATATGCCAAATCCGAAGTAAAAAGAGTATATATATATATATATATATACTCTTTTTACATATATATAAAAGAGTATATATATATATATATATATATATTGTTCCGCACAGGAACAAGACTGTAAGTATCGCTGAGGTGCTGGTTCAATTTGTCGCCGCTCTTTAGCTCGGACGACGATATCCTGCCGTTCTCAGAGGTCCAATGGGAGTCCAAATCGTGTCCAGTGTAGTCGCGGAGTCGTAGTGTTCTTCCAGGATCAGTCCAAAGGTACAGCCAAAGTCGAAATCCAGGGGGAAGAAAGTCCAGGTGAAGGCAGGGGTCAAAGTAAAAGAAGTTCTAGTAGTGATGTCCAGCGGTGCAAGAGGCGAGTGAGAGTAGTAGTGATTTTGCAACCGCTGGACCGTTTATTTATATTCAAATCTCATACCTGGGAGCTTATGGCTCCATCAGGATGCTGGGACCAATCAGGAGGCGCAAGCATCCCCCGCGCCACCCCGATTCGGTCCCGCGCCGCCACCACCTGGCGGCCAAACTTTCGTCATTTTTTCCGCCGTCCCGTACGGGGCGGCAGAACTCAGTTTCGTCTTACATTTCTCTTAATAGTAAATGGATTCAACATTTCCCAGGCATCGCGAGTACTTTTTATTATAAACACTGACCTGCCTCGCGATGCCTGGTATATTTTACTGCGGGCGATGACTTGGGGAATTAGTTAATGCACCTCAAACTTTAAAGATCCTTTTTTATTAGTATAACGATTTTTGAGGTGCATTAAACTATCTCCGGGCGATCGCCCTCTCAAAACTCTATTTATTGACATATTGCATTTTTACATGATAATTTTTTGAAGCGAGATATTTCACAAAATGTAACAATGAAATCTGACGGCGGCCGGGGCGTGGCCTCGTCCGCGGCCCGGCTCCCCCTCTCCCCGGCGGCCTCGCGGTGTCCCAGTGACGGCGATTCTCCAAAGGCGGCCCATGCCGGACGAAATACTGCCGTAAAGCGGCCAAGTACGATTTTTCGTCCGGCGCTTCCTCGAGCCGCGGTCCGCGCGCTCCTCGGCCGCGTAGCTGTGCGGAACATATATATATATATATATAAATATAAGAGTATATGTATATTGTTTCACATTTCACCATTTCACCTTTCTCCATTTCACTATTTCACCTTTCACCCTTTCACCATTCACCTTTCACCTTTTCACCATTCACCTTTCACCATGTCACCTTTCACCATTTCACCTTTCACCATTCACCTTTCACCATTTCACCATTCACCATTTCACCATTCATATTTCACCTTTCACCATTTCACCTTTCAACTTTCACCATTCACCTTTCACCATTCACCTTTCACCATTCACCTTTCACCATTAGTATTTTTATTAAATGATGTTTTAATATTATTTCGTTTTAATCAAAAATGTCGAATTTCACATGAAAAATTAAACATTTTTAGGTTTAAAATCAATCTGTCCAGACTGTGCGGTATGACCCGGTCTTAAAAATAGTCTAAGAATAGATATATCGGTTTATTTGACTACCATGAAGTTGAAATATATGTCAAATCCGAATTAAAAAGAGTATTTTTATATAAATACGTATATTGTTATTTTTCGATATGTACATTTTTCTCTAGGCATATTATCGGCAATCTTTTACCGCAGAGTATTACGATATTTTGTTAGAAATTAATTTATTTTATTTACAGAAACTACTTTTTTTTAATTTAAGGCGTTATATAGAGTTTTCAAAAATTTAATAAATGATATGAATAAAAATCAAAATTGAAAAATTTAATTTGGCGCGATGTATTACGTGTTTTCTTTACAACTTTTAAACATAGATGTCACTATACATGCCGTATGAGTTAAAAATCGATTTATATTAAATTATTTTAGTAACGCAAATATGTTTTTACAATATACCGAACAAAATAGTGTTTTCAGATTTTCTACTGTTAATATTTTTTAATGTTAAAATACACAATTTTAAATGTTTTTTTTTTATGTAAACAATTTTTTGAAATAGAGCGCACGAGATGGGATTTAGAGATTTTGAAATTTCGTAAGGATTAAAAAGTCGATTTTCAAATTGAAATTTTTCCACGTTGTTTTCTTCATGGCCGGTCGGCTGTAGAAATTTGTTTTTTTTTAACGCTTATCGATTAGAGTGCTTTTTATTATTATTATTTTTAAATTCAAAATAGTATTAATATTTTAAAAAGAGTATTTTGCGTCTTTCAAGTCTTATTAAACATATTGTGTTTGTATTACAATACTTATAAAGTAACGTCGATTTTAAGATTATTATTTATTTAAATGTATATAAATATAATACGCCTGTGGGTTGGTAATGGGTGTAACGCACAGCTAATAATTTGGATTTAAAAAATATCCCGTGGACACATTATAATTTTGTCGGTGAGTTTTAGTTTAATACTTATGTTTTTAAACCTTCTGGAGATTGACAAAAGTGTACTGTTTCTATCTTACAAGTGTTTGTCATATCGTTTTTATGTAGCAAACTTGATTTTAATAATAAAATTAAAAAAATTACGAGTATAAATGAGAAACGCCTTTTTTAGTATACAACAGGAGTTTATATATTATTATAGCTCTATTTATGAATTTATATGAACACTGGGTTTTTTGATTATATTGGTTAGTTTAAGTGCGATTTTAATTTTGAAAAATTCTACCAATAGGTGAATGCATTTAAAAACATGTACTAACGACGTAGAGGATAGTACGCCACACAGTGCAGATAAATGAAATGCTGCCTCTTGATTTGTATTGAACACATAAATATAAATATACTACGCCTGTGGGTACGCAATATCTGTATCGCGGGTGTTAATAAGTTATTTTTTCACAGGCGCATAGTTTGTTTTTAGACGTTTAATACTTAATTTTCTTAGTAAATCAGTATAAACTGCTTACTTACTTACTTACATACCATCACGCCGTTTCCCCGCGGGGGTAGCCAGAGAGGATAGAGTGCCGTTCTCTTCTGTTGTTCTGTTGCCACCACACTGGGCTTTTTGATTATATTGGTGCTTTTTGATTATATTAAGTGCGATTTTAATTTTGAAAAATTCTATCAATTGGTAAATATGTCATGTATTTAAAAACATGAAACATTTCTTCTTCTTCTTTTTCTTTTCCTATCAAAACGCTTCTTATAGTTTTATTAAGTGTATTGAAGATTTTTTTTATTTTTTTATTCTGCAAATTGACAACAGAGTACTGCGTCTCTGCAGGATACGTCTGCTACCGGGTGGTAGCTGTGCGGGCAGTCTAGTATCTATTATTTGTTTAATTATTTTTGATTTTTTAAATTTAATTTCCTGGAGAACGGTTGCTTAGCATTGTACATATTTTGTGTAGGTGTGTATGTAATAGGTTTTATTATTTTAATTCAATTTTATATGTAGGTACCGCGTAGATATTATTATTGTAAAAATGATTCTCCTTTTTACCTTGATATACATTAATTTAGCAAATACATTGCACGGCAGTTTCAAGAATTATTCCAGTATTGCTGAAAATGCTAGTGAGTGGGATTTTTTCAAAATATTTGTCAATTCAATAATATGTAATGAACGTTCTTGCTAGGGAAACAAAGCTGCACAGGAGGTAGTAATCAGCAGCATTAAGCTACCTTCTTAAAATGTGGGTAGATATTAGCTTATTGAATATTACCGTATCAACAGTTGATACGCTATAAATCAATAGTTTATATGGTGACTGTGATCACATAGTGCGCCTATTTCATACAATATTTTAACATACTCTAAAAGATTCCAAATACTTTGATGGTGCTGACATCTTCAGATATTTCTGGAAAATAAAAACGTACTTTGTCTAAAACATTGATAATCTGTCACATGTTTCGAGCAGCGGCCGCATTGCTGTACCGTTATATATGTTTTTGTATGGAATTTATGTTTATTCATTTATAAACACATCCTACGTGTTTTTACAACAATGTTATGTTTCATATTGAACAATATAACCTTTTATCTCTATCTGAGGTGATAAATCATGCGTAAGTCATCTATTTTGATGATTTAATGCGTATTTGGTCATTCAAAAAAATGTGCCGAGTGTGAATATTGGAATATCAGGGCTGGGAGTAGCGTTCAAAAGGTGAATGTGGATGAAAATTCTTTGAATGGATGACTAGGAACTCGCCAGGTGGAATAAAGGATCACTGGTCCACTGATCCTATCCTATATTTCCTAATATACTCCATAACTATGCCCTGAAATATAATTGATATTCTACTTCTCATGCTGAATTTTTGTGATAATAAGAACCAGGTTCTATTAGAAGCCTCAGTGAGCTTGTATGAGATGTATGAATGTGGATGAGGCGAGAGAATTATATCAGAACAGAAGAGTGCGGCACTCTCTCCTCTCTGCCAATGTTTGAGTAAAAGTTAGTTAAGAAAGAAGCCACAAAGAGTCCCAACCTATCATTATACCAGAGCCATACAGGTACAATATGTATCAATTTGACATGAGACTCATTATCATATTAAATTCAGAAGGCAGCCAGAAAAAACCTTTAGAAGTCATGCACCCCTAAAGGGTAGGGTAAATGTCACAAGTAAGTTAGTTAATACATTTATTTTTTATGTACATTCTTGCAGAATTTGATTTCCTATTTCATCAAAGAGTCTTGCAGCCACGCTATATCAGTGTCACTTGATGGAAGCACCGAGTTCAGGAACAGTGAACCGGAGCCTTCCAAATGGACCTTTGAAATCTTTATGCCACTCTGGAAAGGGATCTTGGATGTTCCGGCTATTTTCCGTTGCTATATGATGACCATAATCAAGATCATACCTAATCTCGATTTTTCTACACACACTTTGTCTATGGTAAAAAATAGAATGTATCATTTTTCATAAAATCATCTGTGCAATATGTAGTGAAACATGTTTAATGTGAAAAATTGATTAACATGAAAAAATATACTACTGACAAAATACTATGTGATTACATTTTTACATTATATACATTTTTTTAAATGAAACAAAAATACTATGTGATTACATTTTTACAATTTTTACATTTTTAAAAATGAAACAAAAAAATCTTAATGTGTGAAGATTTCTACTCTCGAAAAAACAAAAAATATGCTGGCCGCTATTTTGACACCAAATTGTTAATTACATGTCTTTATGACTCAACTTTCTCTTGACAAGGGTGAAATTTGATAACAAACAATCAATAGATATTGTAGATGCCACTCGCCGCATACTACCCTTACCATTTTCAACAAATAGGATTATCCGTCACCTGCGTCGTTTGGACTCGTCATCTATGTGTGTACCGTTTATGATTTTATCGGTCAGCTTTAATTATTAAATTAGCCAAATTACATATCGACCGTGCCAACACCAAACTATTTACTATTTATTTGTTTACAACAATTTTTCTTTTGATTAGGCTAATTTGCCGCACGACACCATTACCATTTTAAACATTTGGGATTAGCCTTCGGCAATCTAAACTTTTCTTTTACAGTTTGCGTATTTAAAAATGTATCTCCCATAACTGTACAATAGAAAAATACCAGTGTCAATGTGTTATATTGCTTTAAATTAAAATAGATTTTTCGAAAACAGATATTTGGAAAAGTTTAGAATCACTAATAATAAAAAATAGAGACCAACTTCAAACACAACAGAACTCGGAATACTTAAAAATCAGGTCCTTTATTAGTGGAAAAAGCAGATGTATTTGTAGTTCAAATAGAGATTATTTTAACAGTTATTACGACTTAAAAAACTTTTCTATCTTCGTGGTTTCATGTTAAACAAGTTCCACTGTATATAAAATTCTCTGTAATTTGTATACATATAATAAATTGGGAGGATCAAACTGAAATACAAAATGAAACATGTAAACATTTTTTTCCTAAAAATCTCGTGTTGATCTCGTAAATGTGTTTGTATTATGATTATGGATAGACACTGAAATATTTATTTGTTGACAATATTAAAAAATATATATATGTATATATTTTTACACTGGAAATCAAAATATTTCATCACAATAAAGTTCATACAGCGGTATTATTTAAATTTATAGTTAGTACATATTTAGGTAAATTATTATTGTGACTGTGATTTTAGTATATGATTGTAACAACGATTGGTAATTGAGATTTAATTGCTGGAGATTTATTTTCTAGTGTACCGGTGATCAGTTAATAATCATTGTTACAATCAAACACAAATCTCACAATTACGATTTAGCCACTCATCACTATTTACAATTGTAGATATATCTACTTAAGTTACAAAATTTAGAACCATTAATTTAATATTACAGGCTGAATTACAAAACAAAATCAACTCTGACATTGACAAACTTGAAACACTAGAACTGCCCATCAACCAATCGAGTTACCGACTATTCACTAACATGTGCGATCTGACTGCGACTATCTTGTCCCTTCCATGCATGCTGGAGTTGTGCAGGCCATGGCTGGCCCCCCTGTTTGCCATGGCATTTCGGGAACTGCAGCACTGGCCAGTCGCCACCGGGTATCTGAGGATTGCCCATGCAGCACTGAGAGGAGTTAAACTCTTGGAGATTTTTAGTGAAGATAATTACAATTCTAAAGACGAGGAATTATTGGAGATGGAAAGGAATATATTGCGATTGTTGAAGGTAGTGTTTTACTTTATTAATAAAAAATATCTATGATTTATTGGAATTGAGAAAGGAAGAAGAAGATAAAAAACATATCTATAATTTTTATTATTTTTGATTGTATTACCAAAGCATGCTTTATGAAGATATTATAAGTTAATTTTTTTATATCTCGCATCTCCAACTCTATATTTTGTATTCGTTCTAATCTCGCAATATATGTAATCTGTCATGGGTTCCAGATTTGGGATGCGTACTCTAAGTGACTGCGAACGAATGCGTAATACAGTATTTTGAAGCAATATACAATAGCAATATATTCTGTTTATTATGTATCTATAGATGCAACTTTTCCATGCACAACATACTGTAGTATGATATGAAGAAACCTTTGACACAACAGATTACAGAGTTATACATATTACTAATTATTTTCACAGAGCCTGTCCATCACCAACTGCAGTGGTATCCACCAACTTCGCTCCGCCCTGGTCATCCTCTACGCTCCACCCGTGCTCCTGGATAAAGATCTGCTAAATGTGGCTTCAGATGGTTTCCAGGTGATTTTAATGTTTCCAAAAAATTGCGCATATTTTCTATTGAGAACAAACTGTTTTTGTCTATTTATCTTTCACTAAGTCAGTCATAATTTTAGGTTGCATCATATATTTATTAATCTATTCATAATCTTTCTCATTTGATCACACATAAACAGTGAAACCCACTTTATATATTGTGGTTATTGTTTTCTCATTTAAAAAAATATATTTTAGCCCTACCACATAATTGACTTTTTTTTTTGTTTAATGTGATTTCCATTCTAAGATATCATAAATTACGGAACACAACTCGCTTTTCGCTTACCAATATTCCCTTTTAATATGTTTTTTGGTAATACATCAAAAAAAGTTCTCCATTCATAAAACTTAGAGAGGGAGTCCTTTCAGATGTAAATAAGTTTTATAAAATTGGTAGCCCTGCTTGTGATAGTACGTAAACAAATGCCCTGCACTGGTACCCGTCAACCCATAAATATTTGAAATTGTACCCAAATTTACAACACTGATGGCGGAGACCTAATATTAGGTAACTGTCACCATAGTAGATGATCAATAAGGTTCATTTATGCATGTTTTTTATGTACAGACCCTTATTGACATTGCTTGCAAGATGACATGATGATTTTTGCCCGATTGCAATTTAATTGATTCGCTTAAAGTGACAAGTTGAGCCCTTTATTAATATTTCAAAAATACAGGAAATAAAGGATTTAAATAAAGGAATAAAGGGGGTAGGCAGAGAGGATAGAGCGCCACATTCTTCTGTCTTGACACACAATTCTCGCATCATTCACATTCATGGAAGGTCATTAATTATTGATACTTCTAACAGTACCATCTTCCAGTATCTGGTTTACCTGGTCGTGCCAAGTCTTCCGCAGATGTCCCTTATTTCTGGTGTCATCAACACTCGCGTCATATATCTTTCTTACTATTCTCTCCTCATTCATCCATTCCATATGACCAAACTACCTAAGCGATATTTATTTATTTAATTCTTAACATAGTGCATACATAAGCATTCCTATATATGATTTAATATAAACAAGATTAAAGTATTTTCATTTACTAAAACTTATCTTTTACATATCTGGTTGATTTCACTTTAAATCTATTCAATTTCTCTTCCTTTCTTATGTTTTCTGGCATTTCATTAAAATTCTTCATGGCAATCTCAGTCTATCCCTTTCTCTTGTCAATGCCCATGCTCATGTTGATTTGCATCAATTTTTCATATAAATTCTGCCAATATTTTCTTATTGAGAATTTTATAAATAAATACCAATATATTAAAACATTTTTTCTGCTTAAAGGTCATTATATTCAGCTCTTTCAGCATTGTACTGATTCGAATATATTTATTTTTTCTGAGTATTATTCTCAAAGCTTTATTTTACAACACTGACAATTGTTGCATTTCTTCTTCATTAGACAAAACAAGTCTGCTGCAGTAGTTGATGTGAGGAATAGTAACAGAGTTGTATACTATTTTACAAGACTACTAATGAATCTTCTGATCCTTCCCAGAAATGAGATTTTTTTAGTCACGTGCCTGGTATTTTGCAATAGATTCAATTTTGAATCTATTATGACTCCCAAATACTTTATTTCAGTCACTTCCTTCAAACTTTCACCATCTATGATAATTGCTGGTGTGATTGGTATTCTTTTATTTCCAATGTTTATGAATTTGGTTTTGTTTATATTTAATTTTAGTTAATTTTTCTTCAGCCATATTGCTATATTATTTAAGTTATAGTTTAATTCATTTAGTATGGTTGCATAATTGTCTCCCGCGATGTATATAAGTAATAATCTTATTTTGAAAATTTTTATCATTTTTACGATGTTGTTTATATAGATAATGGAAAGGATAGGTCCAAGAACTGACCCTTGTGGTATTCCTAATGATATAAGGAGGGAGTCAGGTATCAAGTCACCTACTTTAATCCTCTTCACTTCACTGCTAAGATCAGCTTTACATTCTCTCCCAATTTCTTCATTATTTACTTTGTCATAAATGGATTTGCCACATATATTTATTTATTTATTCTTTATTTAGTGCATACATAAGTATATTTATATATGCTCTAATATAAACACGATCAAAATGTTACTTTTTACAACTTATCTTGGACATATTTGCTAAGTTTTATTTTAAATCTATGCAGTTTCTCCTCCTTTCTTATATCTTCTGGCATTTCATTAAAAATCCCAGAAATCCATCAATTTGTTAGATTTAGCCTTCTTCCTGAATAGTAGTCTCAGTCTATCTTTTCTTCTTCTATGATGTTTGTGCTCATGTTGATTTGCAGTAATTTTTCTTATAAATATATATGCCTAAGTGATCCCATTTCTGATGTATTCCGTCTGCTTTTGTTCCTCTTCTACCAGATCCAGGCCTCATTTCCGTACATCAGTATCGGTACCATGACTCCATTACCTAATTATCAAATTCACACAACAGAAAAGCAAATGATGGCTTGCAAAGACACGAATGATCATATGAAAAAAAAAATGAATGCAAAGCCGGTGCCCATGATAGGTTTCAAATATTTACTTAAATTTAAATTCAGGTAATTTTGCAGGGTTAGTAATATGTAATTAAACAAATCATCATTATTCAAAAAAACAATTGTATCAGCAATATTATATAATGCCCTATGTAACAGACGACTTTCATAAAGCATTCAATCAATTGCTCTCTTTGTGGTTTTATCAATTCCAAGCTAGATAGTAGATAGGAACAGATGGGAATTTCATTAATACATTATTTGTTAGGAAGATTCTACAAAGTGAGTAAGATTAAGAAAGGATCACTTAGGTGGTTTGGTCATATGGAAAGGATGAATGAGGAGAGAATGGTAAGAAAGATATATGACGCAAGTGTTGATGGAACCAGAAATAGAGGACGTCCGCGGAAGACTTGGCACGACCAGGTAAACCAGATAATGGAGGGTGGTTCTGTTAGAAGCCTCAACAATCGGCGAGCTTGTATGACAAGATGTATGAATGTGGATGAGACGAGAATTGTATGTCAGGACAGAAGAGTGTGGCGCTCTATCCTCTCTGCCTACCCCCACGGGGAAACGGCGTGATGGTAAGTAAGTAAGATTCTACAAAATTCATTACGTAATCCCAAAGCCGGTTTTACGAATAATTTATTTTTCTTTGGTTGAGTCATTATTAAGATATGGGATCCGATCGTGGGGTCATTTCTGTAACTCAAATATAAAATAAATACAAAATCTTCAGCCATAGTGAAAAAAATTGTAAGCCTGGAAGCATTTAAACCGAGGCATAATCTAAAATTGTTATATTCTTCTGTAAACGTTCTTCCTGTACACGGGCTGTTACTGTTCATTTTAACAATATACAATTATAACAACGGTGCTCTAAATAGGGTGGCCTCCCAATTCCCAAAATCACTAATAAGTACAGACCGAGGACAATAGAATTATCTGGGTTTTTACAAAAGAGTACGCTTTCTCCCAATTTAGAAGAAATGATAAAAATATGGCTTATCGATTATAATCTATTTTACCTGTAAGAATGAAATGAATTGTTTAAATTGTGACTGATTAGTTGATATGTTTTTGATTATATTAAATGTAACAAAATGGATATAAATGTACCTGCAGAAGCAAACATTTTGCAAGACGTTTTGTGGATCTAGTTATAATTTAAAAAAATTAAAAATGTGTGTCACTAATTAGATGATGAGTCATTTGACTACCTTAAGAGAGTCGTACTGGTTGTCGCCCAACTATAGCAATTGGTAGTATGTAATTATATTCATAGGTTAAGAGACATTTATTTTATTTTTTAATCGTTAAAATTTGTGGACCAATACGGTTTTCACAACATTAAGTTCAATTATGCTTACACATTTATTTGCAGGTGGTCCTTAGGGTCGGCAAGACTAACTTGGACTTGGTCTTCACAGCAATGGAGATATTGGAAGAGTGGGACTTTCTCATTGAGCGGCATTTACTCAGACCTCTATGCCAGAAGGTTATATTCAAAATTATATATATATTGGATTTATCACCAGCTTTTCTAATATTTAGTAATGAATTATGTTAAAATAAAAATCGTACTATTTTTGCTAGTGGTGGTATTGCCTTCTGTTTGTGTATCTATTTTTTGACTGGGGTTGAAGAAGAAAGGAAGGAAAGGCATTTTTAAATTTATTTTTATTTTTCAACATAGTCTCATTTCAGCATGATATACTTAGTCCAGTGATATTCTAACTTTTTTAAAACATAAAAAAAAAAATTGGTCATACTCCGTAAAATAGGCTTGCGGTGGCATCCTTGTTTGACGTGAACCGTTTTCCGCCAAGTCGTTTTTCATGTTTAGAAACAAAAATAAATGTCATCGGGCCAAATCTGGTGAATAGGATGGATGAGGCAGCAATTAATTTGTAATGTAATTCAACCAGTTTTGCTGTGGTGGTTGCGGGCGAATGAGCTGGTGCGTTGTCATGGTGAAAAGGCAGTTTTTTCTTCCTCTCTACTTGATAGCTTTCTCATGCCCAATTTTTTGTGTAGAACATTTTGTACGCATTCAATTAAGATGTTTACAATGTCAGCAATCTCTCTGATTTTCACCCGGCAGTCTGCTAACACAATATCATGGATTTTATTGACTATATCCTCCGTAGTCACCTCAATCGGACGTCCTGGGTGCTCTTCATCAAAAACGGATGTTCAGCCATGATTGAATTCATTAAACCAATATCTGATGGTAGTCATCGATGGTGCATGGTCCTTATAAACGGCATACAATTTCACTTTGATTTCCTCACATGTCTTCCCATCTAAAAAAAGGAATCGAATCACTGACCGATATTGCTCTTTTTCCATAGTTGCAAACAAACGTAAACTTGGCCACTTTCAACAGCTATCAAAACAAAACTACTCAATAAATCTGTCTGAAATTTTGAGAGGCGTCATTCGAAAGATGGCGTCGAACGATGGTAAACAGATTTTGTATCATTGGTGCCATCAGTCATTAAACACGGGTACTTATAATACAGCCCTCGTAAATGTACACATTATGGAATGACAATGACAATCCATAAACATGAGAATTTAATAATATATGTATATATATTTATACAGAAGTCTCTAGATTATCTGCATCAACAGGGTTGCTAATTAATTGGGGCATTAAAAAATTCAAAAACTTTGGTGAGATTTAATTATAACATGACCTTAATTTTGCAGATTTTACCAATGCTGAATGAATACCTGTGTTCTTCAGGCATATCTGATAGTAATGTTCTTGGAAGTGACGGTACCTCCAACATCTCCACTTATAACTATTCATCGAGAAAGCGTAGGATCCTCGCTGAGGGAACCAGCCCACAGCTGGCAATGCTACAAAACAAGATTATGCTATTTTTAGGTAAAGAATAATTTGAATAATGAAAATGAAATTTTATATTTTTATTTAGAAAAATAATTTTTTGTTTGACTTTGAGAAGCATCTAACATTCACTCGGTTACAGATATTTGATTTTAAATATTTTTAAGAAATGTTCTGAAAGTTTACGATATAGATTAATCATTCCAATTTAAGGTCCTCTTTCCATCTTCCCATAAAACATCTGCTGACAAAGTTAAACTGTGATTGTTGTACAATTGTAACAATGATTGGTAACTGTGATTTAACAATTGAGACCTCTGCCCGCGACAATACTGTATATCGTATTTACAAATGTTGATAGATAGACTGAGCATCGGCCGCATTAGATGATAAATAATGTTATATGTGCTAAGGTCACATAATAATTGTATGTAATTATGGTTTAATATACCATTTTATGCCTAAGAAAAAATACAATACATTTGCATTCATAACTCAGAACGATATACAGTGTTGTTGCAGAATGATATACAGGATGGATATACAATGGTTTCAATTGAAGAAATTAGGTTTTAATTTACCAGTGAGTGTTCGCCGAATGATAAATGATTACTTTAATTTTCACAATAAAACTTTGTACTACACACACGTTGGGTTATATTCACTACCAGTTTCAAGAGATGTAATCCGTCTCATCATCAGGTGATAACTAAACTAAATAAATTATGGAGATTGCATATATATCAATATAAATATAGATTGGTTGAAGACAGTCAAAAAAATAATTTGATTTTATCTATTATTGCACACGACATCTATAGTGTGTTAACATTTTACAGGTAAGATGGACTCGACAACAGTGAAGCCGCTGATATCTGGTTGCCTCTCACCTGATATGGACAGCCCCGATGATTTGGAGGAAAAGTCCCTGACAGATTTGACCGAGAGATTAAAAATATCTCTTCCGTGCCCGACGCAACATAAATTGGATGTGAGTAAAAAATGAAGTGTTAAAACTCACAGTATTGTGAATGTGAGCAGCGGTGGGTTAAGTTCAAATAATTTAACCCTCTCTACCCTGACGGTACTTTAAAGTACCATCAACTTGATCTAGTCATGTATCTTTCTGCGGTGTCAATTCTCTGACGATACTACTAAGTCTACGTAAATAATAGTCTACTAGATTTATTTAGACTACTAATATTAGTTTTTTTTTGTTATGTCAACACTGCGGCAGGTGAAATTGGTCAGTTGTGCATTGTTACAAAGTTAGGTTTGATACGCTTGCATTCCTTGTGATTATTAATAGTTATTTTGACCTAATTTTTTTTTCTTAAATTTTCAACTATTTTAATGTTTTAGAATATTTCTTTCCTATCTTTTGTACTATGTTATATATTTTTATTTTATGTTTAGATCATGTAAGATCTGACTGTGCTTAAAAGTACCACAAATTATAATTAATAATGTTTTGTACCTAGATATTTTTTTTAAATTTTTCCATCACAATTTGCTTATTTATGTTTGAAGAACTACTACAAAAAATATACAGTTGCTAGGCTCTTAAATTTGATAATTCAGGATAGATATTTTTTCATATTCTATATTTTTTCATCTTTCTTCGCAAAAACATTGTTACTGCAACCACACAAAAAAAAACATAATGAAAAAATGTAACACAGAACGGTCAAAACAATTGTCAATGAATATAACACAATAAACTATCAGTGAGCGAGCAAGATAATTTAAAAATACTTTCTAATTAAAAGTTAATTCAAAATTTAAATATTTTGAGATTTAAAGGTCATAAAATAAATCAATCAATTGTTTATTTTTATAAGTTGTATATTTTTCGCTTTTTGCACGACTTAATGTTTTAATGATTAAAGGTGCCATTTCTTCATGCAAGGGAAAAAAATGGTTAGAATAATAGTAATAAAATATTCTTTAGATTTACCTGGATTCACTGATATCCCGCATTCGTGAGCTGGCAATGAGTAGCACCAACAGGGACACCAGACTCACAGCTTGCCAGGCTCTCCACTCTGTTACTCTCCTTGTATACGGGACAAGTGAGTTCATCTTTATACACCTTATTGCTACCTGGGCTTGGCCCATTCACCGCCGGCTCTTTTCTGGAACATTGACAAATGGTATTATTGCTCAAGCACACGTCTGCCACAAAAACAGCAGGTTACGGGGGATGCCGACGACCAGTGGCGTGCATTAGGTATAGATTTAGGTTATGCTGTTACCAATGATAATAATAATAATGGATAATTTGTGTAGCGCCATTTTCGTAAAAACTTTTACCTCATGAGCGCTTGATTATTGCACGCAATGATATTTTACAATCATATATAATATGTGTTGTATACAGGATTATGAACTTTCATTTAACCAACGACTTTAGACAAGATGAATCCGTCTTTTGTACGACCCTACTGTGTATTTATTTGCAGTTTTAGAGTACTATTAATAGTGTTTTTTAAGTTTAAGTTTTAACGTAAAATAATATCTTTTTACCCATATAAAAATTGTATGGACGTTTTTAAGAACACTTTTTATGACTGAACATGATTCTTTTATTGTCTGAAAATCCTTTACATAATACTTATTTTGATTAAAGGTTAACATAGGAAATAGTTCTGCCAATTGCTTTTTGTTTTTCCCAAATCAAAAACAAATTCATGCACCAAATGCACCTCGAATACAAAGGAGGATTTTCTGTATAAAGAAAACTCTGAATAATCTAATATATTTAGTTTTGTTTCAACAGATAAGCTAATTAATTATAATTAAGAAATAAAATTAAAAACATTTTTCAAAATAATATGAGATAACCTAAAATTCGGCGATATTTTTGGAAATTCCAAAATGTCATGCAAATATAAAACAGCATTCAATTTTAACTGTGTTAAGAGGCAACTTTCATTTTTCCAGTTTGAATTTTGAGATATTTTTGCATTTTGCATACCCTTTCAAGATGAGACTAATAGTTAATTCTTTTACAATATCAAATAAACAAAAGTGCGTTATTTTTCACGTAAATATTGCTAGAGTGAAAGGTATCAATAGAAAAGGACAAAAGGATAATTTATTAATTTGGTGACTTTCCATATAAAAATATGATATAAAATGTGAGAGAAGCTGACCAATTTTCTGACAAGGTTGATGCAAGCAGGTCAGGCAAAATCGTAAGTCTTCATAAAGAACAAATTATGCAATTTAGATTTTTAAAAAAATCACTAGAAAAGGCAATCTAAACACCGTAAATAATTACATCTAATGTATATTTTAGAGGTCTTTATAAGTGTGACTGTTAATATAAGATTTAACAAATTAAATTATAATAAAATATTTGTTTATTTCCAGATGTATCCCTTCCGGCATCAAGTAAGGGCTCACTGTCTGCAATGCTGTCTGACCTAACAGTCGCGATGGTCAGCTTGTCAGCCGACACTGACAGTACGGTGGCGGCCATGTTTGACCCACTATTGATACAGTCTTGCCATTGGTTTTCAGCCCCAACCAATGCAAATACAACAGAAACAGAAAAGTTTATCTCGGCACTTATGGTAATCTTGTTAATATGTAATGATACATTTAAATTTGGGATTTTTTTTAAATTGAAAACAATATTATATTTCCCCGATGATCACACATTTGTTATCCTCGTACAGAAGATAAAAATTACTCATAATATAACATGACTACATCAATTTGATCACTGTATTTTATGAAACTGGACACTTTTGTGACTCCGTGCCTTTTTACTTTTAATTTTGGTTATTTACATAATTAATATTGATGATTATTTAATAAAACATTTTAATACTCTAATGTTTGTACATCACAAATGTAAATTGATACGTTCCATTGTAGAGAAGTGTCAAATTCCTTTGAAATCAAGATCTTTTTGTTGTGATACATTTTTTCAAAATACAATAAATCTACTGTCAGATATATATTTGAAAAAAAAAAAAATTAATATGGATTACAAATAACAAAGTGATTTAAATTGTATGTAGGTACTAGGGATTCCAAAAATACCGACTTTTGCAAATACCGGTATTACCGAAAAAAAAAAATTTAAAAATACCGGTATTACCGGTAAAAACCGGTTTTTACTGGTAATACCGTCTTCTTTTATTCATCTTCTATTATTAATTCTCCCAATTGTTTCATTTATCATTAATTTGTTAACTATTGGTTATTAATAATTAATTAATTTGATAACATACTTTATTTAATTATAAATTACTTTTATAATCATTAAACTTATTAAATTTTATAAAAAATACACAATACAAAATTTTTTGAAAATGTTTTATTAATCGATAAAATTGAATAGCAATGAGGAGATCAAACAATTTATTAAATTTAATTATTACATTACAAATTATTAGATTAAATTAAAATTATTACATTATTACAATACACATGATTACAGTACATTCAAATTATTACATTACATTTATTAAATCAAAATATTATATAACAATAAACAGAAAAAAAAATAGAATGCATTTATTTACAATATTTTTTTGTATTAAAATAGGATTTTTTTTCCTTTCCGGCCGGCCTTTTTTTGACCTGCTATTCAAACGAGCCGCCAAATGTATCGGAATTACTTCCGACGGCCACTCGCCGATTCCAATCCGTCCAGATAAATTAGATATATTGGGGGTCATAAAATATAGAAGGCTCTGAGAAATGTGTACCCATTTGTTTTGTGTTAATGTAGACCATGAAATGCCAGTCACCAAGGAAATACGACTGAAAATATAATTAAAATATATAATTTTTAACGAAATTAATATATTTCGGTATTTACCGGTTTTTTATTTTGTAATACCGGTAATACCGAAGATGTAGTTTAAAAACCGGTAATACCGGTTTTGGTATTACCGGTATTGGAATCCGTAGTAGGTACCTAGGTCATAATTATTCGAGGGTGTATGATAAGTACCCATGTAAGGGAGGGAAACGTATTTAAAAAAAAAAAATATTTCTTTCTTAGTCTCCTTTCAGCTCGATACACTTAGTCCAGCGATATTGAAACTTTTTTAAGTCATTCAAAAAATATGATTTGTCCATACCCATTTTCAACAGCCATCAAAACAAAACTACTCAATAAATCTCTGTCTGAAATTTTGACAGGTGCCATTTGAAAGATGGTGTTAAACAATGGTATACAGATTTTGCATCAGTGGTGCCGCGCCATCAGTAGTTAAACACGGATACTTATCATACAGCTTTTGTAGTTTAATTATGATGAATTTTAAAATTCAAAATATCAAGTTAGTTTTCTTGACATTTCATAAGTTTCATCTGACGTTAGATATTAAAAAGTGTTTGTGATGTTTCATTTATATTATCAAAGATGATCCAGTTCAGAAAAAGCGACGCTTGGATAGAGAGAGACACCAAATATAAAGTAAAGTGACATTAAACAGACTATACAGGAATTGTAATATTATATTTATGTGTTTTTTTATTTTTATTATTATTGTTTTTTATTATGTCATCAATCAAACATAACTGTGTTTTGTATGGATTTATGTTTATAAGCTTTATATGAATAAAGACAGCACTTAAGGGATGCTGGAAGGTCAAAAAATTTTTACTTTTGCTAATAATCCCACTAAATTTCTTTTGTTTTTTCTTTAGTTTTTGCCTATTCTGAACAATATATTACATTAAAGTCGCGTAGTTTTATTAGCTTTGATGAGTGGAACCGACAAGGGAGTCCTAGCTTCTAAACCGGTCCCGGGTAAGGGTGGGTCCTCCCCCCTCCAACTGTCCAGTTTAAAAAAAAAGTGCCTTGCTTTCGGTAATAAATAATTGTGGGTATCTGTTTGTCTATGGTTTTAGGGTGACATTTGTACGCACGTCTCGCTATATACAGGATTTAGATTTTCTAACTGCACACCTTCATGTGAAAAAAATTGTGAGCAGATCACGTCGCTTGTTTTATATTGCTATGCGATCTGCCCCCTTTCAGCAGTCTTATTATTAGACTATACAGGAAAAATGTTGAAAGAATATAAATGGTTACACACAAGAAAGATTGGAACAAATGCAGACTTAACTGAAGTTCTCTGCCATGTATATTTTTGCCAACCATCGCATGTATATTTTTGGCACCCATCCTAGGATGGAGTAAACACCAGTAATGTAAATAAAAGTGTGTATAAAGAATGTAAGAAATATATAACCATAGGGTTTCTTTAATAAATGTTTTAGAAAGGTGCATTCCACCCTTCAGACAGCACAGTACGGGAGAAGTCATGCCTTGCCCTGAAGGAATTTGTGGCCTGGACCGTGCGACAGGCCAGCGATGATGAGCTTCAGAAACTGCCATCGGGAGCGGCAGCTATCTTGAGATCTATCTGTCAAATGGCTCTGCATCCAGACCGTTAGTAATTTTTAACGAGTATAAAAACACTTGATGGTTTACTTTACTTTCTTGCATCTAGATACGGTCATACCCCGTTAATCGACGATTCAATCAGTTGACGTTCCCATATTATGTCATATCCCGCTATTTGATTTTGACAATTCAATCAACCGACTCTGGCGCTGGTATTCTACATGGTGACACACTGATTTCAAGGTTATATACTCAGTGTTGGCTTGACATGTGTTACTGTTAAGTTAATTTCAATCCCTCGTATGGCACCCTATTCTAAAGTAACTAAGAGGCCTAGAACTGTGTTCATTGTGGCCAAAGTGTTATTTTTATATTTATATTTTAATATTACTAGCTGACCTGCTGAACTTCGTACCGGCTCAGAATCAATAAATGTTGTGTTAACTTATTAGCTGAATTAAATTCAGTTTTTTATTAAGTTAAAATGAATACTCAAAATGAATTAAGTTCAATAAATGTGCAAAAAGAAGTGATATCCATCGTTTCCTTGCCAAAACATCAGCGGATATTGCAATGCGTTGTATGAACGGTGTGTTTCGTATATTCGTTGCAGTTGTCCAGTGTCGTGACGTGTAAGCACAATATCGCGCGTTTCCAAGTTTTCACCAAATTGGCGTTCGTGTGTTCCAGCGGGTCTTTTATCCGCTCTGATCACGACTTTGTAGTCATCACTCGGCATGCGATCCAAAGCAGTTTTGAACAACCGAACCATTGTATGATGTTCATGAAGTAGTTGCTGCAAATCTTGAAGAATTGCTCTTTTCATTGCCGTATTGACCGTTTGACGCCGATCAAGTTGTTCCTCCATATTGCCCATTGCCCCAAGTAAATTTGGATGAATTTATGCTGCGCATCTTCAAGCAGTTGCAATGATCGAATTCGATGGTGAATTTGGCCTTGGATCTGTAAAGTCGAAGGCGAAATCAGAATTACTGAATTATGATTACCAAAAGAAAATGAATGTTTATTCTCTCGAGCAGAAATTACCTTCAATGTTGGATTGTGTCCACGTTCTTCAATAATGTCTGCTCCAAATGAAGTCATTTAGAAACATCCGTTGTATCTTTGAGTGTTCGATAGAAAATGTTCTGGTATTTCGCCACGAGGCAATGAATGCAATGGCTCAGGTGGCGGAGGCAATAATGGCAATTTCACCTTGCCACTGAGACAACACAATCCAGGTGTTACTCCAACGAACTTCAATGCACCGCAATGGTCGCACACAACCTGCATTGGGCCAATTCAATCGAAAGGATACGAGCAGTAGTCAATTGTGCAATCGTATTGAAACGCTACTCGGTTCAAATCAATACTTGAAGCATTTGTTCTTGCACGTTGAAGATTATCACGTTGTTGATCTGTGTGATAAGCTCGACGATTTCTCATTGCCAACTGAGCCGTTTGACATGCTTCCTATCTTTGTTCTTGTGTTTGTGAAGCACGAAGTTGGGCCATACAAAAGCGGCGCTCTTCTCGTACAATTTCTTGTTCATCTGCAGTGGATTGATTCGCAATATTCTGAAGTCTAATTGCATTACGGCTTCGTTGTGAAAGATTGGATCTTCTGGCTCGCGGCATTGTAAATAACACTGGAAAATTAATTACATAATTCAAAATTACATAATGAAGCAATTATCGAAGCACGCACAATCACAAATTTGATAACCTCACAAAGAGAAGATTCGTCGCGGTTTGCGGCACTTCACAGAAATCGCACCACACCATAAACCAATCAAATTACACAGTTCCCGCCGTTAGACACGAATCTCTGGTGTGATTGGACCATAAGGGGATAGCCGTGGCGTGCAAATCGCATACCGTCGTGAACTTTCTCAAAGTGGACATCCTCGAAAGCAACTTACCGTTTGAAAATCACTATCGAAGTAGCTATTTGTGCACCTAGCTGGTAAGCGGCTCGATTATTCCTAGAAGATTTCACACATCTCCTGGGATAAATAGAATTCCACACCAGAATGATTGATCGGAATGAAAATTGGTGAAAACTCGAAAAAAATGCTGATAAATCGCGGCGCACGTCTGCACAGTTAGCTTAATGGTATGCAATGAATGGACCGCGCAACTGAATCAACTGTCAAAGGATAATGCACACAACGCCATCTACTGGCATTGCCGGAACCAGCATACAATGCCATGTTAATTTTTGTGTTTTGTTTATGTCATGTATCAGAGATGACGTTGAAAACGAATTAAAATTTTTTATGATTTTCTTACTTTTCCAATGCATGAGAAAACTTCTCGAGGCCGAGATGAACAAAAAAAAATCATTGGTGAATTACCATTAAGCTATTAAGCCCTACACAATTCATTATAAATAAATAAATTTTAATACATTTTTTTTTTTTAAAAGTAGGGAGGCGTACATGGAATACGTGTCACATCAATATTATTATTATTTTCAAACTAAGCTAAACGCTTGTGCTATGACAATAGGACTAACTTGCTGGTGTCCTGGAACGAGGCGCGAACCCCCGACTACTAGACCACTAGGCCAACGTCTTGACCACAACACCAACAAGCTACTCCAAATATATTCACAGACTATGAAATATGCAGACATGAACTAACACATATTCCTTGTTTCCATTTTTTTAAATTTGGTGTTACCCATGTGATCATTTTGTTATCACTTACTCAATCAAATAGCTCCGTGACTTTTTGTTTCGATGACTCGATTGGAATGAAAATTTGAACACTGACAATATAATATGCATTAATGTAAAAAGTACAGCTTGTTAACACAAAGATTTGTTTTTCTATGAGTAAATACTTTTACTGTTGCATAAATGTGTCATAAACACATCAGATTTATGTTTCTGCCAAGAATGTGTTTAGAATGCTCTTTGTCCCGCAACTAATGTTCCAAACCCCTCTCTTATATGTACATTTTATTTCATTTCATCCATATTTCATATCATTTACAGGTCTGTGACAATATTTGTTTATCAGCGACATTTGGTGAAATCAAATAGCATTGATTAACGGGGTTTGACTGTAGTACGAATCCTGGCTTTATTATATTATGACATCGCTGACAGCAATGCATTATTTTCTTGGTATTTATTTTTAAGATTATAATAATACTTTAATATAATAGAATAGAGAAATCTTATGGATATTTATTTTTCAGCTTACCGAAGACGGGGTGCATTTTTAGTTTTCAATCATATTGCTTCTCAGTTGTATAAAATTGAATCGGCCATTGACAAATTCCTACCTGAACTACTCTACACAACTGTGAAGTGCATCTACCACTCAATGAGCCTCTTCAATAAGGAGATGACTATCTACAAAGAAGAAGCAATGAAGTCTTTGCACGTCATTTTGAAATGTCTGCAAATGAAGACAGTTATATTTAAAAAACCTAGTAAGACCAGACGTAAACCGCCAGGTTTTGGCAGGGCTGTACTTGACGATATCGCTATTTGGCTGCTGAAACAATCCAGAGATTGCCTTTGTCGGAAAACGGCACAAAAATTATTTAAAACATTTATGGAAATTACCAAACAAATTGATGGGTCAAAAAGTTGTAAAATTTTTATAACAAATCTGATTACCAATTTTGGTTTGGATAATTTCATTTCAAATTATTTGGAGCCATTGGAATTAATAAAGAACTCGATAGCACTAGGCGGTTTTGAATATATTGTGAAAACATTGCTTCAGCTTATATCCAGTATTGATATACATATTCTCGTAATACAGAATCAACTTATTGATCCTGAAGTGCTTTTTACTCTTGATCAGGTTGAAAAATCTATATTGTTTCAGAACTTAAAATATTTCGACGCAGTTGTCAATGATAACAAATCATATGTAAAACATGTACACATACTTTTCCATGGTGCACAAAAGGATATATTGGATGATTTATATTTCAAGATAATTTGGAAAAGTTGCCAGCTATTTACTAGCATCGCTCATATCTGCGAAATCAATGAATCATTGAATCAGTGTTGGCGTACTGCCGTTTTGTGGCTTATCGAGCTGCGTAAATTGCGCATAATGCGCAGGAACATAATAAGTGACAAAAGCCTATGGAGTGTCAAAGAAACACTTGAAAATATGAAAAAAAATCTGTCGAATCAGCATTGGAACTTGTTTGTGCAATATTTCATAACTAAACTAGAAGCACACGATATTCGTAATATATTCAATGTTTGTACCAAATCTTCAATAATGTTCTACTGCAACGAAATCGGTAGCCTCGGTCAAATAGTAGATATTGTGAATATAATCGATTCTGTAGAAGTCTTCTCCGTTTTCAAGCAATGGCAATTGCCACAAATGTTCAGAAGCATTGTTGACAAATTTTTCTTATGGTCTAATAGAATAAAAGTTGCTAATATGGACCCATCATTTATGGAAACGCTGGGGTTGCTTATTGAATTTATTCTCAATGCAAGGGCTGTATCAATCCAGCAGTTATTAGAAATTTTATTGACTCCAATTTTTGATCCCGAAACAAGTCCGATTCCTCGTGCAATTTTTTTAAAAACTTTTGACGTTCAGATAGTACCATTCTTAATATCACATCATTTGGAAATTTTTGATGAACTTAAATCAAAGTATGGATGCGATACAATGATAATAGAAGGAATGCTGCAGTATTTCAGTGTAAACAGATGTAATGACACACACTTCTTGGAGACACTCGTCACATTTTTAATAGAGGTGATTTTCATTTAAATTTATTACATTTGTGTTCATCTCCTTAAATACTAATTAATTGAAAAAATTATTATTGATACGGAATGATTTTATTAAAAGTATAACATCGGTTTCTAAAACAAAAAACTGAAAAAGTTGCATAAATATTTTTCATAGTTTTCACTTTGGAAAATCTTATCTTGTATCCGTTTAAAAATACTATACATAGGAACTTAATTCAATTATTTATAATATGTGAAAAGAAAACAAGTTTTTTTAAATTCTAACTAATTTATTATCGCGCCGTTTCTCCGCGGGGGTAAGCGGAGAGGATAGCGCGCCACACTCTTCTGTTCTGTCACAGTTCTTGCCTCATCCACATTTATACATCTTCTCATACAAGCTCGCCAATTATTAAGGCTTCTAACAGGACCATCCTCCGGTATCTGGTTTACCTGGTCGTGCCAAATCTTCCGCGGACGTCCTCTATTTCTGGTGCCATCAACACTTGTGTCACATATTTTCCTTACCATTCTTTCCTCATTCATCCGTTCCATATGACCAAACCACCTTAGTGATCCTTTCTTAATCTTATTCGCTATACTAAGATCAGCTTTACATTCTTTTCTTATTTCTTCATTCTATACTTTTTCATAAATGGATCTGCCACACATACGCTTAAGCAATCTCATTTCCACTGCATTCAGTCTACTTTCGTTCCTCTTCTGCCAACTCCTGGCCTCGCTTCCATACATCAGTGTCGGTACCAGGACTCCATTGTGAACCGCTAGTCGTGCCTCGGTTGAAAAGTTCGCATTACCTATAATTCCATTCAAAGCGCTGTTCACTTTGTGTCCTGCAGTCACCTTCCTTTCAATATCTTTTTCAGCTTTTCCGTTTCTATCAAACATCCTTCCCAAATACACAAATTCATCTATACTTTTTCCAAACATTCATTATCTACAAGTATTTTGCACGTTGTCTTGCTTTCTTGAATACCATTACTTTTGACTTTTTGACATTCATAACAAGGTCATTTTCTTTGCATACATCATACATTCTATTCACCAGACTCTGTAATTCTTGTTCATTATTTGCCATTAATACTGCATCGTTGGCGTACAATAAACAGCATACAATTAAATACAATAAACGAGCCCGTCACAACACAGAATTTCTCTAGTGAGACGGGCACAGTCCAAACAGATTTTTACATAGTATTATATAGTTACTAATAAAATAAATCTACCATTTTTGCTCCTACATTCATACATTCCAGTTCTTTCGTACAAGTTGAACAGCCATGGAGACATTACACAACCCTGCTTGACACCCTTTGTAATGTCAAACTATGGTGTGAATGATCTATTGATCCTTACACACGTAGAACTTCCTTCATATAGGGATGCAATTGCGTGTATAAGTTTACTATTCACCCTGTACTCAGGGAGTACCTTATATGTATAGTGGGAGACAATAGTAATAATTTATTTATTTTTTAGTAACAGTTTATGCATTTTATCTTTAATTATTTATTTTAGCATTCGTTGATTTGATCAAAAGTAGGAATGTTTCTTTTGGTTTGTATATCACAAAAGTTTTATTTTATTTTATTATTTCTAAATTTGAAGATATGGCCCCAGCTTACCACGAGTCACGACTTTAACTCTCTTGTGAAGTTATATTCCCTTCTGGCTATGGTCTTACCCTCGCCCCTGGAGCATTTGGGGCGAGACAGTCACATGACTCAGTGGCTGCTGACTTCCTTGGAAGATCGCACTGTGGAAATACTGAAGAAATCTAAGCTCTTGGTTCTGTTACCGACTGTGTGTCCACCAGGCCTAAGGAAAACCTGCTATGATGATGCAATAGTGTGAGTAAATTACTTTATACTGATTTTTGTCAATCTAAAAAAATTCTCATGTTTTCACGTCTGTTTAACCTTTCCCTTACAGTGCTAAAATAAAAACCCGTGTTCCGGCGCTGTAAACTCAGTGTACGTGTGGACTTGTGCCTTTTTAAAATTGGATAAATATGAATATTTTACATTTATTACTTATATTAATCATTAAAATAATACTTGATACACACACATATATATATATATATATATATATATATATATATATATATATATCAATTATGGTGTAAAAGTACTAAAAATGAGAAAAAACATTGGTCAACAGCAAAAAGACGAGCAACAGCATAAAGACGCATAAGATGTTTGACTCGGCCGGCGTACGCTCTGCCACTAAAGTGACGGATCGGCATCTGGCTCGGCATCGGCATACGTACAGATACACATTGACAAATTGACATCAGGTTCTCCGAAAAAATATTTTTTATCGTTGCGTATGGTAAATACTTATATATTGTAATTATTTTATCCAATACATTCATATATTACTGAGGAATACCTAAAATATGATCTCTGTATTTAGTATATTTACAGAGATATTCACATAATTAGAAGCAATATCAATTCAGTTTACATCATCGGAGAGGAAATGTTAATGTCTTCTGTGTAGAGTTTTCCGGACTATTCTGCTATGTGTATCCGACCTCATTAGCCAGAGAATATTCTATTAGTCTACTCGTTAGTTAAATTCTGCATATGTATACTCCAAATTAAAATTCTTGATTTGATATATGTGTTTTCTAAGACTATGATTGATCAAAATCATAAATTCAATTAATGGAGTAAGGGAGATGACAGCGAGGAAATGAAAGTATTTTTAATACAAATTAAATGTATTAATTAGAAAGATATATATATATATATAAAATCAATTTTATCGAAATATATTGTTATCACTACTGGGATTCGAACCTGGATCTCTTTCAATCCGGGGAACATGCATTAACCGATTATGCTATTCGATACTGCACCATTTAGGTGGACATGTAGATTAGGAATTTTGGCAAACATGCTGATTAAGAATTTTCTTAATGTATACAATACACCATAAATCAAATGCGTTAATGAATAACATGCCACTTCAGTTTCTCAAGATTTTTTAATATAATTTTATGGATCAGCACAATTAACATTAAAAATTGGATATTATGATTTTAATTATGTGTATTATAAGTGCAACTACCTAACATAATACGTCAAATATTATTTTTATTTATTATACATAAAAAAATACAATTTTGTTTATTCTTTGTATTTTGTGTTAACCATTATAAAGATCATTTTTATTTCAGAAAAGCTCTGCATTCAGTTACATCGCATCATTTTCCACTGAAGAGTGATGAGTTTGCTGCCTTTACTCCGGAGAGGGCCAACTTCCTCTCCGCATTTAAAATTCTTCTGGAAGCCATGGCCAACTCTGGCTCATACATCATATTGCAGACTGTGATACAATGTTCTTGCTGTAAGTTTAATGCTTGTTGTGTATTTTTTTTTATTTGTGTTTGTAACAGTGTCTAAAAAATTTTTTTAAATATTTAAATTATACATATGAACTCGAAATTGGTTGATTTAATTTTGCTCCTAATTGGAAATTTCCCTAGAAATGTTTAAAGATATATATCATCACGTGCAAGTCGGAAAATTCATGGGTGAAGTGCATTAAACTGAATATGTTGGCTAAATAATCAGAATGATGCACAAAAGACTTTTAGGATTTATGTGGATATGTTTAGAATGATGAGATGTGATGAATGTGAGTTTGGATGCCCCAATATTCATCCGTGTGATAATCGCAGGGTGTATTGTGTATATTTTATATATGTCGCCAGAGCAGGTTATGAAAACGAAAAATACAGTTGACACTTGATTTATTGTTAGGCACAGTTTACATATATGGAGAAGTTAAGTAACTCCATAACTCCTCAATCCTGCAACTGGAGCGGTTAAAGTGCCACACATCTTTAGATATCTTTTATAGTTAGTTTCTTTCACAAACCTATTTTAAATATATATATTTTTTTAAATGTGTTACATTTGTTTGCGCCTTGTTTTTCTTTTTTGTGAAGATAATAATTTTTTCTCAGTTGACAAGGAGCACATCTGCGATAGTCAAATTTCTCACAAGCTGCGATCTTTCATGGCCAGTTTGAACTCATCTGACCAAGCTTCAGTCCTAGAGAAAGTATTCCATATTTTTACCGAGCGTTCTCGAGATCCTAGTATCAGACTAAACCTGCTACATAGATTTGTTATTCCTCTACTGAATGCTGCCTGTGTGACATCACTTGAGGTAATTAATATTATATATTAAGTTTTAGATATTTTCATTTGTAATACAAATTAAATGTATCAATCAGAAAAATATACAGATAAAATCAATTTGAATAATTATATCAACATATTCTACAATATATTATCATTATCAATATAACAATCGTTGAATAAACATATTCTACAATATATTAAAAATTTGAAGTGTCAAAATATGCTTATCACATGATCATGTTTTGTAGAATTTCTATGCGGACAATTTGCCAAAAATGATAGAATTGCTGGACAAGAAGATGGGGGGAGTGAAACCTACAGAAATCGCTCTCAAACATTTGTTCCTTGAATGGGATGCTGCATTCCAAATGGCTGAAAATATGTTTTTAAAGGTTGGTTTTAATTTTTAATGCATACTTAATTTAAGTTGGATAATTGTGTGAAAGGACTGGAAAGTATGAATGTAAGAGTTTACTATTTATTGTATGCCAATAATGCAGTATTAACCTGTTTGAGGCCATGAATGCGCAAACTTTTCATGTTGCGCACATGCACTGTTCGATCTTAAATACGCATGAAAAATCATGATTTTCAACACGTCACCTATTCGAAATTGTACCGTCATCTATGGGCAACGATCCTAAGCTCTCACAATATTTCTGAAACATTTGAATCTCGTAAAATCTGTAATTTGTCAATGTGCTTCATTTGACAGCTGCCAGAGGCTGCTAAGGTTGGCACTTAAGAAGTTTTTTTAAAGAGAATTTCGCAAATTGTTCGCGTGATTTTTTGCTTGAATTTGTTTCCAATTATATTGTATTTTTAATGTATTGTGAGTGAATATATCTATCTAGTGTGTCTATAAAATTCACTTTTTATCTTTATGTTAGCGATATTTGACTGACTTTATTTGTCTGATTTTGATTCTTTGTATTTTCTATACAAGTTTTTTCGTATAGTTGTATATTTTCTTAAAAGATTTTCATAAGATTTTTATTCAAAAAAACTTCATCTTAAATTTGGATTACGTAATTCTTTGGTAATTTTTTACACTTTTCTACCATATTGTGTTTATTTTTATTGTTTTTTATTAAATTTATGTTATGGAAAAATGGCTGGCGTACAGGTGTCTTCCATAATAAATAAAGGTGGTGTTCTAAAGGTTTATGGCAGATAGTGAACAAGAATTACAGTCTAGTACAATGTACAATGTATGTAAGGAAATGAGACATAATTATGAATGTTAACAAGAAGAAAGTGATGGTATTCGAGAAGGAAGAAAGTAAGACAGCGTACAATATACTTGTTGGTAATGAATGTTTGGAACAAGTAGATGAGTTTGTATATTTGGGAAGTTGTTTAATGGAAATAGAAAGGCTGAGAAAGATATCGAAAGGAGGTTGCAGGGAATACAGTAAATGACACTTAGAATGGTATAATATCTAATGGGAACTTGTCAACCGAAACAAGATTAGCGGTACCCAATGGAGTCCTGGCACCGACGCCAATGTGTGAAAGTGAGAAATGAGATCTCTTAGGCGTATATGTGGAAAATCCACTTATGACAGTAAAGACCTGCCACTCACATTGCATGAGAAGATGTATGAATCTGAATGAGGCAAGAATTGTAAATCAGAACATAACTGTGTGGTGCTCTATCTTCTCTGCCTACCCCTGTAGACAAATGACATGACGGTAGGTTAGTTTGTTAGGTTTTAAGATTTATTTTATTATTTTGTCATATAATAAATCTTTATAATGACAATACTTGGAGTTGATGTTAGTAATATTTACCATATTTTAAGAAACAAAATAATCTTCATATTTTCTTCAATTAGGTACCAAATGTACAATCACCGAGTTCTAGGATAGGCCAATTGGGAGACAAGCTAAAAGTAAAATGGAGAAGAAACTTCTTTGATAGGTCGTTGCTGCCAAGATCTGTAAACATACCACCGCACAACAATATTGATCAAACTGCTGAATATTTGAGGTAAATGAGTTACTTTCTTACAGTTGTGACGTCGTTTTTTTACTCGTCCATCGACCCGCTCAGTGCGTGGTTCTGATGCACAGAATTCACTATATCGCCTGCCACTCACATTAGCTAGCATTCTCAGGGAAAATAATAAGATTAATTCAAGTTTTTATAGTAACAAAATTTAATAATCTATCAGCGTAGCACCCACTATTGGCTGCGATGTGGCCACAATAGCCACCCGCAGGTCCTAGCAGCAAAAAGTACATTCTGTATTGCCCTCCCCTGAATTGTACAGATGGTGTTCTTATGTATCAACTTTAAAATATATATATATATACACTAGCTGAAACACCCGGCGTTGCCCAGGCTTTACGAAGAATGAAGAGATTTAATTTAGGAGGATGGGGGTAGTTTTTTTTTCGAAATTAGATGCAGACAGTCATTTTCCTCTTAATTTGTACATCAAGCGTGCAAAATTTCATCAAGAAGTACCAAAATTCTGCTTTAAGGGGTGGGAAGGGGGAATGGGGATGGTTTTCCCTTCCCCTGTTCCTCCCATTCCTCGTTCAACAGGAATACCATTCAAAATTATTTTGTCCAATTGAACTCTAGAACCCTGAGGAAACTATAGAAATCTAACTCTCAATATAAAATAAGATAAATACACTGTGCCTGATTTAAGTGTATTCGAAAATTTAATTTAATATTTTTTTCATTTATATTTCAAACTTTTTGAAGTACTCGGCGTAGTCCGAACTTTACGCAGAGGGAAGAGGCTTCATTTAGTAGAATGGGGGTAGTTTTTTTTCGAAATCAGATGTAGACAGTAGTTTTCCTCTTATTTTGTAAAATGTCAGTGGCTCTGGAGGCTCATTAAGAGGCGGCAGCTTAATTTTTCCATTGGAGCAACACATTCCCACTGGTTCGCATTTATATTTCTTTGCATGACAATGTTTACATACAACATCCATCCGTCCCCCTTAATTTAAATGCCCTTAATTTTGGATCTGAATGTAGATTCACCATACTTGATTATTCCTTTTTATGTTGATTTTGTTGAACACGCAGCACTCTTTCGTTCGAAGTTTCCCTTGACCTAGACCTAGAAGCCATCATACGCTTCTGCTGTAGACGAAGCTGCCTTTGTTCAGTTATTTCTGACGACTGAATAGCTTTTTGTCTTTTAGCTGCAGGATTTTCTGACCAATACTCGTTCTTTTCTTCGGCGGCATTACGATAGGTGTGAATTAACATCTATCCGTCGATCGATTATTTGTTGTCTTGAAGAGTTGAGTTTTGCTTTATTATTGGTTACATCGTTAACACTTGTCTGGAAGGTTCTACACTGTTCTAAACAGATACAAACAGAGTTATAGCGCGCGTTGTTCACCGAATGGTGGAAACAGTGGTACTGACGCTCGTGGGCAGTCGTGGCAGAGATGTCCCCTCCAAAAACGGAATTTAGCTGAACGAGACCGAGGACGTAAGCGCGTACCATTTGAAACACGTGATTCGTCACCAAACAATGGTTGTATAACAAACAAAAAAAATTATGTCCGAAAAATACTGTACCAAAGCAGATGTATACTAAGGTACCACTATATATTGATGTACATGTGTAAATTCAATGAAATAAATTCAGATAATTTGTTACCAGACTTGCCCGCTGTTCGGCTTATAAATGCCACTACTCTGTGGTGTTCGCCATGCCCAAAGAGGACATTGTCCTATACAAGTTTCTGCTGAGCCAGGATAAGCTGTGGGAGGGGATGATAAACACCAACAAGCAATATACCTTCCCATTAGATCAAGTAAGTCACTGTATTAACTTCAAAATATAGAGATTTCCACACAATCCACGAATAGTGCAAAAAATCAAAGGCCAGAGTTTTTCGCTGAATTTTATGCAAACATAGCAAATTTACTATTCTTTATAAAATTTTTCTTAGGGCCAATAATAATTTTGATCAGTAGTAGCTTTTTACTTTAGTAAAAAAAGTTACTAAAGTAAAAATTTTTGTGAAAACAGATTGTTTGATTGTTGTTAAAAAAATATTTACTTCTCATAAGTACATCCCACAGTAAACTCATTTTACTCTCCGATATCCGATATTAAAAATGAGATTTAATGGTTAAATATAGCTGACTCTTTACAGCTCTTCCAAAAGTCATATCACACATTGGTACTTTGAAAGTTGCAGTATTTTTTTCTTTTAACACGTTAACCATTTTTGCTATATCAACCAATTACATTTACTTATATTCTATAGTTCTTCATGTACCTTTTTCTGTATATCTTTCTAGTTATTAAGTTGTTTTAGTTAGTCTGCAGTCGGTGTACTCAAACGTATTTGAGATTCCGTAAAAAACAATGGCTTTCAAATAATGGAACGACAGATGTATTAATTTGAAAAAGTGTAACATATAGGTTCGAAAATTTGTCATGAAAAATACTGGTGCTATAACACAATTGGTAGTGTACTTCCCCGGATTGGAAATAGAGATCCAGGTTCGAATCCTGGTAATGCAAAAACAATATTTTTCGACAAAAATTGATTTTATATATATATATATATATATATATATATATACTTATAATTAATACATTAAATTAGTATCTTTCTAGTTGATCACAGCTACCAAATATATACACATGAACTAACACACATTCCTTGTGTCAATATTTTCATTTTAGTGTCACTTACGTGATCACTTTTGTACCACTTACGCAATCAAATAGCTCTGCAATTTTTTTTAAATAAATGACTCAATTTGATTTACTGCTGCATAAATGTGTCATAAACTATCAGATTTATGTATCCACAAATAATGTTTGTAGAATGCCCCTCATCCCGCAATTAATGTTCTAAACCCCTTTCCTATATGTACACTTTATTTCATGACTATTCATTTACTAGTCTGTTTAGTTGATTCATTCATTTGTATTAAATTAATATTCTTGATTGCGACGCTATCAGAACTGATCTAATTAAAAGTATTATGATTGCCTTCTGTTCCCAATTAGAAGACCAAACAAACCTTGAAGTATACAGCATAACTTCGCAGAAAATAACAAAAAATAATTCACTGTTGAAAAACCTTAGAAATGATTCATTTAAATTTTAATGATTTAAAACATTTTTATGAAATTATAGGTTTCTAAAATTAAATACCATCCGATCAAAACAAAACATCGCAACAACTTCATTGCGTGTACCTCCAGTACCTTGGCCAACTTGACACTCAATAGCCAGACCCTGAGTCAGTCATTTCTGGGAGTTTTACATAATGATGAGGACCGGAGGAAACGCGTGTTCTCGCAAACATTGTCAGATGATATGCTCAAGTATGATCTTAACATGGCCACTGTCAGAGATTCACCAGCACTGTATTTGAATAGTGATCATGTAAGTATCCTTAGACACATATAATATATAGTGGGCTGGGGTGGAGCTGCTATCACAATACTCAACCCACTGATTAAAATGCAAAAACCTATAATGACAATAATTCTCAATAAATCCGTTCATCATGAATCAGTGCCGCTATTCCAAAAACTCAAGGTGCTAAATATCAAGCAATTATTCATAAAGACTGCTTAAAGACATACATGAAAACAGAACCCTGCGCTTTATCACATATTCTAAGTGTACTCGGGCAAAAACTCAAGGAAAACTAGTTGTCCCGTTACTGAAAACCTTATTTGCTCAAAGACATGCATGTTTTATAGGACTGCGGATATATAATAAGCTACCACAAGAGATGGCAACGGTATTGTATCCTCAATTCTGCATGCTTATAAAGGAATGGTTTTTCAAAATTGGAAGAAGTCAGCTGGAAGAGTTCCTTAAATGATTGTACTTATCATGTTTAGTTTGCTCCCTGCTTGTTTCTTTTCTTTTACTTCTTACGTGTCTTTAGTCTGTATCAAATATTTTACTTTGTTCATTTTACTTATTCTGTACTTGTCTCTTTTTTGATTTTTTTGTTTTTTTTACTGTTTATTTTAATTTGTTACCTCATTTCCAACTTATATTCTAGCTTATAGAACCTTATGGCTACCTATCTCAGAATAGCTAGCGAGGTAGGAAGCGATCAATAATCTTGCGTGTAAATTAATGTTGTTATAAAAATTAACGCTGATTTATCGGTACTGAAATGAATTAATAAATATATATTGTATAGCTACAAAACCAGTTTGTTGTTACATATATTTTTTTTAATGCATTACCCAACTAGGCAAGCCTGTTTTACTTCAAATAAACCAATATAACTCATTGAGTACGTAAATTATTTAAAATAATTGTATAATTCAAATTTCAGGATCAAGCAAAATTGTGTTTGGAAGACTCTGATCTGAACAATCACGAGTGTATGGCTGCTGTGTGCTCCATTATCATGGCGATGGATGCCCTCACGTCCCCTGCTGTTGGGAGCAATACATCAGTTTCTTCTTCCACATCCCTTCAATCAGGTGTGCCGCAGTGGGTTGACTGCTTAGTCCAAACATTAAGTGATCAGAATAGACATCCTAATGTCAGGCTGTTTCTTTGTCAGGTTTGTTCTTACGGCATTTTACAAATTCAATCCATAATCCTGAGAAAACTGGCAAAAAATAAAACTTAATCAAAAATTTATTTTGAAAAATGAAAATACAAAATAAATGTGAGATTCACTTTACCTGTTTTCCAGTAAAATGCAAAAAACCATTTATTAAACTACAACTGTCACTTTTGGAATCCTATTGAAAATGTCCAGTAACTACAGGTCACATGACCAAATACATACTGTCGTCTTATTGGCTGAAAACATATTTGTTTAGGTTTGAATAAATTATCTATCAGACATATCTACAATTGAAGTAACAAGCAAATTTTATACAAATTTTTGTAATATTTATCTAATTGCAATGGGCTAGTTTTGTAGACATTCATTTGCTTTATATTTGTACATAACTAACTCAAAAATCATAAAAATTGGACATGTCTGATTTTGATTCTATACCTCACAAATAGGTTTTATAATTTTTTTGATATTCTATTTATTTTATAAAAAAAATATTCTAAATTTCTTGTAATTTATAAATTTTAATTAATCATTATAACAAAATATGAAGGTACTGAAAAAATGTTTTCTTCACGTGAAATAAAATATTAGTAAGAAAAATCTAAATTCATATTTAAGATTTACAAACTTTGCAGTTATGAGTTTTTATTTCAATGTTTTTTTGATGCCTACTGGGAATAGGCAACATTGTATGGTGTCAATATGGTGATGTGCTGAAATCAATTAATTAGGTGGTTTTTTATATTGTGAAATAAAGATAAATAATAGTTGTAATAGAAATATGTTATTCCCAGGTTATGGTGAATGTGAGAGATAATGGATCAGATGTGTTCATGAAGTACAGTAAAGTATTGTTGGAGCCAGTCCTCAAAACAATAGAACACAGATGCACTTCATTTGACACTTCTGTCAATTTTCTTGATGTATGCATTGTAAGTATTCAATTAATTTATTCTTATCATTATTTTATTTGTCATATACCTTATATGTATCACTGAATTTCAAAATCTGCTATAACACTTTTTTAACATATTTGAGTTATCATTGGTTTCGGAATTAATTTTTTTATATTTTATGTTTCATTTTAAAAATACGCTTTGTTGGCTAGTAATATTAAGTATAATGTTAGAGTGAGAAAAACCTGGTATAACGCAAAATGACTTTAAAAAGCTGCCATGTTTTTTTTTATCATACTGAAATACATATTTGTTTTCAAATTAAAACAATAATTAACCTAAATACGTAATAATTTAATTTTAAATGAGAATAATTAGTAAATTTTCTAAAAAAAGTAATAATGCCTGTCATTAAGGTGTGGCGGTTTTGAAAACATGTTACAGCGGGTATTGAAGTCAGCGACTCATAAACTTATACATATTCATATGAAACCCCCCCGCAACAACACCGTATACCAGTTTTTACAAATGTTTATAGATAGACTGATGATCGGCCATCTTGCATGATATGTGGTGTTTTTGCAGTATGTTTGCGGTGTGTTTTTAACATTCATTTTAATTTCAGCTGTTGATGTTGCTTTCATGGAGTGAAGAAGCACTGCCTTCGACTCCCACAGAAGTTTCTTCAGCTTCCTCGGTCCTTAAACTCCTAATAGATCAGATAGATCCCAACAGTCAATCTGCCGAACTATTTAAACATAGTTTGGAACTGCTTAAAGAAATTCTATCGGTGTGGGGACAGCACTTGACAATACCTTCCCCGTCGATTTTGACTAAATTAGAAGGTCAAGGAATGGTTAAAAAAGCGGGAGTTCAGATATCTGCCGCTGTTCTAGCTACCGAGAATATTCCTTGGGATAATAACAAAAGCTATATAAGATTTTGCAATGCAATTTGTAAAGGAATGTTATTGCCAGAAAAATATATATACAAACCGTGTGCCGAAGTTATCGGAATGACTTTAAAATTTCTTTTGAAGAATGCCTCCCATGTATCTCAACGTAACAATACTAATGAGAATGAAAATTATAAAAAATACACTTCCTTATTAGATGAAACAAGAAAAATTTTGAAAAAAATGTACAACGATGTGCAAGACAAATTCATCACCTGTCTTTACATGATTCAAAATTACTGTCCAGACATATGTGACAACATGTTTGCAAATATGGTTTCATTTATTATGTCGAAATTGCCCACCGATGGCAAAAAGATGTGTCTGAAAATATTCCTCAGCGCTATGGACGCGATTGAATATGAAACCCTCAATCAAGAATTGAAAGCATTGAATGTATTGTATTATTTAAAAGACAAGGACTTCCGGGTGGCGTGTCTACATATTATTAACAAAGCCTCGAGCCGATTTGAGCTAAATGAATTGTTGCCGTACATTGAAGACTTGTGTGAATTAAGCAGTCATAAAGACGGTCATTCAAGAGCTATATCGTACGAAATATTGATGCGTGCCTATGATTGTAAGTTTAATATTTTTTTTTATGTATTATAAATTAATGTTAATAGAACAGGGACTGCGTGGAATGATTTTTAAAATTTAAATGTAATTTATTTTTAAGGAGAACATAGTTCTGTGGTATTTTAATATAAATTAAATGTATCAACTAAAAAGACATACAGAAAATATCAATTTATTGAAAAAATATCTTAAAAATAAATAAAAAGCTGCAGCATGTAAGTTCGAAAATTTGTCGTCAACTTATTCGGTTGGCGTGGTGTAACTGGTGACGTATTTCCCCAGATAGGAAAAGATCCAAGTTCGAATCCCGATAGCAACTAAAATATTTTTTCGATAAATTGATTTTTTCTGGATATCTTTCTAGGCTATACATTTAATAGTTAGGTAGATGGCTCTTTCAAATAATGGAACGATTAAATGTATTAATATCAAAGAAAGGTAACATATAAGTTCGAAAATTTATTGCTAAAAATATTGTCGCTGTAGCATAGTTGGATAATGCATCTTCCCCAGTTAGGAAAGAGATCCAGGTTCGAATCCCGATGGCGCAACAACAATATTTTTTGATAAAATTAATTTTATATGCATATCTTTCTAATTAATATATTTAATTCATATTTAAATTAAAATGTATTTTATTTTAAATCATTTTTATGTTCCAGTACTTAAAGAATGCGGAGACGATATTTTAGATATCCCCGATGACCAGTCTGACATCTACTTTACTTGCCAAGATCTGAGCAGTATAAACGGGTCCTCCGCTGCCAAACTCACTCCAAGGAAACGCCCATTTGAAAGCACGAGGATCAACATCTTGAATACTGCAAACGAATCCAAAATGGACAGTGATACTAGGAAAATGTATCAAAGTGTGAAATATGCACTGTTAACAGGAGTAGATGATGATGATGAAGTTTTAAGAAATCGAGTATTTGATTTCTGGACCACGAGACTTACGTCGAATATCGAAGAAAGGTTAGTGTATTTTTTTCTAAGCTGCCCATTTTGCCAGATACTAATGTGAGATTTCAAAAAGAACATAATTTCTTATAAAGTAAGGACAAAATTAATGTATTTTATAAATGTAATAAAATATAAACATCTTTGACACCATTTCGGTCTGCAATCCTATTTTTCCAGTTTCGGTACTCGATGGTTAAAATGATAATACTTTATCTTTTCCTATGAAATATTTTCTACTTAAGGGTGTTTTTTTTAGAGGTTAGGTATAGAACTTTAAAATGAAATAAAACACTTAAAAATTGTAATGAAATGGCCATGGTATTGGCTTTATTGGAAAGATAATTTTATGACATTAGTGTTTAAGAATGATTTTGCGCATATGTTTGAATAAAGCACAATCTTTTTGTTTTTTTTTTCAAGTCTTATTTTCGACCACTTTATTGAGCAGCTGGGGACGCATGTCGGCAATAACACGACAAATGTTGGCTTCCGAGTTGTCTATCGTCTCTGGTTTATCGGCGTAGATTAGCGACTTCACATATCCCCACTGAAAATAATCCAAAGATGTTAAATCACACGATCTTGGAGGCCAATTCACAGGTCCATTATGCGAAATTATGCGCTCATCGACTGTTTCTTTCAATAAATTGATTATGGCGCGCGCTGTGTGTACTGAACGACGTCTCTGCGGATGCGTATTATCAATCTAATTACTTGCTCGGATGGACGATTATGTTGGCCATAAAATGGTTTCTCAAACTGAACCATGATTTTCAAAATAATTTGCACAATTTGCAAGCGTTGTTCTTGCCTAAATCTATTCATGGTGAAATGGCAAACTAAACTGAGCACAAATCAGCTGTCAGCTGTCAAATTGGCTGTCACTGGAAAAAGTGTTGGCAATTTGAAAAACAAACCTCTCAAAAAAACACCCTAAGAATGTTTACCTCAATGAATGACAGATTTAATATTGTTAAAAAAACATATGGACACGGACAGGCGTCAATTAATTGATATGATAAGACACCTATCAGTAATTTTAAGGCGTAATCATCGGCGTGATGCCGAAGAATCAGAGGGATAGATTTCGAAAAACAAAGAGTTATCATTCTTAATAAAACGTCACAGCGGCAACCTGTCACTATGTTGTACTGCAAATATGATGGGAAAAATATTATATGAATGTATGTATTGTATGTAACTGAAATAAAACAGGGTATTCTGCAGGCGGGAACGTCATTCTCGATTGTGTTGTGTCGGCGTAGTGTCCCAATATTGAACATTTTTTGTGTTTCATTTCTGTGGACCTCATCATCATCATCATCATCATCATCATCACTGGTTGAGAGAAGTTGAGATCGGCAAACCTCTCTTGTCTATATTTTTGTTTCTTGTATGGAACACCTATTCTATAACAATATTGTACTTATTCTTTACTTATATATTTTAACCTTTTCTATCCTGACGGTACTTTAAAGTACAATCTACTTGATCTAGTCATATATCTTACTGCTCATTCTCTGATGATACTACTAGGTCTGTGTAAATAATAGTCTACTCGATTTATTACACTACTAACATTAGTTATTTTTTTTGTTATGTCAACACTGCAGCGGGTAAAATGTCAGTTGCGCATTATTACAAGGTTATGTTTGACGCGCTTGTATTCCATGTGATTATTAATAGTTATTTTGACCAAATTTTTTTTTCTCTTAAATTTTCAAGTATACTTTTAACGTTTTAAAATATGTTACTTACTTTCAAGGTCAGTACTTCTCAAGTGGTGTACCTAAATGAAGATTGTCGGCAGTCCAATAATGAAACTTGTCAGGCGGCAATTACAATCTTTATTACAATAATAATGTTATGGTACAATAATATACACCTATCCAAGGAGACAAGCAGCTGAGTAAGAGGGCGCACTCGGCGTGCATCATCCTTTTAAACCTGCCACACACACACACACACATACATGTACAACTGGGGGTGCTGGCGCGATGACATACACACATTCACACAATCTTAAAAACATCACAGAATAGTATATCTCTTTCATATGATTTGTACTATACTATATTTTTTTATTTTTCGTGTATGTCACGTAAGGTCTGACTGTACTTAGAAGTATCATAAATTAAAATTAATAATATTTGTATAAGTACCTAGACTATTTTTTTTTAATTTTCCATCACAATTCGCTTATTTTATGTTTGAAGAATACTACAAAAAATATACAATTGCTAGGCACTTCAATTTAATAATTCGGGGTAGAAAGGGTTAACTTGATTAATAGAACAAATCACTCTTGAAGGATGGATTGCCTATGTAAAAGAAGATGAAGAAGAAATACGAATGTTGCTTAAATTATTTATTTATTTTTAAAGAAAATATAAATACTTATCTGAGTCGTCTCTCAGAAACCGTACCTGAGCATATTATTATTGACGATTTAACATAAAAACTTAAATTAAGAAAGTTGGATACATTGTTTACGGATTTCTTTTCAGGTGGCTCTTCTCGACCAGAGAACTACTCCCGATGGAGAAGAGCGGACATGGATCTGAGCTGGGCCGATTGCTGAAGTTAGTGCTGGGAACCTGTAGACTGGCTCCAGACTTTAGCAGGGCCAAACTGTTTGACAACCCACTCGAACAATGCTCTTTCACAGATTACAAGTAAGTGATGCAGGACGATTTAATATTTTTTTAATTGCTCTAATCTGCTGCGTGGGATAGTGGTTTCAAAACAGATGTCAATATACTGAAAAGTCGGAGAATTGTTTTTTTTTTCCTTTTTATCTATCTCTATTTAAGGGTTTTACTCAAAGTGCAACAGTAAAGCATGTCATGTATATATATATATATATATATATATATATATATATATATATATATATATATATATATATATATATATATATCCATTACAATATTACGCTTTCCCATCTATATCTATAATTTATGTAGGCTGTAAAATACTTGCTTAAACAGCCAGGTCTGTGAGACTCCTGTCATAGATAAGAAAAGTATCATGTCATTTCATCTATGTTTCATGGTCATATCACGTCGCACTCTATGGTTTCTTTCCTTATCTATGTCATTGTCAAATGTGACATGAATGTTTTGATTGTATTTTTCACGTTTGTACAATTCCAAAGAGAACAACAGAATGCACTAACAGAAAAGCATCTACTAATATAATAAGAATGTTTACACACATTTCTATATCATCGTCCATCTTTCAATTTGTATCTTGAATTTGTTTATTTAAAAGCAGACGATATATTAATAAATTATGTGAAATTTTTCACTGTTGGAAAATGATAAAAAAATATATATTTTACCGATTTCTACAGATATATTTTGATTTAAAGACAGAGCGAGGTATATTTATTCCATAAAAATTACTTATTTCTGTCATTTGTAAGAATGACGCATCGAAATAAGAGTGGTTACATCAAAATGTTTTTATGTAATATTACTTGATTACAACCAAAAATTGAGAACGTCTGCGGAAGACTTAGCACAAGTAGGTAAACCAGATACTGGAAGATGGTCCTGTTAGAAGTCTCAATAATCGACGAGCTTGTATGAGAATATGTATGAATTTGGATGAGGCGAGAATTATGTTTCAAGACAGAAGAGTGTGGCATTCAAACCTCTGGCTATACCTGTGGGAAACTGCGAGATGGTAAGTTAGTTAGTTAATTGGAATAAAATTCAAATATGCGTGTTTGAATAGATTATGGGCAATGTAATCCCAGTTGTAGATTAATTCAAACAAAAAACAATTGGGGCCCAAAAGGTTAAAATTTAAAAAATCATTTTACATGCGTATTACAAAAATATTTGGAAACATTTATGATGTATACAGTGGTATCTCGCTAACATATACGGTTAGAGACCAGATCATCGCTAATATGTATGATCAGTAACCAGCTGCAAAGCAAAAAATCACCACAGAACGAAGTACAGATTTTTTCAATTGTGAGTGCATGTAAAAGCTTAAAAACACTCTGAACTATTTTGTTCTTACCTTTTAATGAATAAAACTGTAATAGTTAATGTTTTCCAGGCATACCTGCAGATCCTAACAACAACAATTGGTAAAAAGCAATTGTTTTCTGCTAGTATTAGAGATTCCAACTATTCGACAACATCAACTATTTGAATATCGAATAGTAAAACTAAAAATATTCAAATATATTTGAATAGTTTCTAAAGTATGACGACAATATAAAATTAATTATGAATATGCCAAATAAATCGTATTATACGTAAGTATATCAAAATTTATAAAAAAACGAGCTAATTTACCATAATTTGTTTATTTAGTATAGTTTTAAAAATATATATTTAAAAAAAACAACGCGTCGAACGTTTCGTATTTTAAATTTGTTTTAACTTCGCTGCAGTTGAAAATACCTGTTACTGTTAAAAATGTTTTAATTAGTAGGTCTAAAGTTTCTGTCCATTTTTTGAAATTGTCCAAATATCAAAAATCTTTTTTTAGATTATTTGAACAAACATTTGTAGTTTCTACGAGGCTTTGCTTGAGGAGTGCTTCTTAATTCAGTCTGCAATCCGGACATCGACGGACTCTTTGAACAAGCAACAGGTATCTCTTTCACGTCCGAATCAGAATCCTGAGAATTGTTTAATATTCCATCCTTAGAAAATAAGCTAGGGTAACATTTCTCCACAGTGCCAAAAATACAGCTTCTTTTTTTGGTTGCATATTTTTAATTATATTAAAATTTGCAAAATAATTCATTAAAAATTAGTACAAATACTATTTGAATAATTGCACAAATATTTGAGTATTGAATAGTAGAAATAGGAAAAAAAGAAATATTTGAATATTGGTTGGGGTCTCTAGCTAGTATCTAATAAAGCATGTACAAATCTATTTTAAATTATTTGACAGTTTTTGAAACAAATCAATAACATTATTCATATTACATTTCTGCTTGCAGGCTGAATGTCACCCGCTGCCCGGAGAACTCTACCCTGGCCCCGATGTTTGCCGAGACACTCAATTCCCAACTGCAGCTGATGTCTCTGGTTTCGGAACAAAGGAGCGCGACGGCTGAGCGGACTGCCTCGCAGCTCCAACACAGGATTGCCTCCAATAAAAGTCTGCAGAATGCCGAACATAGGTTCCTCAGGGCTACCCTGGAAAGTGTTGGCTTTACTTTCAATGAGAGCAGGTGACGACTTGTCCTCTCCTAGTCCAATATGATTTTTAACATTTTTTTAAAAATAACTTTACATAACAATTTACACAGATAAGTAAGTCTAATCTAATATAATGTTAAGAACTCTATACATAAATTCTAAAGGAATCAGTTAAGCAAGTTATTCTGTGTATATCTACTCTTCATCCTAATGTAATATCCAATGGCCCCTCTAATTTTGGATCACGGTGTGTGCATAAAAAATCTTTAATGTAATTAAGAACCAATACAATTAATTGTGCACTGGGGGAGAAAATACGAAAAACATTATATATTTATTGTTATTGTGTTTAGTTTGTAGAACTCCATGTTTATTTTTAATTAATTTAAAAAATCTAATTATAATAAATATTATTCTTGAGTTCTGCTAGTTTGCATAAGTATTATTTAGATATTACAGCTGTTTCGACGGTTAAGGCCATTTTCAAATGGTGGATAAACCACGTACAATCCACTTATTTAAATGATGAAAATGGCCTTAACTGCCAAAACAGCTGTAACATCTAAATAATGCTTACGCAAACTAACACAACTCAATAATAATATTTATTATAATTTGATTAAAATAAAAGAAAAACATTATCATACCAGTATTATGGGAGAACTTGGCTTGACCACATTACTAATGAAGATGTATTAAAATTCATGAATAAGATAAGATGACTAATAAGAAATGAGGAAAGCCGCATAATTCGGACACATTCTCTATAATGAAAAAGGTGATATTTTACAACTCATGCAGAAAAATATATATGGCAGCAGAGGCTTAGATAGAAAGAAATTATCTTGGCTGTATAACCTCAGAAAGTGGTTTAATGTTAAAAAATTTGGTGATCTTATACAGGATAAATCAGCATACTGCACACGGTCACCAACCTTCGATAGAAGACGGCGCATGAAGAAATCTCGATAAAAATTGTGCGAGCGTTATATTTTTTTGTGTGCACAATGACGCCGAACCGTGTACACGCTCACTCCCGCACATCTTAGAGAGAATATTGCTAATGTTATATAATTACCTTTTTTGTTGTTGGTGCGCTCTGTAGAATGACGGTATCATTATTTTGTTACAGAAATCAAACAGAAAAGAAACTGGAAAATAACGCTTGGAACGGTGAAGGTTTCAGCCTGGGCTCAGAGAGCTCACTACTATTCACAGTGGAGCCCCAACTACTGCATAGGACGACTTACAAACCTCTTCCACAGAGGTAATTCTTTTTTAAATCAGAGTAAATATTTCATTGAAAAAATCTTTCTTCCGAATAAAACCAGGCTGCAATCGGGACTTGAACATGGGATCTTTCCACTGCCAGTAAAGTATTATTTCTATGTCTGCCTAGTTAATCTTCATCAGGTTTGTTTTTTGCATCATTTTCAATGCTACATCTATTTTTTCCAAAATAAAGTTTAACATATTTTCAGTTGACTATCAAGGTATGATATGTTCTAAAGAATTACAACATTATCAATAAAAAGTTAATTTAATATACAATTCAATTATGTATATCTTCCACAAATTGCTTATGAAAAATAATAGCGCACATATTTTAACAATGGTTCCAAGATGTCATTCTAATAAATCTTCAAGCCACTGGCAAATTTTCATAGCATTTTTACTTTTAGTAATGTACTTAAAAATTATAACCGCATGAAGAAAATTTTACAGAATACTTTGTTTTTTTTTATTATTGTTAATTATGTGAAAATAATAATAAATAAATAATAAGGTTTGTATTTGTGGCTGAGAAGGATATCAAAAGGAGGGTGATCTATTATCGAATGCAGCGAGTGCCACAATGGATGACCAGGTAAATAAAATACTGAAAGATGAACCCTCTTGTAGTGCCAACAATGTGTGCATGAGAAGATATGTTATTAATAATTCTGTAGTATAAATCTTAATGTTATAGAAAAGCAAATAAAGATGGCAACATCAGTGGCTCAAAGTTCCCGGGAAGTTTGGAAGAAAAATTGAGAAGGAAATTTATATCTGACAAGAATTTGCAGAGACTAAAGTTTTCTGGCATAGGTAATAAAATTGTACATAATTTGTATTTTATCATTATAACGAATAATAATTATTTGAATTTAACGAATTACAATTTTAATTTCTTTCATTCAAATATGTTACACATGTCCATATGTTTCAACATTGAAGTATTCATGGTGTTTTTCAGCCGCTTCTAAGAAGAAATACTTGGCTGAGAAACGTCTGGCGGAGAAACCTGCTCAGATATTCCGAAATTTCAGAGATGGAGATTTTCCTGATATTCAAATTGGTCTGGACGATATTCTAGCACCGCTCCTTGGATTAGCTACGGTTAGTATCTTATAAATAAGTCAGTGAAATCAACTCCTATAGAACTATTAGCTATATTCTAAAGAGTTGATGATGAATTTGTCACAAATTCCAAAAAATTAAAACTGTATACATACATATAAGACCTGGATTTTAAGTTTTACTTCAAAATTTGCTAATCCTGTTTTAGTTTCATACAATGTGGTACTAAAATTATGCACAATATACACACAGTCTGTAGAGAAAATGTCAAAGTCTGAAGTAAATATGCAATTTAATGTTACACATCAATTGGGTCCGTTTCTATAATGCTTGCAATTTTATATTGACAAAGCTGATAATATACAGAATATTGTGAAATGGAAATGATGAAAAATTAATCAGGTTTTAAAAGCAAATGATTGGAAATATATAAAAAAATAATAAATAGTTTTAATTGATTTATTTATCACCATTGAGTGTTGAACTGTCAAAAGCCCAAAGATACAAGAAAATGAATACAAGATGGCAGGGATGGCTTAACATGGATTGGGGTTGATCAAATTCACAATATATGTACTCAATTAAGGGCAGTGTATTGCAAAAGTTTTTCCTCATTGCAGATCGTCGCTCATTGTACATTTTGATTTCTTTTATTTCTCAATTTTGAATCATGTAATGTAAAAGTGTATTGATTTACAAAGCAAGGAGCTCAGAATTATTTATAATTATATTTTTTACCGAGTTTTTCAAATTTAATATGGATTGATAATTTGTATTTAATAATTATTTTTCTTCTTCATTGACTTTACTTGATATGACATTGTTTATACTGTTGTTTCTTAATTTATTTATTATTTTTTATTGTAGTATTTACAGTAATAAAATACTATTACATATTACTTAGTTTACACTATTCATATTTTATATATTTAACCTAGCCCCCAGAAAATGATGAAAGTAACTCGAGTCAAAAAAAATTCTTTTGAATGATCATTAAACTACACATTTTTGAAAACTTTTAATGTTTACGATTAAATAAAATAAATGTGATTAAATAATCAATTGATATTTCTAGTATTTACTTACACAGCAAAATTTTTTACAGCGAGATCCCTTGTTTGCAAAGGACTTCTTTGTAATCATGTTTAGATCTCTTATTGAGCATTCCAATCAAAACACGGATGTCTCTGCACATCAGTCATGTGACAATGTAACCGAATTCAAGATGCACACTGCCCGTGCTGTTTTATCCTGCCTGGATCAAGGTCGGCCCGGATCCATATTGACCGTTGCATTACTTCAATTGTGTCAAATGTGTCTGAAGGAATGTGCCGCAGTGTCGGAAGATTGTAAGACTGTGATTAGTTCTGTAGCCAAGTCCTCCGGAGCTGCTTGGCTCGGGAAACTGCTGTTGGAAGAAATGGCTATTGTGATGGAGAGTGAGGGAGAAAATCAGGGTGCGAAAAAAAAGTAAGTTTACAAATACTATTAAGGAAAACACATTCTTATTGTGAAGTTGTAATTATTCAGAACATAGGTCTGTGATATTTTAAATACTAAATTAATGTATTAATTATAAATATATACAATACAATAATACAGGTTCGTATCCCGGTGACGCTAAAACAATATTTTTCGATAAAATTGATTTTATATGTATATATTTATAATTAATACATTAATTTAGTATTTACAAATACTTGTTGAATGTTTTTTCACCTTTATAATAAAATTGTCACACAATTTATTGCTACGAAATTGATATATTTTTCAGACAAAGAATTGAGATCAGCTATGAGGATGGAATCCGACTGCCGGTCAGCCTGACCACTGAGATCAGGTCTTTAAAGACCAGCGGCAAGTGGAAAGCTTTATTAGATTTATACGGCACTGCTACGCTGGATGATCATTTAGGATTTGCTGAGAAGAAACACTGCACCGAGGGTGAGCCACAATTTTACTATCTGAAATTATTACGTGAAGTAAAACTGGACTATTATATTATTCTTCTGTTTGAATTTCATTTCTGTTATCTCATCATTTTTTGTGATCAAATTCGTTGAAACAGAATTATCACAACTGTTGTTTGTTTTGCTGGTCGGTCTCCAAAAATTCCTCGCACGTGCCGCTGTTAATATTTCAAGAGCATTTTTAGTAGGAGCATTTGAACCCAATGGCGGCTATATTATTTTCGCCTGGTCAAGTTAAAGGGCGTACCTACTAAGACCAAAGTACATGTTGCGTACAGCCACAAAAAAACAAGGGTGGTTTGTCGATCTCTGCTTCTCTCAACTGGCGATGAAGATCGTGATAATGAGGTCAGAAGAAATGAAATACAAAGATGTTCAATCTAGGGTCACTGCGGCGACAGAATCACATTACATTAAATTCATTCTAATATTTCCCACCATTTCAGGGTCTTTCTTGTCTTTCTTGTCTTTCTGGCGCCCCGCTGATGATTATATTTTTAAATACTGCCTCATGTCCTTAACATATCCTGAACTTTTAATCCTGTGCGATACAGTATACATTTTTACACTTTCAAAACAACCCAGGACTACCAATCGAAAGATGTAAAATGTGTATACAAACAGGAATGCTTATTTATAAAATAATAAACCCAACAACTTGCTAAACTTATACAAGCTTTATTTAACTCCATATTTTTTAATTAATGTCCACACATTTTCAGAATACTTTCACTGTTACGCTCGTCTCTCTGATTGGGAAGAACTTGTCAACCAGATAGGAGATCACCTCATTCCCGGGACAGATGATGACAATTCCACATTCTGCAGCACCAATCTACCATCCGTTTTTGACTATGGTGTGTTATGGAAGTCAGAGTGGAGCCGGGACACACTTCTTCACTATGTATTTGCTGCTCATTTACAGAGAATGTCCTGCGTCACCACAGTCAAAGGGTTTTCTAAAGCTAACGCCGATACCAGAAATCACTTAAAGGAGGCTATAGAAGTGTTTGATGACAGTGTTAACAATTGGATGGGTTAGTATTATTTTAATTATCTGAACATCTTATGTGCTCATCAACATCTCAAAGTAAGTACAGTAGAACCTCAGTTTACGAACTACATTTTTTCTGTAAAACTGTATGAAAATCGAGTAAACCGAAACAATTATTCCCATAAGAATCAATGTAAAATGAATTAATCTGTTAAGATCCGAAGAAAATGGCCCTTTATTGTCTTTATTTTCTACTTTTTGCTAGAAATCCAATAAAAGCAATAAAAATTCATGGTTTTTACTTAAACAGAATTAGAAGTAATAAAACGAAAAGAATAAACGTAAAAGCAAACTTTATTTTAACTTATCTTACAAAATATGTAGTAAAGTGTTATTGTATGGAAGGGGACTCTCCTCTTGACAGTACTTGAAGTTCATCAGGTTTCTGCCTCACGAAAAACTGATCCAACAATATTTGTTTCTTCTTGCTTTTTATATATAATGTTGCGGAAATGAGACATGACATTATCATTAAACAGATTTATAACACGATTTGATAAAAGTTTTATCAGGATGGTATTTTTCCACAAAACTTTGCACCTCACTCCACTCGTGTATATTTCGTGGATCGAGGACCAAGAAACATCTTCCATTCATTCATCAGTACTTGAAAATAATATTTCCCCTGTCACTTGTCTTTTTCTGCTCATTAAAAAGCTGCTGTAGTTCTTCCGTAGTGAGTTCTGAGATTGCTTGCCTGTTCTGCAAACTGAAGCATTTTTTCATCAGGATTTTTGTTTGTAAACCGAATCGTTCATAAACAGCCGTTAGTAAACCAAGGTTCCATTGTATTTCTTATTTATTGCCACCTTGTAACTTCATTTTATATTTATTCAGCGAATTATTATTAAGTATTTTCATACTTATTTCTATATTAATACATTTGATATCTTGATATTAATACATTTGACATCGTAAGTAGAATATACCATGTATGCAAGGAAAGCGACCTTATTATGAATGTCAACAAGTCGAAAGTGATGGTATTCGAGAAGGAGGAAAGCAAGACATTGTGCTAAATACTTGGAGGTAATGAATGTTTGGTACAAATAGATGAGTTTGTATATTGGGAAGGATGTTCGATAGAAACGGAAAGACAGAGAAAGATATCGAAAGGAGGGCGACTGCAGGGAATAAAGTGAATGGCACTTTGAATGGAATTATAGCTAATGGGAACTTGTCAACCGAGGCAAACTGTGAAAACTTAACCCGATATTAAGACAATTACATATAAAGAAGGTAATTAGTGTTTACATCTTTGTAAAAGCATCCTAGCAGCAAGCAATTGGCGATACTGGAATTGTACAAACAGTTGTTACATATCAACTTTGAATTATATATATATACCATATCAAATTAACCATTCTTCGTTATTTCACTTAAAGTCATTCATGAAAAAACTGAGATCTTGTTTACATAAATAATTATTGAACAAACGTAAACATTATGAACAGTGCAACGCGAATGACAGATGGTCAATGTACTTGTCAATGTATGTAATGTATGTTTTTTCTTTCTCGCAATAAAGACAATGTGTACTTTATTTCAAATTGAATATATATTTGCGTACTGTTATTAAATTAACCTAGAGATATTAAAAACAAAGTAGCAAATATGTTGAATTTTTTCTTACTGGCAATGACACTAACACGGGTGATGGACAGCAGCGGTGATGGAGGATGCGATGTAGAGCAATTATATAATAGGATTCATATTCCTAACAATACTTTTATTTATGACCAGGTGATCCTGAGAAGAGTGACTTTCTGCTTTCTACTCTGGTACCCTGCCTGGCACTGTGGAGAGCCGTCTCTAGGATGACAGAGAAGGATATATCAGATTCCTCGCTGCTTTGGATCCGAGGGCTGTGGGCTGCGGAAACAAATGCAGACCAATACAGTACAGCTAGAATTGGCACGCTGAATACGATGTTGACTGTAAATGTTTTATTTTATTTCTGTTGACTATCATTCATTGTCACCCCCACACAATAATCAAATAACCATAAATTTTCCATAATAAATTGTGACAAGACAAATTATAGATATCTCATAGACGAAGCTATTTATATTATATGGGAAAATATGGAAGTATGGGTAATTACAGGACTTACAGCAGGGCTGTCTTCGGCTGGGTTAAGTGATCACTTTACACAATGTAATGTTCACCATTCTACCCACAATCAACCTCCACATCTATCAAATTTTGATGTTTGAAAATTGTGAAAATGAAAATTGTGATGTTTGAGAATCCAATTAACCTTTTGAATGCCAGCTTTATTTATTATCCATAACATAAATTTAATTAAAAACAATAAAAAATAAACACAATATGGTAGAAAAGTGTAAAAACTTACTAAAGAATTAGTTTATCCAAATTTATGATAAAATTTTTTTAAATGAAAATCTTTTAAAAAAATATACATTATCACAATTTCACTTTTTTTTAAACTTATTTTTTAATGTTAAGTCACCGAAAGGCATCGAAAGGACCGCTCCCTTTCCCGGAACCGTTATATAAGTTTTTACTTATGTACCGGTTCCTATCAACAAAACCAAGAAAAGTTTAACACCTAAAAATCTATATACAATTATTTATTTAATATTATACAAAGAAAAAGACGAGATGTTAGTTTGTGAATTTAAAAACTACACCTTTGGACGCCCCTATATGCTATATGCTTTCTTTCTTGGTAAAAACATACATATATAGAGTTAAAAAACAATTCAAATATTATGACACCAAAATAAATATTAAAAAACTTGTACAGAAAACACAAAGAAACAAAGTCAGATACAGAAAGCCAATAAAATATTGCTAATATATAAATAATTAGTGAATTTTATAAACACACTAGATATATCTATTCACCCATAATACACTAAAAATACAATTTTGCGAAAAAACCAACATAAAGGGTTTTTCATTAAGGGCGCTCAAACTTTTTTTTAAAATAAAACAAAAACGAATGAATATATCTAAAAAAAAATTATTATGTTTTGAAGTACATTTAGTGGCAATTATGTATGTTCCGCACAGGAACAAGACTGTGAATCTTGAGGCGCTGGTGTATAAATTCGTCGCTGCTTCCGTAGCTCGGACGACGATCTCCTTGCCGGTGCGTAGGTGTCCAATGAGGTTTTGCCAAAATCGTAGTAAGTTCTTCCGGGATCGGTCCAAAGTAACAGCCAAAGTCGAAATCCAGGGGAAGAAAATCCAGAGTGAAGGCAGGGTCAGAAATGAAAGAAGGTCTTGTAGTTGGTGTCCAGCGGTGCAGGTGTGGCGAAGCGAGAGAGTGCCCTTGCAACCGCTGGACCGTTTATTTATCCTTAAATTGTTTTGTGCTGGAGCGTAAGGCTCCAGCAAACTCGGGGACCAATCAGGGGGCCAGGACAGGCCCCGTGCCACCCCGATGCGGTCCCGCGCCGCCAGCGCCGAGCGGCCAAAACTGGCAACAACAGCCATTTTTCCTGCCGTCCCGTAAGGGGCGGCAGAACTCCATTTCGTCATACATTTATTTTGTTTACTCGTAAACATAACATTTCCCAGGCATCGCGAGTATTTTTTAATATAAACATGGACCTGCCTCGCGATGCCTGGTAGTTTTTATAGCGGGCGATGGCCCGGATAATTTATAATTGCACCTCAAACCTTAAAACATCATTTTTTATTATCAAAGGATTTTTGAGGTGCATTAAATCATTCCCGGGCGATCGCCCTCTCAATTCTCTTTTATTTGGTATATTCATTACAGTTTCAATAATTTTTCTACAAGAGTTATAGCGTAAAACATAACATAACATAAAATTTCCTGGCGGCGGCCGTGGCGTGACCTCGGCCGCGGCCCGCTCGCCCCGCTCCCCGCTCCCCGGTGGCCGCTCGCTGTCCCCAGGGGCGGCGACTTTCCACGGGCGTAGTGTGGCGACCGCGAAGATGTTTTGAAGCGGCCAAGTCCACATCTCGGCCCGGCGCGTGTTTGGATCGGGGGGCTGCGCCCCCCGCGACCACCCGGCGGCGCGAAACCGTGGCCGGGTTTGCGTCTTGGCTAAACGCTTGCGTGGGCCAGGGCGCCGCGCTCTCCGCGGCCGGGTTTGTGTCTTGGCTAAACATTTTGCCGCGGTTTTATCCGCGGCCGCCTGGCTGTGCGGAACAATGTATGAAATTCAATTTCCCTCGCATGACCACCGCGGGCACGTTTGCAGAAGTCCAATCGTTGAATCCAATTTTCCACCACTTTTTCACATAATTCGGCCCGAATCGCACCAATTTCGCGTTCAATATTTTCTCTTAGCTCTTGTAACGTCGCCGGCTTGTTGGTATAGACCAAAGATTTAACACAGCCCCAAAGAAAATAGTCCAATGGTGTTAAATCGCATGATCTAGGCGGCCATTGAACTGGTCCATTTCGCGAAATAACACGCTCACCAAATTTGGTTTTCAATAAGTCAATTGTTGCGTGTGCCGTGTGACTGGTAGCGCCGTCTTGTTGAAACCACATATTGGCCAAGTCCATACCTTGCAATTGAGGCCAAAAATAATCAGTTATCATGGAGCGATAACGATTACCATTCACAGTAACATGACGATTAGCATCATCAACAAAAAAATATGGTCCAATGACACCTCCGGCATGTAATCCACACCAAACAGTGATTTTTCCGGGATGCAATTGTGTTTCGTGTGGATTGGTGCCTGCCCAATAACGCATATTTTGCTTGTTTACATATCCATTGAGCCAAAAATGAGCTTCGTCGCTAAAGATGATTTTTCGATGGAATTCAGCATCATTTTCAAATTGTTGTGCAGCCCAATTGAGGAATTGGCGACGCTTCAAATGGTCAAGCGGCTTTAGTTCTTGTGTCAACTGGATCTTGTATGGATGTAGGCCAAGATCTTTTCGCAAAATTCGCCACAATGACGTCACAGAAATGCCCAATTGTTGAGAACGTCGTGTTAGTGACTCATTTGGGTCATCAAGAACAGATGCTCTAGCGGCGGCAATATTTTCCTCACTTCGTGCATTTCTTTGTCTCACTGGCACTGGAACATTGTGTAGCGACAATGTGCTTTCAAATTTTTGCACCAAACGTTGAATTGTTGATGTGGCAGGTAAGTGATGACGACGATAAAATGGTCATAATGCTCTTAAAGTTGCGGTGAGCGAACGCGAATTTTGGTAGTAGATTTGAATAATTTGCAAGCGTTGCTCCGGTGTGTACTGCTCCATGATGATTTGCCAACTAAGTACGAGTATTAACCTCAAAAAAAATTGAAGAAATATGGCGTAGTTTCTTGTCCCTGTTGAAAGAAAGTTTGAGCGCGTCCCTATTGAAAAACCCTTTATATTGAAAATAATCAGAAATAAATTCTTGTATTAATGTATTAATTGTAATGTATTAATTATAAATATATACATATAAAATCAATTTAGTATTTAAAATATCACAGACCTGTGTTCTGAATAATTACAACTTCACAATAAGAATGTGTTTTCCTTAATAATATATGTTGTATCAATGTGTCCAAAATTTAATAAAAATGAATTGATAATTCTGGCGTCTGCAGTCGGTTTACTCAAAGGTATTTGAGATTCTGTAAAAATAATGTAGATGGCTTTCAAATAATGGAACGACAGGTGTATTAATTTGAAAAATGTAACATGTAGGTTCGAAAATTTGTCAAGAAAAATACTGGCGTTATAACACAAAGGTAGTGCACTTCCCCGGATTGGAAATAGAGATCCAGGTTCGAATCCCGGTGACGCAAAAACAATATTTTTCGACAAAATTGATTTTATATGTATATATTTATAATTAATACATTAATTTAGTATTTAGAAATAAATTCTTTTAAAATTAGCAATATTAACTTTGTGGTTAAAATTCATATTTTTTATTTATTATCTTTGTTTTTATGGTATTTTTCGAAACCGATAGATGTATTTAAACTCAATTCAGTGGTTAACCAAACAAAGATAATAAATAAAAAATAGAAATAAATTCAACAAAATAAAGTTAACTAAAAATTGGACAGTTTTGTGAAATCCCCTTAAAAAATTTCTTAAGTGCCAACCGTAGCTACCTCTGGCAGCTGTCAAATAAAGCTCATCGACAAATTAATAGGTTTTAGAATTATTGTGAAAGCTTAGGATCGTTATCCATAGATAATGGTACAATTTCAAATAGGTGACATGTTGAAAATCGTGATTCATCACGCATACTTAAGATCGAACAGTGCGTGCGCGTTTGAAAAGTTTTGCACTTTTGTTTTTTGTTTTGTGCCCCGAAAAAGTTAACTAATCAGAATAACTGTTATCACAGATTAACCTAGTAAATCGCTTATAGTTATGTATTTCTTCAATGCTAAATCACAACTTATGTTTCCAATCTTTGAGGTGCGTCTATTATTTGGGATCATACTCAGGTCTCAGGTATGTTTTCAAAGTTAAGAATTCTTAATGACAATTTTTTTTCATAATTTTGTAATAATTAATTATAATTTTTTTTAGTTAGCCGAGACTCGAAGTTTTCTAGAGTGCTACTCTATAACGGAGAACCTTGGTAGCCGCCATACCGAAGAAAGCATCAGGCAAACTATCGCTCGTGTCGGTCACTCCTGGGGTCACTGTTTACCTCGCCTGGAAGACGACACCCTGGCCTGGGATGTAAGACTCGCATGCAGGTACCACAACGAGGAAATATAAATTTAGTCTTAGATTAATTAACTGTCTGCAAATTCTTTAAAATTAAATTCTCAACTATTGAATCTGTTTATATTACAAGGGTGCCTGACTTTATAGAGTTTAAGAACTGGAAAGTGGAAAGATTATTTTATTTTATTTTCATCGGGAAACAAACACTACGATTAAAACATTTAATTACACACGAGTGTAAAATTACATGAAGACCATCTTACAAGCTTCCATAGATTTATCAAATAATATGGGTTGATGCACAACGACAACAATGAGAGTCAATATAAAAAGTAGGAGAATCCGAGAAAAACAGGATAGTTTATTACATCTTTATCGTGGACTACAAATTAATACATATATTGTGTTTATTGTTTCCGAGGTAAGTTTCTAGAACTCCATAAATACATGTTATTATAAAACACTTATTTTTTTATTTGATTTGAGACACTTTTCGCCTTGTAAGGGCATTATCAATCTAACGATTTAACTCAACAACTTGTATTTATATCTGTAGTGGGGGGCAGGTATATAATTTTATTTGCATGAGATGAAAGGGACAACATTATTCATTGGAATTCTGAGGATTTCCATAAATTTTTAAATCCTTCTAATTATTCTAAGTAACCATTCTGTTTCAACACTAATGATATTTGAATGCCATAGGTAATATGTAGAAAAGGACAGCTGTGTCATTTTACAACATGAAAAGTAATACGGCAAGAGAGACATTGTTGGTAATTATGTTCAACATGAATTCTATTCTTAAAATGAATGCAGTAATGTCCAATTGATGATCTTATTCCACATCCTTGGTAGATCTATAACAGAAAAAAGGTTTCGGCAGAATCAAATCATCGAATTGTATAATTTATGATAAGAAATTAAAAAGTAAAAAATTTATATAAAAAAAGTTTATATTTATTTTAAATATAATGAGTTTTTGAAAATATCAATTAGGGGAGATCTATAAATACAGTAAAACCGCGATATAATGAAATCCAAGGGACCAAAAAATAAAAATTCGTGATAACGAATTCCCACATATAACGAAAAAAATAAAAAAAACCTATTATATGTTACGCGCCGTCGCAAAAAAATGTTGCGTGGCTTCAAAAAAGATCGCAAATTCTACATATTTTTAGTAGTTTTGTTATTAAAACAGATAAGCAAATGGATAATCAAAGGAATTAAATTAAGAACAGAACCTATTCAACACCAATTGGAAGATATTTTTGTAAATTCCAGAATATTGCAAACACAAAACAATATTTTAATTGTGTTTAAATGTAGAGCCGCTTCAAACATAGTTTTGGGCATGAAACATACAAAATAATTCAAAAATAACAATTTTACAGTTGAATCGCGGCATTTTTATAAAATGAGTCGTATATAAATTACGAAGGTACTTACCGGTAACGGCGGCAACCACTTCAAAATTATTAATATTTATAATCGTTCACTAATTATTATTAATAATTGTTCACTTAAAAATTATTGTTAACATTGTTCACTTAAAATACACGAAAACAATAGTTAATAGAAATACAAAATGCCGTACAAAAATAGTCCATAAAATATTTTAACGAATTATTTATATTATTGACGAGTTCACACGAAAACAATTGTCAAACGAAAATGAATTTATGTAAATATTCAGTTCGGTCATGCAATAATCGCGTTAAAAGCGGAACAAACTTAACTCTACAGACGTTACACTGAGACTGACATTTCCAATAAGTACATACTGCAACTTTCGGGGGGTTCCTGTTAATTTTTGTATTTTACAGCTGTTGGGTCTGGGATTGCAATCATATTATAGGCGTATGCGTACGTAAAACGTGTCTAGAGAACGCCGCAAGAATTATGTCAAATGGTTTTATGGGCCTACCATGAACCCAAGAAGAAGTTTGAATTGTTTTACTACCTTGTCGGCCGACCGCCGCGCACCGCCGAAAAGGCCATAAAACCGTTCCCATACGGCAGATGCATCGGCGCGGCTTTGTAAGTGCGAAATAATATTTTCATCTTTTAACATTTTTTTATTTCGTTATAAATTTACGTAAATGTATTGGCATTTTTTCGTACAGTACAAAAATGATTTTGTTATAAATATTAACGGGATTTCGTTATATAAATGCATTTTTGTATGAAAAATTGGTTTTAGGGATTAGATTTTGATTTTTTTTTCGATATATGTCATTTTTCGCTATATCGGGTTTCGTTATATCGCGGTTTTACTGTATTAATTTGTTAATTCCACGCTTGATAATCTCTAATTATTGAAATAAAGTAAATTTAATCAGAAACCTTTGGTTTTAAAGTGCAATGGAATTGGTGTAGATTGGTTGTTTATTTTATGATTAGATTATTATCTAAAAGATGTTTCACGAATTGGGAATCTATTTTTCTTTTTTGCCAAGATTTTTTACGTTCTGAGAACCTTTGTTCAAAATTTCTACCCGTCTTTGGCCTATGTATACAGAGTCATAGTCATCACACTTTAATCTGTACACTCCTTCATCTCATGCAAGTAAATTTATATAGCTGTCCCCCACTATAGATATACAAGTTTTTGAGTTAAATTATTAGATTGATAATGCCCTTACAAGGCGAAACACGTCTCAAGTAAATTAAACAAGTAGAATCAAAAAACAAATGTTTTATTTGTACATATGTGAATATATTGTGTCTTTTCTACTAGTATAGTATAGTAAAATGAGCAGACATGCTTCGAGCATCTATTCGCAATTGATTTGCAATCCATAAAAATGAATAATTTTGTCTCTCTTACGTTCTCCATCTCAGTTGTAGAATTACTTTTGTTTCTTTTCGGAAGCTATCTTTACCTACATTTCTTCCAAATATTTATATTTACAAATAAATAGGCCTGTTGTATTATAAATGTCTCCTGTATGAGAGTTGTTAAGAAGAAAAAAACACAAAAATCAGCCACTCATTCACATTCTACCAGTATGGCTGGATCATATTGTGTCCCCACACAAAACGGAGTTTCGGCTCCAACTCTGTTTACAGATTGTTAATGACAAATTGTCAATGTTAATTCCGCCCAATAGTGTGGCATCGCAAATAATCATCAAATGTCTGTGAATTTTAACGTCAATCGTAATCATAATCGCTCACCTCATTATCCCATATTATTATCAATGTGTAATATAATCTATACTCTATTTAGCCAATATTTATATGTATAAGTATAGTAAAAATTTATGATGGTTAAAATTTACTACTGATCACACAACCGGCCCTAAATGTGCTTTCCATGAGTAAATATTTTTTACCAACGATCGAACAACCATTTTATCGTATAAAAATTTACAAGAGTGATTTTTTTTACTATAGTAAAAATTTCTCGATAATCACACAAACGAGTTTTAATTAGTACTTTTAAAGGCCACTTTAAAATTACCCATTTCACGTCAAGTTACAGTCCAAGTTCGAAAATAGTGCACACCTAATCAACTAACCTTAAATAATTATCTGTTTTTATGCAGATCTGTGTACACAGCTCATCTCCAAGACTACCTCAAGTCTCAGATGACTGACAGTGAGAGTGAGAGTGAGGCCTGGCGTACTGCAAGCAGACTGATCGAGTCACTCAGAGAGACCCAACGGATGGCAGAATTGCGTTTGGTGAAGGCGGCCATTCTACAAAGGAATTTTGAGCTTTCTGAGAAATTCATTAAGAAACATATTCAGTAAGTGTACTCAGCGTTCATTCCAAAATATAAATTTTTTTAGTTGTAGAAAAGAAAAAATAAACACACTTTTTAATTCATATTCAAAACACTTTTCCATTAAGATTAGTAAAATCATTCGTAAAATTTCTTCGATAGCTGTTTTGTCCCCGGGCTTTCTATTGATAATATAAACATCTGTACAGTAATAAAGATCATCACTAACCTGGACTGATGGTTGCTTTGGTCCTCTGCCGATGCTGGATATTCTTGATCTCCGATGTTTTGTTGCACGTGTTCGGACCGAATTATTTTGACCGATCAAAATAATCAACTCCCAGAGCGCCGCGTGTTAAAAGATCCTTATTCCACGAGCTACCGACTACAATTGGCGCAGAAAGCGGCGCACAGACACACCGCGCGGCAATCATACTGCAGCAAAAAAACCAAGGGGTGCCAGTCGAAGGAATCAAATGCGCGTAAATATCGTCTAATAACCAAAATTTACGATTTATTTTACGTATAATGCTGGCTGATTATACCAATTTAAAGCAATCAACTATGCAGCAGACGTACTGATCTACTGGTTAAGGTACTCGCCTAGTGATCCAATAGTTGGGCGTTTTAGCCTTATTCTAGAAGACCAGCATGTTAGTTTTATTTTCATAGCACAGGCATTTAAATTAGTTTGAAAATAGGAAGAATATTGATGTGACATGTATGCCGTGTACGCATCTCAATTTAATTTTTTTTTAAAAAGAGCATTGTAATAATGTTGGAGAAATTCAAAAGATTATAATTCAATTGTTTTTTAATATTTTAAGATGTAGAAGTTTTATTTTTAGAATGTTCGCATTAAACATGTAAGTTGTAATGTATAATTCATAAAAATTTTAAATTTAGAACACTGATTTAAGCGACCATCTAAATATATGTAGGTACTTTGTCTGATTTCAAAGCATATTCATACATATGAATTAGGTACTTAACAGATGATTTAATTTTCGAATGATTAATTCAAATGACAACACACATTTTTGTTTCATTCCATATGATTCCAATACATATATCAATTTGAAAAAAGGTGGAAAATACTCCCGACACGAGTTATGTTTAAAACTTGTATCGAATGCGAGAAAATCAACAATTTTATTGTCGTCTCTTTCTATTCAAACCTTCCTCTCTCGCATGATTTATGTAACAATTAACGCCATTAATTATTTATCTAATACATAAAATAATTTAACTATTAGCGTCATCTTGAAAACATATCAAATTTATATAAAATTTCTCAAATTTCAAACTGGAAAAATAAAAGTATCCTTAATCTGTATTTGTTGGAATTATCTCTAACAGGGAGTTTTTTTGCTACAATTAAAATGTATATTAATAGAAAAGATCATTATTAAACATCTAGATTATTTTTTGAAATCGTTTTCAAGTATATGTATTCTGAATAATAAAATCTGATGTTTTCGTCAAAAAGGTAAAAAGATAAATTAATAATATTAAGAGTAGGTCCTAGAACAGAGAGAAGAAAGATTCCGGGAATATGTATGTATATAATCTAGCTTCAGTTAACATAGTATATTTATTATCAAACGACATTTCCATACTTAATAGTAATCTCATAAATTCATCTGTCAATAATTCAATTAATTTATAATGACAAAAAATAAAAATTAAGATTTATCTAGTATTATTTTCTCTATGGTGTGTTCACAGATACTTGAATGAGGATGAAGAACTGTCCTGGGGCCTGCAGCTCACCAAGCTGATGAGGCTGAAGGCAGAGAATGAGACTGACATGGGTGGAAAAATAAACTCCATACTCGAGGCTTGGCAATATGGAGGTGTTTTTAATTTATATTTACTTGTTATTGTTCTTTCTCACGTGATAGAATATAAATCGATAAATATTACTAGCTTTACCTTTAATTCATGAAAATTTTGAATGTATCGTTTCAGAAAATGTGAGAAAAGAATGCTACAAGAATAATGATGCAAAATCCCTTGTTGATCTCCTGGTGAATTCTGCCGAGATGGCCGATCAGTTGTGTTCTCAACTCGGCGATCCTTATTGGGGAAACCCTGATAATATTTTGCTAGTCAAAAATGCGCTTGTCGAAGTTGTCACTCATGACAGTGATGTGTCTGCCAGCGCTATTGAAGAATGTGGTAAGTGTAACAATATATGTATGTCTAAATTTGTACTTATTTAGAAGAGGGTATCGGTAATCAAAGGAAAAAGTACTTTACTTTATGGGATTTGGAGTGATGTAATTCGTAGGAATTGTCTCACCGTCCCATAGCTATATATGAATATATATTTATTGATGGTTCAGTCAGTTGAAGGTAATCAATCAGAAAGGTATATACGTTTTATCCTGATTTATTCTACAAACATTATGAAGACTAGCGCTGATCATTAGATTCACCATATCTTTTTATTTAGGTGCAAGAGTACCATTAAGGAATTAACATCTTTATTTGTTTTTTTTTCATCTGTGTATAATTTAGGACTTAAGGGTTTACACCAAATGCAACACAATATTAACCAAACTACACTGTAATTTTGCCATCTAGATCGTACAATATTATAGATTTAAAAAAATATTTTTTAAATTCTAATCAAATTCCTCAGTAATGCATCCAGATAAATTGAGACCAAAGCTCATTGAATACAGTTCACACCGCTTGAAGCAAGCTGTGAAACTTGCAGAGGACACCTATAAAGCTACTGTCACCCAAGTAGTGTGGTGTCGTGTGCGGAAGATCAGTAAGAACTACTCATCGAGGAGAGAGTTGGAATTCAAAGCTGAGACGTACATGCGCTTAGCCCGATATTGTCGAAAGGTCAAAGAAGAATATGGAAATAGTGAGCTAAATATTTGTTTATTTATTTATTCTTATGTATACATAAGTATTTTTATATATGCTCTAATATAAACAAGATCAAAATCATTCCTTTTTACTGCAACTTATCTTCCACATATTTGATAGTTTCATTTTAAATCTATTTAGTTTCTCCTCCTTTCTTATGTTTTCTGGCATTTTATCAAAAATCTTCATCGCACTGTACATCATCAATTTCTGAGATTTAGCCTTCTTCCTGAATGGCAGTCTCAGACTATCTTTTCCTCTTGTGTGATGTTCGTGGTCATGTTGACTTGCATCAATTTTTCATATAAATTCTGCCGATATTTTCTTAGTAAGGATTTTATAAATAAATACCATTATATTGAAATATATTTTCTGCTTAAAGTCATCGTATTCAGATCTTTCAGCATTGCACTGATTCGAGTATGTATATCTATTTTTCTGAGTATCATTCTCAAAGCTTTATTTTGCAACACTGACAATTGTTGCATTTCTTCTTCATTAGCCAAAAACAAAATGCTGCTGCAGTAGTTGGATGTGAGAAATAATAACAGAGCTGTATACTATTTTACTTAACTCAGTACTAATGAATCTTCTGATCCTTCCCAGAAGTGAGATTTTTTTACAATCTTTTTAGTCATGTGTCTTGTATTTTGCGATAGATTCAATTTTAAATCTATTATGACTCCCAAATATTTTATTTCAGTCACTTCATGTTTAGTGTTTTTATTCTTTTTTTTACATTGTATATTAGAGAACTTTTAACAGATTACACAGTCAGTCCGTTGTTTATAAAAATTCCTCTAATCTCATATGATCACAAATATTATTATTTTTAGGTGGTGACTTGATACCATTGATTATAACTGGAGTGACGCAAGCCATGAAATGTGGTCACCAGGAAGCCAAAAAATTATTTCCTGTGCTTCTGCTCGAATTGGAATCACTGCCGATAGATCATCCAATTGTGAAAGTTTTTAGAAATGAGGTAAAATAATTTACAGTAAAATGTAGATGAATCCTGATGATGGTTCTAATTATAACAACATTAAAAACACAATTCGTGTCTCAGACACGTGTATTATACATGCATAGAATATCTTTCTCTGGCTCAAAAAAATATTCAGTTTAATAAATGTGATATATTGTAAAAAATAAAAACTTTTCTGCAGAGAACCAAATCCTGGTCTTCCGTGTGTCAGGCGAGTATATTAATCACTGCACTGATAACAATGAAATGTGAAAATAGCAATTTAAAAATATGTTATGCTCTTTATTAATACTAATTTAATACAAAGATCAACAAGGGTAACTAATTTTCAAATATAATTCAATATTGATATTTAAATTTTGTGTTAAGAATATGTAAAATATAAATCAATGTATTAAATTCTAACACAAAAAATCTGCATTATATACTTGTAAGACAATTTGACATCACACCTAAAAGGATAATAGCAATATGATAAAGCTCTCGTGTCAACACAAGCCTCCTCCAAGTTTATTTTTTATTTTAAAAAAAATAGGTGACGCCTGTATTGATCCCGGTACCGGTAAAGGCGTAAATAAAACACAAGGTAAAAGTGATAGTATAAAAATGTTATTAAATTTTTATACAGTTATCGTAATAAATATTGAAGGGGAATCTTCTGAGTATTCTATGCCAAAAAAATAATTATAATCTTTCAGGTATCGGTGTACTTTTCTTTTCTGTTGCTGAATGAATGTGGATTTCAATTGAAATGCAGTAGGTTATGGGTTAGGATACTTGCACAGAAAAATTAAAGAAGTTTGTTAAATTAAATATTGGGTCGCCTAATTAGTCTTTGCAGTTAAATTATTTACATATTATAAACAAAAATTGCAACATGTCAATTAATGAGATATTCTCCATTATTGTTCAGGACTTCATGCATCTTTCAACCTATTTGTCAATGCCGTATTGAAATAGTTATCGAGCCAATTTCCGAGGTCATCGATGTTGTTAAACATAACGCCACGCGTTTGATTGGAGAACGACCAAAATAGGTGATAATCTGATAGAGCGAGTTCAGGACTGTGGTGGATGCGGCAGAATTTCCCAGTTTAGCTCCTGGATAACCATTTTAACCTTACAAAAATTACATTTTAGATTTTTAAAAATGTATGCCATTTTCGAATAGTATGCCATTTTTTGTCACAAAACAACAAAATAGCATGAAAATAGTGTTTTTTAAAAAATTATTAGTCTTATTAGACGACCCCAATACATTGTAAAGGGGGCGCAACAAGAACTGCAATTTTAAATCGATGGAAAAACATTTTCTTTTTAAATGTTCATATTTATTAATATCAATGTATCATAACGATAACAGATAACGTATGTCCATTATAAATTTGACAGTTGAAAAATGGCGGCAAATCTAAAATTGCAGTTCTTATTTAAATTATTAAAATTGCGGTATATAACATATATATTAATGTTTTTATCTTTTAGTTATTATGTTAGGCAAGATATTATTTATTTGATTATTTGTTTGTGATTAGCTGGATGAAATCCCATTATGGTTCTTCTTACCCTGGTCAGCCCAGATAATGGCCCACTTGCCCACTCTCAGAAGTTGTCTGTACCCCATAGCCAAACGACTAGCTGCCAACTTCCCCGCTGCTCTGAGACACCACTACCGATTGTCCAGACAAACCTGGGAGTCTTTACCATCGATGGCAAATACAATAGATATGTATGAATCGTTTCTATTGCTTTAAAAATATTTACATATAAATAGCTGTATAATAGAACTGTAGGAATTATAATTGACGCTTACCTCAAATAGTCATCATACACAACACATTACAAATAAAATTTAAAAAAACTTTAGAAATATTATAGACTTAACTACAGTAAAATCGCGTTAATTCAAACCCCTTTTATTTCAATATACAGTAAAACCGCGATATAATGAAATGCAAGGGACCAAAAAATAAAAAATCGTAATAACGAATTCCCACATATAACGAAAAAAAAAAAAAAAAATACTATATATTACGCGCCGTCGCAAAAAAATGTTGCGCGGCTTCAAAAAAGATTGCAAATTCTGCAAATAAAGGAGGAAGAAGGCCATAGGGAACTGAATACCTACATATTTTTAGTAGTTTTGTTATTAAAACAGATAAGCAAATGGATAATCAAAGGAATTAAATTAAGAACTGAACCTATTCAATACCAATTGGAAGATATTTTTGTAAATTCCAGAATATTGCAAACACAAAACAATATTTTAATTGTGTTTAAATGTAGAGCCGCTTCAAACATAGTTTTGGGCATGAAACATACAAAATAATTCAAAAATAACAATTTTACAGTTGAATCGCAGTATTTTTATAAAATGAGTCGTATATAAATTACGAAGGTACTTACCGGTAACGGCGGCAACCACTTCAAAATATATTTATAATCGTTAAAATTGTTCACTTAAAATACACGAAAACAATAGTTAATAGAAATACAAAATGCCGTACAAAAATAGTCCATAAAATATTTTAACAATTATTTATATTATTAACGAGTTCACACAAAAACAATTGTCAAATGAAAATGAATTTATGTAAATATTCAGTTCGGTCATGCAATAATCGCATTAAAAGCTGAACAAACTTAACTCTACAGACGTTACACTGAGGCTGATATTTCCAATAAGTACATACTGCAACTTTCGGGGGGTTCCTGTTAATTTTTATATTTTACAGCTGTTTGGGTCTGGGATTGCAATAAATATTAGAGGCGTATGCGTACGTAAAACGTGTCTAGGTGAACGCCGCAAGAATTATGTCAAATGGTTTTATGGGCCTACTATATACCCAAGAAGAAGTTTGAATTGTTTTACTACCTTGTCGGCCGACCGCCGCGCACCGCCGAAAAGGCCATAAAACCGTTCGCATACGGCAGATGCGTCGGCGTGGCTTTGTAAGTGCGAAATAATATTTTCATCTTTTAACTTTTTTTATTTCGTTATAAATTTACGTAGATGTATTGGCATTTTTTCGTATGGGACAAAAATGAGTTTGTTATAAATATTAACGGGATTTCGTTATATAAATGCATTTTTGTATGAAAAATTGGTTTTAGGGACTAAATTTCGATTTTTTTTTCGATATACGTCATTTTTCGCTATATCGGGTTTCGTTATATCGCGGTTTTACTGTAATTCGAAATTTTCAAACCTTTCATGAAATTTGTCCCAAATTGTAAGTTTCATATTTAATCAACCTCTTTAATACGAAAATCCCATTAAAATGTAGTACGAAATAATAAGGCCCTCGTGTCATAAATCAATACATTTTTACATCACATAATTTGAAAATTTTGAGTAAGTAAAATTAGCTACATTAATTTAATTCTTTTTGCGCTTTCGAAACAAATCTCAATTATGTACGAGCACCAATAGAGAAACTAATTGGTTATATGTTTTTTGACAATAGAATACATATTTATAATATGAAATTATGAAAATATAAAGAGATCTTTTGTGTAGGTATACAGAAGATTTTTAAATAAAGATATTTTTATTTTCACGTACCTTTCTACTTCACTTACTTTTCTATAAATTACCTTATAAATTAAATTAAATTTTGTTATTTTTTCTTTCCTAGTTTCTATTCTTCTATGTTATTAGGTCTGAAAAATTCTCTGTGAAAACAATAAATTTCTAAAATAGAATTTAGATACATGGGCGGACCATTTCTATGCATGTTTATTTGCATTAGTATGTTGCCAGTATCTCCTACGACCTGTTGTTTTTGTGATAGACGTGTGCTTGAGCAATAATAGCATTTATTAATGTTCCAGAAAATAAATAATCAGTGGAGAACAATGTGCTATGACTGCATATGTGACATGTGAATAAGTAAAAATAAGAATAATGAAAATCAGAATAAGTTTCACCTTGAGGCAGGCAAAAATGATTACCTTGAATCTTTTAATCTGTGATGGTTATATTATATAATTAAAAATGTAATTTTAGGTTTGATTATCTTCTGGTTGACCACAACACGGAAACCATGGCCAAGGCCCTCGGCTTTCTGTGTTGCCCGAAAACTGTACTGAAAAACTCTATTGAAAAACTTCTCAATTCATTCAAATCTTTAGGTTTGTAATTTTTATTCTCAATCATAACATTGTCTCTTTAATAATGTAGCAAATTAAACTATTTTCAGGTGTCAGGTGTGCATTATCGGTATATATGCACAATGGATCAGCAAGGATGTATCCAACTAGGAATTAATGTAGTGATGCCCTCATAGTAGAACACATAGTGTGAAAATACATATACAGTGATACCCCGACTTCGAGGTGAATTCAGAGATGCGTAACTTGTACCCACACGACACGTTAATCGTAACATGCAGTTCTGTACCTGCGCGAGCTTACGATACAACTGAAAAAACGTATGGCTATTGCAAAATTAACTGAGAGTTTTAACTCTATTGAAAATGGAATTCGGTTTCAAAAAGAAATTGATTCTAATGGAGAGCAAAACAAAATATTAACTAGTTGATTTCTTGTTACAAAAAAATTTTGCAAAAAGAAAACCGTGAGTCGTGACTTTCCTTGATTTCATAGGACCATCTACTTCAAATAAATAACTTTTATTGCGTATAACATTTTTATATACAGTTGAAAAGAAAACATAGATCCCGCGCCAATAGGATCTACCATAACGAAATTGCGCTATCTTCGAGTTTTGCGTCCCGCGGATTGGATTACGACGATTCCAGTCGTAAATCGTAATCACCGAAGGGGGGGCGGTAAAGGAAGGAAGGAAGGGACTTGGATTAATGGTGATAAGGATCGATGATAGGAGGGAGTCCAGTCGAAGGATCAGTGGATCTCGGGGAATCGGGAATCAGAGGGACTGCTCGCCTTACCTCGTGTACGACATCTCCATTACTTCCGAGGTCGCAGCCAGATCACACAAACAGCACGCGAGCAAGCAGATCTCCGCTTCCAAATAAAGGTGGTGATATCACTCACTTCACCTGTGGCTCACACAATAATTACTGTACATAAATCACAGGATCACAATACTGTACTGATGCACTGGAATTGAACAAATCCACACCACTAATGCAATCGCAATGTCGCAACCGAATAAGTATCGTGTCACGATAACGTCTGCTGACTCAAGGTTACAATCCACACTAAAAATAAGCAGTAGGGTAAAAGGATGGGTGGGAATTTGAACGTGGAAAGGTGTCAATAAAATAGGTTGCAGCCAATTCTCAATAAGCGCCAAAAACGTGTTTGATGAATACAGAACAACAGTAGAGCCCTGATTTTAAATTTTTAAAGGGACCAATAAAAAAAAAGTAAACAGAAAAATTGTAAATTGGGGGTATTAAATAAAACAGAAAAATAAAAATACATTTTTTATTGAAAAAATCAAACAGTGCTTTTTGCTGCATGTTTTTTTAAATAGTTCTTTCGTACATTACTAATGCTAGTAAAATATGCTTTGAGGGCTTCAATATGCCTCACGGCACTGTCCTTTTTAGAAACTTGGTTTAAGGGATGAGCAGATACTTCTTCTTCGTAGAAAGATTCTTCTTCTATCAAGTTTTTATTTATATGACTGTCCACTATTTCATCAATTTCCACTACGTCCAATATTATCACGTTGGATGTATGTAATTTTTGACGAAATTTGAATATATTTTAGATGTAAATCGCGGGAAAGACAAACATAAAACAGGGTTTTAAATATACTAAAATGACAAGGGACTGCAGAAATAAAATAACACGCAAATGAAGAGAAAATGTTCAATTGAGGTTCCGCTGTATATTTTATTTGTTTGATTCACAATTACATATTATATATACATATGTGTTACATATTTTATTTGTCGATTTATTGATTAAGTCTTTAATTACAACGATATATTAAAACCTTTTGCAATTTGTTGTTTTCATAGGGCCGGATGTGTGATCAGTAGTAACTTTTTTCTTTACTAAAAAAGGTTACTAAAGTAAAATAATTTGCGAAATCGGGTTGTTTGATCGTTGGTAAAAAATATTTACTTCTTAAAAGTACCTACTTGGCTTGCGTAATGCTATCCGATTCTACCTATTACGTAGCTACGGGGTTAAATCTTTTTTTAAAACGTTGCTATTTATATATTACATATATTCACTAATTATTATTTTACTGAAAATTTAGTTTTTTCTTTGATTCTTTTTTTCATATTAATATTGATGATTACAATGGTTTTCCAGATACATCTAGATGGGTTGAAGCATTGGGTGAATTGTTCAAACAAATTTATCCAAACGATGATTCCAATTCTTCTATCCGGATCAGAGGCACGGTATTCAATGTACTAGACAAGTACAAAGCATCCTTTGAATCTCTTTTGGAAAGTGGTAATGTATTTCATTAATTATGATATTAAAACAAATTTATTTATAAAATTAACAGCAAACTTTTGTAATTTTAATAAATGTATATACGCTATAAAAATCCTATTATTTTATTGTTTTGATGTTACTGATGCTATCATATTGTAGTATTATGCACAGATTAAGGTCTTTTTCAGGTGCTGGATTTTTTAATCTTCTGGATATTTTAACTGACTTATAATAATTTGTGTAGACATACGCATGAAGGTTATATATTACGATTTCATGATGTACTCTGTCAATAAAAACACAGTACATAGGTTGTTTCATGTTGGCTTTATTCAAAAGAACTACTTAGAAGATATTTACAGGCGTCTTATATAGACAGAATTTGGATTTTGTATGATGGATATGACAAATATAAGGACGTGTTTTTACATAGGAAATAACATAGGAATTAGTCGCATGTTCGGCTTGCAGGTGTCCTTTTTTGTTGTTAAATATGGCACACAAGAAAGAGTCGTACATGGGTATCATGTACTTGTTTGTTTGTAAGTAGATGGATTTTCGGTTATCCACGTTTGTAACATTGGCTATTTGAATTTTATATATGTACTTCTGCCCGGAAAAGATTCAGATAACTAGCCAAATCATCATTTATGATTTTCAAGCCAAAAGGTTCTTTCTACCCGAACCTCTTCATCTGTTGATTTTCCCTTGTTTGTCAGGGTACAGTGTCTCATAAATCTCAGGGTATTTCATGACATGTCCAGAGTACATCAGTTTTTTTATCTCTATGGTATGAGTAATTTCCTTGTCTTTCTTCATTCTCATTAGTACTGTGTCATTTCTTATTCTGTTAGTCCAGCTGCTATTTAACATGTGTCTGTATACCCAAACGAAGATTTTGACTATAAAAAACATTTATCATTTTAATGAATATAGCCCTCACTTTTTAAACTTTAAACTTGATTACCTCGGAGAAGTCCCAGCTTTCGTGCAATCTAGCAATCAACCTAGATAAATCACTCATTCTATCTGTTAATGTTATTAAAGTTGTTGTAAAATGCTATTGAAAGACATGTGAAAATAAAACACTTGTTTTTTGACTCTATTCGTGAACTGAAACATAAATTAACTCGAATATACTCCTTCTCTATACACGAGTCTTACTCTCACAGAGAAGAAACAAATGTTAAAATATATATATATATATATATACAGTAAAACCGCGATATAACGAAATCCAAGGGACCAAAAAATAAAAATTCGTAATAACGAATTCCCACATATAACGAAAAAAAATAAAAAAAACCTACTATATGTTACGCGCCGTCGCAAAAAAATGTTGCGCGGCTTCATAAAAGATCGCAAATTCTGCAAACAAAGGAGGAAGAAGGTCATAGGGAACTGAATACCTACATATTTTTAGTAGTTTTGTTATTAAAACAGATAAGCAAATGGATAATCAAAGGAATTAAATTAAGAACAGAACCTATTCAACACCAATTGAAAGATATTTTTATAAATTCCAGAATATTGCAAACACAAAACAATATTTTAATTGTGTTCAAATGTAGAGCCGATTCAAACATAGTTTTGGGCATGAAACATACAAAATAATTCAAAAATAACAATTTTACAGTTGAATCGCGGCATTTTTATAAAATGAGTCGTATATAAATTACGAAGGTACTTACCGGTACCGGCGACAACCACTTCAAAATATATTTATAATCGTTAAAATTGTTCACTTAAAATACACGAAAACAATAGTTAATAGAAATACAAAATGCCGTACAAAAATAGTCCATAAAATATTTTAACGAATTATTTATATTATTGACGAGTTCACACGAAAACAATTGTCAAACAAAAATGAATTTATGTAAATATTCAGTTCGGTCATGCAATAATCGTGTTAAAAGCTGAACAAACTTAACTCTACAGAAGTTACACTGAGACTGACATTTCCAATAAGTACATACCGCAACTTTCGGGGGGTTCCTGTTAATTTTTGTATTTTCCAGCTGTTTGGGTCTGGGATTGCAATACATATTAGAGGCGTATGCATACGTAAAACGTGTCTAAGTGAACGCCGCAAGAATTATGTCAAATGGTTTTATGGGCCTACTATGAACCCAAGAAGAAGTTTGAATTGTTTTACTACCTTGTCGGCAGACCGCCGCGCACCGCCGAGAAGGTCATAAAACCGTTCGCATACGGCAGATGCATCGGCGCGGCTTTGTAAGTGCGAAATAATATTTTCATCTTTTAACATTTTTTTATTTCGTTATAAATTTACGTAAATGTATTGGCATTTTTTCGTACGGGGTAAAAATGATTTTGTTATAAATATTAACGGGATTTCGTTATATAAATGCATTTTTGTATGAAAAATTGGTTTTAGGGACTAAATTTCAATTTTTTTTTCAATATACGTCATTTTTCGCTATATCGGGTTTCGTTATATCGCGGTTTTACTGTATATATATATATATTTTATGTTATTGAAATTGTATTATATTTTTAATATAAATAAAAAAAAGAAAAAAATTACTTGAGGCGCGTTTCGCCTTGCATGGGCCTTGTTCTACAAGTTTACCTCGGAAACAATTTAAAAAAACCTATTGGAAAATTAAAATACTATAAAAAATTGCAATATTTTATCTTGAATAATTTAATTATTTATTTGTGCACTGTCATCTCAGATTCATCACTCTGTTCACAAATCGCACACTTTAGAATCACCATTTATCAAGTATTTTTTTCTAGATACCAGTACCTTTCAACACCAACTCGAGCAGATATATTTATCTGTGACAGAATTGGATGACATAGTCGGCAGAAGGAGTTTGGCCAATTTCAGTCCGTATTTGGCTAGGTATGGCGAAGAACAAAATGGTGCATTGGAAGTATTTGGCCAATATGAAGAGTACAATGAGAATGTTCCTCCAAATATACGGAATCACATAACGATTGAGAGATTTGATAGCGAGGTTAGTAATAAAAAAATGTTTAATAATAATAATAATGCATTTATTCCAGCGTGATCAGGATTTTTTTTTTTTATGAAGACCCGATTCGCCATAAAGATAATATGATACATACAATATAAACAAAATATAAATACTACATTTCAGTCACGGCTATTATTGTATCTGTAGCTATTCTGCAGTCGTTGCCATTCTCTGGTCAGGGAACCAGCTTTCCATGAAAGCGCCGCTTGCACTAGAGAGTTAGTGCTGAGCTCCAGCCGCAGCTTTACGCCCGCAATTCGATGTCTCAGAAACGGAATGAATCCATGTATATGGCCTTTGGAAAATATTGTAGATGGCCTACAATAACGCGCCAGTCTGAACAGTATTTTGTATGAGTTATTGTACTGAATTTGGAGACGGTTGTACATCACTTGTTTTTCGACCAGAATTCGTAGATATACATGCTGGTAAAGAACGATTTAAACAGGATCCTCATCACCTCCTTACTGCATAGGTAGAAACGCCATGACAGCATATTTGGACGAATGCTCAACTGTCTCCTCTGTCGTTCTATGTCATAATCATCTTGTCAATCTTCATTGAATATATGGCCAAGGTATTTGACCTTATTTTGAATGTTCAATTTCATCCCAAAGAGCCATACAGGAAGGATATTATCTCGTCCTTTTCCATATTTGAACGCCATTATGACCGAATTGCTGGCATTGTATAAAATGTTGTGTTCACAAGCATATGTTTCGCATATCTGTAAAAGCTTTCTTATCGCTTTTATAGATAGCGCCACTACAACCATATTATTGGCATAACTAATGTGGTTCACATTTGTCCCACCCATGTGGCAGCCGATTAAATCTCTAGCAAAAATAATTTAATTTACCTTTTAAGAGTCCAAAGCTTCTATCGGAAAAATACCCACTGCCCGAAATGTACCACATTGTCAATATTCAGGATGAGTTGTCTGGTCTCCTAGACCTTCTGGGAATTTGAAATATTTAGTAATTACAAGTACGTATGTAAATGTGGGCAAAAATTTATGGAGTTATTAACAGTTACTGGAAAAAACCAATGAATGGTGCTGGATTTAAGCTTGATGAATAATTCCCAGGCAAGCAGTGTTTTTGTGCTAAAACTTACAAATATATTCAATTACATGCATATCTATTCATGGCAGAATTACATACATATTCAAGACAGAATTACAGATGTATTCAAGGCAGACTTACATACGTGTTCAAGACAGAATTACACATTTATTCAATATATGAGAATAATATTTTTATCAATTTAAATGACAGTTTGGTAATTTTTTTTTTAATTTCTGTAAATTGTTTCAGGTAACTGTTAAATCAACATTACGTAAGCCAGTACGAATTTGCGTGATCGGATCCGATGGCAAGAGATATGGATTCTTAGTGAAATGCGGGGAAGATCTGAGGCAGGATGATAGAATCCAACAGCTATTCCAGCTCATGTACCACCCGCTGAAAGAAACTGGAATGGCCATCTCCACTTTCAAGGTGAGTCACTAGGAGGAGTCATCAAAGTATTATATATATATATATATATGTCATATTGTATAAACAATATTATAGAATTAAGTGAGTCTAATATCACATACTTAAGAATCACACATCTTGTCATTTCACATGCTTTAAAATCAACTCTATTTTTCTGGTCTAAAAAACATAATGGTTTCAGGTTTTCCCGCTGTCCCACAGTGTGGGCCTGATAGAATGGGTGGAGGGATGCGCCACCCTCCGCGAGTTAGCGTGCCATGCAGACCCCAAGACTGAAGGTAAACCGTGTCTAGACACGGTCATATTCGGTGATTACAGGATAGTGATTAGTTTGTTTATTCTCTACCTGTATGTTTTCTGTTCTAGATATAATTAATCAAGCCAGAGCAGTAAGGGACCAGAAGATAGGTGAAATTCCCGGCAGTCTGCTGGAAAAATATGGAAAACTGGCTGCCAATGTTTCAGAAGCCAAAGTTTTATATTATGAAGCAGTGAACAAATTTCCCAAATATTTACTGAGGTTATATTATTTATACCTTAAAGCTTTCCTTTCAATAATTACATTTTCACATTTTTTACCAAAATGTGGGTTTTTATTATTCATTTATGTCAGAAGTTCTACACTAGATTTGACTTTTTTAAAACTATTACTTAGATAGGACCTTTACACTAATTTAAAACTAATAAACTGAATATTATTTACCATAATTAAGACAATACAAACATTATAAGAAAGACTGCGACCACTAAATTAATTTTCCGCGTGCCACAAAATTGCCTAAATATGGAAAATTCTTGCATATCTAAAATATATTTTTTTATAATCTTGAAGCCAAAATTATGGCAACAAATCTGGATTGAGACAAATTAACAAAATGTTAAAAATCAATAGTTATAAACCATTCAATTTGCAGTACATATTATCAATTTTTAAAACACTTTTATGAAATGCAAATGATTTTAAATAATATATTTTATTTACTTACACGCTTTGGAGGCTTCACCTACTATTTAAAATCAAGTTTTATATCAAAAACACAATAATTTATTACTAAATAATATTTATATTGATCCTATTAATGTATTTTTTCATGTCATATCGCCGATTTAGACGTAAAATTGGCGCTCTCATCATTTTCGTTAAAAAATGCCGAAAATTAATGTTTTTATGTATATTTTAGATATAATATGAAGTAATATATTTATTCACTAAATAATTTGATAATTCCGTAAAGTAGACAGTTTTACACTGATTTTAAAGGAAAAGAATGTTCTATTACACAAAGTAAACATTTTACGTATGTATTTTGTATGTAGTCACAATTGTTTATTTCGTTTATATTTAACACCATTGTCTTTTAACCACTAGCTGTTTGTTTCATAAATTCTACGTAATTATGAAACAAGCAACTCACAAAACGGCAACGTGGTGTTGTAAATCGATAATATTAAACAAAACCACAAAATGCATCTGACGTATTAATTTTAAATTTTGACTAATTTCATGTAAATCAATTAGGTACTTTAATAAATTATTTCATTTTCGATGGATTAATTCAAATGACAACAAACATTTTATTTCATTTCATAATATTAGAATGAAAAAACTTGGATAAGACTCTAGATATGAGTTATAGCTCTAGTTACAGACTCGGCGATGGACTGTCTTGCGAAATGGCGTCCGGCCCTTTTTAACCTCTCGCTGTGAGAGTGTGTCTTTGTGTTCGCCAGTTGGTTCTAACTCCCAGGACTGGCACCATTCCATTGACCACTCTTAATGGCCGTAAGCCATGCCTCTGTCTAGGCCTAATATAATGCATACATAAGAATTTTTATATATGCTCTAATATAAATAAGATCAAAATCATTCCATTTTACTACAACATATCTTTCACATATTTCCTTAGTTTAATTTTTAATCTATGTATCTTCTCTTCTTTTCTTATGTTTTCTGGCATTTTATTAAAAATCTTCATCGCGCTGTACATCATCGATTTCTGAGATTTATCCTTGTTCCTGAATGGCAGTCTCAGTCTATCTTTTCCTCTTGTGTGATGTTCGTGCTTATGTTGATTTTCACCAATTTTTCATATAAATTCTGCCAATATTTTCTTAGTGGGAATTTTATAAATAAATACCATTACATTGAAATATATTTTCTGCTTAAAGGTCATATTCAGATCTTTCACCGTTGCACTGATCTGAGTATATCTATTTTTCTGAGTATTATTCTCAAAGCTTTATTTTGCAACACTGACAATTGTTGCATTTCTTCTTCATTAGCCAAAATACTGCTGCAGTAGTTGATGTGAGGAATAATAACAGAGTTGTATACTATTTGACAAGGCTCAGTACTAATGAATCTTCTGATCCTTTTTTTGCGATAAATTTTGAATTAATATGACCAATATGAAAGCGTCGCACCATTGGCAGATTTTTATGTAACTTAAATTTATTGTGTTTGAACTGATTTAGGCAAGCCTTGATGAAATTAGCAGTATCTCCAGATAATTTTGTTAAAATGAGAGGAAACTTCGTCAAGTCCCTCGCCCCTATGAACATCGCTCATTGGATCTTAGGTACGCTGTATTATTTATTAATTTGCTTAGCTTCATTGCTGATGAATGATTTTCATTGAAATTAAAGATTCTGTCAAGATGGAAAGGATTCTGAAAATATTTATATAATTACCATCATTAATTGTGTTGTTAACTAAAATGATGAGGAAAATAAGTGCTAGTACTAATTTTTAAGGAATTGGAGACCGTCACCTCTCCAACTGCCTGATATCTCTAAGCAGTGGAAGCGTACTGGGAGTAGACTTCGGTTATGCCTTCGGTACAGCCACACAGCTTCAGCACCTCCCCGAGCTGCTGCCTTTCCGTCTCACTCCACAACTCCTCGGAGTGCTGGCCCCACAGGGCTCTTCTACGGCATCATATGGCGAGTCATATTTTATTTTATTATTCGCATTTAAAAATGCTTCGATAGAGATTTAATTATTCAAATTATCACTTGATGTGTTGTATTTTTGTGTCTGCCTGTGATATTTATAATATTTTTGTGAATAAGCTTTTTCTAATACACATATAATGTTGTTTTCAGGAACTCTTCGTGAATTGATGTGGCAGGCTCTCGGGACTTTCTGCAATCACCGTTCTTTATTGCTGGCCGCCATGGAGGTGTTTGTAAGGGAGCCCGCCCTGGATTGGCTGCAACACTCCGACACAGATAATCCAAGCTGGTCACCAGCTGACAAGGTAAGCTAGTAGCTTATGCAACTACCTTTCTTCTGATGATTGCATTGAAAATGTTTGTTTTGCTGTCTGCAGTAGATTACCTATATACTTTATTTTTAAGTTTGTTTTTTATAATAATAGTATCGCAGATATCATTTTGTCATAGTTCATTTTTTACAAAATTTTTCTCAAAAAGCAGAAACTATTACATCAAAACAATCTTCTTGAAATGGGAAGATTCTCAATTTTGAAATAGAATACTAATCTTATGGTGAGTCAAGAGATTCTTCAACTCTCACTGCAAATTTAAATGCAGACTATATTATTGATAGATTTGGCGTTAACTTTTTAGAGTTTCATCATCAAAATAGTTGGATATAAATAAAACAATGTTATAACTCTACTCAAGTAGTGCAAATTAACTCAAGTGGAGTTATAAAATTGTTTTATTTATATCCATCCATTTTTAAACGCAGACATTAATTCGGCTATCCACTGTTATTAATACATTGACTGCATTTATATACTTAATTTTAATTTTTTGACAGATTAACCAATGTAAGAGGAAGCTTTGCGGAATAGATCCCTCCGTCATCACTATGGAAGATCTCAACATTAGGAGCCAAGGGACAGAATATACAACATACTTTTGTAAAGTTCTTCAAGAAGCTGTAGCCCCTTACAGAGAGAGTTTGATGTCGACAAATAGTGGAATTCTTAGTGTGGACCAACAGGTAATAATTTGTTATTTATTTAGATGACTCATTTAATATCATTGATTGATTATTTGGCAGTTAATTCGTGATGTAACATATTATTTTTTTTATTTTCACTTTTTACTAAGCACACAATTGTTTGAATTGTATCACGACTAGTTTAGGGAAGGGCAGTCCTTCCCACCTACAGGTGTAAATTGAACTAAAATTAAATACAGTTGGCTGTTGGGGCGGTGCGGCGTGTAAGAGTGGGAGTGGCTTTGTTGTTCCTAAGAAATATTGATAATAGTGGCGAAGGATTTGAAAATATGATATTGTTCATTAATATTTTCTCTGAATTGTATCATATTTTCAAATCCTTCGCCGATATTATCAATATTTCTTAGAAACAACAAAGCTATTCCCACTCTTGTGTGCCCCATTGCCCCAATATCCAATTGTATTTAATTTTAGTTCAATTTACACCTGTAGATGGGAAGGACTGCTCTTCCCGAAACTAGTTGTGGTACAACTCAAAAAATTGTGAGCTTAGTACAAAGTGAAAATAAAAATTATTAGGATAACACATTCTTATTGTAAAGTTGTAATTATTCAGAACATAGTTCTGTGATATTTTAAATACTAATTAAAATATTAATTAGAAAGATATACATATAAAATCAATTTTATCGAAAAATATTGTTGTTGCGACACTGGGATTCGAACCTGGATCTCTTTCCAAACTGGGGAAGGTGAATTATCCAACTATGCTACAGTGACATTATTTTTGATGACAAATTTTTGAACCTATACGTTACACTTTTTTCAAATTAATACATCTATCGTTCCATTATTTGAAAGCCATTTACTTTGTTTTTTACGGAATCTAAAATACCTTTGACAGATAGCAGACGCCAGAATTATCAATTAATTTTTATTAAATTTGGAAACCCGGTTTGGAAAGAAATCCAGATTCGAATCCCAGTGGTGCAACAACAATATTTTTCGATAAAATTGATTTTATATGTATATCTTTCTAATTAATACATTTAATTAGTATTGAAAATAAATTATTATTTTTTAAATGAATGACTCATTTATTTTATTTATTTCAAATTTATTGCTAGTTCTGCAAAGCCTTTTGCTGTAGGAAGCTCGTCTACATGTTAATTTACACGATTCAATTAAACACAGTTTAATAAATTATTTTCTTCCAATCTATTTTAACACCCATAAGCTAATCTACCTCATAATATTTTGTTACTTATTGTTTCTACAATCCCTAAAAGTCTTTATCTCAAATTTCTGAACAATATACTCAAATCCCCCAAAGCTTTATTTAAGCGTACATACTTAATTTAATTAATTTGTTGGTTTACGTGTATATACAGTGGAACTCGACCAACAAAAAAATATGTACGCAGAGAGAAAATGTAAATCGGGGGTATTAAAAAACAGATACAGTAAAATCCCGTTTATTCGAAGTTGAGGGGACCGAAAATCAATAAAAAAGGTTGAATAACGAATTAGGATAATGATATGTATAAAAATTTCAAAAATTCGATTCTTTTTTACATACTAACTTTTTTCATATCAACTCGAAGTAATTATATACACCTATATCCGCACATTTAAAATTAACAAACAAGTTGTCAAATACAGTGTAAACAAATCACAATATATATTTTTTTTAAACATTATTATAATGGACTATTTTTTCGCGCCATTTTTAATAACGACACAATAGTCGAACTTGTCAACCCGCCATTTCTCCGCTGAAATTAGCAACAAAAGTTTCCCGTGCTTTTAAAACATTTGTTTTGTGGTGGTCGCGGCGACATTTGGCACTCGCCTTTCAACGTTAAAGTTCTTTCTGTCATCATGTTTAATATTGTCGACAGCCTCATTAATGGGGTCGCGTATTTTTCTGTTAATTTTGTTTTGGATAATATTTTTTGTCAATCTCTTGTATTAATTCTATTTTTAGCAACTGTCTGCGTTTTGAACGAGTTTCGCATTAATTCTATTATCGAGAATATAAAATTATCAGTTAAAATTATTAAAATGTTTTAATTTAAATTTAATGAAATATGGAAAAATCTAAGGAACGCAAACCATGCATTCGCGAATTTCAAAATGTCTAACACGTAAATATTAGAGAAAAACAAATAATGTTCTTTACATATAAAATAACGGCAATAAATAATTAATAAGATACGAGAAAATCTGAGAAACGCTAACTACACATTCTTTAAAATGCCTTGACACCAAACTTAAATAGAAAGAGAAATGTCTGTATTAAAATTAATACAAATTAAATCATTTATAAAATACGGAAAAGTCTGAGGAACTCAACCGCCAACTAACGTTTGTACAACAAAATATACAAACGCTACGTAAACAAAAATAATGATGGTAATAATACGTAACAGAAGATTGGCAAGTACTGACATTCGCAGCTGCAGCTGGGAGAACTAGAGAACTGCGTTACCTATAAGGGCGCAAAGATAATATTTGCTATCTTTTTCTAATGTAAAGAAAACGAGAGAGAGAAAAAAGCATGCGACCTTAAGTTAAAGCGTTGCGGTAAAAAATAAATATTTCAAATCGAGGACGCACAAGATATATTTGTCATCTTTTCTAGTGTACTGAGAGTGAGTGAGAAAACAAACAATTAAAATTAACTTTATGCATCATGAATCGGTATAGGGGCGGAACTACCATTTTGATGGTCTTGAACTTTGGACAGTCACATCGCTTTGCTCATGTGTATTTTCCATATTGCTGACATCTGACAAAAAAAATTGAATTAGGTGAAAAAGAGATCGACAAATTCATCTGATAGGGTCCAAAAATAGCCTTGAATAACGATATTCGATTTGTAAGTACAATTTAGTATGAAAACTTTCTAGAGGGTCCACATTCTCCTCTAAAACTTTGACTTGCGGCGAATTTCGAATTCCTCTAATAAACGGGGTTTTACTGTAGTAAGGTTCCTGGTGGTACATTGCTAATACTAGTAAAATATACTTTGAGGCCTTCAAATGCCTCATAGCATTGCCCTTTGTAGGAACTGGGTTTATGGGATGAGCAGACACTTCTTCTTTGTAGGAAGGTTCTTCTTCTGTCAAGTTTTTGTTTATCCGACTGTCCATTATTTTATTAATTTCCACTACGTTAGATGTTGGAGTCTAAATAAATCTGCAAGGGTTATTCATATATTCTTTCACAGCCATGTTGTGTATACTATCTTCTATGCAATTTTCTTGCTGATTCCAGCTTGTAAAAAACAATAAAACAACTAAACATACAAAATGAAAAATGCGTACATACGACAAGCAAACGACCAACACACTCTTGGCTCTATGGCGAATATAGAATTTTAATAAATTTTAGATGTAAATCGCGGGAAAGAAAAATGTAAAATAGGGTTTGTAATGTACTAAAATGATACGGGACTACAGAATAACACAAATTAAGGGAAAATGTGAATTCCGGCCATATAAAATTGGGTTTCCACTGAATGTGTATTTATAAACGTTATAATTCAAATTTTCGTCTCTAGGAACACTTCCTGAAATTTAAGCTAACCTTTAACAATAAATTAACTTGTTGTGCATATTGGTAATATACATATTATAGAAAACTTTAGTTTGAACATTATTATACATATAATACATACTTATAACAATTTTTTTATATTTTCAGGTTGATCATTTGATAACTCTGGCCACAGACCCTGGGATATTGTCCATCACCTACAGTGGCTGGTCTCCATGGTTCTAGAATCTCTAGAATTTCGAATTGCACAAGTGTGAACCAAAGAAATAATAATATAAAAATACAGAAAACAATAAAATTAAGTCACATATTAGATTGTATTGATGTATGTAATATAATCCACATTTTATTTTTGCACCATAATGATATGCATATTTTTAATATCCTATCTGTTTTCTAATATTAATTATAAGAATTTGATATTTTAGATAATTTATATGTTCACTGTGGTATGAATTATTATCCTTATTACATTTTACAATAAAACATTGTTATAAAATAATTTGTTTTTATTACCTGTTGTACTTTTCCCTGATATATTTTCTGTATAAGAGCTATCTCTGACAAATTTACTGAATCCTTTTTTTTTACCATTCTCATATTACCTTCAGTCTTTGAACATGCAAATGTTGCTCAACACAATTATTTTTCAGGTTCCAAGAAAATCAGATAAAAAAACCTAATCAATTTATTAAAAAAATATTTTGGTTGCTAGCCGAAATGTTTGATGTTCTCCTGTGATAAGTTTGCAACTGATGCTACCCATTATTAAGGATTAATGCTATCTTAATGTCTTGCAGCAGAGAATATCTGATAGGCTGTTAAACATGGTGTAAATGAAATGTGTTAAGACTGTTATCAGATATATTACATATTGATATCATAGATATTTAATCAATACTTTGTGTCATGTAATTGAATCATAGAACACGGGACAAGAAAGGATTTCAAGGCATGGTTAATCTTAGAGTAGTTATTATTTAAACGGGGTACTTGGTTGGCTCAGGTGGACCAGACACAGAAAGAATTATTTGACTCCAATTTTAAGAATGAATTTACGATAAAGCTAATATCAGGGATGTATATAAATAAGCATACCTTGAGACTTGTCTTAAAGTTTATTACAATCTCTTGGTTTTACAAATTACAGAGTATCACAGTATAAAAATACACTTTTGGAGATCACATCAAGCCATAAGAATGGAATGCCAGCGCTCGTCTCTGTCGACCGACCTCTGAAGCTATCGGTACTGCCTCTACCTGCTGTGCCCTTAAGTTTGCACACGACCTTCTGATAGAGGTGTATGTTTTGACTACCATGTCTCTGCCGTGTGGCGCCAGATGCCGCTCTCTGTCCGCCTCAAGGATATAACAAAAATATGTGAATGTTATTTTAGGTGAAGCATCTTTCAGGAGTTTTTAGAAATTGGTCTAAAGAAAATAAAATGCTGAGAATTATTTTTATGAAAATATTATACAATTTGACAAATTTTGATTGAAATTTTGTAATTTTTTTCAATTGATACATCTATTATTCCATTTTTAAAAGCAATCGATGTATCAATTTGAAAGATTACAGAATACTCATACAAGTTCAAAATTCTTTGAAAATGTATTCTATTACTACAACGAAAAAGATGAACACGCTTACCCAGATAGGAAGAGTTCCAGATTCGAATCCAGATGGCAACTAAGTATTTTTTCGAAAAAATAATATTTTTTCTTTGTCTTTCTGGTTGATTCATAATTTGTATTAAAATACCATAAAACTATGTTCTAAAAATACAACTTCACAATAAAAAATGTGTTCCTAAAAGTATTATGTATCTCTTATCCGGGCTGCTAAAGAAAATTACTTTCAAATGTTTAGATAAACCACAGTTGTCTAACGTTGTTGACCCTGATGATGGACCCTGCAACCGGATCCGAAAAGTCGACCAAAGGTCGGGAACGCCTGGCAGAACAACCCAGAAAACTATACAAAAATTTCATATTCCGTGAAAACTCAAGAACATTAATCATATAGTATTTTGGTATATCAGGGTCTGTGACCCTGCAACAGAATTGACGAGATCATAGAAAAGATCCGAAATATCGGTGACGCACGGCAGAACAGCCCAGAAAACTCTATGTAGAAGACATGTCGATGATATCCAAGTTAACGCTTCTTGTTTCTTAAAAAATTTCAATTTTAATTAATTAGCGTTTTTCCAGGAAACACGATGAAATCATAGAGATAAAAGTTTCGGCGCATGTTATAAGAATCATTCAAGCCATATTCAAACACGATTCGTGAATAGAGGTGAACTCCATTTAAAAATATATAAATAAAATACGTTTGCTTTGATAGAAAACTCGTCTGAAAAATAATTTATATATTTTTTTATAAATAAAGTTCTCTTTAAATTTATTTGAACTTAAAATCTTTATTATCGTCTCTTTTTAGTACAATGTAGGTACAGGTACGATTTTTCAATCATTTCGCACATCCATTTAGATTGACAATTGGACGTTCGTCCGATGGCATATTTGGCTATCGTGAACGCAATGTATTAATGTTTGCGTAACTGAGCGTTACTTTGAGTAGTGCGGATGAAATCATGAACATGAACGTCCCCCAGAAAAAGAGCGAGATCCATAGATTTTTAGAGTGAGTGAGAGTGAAGTGTGATGGTTGCCGTCGTTTGCTAGTTTCTCTGATAAATTGATTGAAAACTCTTTTAAATATTGTCGTTGTAGAAACACAAATATCATATATGCGGTTCGGGTGAGTGCTTCCGTATTATTTTATTATATTTAATAAAGGGTCTCGTATATTTGTGACATTTTGCTGTATACAATATCGGCCGCCACGGCTTCTGATTTTAATTTGTAAAGCCACACCCCACTGTTCCTGAGTATTTTAAGAGGTATTGGGATATTTTTATCACACAAAATGTGCTTGTTTTGTGTAGTTTTTCTGTAAGCGTCCTATTTAACATGGAGTATATAATTTAATTATAGCGTCGGTATCATCAACGGTGACAGGGCGGCCGCCATGAATACATTTTTGGTGCATTACATCATTTGACATAAAAAGGATGTACATACTTAACGTCAGTCAGTTGGAAACATGTACCTTTGTATTCGTTTAGATGTTTGGGCATATTTTTACCGGCATTGTTTTGGATACTCTACGTATTCAGTTTTAAATAAATTATTGTTTTGCGGGTTTTAGAAACGTCAATAATTTTAATGTCGGAAGATTTTGCAAAGGAAAGTGAATGTATTTTATCTTATCTCTGCTTCTGTCGTTACGCCTTAATTTTGAGATTATAATTTCGACGATAATGCTGTAAGTGAAATATTTTTAATTGCGCTAATATTGAAATTTAGGACATCACAGTATGTATTTACAGAACTAGCTTCTCGGCAACAGGCCACTCATAAAGTTTAGGTAAATTTGTTGCAATTTTTTTTTTTTATCAAATTCGGCTTATCTGCATGGGAATAAATTTTCATATTTGAAAATAAAATTACACATCTTGGAAATGGTGTACTTAAATGAATCTCTTTTTTTGTAACTTCTTTTTTATTTCATTAAAAATAATCATCACTATCCTATGCAACTGAAACATGCTAAAATGTGTCTATGCTGACACCAATGATGACAACTGTTGGAATTACACACTAGTTTCGTGCAACATACACCGATGGCTTCAGTATTGCAAAGTAGAAAAAATATTCTCAAAAATGTAATAAATATCATCCTTTACCAATAATGACAACCCTTATCTGGGCAGTGGAACAAAATGTTAAAATACTGAATATACCATCGTATGTTTGGGTGTAAGAAAAAAACTATAATGATTGTAATTCCTTTAAATCCACTGTGTGTATTGAATTCTATGTCAAGCCTGCATACATTATGCATACAATTAAAACAATTACAATTACATGTTTTTGTTGGCACACCTTTGAAAAAAAAACCATTAGCTATACATACTTAGATCTGTTCTGTCTGTAGATCTACTTGTATATTTTTTCTAGCCACTCCCTGACCTAGAGGCTATACGTCTAGACTCAATCATTTATATATTCAGTTCACAATTGTATATTACTTACAAGATATATACAGTGGAAATCATTTAACATGAAACCATGGTACTAAAATATTTTATTTGTGAAAAAATCACAAATTTTTTCGATGTCGTAATAATCTAAACAATCATTACAGAAACATTACATTATTTACTAGTTAATATTTTTACTGTATAACCCTACAAACACATAATATGAGCATTTACTACAACAAATATAAAAATACATGCAATATGTAAAAATTCAAAATGAAATAAAATTTTATTGTTAATTATTTTTTGTGAAAAAATCTTTAATATTTTATTGTAGTGTATTTTTTAGAATCTTTGACAGGTGTGGCGTAGTTAATAGAAAGTTAATCATAAATAGTAAACAATTTGATTCTGTGGATAGTATATATTTTTACATTCTTCCGAGATGCAAAATATTTTCATGTTAAATTTAATAAAATCTGCCCTGCTCAGTATTTATGTAAGGAAAGGAGGATAGAATGAATGAAACCCAGAGGATGTCAAATCTCTCACCCAAGCTATTAAACATATAAGTCATATACTCTCATTTTAGCAATTACAGTAATATATCAAATGTGGTATATGTGATATTTTAATTAACACCAATTTTATATAAAAATATATGCCAGTCCTGACGAAGATATGTTAGTATTGAAGCCGGTTGACATAAAAAATAATTCTTAGTGGTTTATACAAAGTTAAATATAGATACAATTTTTAATTATGTCTAACCACAAACTTAACGTTACAAACATTAATAATATAAAAAACATGTTTGTTAAACTCCTTTTACATTGGTCTTTGATAAGCTGGATTAATTTAAGAGGATATATTGAACAACCGAGGTATTCCTTAAATACATTCATATTTTACAATCTGGCAATAATAATTACTTAATTAAAAATGTTGTATTATAAAATTGCCGCACTTAATTTTTTATTCTTTACGAACATTGGATGATTGCAGCAATACATAATAATTTTTACATTCTCTAATTGAAATGCCCGGTGAAAATTGGTAGCCCCTGCGTGGAAGCTACAGTTTAGTTAATGACATAATCTAGAGGTCACCAACATTCAACCTCTGTGAAGCAGACTGATTTGGCAATTAACTCTCACTGCCTTGAACTACATAATGTGTATGTGGCATTTGTAATGCCTGCAAATATTTGCGGGGTACCCCATAAATAATTGTATCATAGATCCATGCAGCAGATTAGTGTTTACAATCCGGAATTTTTACAGTGGATTCAGTATTTTGATTTTTTTTTAATATGAAATTTAAATTTAAAAAAAAAACAGGCCAAAAAATATTTAGACATTTCTAAGTTATAGATATTGATTTTGAGTTTTTCATTTATTTATTGTAGTTTTGTAATGATCAGAAGAAAGAAAAGGATTAGAAATAATTTATTTTTTTAATGAGTAAGGTTTATTTTTAATAGATTTAGGTAGTTTGATACAGTTCCTAATAATAAAAATGTCTTATTTCGTAAGATGATTGTGATGTTATCTACGTGGGTGGTTATGCACAAGTGTTTAATTTAAACTTTATTTTAAAAATAAAAACCTTTTTATTTTTCTAACAGTGTTAAGAAATGGAATCCGTATGTTTTTTACATCATGCTGAAAGTGCTTATTAAAAAAATACCAGAAGATTAAATAATTAGGATTTTTCAAAATACCTCCAGATTTGCAATCCCTACAGCAGATAGATGATCTTAAAAAAAAAAAATTTGGGAATGCCAACAGTTTGATAATACTATTAATCTACACATCTGAGTCGATTGTGTTAGAAAAGTGACCTGCTATTCATTAGATTATTTTTAATTAATGTGTATCTTTGAATGTTTAAGTAGTATGGAAAAAAAAATATAGTGGTCGCCCGCTTAGATATGGTCTCTGAATTAGTTAGAACAAATGAAAATAATATCCTATAATACCTAAACTAAACATTGGGTAAGGAATTGTGTTGAACATCATCTACATAAACGCCTTCAAAGTCTCCGGGTGTGGCTGTACGATTAATCTCTAATCTTAATTATATTTTGAACATCATGGTGGGAATTTATTTAAGAGTATATTAGTGATCTTTAAAATTTTTTTTGATTATTTGTAATTCTTCGAGCAATCACTGGTACACTAGAAATTAAACTTAAATAATTAAATACAAAATCACAATAATGATTTACCACCACTAGAGTACATGTACATGAAATAAATATGTGTGGCTTATGTGGCGCTTAAACATGAGGAGGGTAGGGGGGAATACTTGTAATTGAAAGAATAAGATAATCCAGTAATAAATAAATTTGACACCCATTTCTCAATGTATATTTGGCCAGTTAGGTAATAAGAAATTTTATCATCTACCTTTATTTCACTTAAATTACTGTGTAAACAAATAATCTAATGTGACTCATGCCTATTTACAGCAATGCTATTTATCTGATAAGGTGTGGCACGGGCTTATCATCTATAGAAACACAGTGTATTGATATAACACAAATCAAATAAATGACATGGCAAAGTAAATTTTTGTACTTTAAAGGTTATTCGAAATTTAATATTAATTGTTCAAATGTAATTTTCGATTATACTTAGTGAAGAAACCAACAATCAATCATGATCACAGACAAAAATTAATAGATCTCAACAAAATTATGCAGAAAAGATACTCACCAAACTATATTTTAAACTATGAAACTAGATCAAATACAGTCAAACTCGGTTATATCGTGCACGATTATAGTGAAATACTTATTATTATTTTGATTTAGGCCTGTTTTCAGCTTACAATTTAATGTTGCATTTCCTTCAAGAAGTCAGTAGCGAGGTTTGTAATACTTCCTAGTAATTTAATACCCATTCACTGTAATACAATCCAGTCTTCTATATCTCGTTACAGATCGGGCTGAATCACACCCAGAGCAAACAGCGACACATCTGAGTCGTAGCTTTTTTCAGTTTTTTTTTTACTCTTGTGTTCGATCGAGAGCTTCAACATGGAGCAAATTCCACCACCGAAGGAGGTCAAGATCTTGGAGACGGCGGAAGATATTCAGGAGAGACGTGAGCAGGTACAAAAGTCATTAAAATTAATAAGCCCTAATATTCTTATGTACAGAAATGTAAAAATATATGTTTATTTTTAAAAAATCGCACACGCACACAAAGCCATAAATAGTTTCAATAATATTTAGACATTCACATTTTGAACTTGTGTGTAGGTGTTGGCTCGCTACGATGACTTCAAGCTGGAGGCACGCGCCAAGCGAGAGAGGCTGGAAGACTCGCGCAGGTTCCAGTATTTCAAGAGAGACGCAGACGAGCTGGAATCCTGGGTGCACGAGAAGCTACAGGCCGCTTCTGACGAGAGCTACAAGGATCCCACCAACCTTCAGGTAATTCATACTAGTTTTATTATCAATATTTCTATCCTGTTGTTAAATGTAATTTGGCTGTAATCCTATCTGAAGCTGATTGAACATTTTGAATGTGATAAATTAATACAATTAAAAAAATATGATTTATTATTTATATTTATAAATTTACGACTTTTGATGTGTTCAGGCCAAAATCCAGAAGCATCAGGCTTTTGAGGCTGAGGTAGCAGCTCATAGCAATGCCATTGTTGTCCTGGACAACACTGGCATGGAAATGATCAATCAAAGCCACTTCGCATCTGATATCATCCGCAAGCGACTTGGTGAGTGTCAACTTTGTAATTTCCAACTCAGATTTTTGACCATTTACTTATTCAATTAATCCATTAAAAAAAGAAAGATTTTACCCCAAAGAAGAACTTATGTTCTTACATCACATAATTCTTAAATTTTGAGAAGAGGTTGAAATATGAAATTGAAAATATCAAAATTTAAAATGTTAACTACATTTATATATCACACAGATTCTAGTTCGCCATTCACTAATTTGGTTGAAACTTAAAAAATATTCTGTCAAGAAAAAGTATTCTAAAAGTGTATTGTGATAGAATTTAGAACGTTTTTTTACAATTTTTCCAATTTCAGCTAGAACGCAATTGAAGTATATTACAAAATTGCAAATTTATTTCTGACAGTTTGACATTTCACCTGTAAGTGGAGAATTTTGTTTTTGTGTATGTACTCGTATCATATATTGCAGGTAATTTTAATACTGAATTGTATGAAACTCAAAACGAACCCAGCAAATTAATTTTGATGTTCAGTGGAAAAACATAAAATCCGGGTACCACTGTATATGTAAGCAATTTAGTAGTGTATAAATACTAGCTGTAACTGTGACTAGTTCTGAGATCTATTTCAGAAGCAATTTTTCTGCCAAGACTACATCAGTTGCATATATTTGACTATCTTTACAATTAAAAACAATTAAAATAGATTCATACTTTTTATTTTTATTTATTAGACTTTATTGACATAAGTGTTTTTGTTGTACAAGAGGTGAATATATTATAATATAACATGATAAATATAAGATACTATTATTTTGTGTTTGAAATTTATTAAAGGAACATAGTTTTTGATAGCTCAAACAATAGAACAGTGGAAAAATAATATTAAAATGTATATTACTTTAATTATCACAACTTTTGTATGTTGCTTATAGAGGAACTGCATCGTCTGTGGGAACTCTTGCTGTCCAAACTGGCGGAGAAGGGCATGAAGCTGCAACAGGCGCTAGTGCTTGTCCAGTTCCTCCGCCATTGTGATGAGGTCATGTTCTGGATCCACGATAAGGTACATCACACTCGAAATTTCAGGAATTTTAAGTTTGCATTCCTTTTTATGTATAAATAGTATTTTAAATTTAGATTTTTTATGAATTTTCGAGTAATGTTTATACCATTACTTTATAATAACTCTTGATTGTTAAGTAATATGAGTCCGCAAACAATTTTCTCGTTTAATTCATTTTATCAATAATTTGTTTAAATATTAAATCATTATTAAAAATAATAACCCTATCTTACAATGAATATATTGAATATTTCAGGAGATGTTTGTGAGTGTGGAGGAGTTTGGTCAAGACCTGGAGCACGTAGAGGTCTTGCAGCGCAAGTTTGACGAGTTCCAGAAGGACATGGCTGCGCAGGAGTACCGTGTCACGGAGGTAAACGACCTTGCCGAGCGACTAGTGCTAGAAGGGCACCCTGAGAGGGAGACCATTGTCAAGAGGAAAGACGTGAGTTAATTTTTTTAAATGACCGTGTTTGCCAATTGTGTGTGTATATACAGACATTGAACTAACATGACATGTTTAAGAGACAAATTATCAAATTAATCGTAGTTTGCTTGAAATTCTAATTATATATGCAGTCTAATTTAAGTTGGTATTTATTAATTTTATCCTTTTACATCAGTCTGTTAATAATTATCCATAATAATATTATTAGTTATATTTACAAAAGCTGCATGTTAAATATAATTTTTTCCCATTTAATTGTTAATAATTATCAAAAAAAATTATGAGTAAAAATAATAAACTAGGAAAAGAAAATATTTAGATTTTTTCCATGCAGGTTTTCTAAATTATTACATATTTAGTGGATATTTTGGAGTGAAAATGAAATAAATCTATTTTTACTATTAATTTATTTGAAATTTGTATATTTTTTCCATGTATACTTGTGTTTCTAGGAGCTGAATGAAGCGTGGCAGCGTCTTCGCCAGTTGGCTCTCATGAGGCAGGAACGTCTGTTCGGCGCTCAAGAAATCCAGCGCTTTAACCGCGACGCCGACGAAACCGTGGCTTGGATCTCTGAGAAAGATGTGGTACTGAGCTCTGATGACTATGGTCGGGATCTGGCCAGCGTACAGACATTGCAGGTATGACAATAAATAAGTTAACTGAGTTCTTTCTCTGTATATAATTTATTAGTAAAATGATAATTACTTGCCTAAGTACATAATCTGATTTGAATTTGAATAAAATGTATGTCTAAATCATCTCACCGGTACACATTAATTAATTATTTTATTTTTTTGATTAATCTCATTCAGATATTGAGAATGTTCATATGCTCTATAGTAAAAGTATACAAATTCCGTCACTTGGAATTCTGTGTCAAAATTGTTCCATATCTGTTTAATTTCTTGGGAAGCTGTTTGATTCCCCTGGACTCATAACTAACCCATAATATTTTGATCAGCGCAAACATGAGGGGATAGAGCGAGACTTGGCTGCATTAGAGGACCGCGTGGGCACGCTGGGTGCGGAGGCGGCTCGCTTGTGTACACTGCACGCAGCACACGCCACACACACAGATGCCAAACGGAAGGAGATCCAAGCTGCGTGGGAGCGACTTATTGCCAAGGCTAAGGTATTTTATTATCTTTATTTATTTGTCTAAACTAACGATTTAAATAAAGTAATACATGAAAATACTTATTTAATATTTGCTTGTTATTATCCATTTCAGTAAATTTTCAAGCAGTTTACATGTTTGTTTACCTTTGTAGGAGCGTCGTGAAAAGCTAGACTCTTCCTATTCGCTACACCGATTCCTGGCTGACTTCCGTGATCTTATGTCTTGGATGGCTGATATGAGGGCCATCATCAGCGCCGACGAGCTGGCTAAAGATGTGGCCGGGGCCGAAGCTTTGCTGGAGAGGCACCAGGAACATAAGGTAAGCGGTGATATACTAAATGTACGGTACCAGATACTCATGCTCCAGATTTAAATGCATTTTTTTTCACCATATATTTGTTACACTGTATTATTTTTTATTGAAGGACTTGATTATATTGTATAAATTATAAAAAGTAATATCTCAGCTAAAATAGATTCTGAAAATATTCTGATTGAATCTAAATGTGCGCTGTTTTGACTTGATTGTAAATAATCACTCATATTTAAGGGCGAGATTGATGCGCGCGGCGACTCGCTGGCCGCCTGTCTCGCTGCAGGTCGCGAACTGGAGGATGGAGGTCACCCTGCCGCTGAAGATGTAGCCGCCCGCATGGAACAACTGGGAGAGACACGCGCTGCCTTAGCTGCACTGTGGGAGGAGCGCCGCGTGCGCTACGAGCAGTGCATGGACCTGCAGCTCTTTTACAGAGACACGGAGCAAGCCGATACGTGGATGGCTAAACAGGAGGTAACCCAATCTAAGTGATATTTTGAATAAACTTGAATTTGCTTAATTTTTAAATATTACTACAATAAGTATATATTATTAGGAACTCTAATATAAAGTTCTTAATTACCTATATTGTATTTGTATTCTAAGAGTTCTTGTTTTAGGCTTTCCTTGCTAACGAGGACCTCGGGGACTCATTGGACTCGGTGGAGGCACTGATCAAGAAGCACGAAGACTTTGAGAAGTCTCTGGCGGCTCAGGAAGAGAAGATCAAAGCTCTTGATGAGTTTGCCACCAAGCTGATTGAAGGACAGCACTACGCAGCTGATGATGTTGCTCAGAGGAGAGAAATGGTGAGTTATGATTGCTGTTTTCTTAACATTTTTCATTCATTCATTCATCATAATTGTACACATGAAAATCTACAAAGCCATCTAATCTTTCTTCTGAGAAGTGAGGATTTATTTTTAGTAACCTTTATATCACAGATACCACTCACTATAATTAAATGAGGATTAAGATTTTCAATTCTAGTAGATTTGTTGTGCAATTTGTATTAAAACTATTTACTGAAAACCTTTCTTCGAATAATTATTTATTTAGGTTAATTAAGATAATAAAGGTTGCAGCCATCCAAGTTAGTTCTACTCTCACAGCATAAGCACTTAGGTTAAATAAATAAATACGCAGTAAGAAAATTATGTTTGTTGCTTCTGATACTGAAAAGTTTAATTTTTACAGTTATTGGAGCGCAGATCAGCTCTGTTGGAAAGGTCCTCCCAAAGGAGATCCCTGCTGGATGACGCCTACAAACTACAGCAGTTTGAGCGAGATTGTGACGAAACAAAAGGTCTTATATTATAATTTCACATCACAATTATTTGTGTTATTTGGTTTAGTTGATTTTACAAGCTGCGCAAACAGAGTTTTGTCTACTTATTTAAATCTTCATTTTCTGAACACAACTAAATGTAAACAAAATGTTATTGCTAGTACGTTTTTTAAGTTAGTCTCTTTCGGTTGTAATTAAAGTCATTCAAATCTTATTAATGTTTTTTTTTTTTTTTTCAGGTTGGGTCAATGAAAAGCTGAAGTTTGCTACGGATGACTCCTACCTGGACCCCACAAATTTAAATGGAAAGGTACAAAAGCATCAGAACTTCGAACAGGAGTTGCAGGCCAACAAGAGTCGAGTCGATGAGATAATATCCACCGGACAAGATTTGATCGATCAGAAACATTATGCTTCACGTAAGTGTACACATTTTCAGTACTCTATACAAACAAAAACAATTTATTATGGAAATAAATTGTTTTGCAATTATGATTATTTTAAATTTATTTGCGTGTTTGAATTTCTGATGTTAGCGCGCAATCTCCAGCCAACATCGGGACGTCAACTTCACAGTCTAAGTGCCGGTTGTGTGATCAGTAGTTATTAAAATATATTTTTTTGCGAAAATGGGTTGTTTGGTCGTTAGTAAAAAAATATTTACTTCTCGAAAGTACATCCTGTAGTAAACTCATTTTGCTCTGTGATATCCAATAGTAAAAATGAGAATTGATAGTTAAATATGGTGGACTTTTCACAGCTGTTCAAAGAGTCATTTGACACATAGATACTTTGAATATTGCAGTATACGACAATTAATCATTCAATATCAATATATAGAGTTTGTTCTATGATGATCTCGTTGTTTAATATACATTATTATACATAATACAAAAAAATTTCGCCACCAGAGTGATAGATATCAAACGCCTAGATGAAAAAATCCACGGATAATGAATAAAATAAAGTATATTTCATGATAACACACCTTTAGACATCTCCATCTACCTTTGACGGTAGTAAATTTGATAAATCAACAACCGGCAAAGAATTTTTACTATGGGTAAAAAGTTATTACTGATCACGCAACCGACCCTTACGCACTACAATAGCAAACATTAATTCAACTAGCCCTAAGCCATAGATAATACACACCAACATAGAAAAAGGTTGTGCTCTGGGTATAGGGAGGGGAAACAGGTTGGTAATGGAACAGGAATCATATCCACATGTCACGTTCACGCCGATTGAACAAAAGTAATACAATTTCTGTTGTGATATCTAAGTTATACCTTTTGTTTTACAGCCCAGATTGAATCCCGCACATCGGAGATAGTAGGTCTCTGGGAAACATTGGTCGGGGCCACAGAACAAAAGGGCACCAAACTGCAGGAGGCCTCTCAGCAACAGCAATTTAATAGGACCGTTGAGGATGTAGAGCTCTGGCTGTCCGAAATCGAGGGACAGCTCATGAGCGAGGACTACGGGAAGGTGAGTCACGTAAGTTACAAGTGATAGGAAGGCCAATTTAAATACTACTAATATACATTAAGCTCTCACTCTTTCTCAGACACCTGAACCCATCTTTCACTTGGCAAGCAACTAACACCAACGCTTTGTAAAAAATCATTCATCTATTTTTAGTGAATTTAAAGCACCGATAATTACGGTGTGCAGGTATACCTGGCCGCTTGGAACAACTGATATTATACAGTATAACCGCGATATAACAAAACCCGATATAGCAAAAAATGACGTATATCGAAAAAAAAACGGAATTTAGTCCCTAAAACCAATTTTTCATACAAAAATGCATTTATATAACGAAATCCCGTTAATATTTATAACAAAATCATTTTTGTCCCGTACGAAAAAATGCCAATACATTTACGTAAATTTATAACGAAATAAAAAAATGTTAAAAGATGAAAATATTATTTCGCACTTACAAAGCCGCGCCGATGCATCTGCCGTATGCGAACAGTTTTATGGCCTTTTCGGCGGTGCGCGGCGGTCGGCCGACAAGATAGTAAAACAATTCAAACTTCTTCTTGGGTTCATAGTAGGCCCATAAAACCATTTGACATAATTCTTGCGGCGTTCTCTTAGACACGTTTTACGTATGTATGCATACGCCTCTAATATGATTGCAATAATCCAGACACAAACAGCTATAAAATACAAAAATTAACAGGAACCCCCCGAAAGTTGCAGTATGTACTTATTGGAAATGTCAGTCTCAGTGTAACGTCTGTAGAGTTGTTTGTTCAGTTTTTAACGCGATTATTGCATGACCGAACTGAATATTTACATAAATTCATTTTCGTTTGACAATTGTTTTCGTGTGAACTCGTCAATAATATAAATAATTCGTTAAAATATTTTATGGACTATTTTTGTACGGCATTTTGTATTTCTATTAACTATTGTTTTTGTGTATTTTAAGTGAACAATATTAACGATAATTTTTAAGTGAACAATTTTAACGATTATAAATATATTTTGAAGTGGTTGCCGCCGTTACCGGTAAGCACCTTCGTAATTTATATATGACTCATTTTATAAAAATGCCGCGATTCAACTGTAAAATTTTTATTTTTGAATTATTTTGTGTTTCATGCCCAAAACTATGTTTGAAGCGGCTCTACATTTAACCGTTTGAATGCTACGCGTCGCAAAAGCGCTGCGATCGTTTGTATCGGAAATTGCTTAGCACTTAAACGGTTAAACACAATTAAAATATTGTTTTGTGTTTGCAATATTCTGGAATTTACAAAAATATCTTGCAATTGGTGTTGAATAGGTTCTGTTCTTAATTTAATTCCTTTGATTATCCATTTGCTTATCTGTTTTAATAACAAAACTACTAAAAATATGTAGGTATTCAGTTCCCTATGGCCTTTTTCCTCCTTTGTTTGCAGAATTTGCGATCTTTTTTGAAGCCGCGCAACAATTTTTTTGCGACGGCGCGTAACATATAGTAGGTTTTTTTTTTTTTTCGTTATATGTGGGAATTCGTTATTAAGAATTTTTATTTTTTGGTCCCTTGGATTTCGTTATATCGCGGTTTTACTGTATTTAAATAAATCACTTGGAAAGTGGAAACTTTCTATTGCTACTGATTTTACAATTAATTCTTAAACATTGGAAGTCAATTTTATTTTTCATTTGCATTCTCAGTTCAGTTTGTAATTTTGTGTAGACGACACTGAAATTAAATACTATACCCTGATTCATGTATAAAAATGCTCCAAGTCTACTGTGTACAACATTCAATCCCTTTCATTGTTAATTTAATTGATGGAGTATATTTCTTTATTTCCAACCAAATTACACTGTTACAATGAATCATCATAATTTCCATCCCCTTATCCCAGGAGTGTCGAAGGCTCAAAGTCTCGACAAGGCGCATCCATCTTCCCCTGTTTTGCACCACTTCAGTACTAGTTGACCGATCAAGTCCCAATCTGTCTTCATACAGTCTTTATTGCTGTTTATCCCAGCTTAGTCTGGGTCAACGTTTCCCTCCACAATTGCCACTCTTCTGACATTCATGCCAAGCCATGTCCAAGACACCTTAATCAAGATCTTTCTGTATGTAGAAGAGGTGCTCTTTTCTTGGTATTTCTCATTCAATCCAATAATTTTACTCCTAAAATGACTCTTCATCAGCCTGGATTCTTCAATTAACTCACATTAAGAACCCTTATTTGGTGACCATATAATAAAGTGGGTCTATGCACAGCTTTGAAGACAGTCAGTTTAATCTTGACACTTGTCTCAGATTTCTTTATCACTATAAAGAGTATATAAAACACCATTAGCAGCCCCGATTCGTCTGTCTAATTCACCTTCTTGTTTTGCATTACAACAAATAATATATGAATTTATACAACATATAAAAAAATAAAGAAAATTGATTTAAAATACACAAAAATCAAAACAACTCACAAAATGTAAAAAGCATTTAAAAATTGTGGTACATGTGTTTAAATTACCGGTATAACTAAAATTCACGCTGTAAAATGAAACAATTGTAAATAACACAATATGTAGTTGTTACTGATTTATTAATACGTTTTAAATATCAAATGCCATAAATAAAATAATAACGAACCAGAATTCACACAATATTCAGCATTCACGGGTTGCACATCTTTGTTTTAAACTTATTTTAGCTCAGTCCCCAGAATTAGAATCAGATAACATCTGGATTCCACTGTAAATGGAAAACATGTCATCATAAAATATTTTATCAATCACAAGGCGAAATTCTGAGGCAATTCTGTAACAATCCTTCATCGTCTTCTAGGATCTGACAAGTGTACAGAATCTTCAAAAGAAACACGCCCTCCTGGAGGCTGATGTCGGTTCGCACCAGGAGAGGATCGAGGGGATCCAAATTGCGGCCCAGCAGTTCTCTGAAAAGGGACATTTTGATGCTGATACCATCGAGAGCAAGAGAGTAAGTTAATCAATTTACTGTTTCATTTTTTTTTTAAATTATCCTCAGTATGGATTCTTTTCGTTTTTGTTTTCTTTTCATTATGGTGTTAAAGAAACGAATGTGAATTTACATAAACGGTATATTTCAGGATGTCCTAGTGCGCCGATACTCTGGCCTGGAAAAGCCTATGTCCATCCGCAAGCAGCGACTGCTAGATTCCCTACAAGCACAGCAGCTATTCCGGGACCTAGAGGATGAGGCAGCATGGATTCGAGAAAAAGAACCAGTGGCAGCGTCCACCAATAGAGGTAAACTATTTTTGGACTTTTCTGTAAATCGTTAATATCTTATAAAATCATACGATGTAAAAAAATTGTTTGTTGAGCTTGCTGTGTATAGATAGGTACATGTAAATCATTTTTTATTATTATTTTTTCAAAATGTTTTGGCCTGGAGAGAATTAAAACTCTTGTTCCGGGCGGACTACGGAGTTTATGAGATTTGGCCATTATTCAATGAAATTGGAATCCTATTTCAAAAGTATTGTTGACAAATTGTCACAGAGGAGCCAACTGGTTAATTAATATTAATAACAGTCTCATTTTTCTATGGTTTTTTTTCTCAGGACGCGATCTGATTGGAGTCCAGAATTTAATGAAGAAGCACCAGGCCGTCCTATCAGAGATCAATAACCACGAGTCACGTGTAGTAGCCGTGATTGGCTCTGGAAAGAGCATGCGTGAAGCGGGACACTTTGCCACCGAAGAGATAGCTCGCCGGGTGCAGGCCCTATCCGACCAATGGACACAGCTGAGGGACAAGGCGCAGCAGGTTATCATTATAAAAAGTTTAATGTAGTTTCAGATTTTGTTAAATGTTGGAGTCGTAACATCAATCTGTTAATCTAAAACTAATAAAAATTCTATAAACAGATTTCTGAATATTCACTAAAATTAATTTTTATTGTGAAAAGTAGTCTTTAACCTTTTCCCTGCCGGCCATATAAAACTTAGATAGTACCCGTACGCCGGGCATTTTACCATTAATAATTTTTAATAAAAATGAATTAATTATAAATAGTCATGATTTAAAAATGTGAAAACTTACCAAATCACGATGTTTTTCGAAAAAATAACAATGTTTTCTTCACTAAAATCACTAAAATTGTTTGAACAAAATTTATAAACAGGGTTGTCACAAGTTCACAAAATAACACATAATGTATTTATTTTTAATCCATATTGCAAATGTTGTAAAACTTTTTTTTTTGCTTATTATAATTTTCCGGAGAATGGTATTGTTCAAAACATGGTTCAACACATAGAGCTAAGTTACACTGTTTACACATATACCGCTTTTCTTTTTTGCTAAGCACACAACACATCTTGCAGAAGTGGAGCATTCCTAATAAAATTTGGAATCGGTTTCTTGGCATTATATCGGAAAAAATTGGCGAATGTAATAAAATATCTGTCGACCAATGCTCTTCAATGGTGTTCCTAGAATTTTTTTCCATCAGTATGCAAGACCAAGAAAAATGTAAATTTCATCGACAGTTGTATCAACCCATTGTTGCATTCTATAGCTTATTGAGGAACTTTTGTTTTTTATACATTTATATTGCCGGTTATTTTCAATAACGATTAGCTCAACTAATTTTCTGTGAATAAAATTTTTAAAGAAATCTACCTCTTGCATACTTTCATCGGTGCACAATCTAGCGCCGAAAAAAGAAGAATCGAAATTGTGCACTTGCGGTAAAAATGGATCACTGTCCCAATGAAATACAGGACTTCTTTCAATACTACTAGTTGAACCTATATTATCTTCCTCAAATTTGCCGATTCAATATTATCTTCGTCGACATGTGCCGATTCAGTATTGTCTTCATTGGGCTCATAAATCTCTGGCAATTCAAATTCCACATCACTTTTATCAGATTCGGCAGTTAGAATGAGTTCGTAGTCATTGTATGTAAAATCTGACAAAATGCAACAAACAAACGAAGCAACTCCGAGACAATAAAATCACTACACAATAATCGTTAAACAGCTCACTATGAATCTTGAAAAGTTATTTATAATAATATACTACACAAATATCTCAATACTATACGCGAAAATAAAACAAATGTGAGATAAAAAACCTCGCGATCTCCGAACAAAGGAAACGAACACTGACGCCTGTGGGAATCCCTATAGAAACTGTCAAAGTCATGACCCTAGCGCGTTCTGCCGGCTGTCAAATGGAGCACTTGACAAAAATACAGATTTCGTCATTTTAAATGCACAATGAGTTGATTATAAGGTCTTAAGGTTTATCCCCACAGATGGCAGTAGGAGATGCAATATGTGACAGTTCAAATTCGTGTTTATTTACGCTCTCATGACGACGTAAAGATCGACGCGAATATATTCGCTCACGGCGTGGCGGGACTGGCGAGCTAGCGCGAATATATTCGCTTACGGCAGGGAAAGGGTTAATAACTTGTTCTATTATTTGTTCTTTAGCGCAAACAAGATCTGGAAGATTCTCTGCAAGTCCACCAGTACTTTGCCGATGCCAACGAAGCTGAGTCTTGGATGAGGGAGAAGGAACCTATCGTGGGAAACCAAGTAAATATCTGTTGTTTTGTTGTAAAATAATTCTGATAATTAAAATTAAAAGTTAAAATATTTATGATATATAGATAGAACACGGTTGTGTAGGCTAGTTGATATATACAAAACTTCATTTCTTCTTTCCTTTCCTACAGGATTACGGGAAGGATGAAGATTCATCAGAAGCACTTCTGAAGAAGCACGAAGCCTTGATGTCCGATCTGGAGGCCTTTGGAAACACTATTCAGTCCCTCAAGGACCAAGCTCAAAGCTGCAGGGTAAGTTGATGTGTAACACTTGTTTTAATCAAAACACTCTGATTGGATTCAAATATGTATGTAGTATCAAAATTATTTAAACTCAATATTTATCTAGAAAAAGAGAGCATTTGGAAGACTCGGTTAGTCTAACAGTAAATGATGATGATTTGTTCTCGTCACAAATCTTTTCTAACATACATTTTTCAATTAAAATCATAGGTTGTCACTTTCAATATTCTAGTATAATAGATTATAATAATTTCATCAGAAAATAGTTTTTATTCCTGGATGGATTATTCTGCCATTGGACATTATTTTTCAAAGCTAAAGTTTCGGGTCACATTAGCCCCGATGATAGCCAGACAGATTTTATACCATTAATCGAATGGAAGGTGTTTAGTATAACTTGTGTCATTGATTATTTTATCCTTGGTACACACACATGTGTCTAGGAAAAAAGCAAATGAATATATATTGTGTAAATTAAATACATATTATGTAGTTTTGAGATTTCTGTTTGTTTGATGTTTCTCCTTGTTCCAGCAACAAGAAACACCGGTGGTGGACGTGACAGGCAAGGAATGCGTGATGGCCTTGTATGACTACATCGAGAAGTCGCCCAGAGAAGTGTCCATGAAGAAGGGAGATGTGCTGACTCTCCTGAACTCCAACAATAAGGTAGAATCGTTATCACATTTTTATTATACCTCTTGGAATCTTTACTGGTACAAATACATGATAGCTTTGTCTCCATGTAATTTGGTCTGAATGTGTAACAATGAAACTCGGCTGCTTTACAAACAATTCACTGTTTAATACAAGATAAATAGTTACACAGAACATTACAATAATTAAGCTTAATAATACTAGAAGAAGATCTGAGAATGAAGAGAGCTCTTCGCTCATTTGCACGGCTTTTATCGGCTCCCCTCAACATTCACACACACATCCATCATCTGTCAACTCTGGCGCACAGCGCTCTCGTACAAAATCCCCTTTCCCTATATCTTTTAACTTCTATTGTTAACAAATTAATAAAAATTGTGTCTTTAGTGTGCAACATATATCTTGTCGTGTGGTTCAAAAGTTGTTATTTTCAGCTGATTTAAAACAATACTTTACGTAACGTACTGTAACTAATAGAAGCTGTTTAGGTGCCAAAAAAATACACACTATAACTCCTTTTTATTTGATTTGAATTTATGTTAAAAATTTTCAATTTGAAGTGATGCACCTGACTATTAGCATTATAAGTAAACACCAAGGGCGTGCACCGCATATAAAATAATTTTAATTATACTAATCTTATGAAAAGACCCTATAAAATTCTAGCTGTTATTATCCAGATTGGCATATCCTAAGGCTAGATTTTCGTCTAGCTGTGGGTTATTTAGTAAAATTACGAATCATTTATGTACAGCGCTATGGCAATGTTGTCAGACAATTTGCTAGTATGTACGCATCCAACTTAGATAAAAGTTATAATTTATTATCTATCAAGCGAGCGAGTTTGGATTTTTTGGGATATTATTAAATTAGATTAGAAATGAAAAAAAAAACAGGTAAACCAGATAATGGAAGATGGTTCCGTTAGAAACCTCAACAATCGGCGAGCTTGTATGAGAAGATGTGTGAGTGTGAATGAGGCGAGAATTGTATGTCAGGACAGAGGAGTGTGGTGCACTCTATCCTCTCTGCCTACCCCCTCAGGAAACGACGTGATGGTAAGTTAGTTAGTTAGTTATTTAAATATATATTTTTGAATTGAACACTGTTAATGAAACATTTTAAATCCGCCAGCCAAAGGAGAAATCATAGATAGCATGTTGATTAATATTTAATAGCGAAATCAAAAGCACAGTACGGTATGGAACAATAATGGAAATGTTCTCAAAAATTTTTTTTTGATACCTAGTTAACATCATAATCTGAGTTTGTGCCTACTGCACGCCATTGGTACACACTGAATCAAAGTGCACCCTGAACGATAATTTACGAATGAATTTGTCGACACAATTTCTCCAGTTTTATTTTTTGTTATATAACTTTTGAGAAAGCCGTGACCATTTTTAAATATCCCAAATCTAATTTTGTGAATCTGAGGCGGTGTTTACTTGGCTACCTAAGGGGTTATAATCACAATTTTTATTTTAGTATTCTAGTGAGTTTGTTGCCAAATACTATGCCCAGCTTCATCCAGGTCAACTTCAAGGGCATTCAATTTTATCCCAGCAGCATCAGACTTTACGATGGCAGTAATGTGTCTTTTTTTTATTTTTGTATTTTCACACAATTTCCGACTAAAAGGTGTATAAATAATTCAGCTCGCCTTATTCTGTAAATGATAGTTGTCTGTATTAGCGAACAACATGATTAGATCAAATTGCTTTTGGACTTACTATTCACGCTGTTTTGTGCCAGAAACACGAGTAGTGACGTGCCAGCGCACGTTGTGTATGATGATGTACTGTCTGTATTTATTATAATTACGATAATATCTACGCAACCGTCACAACCGAGCGGTCGATCAGATTCGAATCTGGCGGGCACGGTTTCAAATTTTTAAAAACATTTAATTTAGCTTAGGCAGGCACAAATAACTATTTAAAAGCCTACTTTTAAATCATCGTTGAGAGAATGTAATCTGTCGCCATGTCGCCCGTGTACGTTGCCGAAATAGTAAAATATATATGATTATTTGCATTAATTTACTGCAATAGACCACTTCCCTTTTTTCATATAAAATTACATTTTCAACGTTGAATAATAGTTTTACGGAAACACTTGCCATGGCCGCGAGGCTGTCACTGCATTGCGAAAGCAATCTCCGCTATTGTATTATTCACTAGAATCTGAAATTGTCTCGACTCGATTGCCTACTTTTGTACTTAAAACAATTAAAATCTACTGGAATAGCCGCTAATATTTTAATAATCTAAAAAATTGTGCTTTGTTTCTTCTCTTGTTACATTTCAAAATCTTTTTTTTTTTGTTAAATTAAATTTTGTAATTTTGTTTGCGAAAGTTGCGGAGTTTACTACCGAATATAGAACACATCAGAATGATGAACTTGTTGCTCTCGTGTCTCGAAGATTTGACAGTATGCGTCAGTTGGTCAGTCTGCTTGGCAAAAAAAAAAAAAAACAATAGACAACGAATGACAGGCACGCTCACCATTGATTGCGTACGCGATTTTCCAGTGCAAATATGTGTTTCCCGGCGCTAAATATACTTATGGGCAGCTGACTACAGTCACGTAGAGTGAAAAAGTGTACACAAATATGACGTACACTTGCGTCATAGTAGTGACACGCCAGCTGTAGATAACCCCATTTTAGGGTAAATTTTTTAAATCATTTTAAATTTTCATAAATTTCTTGTGAAGGGAGAAACTCCAAACTGGAGTTCACATAGAGAAGAATACGCTTTTACTCAAATTAAGTTTTAATAATATAAATAAATATGCTAAAAATTATGTTTATTTATTTATTTCGTGTATTGTGTTATCGCATTAGTAATGAAACTGTGATCACAGTCGCAGTTTTCAATCACTGATATTATCGAATACTAATCACAATCACATTTTTTCTCATCGCTATTGTTCATCTCGCGGCCTAATTTTCTACTTGTATTGTTCGCGTACCTGCGAGGTTGTAAATCTTTCTGCCTTTAATTTGTATTCAAATCATTCACAGCTTTCGAGTGCATTTATCATGATGTTCTCCATCCATAGGTGTAGAGACAATATACATCATTGTCTGACTCCTTTTCGCACTTTAAACATTTTAGAGATGTAATTGAATTTAATAGCGGTTTACTCATAATATCCAAATAAAATACAACCTTTCGAAAGTGAATTTAAAAAGCATTGAAAATGGCTTCAGAAATATTTATTTTTCAATTTTGTGTGATATTTTTCACAAAATAGGATATGTCCCCGATTCAACAGCCGTTAAATTGTCAATTTTCTGGCGGACATCCGCGTATATTTTAAAAGCGGGTACTATTATTATTGGATGGGGAGGAGCATGTAAAACTTCAATGTCACAATTAGAAATGACTCAAAAAATGATAATTAAAATTATTCTTAAAAACCAAGTGCACAACTTTTCACAGATTTCAAAGTACCAAAAATAATAGACAAATATAAAATCAATAATCCAAATTTTCAAAATTAAAAGACCAAATTGATATTGCAAAACTAAAATATACCGCAACCCAAAATCACTATATTTATCAAGACATCAAATTTTTTTTAACAATCTTCCCACCACAATTAGAACAATTACAGACTACTATCAATTTGTTTCTGAAGTAATATATATATATATATATATACACGCAGACTATCTGAAACATCGTATATACCCCTTCACTATACACGAGTCCTACTCTCATACTTTTTTTTTGCTATTAAAACAAAACTCCCGCGCTAATCTTCTAATCGAGAACGCGCACGAGTGATCGTTGCTCCTGCTGTCGTGGATAAAATAAGTTTTCCGGCCTCGGGTGAGGGATGATCGAAAGTTGTTTAAAACCAGTGAACGAAAAATGGTTAGAACTATTGTCGCATTTCTCGCACAGGGGCGGATTTATGGTGCAGGGATCTCGTTGGACATTTTGGGGAGCCCTTTCTTGAATTACGAATAGTAATACGGATGTAGAGGCGATGTTCTAGGTTAAACGGTAAATGAACAGAAAGTTAGAGTTCCCGAATTGACCCGACAAAGACCGAGCATACAAGAAGTCATGAATACCCGACGGCAGCCGAACACAATCGGATTTGCTTGTATTTCTATAGCTAAAACAGTGTCAAAAATTCAGAAAATCTAACTTAACTTTGCTGGCGTGTCAAATTTTTTTTTACATAACAATTACATGCATTTAACAATTTATATACTCATTTATTTGCTCAATTCAATTAATTGTTTTTTTCACAAAGTGAGACTCGAAAGAGATACATATGTAATATGTCCGTAGTGATCAATTAGAACGTTGTTGTCTGGTGGCGAGACACGTGTTCTTTGATAACTCTGATATTAGTGAACGCTGGCGTGTCGCCCAAAACACTGTGGCGTGTCGATAGGTTCGCCATCACTGGTGTAGTGCTTATTTTTTTTAATTCTTTCATTTTCTCAGTGATTCGGTGGTCCGGTGAAAAGCGGCGCCCCTCGCGATTGCGATTTGTGCGACTGCAAATCCGCCGCCGTTCTCGCGACTCGTGGGCAATATCCAACAAGTATCGATGGTCGTCATGACCGCTGTCCCCGTTGCTAGATCCGCAGAGCTCTGCATCAGCTCGTCACGGGTTAAAACTCTGTTTCAGTTTTGTAATAAATATTTAAATTGGAAAAATTGCCAGAGACAGACATTGACTATGGTGATTTATACCGACCTGGTTGTGACTTTCGGCACAGAGTTAAATTTTAATATTATCAAATCAGATGTGAAATTAACATTGACTAACAATAATCCATAATATTACGTTTCCCCATCTACGTCTGTGACTTTTTAGATGCCGGCTTCGGTAGTGTCATTATAGCTGTATAGGGCTTCATTAAATTATCAGGTCTATGAAAACGAACGCGTTTTTAATATCTCTAGGAAGAATGTAGGAGCAAAAATGGGCGATTTGATTGTATGCTGTTCATTGTACATTGCCGATGGTGCAGTACTAATGGCGAATAATGAACAAGAACTACAGAGTCTAGTGAGTATAATGTACGATGTATGCAAGGAAAGTAACCTCATGATGAATGTTAACAAGCCGAAAGTGATGGTATTCGAGAAGGAGGAAAGCATGACCCCGTGCTGAATACTTGGAGGTAATGAATGGTTGGAACGAGTAGATGAGTTTGTTTATTTGGGAAGTATGTTTGATAGAAACGGAAAGGCTGAGAATGATATCGAAAGGAAGGTGACTGCAAGGAATAAAGTGAACGGCGCTTTGAATGGAATTATATCTAATGGGAATTTGTCAACCGAGGCAAAACTAGCGGTACACAATGGAGTCCTGGTACCGACACTGATGTATGGAAGTGAGGCCTAGAGCTGGCAGAAGAGGAACGAAAGTAGACTGAATGCAGTGGAAATGAGACCACTCAGGCGGTATATGTGGCAAGTCTATTTATGACAGAATAAAGAATGAAGAAATAAGGAAGGTATGTAAGCTGGTGTTTTTATATAGTGAGTAAGATTAAGAAAGGATCACTTAGGTGGTTTGGTCATATGGAACGGATGAATTAGGAGAAAATGGCAAGAAAGATATATGACGCAAGTGTTGATGGCACCAAAAATAGAAGACGGACGCGGAAGACTTGACACGCGGAAGGCCAGGTAAACCAGATAATGTAGGATGGTTCTGTTAGAAGCCTCAACAATCTACTAGCTTATGTGAATGTGGATGAGGCGAGAATTACGCCAGGACAGAAAAGTGTAGCGCTTTATTCTCTCTGCCTACCCCGCAAGAAACAGCGTAATGGTAAATAAGTAAGTAAGATTACGTGAATATTAATTGATTACCGTTTAATGTCAATGCGATAATAAAAAATATATTGTTTTATAAGCGCGAACCTCTTGCGTCGGTTATCTTCCGTGCAATGTATAAAAAAAGTTTAATTCGCGAATGTAATTAAAAATTCTTAACTTTTCAAAAACAGATTCGCACCGTCGCGTCACCTCTGTCGAATTCCCCTGTGCGTTTACAGATTCAAATTTCCGTTTCCGGTTTACCGTTTTCTCGCGACGCCGGTCGCGCGTCACGCGATGTGTTTGTTTATTTTTTGGCAAGTAGGTTCGTTTGAAGTGAATACTTTTCCGCCGCGCGTCTTTTGTTGCGAGATTGTGTAATCGGTGTTTAGATTCGAGAATCCATTCGTTAATTGGGTCACTACCGGCGCGGACCGTTTCGTCGTCGTTTTAAGTTTTAATTAGTTACACGCCGATCGCCATTACCGAATGCTGATGGTTTCTCGTTTTGTAAACTTGATGTTCTACACGACATATTTGAATTTCGAAATTTTTTTTTTTTGACGGAAGTGAATGTGCGAAGTATTTTTGTTGGTCATTCTTACGTTTAGTTTTTTTTTTTAAAAGTGATTTTTGAATGAATGTTTGTTGATGTTTCCGATTTTATTATTCCAGCTATATATAAATTGTGATTCGTGCATTATCACATGTTTAATAAGTGGCGAGTGATAATTGATAATTATGATAGCTGATAAGTGATATCTTATTTTAGAACTGACCTTGAAGTGTCTGCTATACCTAGTCTAAAATATGGAGTGCTTAGTTAGAATTTTAATCTTTGATATGTAAAGTCTTTAGTACAATCAGTTTCTCAACTCGCTTAGGTAATTACCGAATTTAATTGTATTTACATTTTCTTATTTCAAAGTTGTTTTTTTTTTTTTTTAAATTTCTGTAGACAGTGCATCATTTATTTTTTAATAAGGCGAACACATTCTTATTGTGAAGTTGTAATTATTCAGAACAGGTCTGTGATATTTTAAATACTAATTAAATGTATTAATTAGAATGATATAATATAAAATCAATTTTATTGAAAAAATATTGTTGTTGCTACCGGGATTTGAACCTGGATCTCTTTCCTAATTTTTTTTTTTCTTAAGATTCCTTAAAAATAAAATAGATGGCTTTCAAATAATGGAACGATAGATCTATTAATTTGAAATGTGTTATGTATAGATTCAAAAATTTGTCATCAAAAGTAGTGTGTGTCGTAGCATAGTCGGTTTATGCACGTTCCCCGGATTGGAAAGAGATCCAGGTTCGAATCCCGGTAACGTCAACAATATTTTTCGATAAAGTTGATTTTATATGTGTATCTTTCTAATTAATACATTGAATAGTTTTCCACCAATCTCAACATAAAGACGAGTATTTCGATTTTATTAATTTACAGTATATTGTAAAATGTAAAAATCAGTAGTGATCCGACAATGTATAGAACTTATACACGGTTTACACACAGCCTGTCACAGACAAGGTGTTACAGCGAAATATGTACGTACACACAGACACAACTTGCTCTCGACACGGTAATGCGAGCCAGTACTTAAACAACAGCGTGCCCCGCCTTTGACACAGTGTTCACAGAGTCAATATACTTAATCATAACAATCACACATATTAGCAATGTCAGCCCCAATGATAGGCAGAGAGGTCAGATACACATGGCGGAATAGTCCAGAAACTCTACACAGAATATACTGAACGTACATGGAAACTTGAAACATTTTTAATGTTTGAGCTATTCACAAAAAAACTATTTTAGGTAGAAGTCACATTTAATTATTAAATTTTTTAATTCAACCAAGTGCCTGCAAACATTTTATACATTCAAAATTTGCCCTGACACCAAAAATAACTCACAGTAAAAAAAAATGGCTATGGGAACATCATTCATTCATAGTAAATCAACATGTTATACAAACTAAGATAATTATGAAATACAAAAAGCAATTCAAACTACAATGATATTATACTTTTTTAATTGCCCTAGAAGGCGTATTTGCACATATAGATTGAAATAATACAGTCGAACTTGATTATATCGAGCACGGTTATAGTGAGATCACAATTAAAATGAGGAAATACTTATTATTATTTTGATTCACTTCACATTCTCTTCACTGTTACAGTGAGCTCGCTTCACTAATATAACATATAAAATTTTTATTAACAAGTGAACAAAATACACTACACAGTCTAAAAACCCTTATTCTTGAGAAGTCATAAAATCGAAAGCAACGTCTGCTGACGAGGTTCCTTATTGTTTACGATTCCTTTCAGGTTTGTGAATTCTTATAAAAGAACAATGGGTGTTTATTCTGTGTGCGTGGTAAGTAGTAGTTAGTTTTAAACTTTAAAACAGAGGCAGTATTTTGAATTTTGTTAAGAAATAATGTGATTGAATGTAGTAATTTACTTTTAAATGTTTTTGTCATACAATTATAGATTTTTAATTTTTCATATGTATTTGACTTGCTTTTAATTTTATTGTGTATTACATATTTTTTTGTAATAACAAGTAATGGTTATAATGAGCAAATTTAGCTAGTCCCTTCGTACTCATTATAGCCAAGTTCGACTGTATTTTATTCAACAAATAAAAAACTTGTATTTTTCATAAATCAGCTTGACACTGTTGCTGTCATTCCATGATAGGTGATATAATAAATATTATATTAACTCTTTTCTTGAAATAATATGATACGCCATCTTGCGTAAAGTTTGGTTTACAACCAAGTGAACGATGATTGTTACACTGTGGACTTTGAACATTTTAGTGTTCTGTTTAGTAAAAGCGGTTCTTATAGATAGAAGAAAAAAAAGACTTCCGGAAGACAAAGGACTGAATGTTGTCGCAAAGTATTGGCACGACAGCAATTTGCAGAGTAGTTTGGAGGTGAACTGGGCAATAGAGGTGAGTCGTACGCGAACGAATGGGTGAATATAATTTGTGAACTAGATTAAACTGAAGAACCAAAAGATCTGAAGACCGATTGAACTAGGGGGATACAAAATGGCCACTGTCAACGGCTTGATATAGTATCATTATGATGTTAGTGAGGATAATAAAATTGGTTGTTATTTGAAAAATAAACTATGAGTGTAGATTATATTATTATAGATGTATGTACATGTACTCAATGATGTCGTACCATTGGTATTGTCTTATTTTTAATCTTAACCACAATTATTTATCACAAATAGTCTCACATAAAATTTCAGTAAAATACCGGCACGCTATGACAATCTCGATTGAATAATTATTGTTCTTGTCGAGGGATTGCTCTAAAATTTAAATAATCTCTTTGAGTTATTAATATTTTTCAACATTTCATTAAAAAAATGGGTTTGATTGTGATTTTTCAAAAATATGTGAATTAATTAATGCAATTTTGCACATATTTATTTATTATTTCTCGGACAACATATACAGTGTAACTGGTTAATTTATAAATAATATCAAAAATAAGGCCAATTACATGTTGTCTCTTGAAATAAGGCAGTCGGTTAGACGTAGTAATAGTTACATACGTGACTTCTTAGTACGTCTTTAGTGTACACCTCGTAATGTGAAGGTCCAAGAAATAGACTTTGTAACAATTAATCTTTTATTACAATAAGCTACAATTTAGTTCAAAGTATATCACTAGTATAGGTCAAATTATTAAGCCGATGAACCGCAGATAAAAGAAACGCGCGCACTCCTGCGCGCCGTCTTTATAGCCACACATACCCGCACCGGTGGTGCGGCACACATACACACACCATCCCATCATTCCTAGGACATCACAATTAATTTTAAGGAATCTTTTTGCTGCATTGTTTGTTAGTTTTAATATTATGAGGTTTTTGAACTTAGTACTATATTTAGTGTTAGAAGTTGTTCCCATAATTTCCTTTGACAGCTGTAGTTCCCGGGTTTCCTATTGACAATATGGTCAGATATGAAATGTGAACACTATCACTAACCTCTGAACGCGCCGATGGTCTAGTGTTATTCGATGTTGTTCTTCTTCTGGGTAGATTTCCAGAAATGCCCACTGATTATTGAGATCTCTTTACCGCACGGTATACTGGATGCAATTGCGCCTTGTCGTTTTGCGCACTTTCTCCAATCTCTGAAAAAGGTGGCAATATTCATACACATGTGATCAATAGAAACAATGAGAAATCCCAGGTGTACCAATTGAAGGGACGAAGGTGCGTAAACAGAACCTATTTATGTTGAGATATGTATGTATAATAAAAATCAATTAAAAAACCAGTCTGGCATAAGTGTATCAACAAGTATCAAAAATCTGACAAAATACAACTATGATATTTATGCCTGGGATTCATTTGATCCTGTTCCTTTACGAATGACTCACGTCTAACTCTTTATTTTATCACTATACATATTGTGTAAGATAAGTGTCACAAAAAAATAAATGGGTTTTATAATTGAATCGTTTTGCTAAAAAATAAAATTTACTACGTATTTGATTTGACTTTCATCTTCGCACTCAAGCAACATAAATGAGCCGTTGTGTCACGTGAACTGTGTAGATGTAAGTACGGGTTTAAAAGACCCAGTCTTTTTGGTGATACAGATTCAGTGATATATACCATAATGAGGAATGCTCGGTGATTCAGAAAAATGAATTTTTCAACATTACTGTGCGAGTTTTGTCTTGTGAACGGGAATTTACTATATACATTTACAAAAAAACAACAAAAAAAATCTTAATATAAAATGCCAAATTTCTCATAAAAATAAATTGTTAGTTGTACTTGCAATTAGATATGCAGTGAAACCTCGGTTTACGAACTTAATTCGTTCCTTATAACTGTTCGTGAACCGAAATAATTATTCCCATAAGAGTCGATGTAAAATCTATTAAGACCCCAAGAAAATGGTCCTTTATCTTTTTTTTTCTACTTCTTGCTTGAAATCCTTTAAAAGCAATAAAAATTTGTGTTTTTTTTTTAACTTAGGAACTTAAGGAATTAGAAGTAATAAAACGAAAAGAATAAATGTAAAAACAAACTTTATTTTAACTTATCTTACAAAATATATAGTAAAGTGTTATTGTTTGGAAGGGGACTCTCCTTCTGTGAAGACGTTGTGTGCTTGAAGTTCATCAGGTTGCTCTCTCATGAAAAACCTATCCAACGATATTTGTTTTTTTTATAATGTTGCGGAAATGAGACATGATATTATCATTAATTATGATTTATAATACAATTTGATCAAGTTTTATCAGGGTGATATTTTTCCACAAAACTTTGCAACCTCACTACGCTTCATGGATCGAGGACCTAAAACATCTTCCATTCGTTCATCGGTCTATGAAAATAATATTACCTCTGTCTACATCTTTTGCTGCTCATTAAGAAGCTGTTTCAGTTCTTCCGTAGTGAGTTCTGAAACTGCCTGTTCGCAAACTGAAACAAACATTTTTTGTCAGGATTTTTGTTTGTAAACCGTTCCATTGTACTGATTTGTGATGAAAAAAATGTTGATTATTAATATCACTTAAATTTAATTTAATTTAGTATATTCCCCATTTCAATATCTTTGTCCTCCTTCCTTTTACCACGACTGCGGCTATACCCCTGTCTGATAATTGATTTATTTTGCGGATCAGTTACTGTTCGCTCGTCCTGACAAAGATAGTGGTATCGAAACGGAACAACAAAATGGATCATACATAGTTTATTATTTTTAAAATTAATAAATAATTTTGCGTGACTGACTCAATAACAATATTTGGTCAGCAACAGTAATAATACATTTTCATTTTATGAAGAAGTTGGTTTTGAAACTGCAACCTCATTATTTATATAATTATAATATTTTTTGTTTCCAGGACTGGTGGAAGGTTGAAGTGAATGACCGACAAGGCTTCGTTCCCGCTGCGTACGTGAAGAAGATCGATGCCGGTCTCACAGCTTCGCAACAAAATCTCGCCGACAGTAATTCCATTGCTGCACGTCAAAGCCAAGTAGGGATACTTTTTATTCTTTAATGTTTTGTCAAAGTACATACTTTGCAACGATAATAAATTCTTATTTTAATGTTAGGTTATTAAGGAAACTAAGTTAATTTAATGAAACCCATTTTGTTGGCATCAAATTGTAATGGTATTCTGTTTCAGATCAATGCGCAGTATGACAACCTGCTCAGCTTGGCCAAGGAGAGGCAGAACAAGCTGAGCGAGACGGTCAAAGCATACGTGCTGGTCCGCGAGGCGGCCGAACTGGCCACATGGATCAAAGACAAGGTAATAATTGAAATTTTGATTACATATTTCATTGCTTACACAAGTTCCCAACACAAAAATTATTTTCCTGCCTTACTTGAGATTTCCTCGAAAACAATTTTAGAATTAATTGTTAATTGTTTTCATAGGAAAACCACGCCCAAGTGCAAGATGTCGGTGAAGATCTGGAACAAGTAGAGGTGATGCAGAAGAAGTTTGATGACTTCCAGGCTGATTTGAAGGCTAATGAGGTTCGCCTGGCGGAAATGAACGAGATTGCAGTACAACTGATGACTATCGGGCAGACTGAGGCAGCACTGAAGATACAAACACAAATCCAGGTGAGTAGCTTGTTGGTCTAATGGTTAGGACGCTGGCGTAGAGATCTAGAGGTTGGGGGTTTGCGCCTTGTTCCGCGAGACCAACAAGTTAGTCCTATTTTCATAGCACAAGCATTTAGCTTAGTTTGAAAATAGTAAGAATATCGATATGACATGTATTCCGTCTACGCATCTTTATTTAAAAAAAAAAATCTTGTTAAGGATTGCATTATTATCAAAAACCAGTTATATTTGACTCAGTCATAAATCGTGGACAAAATTTGTGTTTTATAGGAGCTGAATTCCAAGTGGTCTTCACTCCAACAACTTACAGCCGAGAGGGCTGCGCAGCTGGGCTCGGCACATGAAGTGCAGCGTTTCCACCGTGATGTGGATGAGACCAAGGATTGGATCCAAGAAAAAGACGAGGCTTTGAACAACGAGGACCTCGGCAGAGATTTGCGCAGCGTGCAGGCTCTGCAGAGGAAGCACGAGGGACTGGAGAGGGATCTGGCCGCATTGGGAGATAAGGTGAGCTGAATTTGGTCTTCCTTCTGCATTGTTTCTGATGAAATATGAAAAGATTTTTAATTTTTAAATGCATTGTTACCAAACTAGAGGCCTGACTCAAGATATGTAGCCGCATTTAAAAAAAAATATTTCTAATATTTGAAATGTCACTTTTCAGATCCGACAACTGGATGACACTGCCACACGTCTTATGTCCTCACACCCTGACACAGCTGAGCAAACATATGCCAAGAAGTGCGAAATCAATGATGAGTGGACACAGCTCACCGCCAAGGCCAACTCGCGCAAGGAAAAGCTGCTCGACAGCTATGACTTGCAGAGGTAATTATATTTGCAAACATTTTTAATGTAACAACAAATATCTGTTCTGATTCTCAGTCTCGTGCACAGTATAAAATATGACTCTGGGATAGAGAATATAAATGAATGCTGAGATGTGTTAACAATCTAAAATTAACTTTATGATAAGCCCTACCACCGTACCGTAATATTGGTGATTGAAAACTGTGACTGTGATTACCGTTTTACGATAATATCACAATATATGAAATAAATTACAAAATTAAATGGTATTCAATTATTACTACTCCATCATTACATTAAATGCTTCCTTTACATAAAAAGCGTATTTAAATTACAGATTCCTAGTATAAATAAATATAATCAAATCATGAACAAATTAAAATCTTGAAATATGTATTTCAGTTGACAGCATTTTCAATCACAGTATTTTCAGGTATTTCATCACCGTTAGTGATTGTGACTAGTGATATCAGTGATTGATTCATAATTCGTGATTTTGAGTTCATCGCTACAATTCATCAATAAAATTTCATCATATATTTTACCCTGAATTTGTCTTATGATATTTCAGTATTATGTCTTAAGTTATTGTTGACAATCAAAATGTAGATTCTTTTGCTGCACAAGTATTAATTACTCTTTAATAAATTAGTTTCATCTCATATCAAACAGAAAGGCAGAGAATAAAAGCTACAGTGGAACTTAAAATTTTTGGAATTAGATATTTCTATTTATTTATTCTATAGCACATAATTCCAAAACCCCCTAAAACAGATTTCGGATAATTAGAGTTAAATATGCGGTTTTGCAGATTTTTTTGTGAGCTTTTTTCGCAAAAGTCACTTAAATCCATTGATATTGCAAGTTCAAAATCAGGGTTAATTCCAAAATACCCCAAAGCAGACAGAGTTTAGGTTGCTATTCCCTCTAAAATGAAATCAGCCAATCACAACGCTTGTTGATGATCATATGATCTAAAATCCAGTAAGGCTGCCAGAACAATATATACAGAAAAAATTTTCATCCAAAACTCAAAAACACAGGTCGGCTTAGGGATTTTGGAATTAGGCACTATATATGTGTTTCAGATCAAATATTAACCGAATTTCAAATTCTTAAAATTGTTTTTCAGGTTCCCAAAAAGTATATAATCATTCTTTTGTACTCTCTTGACAAGCATTTTCTATTATGTCACCAACATCCTCCCGTTTTTACTCTAGATTCCTGTCCGACTATCGTGACTTGATGGCGTGGATCAATTCCATGAAGGGACTTGTCAGCTCCGAGGAACTGGCCAATGATGTTACCGGGGCTGAAGCGCTACTGGAGAGACACCAGGTATATACTACACAATCATTGATTTAAAAAAAACAGCTAATGTAACTGTTTAAACTCTTTGAAAGTCTAAACGATTCCCTGGCGAATGATAGATATAAAGTAAATATGTTTTTATTCTCACATTAGAAATGTTATAAGTTAAGATTTGTTTCCCACTCAGGGGTAACAATTAATCAGGAAGACACGATGAAAGATTTCATCTTTCGGATTTTTATTGACTTTAAATAGTTCTTAACCCGATGAAAACTGTCTAGTGGGACCGAGAAGAGAATTAAATAGTTTTCTGAACATAAATAAAAAAAAGTGTTCAGTTATCTCATTATAATAATAAATTAAATTTGCTAATTAAATTAATCAATTTATTTAATAACAAATCTGTTTATTGAAAAAAATATTTTTCACTACGTAGATTTCCTATTTGATTAATTTAATGTGTATTTTAAAAAACACAGAACTTTGTTCCGAAACTACAACTTTACAATAAAAATTTGTTTTCATTAAAAATGAAATTTACATTCCAATATTTTGTTTCAAACACCTTCATCTTCATCGATGCCTGGAATCCATTATGAGGGATCTGTTTGTTATAACCTGGTAAAGGTCTTGCATTATACGTGATCACCTAAATAGAGGTGTTAATTAGTCTGTATAATCTCTGATAGAATTTCACTTTGCCAATTTCAATTTTCTCTATGGGGTAATTTTCCAATCGGTTCAGTGAGAGATTGCATATTTCTGTGTTGCTTCTAAATCTGACTCTTCTCATACTAATACAATCCAGCCTCCAATAAATCACTTTGACCCTCCTGCTGTTATTAGGAATACCTCGTCCATAACAAGAGGTTAGTTCCTCCGAACTAATTGTTGATGCTTCACAGTTTTTCAATATTTGCTTCAAAGGCCAAAGGCTGACTATAAGATATCGGAGTCTCCATCGTCAATCAATTGATTCTGAGTCAAATCTCTTTAACTCAATGCCATAATGAGACTGACTGACTGTCCTTTGATACTCATAAGCTATCTTTCTTTAGTGGACTCCTGCGTAGTCACTAAAATAGCTCTAAGGACGTATTTGACAAGGGTGTCTGAGCTAATTCTTTCAGCATTAGGAACTGGACTGTAAAGGTAACGATTGCTGACTTGTAAACCAACATGATTTGAGGTGCTAAACCCTTAACGTTAAACAGATTAGCTATACCCTGCAACTAGTACTTTTTTGTAAGAAAAAAGGTGCCGGAACTCACATCTTGTTAAATCTTTTATTAATACAATTATATATTCAGTTTTTAACATAATTAAATCATCACAGGCGGAGGGTTATGAGGTTTAAGGCAATCCTTGTCAAGTCCTTCAGCTGGTCAGTCAATCAATTGTCTTCATCCCAAAAGTAACTAATGTAGGGATCACCGCGTAAGTCTTCTGTGTTTCCATGTGGTGAATCAGAATGCTGCAATTTGTTGGATGCAACTTGTGTCCATTTTCATTTTCTCTCCTTCAAAATATTTTGACTTGTCATTTTTAGAAAGAGACACTCCCTAATCGAATGTAGTCTGTTCTGATTTCGGGAGCTGTGCTGCCTCCCAATAATGCCCCTGACAAAGCACCCACCTGCTCCAACAAATATTCAATAATTTAATTAAATAATGTTTTAGTTTTAAACCACTTTATTTAAATATAATACATATAATATAAACATTAAAGTGGTTTACAACTAAAACATTACATTATTTAATTATAATGTGAAGCCACAACGTGTTTGCTTTCTTTCAAAATTTTAATATTCAATACTTCTTTCCTTTCCCCAAATGGTTTGGATGCTGGGGAAGGAATGCTAAGCGATTTCCTGTACGATCGGCCACTATCCCCAAATTATTAATAAAAATAAATTTATCATCTCCGTCACACTACATAAATTGTTGTCAATCTAAACACAATGTCAAAGCGTATCAAATCAGGGTATATCTGATCTAAAAAAATATTATTAAGAAGAAATAACTTGCGGCCTAACCGGAAACATGTCTCTTATCATGGATTCCAGGGATCGACAACACAAAATAATATTTTACTTTTATTTTACTTGACAAATAACATCTTCAATATCATTAAAATGAATATAAAAATATGGTGATGGTGTGTGTTATATAGGGCCAGAGGCTGGAAATAGATGCGAGATACGGCATAATGCCACAGGTCAGATAAAGTGTGCCCTGTGTTGCCAACTGCAGTGTTGTCTTCGTGTCGGTGTTGCTACCTGTGTAACTCACGTGTTTGTGTGTGTGTTTCCTTTCTACTAAAAAATCTTTTCCTGATTATTCAGGATCATCTCTTCTCTTTTCCAACCGCCATATCAATGATTGTGGATTTTGTAACACACTATGGTGGTCACTACAAACTAATAAAATTCAGTCCAAAATCTGCAAAGTTTTTTTTACTGACTATGCAAAAGATGCACGGTGTTAATAACAAAAGGATAAATGTGTTTTTTTAAAGATTAGGAATTTTTACCACGCTTCAGAATTATCACAGCCAATTTATCTTTATTCATCAATTCTTCAATCACAAACTAATATTTTTCATAGAAGTAGCACTGTCCTCCTACTTCCAAATAGAATTTATCTTCAACTATAATTCCTTTGTATGATTTTCTCTCCATTGTAAATTAATTTCTGTACATTGGCATTGTAATGAATAATTGTTGTGAAGTGAATTTGTTCATCTGCTCTTTGAACGCCGTTCCTCTGACAATTATTACTGCAAGCTTTTTCTGCATGGCAATTGAAAGACGTATTATACATATATAACTCTTAAGAAAACATTATAAAATATCAGTAGTGTATTAATACTTCTTTAATGCTTATCTTATAATCAATCTGGTCTTGTTCTTTATTTTAATTTAAAAAATTTAGACAGAATATACATATTTTAGAACTGTAATATATACCGTATTTTGCATTATTTTAGCTAAGAGCATCTTTAGAGCTTTCTCAAAATAGTGGTTTACGTTTACGTGCAGTGTGAAAAAAACCAAAATAAATTGATAATCGTAGGGCCCAGATATTTTGTATAAACAATATTTTAATAACTTTTATTTGCTTGCAATTTTTACATTGTTAAATAAACTAACAATATATATTTTTTGTATTTGTCAGAATAAGTCTCGTAGTTTATGCTATCAAATGTAATTCATTATACTGTTAATTTAAATCAATTACCATTATAGTCTGACCAATGTAAATTGGCGAACGGCGGAGGGCGCCACTGTACTCATACTGAATCTTATGAAGAGGGGAACAGCCGCATGCGCGGACAAAGGGAATGTTAGTTTGATAAGTCACCGCTCGCCAATTTACATTGGTTTATGTTATAAAATTATAAGTGTAATTAAGTAAAAGAACTATGTATAGTAAAACAAAGAAAGATACATTTTATGTTATTTGTATTTTGTTTGGAAAGTCAGTTGATTACAGCACTTTTAAATAATGTTATACTTATTCCTATAATATGTACAATAATTTTTTTTTGTGGAAGCTTTAATCTTTCGATGTTAAATGTTATCAAAGTCTAAATAAATCTAGGATAAACATTATTGTGATTATTCCAAAATGCGTAAATTTAGCTTAATGAAACCCAATAGTGTTTATGATTACTGATCTGACTGTTTTGTACAGGAGCACCGAACTGAAATCGACGCCAGGGCCGGCACATTCCAAGCCTTTGAACTGTTTGGCCAACAGTTGCTCCAGTCGGGACACTACGCCAGTCCCGACATTCAGGAGAAGATCAGCGGAGTCACCGACGCTAGACAAGATCTGGAGAGGTGCTTAATTTTTTTTAATGTGTTTTACAAGCATTTTTTATTATTTTTATTTACATCATTTTAACATGATTCATGGTAAAATTCTAAATTCTGAAATTCACGTATTTATAGTTTTAACAAAAATAATTTTTGCTCAATATCAAAGTGCAGCCTGTTTCTGTTCTGCTTGTGATGTCTTGATTGGATCCTTGCTGCTTTGAAACAATCCGTCTTGGAATCCTTTTTTCATTAGAAAAAAAATCATCTTTAGTATACTTTATATAATAGAAGTAGAAAAATTCTCATATCCATTCACACATTGTGACGATATTTGTATTTCACGTCCCATTATGAGATTTTGAAATCACTGCTTATCAGCGATATTGAATAGTACACACAATGAATATGGCATCCTATTTGTAACGCAAATGTATAAACTTTTTTTAAATTTATTTAAGGAGAACACATTTTTATTGTGAGGTAGCATTTTCAGAAATATGTATCATATACTTCGAAACAAGATATACATCTCAGTGAATTAATTACAATTTTATTTAAATTAATAATGTATTACAGTGCTTGGGTGGCGCGCCGCATGCGCCTGGACCAAAACTTGGAATTGCAGCTATTCTACCGTGACTGTGAACAAGCAGAAAATTGGATGGGGGCCCGCGAGGCCTTCCTCTCGGCTGCTGATGAGGTAGACTCCAAGGGAGACAACGTGGAGGCCCTGATCAAGAAACACGAGGACTTTGACAAAGCGATCAATGCTCACGTGAGTCATATACACAACCACTCTACTATTTACATCATCTTGACTTCAGTCTTAACAGTCGACAAAACTGATGAATGTGGCAACGTTGTGCTCTGGAATTTTAACTTTTAATAAAGAATTATGTGTATATTTATATGGTTTGTTTATATCATATTTCAAATAATGACTCCTAACTCATTTATTTTAACTTTCTCCTATATGGAATAGTTATAATAATATTAATGAACTATTGCGTAATTACAGGAAGAGAAAATAGCTGCTCTGCAGACCCTCGCTGATCAGCTTATTGCGGCAGATCATTATGCTGCTAAACCTATCGACGATAAGAGGAAGCAGGTGCTTGACAGGTGGCGTCACCTTAAGGAAGCTCTTATCGAAAAACGTTCTAGGTAATTATTTACTTCTACAGAGCTATTATAATTCTGACTATGTATAATATAACTTTATCACCAATATTTTCTTACATTATCTGTCGTATTGGTTTTATGTGTACCTTACCTTAACTAAAATGGAAATAAAATATCCCTCAGATTGGGAGATGAACAAACTCTTCAACAATTCTCCCGCGATGCTGATGAGATGGAGAACTGGATTGCAGAGAAGTTGCAGCTTGCCACTGAAGAGAGTTACAAGGTGATATTTCAAAGAGACTTACCATTCATAATCGGAATGAAATACATATTCAAAATCAGTTTTCTTTTTGTCAACTATCTTTAGCGTTTGAAACCCTTCATGAAATGTAATATTTATTATAAATCCAAGACAGTTTTCCAGTGATGTAAATGATATTTATGCTATTTTATTTGAATAGTTAAACTAATTGTTGCCAATTTTGCTTCACATTCACAGGACCCAGCCAATATCCAATCTAAGCATCAGAAGCATCAGGCCTTTGAGGCTGAGTTGGCAGCCAATGCTGACCGCATTCAGTCCGTACTGGCCATGGGTGGGAACCTTATCGATAAGAACCAATGCAGCGGTTCCGAGGATGCTGTGCAGGTATGTTGAGACGGATGCGTAATAAAGATTAATGGGTACATAATTTTTAAACACTCGTTGAAGAATAAAAATATTTTAACTTTTTGTGGTGATTAATTTTCATATTTATTAAAACTTATTCAAGTTAGGATTAGGACTGATATTTTTAGGATTCTTCTTCTTCTTCTAGTAATTTTGTTAACCAGACAAATGGAAATATGAGTAATTACAGGGCTTACGGCTTAAAAAAAAACTGACCAAAGGTTTGAAAGTTGTTGAGAAGTGTCAGTCTTCTCAATGAGTGCCATTGAGGACGGGACGAATCCTTCTGTAAGTGCATAAAGTCTAATTTGTAAAATTAAATATTGATTTATTTTCTCAGGCCCGCCTCGCTTCCATCGCCGACCAATGGGAGTACCTGACGCAGAAGACCACCGAAAAGTCACTGAAACTTAAGGAAGCCAACAAGCAGAGGACTTACATCGCCGCTGTCAAGGACCTCGACTTCTGGCTCGGAGAGGTGATTATTTTTAGTTCAATTTATTGATTATTATTTGTTGTATTAGGTCATCTTATTTTCAGTCAAGTTTTCATAAATAATAATGTAAAAGATCAAAATTATGTTTTTTCAGGGGAACTGACAAAATAAATGTAATTAGGAGAGAGAAACTAATTTTGCTGTTTCTTCATATTCATTTTTTTAGTAGACAGTTTATAGTGGTTATGTTTCTCAAAAATTTATATTCATTACATTATTCAGGTGGAAAGTCTCCTGACATCTGAAGACTCTGGCAAGGACCTGGCTTCTGTCCAGAACTTGATGAAAAAGCACCAGCTGGTGGAGGCCGATATCCAAGCTCACGAGGACAGGATCAAGGGTAATTTGTTTTAACTATGATTAATCAGTTTTGTAATATGTATGTGAAATTAATCCATTTCTGTGTTTTCAGACATTACACATGCAAAATTTTGTGGAATCTGAATCTGCTTGCATTTCTAAATATTTTGATATCTTGAGGTATTCTTACATACATTTATGAAATTTTAAAAATTTATTTGTTAATCATTACCATAAAAATCTGTATTAATTTAATGACATTCAGAAAATTTTTATATAAATGTCCCACATTGGCAGAATACGTAATGAACCATTTAAAATGTTAGATATTTTTCTTCACATTGTTTACCCAGAATGTGATTTTGATATTCTGTCTTGTAGATATGAACGAGCAGGCTGACTCATTGATCGAGAGTGGACAGTTTGACACCGCCACACGTCATGGCATCCAAGAGCGGCAAGCAGGCATCAATGAGCGCTGCGAGCGTGTGCGCAATCTTGCTGCACACCGACGTGCCCGTCTTAATGATGCCAACACTCTGCACCAGTTCTTCAGGGATATTGCCGATGAGGAGAGCTGGATCAAGTCAGTTAATTTATATATCATTATATTTAGTACTTACTCACATGGGCCGTCAACTGGCTAATGTTAACAGAATTAGATGAGCTTTGAAAAAAAATCATTATTTTTAGGATATTATAATGCATAATCTTAGTTGTTTTGTAAATACAAAATTATTTTTCAATTCTTATGACAGTGCAGTTAAATATGTATATATAATAAAACAATAAGATATCTATAATGGTAATATAATATTACCAGGGAGAAAAAATTGCTGGTCGGCTCCGATGACTACGGCCGTGACTTGACTGGAGTGCAAAATCTCAAAAAGAAGCACAAAAGACTGGAGGCAGAACTTGCCTCGCACGAGCCGGCCATACAGGCCGTTCAGGTGAGACTTTCAGTTTACACAATAATAAATTCAATTTTAATATTTGTGTAGACAAATTTTTCAAATATGCGTTGTCTTTCTGGATGAAGGAGGCCGGTGAGAAGCTGATGGATGTTTCCAACCTCGGTGTCCCCGAAATTGAACAGCGTCTGAAGGCCCTGAACCAGGCCTGGGCTGAGCTGAAGGGTCTGGCCAATACTCGAGGACAGAAGCTGGACCAGAGCCACACCTATCAGCAATTCCTGGCCAAGGTGGAAGAGGAGGAAGCTTGGATCAGGTAGCTTTTTTATTTCTCTTTTGAGGTCAATTTCAAGCACAATTAAAGAAACAGATTAAATATATCTACAACAGTGTGGAAATATAAACAATTTAAAGTCCTTCTTTAAAAATCATTACATTTTTATTTCTTGTTAAGTGAATTTGAAACTTTACTTAACCTTTTTGTCTTGTTCCAGTGAGAAGCAGCAACTTCTCTCTGTGGAAGATTATGGAGATACAATGGCCGCTGTGCAAGGCCTTCTGAAAAAGCACGATGCTTTCGAGACAGAGCTGGCTGCCCACCGTGATCGCTGCTCCGATATCTGTACTTCGGGTGGATCATTGGTCTCTGAAGGAAATCACCATGCTGACAGTATACAGCACCGCTGCCAGCAACTGCAGGTTGGAAACCAGTAATTATATACAATGTAGTCTTGAGAGTACTATTTAGTTCCCTTTATAAAATGCAGTATCACCGTCAGTAAAACATGAGAATCACATTATGACTTAACTGGGCTATCATATAATAGTAATTTTAAAGATTCTAAACTCAGATTTCATTGTCCATTTGCAGTCAAAGTTTGAACAGCTGTCTGGGCTGGGTGCAGCCCGCAAAGCTGCCCTGGTGGATAATTCTGCCTACCTACAGTTCATGTGGAAGGCCGATGTGGTGGAATCTTGGATCGCTGATAAGGAGACACATGTGCGCAGCGAGGAATTCGGCAGGGACTTGTCCACCGTGCAAACATTGCTCACCAAGCAAGACACTTTCGACGCAGGTCAATATCTTCCTGAATTACTTGTAAAATTAATTTGATACTTTTAACCTCTGTACAATGTTCAGAAAACTTTCCACCAAGATGAATACTGATTCCTTACATTCCATTCTACCCTGTTCTTGACTTATTACCTGTCAGTTATCATTGTTAAGGAGAACACATTCTTATTGTGAAGTTGTAATTATAAGAACGTACGGTCTGTGATGTTTTAAATACTAATTGAATGTATTAATTATAAATATATACATATAAAATCAAATCAAATCGAATCCCGGTAGCGCAAAAACAATATTTTTCAACAAAATTGATTTTATGTGTATATATTTATAATTAATACATTCAATTAGTATTTAAAATTATCATTAATTCATTAAGATGTAACAATCAATTACTCCCACCTCAAACTGCGTAAGTTTGTCAAGGAGTACATTCCGTCATTCTAACTAAAGAACTGTTGTGGATAGATTTTGGGTTCATAACTTTTTTGTTTTTGGACTTCATCTCAGCTTATTTGTGTTGAGTTTTATAAGATTGGATATGATTAGTGTGAGATATTTGAATCTGTCAAAGTGGTGTGTGTGTGTGGCCGCTTGGTGACAGATGTGAGAAGGTTAACCGGTGTCGAATGGGCGCGACGGAGGGGGAGGGAGATGCTGGACTCAGTCTCTTTCAATACTCTTCGGTTCTCCAGATAAGATATTAGATTGTTTATATTATGTACTTATTTGTGAAAAATCATTGTCAAAGATCCAAGTAAAGCAGAAGAATGAACTCATGAAACTTTCTTCCCCCCTTTAATTCTAGTCCTTCACTCAAGGTATAAATATAAAACGTTTAATTGTATTTTTTTTCATGTAGGTCTGGCTGCCTTTGAGCATGAGGGTATACAGAATATCACAGCCCTGAAAGACCAACTTGTGGCAGCCAATCATGATCAGACTCCGGCCATCAAGAAGCGCCACCAGGATGTCATTGCTAGGTATACTTTCAAATAAGATATCAGTGATTTAATATTTTTTGCATTCTGTCTTCTCAGTTTTAGTTATGGATCACTGTTTATTTCAGGGTCGAGAGCATTGAAACATTTTATCTAATTACATTATTTATGAGAAATAAAATTAAAATTGAAATACATTAATTAATTAATTAATTATTAATTAAATTATGTTACAATAAAACTCAATTTGATGTGTGATCAATATCACCTAATTAGCATATGGGCGTGTTTTAACCTGTTTGAGGTTATGAACGCGCAAAACTTTTCGTGTCGCGTCGGGCCATGGACGCTCAAACACGCACACACTGTTCGATCTTAAATACGCATGAAGAACCACGATTTTCAACATGTCACCTATTCGAAATAGTACTGTTATCTATGGACAATGATCCTAAGCTCTCATAATATTTCTGAATCCCTTAAATCTCGTAAAATTTATAATTTGTCAATGTTCTTCATTTGACTTGACAGCTGCCAGATACCGCTAAGGTTGGCACTTAAGAAAAAAAATTAAAATTAAATTAAATCGTCCAATTTAGTTTGCTTTATTTTCATTGGTGTGATTTTTTTGCTTGAATTTGTTTCCAATATATGTCAGTTTTTTTGCAAAATTGTATTGTGGGTGAATATATCTATCTAGTGTTTCTATAAAATTCACTTTTTATCTTTGTTAGCAATATTTGACCGACTTTCTGTGTATGATTTTGATTCTTTATATTTTCTATATAAGTTTTCTCATATATCTTGTGACTTAACATTAAAAAATAAGTTAAAAAAAGAAAAAATAGTGAAAATGTGATAACTCTGTTGTATATTTTCTTAAAAGATTTTCATGAGATTTTAATTTTAAAAAATTCATCTTAAATTTGGATAATGTAATTCTTTGGTAAGTTTTTACACCTTTCTACCATATTGTGTTTATTTTCATTATTTTTAATTAAATTTATGTTATGGAAAAATGGCTGGCATACAGGTAACTCCCATAATAAATAAAGCTGGCATTCAAAAGGTTAAAATAATATTATTATCATACAGATGGCAAAAACTGCTGGGTGACTCAGATGAGCGCAAGCAACGTCTGCTACAACTCCAGGAACAGTTCCGACAGATTGAGGACCTGTATCTGACCTTCGCCAAGAAGGCTTCCGCCTTCAATTCCTGGTTCGAGAATGCCGAAGAGGATCTTACAGACCCCGTCCGGTGCAACTCCATAGAGGAGATCAGGGCCTTGCGAGAGGCCCATGCACAATTCCAGGTTTGTTTGTCATCATCCTGTTCATTTATAAATTTAAGTATCTTTTTGAATAAGTTGAACAAAGTTAGCCTAGGTGTCTGGTTACTGGTTTACTGTAATGATCACCACTGTTTTTGCACTTAACACTGAACGTTGTGCAATGCACAGTAATTGAAACAAAATGTAGATCACACACACACTTGTTAGAGAAATTTGTATACGACTATCATAAACATTACTAAAAACGTGGGTCCTGTAATGCCGCCCAGCGGCAGAGACACAAATTGACCTTACATGTTGCCGCCAGATTTGAAATTCCAGTTATAATTTTGAATTTTGCTCTTATTAATATAATTTGACACAAACATTCATATCTTTGAAAGTTCGCATGTAGGTTGTAGTCAGTTAGGTTAGGTTAGTTGTAGTTATTTCTATTGTACACAATGGAAATTGAATGTTCAAAAAAGCAATCATGAAGTACATTAAAATGTTTTTTATTTTTTAAATTTCATCTGTTTAAAAACTGTAAATTGTTTGCTTCAATAACACAACATGTTTATATCCTGAATATTACCTCTATATGTATATACTATATGAAGCTACTGACAATATTGTTGCTTGAAATGACCTTTATTATTATTTTAGGCGTCTCTATCATCGGCCCAAGCTGATTTTGAGGCTCTCGCTGCCTTGGATCAGAAAATCAAATCTTTCAATGTTGGACCCAACCCGTACACGTGGTTCACCATGGAGGCTCTCGAGGATACATGGAGGAATCTCAAAAAGATAATCGGTGAACACAATTTCCTTTTCATTCCTTATTTATCACTTGATTCAAAATTTTGCAAATTATTGAGAAAAATAATATATTTGGATTCCTAAAGCATTTTGTAGACAATGCTAAGGTACTTATGCAAAAATATAACACAATTAATGATTCAGTTCTATTTCTATAATTTTATATTTTATTAACAGGGGAACGTGATGTTGAGCTGACCAAGGAAGCGCACCGCCAAGAAGAGAATGACAAACTTCGCAAGGAGTTTGCCAAGCACGCAAATACATTCCACCTCTGGCTTACCGAAACTCGGTCAGTATTTATTTATTGAAAAAATACCTGCATATTTTAATCCTTTTGTTTATTATAAAAGTAATGACCATTTAAGTTACAAAATTAGTGAGCAGATGTTCTGGTATTGAACCCTTGGCCCCGTTGTCGAGTTCGAACATACTTGGCAATCTAGCCAATCAGTATTGTGTTAAAATTATTTTATAATATATTTTTCCAATGAACCAGGGATCCTCATTAAATTATCTTTTTTCCATTCAGGTACCGTATTCTGGGATGGGACGGGTGACTTTATTTTTTATTATTTTCAGAGTTAATCGCCTTTTACAGAGATTGGCTGTGTGGTTTATGCTTTTAACACACTCTGCCTTTTGAACTTGTAATATTTTCAAAATTGATCACCTGTACAGTGTACTTACTGCTTTTAATATACAACCTGCCGTATGAATAAATACTGATTAAGTGGAATTAAAAACCATCTGACTGTAGCATATATTTTTGCATGGTTTGAGTTTTATTGAAATAATACATTTTTGTCTGATGAGTTTATAATAAAATGTGAATTATTTTTTATTATTTAAAAAGGCCAATAATACATAGATTTAAAAAAATACATTTTTAACCAAACTTATCTTTAATCCACTGGTTTCTTTAAAAAAATTAATGAATAATATTGTGAATTATCTAAAATGATAATGAAAAATATATGGTTTTCTTTGTGATGATGTTGGTAAGATTTACAGATTTAAATTTTAAAAATCTAAATATATCTAATATTTTCTTTGGTATACCAGTTCCAGAAGACACTGGTCATTGCCTTGCATCGGCCCCCACTTTCCTTTGTCACATTGCTGCCGACGGGGTCTAACAACAGCAATCCATGACACGTCCAATATACTTGTATCTTTGGTGACTCTCAGAGATCAGCCTCTCTGAGAGATCACTACAGACACGGACCATTGTATTCTAAATTGATTTGAGCTGAGATTCAGCAGCGTTTTTTTGGAATATAACATTTATAGTTTTCAGTGACAATATGCCTGTGTTTGTTTAGAACCTCAATGATGGAAGGCAGTGGTTCGCTGGAGCAGCAGCTTGAAGCGTTACGCCGTGCGGCTGGCGAGGTACGCGCGCGGCGAGGTGACCTTCGCCGCCTGGAAGAGCTGGGCGCCGCGCTGGAGGGACACCTTATCCTCGATAACCGCTACACAGAGCACAGCACCGTGGGGCTGGCACAACAATGGGATCAGTTGGACCAGCTCGGTATGCGCATGCAGCACAATCTCGAGCAGCAGATCCAAGCCAGGAACCAGAGTGGTTAGTGCAGTTGATTTTGATAGTGTTAATCTCATAACTAGGACCACTATTCAAAGATTAACGTTTATGAGGTTCATTTATATTGTTCAATATTTAGATAAGAAAAAAATCTTCACACTAATTTGTTACTATGAAATGATGGATCGGATATTTTAATTGTTAGTGTAACCTCTCTTTTGTAAACAATATATAAGATACACGAATTAATTCTATATTTTTAATATTGCAGATATATATGGTTAAAAAACAAGGAAGTTCACTTAATAGTTTTTACTTTTATTCATGTTGTGACATTGTTTCCCATAGGTGTAAGCGAGGATGCCCTCAAAGAATTCTCCATGATGTTCAAGCACTTTGACAAGGATAAGTCAGGACGTCTTAACCACCAGGAATTCAAGTCCTGTTTGCGAGCGCTTGGCTACGACCTGCCCATGGTGGAAGAGGGACAACCTGACCCCGAGTTCGATGCTATCCTCGGTAAATCAAGCACTAATCGTAAAAGACCCATCTAAAAGTTAAAAATACATCTCGGTGTATTAGATATGGCATTCTCATTTTGTGATATAGAAATTATTTCAATTTTATAATATAATATCAGAAAAGAACAATTTTTTTGGTGTCGTATGATGCTCCATGAACGACATTTCTTGTATGCCGCATTTAACAAAAAAAAGGACACCTGTAAGCCATATGACACATTTCATCATCGGCCATGGCCTTGACTGTTTTGATACAATTAGACTAATGTCGTTTGTTACATCATCTATGTGGTTCATTGCTCTAATATTGATTTATTCCCCAGACGTGGTCGACCCTAACCGTGACGGGCAGGTGTCCCTACAAGAATACATGGCCTTCATGATCTCTAAGGAGACAGAGAATGTGCAGTCCTCCGAAGAGATCGAAAATGCCTTCAAAGCCATCACCGCAGCTGACCGGCCTTACGTCACCAAAGAGGAACTATATGCTGTAAGTGTTTCAAATGAAGTAATCTGCTGATTTTCTTTTAACTGAAACGGCACATATTTATTTGAACATTTTTATATTTTAAAAAAATCATGTTAAATTTAAAACAATCTGTTAGGAAAGTATTATAAAATAGTATTTCACTACTATGAAATATCAATACATATTATTAAAACTAATCAGAGCACTAAATAATACTCTTGATAGGCAATGTTTATGTAAAAATGTAATTTATTTCCAGAACCTCACCAAGGAGATGGCCGATTACTGCGTGGCCCGGATGAAGCCCTTCGTGGAACCCAAGACGGAGCGCCCCATCGCGGGCGCTCTCGACTACATAGAGTTCACGCGGACGCTCTTCCAAAACTAAACTTCACCCACAGTCACTTCATACTTCAACACAACCTGCATCTAACTTTACACTTCTGTCTGTAGCTTTTACTCTCATATTACTCATATAAGATATTTGCAACTGAAAACCAAACTTGTGTACTTGAATTAATCGTTATGGAAGCATATCATACATCTCTGTTACTTCTTGAAAAAATAGAAGTATGGAGGCTGTCTTTTTAACTAATTAAAAGAACGGCATTTTGCTCTGTGCTTGTCAAATGCATTTGTATGAATAATATCCAAATTGAATTTTCTTAAATCACCATTGCATGTATAACTGTTTGAAGTGACTTTTTGACTCGTAATATGTATCGCAAAACTAGACAACTCAAAAAAACGAGAATTTTGAGTTATTGTATTCGGATACTCTGTCATATACGCAACTAACTTGGCCCCAGTTCTCGAATAATGTCATTTTAGGATACATTTATGACCTAAAATGTTATTTAGTTTCGTAACTTTAGTAACAAAAATGGAAAAACATGTTTTTATTAAAAAATGACTTTGAGTTGTCTTAGTTTTGATCTAGGTGTGCGATATGTTAACAAGTCATTAAAATATGTTATAGAATTAATTCAAACGCTTTTAATTTAGATTCGTTTCTATCCTAAATCTTGCCTTATCCTGTTTGTCGGCAGTTTGTGTTGAAGCATTTTCAAATAACTTATACATGTTCACTATTATTATTTAAAGTATTAAAACTTTAAAAATGTACTAACATAAAACATAGGATTCAGAGATTAGTTTATTTATTATACCCAAGTGAATATGGGCTGACATTAGATTCAGACAACAAAATACTTCATGTATTGATTGCATTTTTATTTAATTATATTATATCTTATGTTAGACAGCTGTTTTTATAATCTTGACACACTATTACAAAAAAAAAAAGAATATATTTTCAAACTTCATTTTGTGTGATTAACAATATATTTGTGCTAATGTTTCCATACAATTGCCTTGCATTTATTTGTATAGATATATTTATGTATGTCACTATTTTATGCACTGTGCAGGATACAAATACACTTATTCCAGTTAACCCTATATACAGAAAGACTTCATCAAAAATATGTAGGTTTCTTAATATGCATACAAACAACAATAATTCTGAGTAGGTTCTTTGTTACATTGTTCAGTCGAAATCTTGTTCAGTGTATGTAATGCCTTAATTCTAAAACTATAATTTTAGATTCATAAGTAAACTTTAATTTTTGGTACAATTGCATTTTTTATTAGAATTAAGTTACATCCAAAAGAATTTTGAGTATTATGTTTACAGATGTGTTAAAAATGAGAATCAACATATTGGCAATTTCAAAACGACATTACACACGACTCACTCACTCTTTGGGTTGCCGATATGTTGATTTTCATTATTGCGCAATATTATATGTATATGGATTATAATTTCAAAAAAGTATACATTCTGTTAAATGGCTTGAAATTTTCATATATTCAGAAGCTTTATATTTGTCTTAATAAAAGTCTATTTAAATTCAAATATTATATTTTTATTTCACCTGTGATTGTGAACCTCACTTAATTGAAAATAAATTATTTCAGGACTATAGATCTTCTATTATTATTATTAAGGCGATCCACTCTCGAAGAGTGATTTGTGCCATTTTTAACAAGTTAGATTGTGAACTATATTGATTAAAAACCTAATAGATTAAATCAAAAAATTGTAATATTTTTGTTTAAAATTTTGATATTATGGACATCATCAGATGTGATGAGTTTAGAGAAAAAAGGCAATATATGTTAGTCGGAAGTTGAAAATTAGCATTGACCAGATCACTGTAAAAATAATTGAAGCTCCGTGATGGACAGGCGAAGAAGATATTGTCAAGATTTTAGGTCTTAAGTCAATGTATTTATTAAAAAATTATAAAGAACTTAAAAAAGTTACTTTTAAATTTTTTTATATATCTTACCGCAGACACACGAAGAATTCTTGTGCATGAAAAAAAAATTGTGAATAAAAGTCAATGGAGTACACATGTACTGCTAAGCGTTTGACATTTTTGTTATGTTCTCGGTAATTACTAAAAATAATACAGTTTAAAATGTGTTACTTCAGATTGAAACTTTCATAATGAGCAAAAACAATAAATAGAGATCTATTAGAAGTTGTTATGTATGTTTTTAGGTTACATGTTCTCAATTCTGAAAATATTTAATCAAGAACTATACTGATCACCATGTCCACAAACTGCACCAAATACTGTTGGGGTATTGTAATACATGATGCGACTCTGCCATACAAGAAATTCACGGCTTCCTCATTCAATGAGCTGAGGCGACAGGCTGCAAGGAGGGAACCGCCAGCCAAAAGGGACGGAAGTTGGGCCTTTCTTTCTAATTTTGGCATGCTGAAAAAGTAATGTGGTAAGCTTAGAAAGAACATGTACATCTGCACACAATAGCTAACGGCTTTACAATTTTTAAAATATGTTTGATCATGACAAAATTTGTATTATTCACTCAAAAATAATACAGGCTTATAAAAAAATGTTGCATAACCATAACACTGCACTATTGCTTACAGAGAATACCAATTATGTGCACTACAAAGAGAGTTGAATTAATATCATTAATTGACATGGCGGCTACTTTATGGTGTAACATGATTATTTCAATTTTCACATCAAAACTTTGCACTGCGCACACGTTAGGTTATTTTCACTACTAGTTTCTCCGCCTAAAAAATAACAACTTCTCGGAATTTCCTAATCACAATTGAAACGAACCACTCTTTCGATAGTCATAGACTAAAACTTCTCCACTCGGTACCTTATAACTGATTAATAATGAACAATTTGAAAACTGTTGAAATACAAAAGAATTTAAATTCGGAGAAGACACTAATTAACAACATAACACTTGGCCTTTACTGCCCATATTCCATATTTCTGTTAACAACCGAAACCTCCCCCCTCTTCTCAAGCCCCGCCCCATTGCCTGAATAGACTACAATACTGTATTTAGATTAGTTATCACCTAATTATGAGGGAATGTACCTCTCGAAACTAGTAGTGAAAATAACCCAATGTGTATGTAGTACAAAGTTTTGTTGTGAAAATTGAAAAAAAGAGTTGAATTAGCTTAATCCGTGGACAGCCTCATTTTTCACCTAATCGAAATAATCCGTCCAGTTTGATGTGAGGGTACATATACTTGTATAAAATGGCAATACATATATGCAACCATTTTGATTGAAATAAATAATAGATCATTAGTACTATTTATTACTTGGTGTTCCGCTTCAATCTAAACCTTTTTAAATTATTTTTGATCTTTCAAATGAATACCGCGCTATTACATTATACGATCAAAAATATTGAATCTCCCGCTAATAATGTTTAGGATAAGAGTAGTAAACCTGGAGCTGAGAACAGCGTGCTGAAGGTAGATTAGCTTCAGTACTGCCACACATATGGGGTGGATACCTTCAGGGTTTAGTCCCACTTGCACACTGTACACCTCCAGCAACTGCTCCAACATATCCAGGGAACTATGCAGCGGAATCTTGAAACCTGTTGAAAGTGTAATAAAGCATCGGGCTGACCTGGTTAAGTTGTGTGGTCGTGAAATGGGTGCAGACAGATTTACGATAAATGTTCAAAAGGATTTTAACAAATAAATTCTAGAGGATTTTGATGCTAATACTCTTACTACTACATAGATACAGTAGTTCCTGAGTTACGTAATGCGCGACTTACATAAATTTGCAGGTATGTAAAAAAAAATTTCGAAAATTATAAAAATATCTGAGCAGAGCTACATAAAATTCTACACTCAATTATTATATTTCAAACATCTAATACTCAAGAGCGCTTGCTTTTGTGCGTTTTGGAAACACTTAGTATGCATAAATGGCATTGTATAATCTATGATAATATGTATATAATTGAAACGGCAGACTGAATGGGCGGGGTAATAAACCCAAAAAAAGATCTGCAATTAGTATAAAAGAAAAGTTAAAAGTAATTTGTATGTATGAAGATGAGAAGAGTATAACAACCAGCTTGGCAAATAAATCAACCTATTTATAAATTCAAGTTACGTAAAAGTCTACGGAACACATTACTTATGTAAAAACACATTGTTCCTAGCTTACAATTAGGCAACTGTAGTAAAAACTATCAACAAGATTTAACATATTCTGTGCTGGTGACGCATGAGGCTCGTTTTATAGTCCTGTTCATTTGCTTATATTAGATAGCTAAGATAGCGGGTCTTTTAAAGCCTTAGCACAAAGATATTAGACAATAAGAATCGGTACATCGTTTGGATTGTTTGTCCCGTGAATTTGAATGAATTTTAATCAGCAGTGAATGTTCAGTAACGGAACAAGACTGTATCAAATCGCTTAGGTGCTGGTTCAGTGCGGTCCGCTCTATCTCTCGAACGCCGATATTCTGCTGTATGCAGTGGTCCAAGGGGGTCCAAATCGTGTCCAGTGTAGTCGCAGAGTCGTGAGTATCTTCCAGGATCAGTCCAAGTGTGAAAGCCAAAGGTCGAATCCAAGGGGAAGAAAGTCCAGGTGGAAGCAGGGTCGAGAATAAAAACACGTTTTCTTGTAGAGAAGTCCAGCGGTGCAGGCGAAAGCGAGGCGAGTGATTTTGCAACCGCTGGACCGTTTATTTATATTATACCTCTAGCCCTGGGAGCTTATGGCTCCCTCGGAATGCTGGAACCAATCAGGATGCGCAAGCATCCCCCGTGCCACCCCGATTCGGTCCCGCGCCGACACCACCTGGCGGCCAAATTCGGCAACATTGCTCATTTTTCTCGCCGTTCAGTGTGGGCCGGCAGAACTCCGTTTTGTCTTACATTATCTTTTATTCTATGTTTATTAGACATTACCCAGGCATCGCGAGTATTTTTTATTACAAACATTAACCTGCCTCGCGATGCCTGGTAGTTTTTATAGCGGGCGATGGCCCGAGGAATTTATAAATGCACCTTAAACTTTAAAAAATCCATTTTCAATATCTAAACGATTTTTAAGGTGTATTAAATTATCCCCGGGCGATCGTCCTTTCAATTCTCTATTTATTCATATAATCGTCTTATGTCTAACAATTTTTTATACGACAATATTCCAAAAAAAATGTAATCCTGCAATCTGACGGCGGCCGGGGCGTGGCCTCGCCTCGCGGCCTGGCCCCCCTCTCCCCGGTGGACAACTGTGTTTCCAAAGGCGGCTCGTGCCAGACGAAATATTGCCGTAAAGCGGCCAAGTATGCTTTTTCGTCCGGCGTGTTTTCGAGCCGCGTAGCTGTGCGGAACAGTGAACGTATTCTTTGTAGATTATCTGGGTGGGATCCAAAAACAGGAAATACGTGGTAACTCATAACTCAGTAAACCGATTTACAGAAACATCTGTATACTTAAAGTTAGGAAAAAGGAAGAAACTTGACTCAGTATATCTAGTTTCATTTTAAGTATTCATGGACACGTAGTTTTGTAAAGCCATCCAATAGCATACTTATCATAACTTCCATCCTTTTTTTAAATATTTTACAAGTTTAGAAATACAAAACCAACTAAAAAATTAGTGAGGTTGTCTCATAAACAGGACAGTTTAGAAAAAGTCACACATTTTTAAAGGGACACAATATCTCAACTTGCTATACATTCACATACATTTCACAATATCTTGATGGTTATAGTTAGTAGTCATGTCCACAAATGAAGTAAAAAACTTAATCAATATGTTATGTAATTCAATTATGAAACCCTCAATAGAGAATGTTTCTACAAACCCAAAGTTTTAAAAACTCGAAACTCTGATGTTATAATAGATTCCACTTCGAAGTTTTGTTTGGCCTTTGTGAGGAGAGACTTGATTTGCGATGTGGTGACCAATTGTCCAGTGAATATTATTTTAGAGGCCAGCTGTATGCAGGACAGCAGTCTCAGGTATAGCTGGTTTGTTATATGAGCTTTTACGGATGCCCAACATCTTGAGAAAGCTTCAATATTGAAAAAATAGTCAAATATATATTATATTTTGTTTTGATTTGAGTCAAAAAGTAGGAATTATTTGAAGGTGCATAGTATAAAGCTGTGTAAATGAATTTTCTGCAAAGCGTCATACCCTCCATTATTTAATTTTAACATAAAATATAATTTATTGGAGGCTCTCAGAGAAAGTTAAAAATTGAATATTTGAAATGGTATTAGAAAATTTTTGAATATTTTTAAGAGGTTCATGGGTTGGTATTAGTATTCTTGTGGACACCAACGAAGAAATGTGTAGGAAAAAAAATCTATTTAGAGATCTTGAGATATATAACATGTTACGCTATGTGTAAAAATGCAATATATGTACTAGGAATATTTAATAAAATACCTTCTGCATCAGATTGTGTCATGGCTAAACATTCAAGTAATTCAGCTGTGTGATAAGAGATAAATAAATCAAAAACATCCACACTGAGAAAATAAACTGGCAATGGTTGATCCAATATGTCACAAGTATGAAAGACCATTTCCACAATGTGCATTCGTATGTTGAGATATGGTGGGGTAAAAATACTTCTTTTCATATATGGGAGTTCCAGAAAATTACTCTTCTGCCAGTAAGGTAGAAGGAATTGACATATTTCTGAATTCCATGTTTGTATTTCATGGGTTAACTCCTGACAATCATCATTTTTTGACATTTTATTTCACTTGTTATTTCACAAATTATCTTAAATATGGAAACATAAATAAAATCAAAATGTTGCCATTAAAAATCTTAAGAGCATTGGCTTCACAGAATAGGAAAATAAAAAAACAAATTATTGAAAATTTATATAAAAAATAAGAATTATGTACACCTATTCAATAGTACATTAATTTAATCAGTAAAATTTTAATAGTGCTAAATAAATAAATTTTCAAATAATAATAAGTTTTCATATATATTATTTATTATATTATAGATGCAAGGGGCCTTTGTGGGTGGAAGAGAATGCTTAGATCAGATCTTTTCTCTATAAGTGACGACGGAAAAGTTTTTAACAAAAAATTATAAACTTTTTTGTGCTTTTATAGATTTGCAAAAGGTGTATGATAGAGTTATAGGAGAAAGGTTATGGAAGGTATTCTCTGATTACACAGTGAATAGTAAACTTATACACAATCGCATCCCTATATGAAGGAAGTTCTGCGTGTGTAAAAATCAATGGATCATGCACACTATGGTTTGACATTACAAAGGGTGTCAAGCATGGTTGTGTAATGTCTCCATGACTGTTCAACTTATATATGGATAATTGTGTGAAAGAACTGGATTGTATGAATGTAGGAGTGAAAATGGCCAATTTGATTGTATGGTGTTTATTATATGCCGATGAAGCAGTATTAATGGCGAATATTGAACAAGAATTAGAGTCTAGTGAGTAGAATGTAAAGCGACCTTATTATGAATGTCAACAAGTCAAAAGTGATGGTATTCGCGAAGGAGGAAAGCAGGACACTGCAAAATACTTATAGGTAATGAATGTTTGGAGCAAGTAGATAAGTTTGTGTATTTAGGAAGTATGTTTGATAGAAAAGAAAAGCCTAAGCAAGATATCGGAAAGAGGGTGACTGCAGGGAATAAAGTAAATGGAATTATAGCTAATGGGAACTTGTCAACCGAGACTAGACTAGCGGTACATAATGGAGTCCTGGTACCGACACTGATGTATGAAAGTGAGGCCTGGAGCTGGCAGAAATGGAACGAAAGTAGACAGAATGCAATGGAAATGAGCTCACTTAGGTGTGTATGTGACTGATCCATTTATGGCAGAATAAAGAATAAAAAAATAAGGAAATAATGTAATTCTGATCTTAGTATAACAAGTGAGATTAAGAAAGGATCACTTAGGTGGTTCGATCGTATGGAATGGATGAATAAGGAGAGAATGGTAAGAAAGATATGACACCAGTGTTGATGATACCAGAAATAGAGGACGCCTGTAGCAGACTTGACAAGACAAGTAAACCAGATACTGGAAGATGGTCGTATTAAAAGCCTCAATAATCGGCGACCTCGTATGAGAAGATGTATGAATGTGGATCGTAATTTACAAATTTTTGTATGATACTTATCATAACTTCCTATATTTATTTATTTATTAGACTTTATTGACATGTTTCTGTTGTAACAGAGGTGAAAATATTATAATATAACATGATAAACATAAGATACAATTATATTGCAATTAAGTATAGGGGTATTATCGTTATTTACTTATCATAATATCATAACGTACTTACTTATCATAATTTGTCCGATATTTTAGAGTAAAATGAAAGAATTGATACATACCGACAAATCTCTGAAACTCCCGTAAAGAACAGCAGTATGTTTTAGAAGCTTTTCAACAAAAGTATACAAATTTTAAAATCTCCACTCGACTATAAAATCAGATGTAAATACACATATGTTAATCTCAATTTCATATATTTGATAGAGAAGGTTCTGCACCTGAATCCCCTTAAATTATCCATATATGAAAATTAATGCCATAATTTACAGGTAACCTCAAAAGGTATAGTGGAAAGATTTGAAAAGTTTTATGACACAAAACTCCACCATAAAAGTACGTGTTGATGTAAATAGCAGTCTTCCAATTCAATTTCACATAACAGATTTAATTAAATAGCACAAATTTCCTTTGGAACAGTGATAGGATTGACAATGCCCTTATAAGGTGAAACGTCATCTCAAAGTAAAACCAAAAAATATATTTTTATTCTTACAATGTACGTATTTAATTTAATACAATTTATTTATTTTTAGATTTTCAAATGCTGCTATCAGTTGTATTTCAAACCTATTTATTTGTATTTTCAACAGATAGGATTTTTATCAGGGATTTGCATATTCATTTTAAACATATCATCACTTTTTTTAAAGACAGCATTTTGTTTCATCATGATTTGTTATGTACTCATTAGTGAGTTTGATTTAAGATTAATTTAGTCCAAGAGAAATGTACAGAATTTAATGTTAATTAATTTAATTATTATATGCAATATGTTACATTTTTATATTTCGTTTATACATTAATAGCTTTATTTTCATTTTAATAGGTACATTGCAATATGTTGAATCAGGAGTTTTCTTAATACAACTAAGGAATAGTTAGCGGTCTTGCAAGAATTATGAATATGATAGTTTTGCCTCATTGTACAAATGTTTATCTAGCGGGTACCTTTGTCACGACTGTATTAGAACATTTTTATATAATCTCACTTTTACCTTGTGTTTTATTTTTTTAAATGCTTTTGAGAAAAAAATATAGAAAATTGTCCTTGGGATACGTACTTTGGCTTAGTGATAAGACACTTGTGTCCAAGTAGTGGGGGGGGGGGAGTTTCAAGCCTTGCTCAGGGAGATATCCAAGTTAGTCCTACTTTTCAAAGCACAAGTGCTTAGCTTGGTTTAAAAAATAGTAAGAATATTGATGTGATGTATATTCTACATCTATATTTAAAAACTCTAAATATTTATATGTATGTTGTTATTAAATTGTAGCGTTATAAATAAATTATACAGCATTAACAGCACAAATATTTTATTTATTCAATTATAATACATTATCTTTTAACATACTTACATAACTAGTGATATTAAATTTGTCACAATATAATTATTATACAATATGTACACTTAAAATTTTAAAAAAAACAGAGATTCAAATATTTTAAACTGTATGATGTCATCCAAATAATATTAAAAATAGTTTATTTTTAATATATTTTATGTAAACTGCAAGCAACAAATGTTAGATTAGGATATCTGAAGTGATAGTGATGAACTGCCTGTCTATCAAGGAGTAGGTAATACAGTAAATCTCCATTAATTTGTAACTCACAGGACATTTAAAAAAAAATCCAATTTATTAGTAATGAGAACAATTTTATTGAAGACAACATTGGAATTATTTTTAAAAATCGTATCCGCATTTTTGCACATGCCGCCGCTGTCGACATTGTGATTTTCATACTGAAACATAGCGACTGTCTTATTTCAGCTTTTTATGTCTCAAAATGTTTATCAAATAACCAATTTCTCCTGAATATAGAACGTGTGTAACAACGTGGGGAGTCCAATTTTAAAAACAGACTTTTTCAAGCGATTCACCAGTGCTTGACCCAATAAAATTATGCACATTTTAATTTGATGAACTCGCCTTTTCCATCAAAATTGTACAACAAATTGGAATATTAAAAAGCCCATGAAAAACGTTTAAATCTTCATGCTTCGTTGAAGTTTATTATTTTCCCACAAATTTTATCTCTAACAAAAATTTTTGCCAGTTTTTAAATGGTCAAGGATATACACGAATTGCGAAATGTTCATGCCATTTTGGTGAACGAAACATGAAAAAAATTAAGTATATAATATGTTATATATATATATATATATATATATACAAAAGTTTCAGTTTCTTTATTACATTAAACAAATCGCAACATTTCATAAACAATATAAAATCAATAGAAATATATATAAAATCATATTATATCATAGAACTGTTGCACAGTTAATTTAAAAAATACGAGATTTAATGAAAATTATTTTAATAACGCGCCGATAATCACTGTCGAAATAACAAATCTTATAAAACGCACTGCGCAATTTGGTATACATATGGTATAACTCAGTTCGGCTGCGGTACTGCGAGCTCTAAGCGCGCCTTTATTGCGATAAGAAACAGCGCAGTGATTGGTTAGGTGGCAGAGCTAGCTACAGATGTTCACGAAGGGATGATGTCGCACGAGTTTGGATTTAAAACACGTGAACTAATTATTTACTTCGGATATAAAAACTGCATACGAACTATGAATAATAAGGTTTTACAAATTATCAGTAGAAATTAGTGTGAAATGTTATTTTTTTAAATTAGTGCGAATTATGTGAAAATACGAAATATGGGTACACAATTTAACAGAGTTTTACTGTAGTAATCGAAGGATCATGTTAAAGTTGTCGGCAGGAACGTGTCTTCAAGAATGCAATACAAATATATAGTATATGTACACGCATTTTACACAAATAAAAAGTAGTTAATAAAAATAGATTTAGTAGTTAGTAATTACATAGACAAAAATCAATTTATTTTATGTGTGGTCTTTGAACATTTTTTCTACCAAGGGATTAATTCAAAATGATAAAATCAAATCTACATGAAAAACTTAAGATAGCTAATCTGGACCCCCAATTTTTCTGTGGACGCAGTGCATTTCAAACTTATTGCTGGAGGAAATATTCTTTTCTGATAAAATTTTATAAAAGGTATTTCAAAAATATGATCCTGTATAGACAACACACAATTCATTTTATTTTCTCAAAACAGTTTCAATAAAATCACTAACCTAATATTAAACAGGACATTACAAATGTCAATTGATATATGTATGGACCCTTCTACTTTTCAATTGTCCCCATTAAACAAATCGGATGACCCATGGTTGCTGCAGAAACTGGTTATACAGAGTGAATATTATGTTCCAGGCTGATTTTGTTTGGCCGACATTTGTCAGTTTGCATTTGATAGTCATAGAGTAGTTGATTACAATTTATTAAGGACGTTCCCAAAGAGCAGTCGTACTCAATCTTCAAGAAGATTCCCCCGTATATAAACTAATATGAATAGAATAAAAAATAGTTGAGGTACAGTGTACTTTTTCGCTTCCACTCACATGCGCAGAAGTTAAAAAATCTCACACTATTCAAAAAGGAAATGTCAAAACAAACCGAATACCGCTTGTTTTAGTTATTTTTACAGAAAGATATTTGTTAAATTTTCAATTAATGATTCTCAGTTTTCCAAAACAATCGTAAGAAAATTACTATGGCTATTGAATTAAATGTGCGCTGCTACAACATCGATCGGGGTATGGGTATGGTATGTTAAATATGCTAATTTTAATAGTCAATATTTACAAATTTACTACCGCAAGGACTATTGAAAAAAATTTCTACGTATAAAAGACACTCATAAGTATGTGTATTCAAAGTTTCAAAAGGATTGTAAAAAAAAGTGATTTTTTTTGGGAACATCCTTAAGGAGCATTTAACACCTCAACAACGTGTTGAAGTCATTAAAACATTTTATTTAAATAATAATGGCAATGGTATAACCATTAATGGTGATCGCTATTGTCATATGTTGGAAAACTTCTCGGTAGCCAAATTGGGTTGATTGGACCTGCAACTGTGTAGTTTCAACAGGACGGTATTCCTCACACATAACCCGAACAACGCTTGAAATTTTGTGAGAAATTTTTCCCAGCCGCATAATGTCAAAAAGTGGTGATATCGATAGACCTCCTCGATCACCTGATTTGACGGCTCCCGACTATTTCCTGTGGAGGTACATGAAAGGAAAGGTCTAAGCCAATAAGCCAACAACAATTCCAATGCTACAAAACAATATTCAAAATGAAATTGCTGAAATAACAAGCAAAGTGTGCGAGAATATTATGAGAAATATGGTTGAAAGAGCATGCATCTGTGTCGCTGCCAGAGGCGGCCACTTGGCCGATGTCATATTCCATACATAATTATAATAAACCAAATAATCAATAAATAAAAACAAAATTAAAAAAATTGTGTTTCATTTCATAGTTATTCAAAAACAACATCAACCTGGTACATAATATTCACCCTGCATTTACACTCATATAATTTACTTTCCTACTTTTATTTTGAAGGCTCATTTCATCCAGTGTGTAATGTGTACTCCCAACACAAGGTAAATACAGGGTCCTTTATTCAGTGATGGTCTATGTTTGCTTCATCATTGTTCAACACTATTAATTACAAACAAATCAGTCTTATTATCACACAAAATTATTTTGCCGTTTTATAAGGAGACCATTTTGCATTACCTTCAATTTATGAAAAATGGCAGTCAAAAAATGAACACAAACATCTCACGAACACTATGTACCCAACCACAAAACATAATTTTATGATGTGAGAACTTTGACCACATCAAATTAATATGAATTTTTTTAAATATAAAGACAAAAATATATATTTTACAACCTCACCGCATATTTCCAAATTATTCAACTTCATGAACAAGATAATTAATTTTATACACAAACACAGACCAGTAAATGAATAGACTTGAAATAAAGTGTACATATAGAAGAGAAGTTTGGAACATTTAGTTACGGGACGAGGGCCATTCTACACACATTCTTGATGGAAACATAAATCTGATAGTTTATGACACATTTATGCAATAGTAAAAGTATATACTCTTTGAAAATTAAATCTTTGTGTAAACAAGACGTATTTTTACATTAATGCATATTATATTGTCAGCAGTTAAATTTTTGTTCATATTTTTAAAAAAGTCCCAGAGCTATTTGATTGCGTGATTACGTGGGTGACATCAAAATAAAAATATTGGTACAAAGAACTTACGTTAGTTCATGTCTATATACACATAAATTTGGTGGTCTATATACACAAATAAATTTGTTAACCCTAGTAACTCAAAATTCTAAATAATTTTAAACTCCTTTACATCATAAACTTATGTCATCTAATTCGAAATTTAGAAAAGTGACTGAAAAAAATCTAAATAGAACATTCCAACACGCCACTTTCATGTCCACACTGCTAACTGTTGGGAAGCGAATACCAGGTACACTTTTGTAAAGCTTTTCGCACCAAATGTGTAAAACCCAATCACATCCAATCCATTAGACACAAATTAGTTATTTCATAACAGTTTGACTTCATTTACATTGATAAAATATTTTACTAAGGTTTCTACCGCAGTAATTCTTTTGTCTGTACCACATATCTTTGGTTTTTAATTTTAATGAACTCAATATGCTTGAATATTTTTTAAACTGACAACACATTTTTATTTCCATCTCATTGCCTGTAAAAACACAAGATTATAATAAATAAATAAAATAAAAATTATTTTCATAGTGCGCCAATCTCTCTCCATCTACTTCCCATACCTTGTCACTTTTCAAACTCAAATTTGCAACATATTACTGTAGGGTAAGTGTGTGCTAATCTCGGTCCATTTCCCTTGGATTACTTTAATAACTTTTGCTTATTTCTATATATCTCGTGAGTTTTCAATTGTTTTTTTAAGTATTCAATAGTTTTAATGCATCTCAATTGAATTGCTTTTAGCCAATTTTTATCCATCGCTTGAGTCATTGTTTGTTATTTATTATAACTGTCACTGAATAAAATGTCATGATTTCAGTAATTTGCAACGCTATAAGGAATGATTTAATTTTTTATGATTTTATAAGCATTTTTAAATAGTTGAATTTTGTATAATGTAATTTTTAAATTTGTGACGAATGACAATAAAGAAGTCTGTGATGAATTTCAGCCAACATTAGCTACTTTGGTCTCCAAAACTATCTAAAATACAATTTTTATATCACATAAAACCAAAAGAACATCCATACAAAACCCTTGTTGATACACGGATCAGAATCCTGTACCCGAGTTTATGATATTGCCAACATTTGAGCGCAAAATTCTGACTTTAGCCCAATTTACAAAAATAATATTGGTGTTGTCGCCTCAACCTCGAAGATCATGAGCTCTACAGTGAGCCTGACATTGTACAATGACTTCGATGAGCCAGGCATCTAGCTCAGATGGAATAGTCTTCACCATTCATTCACTTGACATTCCATAAACCAGAAGAGAGACAAAACTCAGAAAGACCCAACTCTGTTAGCTGGAGGAACCTAGATGTTTTCAAGATCAACAATTGATGGGAAGATATCTCCTTGAGGTGGCAGAGGCCCACTCCGTGTTGTAGTATCATGATTGTATTTGAATTTTTTTTGCCAATCCAATCAACTCTAGGAGTTTAAATTAACGAGGCTATAATGTATTGCACAGAAACGGTCCCTATACTTAGAAAAACTGGCTTGAGTTATCTTCGCATTGAAACAGACACTTGCCTAAGTTTACCAGTTTTAAAATTCTTACGATCAACATTTACAATGACACACTAGTGTCACCGGTATTCAAATTTTTTCAGAGTTCCAGAAAATAATTCACTTTATGTCCAGGGCTTCAATGATCTGCCTCCACTCTTGCTCGCTGAGTGCGGCCTTGATTTTGGCCATAATGGGGGCGAGCACACGACACGGGACCGCTCTACTGATGTACGGCAGGTCCATGAGCTGTTGTACGCTAGGGCGTTGCTTTACATCGTGAACGAGGCACCAGCGCAAGGCTTTCATCACCACCGGAGGGACATCTGCAAGTGAACATATTTGAATAATAGAAACATAATAATTTATATAAATTGTGTGCAAATATTTTCATCATATTATTAGCCTTTAAGCAGGCTCAACGTGGTAATACATACTAACTAAAGATACACATCACAAGTTAAGTTATTCCTTAAGTTCATTATTTCATAAAAACAAAGTCCGAAGGTGGCAGTGCAGTATTTTGCACAAGATGCACTTCAGGGACAAAACAATTGATTTTTTATTATTTTTTTATTTATTTAAACCCTACCCCGAATCGTTTTGAGAGTTGTTCACTCTTGTTTCGATTCGTCATAATTACATATTTATTTTATTTTATTACATTATTATCATAATACCATCATAGGTTGGCTCCGGTATCATCGTACCCAAGGCATACTTGTACAATTAGACATGAGACTTGTTATTATCACATTAAATTCAGAAGGCAGCCAGAAAGAAGCTATATATATCATACACCTCCAAAAGAGGAGGGTAGACGTCACATTTATGTGTTGCAGTCGTAGAACTCGGTTACAGTTGCAGAAATTCACTCTGTCCAGGTCGCAAAAGGTGCGAGGGAAGCCAATAGAATGCTCCGTTAGGACTCTCTAGTCCAAAAATTCCATTACTTCAAGGTCAGACGGTCAGAACGATTGATTATAATATAGTAACCCAAGAATAGACAAACCTTCCAACTCTGGATAACTGATGGCCTGGTTGGGGTTGCACAGCGCAGCCACCTTGGCCAGGATGTGAGTCACGTGACTGAAAGGAGTCCGCCCGTACAACATGCTGTACAGGATGCAGCCAAGAGACCACACGTCTGATTTGTATGTGATCTGAAAAACACATTTTTTATTTAATCCACTGAGATAAATTATACTTCCACCGTGACTAAACGGGAATGTCTTGACTACTTTGCTTTCCAATCTGTCAATTAGTACATGATATGGAAGTATGCGTGTATTGATCACTCAATCAAGTACATGGCATGTGTAGCCGCTTCATGGCCAGTGGTGACCTCTGCGCGGACAGGGCTTCCATAGAATCTATATTTCAATGCGGAAATCCCTCGTTATATTGCTTTAACAATGATGTATTGTGCACCTTTATTATATTGGTTTAGATAAAATATAGATTCTATAGAAACCCTAAGCTGCATAGCAGCCATCATCGGACGCGAACCTGCCCGCAGGACCTAGCAGCAAGCAATACAAATGTACAAACAGTGTTTCTTAACACATTAACAGCGGAAAAGGTATCAATATCCATTCACTAAACCAGTGTCTAACTGCAGGAAGGCTATTAATAATGTTTACGTAAAACTTTTTTTAATTGAAAAAATGTAATTAAACTCCATCATTTCTTTTGGATATCATATTGCATCGTGCAGATAAGATGTCAAATTACTATATTAAAGCAATTTTATCAAAATCTCGTGTTTTATTTCAACAAAATTTACAACATGTATTCTGTACAACTGGTCCATAAAAGATAATATTAGCACTCAAATAAAAAGGGTAAAATACAACACAAGAAACAAAAATCATAGATGATAAATTACCCCATAATTTTTGTGATATATATATAATTACAGTTCATAATGTTGGAGTTGAGAGCGCATGGTATGTCTCACACGCTTCGCTCACACCCACGACAATTTATATTCAAAACAAACACATAATTATATTTCTGTTTCTCTTAGACTGATAAACATGATGTGTAAAAATGAGAGGTCAAAAAAATAATCTGTTTCAATGAAATCCATTATTTCGTGTTACTTATTACCAAGGCTAGTATGTTTGTAAACATGTGCAGGGATGTATTTTTGCCACCAATCTATTTTTATACATGCGCTTTAGTATTTTTATGACAATATGAAAAGGAAAAACCTTTGCTTTATATTTAGGGAATCGAAGAACTCCAGTTGAAATGTGATGTTTTATGGGTTCACTAATAGGTATTTTCGACTACAATTATTGTTTTTCATGGTACAGAAATCTAGCGAGAACATCCAATAAGAAAGAAAATTTTATTGAAAAATATTCGGCGGTTTACGAGGAGATACGGCAAATTTGCGAAAATATATATTTTTTGCAAAACCACCAGTTTGTGCGGAGTTTAACCCGACAGAGAAGTGTTAAGTATCAATTTTGAATTATATATATCTAATTAATTTTATTCTTCATCATCATTCTACTTGAAGACATTCTTAAGAAACTTAGTTCATGTTTACAATAAATAATTAGTGAACAAATGTAAACATTACAAACATATATTTGACAGATGATTAACTACGCAAGATGAAGAAGATGGTCAATATACATGCCAGTCGGAAAAATTCATACGATTTTGCTAATATATGTTTTTGTTACTCATAATAAAGACAATGTACACTTTATTTTAAATTGAATATATATTTACGTACTGTTATTGAATATATAAAAGAGAAAACATTTAAGTAATCTTAACCTAGCAATATTAAAAACACATTCAACATATTCACTATTTTTGTATATTTTGTTCTTACTGGCAATGGACACTAACATATCCAAATACAGATCCAATAGCGACGATGATGGGTCCTGTGTTTCATAATCGTAATACTTTGAGATGTGAAATATAATTCATTTTCTGCAAGACATTTCAGAAGATAGAACACCATACTCTGCTGTTCTGGCGTAACACTCTTGCCTTGATCACTACATTATATCATACATTTCTCATTGTCAATTGTTGATGAAACTTGTATAAGTCAAGAACAAGACTACACACACAAGGGTCTACAAAACCTGTTGATTATAAATACAATTAAAAATAATAAATAAGTATAGAAAAGAAATTGTATTTAAGCACCTTAACAGGTTCTCGCCCACCGGTCCCGACATTAATGGCCTCGGGACTGATGTAGTTGAAGGTACCCTCGGTAGAGTTCTTGTACACGCTGGTAGCATCAGCACTCAGCGAAGAGGCAATTCCAAAGTCTATCAACTTAAGACGCCCGTGTACCAAAAGGAAGTTGGCTGGCTTGAGATCCGAGTGGATAATGCCTATAGGTAAAAGCACACAATAGATCCAATCTGGCCAAAAAAATTTGTTTATCTAGAGAATAAAAAAAGTCACTAAAAAAGGGGACCTTGGACAATTTTTTTAAGGGCCAACTTTAAATAAATAATAATTCATTTATATACAGAATATATTTTTTATATGCGAATATACTAAGGATAAAACTCTACTAATGTAATTTTAAAAATATTTAACCAATTAAGTTATGAACTGTTAATTTATTATATAATTATATAAGGATATCCAGAATTAATGTAGTTTTTTTTTATTAAAGAAAACACATTCTTATTGTGAAGTTGTATTTATTCAGAACATAGGTCTGTGATATTTTTAGTTTTTTTTTTCATAGCATTTCGAGTTGTTTATTGCAATTTTTTAAGCAATGTAATTTCCAGGTATAAAAATTTTCCTTTGAAAAATGTTTATCAACCAAAAACAAATAATAATCAAAAGGAATCAGGTTTAAAGAATATGAGAGATGCAATAAAACTTCTCAATCAAGGGCCTTAATTTTTTCTCGAGTCAATTTAGCAACGTATGAAAAGGCATTGTTGTGCTACAGAATAATTCTTTGTTTATTCACTAGACGGTCCTTTTTTACGCAATGCCACAATTAATCAAGTTCACTGTATACTTCTGCCATCACTAATTCACCTTGCTTTAGCACCTCAAAATAAATTATTCACCACACTCGAGCAGAACTCTTAGAATGCAATCCAGGTTTGGGCGTTGTTTTTACCTTTTGTGTGCGAGATTGCCACTTTTTTTTTTTCATTACATTTAAATAGAGAACTCATTTTTCATACCCAGTGATAATATTTTGTAGAAACGGTTGAAATTGCTCTTTTTGCTGCAATAGAGGGCACGTGTTTATCCTTATTATTCTGTTGTGATCGGAGAAGTCACAAGCGACCCGACAACCTTCTCTCCAGACTTCCAGATTTGCTGATTTTTTTCAAGTATCTCTGGGTATTGAACCAAGAAGTACCGATCTTGTTAGATAATGTCCAAATCTTTTATATTGATGAACGTCACACTGTAAAGTAATCACTTAAGCCAGCCGATGACAGGTCGTAAGTCCTGTAATGCCCGAGACTTCCACACTTACCTTCTCATATAAATAAATAATAGCATCATCTCCGTGAGGCATCTATTTCTATTTAAACCATTGTTGGTATTTTCTGACATTCAATATATCGCCATAAATATTACAAATATTTTTTGTGGCAGCCAATATATCACCATAAATATCACAAATATTTTTTGTGGCAGCCTTTGTATTCCTTTTCACGTGAGGACAAATCTCTCTCACTGTTCCCAGGTCGGGTAAAAGGGACAATTTTTTAGTAGAAATCAATGAACAAATAGTTCCAGAACACAAAAAACTCACATGTTTACTGTTCAACAGTCAAAAACTGTATGTCGATAAAACAACACGAATTCCGGATACCCCAAAATAATAATAATCCACCCATAAATTTTAATATTACTGTTTAATAATCATCTTGAAATAGTATTAAATATATATAGAATACCTAAAAATTCAAAGTGAAAAAGTCAAAGAATGCTTTTAAAGAAAAATAATTATTCATTTTCATCATTACTCTAACTGGAACACGATGCAATGATATTTTAATAATACAATTGGATGTAATTTTAACAATGCCGACTATTAGCTTAGGCAAACCTAACAAGATTTGAGCAGGAAAAACAGAAAGTAAATGTCAATGAAGAATATTGGACATTCCATTCAAACGGGAAGATCAGAACTGTGGCCGCTCACCGTGTTGATGAATGTGGTGCACCGCCGATAACATCTCCGTCCAGTAACAGACCAAAATAGGCAGCGGCAGGCGACTCTCTCGGGCTCGGTACCCTTTCATGAGACTGGATAGATCCACGTCGCCCATCTCCAGCAGGACGTACAGTTTTCTCTGCTTTTCCACATATTCACTGTGAATATTTAAACAGAAATTGTAAATATTTATGCCTACTTTCAATATTGATTCATATCTTTGTGTTTTTTTAATGAAAATTTGGGTTTTTAATATTAATTTTACTGCATGTGTCAATTTTTTAAAGAGGAATAGATAAATTAGACAAGCTGATAAAAAACTATGCATATAATATATAAGTACATATATACATATTACTTGTATGTATGTGTATTGGAGGCATGTGTGAGCCACAAGATATTTGGATTTTATTGTGTTTTATACTTACTAATTGTACATAGTGATGACCCTATCGGAGCCCTGAAGCTTCTGAAGCAACTTAATCTCATTGATGTAGCCCTGAGCGACGGGGTGGTCTACGGCCAGATTTACACACTTTACGGCATACATTGACGAATCCTCAGGGTCCATTACCTAAAACAGAACAGGAGAGAATTTAAATGTAGAATATAGAAAATGTTATTAAATTTGATGCACATCTCCCTGCTAGTCTCTCTTCATATTCCTCTCTCATTCTATGAGGTTGTGACCAACAACAGGAATATCCATCTAACAAAATATATCATTAAAACATGGTAACAATAAAATATTGAATTTTGAAGTTTAGATTTATCATTATGCACAACGTCATCAACATAATTTCTGGTCCTCACAGGCTGGAGATTATTTATCACACATTTTCAGGAACACAAAAATTATTTCTCTATCAAAAATAATAATATAAGAATATTAATCACACAGTTAAAAGAAGAAGTCATAATAGTGTAATAACACAATACAGACAAACAATTGGAACTAAAAAAAAGAAATGAAGCTGACATATTATGGGATGGTATTTTATAAATGACAAAATCCACATGCAATTATGTAAAATGAATTGATATTCAACTATCTTTTGCATCACATTTTCGTTGACTTATTTATCATAGCGCATGTTTTATTAGCAGATGATTCTGAAATGAGAAATTAAACAACCAAAGCGCTTCACAATTGAAGACTTTGCTGCAAGAAGGATGCAGCTCCAAAATGTTGTATGTAAAAAAAAAATCTAAATTGGATTGGTTCATAAAAGGTGCAGCTCCTTCAAACCAGTAATACAGTGGTTTTTGAACCTGTGTCTTTATTAGTTTGGTGAAAGAAGGGTGCAGCTCCAGGCAAATTATTCATTTGGCAACAAATTTTGCTCCTCAAAACGAAATGCAGTTCTACACGGAACTCAGGAGTGAGAAAAATGTCCGTGGGAATCATCCAGAACTTTCTTGTATCGACAATGATGATCAAGCAAACTAATAACTCAAGTGAGAAAATATTTTTAATGTAATTTATATTCTTTAATCTAATTTATATTCTTCTCATGTTTTTTAATTTACTTTTTATAAAATAATGAAAAAATAAAACAGTTTACAACAACGTTTTTGTATTTATTTTATCATTATTTACTCTATATTGGTATTTCTTTACAAAATTGGTGCAAGAAGAATGCAGTTCAAAATTTCAAAAATTCGCCCACACTAATAGAAAACTCATTTTTGCTCAGTAATAGTTTTAACTTGTGTATAAAAACGTAGATTAAAAAGATTAAAAATTTTATTGATCATACATTTCCTGACATTTTAAAAATTTATAGCTGCATCCTTCTTGCAGCAAAGTCTTCAATTGTTCTGAGAAAAACTGTCTCAAAAAACTTTTTTTTTTGCAAATGTTGAAAATGCATTGTGCAAATATTTAATCTTTATAAAATGTATATTTACCTTAAATACCTCGCTAGACCCTCCTGAACCGATCTTTCCTAAAACTGTATACTGCTTCCCTTTCATTGTTAATATTTTAAATTGTTTCGGCAAAACTGGTAGCCTCAGATTAGTGTCAGCAGACATTCTCTGAGGTGTTGGCTTTGATTCTACATTCTTATAAACCGGAAGTCTATCGAGATCGCTGACTTTGTCAATGGGATTACGCTGACCTGAATCTGGCAAGAACACATCTTGATTCTGTTTTGGAGGGAATATACTCGAAGGTCTGGGATGTTCCCAATTTGATTCTTTGAGGGGTTCGCTTCTTTCCTTTTGTTGGGTCGAAGTTTTAAGCATTTGATCTTGCTGCAGCGTCTGGATCACAGCCTTTGGCTCATTGGGAGAAACACAGAAAGGCTTATTGTCTACTGAAACTTTGCTCTCTTGTCCGCTACCATTGCAATTGTTTTTGAAAATAATTTCATGTTCCTTATGTGTCTCTAAATGCGCATGTTCGTGCATAATATAATTGGCCGACATCAATTTATAATTTTCATTTTCTTTAGTAATTAGCCCAGGCTTTTGTAAATCTCTTTCATTTGGTATACTTTTAGGTTCTATATTATTCATTTGAATCTCTTTTAAAACTGGTGGTATTTTATTTGTAATGCTCACGTTTTCATTGGGATTACTTTTCATGAACAAGTCTTTTCTTTGTAGTCCTATTCTATCAATAACATAATTTTCTTTATCTTTTCTAATTGAACTTGTGTTTATTTTCGACGAAGTTTGTTGAGACAATGGTATTCCTCTTTCTTTGATAGGTAAAAGCGGTGTCTGTTGATTTTTATATGGAACAATTTTATTTTGAGTTGACGGAGTTTCATGTTTATGGATTCCGCTCAATTCTAAAGGTTTGTGCGGGGTTACGAAAACATTCTCCCTGCACCCTTTTAATATTAAGTTTGATGAGATATTGCAGCTTTTCGGTGTGGCAAACACTTCATACGGCTTGATCGTGTTGAATTTGTTATAAAATGGATTCGTTTTATCTGACGGATGACCAGCTGTGTCGGGATGACTATCTTTACCATCCTCGGTAATGTGGAGGGACGAAGCGAATACTTCATCTAGAGTTGTGGGTTTTAACGGCACGAGTGCTTTGGATTTGCCGTCGACACTTTCTTCTGTCGTGTTATGCCGCGAGACAGGAAGTTGAGGTTTTCCTGAAGAAAATAATGAGCCTGCCGAAAACAAAACATTTCGATGTAATTACAAGAGAAATGAAAAAGATAACATGCAACTATCTAATGAGATTACCTATTTTAAATTATTGGATTATCGGAAAAGTTATGACGCAGTTTGACAACAGATAGCTCCAGTTCATTTTCGAGGTACTAGAGTCATTTGACAGTTCTAGCTTTATTCTATAAAAAACATTTGAGTGATTCGGTTGAGTTTTGACCAAAGTTAGAAATACAGATGAAAAATTAGGTAACAGATTATCGAAGCAATGGAATATCCATTTCCATGAAGATTATAATTTTTGAAGCAAAACAATGGGTGTCTAAAAATGACATTGCTGATTTCACAGGATCACCTTCCCGGTGCATCAGATTTATGAAGAAACACGGACAATACATGCGTACAAAAACCACTCTTCATTCATCATATCAGCTAAAGAAATTTAGTCAAATTGCCAAATATGAATGAAGTGCCTCTAACATTTGATGTTCCTTCAAATCGAACTGTAGATTCCGTAGGCACTAGCTACAATCAACAGGTCATGAAGAGAACTTACTACACTGTAGTTTTAACATGTTGTGCAGACGGTAGAAAGCTACCCCCCATGTTAATCTTTAAAAGAAAAACATTACTGAAAGACAAAATCCCCCGTGGAATTTTAGTCCACGTTCAAGATAAAGGCTGGATAGATGAAATGGGGATAAAATTATGATTATTATAAACAATATATGGGCAAAACGGCCAAGTGCGATGTTAAAAAAAAGCATGCGATGTTAGTGAGGAATCAATTCAGGGTGAATATTATGTTCCAGGCCAATTTCATTTGGCCGCCATTTTGATTTGGCAGACATTTGTCAGTCCGCATTTGGTAATCGTAGAGAATAGTTGATTACAATTTATTATGAATTATCTAACGCCTCAACAATGTGTTGAAGTCATTAAAACATTTTATCTAAATAATAATGACAATGGTGTAATCATCACTATCGTTACATATTGGAAAACTTCTTGGTGGCCGAATTGGGTAAATCGGGCCTGCAACACATGTGGTTTCAACAGGATGGTGCCACCTCACACCCGAGCTACGTTTGAAACATTGCGAGAAATTTTTCCCGGCCGCATGTCAAAAGTGGTGATATCAACTGGCCTCCTTGATTTGACGGCTCCCGACTATTTTCTGTGGAGGTACTTGAAAGGAAAGGTCTACACCAATAAGCCAACAATTCCGATACATTCTAAATGAAATAGCTAAAATAATACGCAAAGTGTGCGAGAATGTTTTGAAAAATATGGTTAAAAGAGCACACATTTGTGCCGCTGCCAGAGGCGGACACTTGGTCAATGTCATATTCCATACCAAATTAAAAAAATGTGTTTCTTTTTCTAGTTATTCAAAAACAACATCGGCCTGTAACGTAATATTCACCCTGTACAACCGAATCAACCAAGAAGCTTTTAAGACAAATAAACACGGAAATAGCTGTCATTCCTGGAGGCCTTACAAGCCAATTACAACTCCTTGATGCATCAATTAATAAGCTATTCAAAGATTTGATGAGGGAGTGGAATAAATGGATGACAAAACCAAATCATGAATTGACAGCAACCGGGAGAATGAGATGACCGACAATTACAGAAGTGTGTACCTGGGTGAAGAATTCATGGGACATGTGGTAACAAAGACAATTAAAAATTTTTTAATAAAGGTGGTATGATATTTAAGTAACGCGTTGGATGGTGCCGAAGATGATTTTGTTTTTGAAGAATGTGACAACAGCAGTTCAGACAGTATTGAAATAAGCGACAGTAACGAGTCAATTGAAGATGATCTGAATGGTGCTAGTACATCTTACAATATTAATTAGATTAATAAATTGTGTAAATAACAATTGGATAAAAATTGTCTCTTTGTCTCGACAAAAATATTTTTTCCAAAATTTGGGATACATCTTATAGTTCGATGACGCGTCTTATCATCCGCAAAATATGGTAAATGTTTTCTTACACTACAAATATTTCTCCAGCCATTTTGTGATATTATGCTACACGTTTCTATCTTCCCTGATGATAGACTACGATCCAGCAACATGCACAAAAATCTATTTGCGATCTATGAAAGTGAAGTTGTGATGATTAAATCTATTTTTCCTATTTTAGGTGTCTACTTCCTCTTTTACTAATTCGCAAATTTTACTTCCTTACTGTTTTTAACATGTTGATTTCATGGTCGTTCTTTGCGTTCGAAGTGCATGAATTTGTTTTTGAATTGGGAAAAACATAAACAATTGGCAGAACTATTTCCTATGTTAACATTTTGTTTACTTATTACGTGAAGGATTTTCAAACAATAAAAGAATCATGTTCAGCCATAAAAAATGATCTTAAAAACGTCCATACATTTTCTATATTGATTTTTATATGGGTAAGAAGGTATTATTTACGTTTAAACTTAAAACTTTAAAAACACTATTAATAGTACTCTAAAATTACAAATAAATACATGGTAGGCTTATATAAATGACGGATTCATTTTGTCTAAAGATGTTGATTAAACGAAAGTACATATATTATATAATATCATTGGTAACAGCATAACCTAAATCAATATCTACTGCACGCCACTGCAAACAGCAAACAGAACACAGCTGACAATGTAAGTCTTTATATTGCTGGGAAAAAATTGGAGAAGATACGAAGTATTGTATACCTAGGTTGCAATGTACACATCATTATCAAATGGGATCCTTCTGTTGAAATCAAATGCATTGAACAAGCTTGTGCAACCTTTATCTGCATGAAAAAGATGTTCCGCAGTCATGATCTCAAACTTAGTTTGCGTGTCCATTGAACAGATAAGGCACAAGAAGAAGACGTATTAACTAGCTCATGGCATTTAAAAGATTAAGTCTTATAGGCAGTTCTGATGTAAACTCTTAATATCATCTGCACAGAAAAAGTAATAGCATTTAGTTTACTTCCACGATCAGTTGTATTACAATAGAAACAAATAAGGAGGTCCTTGAATATAAAACAAAATATTTGAGGATTCAAAACCTTCCGATACAACCGGATGCAAGTTTCAAAGCATCTTAATAAACCTCCATGTATACTGAATAAGACAAATTATAGATATTTCGTAGAGATGAAGTTATTTATATTATAATATATGGGAAGTATGGGTAATTACAGGGCTTATGACCTATCTTCAGCTAGCATAAGTGATCACTTTACACAATGTAACGTTCACCAATTCTACCCACAATCAACCTCCACATCTATCAAATTTTTCAAATCAAAAGTCATACACATATATGTTACCATGTAGTATTTTACTACAACTTCGCTGTCGCCACCTATGATTTGAAATTTGATATTAATTCCCCTGAAACAACATAGATGACACTAAATTTTTTTAATCAAAAGAGGACTGCTGACTATCAAAGTCAAACTAACAGCAGAATCAACTTACAATCTTTTATCAATTGGTTAAATTATATGATGCCAAATAAACACACAATGGTGTCGTTTGAAATGACGTACAAGTGTTAGTACGCAATTAACTTGACAACTTTACATTACATAATGTAGCATTTTCTGTGAAATAATACTCCTAAAAACTTGCATCAAAAAGTTATATAAAAAAAATAGCCCTAAAGTAGTGAGTCCGGAAACAATTATCATGTCAACTTCCAACAGTTAGGTACACAGAATCAACTTAATACTTACATTTCGTAGATGATTTAAAAACATCCTCCATGTTCAGACACTTCCTAAATGGTGTTGCTTTTTTGCCACTGCTTTTAAACATGTGAGGAGTCTTTTTCTTCGCACTAGATCTCGGGGTCTTCAATTTGTAGGACTTGATGGAGCTTGGTTTCCTCGGAGTCTGGACGGGTGTGGCCGTTCCAGATTTCCCATACTTACTCTTTGAAGCACTGTTCTGAGTATCTCTGTTCGGATACGTTTGGTTATACTGGTTCTTATCCGATTCTTTGACCGATTTATTATGGGGATACGTAATATCGGTCTTCTGAACACATTTGTAAAATCCACGGTTGTGTTCGACAATATCGCTGTCACTGTAAGAGCGATCCGGAGAACTGCTGTAGCCTCCTTCCATTTCATCCTCTTGCTGCTGCTGCATCGCCAAGATCTCGGGCAAAAGCTCCGACATTCGCAACGGGGCGACTTTCATGTTTTTCACGCTCGTCTGCGACATTTCTTTATGTCACATTTGCTATTATATCAATAGTGAATGAAAACACTTAATTCTGTATTATCGTAAAAAATATAGACAGATTATTTATATTGTTTCATACAACACACACCAAAACAGTACTTTGACAAATGACATTAACTTCGCCCAGATTTTCCGTTAAATATTCGAATAATTATATTTTAAAATTTCAATGTTGCCATACAAATTTCCAAAAAGGGTGGCTACATTCATTTGTAAAATAATTAAAAATAGCTCAATTAAAAAAATTGCATCTTTTTAACAAAAGGGCATGTCTAAATTTATTATCCCAAGTTACGAAATTATTTAACAATGATTTTTGAAGGCTCTAAGTAACATATTTATACTTTATTGAACTTTGTGTTTGGTGAGACATTTTACATACTATAATTATCGTAATAGCAACACTTGCAACAAATGTCAAATGTAGCGTTCACGAATGGGTCGATTGAAAACAAAATAGTGTTTTCTTATCTCTATTATTACTTGGCCTGCATTGCTTAACATCGCCGTCGTGTGTATCTTTTAAGATTAAAGTAACGCTTTTACCAAAAGTTGACTTTATTTACACCGTGTTTTCCTTACAAAATCTATGTGCCATTGATGAATCCCAGAATTACATAAATGTAAGTTTTTTTTTCCATAAATTTACATTTTGTCACCTGATATTTCTTATTCCATAGAATTATTGAAGAGAGTGTGTTAATTCTTCTTGCAAGATGACCGAATTAGTAGCAGGTTAGCCGGAAGTTGAATCCCGCCAGTAAACGTATATAATGTAAGTAAAGCGCGATCGCCTTACGCATAATTCTGACAGCTCTTTCATTGGTATAAAAAGCAATTTATTAGCGCCATAAATTATTTCAACAAATCAAAATATGTTAAAGCAAAAAATCTTTCATCAAAATACAATTATGAAATTATAACGGTTAGTTTTTGCAGATATTATTTTTATACAGATGATTCATAATATTAGTTGAGTCGTACAAAACTGCTGCTATTTGTTTATAGTGCCGTATTTGTGCCAAGTTGCCATCTGTTGATCCTTTGCTTGCCAAATACAAATCTTTTTTATTCGCTCAAAGGCCAAAAACTACCTAAAACAAAAAAAATAAAATCTGAAAAATAATGAACATTAAAAATTTAAAAATAATAATTATAACAGACTAAGGAAGCAGTTTTTTTGGGCATATATCTAGGGAAGAATACTCGACTATTTAATCTGACCACCACAAGGTCATTATCAAATAATGTAGTAAATAATAGATGGCGTTCAATATAATACACATTATATCGTGGGGTGGGGATGGGATAGTCAGGGGGAGAAGTTTTGTAAGGGTCGGTTGTGTGATCAGTGGTAACCTTTTACTATGGTAAAAAAGTTACTAAAGTAAATTTTTTTGCGAAAACAGGTTATTTGATCGGTAAAAGTGCACTGGTTAACTAATTTTCAGTGCCAAAATTTAATACCAAATTCGCTCAATGTACTTTTTTATTTTGTGCTCCACAAATATTTAACAAATTGCCGCTAGACCTTAAGGGTCTAAAGTGATTAACGACTTCAAACCAAAAATAACAAAGTAGTTGCTTGATGTGAGTAGAAAGCAAAATGAATCTAATTTGTCATTTGTGCTAACCTAACTACCTATACATTTTTATCTTCAACAATTGTATATTACAGACAATAATATTTTTATAACTTTTTTCAATAATATTTTATAACTTCAGATTGTACTTTTTTCACATAATTTTTTATAGCTTACTTACCTTTAAACAATTACAACTTTTAAAAACTGTACAGGTAATTGCTTTAGAACAGACCACGTCTAGTAAAGTAGAATCTTTAATAATAAAAAAATATAAATAAATTTTACTCTCGAATATTGGATGGTAAAAACTGAAAATTGTTGTTTAAATATGGCACTCTTCACAGCTGTTTCAAAAGTCATCTGTCACATGGATATTTTGAATGTTGCAGTATACGACAATTAATCATTAAATATCTCGCTATTTTATTGATAAGAGTTTGTCCAACCCAAAATATGTTGTTTCTTTTATGTTTGTTGAAACAATATATTTTGGGTTGGACAAACTCTTATCAATAAAATAGCGAGATATTTAATGATTAATTGTCGTATACTGCAACATTCAAAGTAAAGTAATATGTTGTTTCTTTTATGTTTGTTGAAACAGCATATGTATTTTGATTAGTACAGACATCTTGAAGAAGAAAATGGTATTTTTCGAAACCGGTAGATGTATTTAAACTCGATAAGTGGTTAATAAAACAAAGTAAACAAATAAAAATAATGAAAATGTATCAGTTGTGAAAGTGTTGTGCCAATAAGAATTTTCATTTAATTTCTCGTGTACCAAATGAACATTTTTTTTTAATATGTTTATTTATTAATCTGTTATAAGTACAATGATACAATACAATAAATTTTTATTCGTGCTACACTTCTTTAAAAGGCAAATACTTGTGCAGAGAAGTGGAGTGTATATTAATAATTAGTGTTTACAATAACTAGCTTATAATAAATTAATAGCAATAACAATATAAACATATTTTATGTTTTGGGGTACGTGTTTATCGTTAGTGTTTTTTGATAGCATTGATTATTTCTTTGTTATCATTAATTTTACTGATGTTGTAATAATGATGTGCAAATGATGTGTTGATTTTTGACCATGAAAATACAAATTTAAATCTAGTACGATTTTCAGTAATAAAATGATATTTTTCTTTTAATATTTGAAGAATAGAATATCTTTTAAATAGATCACAAAATGTTGATACTTTGCATTCTTCAAAAAGTAATTTTGTCGAATAATCTTTTGGTTTTTTTAATATTACTTTTATAATAAGTTTTTGAACATTTTTCACTGGAATCAGGCCAGTATGGCAATTAATTATGGCATTTTGTAATACGGATTGAATAAATGCATAGTATACTAAGTACAAATTTTTTATTGATAAAAATGTTCTGATTCTTAAAAATATATGTATTAACTTCTAATCTTTATTATTTAATTACATTATATACATTATTTAATCATTGTCACCATCAACGTTGTGTACAGTACAAGACATATGCCTTCTAAGCTTCTCTGTTGCTAGTGTCGCAGGTTCACAGTCTGTCAGCTACCGCCAGTTAGTCATCTGTCCATCTTTGGCTTGCCCATATTTCGCCTTCCTGTCCAAGGTCTCCATTCAATCACCTTTTAACCCATTTAATACAGCATGGTATAATTTTTTTAAGGTATATAATATAATTTTCTTCATATAGGTATTTCATATTATGTGTTGCGGAAGAATATAAAATTCCTCTTCTTGCAATTCTCTCAGTTGGATCTCACGTACGTAGTGATCTTGGAAACGTTTCCGGCAAATACAAACATAGGCAGAATTCTATTCGCGTATGTTTGTATTCTAAAGTTTTGCTAAATTATTTGCTAATGTATATAAACAATGAGATCATTATCGGACGACCTCTCATCACTAAAATAGCGGGATATTGAATGATTAATTGTCGTATACTGCAACTTTCAAAGTATCAATGTGACAGATGACTTTTGGAACAACTGTGAAGTAGTCCGACATATGTAACTATTGATTCTCCTTTTTACTATCGGATATCGAAGAGTAAAATGAAATGAGTTTTCTACGGGATGTACTTTTGAGAAGTAAATATTTTTTAATAAACAACCCGGTTTCACAAAAAAATTTACTTTAGTAACTATTTTTACTAAAGTAAAAAGTTACTACTGATTACACAACCGACCCTAAGCGTCTTGCTTCTTTTCTAGAATGACGATTTTAAGTTTTTGAAGGGACCAACAAAAAAAAATGTAAACAGAGGAAAATGTAAATTGGGGGTATTAAAAAAACAGATAAAATTTATTTTTTATTGAAAAAATCAAACAACGTTTTTTGCTGCATGGTTATTTGTTGTTTTAAATAATTCTATCAATGTTATAAATTAAATTAAATGTTTCTGGTGGTATATTACTAATACTAGTAAAATATGCTTTGAGGAATTCAATATGCCTCATGGCATCATCCTTTGTAGGAACTGGATTTATGAAATTAGCAGACACTTCTTCATAGTAAAGTTCTTCATAAATTAAGGGTTATTCATAAATTCTTTTCCAGCCATAAATGTTGTCTATACTATCTTCTACGTAATTATCTTGATAATTCCAACTTCACAAAAACAATAAAAAAAAGAAATGTGAATTTGAATAAATTTTAGGCATAAATTGCGGGAAACACAAATGTAAAACAGGATTTTAAATGTAAAATCAGGGTTCCACTCTATAACAAATCAAAACTGTTACAAATACTACTAATAATATTATTTTTCAACGATTCTGTGGTGTGAAAGTCACAGTGAGATATACAGATAGATAACCGATCGATATGTTCACTGTATAAATATTTGTATTCATGTCTCGCCCATGTCAAAAATACAATTTTGCCAATCTTTCTACGACCGTTTTTTTTTAATTATCCAAAGTATTTTAATTCAACTTTGTTTCGACCTACCTAGGCCTCCCTTATAATTTTCTTTAGAAAATCACCAAGCATCACGAGTTGCACTTTATTATTTTTATTTATTTTTTTTGTTTTAGGCTTATGCTGCAGGCTCATTTTGATCCGAAAACATGATAAAATAAATGTTTATTTAAACATTGTGTTTATGAAGTATTAATAAGTTTTTAATTGATTGATAATCATCATGAATTCCAAATTGTACGCCGTTAACAAGGAAGAAATTCCGGAAGATAACATCTTTTCCAAAGTCCTCAGTGGAATGAAATCTGTTTTTAATAAACCTCTTAAAAATAAAACAAAAAAATCTCCACCCACAGAAGTCACTGCTCAAGAGTCTCCTTCACCTAAGGATCCTGTTTCACCGGTTGAATCTTCCTCCAATTCTCTAATAATTGTCGATCCTAATGTTAATTCAGATTTAGTTGTGATAGATTCCGATGTAATAATTTTGAAGCCGGAAATCCCTGTCAGCATAGATGAATTTATAATAGACAAGCCAGAGGATACTAACATGGAAACAGAAGAAATTTCTGAATATGTATTATACACTTCCAATGCAGAAATAGTTGATGAGAATGAGTCAGATTTATTTGAATGTGTGGATACACCATTAAAAGCAGGAGTTGCTGAAGACAATTTGCCGGATGACGGACAAAATGAAAACATTGATTGTAATGATGATGGGGTTCCTCTTGTGGAGGTAATTGTATCAGATTTTACTACCGTGGATGTTGAGGAAGCAAAAGATACAGTAGTTGTTACGCCCGAGAAGGAAGAAATTTCCGAATCTACTAAACATCACAAATCCAAGCATTCACCAAAAAAGAAGTCTCGCAAGAAAACTAAGTCCAGAGAAGGAGAGGAAAAGCTCGAAAGCGAAACAGACGATGTGTCCGATTCATTTTCTAAAAGTGGTGTTGATAAAGTCAGCCCGGTATCTGAGGAAACTCAAAACAAACCTCGCATTGTTTTGACATTTAGATCAGAAAAAACGGGACTTCGGAGTACAAACATGAAAATTGTTTCGGACAATGACAAAGCGAATGAAGATAATTCTGGAACTAGTCGCAGGTCCTTAAGAAACAAAATTACTTTGACCGGTCTGTCAGAACTTTTAATTGATGAAAGTAAAAGAGAAACAAGGAAGAAATCAACCATACCTGAGAAAGATTCTGATTCTCATCAAATTGATGACAAGTCGGTCAAAGGAGCCAATAGTGAATCAGACGATAGTGCTAAAACTCCACCAGTTTCAAGGCGCAACAAGCGTAACACTAGCGCAGTACCTTCCGACTCTAATTCTGAAGACTCTCCACCACTCAACAAGGAATGTAATGCAATCAAAAGATCAGCCCGCCACAGGCCGAATGATCACTCTGACAATGTTTTGGCCAATGCAATTGCCCGTAAGGAAAAATTTTATAATGAAACCTCAACCGGCGGAACGACCAGACTATCTCGGCGTATTAAACCAACCGCTAAAGTTCTCGCAAACAGAGAATTGAGATTAGGCTTTGAAACACAGAACAATGCGAGACTCGCACTCATGTCAGAAATACCATCACCGCCGGAAGAATACAAGGTCACTAGATCGAGACTTAAAAGATCGCCAGAGAAAAACAAAATATCTATAATGTCAGCGCCTAAAACTTCTCCAGACAAGATTAAAGCAAAGAAAAAGTCTTTCATTAACGATGAAAAGAAAACATCAGATGAAGAAAAACATGTAATGATGAAACCAGGCGGTAAATGTCTGACTGTAGATGAAATAAACCGTTGCATTTTGGGTTCATCTCAAATGGAACCCTCTGTTAGTGTGAAGTATACCGAAGGTTTGCAGATGAAAAATGATGACAAAGAAAGCATGCAAGAATACACAGAAGAGGAACGGGAGAAAAGAAGGTTGCACAAATTGAAAAAAAAACATCTGAAAAAACTAGGCCTCACGGCTGTCACTCAGCGGAGCAAGAAAAGATCTGGACTACCTGACAGGGAAGTAGTCACTGATGAATCTACGATGGACTCAACAAATACGGAAGCAATTGTAGAACATCTGAACACGAGAAGCAAAAGTTTCGACTTTGGGTAAGTTTTATTTCTCACTACCCCTATAACTGCTAATTAAGAAAAAAACAATTGCATACTCCTATTCTGACATTAAGTTGCTTTTAATTTGAAAAGAAGATAAATATAATTTTACAAAAATTTGTATGCAGACGTTCCCCGTTTACCCTTCTTTTCCACCATACTCTGTTCCACTCTGATATGCTATTGCTTTGTCTTCTTAACCTCCTATTTAAATATCTGTGCTTAGGTTAGTCTATATACTATATTGAAGGTTGGGTCCAACTGAAACTAGTTGACTTTAATATATGTGCGTAATAAAGTGGTTTAAAACTAAACATTATATTATTATATATTTAATTATAATGTCAAATCACGTTTTTACTTAATTTGAAAAAAAAAATTTTTTTTTTTTATTAATAATAAATTAGATTAAAAATCAGGAACAACCTAAAGGTAAGATGTAAATGAATTATTTTTCAACCTGAGTCGGTATTTACATATTCATTATTTTATTTATTGCCTTCACAGTATGCTAAGCCAGGAAACGGAGAGTTTTGAAAAATTAGATGACCTCGAGGAACCACTGGCTGATGTGGACATAAAGGAGTGCAGTGGCGAGGAAGACTTTGTCCCTTCAGAAGAGGAAGTTATGCCTAAAAAAGACAGAAAAAGAAAATTCTCATCAGATATTGAGGATTCTCTGCCCATTGTTCATCTGTCCAAGTTCTCCGAAAAGAACAGCGATGGAGAAACATTTCCTTCAGTCAGGATGACCAGAAAACGATCTCGGATGGAAAACTCGGGTTCTGTTGAACAAAATGCTAACACATCACTAAAGGTTGAAGTGGGGTAGGTTATTTTGATCACTTCTCTCATTAAGCTGCTACAGCTGTTAAATGTAGGACGTGCTTGTGGTCTAGTGGTTACAATACTCACCTAGTGATCTAGTGTTCGGAGGTTTAAACCTCGTTCCAGGAGGCCATCAAGTTAGTCCTATTTTCTTTTATTGTACAAGTGTTTCGCTTAGTTTGAAAATAGTAAGAATATTAATGTGACACATATTCCGTGTCCCACATCCCTATTTTTTTTTTTAAATGATTCCATTATGACCTGGTTTAATGGTCAACTTGAAAATTAATAAGGGCTTATCAAATCTAATCAAATAATATATTAATATGCTTCCTTTTGACTAGTGTGCCATTATTTCTTTAATTATTATTGTTAGAAAGAAAGTGACTTCTATGCTCAATATTGTACAATACGTATTGGTGTTAAAATATGAAACTAGGCTCGTCAGTTCTTGCCTCTGTTTCACAGGTCAAATTTGGCAGATGAAGGGGGCGACACCGCGGCTAACCAGCCGGAAGGGAGCAGCACAGGTCAGCAGTCCTGCTTGTGCAATCAACCTTCTAATGTCCACCTCGATCCTAACTCTGTAGCAGGTCAGTATTTTAATTTTCAAAGATACCAACGATACCATGCAATATGGTTTTATTATGTTGTCTCATTTAAAACTTTAAATAACAATTGTGCTGATTTGGTACGTTAGAAGTGTTTCTTAACATTTTCAGTACAGATACTTTGAAAAGAAGTGGCAATTTTTTGTGCCTGAATTTAAATGAATAATATCACGATTGCTAAAAGACAAATTATTACATATGTGAAAATAAAACTTACAAGTTTTTTTTTTTATTGTACTCATTTAATTTACTTGAGACGCATTTTGCCTTGTAAGGGTATTATCAATTTAACAATTTTACTCAACAACTTGTATTTTATATTAATGTTAATCTATAATGAAGAACAGCTATTATATACAATTTTATTTACGTAAGATGAAGAGAGACAGAATTATTTCATTGGAATTTTGTGGATTTCCATAAATCTTTGTATGCTTTGTAACCATTCTGTTTCAATATATATATATATATATATAAGACATTTTTTGAATTTTGGAATTTATATAATGTTTGCATGATTCTAGATAATAATTATGTTCAACAAGAATGATATTTTTTAATTTAATTCAATAAATTTTTTTTAATATTTATTCTCAACTCATGTACACTTCATTTAAGATTGTTTATTCATTACAAAAGTTTATTTATTAATTTGATGTAAGTACAATGATACAATATAATAATAAAATAAATCATGTTACACTTCTCTTGTAAGCATATACTTGTACATGTACACGTAAAATTTTAATTACAGCAAACTTTTGACACAATTAAAGTGTTGGGTACTAAAATCTAGAGGGTACCCAGAAATATATTTAAAAAAAGACTCACTAATAATTGGTTTTAATTGTCGCGGTATGGGTTTTCAATGAGATTATATTTATCGTTATATCGCAGAAGTGGAGTTCTGCCGAGCCGTTGACTGGGTTGGCGGCCGAGCTCTCGGATGCAGTCGCGTGGCGCAGTCGAATGCACCCCTGGTCCGTGCCAGTTTGCGTGCCCCGTATTTCCTCCCCTGTTCCATGCACAAGAAGCGCCTCGAGCTGCACCACTGTTGCGCCAGCTGCGGGGCCTTCTGCACTCAGGTGTGAATTCTGAAGTACCTATCGAAGTGTAGAATTCTCAATTTTGTATCTGTAGTGTCTGTTCTCATAAAATATAAGTATATTACGTTTGTTTTTTTTTTACGACAATAATATTTTAACGAAAATACATTTTTGCGGTGAAGTTGCAATTTTATAACTTTAAATTGGTATTTTTAATACTAATTAAATTAATCAACTAGAAAGATATAAAGAAAAATAACTTTACCAAAATTATTGTATCATTTATAAAGAATTACAGAATATGAGTTCAAAATTTGTCATAAACGTATTTGCTTGATATTGTGAAATTGGTTAACAAAGGGAAAGGTCCAGATTCCAAGTTTTTTCAGAACATAGTTCTGTGGTATTTTATTCCAATAGTAACCAAAATATTTTTTCGATCAATTGATTTTGTCTATATCTTTCTAATTAATATATTTAATTTGTACTAAAAATATTACAGTTGATTAAATAGGTTTTCTATACTAGACACTTTTTACAAATATCAGTATTTTTTGTGTGCTATTTTGTAAAGTAGATTATCTTAGTTTGATCATATTCTTGACTCCTCTGAAAAACTATGAATATCAATCAAATTAAAATATTTAATAGAAGTACACTCCTAAATCTTTTTCAGGGTATATTCTACCAGTGCAACGAGGGTCACCTGTTTCACTGGGAGTGCGGTCTCCCGTTTGTATCTGTCCTTGTACCGCCTACGCAGATGGATCAAATGCTATCGCCCTCAACTGCCAGCAACTGTACGAACACCAACGGTGACGGTCAACCCACCCCGCAGAAAACTGTTCAGCCAGATGTTTACAATGCGAGTCCGGGATGTCCGCACTGCGGGCTGGTGGAGGAAACCATGGAACCGGTCAACACAGATTGCTTTAAAGTAAAAGTGGAGATGAAGTGCACGGTACCTAATGTATTGCTGCCTAATCCTCGATTGGAGTGGTTCGTTTTTTATTAATTTTATCTATCTATATAACATCTTCTTTATTCTATTTTAATATTTCCATGGAGTTGAACAGAAAATTAATTTTAAAAAAGAGTTTAGGCCCATGCCTTATTGTTAGTAACTAAATATACAATGCTTTTAGTGTTCCCGCCAGGATGACATTCCATTCCGGTGCCAACAGATCAAAACATAATCACGTAGAGGAACAACGAGACATTGCTCTGTTCAAGGAGTTAGATGTAGACCTACCAATCCTCCCACCTGAAATGCTTCCCTTGATAGTTTCGGGTATCGCCCGGATGCAGGAGAGCAAAGAAAAGGCTGTGGATTACGAGGAGTTACTTATTAAAGTCGATAAGCAAGAAAAACCAGTTTTCGATCTTCTGATGTCCATTTGCGATAAGGAAAACAGCATCGAAAAGATAATGTCCGCTTTAGGTAAAAAGTTATTTAATTTGATGTACAAAAGAATGTTGGGAATCTATTTTTTAATATGTACTATGTATTTAAGATATTTATGTATAATCATGTAATATTAACATTATTAAGGAGGACACATTCTTATTGTAAAGTTGTAATTATTCAGAATAGACGGTCTGTGATATTTTAAATACTAATTAAATGTATTCATTAGAAAGATGTACATATAAAATCAATTTTATCAAAAAATATTGTTGTTGCTACCGGGATTCAAACCTAGATCTCTTCCAATCTGGGGGATGTGCATTAACCGATTATGCTACAGCACACAGTACATTGATGATAAATTTTCGAACCTATATGTTACGCTTTTCAAATTGATTGGATTGGAAGAGATCCAGGTTTAAATCCCGAACAACAATATTTTTCGATAAAATTGATTTTATGTGTATACCTTTCTAATTAATACATTTAATTTGTTTTTAAAGTATTAACATTTTTTATATTTTTCAAACTGCTGCTGCCTCCATATATCTAAATATGTGCTGTATGTAATGTATCTCAAATGAGTAAAAACAACAATTTTTATTCCTTAAACAGATCCCCACCTGGATATTTGTAATTTTCTGAATATAAAATTTTTAATTCTCCCCCTCTTTACTTTCCAGATGCCGGTGATGATCCACGAAAGCCCATCCCGGAAGCGGATGGAGGTAATTGCATTCACGTTGCAGCCAGAGAATTTAATCTCGGCGCTCTACACGTCTTCAAATCTTTAGGATGCCAGTTGGATGCATTCGACAATAAGCACAGAACGCCTCTAATGGTTGCCATCATTAGCTACGACAGCAAGATGAAAGAAATTGAGAATAAAAAGCATGTCATTGAACCAGAGAAGACGCCTTCGGAAGATGATGGAGTTAAACCGGCCATGTCCAAAGTTGATGAGCTGAAAGAAGCCTGTAAAAAGGAATATTACGCTATTGTTAGATATCTGGCCAAAGCCGGGAGTGACGTCAGTTTAAAGGTAGGTTTGACACATTACTGAATTGGAAAATGTGTATGTGTTTTGCCTTCAGAATATAAATTTATCTACTAATTAAATGTATTAATTATAAAGATATACACATAAAATATTAATTTTATCGAAAAATATTGTTGTTGCGCTACCGGGATTCAAACCTGGATCTCTTTTCTAATCCGGGGAAGGTGCATTATCAATTATGCTACAGCAACAGTATTTTTGATGACAATAGTAATAATAATAATTTATCTGTAAATATACATCTAGGGTCCTGAAGGTGTAACTGCCCTTCATCTGGCGGCAAAAAACAGTGATGTGTCTGTGTGCGCAGTGTTCTTGGAGAGTCACAGCGGAGTGACCAAATTACTGATTGACCAAAAGGATGATGGCGGATGGACACCACTTGTGTGGGCCGCCGAAAATAACAATGTGCACGTTGTTAGGTTTGTTGATGTTTAATTTAAAGTTGGGGGATTTGGGCAATGTTTTAAAATAAAGGTATGCGCGGGTACGTGTGTATATCTGAAAATGTATCAGAAAAATGAGAAGGAGTAAATGAGTGCCCCAATGACTGCCCATTTACTCACATGTTCGTTTGATTATAATTGCGGAGTGTGGCGGAGTGTGACATTCGTAGAAACTGGGAGAATTATGTTACCTAGAAGGGTGCAAAGATAATATTTGCTAACTTTTTCTAATGTAAAGAAAACGGGCGAGAAATAAGCCACACGTATTAATGTGACGCGGTAAGGAAGATAAAGATTTAAAAATTAAGGACGCACTAGATGTGTTTATTAGCTTTATGCGTCGTGAATCGGTATAGGAGTGGTACTATCCGTTTGGATGTAATTTGAAAGGTACATCGCATAGCGTACATGTATTTTGCAGATTACGGACATTTGAAACAAAAAATCAAATTAGACGAAAAATAAATTGACAGATTCAACTGATAGGGTCCAAAATAGCTTCGAATAACGATATTCGGTTTATAAGTACAATTCAGTATGAGAACTTTCCAAAGGGACCACATTCTGCTCCAAAACTTTGACTTGTGGCGAATTTTGAATAAATGGGATTTTACTGTATTTTACATTGTTGACGAGAGATGATTTTGTTTGTTTTTTTATCAGAAAAATATTCATATCGTATATTATATTTCACTGCGTATAATAAAATACTTAATTTGACATAACATGACAATTTGTGTGGTGTTTTTGCAATTTTTCAGATTTCTTTTGGATAGGGGGGCCGACCCGATGATACGAGATTCGGAAAACAATGTGGCATTACACTGGTCCACTGTCTCGGGCTGTAGTCGGTCCCTGGAGGCACTGCTCAACGCCGGCAGCTGTGTTAATGTTGCTAACATCTATGGAGATACTCCACTGTGAGTGTTCTTCTCGTCATTACCACTTACTCTTCAGTGTAAATCCGAATCTGTTTTTCTAATATGTATAATTTATAAATTTGCTTTTGAGTGCTGTGTTATCATTGTATAAATTACATTATTTAGTTTTGTTTTTCGTTATCTACATACGCATCAGACCGTACATATACAAGGCAATGTTGCATTTATCTAGTACATAATTAAAAAGTTAAAATGTACCTATAACAACTTGACATGTAATGAAAATTTTACTTCACACATTTCTGTCAGGTACTTTCCCGCCCAAATTGGTAACATAATGCTGGTAAACAATCGAGGGTTTTGCAAAAAAAAAAATACATTTTCGCAAATTCTCTATATCTCATAAACTGCTTAAAATTTTATTATAGTTATTACTCTATCTATTCCATGAAAAATAATAGTTATAGTCAAAAATACCCCATAAAACATCACATTTCAACTTGAGTTCTTCGATTCCCTAACAAAGGTTTTTTTTTCCTTTCCATATTGTCTTCAAAATACTAAGGACTTCTTTAACCAAATTATTATTTTATTATCTTATTTATACACATCATGTTGTTTATCAGTCTAAGAGAGATAGAAATATCATTATGTGTTTGTTTTGAGTATAAATTGTTAAGTGGATGGGCTCTCCAACTCCAACAATATGAATAGTAATTATACATACGTATCACAAAAATGTTGGCTTCAAATGATTCACCAATGGTTTTTGTTTGTTGTGTTGTATTTTCCCCTTTTTATTTAAGCGCTAATATTATCTTTTATGGACTAGTTGTACAGAATACATCTCATAAATTTACAGGATGTATTCTGTTGAAATAATACACAAAATTTCAATTCTATTGCTTTAATATAGTAATTTGACATCTTATCTACATGATGCAATATGATATGGAAAAGAAATTATGGAGTTTAATTACATTTTTTCAATTATAAAAAACCTTATGTAAATGGTATTAATACCCTTCCCGCCTTTAGTGTGATAATATAATTAACTTTTCAGTCATGTAAGTGCACGGCAAAACCACTACAGTTGTTTGGTGCTTCTAATGGCGCGCGGAGCTCAGGTAACTAAAATAATTTTATATCTATATATGTAGTTTTTTTCTTATTGTAGTATGTATTTATTTTTCATTTTCTGTATTATATTTTTCATAATAATTAATTTCATAATAAAATTTAATATTTTTTAATAAGCTATAATTGCATTACTTTGATCTCATTTTGACTCACTCTGAGGTACAAAGCATGAAATGGTCATCAACCTTGAACTTTTGAACAGATTGACATGAAGAACAACAACGGCCATACGGCGCTGGACCTAATCGAGGACGAGCTCAGTGGCTGCCACTCAGTGCTCTCGGTCAATACACACCTTTTGGGCATTGTCAGCACATTCAGGCAGGCAGATCGCATTATTTCGAAGTGAGTATTAATGCTTATACTGAATCCAATTCAAGCCATCCCCAGTCTGTTTTTAAACTAAAAATTATTACGAAAATTTAATATAAGACAAAGATTATACAAAGAAGGGTGGCCTGTGTAACTTTTTATTTATCTATCTTGTAAATTTAACAATCATTTATAAAAATTGTATTACCGTTCTCTTTTATCAGTGACATATCAAATGGGAAAGAAACAAATGCGGTGCAGTGCGTGAACGGAGTAGATGACCAGGACACATTCGGCGGATTTATGTACATCACGGAGAATTGTTTCACTTCAGATGTCAACATTGACAGGAAGATCACGTCTATGGAGGTACGGTGTAAAATAGCATTTGAGACTTGTGTATTTTAAGAGAACTGTCAAAAACCAATAGTATAGATTTATTTTGGTTAATTGACTGCATTCACAATAGATGTGTGTGTACTACACTTGTAATGTGGAAAGCCAATTTTATTTAGAATTTTTTAAAGCTACAGAACCGTTGTGCCAAAAAATAAGCGGGAATTGGCTGCAAATTAATTAAAAAAATTTTATTTAAAAAAAAATTCTAGTTTGTTTTTCATTATACAGCAATAAAGCATAATAATTAAACTTTTTAAAATCACAAAACAACTTATGGTCTTATATTTAATATATCAAAAGTCTGATTACCCTCAATTTAATATTATATAAAAGTTTAAAATCAGTATATATATAATTTTAATTTTCAGGGCTGTGCTTGCACTGGCAGGTGCGGCCAGTCAGACGCTGAGTGTGCGTGCTCCGGTATCTCAGTGCAGTCTTGGTATGAGCCGGGAGGGAAGCTGGTCCCACACTTTGACTATGAGGATCCGCCTATGATATTTGAATGTAATGACGTCTGCTCCTGCAATAAGGTATGTTCTAGTTGTAATGGAGGGTTAGTGAGGTTAAGGTATGGTTTATATAATAGTTATCTTAACCCTTCCCTAGCCATGTAGTGACATAGGTCTACCGCCCCAATTAAACCTGTATATTTCTATAAATATGCACAAAATTAATATTTTAACTTGCCTCAAAAAATCATTTACGCTTAGAATAGACTAGTGATTTGTAGGATTCACTTTATAACCAATTATATAAAAGTAATTATTTTTCAATTCGACCCCATGTAATATTGCTGCTTTGGAAAAAATAGAATTTGCAGTATGACAAAAAAATATCAAACATTAGTTTCACAGTGAAAAGAATAACAAACATACAAATATAATTACATATCTTTCTCACTAATTAAATGAAGAATAATAAGAAGAAATGTCGTATTGTATAAAACTTGAATACGTAATATTTATATATTACAAATTTTTTTTTTCTTCACTTTTAATGCTCTATATTTGGAGGAAATGTACAACATTAAATATTTTAAAGCCATTTAAGCCCATACAGGTATTTTCTCATTAAAAATGCTAAAAAAATTCTAAATACTTAACGGTAACACGAGTTGACAGCTTGGGTGCTTACGAATATTTTATATCACGGTATAGTAAAGGTTAAAGATATAAAGTGTTAGTATATTTCACTGAATTAAGTTATAAATGTCTAGAGGCAAATCCAATCATATTTCCCTTTAATACCTTTCCACATCATTGAGATTTTAAGAAGACTATTCACTGATCAAAAAATGAATGAAAATATGAATATTTGATGCTTTCAAATTGTTATTCAATTAGGTAATTAATACTTCAATATTTTTTCAAACATTTGGGCCTGGACTAATATTACTGAAGAACACCTTTATTGAAAACTGAGCAAAGTAATAATGTGTGATTTTGAGTGACACGGGATTTAAGGAAGGTCTATCTTATCTTTGATAAGTTAAGTGAATTTTGCTTCCCTTCTCTTGTTCTCTCATACAATAGATTGGCCACACGTGTAAATCTCTGGATTCACCATTCTGAAAGCATCGGAACTGAATCTAAGGTCATGTTCTCAGCTCAAGTAATGTGCTTTGAAATGTTTTAATTTTATTTATTTATTTATTTGTAACTATATAATTCATATAAAAATTTGTTTGGACTGTGCCCGTCTCACTAGAGAAATTCTGTGTCGAGACGGGCATTTTCTTTGTCTTTACCAAATGCTGAATTTCAACTCTGTTGCTATTGGACTTTGTAAAGTTGTCTTATTTATGAATGCCTTAGTCAAATTCCAAAGAGCAACATCTGACGAGTTAGATAATGGGAAATTTTCTGATTTATTTATACAAAACGAGTCTCATCACACAGGTAACTAAATATGTATTATGTAACAGCCTCAATCATTAATATTTCCATATGCGGTGATCATTAATGTTAAATCTATCTTGTTATAGCACCAATGTCTGAACCGATGTTTGAGTCGTGGGTCGCAGGCCGTGTTGCAAGTGTTCCGCTGTAGTGGGGGGGTGGGCGGGCGCGGAGGCTGGGGTGTGCGTGCGGCTCGACACATCTCTCGCGGACAGTTTGTGGCAGAGTACGTGGGCGAGTTGCTGGCATCCGAGGCGGCATTCACACGGCAGCAAGATTCGTACCTCTTCCAGTTGGGGGTTAAGGATAATGTTCTGGAGGTGAGTGGTCTATAAATTTTCACAATTTGATCAATGTTACTTTGAATTATACTGTGTATTTAATTGAAGATTTACTAAGAAATTAAAAGGTCCCTGGTAAAATTTGTAGATGTAGCTGTGAAGCATTACACATGTAATACATTCCGCTCTGAAAATACCGGTGAATTTTAACCTTCAAATAAGATAAAACTTTAGAATAAATAAACTTCATTAAACAAAATATGATTCATTTGATTCGCCAATCCATTTTTGCCAATCAATTACAAGCTTATTTATGCTTATAGCATAAAACTCAGGCAGATGAGAATTCAAAAATTCTTTAAAGACATTTTCTGGTGCTTCTCCGTTATTCTTTTTTTTTTTTGTAAATAGTTATCGAGGTGCTTGAAAAGGTGAATGCTGTCATAAAGCAAGAGTTTAATTCATTTAGTCAGTTTAATCTGTGCTGGTTGTTTGTCATTTGGTTTTTTTTCACAATGCTTTCAATTCGTAGCAAAAAGTCTTCCACCATCATTTTTAAGACTTCACCTTCTTTTCGAATGAACACCATCCTTCGCCCCATGCTTGGTTAAAATTGCATATGCCCAAGCTCAGACAAAAAACTACCTCTTTTTTAATTCCATTTGTGTAAGATTACAGTTATTTAAATTATATGCCTAACTCAATAAATATATATAGCAGATTCCTAACTGTCAAATAAAAACTAATGAACAAATATTTCCTAGCAAAGAATGTGACATTTTTCAATACAACCTTATATAGTATTGTTTTAATCTCTATTACTTTTAATATTCCATTAATTAAAAATACAGTAAAATCTCGTTAATTCGAAGTTGAGGGTATTGAAAATCAAGAAAAATATACAAATATAAAAATTTCAAAAATTTTTTTTTTTTTACATACAATTTTTTTTCATTACAACTCAGAATAATTATGTACACCTATTTCCATATATTTTAATCAAGTTGTCAAAATATAGCGTAAACAAATCTATAAAAATAGAAAATTACAGTAAATTAAATTATTTTCACTTGGTTGTGGAATGTTTTCACTTAGTCCATATATAAAAATTATTATATGATTACAACACACATTTAAACAAAGAACTTAAAAGTGAAAAATAGACCGACCAATTCATTTGATTGGTTCCAAAAATATCTTCAAATAACGATTTTCGATTTATTAGTATGAAAATTTTCCAAAGGGACAAAATCTACTCCGAAGCCTCGACTTACAACTAATTTAGAATAAGTGTTCTTTGAATAAATGGGATTTTACTGTAATTCTAAACAGAAGATTACTTTACTTCAACTTAAATTATGGCACGATTTTTCAAAATTATTGAAACAATTGAGTTGGCGATATCATATTTTTTTACATTATTTCTTTTACTGTCAATATTACTATCCATATCTTTAATTAAAATCCATTTTTTTAGAAATTGTTTACGTTTTATACGTACCGCGAACTGATGCTGTTTTAAATTAAACTAAAGGCAAAATAAAATATGAAAATGATTAAAAATTAATACAAGGACACAATAAAAATATGCAATATTCTTTACACTTTTTTAATAACACTCAATAAAGAGTCTACAATCTCAAAAGAGAGTCAGATTTCATGAAATTCACAAATAAAAATACAAAAAAAAGTCAATATGTCAGTCTGATGACTAATATTTTCACACTATTTAACACAAAAATAACTAAAAATTGTTTTAAATATAGAAACCGGCATACAAGATGACAACTTCAACCAAGCTCATCTTTTAGCAGGATTTCCATCTTAGCCGGCCTGGCGGCGGCGGCCATTTGGGGATGAATTTACTGTTAACAGATGTTTCAACCCCGTAATGATAGCAAAGTAACATTTTGATTTACTACAGGAATTAAATTATTTCCAACAGGATGACTGTGAATTATTCTGCATCGATGCTCGTCGATACGGGAATGCTTCCCGCTTTATAAATCACAAGTGCTCTCCCAACCTTGTACCAGTCAGAGTATACACTAGTCACCGAGACTTGAGGTTCCCCCGAATAGCGTTCTTCGCCTGTCGAGACGTTCAGCCTGGAGAGGAGCTCGGGTAATCATGTTTAATAATATATTTGTTTACTGACTTTACTCTAGAAGTGAATTCAGCTATTGATGTGCTTGTTAGGTTATATTATTTAGTAAAATTTCACTTCATTGGACTTTTTATTTTATAATTTATTTTTTTTAACTGAATTCGAAAACATAAGAACATTTTGACACATGATTTTAATTAGTTTATCATCCCGATGAAAAAAAAGGTATTTTCCGAAACCGGTTGGTGAATATAAAAAACTCATAGTGATTTTAAAAACAAAGTTTAAAACGAACCGCGATGTGTTTGCGTTAAATATTGAAAACACAATAAATTTTTATGAAGAATCTCAAAACTTAAAAACCCAAATTCAGTGTCCGTATTATTTTATTTTCCAGGTTTGACTATGGGGAAAAATTTTGGTCTGTGAAAGGAAAGAGCTTCAATTGTCAGTGCGGAGCCGACAATTGCCGATACGCCGGGGATAAACTTGAAGAAGCCGAAATATTGGAGGAGCCGACTGACGCATCTGCCTCAGATACTCATATGGATGAAATCAAAGACATTGAAGATGATGAAATTTAAGACTGATATTGTTTTATTTATATTTCATGTATCTTTATTTTATTCAAGGAACTCATTATGTAAGATACATTTACATTTCTAGAGATATCTGTACGCGTTTATGAGAGTAAATATGTAATTATTGAAGGACTTTTAAACGTTACAAACTTAATGTTTGTAGTAAACAGAATTTAAAGTTATTCTTATTGCATTTTTTTTAATATAACATTTTTATTCACTAAACAACTGTCTCACGTTCATCACACATACCCTTCATACACATTATATTTACTCATTCTGTAACAGAATAGGGATAATGAAGGTGTTATAAAAAATATCATGTAACACCTTTATCCATAAAAGCCTTCAATTGCTATTTCTGATTCATCTTTAACATAAGGTTCAGCATCAGTACTGTATGCAGTGTGGTCTTAATTTCATAAACATTATTCCTGTTGATACACTTTTTATTATAATAATTTGTAGGATTGACTGAAAATTGCCTCTGATGTTCATTTAGAAATATAGAAAAACCTGTTAATTCTAATTTTGACATAATTCAAAGTTTTGTGACAAGTTAAAGATTCATAAATTCAGTTATGATTTTTATAATGGATGTCCTGATTATTTAAGGATTCGTTTAATTGGTTCCTGATATATATATTTAAGACTGATACGAGCTTAAAGTTAGCATTTTTGTGCCTAACTTTGAAGTTTAAACCGGCTGCTGCTATAAATTTCCCTCAGGCAGATAACAAGTGATGAGATTTACTGATAATCCTGTACAATATTTACTGGATTTAGGATGCGGTAAAAATTGCATTCTAAAACATTTTGAGGTTAACTAATCTACATTCATGAATTTAGAAATTAAATATGGAGGTCATGTATAGAGAAATCACAGCTGACAAATTATTGTTATTTTTTGTACATGACTTCTAAACAGAAGACACTGATTTTGATAGGCCTAACCAGGCAGTTGGGTATGAAAGGGTCATGAAAGGATATTAATGTATACCTTGGAAAGACCCGGAATAAAAAGCTTTTAAAAATAGTAAATTTTTTTGTAAATTTAATGTTAAACATAAATGTTTACAAATACTAATTTAATGTATTAATTATAAATATATACAAATAAAATCAATTTTGTTGAAAAATATTGTTTTTGCGCTACCGGGATTTGAACCTGGATCTCTATTTCCAATCCGGGGAAGTACAATTGTGTTATAGCGCCAGTATTTTTCATGATAAGTTTTCGAACCTATATGTTACACTTTTTCAAATTAATACATCTGTCGTTCCATTATTTGAAAGTCATCTACATCATTATAATTCTGGCGTCTGCAGTCGGTTTACTCAAAGTATTTGAGATTCTGTAAAAACAATGTAGATGGTTTTCAAATAATGGAACAGATGTATTAATTTGAAAAAGTGTAACATATAGGTTCGAAAATACTGGCGCTATAACGCAATTGGTAGTGTACTTCCCCAGATTAGAAATAGAGATCCAGGTTCGAATCCCGGTAGCGCAAAAACAATATTTTTTGACAAAATCGATTTTATATGTATATATTTATAATTAATACATTAAATTAGTATTTAAAACATCATCGACCTATATTCTGAATAATTACAACAATAAGAATGTGTTCTCCTTAATAAAAGTTTGCTCTTGTACATCAGACGTCAATCAGCAAATGACTAAACGAAACGATGTTGCGAGTTCTTCTGAGCACCCTCTATTGACATGTCTTGTGTTCCAGAGATAGAAGACTATTTCATTATAAACTGTCAAAAAGACGAATCCCATTATACAGAAAAATATTTTTTTAAAACTTTAGCCCCAGCTCATTCAATAACCATATCAAAGTATCCACAGGCACTCTAAGGTGCACCTGAATTTTTTGACATGTCACTAAAATTATCTCATCTATCTAGTATTAATGTATTTTAAGTAGGAATTAGATAATTCTGTAAAGTGATCTATTGACTGATGAATTTGTTATTATTTCAGTATACATCACAAAATATGAGAATTTAATGTATCTAATCATTCTAGAAAAAAGATCAAATTAAGTACAAAGATATTAAATTTGATACGGATTCAAATTTTTTTTTGCTCATGCTAATAATGCTTTTGTCACTTGATTTTATTATTTAAAGCCAACCTGTTTCGTAACAATATAATTTTTTTAGATGTATACTGCTCTGATAAAAGAACAGACATTTTTCTGAAACTGGTTGGCATAAAATAATCAAACTCGTCTTCATGCATACTTATATATTGTAGATGTATTGCTTCAAATATACAGACTTTCATTAACACAAACACCATAAATATGTTTAGTGTTCATTATCCTAATGATGCTGTAATGGCCAGAAAGGTAAATTCTCAAGAAATCATAAAAATTACACACATTTTATTAATTATGATTGAATTGTACAATTTGAATAATTATTTAATTTAAATCGTGTGATAAACATAGAACAATATTTTAACACCTCCGATAAATATATCCAGTAGTCAGATCATTTTTACTTTTTCATGCAGTATTATCTGCTCATGTTTTGAAACATATTGAAATGTCCATCTTCAAAGCTAGTGCAGCTAAATGGCATAAAAGCTAAAATCAGTGAATGGTGACCCTCTGCTTACCCAGGACTGTTTTATGACCAAAAGGTTCTATATCAGTCCTACTCATTCTCCGCCAGATTGGCATTTTTTTCTCTACACTAATCCAAACGTTCTGCAATACAGCAAAGCCTGGTTAGTAATAAACGATATTCACTGTCCGAAAACAGTGCTAAATCATAAACAGCTAAAATCAAAACTGCACTGTAGTATTGTCTGTTTGAATTTTTTTATTCTTGACAAATTTTTAGGCCGTAATTTAGTAGACTGCAAGCCAGATGGTGACCAAAAGCTACATTTGACAAAAAATTTTACACAGGAAGACCAAAACTGTTGTTCTCTTGGTTATAGCTATGTACGTTAGTGTGACTTTGTGTTTTCTTCAGAATTTATTTATTTTATTTTTACTCCAGAGTGAATGGTGGCAACAGCTTTCATCTGTTGCTCCACCATTCATTGGTGGATGTCGTGTGTCTGTAAATATAAATATTAAACTGTACATGTACGCTTAATAGTATTATTTTTCATGTAAGCTTATTTGTATGCATTAAACAAAATAATTTATTTGAATAAATTAAAATGAAACTATGTATTTTTTTATTTTTTGTGCAGCTTGTAAACACACCAACATAGAAGTCAGAAAAAAAATCATAAAGTTCACATATTTTAAATTAATTATCCTAAGATATAATATGTAGTCCAGTGATCACTGATACATGGAGATACAATTCATAAAAGCATCAGAATAAGATATGACTTGACATGTTAAATATACATTTAGTTATTATTTTATATGATGTATTATCTTAAATCATTGTTGCTTTGTAAATACCCAAATGTTCATGGTGAACCGCTTCCTGTACCGTTCGCTGGTAGCTCCGCCATCGCAAGCTGGTACGTGGTGGCTGGCCCCTTTCAGAGCCCGCCACTGGCGCTCAGCGCCCATCGGCCCGCTCGGTGCCACTGGACCGAAGAAGAAAAAGGCCCTCTTCAGGGCCACTGGACGTAAAACATAAAAAGAGCCCATTTCAGGGCCCAATTCGTCCAGTGGAATCGCAAATATCGTCTCCAAGCAGACCTTTTCAAGTCTGGCCTCCTCACGAGAAGCTGCTTCCTGAGGCCGTCGTGAGGTGGAATCCTGTGTGCAACAAGTAGGATAACCAAGTCATGTTGCAAGCTGAGTTCTGGGTGATGAAATAATTTCATTTCAAATTAAAACCCAATATGGAAAATTCGTTTGATCTGTTATTTAAAGTTAGGTTGGTAAGAAAAATGCTGAACTATATCAAATTAATTTTTATTTGACATGGTTGAATCAAATAACTAGTAAAATTCAAACATAAGTGAAGTCTGACAGTCTGACGAAAGTTCGTTCTTTTTACAAAATATTAAAAAAATATGCATGACAAGACTTATCGTATCTCTTCCTGGCCAACTTGAAGAATGCACATTTAAAAAAAGTACTGTTTGTAAATGTAAATCTGTTGGACTGCGTACCTAAAATTTGTCCCTTTTGATGACTTTTACATAATTTATCTGTACACTCAACATATCGAGACATCGCTCGTCAAGAAGGGCGATAGAATTACGTTTAAACATAGAATATTCACCCTTACTGAATCTCAGTTAAGGGAAATTATTGTCGGCGTTGACATCGGCGAGGCAGGCCCGAACATACAAAAATCTTATCACAAATATGTTATTTTTACTTTGTTTATTTGTTTTGTGCCGACGTAAAAAGTCAAACAAACAAAAAGATCAGCCGGTTATGTTAAATCAGTTGTCAGTACCCTGTGGTTTGCTCCGTTTTGTTAATAAATTTTCAAATACCTACGTATCGGTCGCGAAAATAAATAATTTTGTAATTTTATTTGTCAAGAAATATTAATCAAAGCTGAACCAGAAGTAGTTCAAATGAAACAGCTCCCAATGAAAACAGTTCTCTGTGGTTTCTCCAAAAACGGATGTTATCAGATTTGGAATATTATAATAAAAAAAAATTTTTACGAGTTAAATTAATACATCAACCGGTTTCGAAAAATACCTTTTCTTTCATGCTAAAAGCCATGGTTTTAGTTAGTTTATTTGACATTCTAATGAAGAAAAAGATATTTTTCGAAACCGATTGGTGTATTAAATTTAACTCATAAAAGTGGTTAAAAACAAAGTTATAAATAATATATATTAAAATATTTTCGTTAGCTACAAGTGAGGATACTAGTTGCAAAGTCGGTAACTTCCATTATTATTTATTCAAACTTTTAATGCAGTTGTCTTTTCATACAATTTTTAAAAGTGTTAATTTATGAGCAGTCAAACTTAACTCATTTTTATATTAATTGGTCATTCAAAATCGGAGAAATTTATAAGTATGGAAACTAGATTATTTTTGGAAGAAAATCTTGTATTTTAAACAAGATCATGGGGATTATCATTTATAATAAGAAATGCATTCAGGTTTTCACGTTTTATTTTAAATAAAAAATATGAAGGTAGCTGAAATTACAAGTAATATAACTAGGCTGTAACTATAGGAAGAAATGCAAGCAGTTTGTATTAAAATTGTTGGTTAGTTGGTTGCGTAGTGTTATACAGGGTCTACAATATTTTATGGGTGGGATACCTGACTAAATTACGAGTCGAAAGTGTTGAAGGAGTATGTACAAATTTTGTACCGTTACAGAAAATATTATTGTGAGATTTTTACAAAATCATGTTAAGTTAAATTAACCCATTATCATTACTCTATATCATTGCTTCAGGCCGTTAATTGTCGAATAAAAAATAGTCTTTCTGCTCGAAGCTCAATGACCTTTATTATTTTGTAACTAACATACCATCAAGCCGTTTCGCCGCCGGAGTAGACAGAGAGGATAGAGCACTACATCCTTCTGTCCTGAAACACAATTCTCGCCTCACCCACATGCATACATCTTCTTATACAAGCTCGTCGATTATTGAGACTTCTAACAGAACTATCTTCCAGTATCTGGTTTACCTGGTCGTGTCAAGTTTTCCGAGGACGTCTTCTATTTCTGGTGTATCAATACTTGCATCATATATCTTTCTAACCATTCTCTCCTCATCCATCCATTCCATATGACCAAACCACCTAAGTGATCCTTTTTTAATGTTACTCTATTTATTCTACTAATTATTTTTTCTTCATTCTTTACTCTTACTGATCAGCCACATATATGCCTAAGTAATCTCGTTTCCACTGCATTAAGTCTACTTTAGTTCCTCTTCTGCCAGCTACAGGCCTTGCTTCAGTACATCAGTGTCGGTACCAAAACTTCATTGTGTGCCGCTAGTCTTGCCTCAGTTGACAAGTTTCCATTAGTTATTTTTGTATTCAATATTTGGAATCAATAAAATATTTCAATTAATCGAAATAATGGCATGACTACGATTTTTTTTAAAACATTTATATCTCTGACATGATTGAAATTAGGCACATGAAGTTTGATAATTTTCAACTCGTATTTTCAATGTTCCCCTAAAATATGATGTTACTCTCAGTATACATAATAAGATTACATACAATTTATTCAGACAATTATAAATTCTTATTTTGATGAATCAATTCAATACTTTGAATTCCCAAAATAAATTTAAGATTCAGGCAGAGGAGTATAATTAGGGTAATATGAGCGGGAAACTTATTATTTGGAATACGTATTAAGTATTTAAAAAATGCGTAATTTGTATGGGACGTTTATGGGACCGAAGAATGTGATCTTATTAGGCGGGAAAAACCTATTAAAGGGGAACTTATAAAGAGGGTTTCACTGTATTTTCTTTCAAATCCACAAGGCTTTGCGAAATGATTAATTGTTTTTAATACTTTCTTTGCTTAATTTCCGTAGGTAAATATATATTATATTTTAAATCATGCTGATTTCTCATTATCTACAATAACTTGTTAAGAATTGTTATATTTTATATAAACAAAAACTACTTTCCAACCTGAAAAAATTCTTCAAATAATTAATAATAGTTAATAGAATCGGCGTTAACTTTGTAGAGTTTCATCATAACAATTTCATCTCATCAACGGGTGAAGTATTAAACTGAGTACACGTAAATAAAGAAGACAAGGCTTGGACATATATGTCTAAGCCTTGTAAGTAATTAGGTACTGACTGATGGAGGATGGATGATAAGTACTTAGGTACTGACTTAGACATATATGTCTAAGCCTTGTAAGTAATTAGTACTTATAAGTAATTAGGTACTGACTGATGGAGGGGGAGAATTTAATAGATAGATTTAATAAATAGAATTTTTAAGTATAAGTGGGCTTAAAAACTTTATAAGAAATTATTAAATTATTCAGGTGTTTGCGAAGTTCGTAATTAGGGGCGCTTACATAGGAAACTAATGGTCTTAATGGGTATATCAGTCTTATGTAGTTTAGGAAGACCATACAGCCTAGGTGCATGGGGATTTTGAACTATTAAGAATTTCCCGTAGTTAGCACTAATGGTAGGACAATTTTTAATAACTTGTTTCACTAAATTTTGGAATTTTGAAGTGGGATTATTTTTAAGTTTGATAAAATTATTGTCTTCAAGAAAGTTTTCCGCTTTATGTAGACAGTCGCCTTCATTTAGAATTACAATACTGTTACCCTTGTCTGATTTTGAAATAATTCATTGTTCATCATGTAACTTTTTCTTAATACTACGCACAATATACAAATCCTGGTTGGTGTCTTTATCCTCTTCAAAGGTTACTTGTTTTACTGTTTCCTTGGTCAAGACCGCATCCGTGTCCGCTGCTAGTTGGCTTCTGAGTGTTGTTTTTAGTATTTTATTTTAAGCCATTATTCAACAATAGCATTTCTTTTTTATTAAAACAATGATTAGATTAGACAGTCACTAAATACATGATTGGAAATTAAATTACATGGTTCGCGTAATGGACTGGAATTATTGATGCACTGTTTTTTAAAGAGATTAGATATTTTTTGTCTAGTAAGATTTTCTTTTTAAAGGCATGCAAACTGGCTGTCTCGAATCATATACGCTTTTTTAATTTCTTCCTGAAGCCATTTATTTGAGCGCTTTTTAACACATTTTTAGCAGAGGCGCTGTTATTTTTTATTATATTTGTTTCTCTCGTAACTCGAATAGTGCTAATAAAGTAGAGTAATAACATTGTTTCATTTATATTCATCCAGTACTATTTCTTATCTGAGATAGTAATCTGTACTTGGTCATGCTAGGATCGTTAAGATAGATCAATAAATAAGATATATCTAGATGTACGTATAGGATCAATATCTAACGTAATCCCCAATCAATATTATAAAAGGAATTTGATTTCGGAACGTCAGAAATTCAAAAATCGACAATAATTCAACACCCATAGATAAAAAAAAATTTAAATTTCAAATTATATTATTGAATAGTATAAAGTGGTCCATTCACGATTCGATCTATCGTACGGTCGATTGCAACCAACGCAAAATGAAAAAAAATCGAGGTCTAAATATTGTATAATTATATTATATAACAATTGTGTTTAGGATGTTTAGAATATATAAAAATATTACTAGGCATTTTTATCCATTATATATACTACGCAGTTTTATCCAGAACAAAATTGATATCTTGCCTCGCTTTACGGCAATTTTCAATTTGCGGCGATGTTACTGTGTAGACACGAGAGTGGTTTGATATTAACCCAGTCTTGCCGAAGCGGGTGATCCTATATCCCCCAAATCGACATTTATCCAGATAACTCGGTAATTAATGAAACAATTCACCTCATACTTAATGTAATTTTAAGTCGATAGATATAGAATATATATTACTATAACTTTTCGGTGCATGCCAAGTATTTACTACAAAAATGTAAATATTACAATTAATTACAGTATCACAATGTGTAGGGTGCATATGTATCAGGTTTTATGTTTTATTTCATTCAGGCAAATACAATGAGGGCCCTCGCATCAATGCGTGCGAGCGAGAAAACGATACTCACCCTGTTTCTAAAAATGAAACAATAAATTACGATCACACCACGAAGACGGATCAGTGGTTCCCAAACGTCCGTTGCCGATAGTCGATATTTATTATTCTCTGTTATAATTAGTTCGTGAAGTGTGTTAGTGTAGTTGTGTAACGTCCGGTGTAATCGTAAGTAAACGAGCTGTTTTAATCACTTTTTAGATTTTCATAGATTTGTTTTAAAACTATCCCATAAATTCGATTGTGTACCTTGCAGACGGTGCTAAACACATCTGCGCCAGATACAGCTATTTGCGTTTACATTCCGACCATGTTCACATTTTCATAACTATCACTTTTTTAGTTTATCAATTGTCATTTCGCTTGTACGTATGTATATTTTTTATTTAGTGTCAAAATTATATAATATTCATACATCTAGTATACTATTTTTTGTTTCTGTCAGATTTATTTGTTTTTTATACATATATAATATTTATATAACTTTATATATGTATATTGATTGTTACCTAATAAGAAAAACACATAAAGGCGTCGTAAGGTGCAGTTTCTAAGTTCACAGACTAACAGATCTTTTTCTGTAATATACATCTTAATGGATTGCATATTAATTCTCGAAAGTTACACTTTTTTTGCTTTTGTTGAGTGGAACCAGTATATTAAAACAGTTCCAGGAAAGGGTGGATTCCTTTCGATGCCTTTTGATAGTGATATTAAATTTTTGTGTCAAATTTACATTATGACCAAAACTTCCGCTCTCGTGTTCAATACTTGAAACCATTACGTCGGCCAGAGTTCGGTATCAGAGCAGATGTAGAGCGAGAGTCGCTTTAGCTTGGCAGAAACCCACCTTGGCCCTAGCGACCCTTCGTCCGCCGTGGATGCATGTTAGGAGCGTGGTGAGGAGGGGCTTGCGTTGCCTGGCGCGCGGCTCGCATAGCAATATTTGAATAAAGCAAAATATTAATTTAAAATTCACACCGAAAATAATATTTGTAATACGTGAAATGCGACCGTAACACGTATATTAAAAATATCTTATGTATTTTATTTCAAAATAATTTATAATTTGTCTGCTGTTTTTGGCATTTAACTATCTATATCATTTAACTTCTTTCTCTTATCTATGCACTTTCTTATTTATGTCTTTGCATTTAACAATAACCACAGATACGCGGTGCACCGTTTGACGAACCACCATGGCCGATCCGCTGAGTTTACTTCGACAATATAATGTGAATAAAAAAGAAATAATCGAACGGGACAGTCAAATCATATTCGGAGAATTCTCTTGGCCCAAAAATGTTAAAACAAATTATCTCATGTGGGGGTAAGTATTCGAAACTACTCTTAAATTAACTTTTATCAGATGACATTTCTTGTTTTGGTTGCATAGGTGATGTGTCCTTAGTGCATATTTTTTTACTTTTATCTCGGTTTCAGTTCGGGAAAAGATGGAAGTGTCAAGGAATACTACACACTGGAGTGTTTACTATTTATTCTTAAGAATATAACCCTCACTCATCCCGTTTATGTCAGACAGGCAGCGGTAAGTAACTACTTTCGCATTCACTACATGTTTATTTTTAGTGTTACTTCTGCGCAGGTGTTAACTTATTTGTTAATTTACATCCAAATTTTTTAACAATATTTTTAAATTGTTTAAAACATTTAGTATATCATTTAGCTTTTGTGATATACATATTTTTATAAGTTTTTAAATTGCATTTATGAGTATTTACCTTTTAAATTCCGAAGGGTTTTGCTGTTGTGTTAATTTTCTTAGAATTCTAATGAATGGCCTTAAACGTCAGATATAAGAACAAAACCGAAATGCTAGATTAGATTAGATCTTTCATTAAGAAAGAAGAACAAAAGGCAGAGATCCTCTGTGCTTACACTTATATTATTTTTAATATATCCCTTTTAGGCTGCAAATATACCTGCGGTGAGAAGACCTGACAGAAAAGAACTCTTGGCATATTTAAACGGTGAAACTGCAACATGTTCTGCCATAGACAAAAGTGCGCCATTAGAAATACCAACACAGGTGAGCATTTTCAAATTCTATTTTTAATATTTTTACGAATTCATAATTATTAATATTTTATATTAGTGGTTAAAAGTGGTTAATGGCAAACTTGAAATTACACCGTGCAAGTTGGATAAAACCTTGCTAAAGTGTTCGTACTACATTTATAATACTTCAGTAAGTAATATTGTGTAATTTAGGAACATGTATAGATAATCCTCATTGATCGCAGGGTTCATTTTTGGACACAGTCGCGATAAAAAAAATTTTGCAATCAAAATACTATTTAAAAAAATATTAAATTAAAATAAATGTCATACATTAAATAATATATAAATATCATACATTAGTAATATAAATATGAAAAAAGACTGAAAAACTATTGTTCATATTGTACTGCATCGCCAAAAATAATCCAATGTACCTTACTTTGGCTGTCCGTGGTTATTATGTAAAATTTGACAATAACTGTCAAATAATCCTACAACCTCGCCTTACTGTCTCGCTCATAATCTTTGTTGTTTTCTTCTAACAACTCCATGCGTTGATTGTGCCTTTTCAATGATTTTCACACTTATATTTCGCGCGGGAACAGGTTCTATTTGTAGATATTTTATGATGGTTATCTAACAGCTGTCCTTTATCTATGGAAAGTATATTATCAATCGGAAGACCATGCAGTCTTTGGCTCAACTTTAACCACTGACTTATATTTATGTTAGCATGTCACTTTTGTTTTTATTCTATTATCTATCCTCAAACCTGTAAACAATCAATAAATATATTTACGAACGATAATCAAAGTAATTTTAAAAAGATTTAGTTTTCTGTTCCAAACAACATTTTTTATTTATTTAAATTTAATAGTTATTTTTTATTTTTCAATATTGCCCTAATTAGTCCTCTTTTTTACTGTTTAAATGTGGAGAATATCCTCATTATGGAAATATGGCAATCCTAATTTATATCTTTTTAAGAATTCTATTTAATTTTTACAAATTATTTCGCATTAGGTGAAGCGTTCTCTAGAGCACGATGGACCAGAGTTGCATCCCAAGAAAGCGCGCTTCGAAGAGCTCCATGTGCAAAAGGTGCGCGAGCAGCTGGCCGCCCGTCTGGATGCTCCCAAGGAGGCCTCCGTCACCGTCGACAATATCAAGTATGCCTACCTTCTTCCTAACCTACTTTATTTACTAGTTGTGGATGCCATCAGCAATATCAAATGTCTGGCCCGTGTGTCCATAGACCAGTCTTTAACAACTATATAAAGCATGCTACAGTAATGGTTGTGTTAATTTAATACTTCATCTTTATTTATCTGGTGTAAAATAGATGGAGGGTTTTTAATTACGGTCTTTGTTTTATCCATTTAGATCCCTTTCAGAGGCTATGTCCGTGGAAAAGATCGCTGCTATCAAGGCAAAACGCTTAGCCAAGAAAAGGACTACTATAAAGAGTAATGACTATTCAGATTCTCTGGGTGTGGTGGGTTCTGATCTCCGGGTGATTCTGGATTACGATGTGGACCAAACCAAGGATATTATCAGCAGGGAGAGACAGTGGAGGACCAGGACCACTGTGTTACAGAGCACAGGAAAGGTAATTAGTTACTCTTTTTTGAGGGGATGTATATTTAAAAACAAATTTATGCATTCATTTATTTAAAAACATATTTATGAACATCCTTTGTCGTAGCATAAGACTATTTGTATAAAAATATTAAAGAAAATGAGATATGTACTTTGATCTTCATAAGGCTGATACAGTAAGCATTATTTGGATATATCCAAATAATCATGTAAATGTTTTTATACAAATAATTTATTAAATTTAACATGTTAATATGAATATTAAATATGAAAAATTAAAAATTATGCTTAAAGGTTTTCAACTTGAAATCTAAATATTTGTTTTTGTTTAATTAAATCTACTTTGTACAATTAATCTGTTCGAGGCCATGAACATGCAAAGGGGCATGCACTGTTCGATCCCAAATACGCGTATGATTTTCAACATTCGAAATTGTACTGTCATCTATGGACAACGATCCTAAGCTTTCATCATATTTCTAAAACCTTTAAATCTTATAAAATCTGTAGTTTGTCAATTAACTTATTTTGGTAGCTGCCAGAGGTCGCTAGAGTTGGTACTTAAAAAGTTTTTTTAATAGGAGATTTCACAAATCCACTTAGTTTACTTTTGTTTCATTATCATACTTTTTTGCTTGATTTTTTTTCCAATTATTTTTGATATGTCAGTTTTTTTGCAAAATTGTATTTTTAGTGTTTTGTGGTCGATTCCCTTTAAAATTCGCTTTTTATCTTTATGTTTGTGTGTCTTATGTGATTTTGTTTTTTTTGTGTTTTATGTATGTATAAGGTTTTTCATATTTCTTTTGCTAACTTGACATTAAATTTATGTTATGGAAAAAATGGCTGGCCTACAGGTGACCCCCATAATAAATAAAGGTGGCATTCAAATGGTTTAATATAATTTGTTTTATAGATGTTTGCCAAGAACATACTGGCATTGCTATCCTCAATCAGGGCGCGCGAGGAGGGCCGGCCGGTTGGCGGTGCCGCCCCACCTCCACCCACCACGGGCCCCACCTCAGCCCCGGCTCAGAGGACCCAAGGGCAACCAGCCATGTATAACAGATACGATCAGGAGCGCTTCATCAGGCAAAAGGAGGGTGAGTTTAACAAAAACTTATTAAAACAATTTGCATACATTGTTTGTGAATTATTGTATTATTATTTAAGATGTTTCGAAACTTATCTTAGCATATTAACTGTTCAATATTTTCCATTACTTTTTCACTGTAAAAGGAATGCCCGAGTAATTATTGGATGTTTACGTAAATAACTCAGTTTGTTTGTGTCCAGTGTTTACAAGAGGAGAATTGAATAGATTGCGTCAGGTGCGTTTGTGTGTGTTTTGTAGGAATTAACTGAATACTAGATACGTTAAACAATCATCATCCACTGTTGGATGAACGATTCCCCGAGTGTCTCCTCTTGATTCTTGGCTTGATTCTTCTCAGGTACCACTGGATGACTGCATTCATCTAGTGATTGGCTTTAGATTTCATTTTCTTGACATTTTCAATTATAGTGAAAATTTGCCATGGTCACACAACCGGGCCTTAAATTTTTGGACCTCTGTTTTGTTGAGAGTCCATGTTTCGCAACCGTACTCACTGACTGCTGGAATTATGTCGATTGAACATTTTTCATTTTAGCTTCAATAAAAAATTTTGAACAATTTCTTCAAATATACCTCCTGGTATCCATTAACATAAATGACTTTTTTTTTCATTTTCAGTACGTTCATTTTTAAAACAACATTCCTTTAAAGCTTGCATCAATATAAAAATCCTTAAAGTAACCAATACACCAGAAAGTACAAGTATTAATACTACATTCCATTTACATGCAAGTCTGTTGGCCACTACCTACCTCGCTAGGTACATATAAAGTACCTATTCTGAGGTGTGGCCAATCAACAAAGCAGTTTATCGTTACTTTATTGTGCTTTTAAATCATTTTTATAATTTTATGTGGGAGTGCAAGATACAAAGATTCTACTTTTTCCTACAGTGCCATTTACAATTTAACATTATAAAAAAATTCCTATAAATAAAACCTGATCTGTGTTTGTGTTACAGAAACGGAGGGCTTCAAGATCGACACCATGGGTTCCTACCACGGCATGACCCTGAAGAGTGTGACAGAGGGGCCCAGTGCAGCCCCCAGAGGCAGACCAGGGCCCCCGGCTGCCGCTCCCGCAGGTAATCTAAAACTTAATTTACTACATTTAAATTAATTTATAATTATTATGTGAAAACAAAATTTGTAACTGTAATATATTACAATGCCAATTGTGGTGTCTCTTGGTGCCAGCTAACTATGGCTGCACCGGAAAATCAGTTTCTATCTCGGGAATAATAAACATGCTTCTGGTGACAATACAGTATTTATTTACAACGCGTTTACAAGTACAATTATTAATAATGATCTATCCCATTTTGCGGCTTGGAGCAGAGAGGTCAATTACGGCCAGGGCAATATATTTATACCTTCTCACTCGCACTCACACAAACGACCCTTTAGCTCGCGCGTGCGCCTGATACACAAACGATAAGACACCACAGTAACATGGATGAGACTATAACAAAATTTATTAATATAATAAAATAAAATATGGTTAAATTTGAAATCTATATATATAAAATTGAATGTATAGACATATTAAAGGCATTGGAAAGAAATTCATTTTTTTATCTTCCTTGTTTGAGATCAGTTTGTCCTTGGACATGGTGCAGTAAGCATATTTGTAAGTTTTTTTTTTCTATAGTATTGTTCCTCGGGTTCTGTTTTTGCACCATACATATTTTTTATTGTTAAGGGTAAAATAAGAAAACCAGAAGCAACCGAACCACACTTACGGCATTGCATGCTACTTTTTTTTGATCAAGGCTGAAATGCGACCAAGATAACTAAAACCATTATTGAAATTTATGGAGCAGTAATAACAGTAAACAAATGCCAGTTTTGGTTCCGGCGATTTGAATCTGGTGATAGGACCTTGACAGATGCGAAATCAGGACAACCCTCGAAATTCTGCTGAAAAGATGAGCTGCTGAAGGTCATTTTGGAATCGGATTCTCTTCAAAGTATCGAGGATTTATCCCAAAAACTTGCTGCTCCATGGTGTATTGTGCAAGAACACATAAAAAAATTAATAAAACTAATCGAATGGGTGTTTGGATTCCCCACGCACTGTCCGTAGCGAACAAAGAGGAGTAGATGAACACGTGCAATTCACTGTTGTCAAGAAACAGAATTCACCCATATTTGGATCATTGCGACTAGTGACGAAAAGTGGATAGTATGTGATATGAAAAAAACAATGGCTTTCAAAGAACGAAGTACCTGTTCCAACCCCTAAGCCCGGTCTCACCCTCCGCAATGTCCTTTTGTGTGTATGGTGGGATATTCATGAAATTATCCATTATGAAACCGGGTGATACGATAACTGCAGAGGTTTATTGTCAACAACTCGATAGATCGAATGACAAATTAAAAGTAAAACGTCCGAATTTGATAAACCGAAAAGGAATGATTTTATTATACAACAACGCACGCCCTCACAGTGCAAAGATGACCCGTGAAAAAATACACAATTTAAATTTTGAAGTCTTGAAGCATCCTCCATATTCGCCAGACCTCTCTCGTTCTGATTTTTATCTCTTTAGATTGATGGAACATTCACTTAGGGACAAAAAATTTAAAAATCTGAAGGAAGTCGAAAATCATTTAAATTCATATTTTAATTTGAAACCACCAAATTTTTACAAAACGGGAATCGAAAAATTGCCTGAAAGATGGCAAATACTAAAAAAAATTTCAATAAAGCCTATGATGCTAAAAAAAACGAATTTCTTTCCGGTACTCCTAATATATTCAATTTTATATTTCTGTTTTGTCTGTTTTCTGCACAATCTTACTTACATCTTTTGACCAATCTAAATCAAATTTTGCAAAGTTGCATTTTAGGACACAACATAGCTACGCCAGATTTAACATTTCACCCACATGATGCAATATAAATGAAATGATAAGAGTTTTATTCTATTTTTTCGATTAACAAAATCTTTACATATGAGATATGCCTTTCCTAATGGAAATGTGCATTTTGCATTTCTAGTGTTCAGTTGTGTTTTGTATTGTATGACACATAACATATGTTAAATTTTTATTAAAATCGAAATTGCTTGGATTCATTAAAAAAAAAAATGTTTTTCATAACTTTTCAGAACCTAACCCCCCTTTTTGTTTCAATCTGGGTCTCATATAACAGTTTCGATTTGAGTCTCATATAACACAGCATTTTCTTCCATTTTTTTGTTCAATTTTTCAATTGGGTTGCCAGCATGACCTGTATTTACTTATTTTGTCTTTCCCAGAAATTTCGATTGTCCGGATTCTTTATAAATTATTCAATTAATATTGAAGAATATTATATCCCTTTCTGTCATTTTTTATATTCTTTTATTAGTCTAATTTTTAAATTGAGCCAATCTCAGCCCCCAATGGAAATATATATTTTTATTTATTTAAACCCTATCCCAAATTGTTTTGAGAGTTGTTTACTCTCGTTTCGATTCATCATAATTACATATATTTTTATTTTATTACATTTAGTTATTATTAACATTATCATCATAGGTTGACTCCGGTATCATCGTACCAGAGCCATATCTGTACAATTTGACGTAAGACTCGTTATCACATTCAATTCAGAAGGCAGCCAGAAAGAAACTATATAAATCATACGTCCCCAAAAGGGGAGGGTAGACCAATGGAAATATAATGAAACTGACTGTTGCAATGTATTCCAGCAGGAAGCATGCCGCCACCGAGGGAACTGATCCCCACAGCGCAGGCCCGCCTGCTGCCGCCTGGCACCAAGCGACCATCCAAGACTCCCATCATCATCATCCCGGCCACCATCACCTCTCTCATTACAATGTACAATGCAAAGGATGTACTGCAGGATCACAAGTGAGTCGATCCACTCTCTCTCCGATTGAAAGATATTAACTAAATATTGAATTTGTATTTATACAGTGCTTCTTACATATTGATGTTATTTGAAATAAAAACTATTTTTCATAAGCATAACTTGTGACACTGGTCGATTGGGATTTTAATACAATTTTAATTTTAAATTCACAACTAAACCACATTCATGAACGTGTATTGATGGTGAAGAAACAGAAGCTTGTAAATTACAAATGGCAAACATTCAGAAGAAGAGAAAAATTACTTGTTCAATTTTTTATTTGTTACTACCAGAAAGCAATTGGCTACCACTGATTGATGTTATTAGGCCATGCGGAATGCTGTGTTGTGGCCACTGCTTGGCCATATGGTGTTGTTTAAAATAACTACCACTAATGACTCATCCCTACCCGGGCCTATGTTTGGGGCCAGTCTCTCAATGTCATCTGCAAAGAATAAAGAACTTACGTTGATATTATGTATTTTTATCGCTGAGGGTAACTTAATAGATTGTTTTATTCTGTATGTTGTATACCGTGCTGAGCTAGTATGCAATACATTATTACCATGTTGGTAGTTGAATGAATATTGACTAATACTGTGAAAATTTGCTGTAGATACGTGTCTGTTGAAGAAAAGAAGGCACAGGGAACGATGAGAGAGAATGAAGTGTTGCTGCAGAGACGCAAGGGGAATGCAGAAAACACTGCGGCCGCCAATGCTGCAACACCTATAACGGTGAGTGAAAATAATATTAATTTCTGACTTGAGGTTGAACATCTATGAAATGGTTAACCATAACTGGAACACAGCTATGGATCTAAAATGTTTTTATTTTTCTACAAGTGTCCACTTTTACTTAGGCTAAGTCCTGAGTGAAAGAGCGACCTGCGGGCCGTGAAATTATAAAATTAGAGTGTTCATTAGAAGAGACTGTCATATTTGAAGTGTGATCATGGCTGACGATATTATCAACACGTATTTGCACGAAAATTCATTTTTAAGATTTGATTTGTCTAATAAGAATGGTTCAAGTGTCATTTGTAAACATAGAAAAGAGTTTGGAGAATTTTCAAGATTATATAATAATTTATAGTTAAATGTAACCAAATTTCACAAATATACAAGAATGTAAGTGTTGACCTTTGACTGTGTATCAAAAAAATATCCATATTTCAGGCTTTGACAGAATTTCACCTAGTATTTGTTCACAAAAGCTGTTAAAATACAAACTGGTTTGAAGTCGCACACTCGCCACCGCTCTAGGCGGTCGCCATTCAAGACATTCACATTCATAAACATGAGTTTGCTATGCACTCTGCACGCCCCGCCCTGCAGAACGCTTGACTCAAATGTGCACTCAGGCCTTAGTCATATTTCTTTCTCTCTCAAACACCATCACTTTGGATTCGTGACAAGTTCACTCTCTATGCACTGCAGATCAGCTACACTATTAGCTACTTAACTGCAACATCCGCGTAAAGTAAGCAAGATATCATCAAAACACCCATTCTTGCTCCTACTTTCAATTCCTTTAGCACTTTTGTCCATCTTCTTCGGCGTTCCCTTGTTATGAGGATGACGTCTGCCATGGTTATCGATTGTGAGTCCGAGTGTGACTGAGGAGCCTTATTCTCGAACTGCACACCCTTCCACATGTTGCGCATGTGCATCCGTTGGGCAGGGGGGTTCCGAGTGACCGATCCTTTTCTTTTCTCTTTCTCCTTTTTTTGATAGTTGTGTCAGCTCGCAAACTTGTACTTTTTGACACCATTGTCCTTGGGTCTGGGCCATAGATTTCCAGTGTGAAATAGTTGCACAAACATAACTTGTTTGGGAAGCCGTGTATCATCCATACACGTACAGTGACCTGCCCATCATAGTTAGTGCTTCAGGATCGTAGTTTTGATACTAGGGATGTTAGCCTCTTCCAGGACTCTCAAATTTGTTCTGCGCTCTTCCCATTTTAATACCTTCATAAAATGGGAAGATTCTTAAAGATCGTCGTAGCATGATAGTCTAATTACTTTGGTGCTTTTGCGCAACTCGTGGTTATCAAACAAATTGGTAATGGTTTGCCAAATGCTCAGCTTGCACTTTGGATTCTGTTCTTGATATCTACATCAATGTTAGCCTCTTGTGATATGTAACCACACCACCTAGGTATGGGAAGTATTCTACACTCGGTGGAGGGTGTTCCATAACACTAATATTTTGGAGGGTTCTTTGTGTTCTAACTGCAGGTTGGTGCACAATTTTGGTCTTAGCTGTATTTACGTAATTTTGTGAAGGCATCCGAAAAGGTTGTTAAGGCCTGTTAAAGGTATTCTTTAGTTTCTGCCAAATTTTGTCCATACATAGGTTGAAAAATCCTGCTGACATTATGCGCCCCTGTTTGACAATAAATCCTACATTATATTCTGCTACAAATGCGACTAACATGTTAATGTCATATATACGCCGTATGATGTTGTCCTGATAAGAACGCTTCTTTCTCTTTTGGTATTTAAATGGCAACTTTAATATTAATGTTCTATACATTATTCATCACTTAAATTAAAATGCTTTCTAAAATGAAGAAACTTTTAAATGAAAATGGAGATGCTTAAAATATTTTAGCGATTAGCAAAGTAATAACTGACACCCTATTAAGTTTTTAAGTATAGGTTTTCCATAGGAGCAGCTTGTTGACACTTTTTAAGTGAGAAAACATTTTGTGGGATTTAAACTTTAATTTTCTAGAAAGTGCAGAATTTTTTGAACAGATTATCTAATTTATAGTTAAATTCAGATTTTTTAAATTTCTCAATGACGAATGAGTGATAAACTATCGCCACATTTTATAGGTACCGTACCGCGTGGTGGATAACCCAGCTCGCCTATCCCCAGCCGAATGGGAGCGTGTGGTGGCGGTATTTGTGGCAGGTCCTGCCTGGCAGTTCAAGGGCTGGCCGTGGGATGGAAACCCAGTACACATTTTTGCTAATAGTGAGTATATTTTTTCTTTCTTAAAATTTTAAAAATCTTCCTATTTAATTTTTTAAGGAAATTTGAATATTTGTACAGTCAATCTCAATTATAATGAGGACCAGGAGACTAACAACATCTCCTCTTCATGACCGTTATATTCATGATTCCATTGTCAATCTTTATTTAGAATTTTTTATTCTTCCACAATGTCGACCCTATTTACTTACTCATCTTAAACTATTACATAAGTAAATATGTACAGTGAAACCCTCTTAATACGATCACCTTTAATACGTTTTCACGCCTAATAGGATTACATTTTTTGGTCCTGAAAAAGTCCCATATTTTTTTATGCTTAATACATTTTCCAAGTAATAAATTTTCCGCCTAATAAATAAAATATTTCTGACAGACCTCAATTTATCCGTACAAAATGTCCCTTGTAATACGTTTTTCGCAGAATTTTTTTTTATTTGACATTTATAAAAATAAAAGTGGTATTCTTTCAATGGGTGCAATAAAATGAACTCTCTTTAAATGGGTTTTGCCGGGTGTCATAAAAGTTTAACCATTTGCAAAAACAGTAATATTTGAACATACTACCAAAACAAATTCGATTTTTTTTGTCAGATGTCAGCAATTTGGAAAATACACATACGCTACGCGATGTGCCTGTCCAAAGTCCAAGACCATCCAAATTGGTAGTTCCGCCCCTATACCGATTCACGACGCATGAAGTTAATTCTCATTGTTTGTTTTCTCACTCACTCTCAGTATTCTAGAAAAGATGATGAATATACTTTGTGCGTCCTCGATTTTAAATATTTATTTTTTACCGCGACGCATTAACTTAAGGTCGCATGCTTTTTTCTCTCGCTCGTTTTCTTTATATTAGAAAAAAATAGCAAATATTATCTTTGCCCCCTTAGAGGTTACGCAGTTCTCTAGTTCTCCCAGCTGCTAGTTACGAATGTCAGTGCTTCCCAATCTTCTGTTCCGTATTATTACCATCATTAATTTGTTTACGTAGTTATTACGTGTTAATATTTTGTTGTACAAACGTTAGTATGTGGTTGAGTTCCTCAGACTTTTCCGTCTTTTATAAATTATTTAATTTGTATTCATTTTAATAGACATTTCTCTTTCTATTTAAGTTTAGTGTCAAGGCATTTTTAAGAATGTGTAGTTGACGTTTCTCAGATTTTCTCACATCTTGTTAATTATTTTATTGCCATTATTTTATATGTAAAGAACATTGTTTTTCTCTAATATTTACGTGTTAAACATTTTGAAATTCGCGAATGCGTGGTTTGCGTTCCTTAGACTTTTCCGTATTTCATTAAATTTAAATTCAAACATTCTTATAATTTTGACTGATAATTTTATATTCTCGATAATAGCATTATAGTGAACCTCACACAAAATTTGCCGACAGTTGCTAAAAATTGAATAAATACAAGAGATTGACAAAAAATATTATCCAAAACAAAATTAGCGGAAAAATACGCGACCCATTAATGAGGTTGTCGACAATATTAAATATGATGACAGAAAGATCTTTAACGTTGAAAAGCGAGTGCTAAATGTTGCCGCGACCACCACTAAACAAGTGTCTTAAAAGCTCTGGAAACTTTTGTCGCTACTTCAGCGGAGAAACGGCAGGTTGACAAGTTTGATTATTGTCATTATTAAAAATGGCACAAAAAGATAGTCCATTATAATAATGTTTTTTTTTTAATAAAATACTTTCATTTTTTAATTATCGTAATGTTAGTTAAAATACAATATTAAATGTTATGGTCAAATAAAGCATGGAAATATTGAAATCAGTGTTAATAAGTTTTCCTGCTTAAGAAGATTTTATTTGGCGGTCCCTTGGAAAACGTATTAAGAGGGTTTCACTGTATATATAAACATAATATTTTCATTTTTTATAAATCTGTTTAATGAGGATTTTAAAAATAAATAATACTTCACTAGCGAAAAATAAAATGCTACTGCCTCAGTTTATACGAGGTCACATTGAAAAAGTCAATGAAAACTTTTTAAACAATATCTTGTTAGCACTTTTAGCAAACATGCTTCCAACGTAAGTTGTCATAAATTACGCATAAATTTAAATTTGAAGCATTTTGGTTATAAGCAAGTTTTGAATGTATTTTGTTCCAATTATAAAGTATTTTACTTTTAAAATTAGCAATATTAACTTGGTGGTTAAGATTCATATTTTTTATTTATTATCTTAGTTTAATAACCACAATTGAGTTTAAAAAACATCTACCGGTTTCGGAAAACACCTTTTCCTTCTTCAGGATATGTCAAAACTAACTAAAAATATAGCATTGTTTTTCTATTTATCCAGAATCTATTTTTAAATTTAAAAAAAAAAAAAAAAAAATTATTTAATTTGTGACCTACACCGTTTATATGCAAAATTAACAATCCCAATTTTTTATCAAAACCATGACTATTTTCTATCAAATGATTAGCAACTTCTGAAAACCCACTATTGTTCAAACATCTCAAATGCTCCTTTACTCTTATATTAAAATTTCTACCCATTTTACCAACATAAAATGCAGCACAGTCCTTACAACTAAGTTTATAGACGCCAGAATTGTTAAATTTATCATCCTTGTCCTTAGAATTTATGAGTAAATTTCCTATACTATTATTTGTGTAAAATGCTGGTCTAATATCTCGTGGTAGGTGTTTAGATTTTTGTTTCAAAAAGTTATTTATGTATAAAATCCTACGCCAATTATCATTATTATCATTATGTTTCATCTGTGATTTATATAAAAACTGATTATTATATTCTTTTAATTTATTTTTTAAAATAGTGTCTATCAAACATGTATTATACCCATTATTAACTGCTATTTTTTTAATTGTATTCAATTCAATATTAAAATTGGATGTTGACATAGGAATATTGACTAAACGATGTATCATGGAGTGGAACCCTGAATGTTTATGTGATAATAGATGATTAGATTCATTGTGTATGATAGTATCTGTAAAAGTTGGTTTTCTAAAAATTTTGAACTCAATTTTATTATTATTTCTAATCAATGTTAGATCCAAAAAATTTAGGGTAGAATTTTTTTTTTTTTTTTTTAAATTTAAAAATAGATTCTGGATAAATAGAAAAACAATGCTATATTTTTAGTTAGTTTTGACATATCCTGAAGAAGGAAAAGGTGTTTTCCGAAACCGGTAGATGTTTTTTAAACTCAATTGTGGTTATTAAACTAAGATAATAAATAAAAAATATAAAGTATTTTGACTGAATTTTTTGTGACATAGCTGATAATATTTTTGAATTTATTTATCTGCGATTTACACAATATGTTTCTTATTTCCAGTTTGTGCATTTCACCTGAAGTTTGATGAGATGCGACTGGACGTAAATGTGTCTCGCTGGGCTGTGAAGGTGCTGCAGCTCAGCAGGACCAAGAGACATCTTGACCGGGCTGTTCTTATGGAGTTCTGGGAGTCTTTAGACAAGTAAATATATTTTGTTTACTTTAAACCTATAAATATTATTATTGAATCTACATACAATAATGCAAAGAATATCCATTTTGTGGATTCCAATCGAAATTAACCTCACAATTAAATTTAAAAAATTGTTTAAAACATAATACAGTTTTTTTTTATAAATAATCATTTCTTTCACCAAAATATTATGTCAATACAGTGTGTTTTCGATTCTATGATACACTTTTTCTCCATACAAAAGTCATTAAAAATGGAGTCATACTTATGATGTGTCCAAAGATGAGACTTTGACCTCTCAGCTCAGATTTGTCAATAAAGTTCAGTTTGTACCTCTTGCGTCATTCTACTCTGCATACAAAATACATTAAATTCTTTACTGTTCTTTACGCACTTTCAAAACATGAAATTTCATCTACACATTGTTAGAAATGTGTGTCCTACAATTGCAGTATTTTATTTTTCAAATTTTTAAACAATTTTAATTTACAGATATATGGCAAAAAACAAACCGCATTTGAGGTATTAAGGAAGACAAGACGTTACCAGGAGACAACTAAATTTACTGCTGAGACTTGATGAGACTGTATTATACCCAGCGAAACATTTATATTAGCTCCGAAGTCACAGGGCTCTGTCAAGGAATATACGGAATCGATAGTCTTCCCGTAACATCCATATATTATGGAGTAATACCTGATTGATTTAGGGTTTGAAGGAGATAATGTCGTAAATAGGAATTTTTATTCCTTTTGCGAAATATTATTTAAAGTGAAAATTTTATTTACATTAACAAATAATTCAATTACGATTTTTATCAATAATACTGAATTGTATTTGTTTCTCCAATATTTTTAAGAGATTTTAAGTTAGAAATGATTGCCGCTTTTTTTTTCATACACAAAATTCATGACAAAGAATGAATTATTGAACGAATTTCTCAAGACGGCAGTATGTGTTTTATAACTTTTAAAGTTAAAATATAATACATGAAAAAAAATATATGGAAATGCTCGCTGAATGGATTTTTTTTTTAATGGCTTGCCCTTGCAAAAACATTTGAATTGTATTTGGACATGAGCTTGACTCTGTAAGTGCCAACGCATTCTGCTAGTATGACGATTAATTATTGCTTAATTAAAGGAATTACAGAATAGTGTGTGTTAAATGAAAATTAATACATACATATCATACAAAATATGCTGTATTTTCAGATCGAAATCAAAATTTGTATTAACTTTTTATACTATATATAATTTACAAATAATCTCTGATAATAATGATTCCATTGTGATAAAAAAAAATTTTAGACACAATTGTATTTTATAATTGTAATCTCTTTTAAATTTTGAACAGAGTAGGTATTGTTATTTTCTTGGCACATTTGAGGTGTAACTTTGAACTTCGTACCATAATAAAGAAGAAAACTAAATATGTTGTGATTTTTAAAAACACATTCTTTGATATACAAATCAGAATACAGCAGTGTACAAGCAAAATAAAGTTCCCGGACCCAAATCATGTTGAAACATGAAAAATATTTTAATTTTTTTATTTAGTGAGCAAAGAAATGATAGGTAGAAAATTGAAATGTAAAAAGATATTATATCAATAAAGTTACAACACATTCTAGACAAAATGTTATAAATTGTTAAATTTGTGTTGTAAACTCAAGTAAAAGGGAAATAAGAAATTGATCTTCTGTAGATGTGCAGGAAAATTATCTATACACAAATTATGTATAGATGATTTTATAAAGGTATATAACATTCTTCTCAATACCTCAAGTATTTGAAAATTCAAATATGCCAGCCGATCTACGTAATTTTCCCTAGTGCTGTTCAAACCATCTCTAAAACACAGCGATTTTGGGAACTTTTTCTGGACAGTCTCAATAGTAGTCATGTGTATTTGGTGTTGAGGATTTCATGAGGAGATACTATATTCCAGATTGCTGTGAACTAAGGTTAAACTAAATGCGTACTAATATTTTACATGTTGTTTTGTTTAATCTTAGGTGACATTTTTATTCTGTACCAAGCAAAAACGTTACTATATTATAATTATTATGTTCACTTTTTCAAATGACGAAGAAGAGAGATATTTGATATTATGTACGTATATCGTTTGGTTGGAATTTGCTCTTGGTGTTTTTACAATGTGTATGTGCATATTTTGTGAAATAAATTGTATACCTAACCAACCAGTCGTAATAAGATTGTATTATTATTACTATCTATGTTGAGTGTAAATGTCATGTTGAGGATTAGCTCGAGCACAGCTAATTTTGGTTTTTCACACCTTATTCAAAATGTACCAGGTATTATTACTTTTGAAAAGTAGTCAAGGAAAATACACTAAAATGAATACATACATAACATATTTATATAAGCTTTACATACATTGATTATGTAGTCACTAAAGATTTACTTTTTTGATAAAATAATTAGTTTACAGTGCAGTGAGATTCTTTTTCGTGAGGTTTCGGTTCGCAATAATTAATTGGTTAAAATAAGTAATTTAAAATTTTTTTTAACAAAGAAAGCAAATTATGGGTTTTTTAGTTGGAACATGTCTAAATTTTAAATCAAATTTATAATCACTGTTTACATATTTCGGTTCTCGGGGTAGTAATATTTAATTAATCAAAAGATTATAAATAAAACCAATTTCCTAGAAATGATATTGCGTAATTAAATCAAAATAAATATGTCAATGAAAAAAATGCAAAAGACATGTTTTTCTTGAAGAAAAAAATTGCAATATCTTCAATAAAATGGGAATATATCTTTTAATTATAACACATCATGTTTACAAATGTTCACTTAGGGCATTAAGTGAAAGGTAAAATAACTTGTTACATGTCTCAGACATATGTATCATATCACCCCTATGTAGAATATATTTTTTTGGTTTACCCCGCTCCACTTCATTTTATAACCTTATATATTGCACCCCCCACCTACGAATCTTCTATAAAATACTCCACACTTTTTAACACAATTTTCCTGGGATACCTCTGAAAAAATATATTCTATATTAATATACATGCCAGACACTATGCTATGCATGTGTCCGACTGGGAGAAAAATTAAGTACATTACATATATATTATTTAAATTGAATTCAGCTTTCATGGTTTTACATTTTACCATTTAATTTTAAACTGTCTTTATAAAATGTTGTAGAGCCGAAAGAGTGTCACAGTGGTTCATTATGACAGCTTATTCATGCACTAGATTATTTTCAAAGCAAAACAGTGATTTTGTTTATACACAATTAACATTTTTAAAGTATATATATTAAGAATCTGAGCTACGATAATGTGTTTGTTGGTAACTAAATGTTTTTTGTATGTGAGGTAATTTTCTTTACACTGTTTTGTTTATTCAAGTGATCTGAGAGTCTTAAAATTTGCCAATCTTTCATTTTCTTAATTCACTGTCTGTCAATTAGTTTAATTTTTCCTAATTCTGCGGATTGGGAAAATGCAGTTCAACAGATGAGTGCGAGTAATTCTACTGTTCTAAGTTAAATTTAATTAAAAATTGTATTTATATTTAACCTTTGTACAAACCACCGTGAGTTATTTTTATGTCAACCGGTTTCGATAATAACATATCTTCGTTAGGACAGTGAGGTTAAATATAGATACAATTTTTAGTTATGTCTAATCACAAAGTTAACGCTATAAACATCAAGAATAAATAGATCATAGTTGATTTACACAAATAACTTTCAAGTTTTTAAATAAGGGAATATTTGTACATTGACCATTGTGCAATGAATGTAAAATACTGCTTTGTAGATATCTTGAAGTTTTAAAAGACGCTGTCTTTAGTAAATAAAAGTATTTTATAGAAAAATATTCTGTTAAACAAGGAAAAGCTAGGTATGTCTCAAAACTTAAAGACAGTTTCAGTGTGGGACTGTTAGTGAATACCAACTTATTATTTAATGACATTTTTATAAGATAGCTTTGTGTATATAAACATATGTATCCGTTAGTTTTTAAATAGCATATTTTAATATTTTTCTCATGTGGAATGATTTCCGTTAAATAATAAATTGTGCTTGTTTTCAATTATTTGTGTTTTATCTCACTGCATATTACTTTTCTTTATTAAGGATTCAAGATATGTACAGTATTTGTTGATGAATAATAAAAGATCCAAAAATTTAATTTGTTCTTTACTTCTGACTTTTGGCAACACCTTGACATTTGTCACTCTGCTCTTTTGGCCATTTTCAATTACAATGGACCCCTTTTTAATATGTTTTCTGAGGGAGCAGCAAATTCAAACTTATTAGCGGTGATTTAAATATTCTTGCGCATTATTTACATTTGACATCTAATTTTGCGTTTTAACTAAAGTTACATTAATATTACGATCGTTAAAGAGTGTTTTATTATTTAAAATTAATTAATTAATTTTTCAATGTTTGTAAAGTACCCATACACAAATAGAGGGAAAATAGAATAACAATTAAATTAGAATTATACCATTTAAACCACCACCTAAAATAAATTATATACACCAATTCCTGGTTTTAGTCTAAATTCATTCCGGGAAAGTTGGCCGTATAACAAATCATTTATTTTGATACAAATCCATACATATTCCTTAGGATCCATACCAATTGTATAAAAAATCGCTAAGTTTTAGTTAAAAATGCTTTTTTTTTTTGTAGTTTCATATGTATTAATAAAAAATCGATTATATCTCGGGTCCAAAATTACTAATGATGGTAGCTGCGAGCCAAAAATTAAGACATAGGTATGGTGAAAAGTTATATATCTAGGCTTAACAAAACATGGAAATAACACGGTATTTCCAAGATGATACGGTCAGGCTTGTACAATCTTTGGTACATTCTATATTTTTGTATGGTGTGGAATCATGGACCCTGATAGCGAGAGAGAGAAGATGGATTGATTTGAGAGGTGGTGCTGGAGGGACATGTTACGTATACCATGGATGGCGAGATGCACAAATGTCTCCATTCTGCAGAAATTGAACATCAGACAGACACCTTGCGTGAAGGGAAGATATCTTGTTGTGGTGGTCCACATCGAAGGACGAAGAGGAAGATCCCCCACCTGTTGGACCGACCAAGTGAAAGAAGCAACAGGCACTTCTCTGATGGCAGCCCTAAGATCTGCAGAATGCTGAGAAAAGTGGAGGAACATTGTCAAGAGGGCAGGAGTCCATAAGATCACGATCTTCAGTCATGAGGGACCAATGCATATAAATAAATAATATATATCTATGTCAAACGGGTCTAAACATATAAAACTTGCTGTATTAATGCCTCGGGAAACTTTAACGCTGCATTCTTCATTGGGATCAGTTTGGAGTAGAACGTTTATTTCTTGTTTGAAATGTATGCTGAAAGTGTATTTTTTTGGGCTTATATTGAAAAATTTTCATCCGCAAATCGAAGCTGAGCTATGATTTTTAAAAGCCATTATAACGAATAGCCGTATAGCGAGGTATGGGTAAATTATGTAATACTAAATTGATTCTTATAAAAAGGGACAGCTATAGTAAATAATAACTATGAACAAATAAATAATAAAAAATTAAAATAAATCAGAATTAAAAAATTGAAAATGTTTAATTAACTGACGTTGCAAAATATAAAAGTAGAACTGCCAATGAGACATAAATGCGAAATGATTTTCAATTTAAAATTATTGAGTTTTTTCTACTGTGGAGTAATGATAGGACAAACTGTGACATCTTGAACTGGAAAAAATTCATGAAAGGGCTATTTAAAATACCTGCCCTATGGCATTTTCCATATGCAAGCGTTTTTTGTTGAAATCAAAAATTTTACGCACTACGTTTAATAAATCATGTTTTTGGGAACGAGTCGGGTTTGAAAATATAACATCTTTTCTATGAACATAACAACAAACAACCTCGATTGTTTTATGAGCGTAAATATTGGTAAAAATGAATTAATCTAGTAACTGGCAATACTCTTTGCGCAAGACTACATAGACAACTAAATTTAATAAATATAAGCACGCAAAAATAATCATTATAATTAATGAAAAGTAGATCTAATTTTGCATAACTTTATATATTCATTTAGGAAACATTATGGTCTATCTAGTCTTTAATCATTTTGACGTTTATTGTTTTGACTTATGCCTGCTGAGTTGACATTTATTCAATTTATCTTCAAAACTGAAATGTGAAAGCCTGTGATATATCGGACAATTCTAACAACCTACTTCACAAATCTCCGATGATCATTATTCACATTCTTATTTACTGATTGTGAATATTGAGGTATACATACATATTATAATTATAATATTTTTATATCATTTATCTTATCTTGTATATTTCATTAAAAGCATAAGTTTGCATATTCGATAAGTTATCGCCCCCTTTATAATAGATTAATGTTTTTGAGGTCATTATTTTTATTTTGACGCAACAATACTGAGTGCATTGAATTTACAGAACTTGGCATATGTTTTATGAGAGAGCGAGCACTGTCAGTTTGCGCCGGGCGATTATATGGCGTATCTAAAATAATAACAAATTGTCTCTTGTATTACAATATAAACTATTTTGAAAGGTCCAAAGATGTTTTCGGTATTCAGCCGTCTGACAAAGCCTGGAGATGGCAAGAAATCATCGGCGCCAGCTCCCATGTCATCTTCACTTCAAAAAAAGTTTTCTCGGGGTGTTCATTATAACAGTGAGTGTTTAATATTATCATTTATCATCATATTTAATGTTCTCCTCAATACAAGAAAGTATAATTCATTAAAACAAATTTTTTAAATATACCTACTATTTTGAAGGTGTAAGCAATTACTGTGAATTCTTTTGTTTTTTTTTTTTACAAGATATTTCTTTAGGAGACTGACAACACAGCAAATGATAATAGATTTTAAAAATATTTATAAATATATATATATATATTATTATTTTACTGATTTTAAGGGAAACAACGTTTTCTTGAACAAAGTAAACATTTTATATATGTTATTGTTATGCATGTCGCAAAATAGTGTTTATATATAGACACTATTTTAAAAAATAAATATAATAATCCATTTTTATATAAATCACAGTATATATACATATATATATATATATATATATATATATATATATATCACACGTGATAAATTTAACAATTTTGGTGTCTATAACTTAGTTGCAAGGATTGTGCTGCATTTTATATTGGTAAAACGGGTAGAAATTTTAATATAAGAGTAAGGGAGGGAGCATTTGAGATGTTTGAACAATAGTGGGTTTTCAGAATTTTCTAATCATTTGATAGAAAATGGTCATGGTTTTGATAAAAAAATTGGGATTGTCAATTTTGCATACAAACGGTGTTGGTCACAAATTAAATAATTTTGAATCGTTGGAGATAAATAAAGCGTGTAAAACTAATCAAAAAATTATAAACAACCAACTAAATTTAACTACGAGTCCCATTCTAAAATTTTTTCCTAAAAATTATTCAAGTAAATTTGTATTAAGTAACAATTTGAGTTAGGTACTAAATTTATTTTTTAAATAATTGTTGTTTTTTTAAAAATAGATTCTGGTCAAGAAACAATAATATATGTTTTTAGTTAGTTATGACATCCTGAAGAAGAAAATGGTATTTTTTGAAACCGGTAGATGTATTTAAACTTAATTAAGTGGTTAATAAAACAAAGATAACAAATAAAAATATAAACAGACATATCATCAAAACGCCAATGTGGTGTTTTAAATCGATAATATTAAACAAAATAATAAATTGAAACTTATAATAATTTTAAATTTAGAACATTGAGCGACCATTTAAATATATGTAGGTACTTTGTCTGATTTCAAAACACATATGAATTAGGTACCCAATAAATGAGTTAATTTTCGATTGATTAATTCAAATGACAACACACATTTTTATTTCATTCCATATGACTCCATATATCAATAAGAAAAAAGGTGGAAAATACTCCCGACTGTAGTTATATTTAAAATTTGTATCGAATGTGAGAAAATCAACAATTTTATTGTCGTCTCTTTCTATTCAAACCTTCCTCTCTCGCATGATTTACGTAACAAATAATGTAATTAATTATTTATCTGATACTTATAATAATTTAACTATTAACGTCATCTTGAAAGCATATCTAATTTGTGTAAAATTTCTCAAATTTCAAACTGGAAAAATGAAAGCTTGCAGTTAAGAAGTTCAAATAAGGTCCAATAGATGTGGTAACATTCCTTTCTATGTTCACACTTCGTTCCCAATCGTGGTCTATCTCACAGAGTTCATCAGTCAAGGTATCTATGGTTGAAAGAATATGCTCTAGACTAGCTGTTTTTATAACTCTCAGAAGTTCTTCTCAATGTCTTTCTCCTCCTCTGATGTTGACAATTTAATTCTTTGGCTAATTCTTCTAAGTCTTCATTTGAGAGTGGCTGATCATGGCTCTCTATTACTTTTGTCCCATATTCAGTTGTAACAAGCCTGCTAATGTCTTCAATATCATTTTTTTCATGCTCGACTTCATCAAAGTCGTGCATAAATGCTGGCAGAAGTTTGCCCATTTGAATAATAACTTGAAGTTTGTCTCTTTGAATAATAATTAGTGTACCCACCAATCTATAAAAACTTGTCATATGACCCAAGCTTTCTTGTTCCATTTACAGAAGACTGGCAACATGTCTTTATTTAAACCTTTCAAAGCACGTGGTGTCTATGATTGGTACACCAACATTGATTTAAGCTTCAATGTTTCGGAAACATTTGCTCCCAATGAAAGAGTAATTTTATCTTTCGCTGGTATATAACGTTATCGTGAATCGGTGTAAATAGGACTGTCGCAATCCGAGGGCCTTCTGTATGTTTACTCAATTTAATGTGCATATTTTATCATTTTCTGTCTCATTAATTTATGTTATTACAATATTCATAAATCATTATTTAGTGATGTTGATTACCTCTAAAAATTTTTTTTTCATATTTTCTCATTAGTAAATTAGGTGGTTCACTTATTTATAGCTGTAACAAGTTAATCGCCAGGACAAAATTTTTTAATTAACCCTATGACTAAAATTTTATGCATTTTTTATACTTCCAGTGAAAATATTAATAAAGGGTGACAGAAATGTAGGGAAAACATGCCTCCTTCAAAGACTACAGGGCGGAGCCTTCATAGAGGAGTACCGTCCCACTGAACAGATTCAGGCTGCACCTATCAATTGGATGTATAAAGAAACAGATCATATTGTCAAGGTAAGTACAAAACAGTTGCTGGGTTTTTTATGAATCGCTTATACATACCAAATCTATCTCTTGAACACATTAACTGTTGATTACACCCATGGTGTCGCCAACGCCCATGAGCGGACCATTTCCATACATGTTCATGTATGTAAGTATGTCGCCGACATTCCCCGCGACCTTCAAAGAAGAGCAATGGGTTCATTTAATTTTGCATTGCACACATTTCTGTGGTTACATTATGTGTTGTATTTTGGATAACTTTACAAAGGAAAATATTTTTTTATAGGAAACTAGCTGAAGTACCCGACGTTGCCCGGGCTTTGCCCAGAGTGAAGAGGCTTCATTTAGGGGATGGGGGTATTTTTTTTTTTTTGAAATCAGATGTAGACAGTAATTTTCCTCATATTTTGAACGTCAAGTGTGCAAAATTTCATCAAGTACCAAAATTCTGCTTTAAGGGATGGAAAAGAGGGATAATGGTGGTTTTTCGAAATTTCATCCTGATAATAATCTTCCTCTTATTTTGATCGTCAAGTGTGCAAAATTTCATCAAGAAGTACCAAAATTCTGTTTTATTAAGGGGCGAGAAAGGGGAATGGGGGTGATTTCTCGAAATCTCATGTAGACAGTGACCTTCCCCTTGTTTTGAAGGTCAAGTGTGCAAAAGTGGACTCGGAATAAAACTGTAGATTTGTATAAAAACCAAACAGACAAACCAACAGACACTAGATATCTCATATCATTATTGTTTTTATCATTATATTTATAATTAGACCTGAATAAAAAATATATAATGCAATACTTATCAGAAGAGTACATCTTGATGACAATTTGGTATCTATAGATTTCAAGAATAAATGTAATTTTTTAAATAAATGACAGTATTCTTAATAGACAACTGAACAATATAATAACAGTATTATGCAAGAGAACATGGTCTTAACCTGAGACGGGCAACCCTTCAGATCAATTGATAAATTATTTACTCCATGTCCAATTCAAGCGCCTCAGATTTTACTATAATGTCGCATTGGTATAAAATTGGAATTGTGAATTTGGATATAATGCGTAATTTGACCCTTTTTTTAGAATAGCTAGTGAATAATTTGTTTTCAATGATTTATTCACGGAATTCTTTAAATCAAAAGGAATTTACTTATTACAGGACGATTATGCAAAAAAGAGGTGTTTTAGGATGAACATTGAATGCTGATTTTCTTGAACCCCAGTTTAGTGTAACACTCTTTGTTATCTTCTAATATAAAGAAAATAATTGAGAGAAAAAAGCATGTGAGATAAGTTAATGCATCGTGGTAAGGAAGATAAAGATTTAAAAATCGAAGACACACAAGACATCTTTTTTTATTATACTGAAAATGAATGAGAAAACAAACAATGCAAAATATGTGCCGTGAATCGGTATAGGGGCAGATACTACCTTTTTGGGTGGACTTTGACAAAAAAATCAAATTAGGTGAAAAATAGATTGACAAATTCATCTGATACGCTCCAAAAATAGCTTTGAATAACAATATTCGATTTATAAGTATGAAAACTTTCCAGAGGGACCATATTCTGCTCCAAAACTTCGACTTGCGGCGAATTTCGAATAAACGGGATTTTACTGTATTTAATAAGATTTTTTGCAAAACAATTAACGTAGATGATTAATTTATACAGGTAGAAGTGTGGGAAGTTGTGGATAAAGCACAAGCCAAGAAGAAAGGAAACTTGGGCTTGAAACTGGAGAATGCTGCTCCAGGTGCGGCTGCAGAAATTATGGAGACACCACAGCTAGATGCTACATTCTTAGATGTGTACAAGAATGCCAATGGCGTCATCCTCATGCTAGATATTACTAAACCATGGTTAGTTTTCAGTTTTTTTAAATAATTTTTAGTACTGACTTACAAACATTGGCTTGTTGTGGAATATTCATTTTCTAATATGTGCCCATTATTATGAAAGTCAAGAAAATGAAAGTTCATCAATTATTTCACATCATATAAATTGTAACAAGCGTTATAATCAGTATATTGTTACGACGTTCAACGGTGTTCTGCTAGTGTTTATTTTGAAAATAGAGTAAATCATTTCAACTGTAAATTTTTTATTTTCTTATAAGCTACATGCAACATTTGTAGGTCGAAATAAATTATAAATCTAGTAGAAAAATTAATTTTAAAACATTGTATTGTGTAATATAAAAATATTTTTTAATCAATTCAAATGTAAACCTTTAAATATCTCGAAACGAAAAATACATGACTTGGACCACTCTCATAATAATGGGCACATATATGTATTAAAATTTTTCTGATAAAATGGTTTAATTTTAGAAAAATCACAAATAGTTTAAATGGAAGTGTGTAGATATCAGAAAAATATTGTACACGCATGATGTAATTAATGTTTTCCAGGACATTTGACTACGTCCAGCGAGAATTGGTAGGCATCCCTGCAGATATTCCCGTGATAATATTAGGAAACCATTGTGACATGCACCATCATAGGCAGGTCCATCCACATCAGATTGAATATGTCATGGAAATGGCCAAACAGAACAGGTGACCGCGTAACGTGTATTTTTTATTTATTATTTTCCTTACATTCTATGTTTGTATTTACATTATCTACATATATGTATGTAAAACCCCGGTAATTTGTAATACGGGGTAGTTTACCCTTGCACGATAAATCAATACCATATTATATCACAAAATTCAAATTTTTGTTAAGTTCAATGAGTACTGCTTTTTGCCCGCACCCGCTTGTGTTCCGGAGTACCTGCTAACATGCCAGCGCTTGTATGGAACCCTCTTCACGTGTCTCGGTCTCCGTCACCAATAGTTGCTATATGCCGCTAATTGTCAAATAGATTAATATTAGCAGGCGCCGCATGCCGATAATTGTCAAATAGATTGATATTAGCAGGCGCTGTGTGCCCATAATTTTCAATTAGATCGATATTAGCCACCACTGCCTATCGGTAATATTTATTTGAAATTAGAATATTAAATTATTATAATATTTTACTAGGCCTGTCAGTAATGATAGGAAAAGTCATTTTTAAAATTTACACTGTAAAGTTAATAGGTACCTACCTTCTCCAGTCTCCATTTTTCTGGAACTCTGCTCTAAAGAGAGGTTCTCTACAATATGTAGAAAAAAATTCTTTCATATTTTGGGCACAGTGCTATAAGAGATGAGGTAGCCTATAAAAATTGGTGATCACAAGGACGGAGGGCGAGAGGTCCATCTCCAACAAGACGGACAGATCAAGTCCGAGACATGACGAGTTTCGTTACATGTCGCACTAAACAAGTCCCAAAATCGCAAAGAGTGGAGAGCAATTCGCACTGTGGAAGCATATATAGCTGTGTTATAGATAGGTTATTACTTAAATTAATGTTAATATTTCTAATACAAATATTATGTAGGTAAGTATTTATTAAATAATAATAATGATAATAATATTAGAACAGTCGTTATTCAAAGTTTTTAATAACCAATGTTGATAATATATACGCTTTTATAGATTGTGCATTCTACAGTTCCTTTGGTGGTCACTGCCTACCAAAAGCGTGCATTTTATATATTGAAATAAGTTGTTCATAACTAGAATTTAACCTAACCTAACTCCGTCCCTTGAATGGTCACTGGTTGCTTGAGAGGTCACCGCTTACCAGAAGCAAGTACTTCACACTTTTAAAAATTTCCAATAAATTTTTGTTTGATATTGTCTAATACGTACAGATAAATACATAATATTTCATTATTAGAATTCTTTACCTATTTAGAACTGGATCCATCAGATATGCGGAGGCTTCTATGAGAAACGGTTTTGGCCTCCGGCTGCTGCACAAGTTCCTGAGCATCCCATTTTTGAATCTTCAAAAGTCCACACTCTTGGCCCAGATCCAAACCAATCAGCAGGAAACCGATCAGGCGTTAATAGACTTAGACAACTTTCAGGTTGGTTGGATCCAAGATAAGCTAATTAATACAAGATCTGCTGGATTTCAAGTTTCTTTTTAACGGTTTTTGATACTGATATTCTGATGATACAATGATAACAGTACTGAATTAATAAAAAATTTAAAAATTATTTGTTCTCTTTATCACAATTTTTTTCACGGGTCCAATGGATATGAGACAACATAGTTTACTATTATTGTTATATATATGGTGTAACAGACCTAGTTCACAATATTTTATGGGTGGATACCTGACTAAATTACGAGTCGAATATGTGCCTAATCTCAACCATGTCAGATATATAAGCATTTCAAAAAAATCGTAATTATGCGAATAATTTAAATATTTTATCGAATCTTAATTATATATTAAATACAAGAAATTATAGGTCGGCCATAAAGAGCGGCCAAACTATTTTTTATGAGATGATTTAGAGTCTAAAGCAAAGATATAGATTAATAATGGAACAATTTCGCAAATATTTATTTCGAAGTACGTGGACTTCAAGCTTAACACGATTTTGTAAAAATTTCAAATAATAATATTTTCCGCAACATTGTAGAATTTCCACATATTCCTTAAACATTTTTAACTCTTATTTTAGTCAGGTATCCACCCATAAAATATTGTGTACTAGGTCTGTTTCATCCTGTATATATATTATATTATGGAACTGGCGTCTCTTCTAGGTTAGATTGTGTTTTTTGTAGATGATTTCCTTGAGGAAACCTAGGCTTAAGGTGTTAATTTCGAACTATAATTAACTCAACTATAGAAGATTTTATATATTCTGTGAATGAGTTTGGTTGTATTGTAACTTTTTGAGGCAACACCTTGACAATGACACGCGTTACCGTCCCGAAACGTCAACCTATGTTTCCGCGGGAAAACTATATACAAAAACGATATCTAATCTAGAAGAGATGCCAGTTCCATAAATAAATACTTTTTAAATTTGCTTATAATCAATTCACTTTGTTTTGGGTAACACCAACGGGTTTCGGAACCACCGTGTTAAAGTGAGTGTGGGCGACACTTGACACTATTATATGATTATCCATATTCTGTAATGCTAAGTTAGTATCTTGTACACCCTGAAGAAGAAACGGTAGTTCCGAAAACGGTTGGTGTTAGCAAAAATATAGTGGTGTTTAAACAAAGTGAATTGTTTTTGATTATATTTAATTACCACAAAGTTATAGCGGAATATTTTTTATAAATATTTTTTAAATTAGCTCTTTCTTTTTGATTGTGTTATTGTAAAAATATACCGTTTCACGTAATCCATAATCATTTATATTATTTTAATATTTCAGAATTCAGATGAGGCAGATTACAACAGTTTTTTGGAGAAGTTGGCATCGCGGCGCAAGCAGGAAGCTAGTGGGACAGTCCCGATCCGACAACACCACGATAGATCCCCCTCGATAGTCCTCGGTGGTGGCAAGCCCATTATCCCCCCTAATGTTAACCCTCTGGTAAGTTCTGTCACCTTCTGAAGTTGCTGCTGGACTCTGATGAAAAATATTTGAACATTATGAATGGATATCTTCAAAACTTTTAAAATAGCTCATTTGTTATCTCAGCAGGCAAGTTCGGCCGTAGGGGTATCCCTCAATAGGCCCTTCCTGGGTCCGATCACTTCCCTAGTTCCGAGCCAAGAGGCGCTCAAACCTGAAATACGTATACCCTCTCCTCAAGAAAATCCGGTAGTCATACAACTTCCTGCTCTTCCTGTAGGGACTCCAAAGAAACAGAGGTCCAGGTAATTTTATTTATTTTATTGGTAACTAAAAATGTGGTTGGACTGTGTCCGTCTCACTAGAGAAATTCTGTGTTCAGACAGCGTAGTTTACAAACAATTGTACTAATAAATTAGTATTACAAGAATAAAAAACAATTACAAAGAGGACTTGCAAATAAATTATTTTGAAGAAATTTGTGACAATTATTAAAGGTTTAAATCAACATGTTTAGGTGAGTGCACCAATACTAGCTCTACCCATATTACAAATCCATATTTTTATTTTCAGTTTCATGTTATTGGGACAACTCAATTGGGTTAAATCTTTCAGCATCCTATTTAATAGTTTAGGCCCAAAATATTTGTAGTTCCTTTGGCCATATGTTGTATGTGCTCTCGGGGTTTGTAGGTTATGTGTATTTGTCCGTGTGGTAATTATATTTTGAGTTGTTTTAAAATGTGTCTGTATTTATATATGTAGTTAAGAGTAGTATTAGCATATATTTGACTTATATCAAAAACATCAAATTTATTAAAAAATTTATCAGTGCTCGTTGTGATTGGGGTTTTGAGGATAAATTTGAAAATAATTTTCTGAGCTGCTATTATTGGACTAATTGCAGACATAGTCGCTCCACCCCAAGCAATTGTACCATGCTCTATAATTGATTGACAGATTGCGTAGTACGCCATTTTGAGAAGTTTTATATTAAGAAAATTCCTAATATTTCTTAAATAGTATATGTTTTTTTAAATTTTATTTGTAATGAGTTGTGTATGACGACTCCATTTGAGGTAAGTATCAAATATAATTCCTAAGTATTTGATTTGGTCTATATGTTTTATATAATTGCATTGACACATATCGTCGTATGAGTGAATTGTGAACTTTTATTTTGTAAACATACGGGCTGCCATTTTCTTTTATGATCCAAGTTAGGTATTCAGTTTTATTGGTAATAAGTGTTAAGGTGTTCAGGTCGAGCCATTTTTTAACAATACTTATGCCTTTCTCGGCTTTTTTAAATACTACTACCATGTATCAGCTCGTAATTGAAGAACAGCAAAACATATAATGCTTCCGTTAAAAGGGATGTTGCATAGGTCATTAATATTAGGGGGACCGAAAAGTAATCAAAATTAGACAATATCTTAAAGTCGATGGTGGATTCAGATCCTTGGCAAACAATCGAGAAATTATCGTTGAAGATTAGTTGTCCACGGTCTACAGTTCAGGATCATCTTCATCGCATAGGAAAATTGCATAGACCAGGAATTTGGGTTCCCCATGAATTAATGCAGATGGCTCTTCATCAACGGCGTACCATCTGCATCTCTTCTGTCTCGGTATGAAGCCAATCTATTTTTGTGCCGGATTGTAACTGGAGACGAGAAATGGGAGCTATACAATAATCCTGTATGAAATAAACAATGGCTCTCTTCTGGATAAGTACCTGTTCCGACCCCTCGACCATCACTAACAATAAAGAAGGTCGTTCTTTGTGTGTGGTGGGATATTTCTGGAATTCTTCATTATGAATTGTTTGAACCAGTCAGATCATTACACCGATAGTGTATTGTGAGCAACTCAAGCGAATGAAACAAGAGCTTGTAAAAAAACGATCTGTTTTGGTAAATAACCAAAAAAGGATTCTGCAACACGATAACGCAAGGCCTCATGCTGCAAAAATAACATGGAAAAAAAGAAAGGAGCTTGGATTAGAACTTTTACACTACTTACCGGATCTTGCGCCGTCGAATTACCACCTTTTTAGATCATTAGAGCATACTATGAGACGAGTATTGGACTTAATATGCTACCCTGTGGAAACCCGAAGTTAATGGTAAGAGGATTGCTTGTGATATGTGATACGAACTCGTGATCCCTGTCCGTGATGCAACTTTTAAACATATCAAGTTCTTTACCTAAGATATAAATTTTTTTTAGTTTCACGATTAGACTCGAATGCGATTATTTCAGTTGTAATTAGTCTACTAGAATGATGTCCATGGTTTACATAATGTATGAAACATCACACAGTTTATTTGATATTTGACCCATTTCAGTGAAATGTCTCCTGGTCCCAAGTCGGCCAACGATCTGGATAATTTCTGCGCCGGTGTACTGGATCACAGTTTCTTAGATGACATGTCTCCTACTGCCAAATCGCAGCCCGATGTACAAGTGCCAAATACTTATACAAAACAGAATGAGGATAGTGATAGGTAAGAACTTTTTAATGTTTTAGATGATTATAAACCATTAATGCATTACATAATGTTGCTAATATAAATTTCATTATTTCTCATAAACATTTAACCTTTTGGATGATTTAATAAAGTCATGCCTATTTTATAATCATCGGATCTCAGCATATTTTCTGCATTGACAAGCACCGCATTAGTACATATTACACGTACAGGTGAATATTATGTCCCAGGCCGATTTTGTTTGACCGCCATTTTGTTTTGGCAGACATTTGTCAGTTCGCATTTAATAGTCGTAGAGAGTAGTTGATTAGAATTTATTATGGAGCATCTAACGCCTCAACAGCATGCAACAGCACATGTTTTGCAGTACAATATTGATGACCTCGACTTTTGGAAAATATTATCATGAGTGACGAAGCTCATTTCGACTTGGCGGGTTTTATTAATTATTGGAGCACTGAAAATCCTCAATTGATACATCAATAACCTTTACACCCACGTAGAGTTATTGTATGGTGCGTCATGTGGTGTATGTGTAATGCTGTAACCATTAATGGTGATCCCTATCGTCACATGTTTGGAAACCTTCTTGGTAGCCGAATTGGGTCGATTGGGCCTTTAACACATGTAGTTTCAACAAGACTGTACCACCTCACACACAGCCCGAGCTTCACTTGAAATTTTGTGAGAAATTTTTCCTGGCCGCTTCAAAAAATGGTAATATCGACTGGCCTCCTCGAATCACCTGATTTGATGGCTCCCTACTATTTTATGTTGGAGTACTCGGGAGGAAAGGTTTACGCCAATAAGCCAACAACAATTCCGATGCTACAGGACAATATTCAAAATGAAATTGCTGAAATAACACGCGAAGTGTGCCAAGAATGTTATGAAAAATATGATTTGATGAAGCACGCATTTGTACCGTTGCCAGAGGCGGCCACTTGGCCGATGTCATATTCCATACATAATTGTAATAAATCAAATAATGGATAAATAAAAACCAAATTAAAAATTTGTGTTTCATTTCCAAGTTATTTAAAAACACCATCGGCCTGGAACATAATATTTTGTTTAATTTTCATTTGTATATTGGTCCCCAAATTAATCAAAATTAATAATTTTTAAAAATTATTATCACTTTAACCAGCCAAAGACAAGTCGTAAGCCCTGTAATCGCCATATTTCCATACTTCCCATATAATATAATATAAATAGCTTTGTCTCTATGAGATATCTATAATTTGCTTTAATAACAATGCCTTTGGAGGTAAAAATCCAGTAATTGTGTATTCTTGAACATATTCAAATATTGTTAACATTTATTTTTTAACTACCCAATAAATGTTGGTATCCTTCTTCAGGATCTAATTGATCTTAAAATTCCATTTCCATTAAGCATTCAATTATTATTCGCAGGCTGCCGTGATGCAATTCTAAAATTATTAATAAACTTCATAAAAACTAATTCTATCCATGTGTGAGTGCGCATTCAACTAACAGTGCTGCGCTTGACTATTGAGTTGATCCAGATGGAGATATCCTCATCACTGGATTCCTCTGTGTGGGTCTGCTCTGTGAGCTTGACTAGTTGTTGGCAGCAACACTCTATTTACATACCACACGCCATTCATTTATTTAAAAAAATGTGATCTATTTAGGTTTTAAAATGTCCACTTATATAATATTCCAAAATCTTAGAATATTCTTCACATCTTATATCAATAATTTTAGTATAATACGAATTATAATGTAGGTTTATCATATTATAATTGCCATATTTATTCAAACTGATGCACATCGATCGTGCAGTAAAGTTTTTTTTTTGCATGAAGCATATGTGCAATAGGTAAATAGTATGCTTGATGATTTAGTGGTAAGACACTTGCGCAATGATCAATTAATTGAGAGTTCAAGACTCGTCCCGGAAGACCAGCAAGTTAGTCCTATTTTCATGGCTTAGAAACTTAGTTTTGTTGCAGAATGTTTTTCATGTTATATTTATTAAAACACTAACGGTGGAAGGGTATTAATACCCTTCACATAAAAGCTTTTTTTAATTGAAAAAATGTAATTAAACTCCATCATTTCCTTTGGATATCATATTGCATCGTTTAGATAAGAGATCAAATTAATATATTAGAGCAATAATTGTTTACCCGCATTACGTCACCAGTTTGCACGAAAAGTACCCGACAGAAGTGTGTTAATAATAAAAAAATTGCCTTATATTTTTTTTCATCTTTATTTGATTTTTTTTGAACACAGGAATCACAAGGGCTAAATAATAAATACATTTAAAATTTATTCACGGGTTAACATATTTTCAGTACATAATTTCTTATTAATATTTACACTTTCAGTGATGATGAAGTAGGTGCCAATCCCCTCGTTGTCAGAATTCAAGATGACCTCGACTCTAGCGATCAAGAAGTTACCACGAAGGAATACCATCCTCAACCTGTGCCCGAATTAACATTTAGCATTAAAGAAAATGTCACAAAAAATGTTTCGAAAACTGCCAAAGTATTACAACTTAACGCCACTAACACAGTGGAGCCGTTGATAAAGTCGTACATTAGTTCGGAGAATGTTTTTACTCCATATAAAGAAACTGATCAAAGTAAAATGGATTCACCAGATGGTAAAATTTCCAAAAGCAATTCAAACGGAAATATTTTCAACGAAATGGATAAATTGACTATTTATGATTCAGAGAAAATAGATGTTCCTTCAGAAGAGGAAACATACGACAGCGGACCGGAGTTTAGTCACTCAAATGTTTACATTCCTACCCCCATGTGGCCAATTGATACTAGCATTCGAAGATCACCGGAAGGTTGGATGTCATTTTTATAATATTTGTATTTACAAAATTAACTGCTTATCATTTTAATTATTGTTATCAAGGCGTTCCTACACATCAAGTTATTAATTTCAAATTTTATTAAAATAAAATCATTTTTACTAAATCATTTTTTTTAATTGTTTACATTGCGTAAACTTAAGTAGTGTATACTCGTTCGCAGGATTAAAGTAAAATACATACAGTTGATCATTTTTTATTTTTAGGTGGTGAAGATGTTTCTCCCGATGCAGAAATAAAGAAGGAAAAAAAGGTGAGAAACAAGACTTGATACAATATTTAGTCAAAAGAAAATCGAACCCAAAGCTGTACGGAATAGCCAACTTCTTAAAAATAAACACTGAATAAGTGTGGTTAAGATCATCCCCAGCCCCCAAATACAATGAATAGATTATTTCTGTACAGCTGTACAAAATTATCTTTACATTTTTGTTACATTTCATTTGCACTATATTTAACTTAGCTTTCGCTAAGTTACTCACAAATATTGATTTTCAATTTAAAGGTTTATTGATGTATCCCGGTGGCCTGAGCAGTTTTTTCATCTACACATTCAGTTTTACTGTCCTGTACAGCAGCGGTCGCCTAACTTTAGGACCACACGGACCACTAAATTCATAATTTTAAATCCCACAGACCACTAATAGGGTTTTTTAAAGTGTTAAATATATTCATAAAAAAGTGATCAAAGAACACATAAAATGCACCCAGTTAATAAAATAAAACTCTTAATTGTAATCAAATTATAAAATTTTTATTAATATAACAAAAATTGTAAAAACAAAACAATTAAAAGATGGTTTAGTTATATTAAACTTTTAGCATTATACATTTCTCGTGTGATGAATGTTCCGGCTTGCTTGAAATAAGATTATGGATTTAATAATGTCACTGCAAGACAGAGAACTGCATTTATTTCAAGCCTAGATCGGTATCGTGTTTTAATTGCTGTGACAGATTAAAAGGCCTTTTCGTATAAATAAGTTGTGGAGAATTGGGTCAGAATTTTCATCGCCTTTTCACTAAGCAAAGGATATTAACTTTTTATGAAAAGCCAAAACTGAGGTCTTGATAAGGATGAATGAAATTTAGCTATAAGAGTGTCGTCAGACGATATATCGATGAAGCTTTCTTTTAGATTCATGCTTTAATTATTGTTCACTGCAAACGGATTTATTATCCACATATGTATTACCATGGATTAAAAAATGCAAATAATGTCCACATTTCTCTGCGGACCAGCAAAATTTGTTCGCATCCCACCAGTTAGGCGACAGCTGCTGTACAGAATGCCGGACTGTAAATGTTGAAATTTTATTATATTTACATTTATAATGGTTAGGATAATCAAGAATGAATATTTATAAAGAATATTTTTTTTACCAATACAGTAGTTCCTCGGGTTATGAACAAAATGCCCACTGACAAAATGGCTCAATTTGTATACAATCAAGCAGTCATGTGCTTCACGGACTAAGATCTTAGCGCGCTGCCGTTTTAGGCATGAAATTATAGGGCATTAGTTTTGTGGTAGCATTCACTCAGACCAAACTGCTGTTCGAGTGCATTGTATTTGTCAGATTGCAACTCAAGTGTGTCTTTTATTATTTTTGTATGTGTGTTTCAAAAGATATTATCCCGATGAAACTTTATCAAGTCACATTACAAATCTGTTCAATAATAATGCCATATTTCAATTCTGCAACATTACAAAGTGCAAGAAGGGAAAAATCTCATAGGATAGGATTTTTGTGAGACCTGATGAAATCAAGCACCTGATATTTTCATGGTTCCCTTCACATTCCTCTTCCAATCGATAACAATCCTTTGTAAGATAAGTTGAAATAAAATTTATTTTTATGTTTATTCTTTTTGTTTTATTACTTCCAATTCCTTTTTAGTTGAAATTATGAATTTTCATTGTTTTGTATAGGATTTCAAGCATAAAGTATGTTGGTAATAATGGACCGTTTTCGGGGGGTCTAAAATGAATTAATCCATTTTGATATTCTTATTCTCAGAGCCACTACCTTATCATTAAAGTTTTTCCGTTAATGTGTGTAATATCTATGTTTGCTAATGGTTTTATTGTAAAATTATTATGTTAAGCTTAGTTGTCAATTTTCCCATTTCTGTAAATGATTAGTTGAAATATTCCGCGGCTCTATTTATTTTAACTACCGAGATTACTCCATTATGATTGGTTATTTTGTCTTGATTTTAGGTTTATTGAAGGAATTAGAATTTTTTTAAAGGATTTTAGGTTTTTTAGGAAATTTTTAATGATAAGGTAGTGCTTCTGAGAATAAGAATATTAATATACATCGGTTCCACCTAAACCATCTAATTACCCATAGAGGAAGGGGTAACTAAAATAATCCATTTTACATTGATTCTTATGAGAATAATTGTTTCGGTTTGCGAACAATTATTATCGGATTACGGATCGAATTAAGTTCGTAACCCGAAGTTCCACTGTATTGTGTATTTTTAATGGATAACAATATAAAACCTGTAATGAAACTCTAGTCCACAATTAGATTACGAGATGAAATATTTATTATAAATAATATTTATTTATTCAATAATTATTTCAAATAGATATTTTTTTATAAAGTACTTTGTTCTGAAAAATAACATTTTTAGACTTTGTTTCTTTGTTTTATATGACTTCCACACAGGAGACACTGATTTAGGCAGGCCTAGTTCATCTGCCAGGTAGACACTGTGTGGAAGGAAAAGGATTCATTAGCGCGTGTCCTAAGAACCTGGGTTAAAACACAGATGGAAACACAAAAACCGGCAAGTCATTTCATAACTGACCTGTTCAATATAAGAACGAATCAGAAAAATGATTTATTCTCACATATAGTACACGAATAACAGAATTATTTTTTCTTATTAATACTTGACTAATTGCAATACATATGTAATCCCTCTCTACTACATAATAATTGATTTTTATTACACAAATAATAGATTTGTCATAGAGACAAAGCTATTTTTTTCAAATTATATTTAATGAAAAATATGGAAAAGTACAGGGCTTACGACCTCTCATCAGCTGGCTTAAGTGTAATGATAATAATAAATAATATTTTTAAAAACATTTTACAGATAAATAATATTGCTTTAAATAATTTCAAAAAAATAACTAGATTCTCATTGTGATATATATGCTGTTTCAGGAAAATTAATTATCAAATTTAGTCCATAGATGACTATGGTGTAGTGGTACTCGAAGCGAGTCCACATATTAACATATATACAACATTCAATTTTTTTATAGATATGGAGATTGATGGGTGAGAATGGTGAATGTTATATTTATATAAAGTGATCACTTAAGCCAGCCGATGACAGGTCGTGAGCCCTGTAATTACCCATACTTCCATATATTTTCTATTAAATGTAATAAAAAAAAATTTAAATAACTATATGAGATATCTATTATTTGTGTAATAACAGTGCCTTTGTAGGTAAAAATCCAGTAATTATGTGTTCTTGGACATATTCAAATATTGCTGATTATTATTATACTCATAAATTATAAAACAATAATGATATATTTTATTACTATACAGTCAAAGGAAGAAAGAAAACACAAGAAGAGCAAAAAATCTAAAGACAAAGATAAAGAAAAGGATCACGGCAGTGACAAGGATAAAAGGAGAGAAAAGGACAAAGACAGGGAAAGGAAACACAGGGATAAGAAACCCAAGAAGAAGGACTCTGATAGTTACTTGGAAGAGTTCCTCAATGGGTCCACTAGTGGAGTGGAAAGAGCCCAAGAAGCTTATGAAGATCTTTAACTTCTTTAAAATTATTATTTATACTTGATTTTCAATTTTATTACGCGCGAATGTCGCATTATCCCTAATAAAATACTTATATTTAATTGTATTCAAAATATGTCTTGGTATCCAGCTCAGATTGGGTACCGCGTATTATACATATATGTCAATTTAATTATGACTCTTTCTTGAACAAAGTGCCCAAATCATTTGTACCTTTCTCGGCCTAAGCCCCTAAAACTTAGTCTCAGTTGTAATTGACATCACAATTTTTTTTAAGGAGAATAGAGATGCGTGTATGAAATACATAATACATCAATATAAATAATTACCATTTTCAAACTAAGCTATTTATGAAATTGTGACTAACTTGGTGATCTCCCGGGACAAGGGTCAAGTTCCTTACCGCTCGATCACTAGGTAAGTGTCTTTCTACTACACCAAACCAGCACAATTGCATTATTATAATATGCTTAATGACACCGTTGTTTGTATGTATATGTAATACGATTTGAGTATTTCATGTTTATGTTGATAGAAAAATAATGTTTTAATAGCTAAATGTTTTCAAGACATCTTATTAACAGGATATTAAAATCTGTGCAGAGTTAAACAAAGGTGATTTAGACAATTAAAACAATTCTGATAAAAGTGATACTTGAACTAATGATGGTCGAGTGATTGTAGTGATCATTTTGCAATATGCAATAAAAGAGAGCCAACCAGTAACTTTATTAATTAAAATTATTATTTACATCCAGCATTTTTGTATTATTAAGGGGTGCAGAAGTGAAACAATGGGTACAGTATTCTTTATTTTTTTTAATAGAATCAGAAAACTTTATTAATGTTTGTTTAACTAATTTAATAATTTTATTTTGAATGGGTACGATAAATTCTGGGGAATTAAATTATAATTTAATTGGACTGAGAAATGATTAATTAAATTCTTATAAAAATAAAGGCAATAATAGAACTTACTGGAAAATTGTCTGGATTTTGAGTTCTCCATTACCTAAGTATAATATGCCTTTAGAATAACAATTATTTCAAAGATGTGTGATTTTTTTGTCAATTTGATCTCCATATTTATGGCAAATCTAGAAATTACTACTCGCTGCTTTAATTCCAGAATTTTTCTCTCCCAAAATGATTTAGGTACTTATTTATCGCAAGTATGAGAATGTTTTACTGAAATGAAATTTGTATATTTTTACTTTTTTCATGTGACGTTTCATTTGAAGGTTTAATGCCATAATATGGAAAAAACCTAACCCCTGCGCTAATAATGGTGAAGGCAGACATTCCATATTTCTTCTATGCTTCTTTCACTTTCGTCTGAGCACATGGACAAATCTAGTGCATTACAACCATAAAGTATTAATATGAGTGAATTTGAGCAAAAATGTATATAATAAAGATTTTTAAATATGATGTATACATATTAACGCCTATGACAAATTATTAACTTTGTTAGAATTCACATTGTTCATTTGAAAAAATTGAATAATTAAATTTCATGGAATGGCAATAACTTTAAAGTTATGGTCGATTTTATAAAGTGTGATTATTATCATCCTATTACTCATTATATTACAACGCGCACACAATTTTTAACAAGACTTTTTCTTCATGTGCCACCTTCTGTCAAAGGTTGGCAACCATGTTGCAGTTTGTTAATTTATCCTGAGGATAGCCACTTTCTGAGGTTACGCAGCCAATATAATCACTTATCTACCTGCGCTTCTGCTGCCTTCTATCTTTCGCTGCATAATGAGTTATAACATATCACATTGCGGAGAATGTGACCAGAGTATGCAGCTTTCCTTGATAGTTGTCATTAGTTCTCTTGACTTATTAGTAATGTGGTCAACCCAGGCCCTACCAGTAGCCTTATACTGGTATAATAATGTTTATATTATTTTCTCCCCCGGCGCACAAATATATAATAACATTACTCCTTAAATGCGTTTCATCGCTTGTCAGTATAGGAATTGTTCCTTGTTGCAGTGGAGACCAACCTATACGAAGAGTATGTGGATACAGACACCCAACAGTTTTCTGATAAGCAAGTGTATGTTACCCTACTATGTAAAAATGCAATTTAAAAAATTTTCTAAACAGTTTCATAAATTATCTTCTAACATTATTAATTAATATATACATACATATATGTATTTACATAACTACTTGAATGTATTTAATAAATTTCTTGAAAATCTGATGGTTACTACGAATATTTAAAATAAATAATTTGTACTCTTCTTAATTTTTGTATTCAACTTTGGTAGTCATTTTTTAAACAAGGATGTGAGCGTGAATACCTGTCATAATAATTTAATTACTAAATACTAATTAAATGTATTAATTAGAAAGATATACATATAAAATCAATTTTATTGAAAAATATTGTTGTTACGCTACTGGGATTCGAACCTGGATCTCTTTCCAAACCGGGGAAGGTGCATTATTCAACTATACTATAGCGACAGTACTTTTGATGACGAATTTTCAAACCCATATGTTAAACTTTTTTTCAAATTAATATATCTATTGTTCGGTTATTTGAAAGCCATCTACTTTGTTTAATTTTATTTCTATTTTGAATGGCTTCTTGTGGGATTCGAAAGCCCATCTCTAGCAAAGGCGGACAATCCGACTACATCGTAGTTCAAGAAGAATCGGCTCTCTAATTTTATTCTTCTGACTGCTTATTCATGGCATTAAAATGGATAATTTACAATTATTCAACACATCCAATCAGTAGTGAGAAATGAAGTTGGTTTAATATTGTGCCATTTACCAAAATCGCTGATCAAAGTTCTATTTCTTGTAGTTGTTGATGTAAACAAAAATGCCAACTTTCAAAGATTTTTGGTGTAGACAGATATGTAAGTAAATTGTATTCATATGTACCTGTAACAAGCTCGGTTTGTAGACTGACATAATATTCTCTGCAATGTAATGTGTTCTTGAAAATTATATAAATAAGTTATATTTTTTTTTATATATATGTATATCGACTGTGAAGAGGTAAAAGGTTAACGTTTTACAGGAGAAGTACAAAACTCTGTATGTTACAGTGTTATATTAAAATATTTTGTATTTATATACATTTTTAAGGGAATCTGAAATTGAAAACATGTCAAAGTAAAAACTTTGGCACAAAATATTATTAGAATTATTTAACTATCCCGGATTAACAAAATTTTTTTAAATAGATTTGTTGTCATTCATTCATTTAGAGTACAAATACACACTGAAAAATTAGTTAAACAAATTCAAATATTCCATTATAATTTTTACATGTCCTTGGATGAGCTTTCTAATAATTAGCAACACTGCGTATCGCATTTTTTTGACAAATTGAGATTAATATACCGTTTGGTTTGTATTTTCGTGCTAATTTGGTAAAAACGATACTTTTGTTAGTTCCAAGTATAAAAAATCTAAATAAAATAAGAACAAGAGTAATAATAAAAGTAATACAAAGATTTTTAGTTGTCCTGAAAAGTTAAAAAAAAATGTATATATACGGTGTTGCTAATTATTCGACGATATAATATATGTTTGATTTTATTTTCAATTTTTACTATATATTTTTAAATGAGGGTTATGTCCTTTAGGCATTCCAAAATCGATATCTATGCTTAAATATGGTTTAATTTCTTATAATATGTGTGATCTCTATTCTATCAAAACTTGATTAAAAGGACACATTCCATAAATGCACATTTTTTTAATTTTCAAGATTACCTGTCAGATTTCATGTGAAAAAAACATTGCTTGATAATATTTTTGATGTATTGTACATACATAAATTAATAAATTATTAATTTTGACAACTATGGGTGTTTTCACAATATGGAAAAAGGCAAAATGAGGCTGTGCTGCCTCGATTAGTGGTATATTTAACATCATTGTGGCAATATGGTTATTTAAGAAATAAGTTTCTAGACTTTTTTTTTGTGCATGGTTTGATACAGACTAGTTTGAGACATCTGCGATAAATAAATCTACATAATGTTCTATAGGAATTTTCGTCAAATACTTATTTTAAATTATGATAATGATATGTAAGTAAATTGTATTGAAAATCCGTAACTATGACCGTGTGCTGTGAATGTCTGCAAACAAGAAAAGAATATCTGTAAATTTGCACCAGTATATTGTCTCTGCCTGACCACGCTGATTTTATAAAACATTATTTAAGCAGTTAACTTTTTTGAGTTATATTGTCAAAATAGTTTTATTTTTCAAGAAGAATATTTTTAATTCCATAGAGTAATTGCATCTCATCAGAATTTTTATGATTCTTAAATAATATTTATCAAAAAAATACATATTTGCAAATTTTATCGCATATTTTATTATTTTTGTATTTTACTAAAAGTAAAACTGAAGCAAGAATAGGGGTGACCTAAGAATGCAAGTAATCGGAAAAGTGTTGACTTCGGATATGCTCGGAAGTACATACTATTTCAACATTCAGGAAATCATTGAAAGTCATACACATATTGACAATGCTAGGCATGTAATGGTAATCAAATTTCCAGTTCTTACGTTAGATGTATTTTACTCTACAAGTATTGTATAAACTTTTATTCTTGCCATTACTAATCAATTTAATATTATTTGTTGTTTACTTTCATTAGTATAAATAATTATTATCTTTATGTAATATATTAATATCACTTCCAGGTTGATTCACTAAGGATATATAAATTCAGCAGTCTCAAAAATATTTTTAATTCAGTCACGTGTTTTGGATTCTTATTTTTGAATTTTATCAGAAGACATGATCATATATAAATTATTACGAATATGTTGAAGCTTTTCGCAAGAGAATGAAAATTTTGATCTGGCTTTGAATGTGCCATAAACTTTTGTCATTTCACATTTCTTAAAATTCATTTGAGAGATATCATATATGTATTGATAATATTTGTAAGAAGATTTTCATTTGGTTATTATTAATTTCATTAAGGTTTTTTTTTTAATCATTTTTGTAACTTTAAGACAAGATCATTTCCTTTAATTTTGAGCACTGTTGTTTTTAATGAAATGTAATTTTGGTTTAAACTAAATTGTGTTTATGAGCTATGATTATTCAGGAAAAGTTCTTAAATATTTATTTTGAAATCATTGATCTGAAAGTGGTGTTTTTGTTTATTTTCTGAAAATTACAAAATTTCACATTACTATTTACAAAAAAAAAAAATTGCCTTTATCGTGATTATGAAAATTACAGGTCCTATTTGGATATTATAGAATTCCTTTTGGAAGGAAATTATTTGGTTTTGTGATTTTTACATTCAAATTATTTAATTTCAAGTTCAATTATGGTCAAAAAATGAGAAATTTAAATGTAACATTTCCATGACGAATGCATTTATAAATCATACTTAAATACTGTACGGACAGGGTACCCGCACATTACAAAAAAAATTTAAAAACCATTGCTGCTTTTAACAAGATTATATTATGATTTTTAAAAAAAATGTACTTATCTAAATTTAAGTGAGATTATTTATTAGCCTTGATAGTTGTTTGTTCTACTATTCGACTGGAGTGTTTGTATTAATATTGAATTCTTTTGTACATCTCTCATTCTGTGATTTTCAAGCTTTCTTCCTTGAGAGCATTTGATGCATCATGTATTTAGCTATAAATTTTAATATACATACTAATATTATGTTGTCAAATAAAACCTGTCTTGACGTTCATCTTTATAAAATTTGTAATGAATAATATAATATTGAATCAATAAGGTTTTCTCATGACTAGATTAATAAGAAATACAAACTAAAATGGCATTTTTAATGTACAAATAACATTATTTTATTTTTTTAGACTTTTCCGACATGCAGAGAACCAATAAGTAAGGTTTTCACATTTACCTGTAAAGAGAAATATGTGATGTTCTGAGTTTTGTGTAGGCAGTAGACATTATATTTTTCAGGATGTAATAAATTAAATACCATTAGATGCAAAAATAAAATCAAAAAATGTACAGTAGAATCTCGATTATCCAAGTACATATTGCAATATATTTTTCAAATTGTGGAGTATCGCAACGGGGAAACGAGAAACAACTATGAAACAAAAAAAATATGAATGTACTTTATAAGAAATAAAATGTTAATACCCTTTTCTTAGTGTATAAATGTAAATTGGCGTACATTTCAAATAATTGCACCAAAAATAACTGGTATGTAACAGATGCGGCCATCTGCATTATCCAAGGTAGGTTTGGTTCACATTACCTCAAATAATTAGGATTCTACTGTATATGTTAATGAAATAAATTGCATAAATTCATTTTGATACGATTCTCGGTAAAAACTATTATTTTGTGTAAATTTTATCACAAAAATCCCGGTTAATCTCGCCCTGGAAAGTTGAGTTTACTACTATAATTTTAATGAAGTCTATAATTGCAGCACTCAATAAACTCGCACAGTTCAATATCACTCTGATGCTTATTTTACGAGTTCCACGCGATTACTTCCAAACTAGTTGATAATTAGTTAGATTTTTTAAATATAAATTAAAATTGGGTACTGTAATATGTAGATATTTAAATTCAAAAATTAGTGTTTTAGATGTGATTGCTTTCAGATTTAAAATTTGTTAACAATTAAACATTTGTGAAAAAAGTTGTTAAAATTAATTAAATAGTTTTTTTACACAAGTCTGTCAAAACTATAAACATATTTTATACTTAAGAATTAATGAATTTATAAAATTATTGTTAAGAATATTTAATCAACAAATTTTTATATGATTGTTTTTGAGGTGAATTATTTTATAATTATATAATACAAATAAATAATATACTATTCATATCAACTTTGTTTCTTTTATCCTTCCTGTAGATTTTTTAATATTTTGCCATTCAAATCCCGATTAATAAAAAAAAATTGTCAAAGATACAAAAGAAAAATATTTTCAAATAAACAAGTTATTCTATTATATCATGTAGGTTCTCTAATTAAAACTAAATTTATGATTTATACTTACCACCTTAGATTTGTTTTATCTCCCCTTTATTGAATAACTAACACCGACCGCACAGTGGTTTTCTTCAAAAGAGATCAGATAAGGTGTTATATACATGTAATGTGATGCCATTTATACAGGTAACACGCATACAGGCATTCTGTGATAACTGTCGGTGCATAACCAGAAGCATTCTAATCAGAATACAGAAATATTTCGTGGATATTTTTTAATGTATTTAAAAATAATACACAATGTGAATATTATAATGCAATTATTTATTAAAAATCAAAGTAATTACAGTAATAATATGTTAATATTTTCCGATATATTATATTTTATATTTGTATAATATATACATTATTCGCATTTTATAACTATCATATAATATAATAAGGTTGTTAATCTCTCAAACACGATGCAACTCTTATAAAAATTATAAATTTACCAATTATCATAATTTAATACATAACACACTCAATACACAGCAACCTCCAATCATTGGATCATTTCACCATTTTGAATTGAGCTAAAAATCATAAGATTCTGGCAATCCAACTGCATTATCGTAAACAGTTCGATCCATACAGTTCCACGGGTCAACAATGTGCTCGGCGAGGTACACTCCGCTACTATTTATATATTGTCTATATAAAATCAAGAGACATCATCACTCAGGATATTCCCGGAATCCAGTTTTTGGATGTTGCATTGTATCATGGATTCGGCGGCTGCTATAGTTCTGATATAACATTTTAAATTACAATTAACAATGCCGGTTACAGAATAACATTCCGTTAAACTTTCTACAAAACAGTCAATTTACAAATTTATACACTTTCTAATATTCATTCAACAGCGACGGAAACGGAGACATTGTTGTCACACATCTTGTATAAATATTTAATTGTTTCTTGTAGGATGTGATCTTGGAATTATTTTATTAATACAAGACGCAAAACAATACGCACGATAATTACTTACTGTATCAAAACGTTGGTCTGAATGTGATTCTTCTACAACTAAAAAGAAAGATTCTACAGATCTTGCTTTCACAAAAAACAATCAGCAAATATATAAAATAAAATATAAAGTGCTTTTTTTCAAACGCAATCATAATATAATTAGAATATTATGAGTAATATTGTTTCGACAATATTTTATCTTCCAATGAAGTTTGTGACTGAACACTTTCTAAAAAAATTCAGTACCAAAATAACAAATATGAATAATATGTGCAAAATAAAAAGCCCAGAGAATAAAGAGTGATTGAGAAGTGTGTATGATTAGTGAACGATGCCATCGAATGATTAGAGAGAACTAGGTAACTAGAAAACAGCTAAAGATGTTTAATTTTAAATATTATAATGTCAGATTCTCATATACAAGAATATTGTTTTCCAAGTACTACTACCTACCACAAAGGTGACACAACTTCCATTCCATTTATATAAACAATTACAGAGTTTTATCAAAATTGACTGTTTTAAAATCTGTCTTATTAAAATAATTGACACATCATGGGTAAAATTGATGAAATAATTGAAAATCAAAATATAAGCCCCTTTCGGAATCTTTAGCATTATTAAAGTTGAAAAAGTTCTCGCTCACACATTGCCATTCACGCATAAGTACTTCTCATTTGCCAAATATGTAATCTGAAAAAAATGATGAAAAAATATTATAATACGCAGTCGGTTACCGGAACGGCTGCTGAAATTTTTACCTTGATGGGCATTGTAAATAACAAATATTAACACACTTCTTTATTTTTATTTTCACAACAGAAATTTTGCAGCCCCGTATTGAAAATGTCAGCGTACAATTTGAAATATGATTAGAATTTATTTCCTTAACTTAAAAATTATGTTTGTGCTGCGTTGTGCATTTCCAATTCACAAAGAGTTGTGACCTACATTTTACATTTACATGACAAAGGGAAGATGGTAAAAACTGAATTACCATTTTTTCATAAATAAGTCAATTGAAATTCATTGCAAAATATTATTAAAAATGTCTATATATGATGAAATATATTACTAAGTATTTGCACATGTTGAAAATTGTCATTTACTTGAGGGTCTTGAGGTTCAGCATTTAGGTTAGTATTTTTTCGATTAAATCTGATGATAAAATAACGAAATACATAACACACAAACGGAATACTAAATAAACAAACTTATGTGGTATGGGGAATTTTTCCTTCAAAAATTCTTTAAAAAAAATTAGGTTTGTCACTTGATTGGTACGTGCAAACATGTTGCGTTGTGTGAATTTTTTCTCTAACTTTTTGGATGTTTTCATAGTATCTTCACTCACGTATTTCCATTTGTATTAATCTTGTTTATTTACCATTTAAAGCAATGAATTTAGTTTTAATTGAGAGAAAAAACTATGTTGATTAAATGAATTCTAATGAACTAAGAAAAGAGATTTTTTTTGTTTAATTACTGCGACATTGTGACTAAAGAGTACATAGCAAAACCTTGTGCAACGTAAGTTTAATTTAGATTCAATTTACATGGGAAAAATAAGAATAATTTATCGAGGGAATGGGCGATACGCAGAACACTTGGCAGTAGAATCCGATATCTATTGCTCCAATAATTGATTCCCTTCCCCCTACCCCACCAAATGCTGTTAGCGTGTCAAGTCGCATTTATCTCAAAATTTCTGTATTTCTTCCAGTGCCTGGTTTTCCTTGAATTTTTATTGTATGTATGTACATGGTTTGTTCATTAACATAATATTAATTACTTATCTAAACATACTAAACATCTTTACAGAATATTTATAGTTTTTTATAAGTATTATTTAGACTGCTTTCCACATCAGAATTTTCAATATCCCAAGTTCATTCAATGAGGATTCACCAAACACGCAATTTCCGAGGGACATTGATAAGCGTTCGCTGGATGTAAATAAGATTTTTTTTTAAATACATCGAAAACCACAAAAAATTAAAATTTTAAATAAACCCTTTGTTATCAAGTATTATTTGCACTGGGAATACAATATTTTTATTTTTTTCATGTTGCATTTGTTCAACAAATTTAAAATACCCTTACGTAATTGTTTTTAAGCAGTTTGTTTATTAAAAAATAATAACTGTAATAAGAGATTTCATAGCACGGTTGAAAGTGTTGAGTCTTCCACATAGGACATTGACTCCCAGAGGCCAGTAATGAATAAATTCCAATTCAGGGGTGACATTGCAAAGGGTTTATTGTCTAGTAAAAAACACTATTTCACTTTTTAAAAATTAGAATGTTTCTAATCAGAATAAAAAATTACTCCAGAATTCTAAAATCAAAATATTTTTTTGCACAACAGATGGTCATAGCGTGTAAGTAGAATTAAATAACTAATAATAAGTGACTTCTATACATAAAGATATAATCATGTAAACTTTTGCATAAATTGAAATAGTTTTCCTGTGTATGCACAGCAAAACCTAGTAATTTGTAAACCTCTTTGTAAGTCTAAAATGGGCAGAATTCAAATTATTTTTTTAAGTTTAAGACCAAATAAGCAAGTTTTCATACCGGATAACTTGAAAACCTTGATAATTCATAAATCGAAGAAAAATTTCGACCCAAGCACACATACACTACATACATTATTGGTGTCTTCGTAACTTTAAAATCAAAATACTTTGCGTCAGATTTTTTTAATACCTTCTTTAGATGTTGTACCAAAACATGGAACTCCTGCACTTCTTGCAGTTTATAAAAAAGATTACACGGTTTTTCAAACTGTAATAAAATTATGTCAGTTCATATTTAGGTGTGATGTTTTGTATAAAATGTTCATAATACCGATGATTAATTTGAACTTATTAGTTTACAAATATGTATTTAATTTTAAATACACATATTATTGCATTCAAATATTTTAAACAAACATTTTTAATCACCATGTTTGAAATTAACCTGTCAAAAAAAAAACTTTGTACATTTTGTGTTATCACATTGTGTGCAAAATAAAATTTCATATTTTTATTTAATAAATTTAGAATTAATCAGGTTTTTTTTATAAGATGAAGAAAAATAGTCATAAAATATTGAAAAAAAAAAAACAATAATGGATTAGTTTATTTTCAACCTAACCAGAGACAATATTATTACTAATTTAAGTTAGTTATAATACAAAAAAAAAAACACTCAATACTCATATTTCAAATTGTTTTCTGATGATTCCAAGAGAACTTCTGTTTGATTTTAAAGGGTTCATTTATCATAAACTTGAAATAAACGAATGATAAAAAGTGATGTGATTTTAAAATACAAATTGATTACATTAAATATAAGAAAATATTTTTTGAAAACCATTATGCCGCAATCCCGCACAGAACTAGAGATGACACAAATGTATAGAGCATTGCTTATTTTACAATTATTGAAATTTCAATTATCGAGGTTCTTCTGTATTTTTTTCATTATCCAAAAGTGTGCGATGAGAGTAAATAATAAAAAATGATGCATAATTATAAATCAAGAAAATTTAGTACCTAAATTTTTCTCTCAATGAAATCAAATTCTAAAATTGTACAGCAAAGAATGAAGTGATGCTAATCGGTTAAATATTTACACAATGAAAATTAAATACAACATTTTAAAAACAAATAAATAATTTAACATTAATAAACAGAATATTTAAATCAATCGTTCACATATAAATTTACACATAATGATAAAAAATATCATGATACATACTTATAATAAATAGCTGCATTTAGTTTAACTCCCCGAGCAATGAGCGGCCCACTCCAAGAAGTGACAGCGACAAGATTGTATTAGACATCAAGACTCCCGAAATTAAATTAAGAAAAAAAATGATAATTTGTACAATTTTGATATTTAAAAACTAATGCCTGAATCATTTAATGCGATTCTTCATATTGATTGATTTTAGAAAATCACTCGTTTATTAAAAAGTAAATGTGAAGCCTCGTAAACTTCTATCTCTGTAATCCGCGGCGCACGGTGTATGTCACATGTGCGCGTGAATTCTATTGTGTGCCTAAACGTGTCTAAATGCAGCCAAATAATGCGATTTGTGAAAATTCTAAAAAAAAATATCTCATTAATTAATTTTTTTTAACTATACCATTGATAAAATGAAAGGAAAATATTCTTAAGAATTTGAAATCTCTTAGTTGACAACAGGACATTATGAATGACAACAGAACTGTGTTTCTAATAGGTTATCTAGATTCGAATTCATAATTATACTACAAATGACAGAGAATCGGTCCCACCCCTGCAGCATGAGGGGGTCTCGCTGGGCAATCATTAGTAACAATTGACAGGGTATAAAGATAAAAAAATAAAAAAGATGGCATTTCAAGATCTAGATGTGTTATTTGGTTATTTAAATGCTTACATACATGCGTATCGAATTAATATTTGTGTCCGTACTTACATATATAATAAAAACTAATTTCTGTACACATTTGTTGAGCCTTTAGCCAGTAATAGACCAATTGTAATAAATAAAACAAACTTGTCGATACGTGTATTTTCCTTTTAGAACAATTCAATTATGAAAACTCACCGCACGGAAACAAAGTTACCAGATTGTAGACAGATACAATATGTTTACATTTCTACTGATGAATCGCATCACTGGTGCATAAATGGAAGAAAATCTACAAAATTAATTTAGGAGATAAATTTAGAAAATACATAAGTACATTTTTCGTATTATTCTGTATCAAAATAATATAAGTATGCGTGTCTTTATAATGAGGTTGTAGGTTTTGATTTGTCAGGACACTCTGTAATAATATTCTTAAAATAAATGCACCGAATTTGCAGTTCGGTAAAGAATAAAGAAAAAGCACTTGCGTCATTAATAACTGTTCTCCACATTCAACGTACATTATATTAATATAAACTTTACCATTCTAGTATATACATTACATCATGGTATTGTACAAAACGATTTCATGATAAAATCTTCAACAATATCAAACATTTAGATGGATACAAAAATAGCAACAAAAACAATAGAACATCATGAAGCACACTTTCACTTGTCTAGTTGAACCTCTAACCCAATCAGATACTACGCACTAAATTAATCTATTCTCGTTTCCCTAATCAGACTTATATATAAATACGGTATAAAAAAAATAGCGTCTGATAAGTATGAAGACCAACGTCTCACGGTGAACTGGAGAATGTATTGCTCGATTACTTCATCTTTGGATTGCGTCTATCATTTGAACACTTCAGTTTACAATCACTCTACACTGGGTCCGTTTATGGGGTCCCTGTACCCGCGGAAAATGTTCTGGTCCGTACTCGTGCAGTACGTTGTGGTCGTAACTTGGTCACCGAATGCGGTTCTTGTCCGTTCTGAGTCACTTTTCACACTGTGCCCGCCTAACTGGGCTCCCCCCACCCCCCACATGCTGGGGAGAGGGATGTTAGTTTGTATTCCACTAGAACTGTCTACTTTTCCCATGGGGCTGAACTGCCCCAAGTTCCAGTTGCTCTGAAGCAGAGGTTTTGGTACATTTTGAACGATTCCGGGACTAGGTTGGATAGGCGACAGTTCCTGCCTACTCAATGGAGTGAAGTGTCCCACGCTCCATCCAGTTTTGGGCATGGGCTGTCCCATTTCGGGGCTGGGCTGCCCGACCGGGGACAGCTCTGGCCTCGCCATGGGACTGAAGTGTCCCAGATTCCAGGATTGCGCAGGCTTCACTGAAGACATTTCCGGACTGGGGACGGCGGCGGGTGAGGACTCCGCTCTGGTCATGGGACTGAACCGATCCAGGTTCCACTGTCCGCAAGGTTTCCCGGAAGAGGTCACTTGGCTGGTATCAGGACTGGGCATCATGGCGCTGGAGGGCATCGGGCTGAACCTCTCCAAATTCCAGTTGGCCGATCTGGACAAGACCTGCGCTGCCTCCGGAGAGGGTTGACTGGAACTAGCCGACTCCTGTCTCATGACGGCATTGTACTGATCCAAATTCCACCCGCTCTGACCCATTTGGCTGGGCTTGTTTACCGACTGCCCCACGTCAGGACTCTTGTGTAAAGTATATGGACTCTTCACTGATGGGTAGGGGCTTTTCTGGGAAGAATACGGACTCTCCTGTCTTCCTAGAGAAGGACTGATTTGTGAAGAATAAGGGCTTTCTTGTCTTACTACCGAAGGGCTCTTCTGAGAAGAATACGGACTCTCTTGCCTAACAACCGAGGGGCTTATTTGTGACGAATACGGGCTAGGAACAGAAGGACTCTTCTGGGTAGAATAAGGACTTTCGTGCCTAACAACAGATGGGCTTTTCTGTGATGAATATGGACTCTCTTGCCTCACTAAAGAAGGACTGTTCTGTGAAGAATACGGACTTTCCTGCCTACTGACCGATGGACTGTAGTGTCCGATATTCCAATTGCCCCCGGGTTTGTGGACCTCCTGTCTGCTAGCGCCTGCAGCAGGAAATCCAGTATCGGGACTAGGTTGTGAAGAAGATAATGTTTCCTGTTTATTCATGGGACTGTATTGCCCGACATTCCAGCCGCCTGAGGCTCTTGTGGCTTCCTGCCTGGAATCGGAATCACAGAGATTGGAACCGCTGACAGGATCCACCATAACTTGACTACCGGCCGGACTAAACTCTTGCACGTTACTCCTGGGAGTTGATATACCACTAGTGCTCGGCTGAGGGGAAAAAGGTTCATGAACAGAGGGAGCACTTTTAGGTGCAGGACTAAAGTTTTGTGCCGTTACAGTCTGAGGAGAGTAATCCTGTTCTGTCGATCTCACGGATGCTGTTGTGTCACTTTCACTGACTTTATTAACACTAGGACTGGCTTGAACCACAGCAGGGCTACTCATTGTGGAGTTGGGGCTTTTGATATCAGCTTTGGTTTCTTCTCTATCTGGTTCCGAGACAGAGCTATTATTGTCTGGACTTTTAATTTGTTCATCTTTGATAGGATTCGGGGTGTCTTTACCATCTTCTTTGTTTTTGACTCCTTCTTTAGTTCTCTTTGCTTCCTCCTGTTTTTGTTTAGCTTCCTCTTGGGCCTTCTTCTTCTTTTCCTTGGCGAGCCTCTCTTGCTCTTCTTTTTCTTTTTTCTTTACCGGATCAAAACTGTCCCTCAAGTCCTGGAGCTCTTGACCGGTGTATAGTCTTTTCATTCCTCTAGGAAGTGCCCTGCATGAGGCCAGGTTAACGGATTCCAGATTTGGGCACTTCAACAGGATTTTTTTGACTGGATCAAATGAGACCGATGAACCGCAAAGATTTAATATCCTAAAAAAAAGTAACATTTAAAATAAAGAATATTCCACTTCTTTTAATTATAATGCTTATTTAATTATTATTATATAATATGCGTAAAAATGTGACTTTACCGGAGCTTGCTCTCCTTGCCCTTGTCGGCAAGCGCTTCCACAGCCACATCCAGCGGCTGCCGGGCCGTGGACCAAGCCAAGTCCACCTCCAATAGGCTGTGCGACCACTTCTCGCAGATCAACTCCAGGCACGAGCTGGACTGCCGGGTCACGCAACATCCTGAAACATGTATGTAACTCGCTGTATCAGGGCAAAAAAAAATACCAAGTCAAAAGACAAATGAATGATAGGAACCTATTACTCAAAATCAATCAACTAGATATAGATAACAATAAGCAAAAAAATATTACATAATTTTTTTAAATTTAATCAATCTATATATATAAAAATGAATGTTTGTTTGTTCGTTTGTCCCCTATGCGTTCCTATACCATTTATCCGATTGCGATGAAACTTTGGTGAGTTGTTGTGCACACGCCCGCGAAGGTTCCTGAATTAGTACAACCATTTTACAATGAGAAAATAATGAACAATATCATCGAAGCTTAAATGGAAAATTTAAAGGAGAAGATGTTCTGTCGCCATGCATCCCAATGATTCCGACAGATACGCAATTCGAATTTAAACGTCTGCAGTTTCCGGTGTGACTCGTATTCGCAATGACTATCAACAAAGCACAGGAACAATCGCTACAAGTGTGTGGAAAATCCACGCTTCTCACATGGACAGCTGTATGTGGCCTGCTCATGCGTTAGAAAACCTTTTGATTTATTCATATACGCACCAGACGGAAAAACAAAAAATATTGTGTATCCAAAAGCACTTCACATCACACTAGTAAATAATAAATTTGATCACAAAATAATTTTAGTTTGATAAGAATAACATTTTGGTTCCAGAATATGGCATGCTTATTAATATTATAAATTCATCAGTGAATTAAACCGCATTAACATAATATGTTTACTGTGTATGTACATGATCCACTAAATATGTATTACGTATGCAAACAAAACAGAGTAAACGATCTGATTTGTTAAACAACTAGGTTTGGTTATTGTGATTTGCGAGAAGTATTTGGTAGATCAATTACAAGTTTCAATATTAGATAGATGAGGGATTTTAGGATTTGCTAGATCTATGTAAGAGTTTTATGATTCAAAATATTGTTAATTGCACATTTATTTCTAGTTAGACTAACCGCTGTATTATTTTTAAGTATACAGATAACTCCCGTTCATCGCGACCCCGGCAAGTGCGATTTCGTTATATCGCGATTTTTATATAAATTTTTTTTTTTACATTACAAATTTTCATACACACGTGCATATATGTAAAGTTACGAGCGTGAGTGAAACAAAAGAACACCGGTGTCTGGTACTGTTGAGCCAGTGCATAATTTGGGTCTATCCTTCAGTGTAATCTTAGCTGCAGTGTCAAACGCACACTAATTAAATTTACTACATTCTTACATATTTTTTATCCCTTCGTAATTTTTAAAATATGAAAAATCGGTCAGCTGCAGAAAATGGACTGCCATACTATTTTCCAAGAAAATTACATCTCGGAACCTGTTCCCACGCAAAAGTTAAATGTCAAAATCATTTAAAATGCCCTTTTCCTTCACAATCAATGCCTGGAATTATTAGAAGAAAACGGCAAAGATTAAGAGCAAATGAGTGGTGTAAAGCTCGGTCGTAATGGATTATTTGACAGTTATCGGCAAATTTTGCATAATAAACACAGAGAGGCCAAACAAAGAAATCTGGCTTCTTATTTGCAACGCGGAACAAAGTGAATGAATTATGTTATATATGACATTTTTTTTGTTATTAATAATGTTCATTTTATAAATAAAGTGTTTTTCGAATTTTAAAATGATTTTTTTTAAATCCCCCGCTGATTGCGAAATTTCGCTTATCACGACCATGTCCAGAACGTATCCCCCGCGATTAAGGGGGGTTACCTGTATATGCTATTCTGCATGTGCCTATGCATTATGTACATTATCTTGTTAATTTTGTCATTTTTTACATCTTTAAAATTATTTGAATATCTACAAATACCAAATTTTCTAAATTACATAAAAGTTGTTTTGTTTTATCTCTGGAGTATTAAGTGGAGTCAAACGGACTCATGGCTAGTTATAAAAAAACAGATCAAGATACTCCTATCATCATTTTGAGACATTAATTGTTGTTTACGCGCTTTTATACTTCGATAGGTAGGCCTGATATAAAATTTTGAATATATGTGTCCTTTTTGTGTAGATTTAAAAACAGAAAACAAAAGCGAAGCTGCTTCTGGGAAGAGAGTTATTGTGATTCGGATGGATTTTTAGGGCGGCGATAATAAAAACATTTAGTATTATATATTTTCAGATTATCAGTTGTGTGAAGGTTTTCGGTGGCTGACCAGCATATTTAAAGACCATCAGACTACAAGGAGAGCGACGTCGGAGTCTACCAGCACAGATTCACAAAAGTTTGTTTATTTTGGATTTGCATAGATTGAATTAATGTATTCAACATTACCCGTAGAGAACCCAGAAGCTATCGAAGTATTTACGGCAACAATTGTTACCAGTTTAAGTTTACATCACAAAAATGATATAATATCACCATCTTCATCTCCATTAACGTACACCCACCGCTAAGAAAGAGGTGCTGCAAATCCCAGGCGGGCACCTTGATGAGTCCCGAGTCGGTGATACGGATGCAGCCCCTCACGTCCAGCAGGCGCAGGCAGGTAGAGGCCTTCAGTATGCGACCCAAGGCCTCGTCGTCCACCAGCTTGTAGACCGTCGAGGGACAGGCCACGGAGAGTTCTTCCAGAAGAGGAAAGCCGGGTGACTCCATCTGATTTTAAATTAGAAAGACATTGATAAAATGATAACATTAATTTTCTCAACCCAGTTTTTCAACTACCTATAAATCTCAACTATGTATAAATTTCAATTGAAGAATTGGATTGTAATGTCTTAATGTTTGATTTTGACTTTTACATAGATTATTATCCATATATGATATGTGTCTATAATATTATATAATTGTACTTTGTGTACATCTGTCCTGATGAAGAAACTAGTGGAATCAAAGTTTATACAAAATTTTGACAAAAGTAGTTATTCTTTTAATTAATAAGTCTATTATTGTGATCAAATTTGGCATTTAAATATTTTGGAAAATAAACTCTGAAAACAGAATTTTTACTACATACCTACATATTATTAATACAAATAGAGATGCATTCATGTAATACACACCAATTAATATTCTTATTAATTTTCCCAACTAAATGGCACTTATCCTACGAAAACTAGAACTAATATGGCGGTGTTCCCAGGCAAGAATCATTCTCTTAATCTTTTAGTCAGTAATCAATTGCCTTATAACTAGGTGAAACATGTCAACAGCGCTACAGCACTAGCTGGTACTAGAAAAATTATTTTTATGTATCATTGAGGAAAGCAAGTTTATTATCGATATCTACTTATAGATCCACAATACCTGCTCCTGAGTAGTGGCGGAGGCCAGCACCACCTGTGAGTTTGTGATGCGCAGCACACGCAGGCGTGGGCAGCCCTTCTGCAGGCGCTCCAATGGCACCAATGCAGGATGGCTGACGGCCCACAAGTTGGACAGATCCAGCAGCTCCAAGCTCGGGCAGTTGGCCTATGATAAGACAATGCATTATAAAGGTATCAATTATTTTTTTCAGCTGAATATAATTGTAGATAAATACCGGAGTCTCACTTAATGCTGATAACTGACTCCCTAAATATAATCTTTTTACAATTTCAATTGCAATTCTTAGAATTTTCGAATCACGTCATGTATCTACAGTTAATGTATTGATTTACTCTTTGAGAAAACGATAAATAGAATTAGCAAGTAACTCACTGCTATAGAATTAAGAATGACGGGAAGTCCAGCGAGCTTGTTGTTGGCCAGGGTGAGGTGTGTCAGTCTGTCGGACATGCACTGCGTCATCTGGGTGAGGCTGGCCACGCTCAAGCAACCACCAGAGGAACCTGTCTCCGACTGGAATGATATACGAGCAATGTTATAAAATGAGAATTTTAAATTAATGAATTAGATTTTTTTTCATTTAAGTGACAAATAATGCGAGGTAAAGTCTATATACAGTAAAATCCCGTTTATTTGAAGTTGAGGGGACCGAAAATCAAGAAAAAAGTTCGAAAAACGATTTAGGATAATGAATATAAAAATTTCAAAAATTCGATTCTTTTTTACATACTAACTTTCTTCATATCAACTCGAAATAATTATATACACCTATACCATCCACATATTTAAAATTAACAAACAAGTTGTTAAAATACAGTGTAAATAAATCACAATATTATTTTTTTAAAAAAAACACTATTATAATGGACTATCTTTTCGCGCCATTTTTAATAACGACATAATAGTCGAACTTGTCAACCTGCCATTTCTCCGCTGAAGTTAATGACAAAAGTTTCCAGCGCTTTTAAAACATTTGTTTTGTGGTGGTCGTGGCGACATTTGGCACTCGCCATTCAACGTTAAAGTTCTTTCTGTCATCATGTTTAATATTGTCAACAACCTCATTAATGGGGTCCGTATTTTTCTGTTGATTTTGTTTTGGATAATATTTATTGTCAATCTCTTGTATTAATTCGATTTTTAGCAACTGTCGGCGTTTTGTACGAGTTTCGCATTAATGCTATTATCAAGAATATAAAATTATCAGTCAAAATTATAAAAATGTTTTCATTTAAATTTAATGAAATACGGAAAAGTCGAAGGAACGCAAACCACGCATTCGCGAATTTCAAAATGTCTAACACGTAAATATTAGAGAAAAACAAATAATGTTCTTTACATATAACAGTGGCAATAAAATAATTGACAAGATACGAGAAAATCTGAGAAACGCTAACTACACATTCTTTAAAATGACTTGACACTAAACTTAAATAGAAAGAGAAACGTCTGTATTAAAAAATTTATAAAACACGAAAAAGTCTGAGGAACTCAAACGCTTGTGCAACAAAATATACAAACGCTGTGTAAACAAAAATAATGATTGTAATAATACGGAACAGAAGATTGCTAAGCACTGACATTCGCAGCTAGCAGCTGTGAGAACTAGAGAACTGTGTTACCTATAAGGGCGCAAAGATAATATTTGCTATCTTTTTCTAATGTAAAGAAAACGAGCGAGAGAGAAAAAAGCATGTGACCTTAAGTTAAAGCGTTGCGGTAATAAATAAATATTTCAAATTGAGGACGCACAAGATATATTTGTCATCTTTTCTAGTGTACTGAGAGTGAGTGAGAACATAAACAATGAGAATTAACTTTATGCGTCGTGAATCGGTATAGGGGTGGAACTACCCATTTTGATGGTCTTGGATTTTGTACAGACACATCGCATAGGCCATGTGTATTTTCCAGATTGCTGACATCTAACAAAAAAATCGAATTAGGCAAAAAATAGATTGACAAATTCATCTGATAGGGTTCAAAAATAGCTTCGAATAACGATATTAGATTTATAACCACAATTTAGTATGAAAACTTTCCAGAGGGACCACATTCTGCTCTAAAATTTCCGATTCGCGGCGAATTTTGAATGAACGTTCTTCGAATAAACGGAGTTTTACTGTATGATCTAACTCATAAGATACAAGATCTTGAAACCTGAATATCTTAACACAGCCTTAAGTTTAATTCAAACTATGAACTAAAATGTATCAGGTTGTTTCAAGCCTTTGCGTTTTATTTTATATTTGCTCAATTGCATAACTTTTTGTAAACAAAATATGTTGATAATTTTTGTTTCAATATTTACAACCCTAAGTTAGCAATGGGGCATAATGCAACAACAGCAGTAAAAAAACATTTGTGATACAATGGGCAGGGGTGCAATAAAACTTAGAAAGTGTTAAATGTGGAACAAAAAATTTTGATGTTGAAGATGCACCAAGGTTGGGTAGACAGTGAGAAAATTAAGGCTAGCACAAAAGCTCAAAATGCCTCCGACATCAGTTTACAGACATTTAAAAAACTTTAGAAAGGTGTAACTTGTGGAATATGAGTATGGAATAAATTGGCCGAGGTTAACCTAGCACAGCGAGTTTCAATATACCAATCTTTAACGATTCGAAAAAACTGTGAATCATTTTTGAGAAGTGTTGTCACTAATCTTTTATGTTAACGCACAACGTAAGAGGCAGTGATTGGACACCAATCAACCCCCAATTCCTACATCAAGAACAGGATTACACCCTAAGAAGATAATCTTATGCATTTGGTTGGATACAAAGAATGTAATTCATTATGAATTGTTGGATTATGGGCAGACAATTATGACAGACTTGTACTGTGCTCACTTAGATAGTTTGAAAGAGGCTCTAATCACAAAAAGATCTGCCCTTGTAAATCGATTAAGGATAATTTTATACTAAGATAGAAGATAGTAGAAAAAATTAATGTATTTTCTTGGGAACCTTTTCCTCACCCACCGTATTCTCCAAACATTATCCCAAACGATTTATCTTTTTAAATCCCCACAACATTTTTTAAATGGAAAACAATATGTAACAAAAACAAGATATAAAAAAGACATTAAAGCATTTACTGCTTCTAAAAGTTTTTTATTATTATTAATATCGGATATTCAAAAATTGACTGATAGGTGGAGAATGGTTGTAGAAAAAGATGCGAGAATATATACTTGATTAAAATAATTATATGTTATATTTTTGACCCTTTTAACCTGCACCTAAAAAAATGCAAACCAAGACTAAAAGTACAAGGATTGAGAAATAAAACATTATTTATTATTATTATTTATAAATGAGGTTCAACTGTGTATGATTAACGTGATCCCTAGTACAGGTACCCACCGTGCAGCTGAGGTCCAATCGTGCCAGCTTTAGCAGTCCTTGGGTGAGGTCCCGGAGCTGGTCAATGGACAGTCGCTTCCAACCAGTGAGATTCAGCTCCTCCAGCAGGGGGCTGCACTCCACCAGGCTGCTGATCACCCATGGGAAATTCGACACCTTCCAATTACCTAAAGCGTACAAACTGCTTTTAGTATTCATCCACAAAAAATAAAATATTTATTAGTTGTTTTTATATTCATAACATTATTTAATGTTTTGTATCTTTCTTTATAAAAATTGTAATAAAATTGACCAACATTAAAGTTTTATGGCCAATCTCCATTTCAGTTTACTAGGCTCTATTATATCCATAATTTAATATAATTTACCATTTAGTTGTCAAGTAAATCCACCACAAAAACAGTTTTATTTTTTTTATTTTTAAAGGTTAGAGAAGATAATTATTTAAATGAAGTTCATTTCAGTGAAAAATATTATTAAACCCTTCCGAAGAATCTGCATTGAATGAAATATTTTAAATACAACAATCAAATACATTGTAGAAGAATGTTTAAATAAAAAGCATCATAAATTAACAAATAATTGTAACCGGTAATTAAAGAAATGGTTACTGTGAGAAATATTGTCTATTAAAGGTAGACCCGAATAAAAAAAATCTACTCACTGAGATTTAAATGACGACACATGGACAATCGATTCTCCAATAGCCAGACGAGGCGATGATCTGTCTTCCATTTGTCCTTGGTGTAGTGTGATAGTTCCACACTCTCCCACAGGGCCGGAGTCACACTGGCAGCGTGCCATAATTTGCACACCTCTCCGACTCTGCCACAGTGAACAGTAGGTTAATTATTAGGAAGGGTCTTCTTTATCTTTACAACAGTTCAGATAAATTGCTCGAGCCAACGGTCTAGCAAATGGCCGCCAAAGCAACTCTTACAGGGTGAGTCTGATACTGTTAACCACTCCGATGTAGTTAGTCGCATTACAAATATTACACTTCAAATATAAATCAACATCACATTTGATATTTCAAGTTTCAACATCAGTAAAACTGGGAATATTCATTGTAGGACTGTCAAATTTCTACAACAAATATTATAAAATGGCACAAAAAGAAAGTATTTCATAGGATTCAATTTATTAAATGTGTATAATATTACCGGCAATAAAAAACAATGTCCGAATTTCAGCTAAACATAATAAGGCAACTCGTAGAAAAATATTCTGTGCTAATTACACTAACGGCGGGAAGGGTATTAATACCCGTTCACTGAACTAGCATCTAACTGCAGGAAGGGTATTAATACCATTTACATAAAAGCTTTTTTTAATTGAAAAAATTTAATTAAACTCAATCATTTCCTTTGAATATCATATCGCACTGTGTAGATATATCAAATTAATTTATTAGAGCAATAATTGTTTAGCCGTATTCTGTCACCAGTTTGCACGAAAAGTACCTGATAGAAATGTGTTAACACACCGTATACAACATTTTCAACAAGCCATAATCCAGAATTTCAACACACACTGATCAAATGGCAGAACCCGTTCCACCGACAATATTAAAAATAATAAACCCTGAAGAGGATGTCATGCAAAATTCAGAAGAAGAAAAAAGACCTTAAGTATCACTAAATGCACATCCCTGTTTTGAAATATATCACACTTAAAAACATTTATAAAATTTAATAAACAATGTTCAGGCCATAAATAATAATAAAGTGTCTCCTTCTCTAAACTGTTGTGGAAGATTAATATATACTAATGATAAACATTTGCATGTGATTTATTGATAATCCACTTGAAAAAGAGTCTATAATATAAACAAGTAGAACAGTTGGTGCAGTGTTGAAGGAATCCCAATGGTGACTCAATTTATGTATTTTTGTCAGTTTAAATCGTGCCACTGTCTCTTGGTAAACCGAAAATATATTTATCTATTATCGATTTTATTTATAATTTAAATAGAATATAAACATGTATTCTTGAAAGTGCCACAGAGAGAAAGTTAATTTCATTAACCGGCAAACCTTTTTTTGCTCTCTTATTAACAATTAATAACTCTCTCGATGTTTACTTCAGCAGTCTAATTTCAAACTGCATATGTAGACACACTTCGAATATATTTCAAAACTATATAATATAGCTTCCTCCAAACAACATATTATGGCAATTTAATTCTAAGAACAGAGCATAGGAGTCACTTTCCATAACAGTACTAACAATTGACTGAAATAAGATATTAGTATAAAACCTTTTCGATATGATACAATTTTTTATTTTTGTTAAACTACTCTTCCTTTGATCTAACTGATTTATATTAAAAAGTGTTCTTTCACATTGAATCAATGTTTAACATATATTTATAGAAAAACATATATTTAGATAATATGTATTGTGGTAGCCTTACCTAATGAGTGCAGGTAGGGTGCCCTCCTCAGCAACTAAGTACCTGAAGACCGTGGCTAGAACCTCTTCAGGCATCGCCGCACCCCACGGACCTGGATTTATGGCTTGCCGTGTTCTAGTTTCTACAGGGGCAGGGGCCGAGACAACGGTCTCTGCTGGTGATGATTTTACAGCTATAATGTAAGACAATCATATTAACTCTCTCTCTAATCTTTTGCCTTTCCTATTTACTAATACTGGTGGGATAAGATCCCGTGGACTGTATTTAGAGTAATTTTAAGTAGTTGACGCAACCCGAATTGGAAGTCTGAAGGAACATAAGGGTAGATGAATCTGGCCTACCTTGCTTTAGAGTCCTGGGTTGGGCGTCGTCTCTACCTCCGATTGACGACCACGTTTATTATGCCGAACCGAGATATCACTGCACTTCTGGAAATCTGGAATACACTTTCTTTGTGCGGTCCCAGCATTACGCACAGCGTGGACATAAGGCGGCAGAAGGAAAGGGCACAAGAACTTGATGGTTCGCTATCGGAGCGCAATCTGGTTCCGTTGGCGAAATCGCAAGTAATAAGTCAGCCAGAGCGGGACAGATATAGATTATCGAATGGACGAAAGGGACAGGGAATGAGTATTCGACTCGCGTCAACAAATACATTTTAAAATAGAATAATCTAATAAAAAATTACTTTTATTAAATAATGCAAATGACTTATAATGATTTAAAATAACGTGAAAGTGACGTTTGGATTTGTTATGTTAACAAAATGCATCACTGGCAGTAAACTCAGAATAAAGTTGCGGAAGATGATTGAAATACTGTCCTTAATTTTTAGCACTTTTTAGATTCACAATTTTTTTATATAGATCCTATTATAAGCTATTAGATTTTTCTTACCTCTATTTGCAATAATTTTGGCCTGCCTTTGCGGCCGCGCCCTGAGCGGCGAGACCGTGACGGCGGACGAACTGGCTGCCACATCCATCTGCCCCGGCACCTCCGCGTCAATCTCAGGTTCCTCAGGCTCTGGTTCTGCCTCGTCCTCCGCCTCTTCCTCTACCTCTTCTTCCATCTCCTCCTCGGCCTCCACTTCCTCCTCTGCCTCCTCCGACTCGCTGGAGGTAGACGGAGAGGGAGGTGCAGCAGCGCGAGACTTTCTCCGTCGCGGTTTCTGGAAATGATGTAAACAATACTGTGAAAAAATAATTCATATGAAATTTTTCTAATATTATTACCACTATTATACTTACTCATTTGTTTCTTCAAAAAATGTATTCTGCTCTTAGAAATTCATATCCATGAACTTCCAATTTCACAAAATAGAGGACTTTCATAGCAATCTGACTCAACCTATGGACTGCCAGCTATTTTTTGGAATATTAACAAATAACAATTATATATCATTACTCTACCACCATAAAAAAACAGAGTCATGGGGAATGCCGGTAATATACTGATGCAAATAAACATGGAAATGATCCGCCCTTGGGTGTTCGCAGCACGTAGCTAGACAACGTAATAATGCCCATGATCATGGGCATGATCAGCAGTCTATGTGTTAAAGCATAACATTAAACAAATAAGATCACATTCAATTTGTTTGAATATGCATACAAAAAATGTTATAAAATAAACATTTCAACCAGAGCACCAGCTAGCGGGTGTACGTGCAGCTATCATGTCAAAACTCTATAAAACCATCCATTATTTGATGACGGATGGTTCAGGCTGCATGTCTCACATGCAGCCTGAACCTGAACTGAACTGTGGCCAATATGATTATTTTGATTTCAGTGCCGATAAATTCGGCATTTATTTGCAAAATAACTTTATGTTGGAGCTTTCATCAATATAAACATTTTTTAAGTAATTAATACACTAGCAAGTTCAATAAGTATTAAATATTACATTTCATTTATATGCAAGCCTGTTAGCCGCTTCCTACCTCGCTAGGTACATATAAAGTAACTGTTCTGAGATAGGTAGCTATTAGTTTCTATTAGCTATTTATTATTGTTTTTAATATTCCTGAAAACCGATATGTACATAAGTAAGAAGTAAGGTAAGACTAATTTAAACAAATTAAATAGTAAAAAAAAAAAAAAATCAAAAAGGAGACAAGTAGACAATAAGTAAAATGAACAAAGTAAAAATTTAGATACAGACTAGACATGTAAGAAGTAAAGAAAAGAGTATAAAAAACATTAAAATAAGAGGATATTAAAGAAGATATGAAATCTCAATATACCAAAATTTACATTAAATTAAAACATATATATATATATATATATACATAAGTACCAAAATTTTCAGTGGTAATTTTTATAAGCTTCGATTTAAAGGTTTAACGCTAGTACAGTGATATAAAACGATCTGGAGATAATAGGTAGCATTTCTTCTCAGACCATGCACGCCGTAACACATGACATTTTTTATTGACTACAGACATTGGTAAGTTACAGAATAACTCACTCACTCTTTTTCTATTTTTCAGGGCTGGAGATTTACATATTGAATTTTAAAAAAGGCATTTTAAGACAATAAGTGTATTGTGTTTAACAAGATTCACTAGTTTGCTCCCAATTTCAAACCTTTCACAAAATATCATTCTAGTAATAATAATATATAAGCCAGTGGCGTGCAGTAGGTATAGACTTAGGCTATGCTGTTACCGTGATATTATATAGTACTATATAATATAATATATGCTACATTAAAACAAAACGTTTAGTTAGATAGTAAAATTTACGAATTAGTAAATGAGGAAGTAGATGCTTCGATCAGCTTTAAGCCATGTTCAAAACCTTTCAAATGTTATTATGTTAGGAAACAGCACTAATAAAGACTCAGTACAACATGGATCAGCTGATCCATTTCTGACTCTGAGTGGAATTTTCAATTCAATAGATAACAATTGTATGGCTTGAATAGAACGATAGGTTAAAACAGTGGCTAGCAATTGTAGTAGCTATAAATGAAGAATGACCCAGTAGTGAACTCCGATGGCGTCGCGTGGTAGTATTCAGAACTACACAACTAATGATTCTACTGATACACGGTTGGCGATAGCGTAATTATAACATATTATGAATAATGCACAGCTTTTTTACTTGTATGCAGTGCGCGCCGCTGAATATAGCAATATCAATATGTTTTAGTAAACTTTCTTATGAAAAATGTTAGAATTAATAAAAAAAAATAACAAAATGTGTAAGAAAACTTGCATTATGAGGTAATAATACATCTTTCACAAAGCAAATTATTTTACAAGATAGTAAAGACGTAATATTGATTTGCAAAGTTCAGAGGTTGTTGCTGTATGTTATCAAATACATTATTCGAAATAAACAAACAATAAGTTATTGTTACTCTTAAAGAGAGTGTGAAAACTGTATATATTTAAAAGTACTGTCTTGATAGATCTCTCCATATCAAAAAAAAACAAAGAAAAAGAGTGATGACACCAAAAGAAACAGCCCCGAGGAGAAACACATCACAATAAAGATTCAAATTATAAAAACAAAATCCGTTCTTTAGATTTTACGGTGTAGATGCAATACCCAGCAAGATTCCAAAATGACAAGCTGACAGTGCGATAAATGTGTTTTATTTCATCCATTGACCTAATATATCTGGAACCACTTTTTCTATGATTGTATTTTACCAACATTGCTAAAGTACATGTCAATGAATATTGACAAAATCAATCCAAAAACGTTATAATGGTAATACAATTTATATTCAATCAGCAACACAAATATTCTAATCTATTTATAAAAAAACATTTATTTGTTTCTATTTCAATATTTCTAAACAAACCCTCAAATTTCAATAACTATCCTTAGGGCTGTACGAAGTGTCCGAGTACTAGAACCTTAATATAAAGGACTTCGGATATACCGGACAAAATTTTAATTTTAGAGAGTTGATTATAAAAAAAACAGCAGATTTCAAAAGTTAAAAAAAAACTTCAAGGATTTTTTAAAGTAGGATAACCGAAAATAAATAGGATTTTAAATATAATTAAAAACAATACACTTTGTTCAAACACCACTTTATTTTTACTAACACCAACCGGTTTCAGAATCATTATCTTGTACACCCTAAAGAAGGAACGGTGGTTATGAAACCGGTTGGTTATTAGTAAAAATAAAGTGATGTTTAAACAAAATGAATTGTTTTTAATTATGCAAGGTTATAGCGGAATATAACAATATAAAATAGGATTTTGCTTTGTGTACTTATATATTTTTAACCTACCTACATATAATTAATGTATATTTTCGGAAAAGGTGTTTGTTATTTATTTATATTTAGATAGCAGAAAACTTTTTACTGTGAAATTTAATTTTCATGCATTCCTCATCAGTTTTTTAAAAATCACTTATTTTTTATCCATTAAGAGACACATCACTGGTCTTGTATATACATGAATTGTGCTGTTTATTTTCTCAATAAAAAAAGCTCATTCAGAAAACTACCTCACATTCTTTCTTTTGACATTAACCTTTAACAGACCCCCCCTCACCCGCATTAGTCTGTTATATCGAGGTTCTACTGTACAAAATATACAATGTTAAATATAAAAGCAAACAAAAACACGATTGTTAAGATATGTTAAACAGTTGGCAGTGTATAGATTGGAATAGGCATGATTATAAGCTATTTTATATATTTTTCATGCTGGTAATTAGCATTAACTACATTATTCCAATAATGAATTTAATTATAGTATAAATTTTGACTGCAATCTGAACTGAACTGTAATAATCTAATGTTACCCTCTTTCAGAGTCTTGGCAGAAGACCAGCTGACATAGACGAACTTCACTAAATTGTAATTTATACATAACATTGCATCATAGTGCAAGACTATGAATCATTTCGAGAAGACCAATGTTGTCAAGGACAAATCCCAATTTGGAAGCATAATCTCCAGTTTTGATGATCTTTTAAGGTGACTGAGGGTTGGAACCACAAGATGGAATTTTTTTTACTTAAAACTATGGCTAGTAGAGTTCCCAGCATACACAATAACCAATTTTGTACCGCAATTATGAATTTAATTCAAAAAATCTGACGTAGCGATTCTGAACCTCTTTGTAGTGGCCGCTCCAATGAAAACATAGTCTCAGTAATTGAAAACACCTCCATATTTTGAAAATGTTGTTAAAACCGTAATAATTATCAATATTACGCATTACCCTGACATTTATTTATTTATTTTTTAGCATAAAAGAAACTTTACTAGACGTGGTGTTGTTATAAAGCAATTACCTGTACAGTTTTTATAAGTTGTATATTATTAAGGTATAATCAAAAGTTATAAAAACGATTTTTGTCTACAATATAGTTGGAGACAAAATGTGTAGGTAGTTAAGTTAGTACAAATGACAAATTAGATAGAATAGAAAATGTTTTACGGGACAAATTGTGCAGTATCAATCGAGACATGTGGTTTCAGCAAGACGTTGCGACCGGTCACAGCGAAATACAATGCAGTTTTTGCACGCAAACTTTCTGAGACGTGTCATCTCTCTTTTTGAGGATCAAACTTGCCCGCAGAGACCGTGCGATATCACACCATTGAACATCTTTCTCTGAGGTTTCGAAAATATTTGTCAAATATAAAACTCCATGTTTAATGTAAATGCTTATACTTTGCTTTAAAAAAATATTGGCATTTTTCAAAGAAATAATACGCTGTATCGAAATATTAAAATGACACCTTTTATTGATACACCCGTCATATAAATAGATAGACCTACGGTTATATTATGCCAAGTGTACTTATCTATTTTAAATGTCATTAAAATCAATACATAAATATTCTTGATATAAGTGCGCAGAGGATTACATTGGCACTCGCGCTACTTATCTACAGTTGCAGCTGCAATAATATTTAACACGCTTTCCTAAACACATAGATCAACTAAAAAATCATTGCGCCTTCAAGCTATCAGAACTTAAAGTTCGCAAAACTGCAAAGGGGAATATTAAAAATGATACATTTATATTAGGGGTAACCAAAAAAAGGGTCAACATGGACCATGAGAATCCAATCTTGTTAGTTAATTCTTGAATGAACATATTTGGACTGGTCTCAATTTCAGCAGCAATTCAAAATTCATTGACAATTTTAGATGTTACACTTAGAGGTTTGTTTTCAGTATTAAAATCTCACAATTTAAATTATCTAAACCATTTTTTGCATTGACAAACATTCAATACGGTTGCCGAATTTTTTTAGTGGAGCTTACATAGCATGTAAATTTTTTTTTTATGTAAAAATCTTCCATTACAATTTTTTTTTTTTTTTGTAACATGTATTGCATATGGATATATATGTAAGGAATAAGGTAAAAAAGAATAAAAAATAAAAAAACCACTTGCGACAAAAAGACGTGCAATCAAGCCGGCAAACAAGTCACAACTGACTGATAACATTAATCAGGTAAAACTGCCCCTAATATACAGTAGATTACCCCATATAAATATGATGCCATGCCCGCTTTACAAGGCCCAATAACTCATTTAAAGGACCTCAATCTGCCAAACTAGATAAACCATAGATATGAATATTGCCAACAAAATAATATAGCACAAGTTATCTCCTAAAATTAATGCCCGAAAAGACTAAAAAAAACATGCGCCACACAACGACAACTCAAGTAGGGGCCTCCCCAACATTAACACCGAGCTCTTCCCTATACTTGCTATTGTGCAAATTTTTATGTTTTATTTTACTGTCTTAGAAACAATTATATAAAATAATTCAATAATAAAGACCGCATGAAATAATATAGCTTTTATTATACTTTATGTGTCTGGAAATTAGTATGCTAATCATTTTTCAGAAAATAAGATCTACGATGATTATTTTAGTTACAAGCAATGTTCCCTCTAATTTTGAATCAGGGTGTGTAATTTTTAAGAAGCAATGCTATTATTTGTGCGCTGGGGGAGAAAATAAAAAAAACATTACCACACCAGTACATATAGGGCTACTGGAAGAGCCTGCCTTGACCACATTATTAATAAAGATGTATTAAGATGCACAAGTCAAGATAACTAACACTGTGTTACAGCTGTGTAACCTCAGAAAGTGGGTCAATATCCAAAATGTTGGTGATTTTATACAGGACTTAATGCAACACAGTCGCTAACCTTAGAGGGAACATTGGTTACATGTCTATTATTTTCGTCAGTTGAGTCCGTACAGTGAGGTATAGGTACAAATATAAAGCAAATGAATACCTACAAGACTAGGCTAACGAAATTAGAAAAATATCATCGAATTTTGCATAAAAATGCATTTAAAATTTGCTTGTTACTTCAATCGCAGACCATGTCTAATAGATAATTTATTCAAACACAAACAAATATATTTTCAGCCAATAATATTTGATCGTGAGACCTGTAGTTACTGGTCATTTTCGATATGATTCCAAAAGTGATAGCATTTTACTCGAAAACAGGTAAAGTGGACATGCCTGGTTTTGATTCTGGACCTCACATATGACGATTGCACTGCAGTACGTGCTTTGTTAAGTGGAAAAAAGGTTGAGCTTCGAATAGTAGACTTTTTGATTAACGGCTCTTGATTCAAACTAGTAGGGGGTCATTATTACAAAGCATGGCTGTATTTGAAATATATAATGAATGTACGATAGTAATCAGTGGCGTAACTACAAAAATTGGACTACAATTCAGAATGGGAAAGGGTCCCCGTAAATAAGTATTGTACAATATATAAGATTACAAATATTAGTACTGCATGGCTTATCCATTAAATAGTAAGAACAAAATTAGTCTGACTCCTATAATATTCACACTTTTTAATGAAAAAAAAAAACATTAATTTAAAAAATACTTTCTCCGCTTTAAAGCGATTTTCGCTTTACAGTGATGATCTGGTCTCTATCCCGACACATTAGCGAGGCACTGCTGGTGTACAAATTGACATAATGTTTTAATATATTTTCGTAATATATGTGAATAACAATTATTTAAATTGTATTACTCTATTTCTTGCTGAGGTGGATTTTAGACATTATCAGTCTATTATTAATACCGGGAAAGGTATCGATAATCACAAAAATACCGATGCCAAATAGATTGTGGGGCGCAAACTTTTAGGGCCCCGATATACCTCGTTGGTTGCATTGGCGTAGTTACGCCACCGTGTGACTATGATTGTGAAAATAATTGGTTTTTGGGATTCGTCTATTGGAGGTTTACTTTCTAGTGTACCAGTCATTACTCGAAGAATTACGGATAATCAATTTCCAATCATCGTTACAATTTAACACAATAACAGTTTACTACAGTACGGTGATTAAAATCACTAAATAATATCCAAAATTATTCATATGTAATTATCTGAATATTTTAAGAATTTATTTATCAAAATTCAAAGATAAGCTGTTTCTTAACTGGGTGTGACATTGTTGGCCTCATAATACAGCCATAACCGTACAAACACTATTAAAATTATCATTTTTTACCAATTTCTTACTTCGTTTGATAAATGCTGACTTAACCTAACCTAACCTAACCTAACCTAACTGTCACTAGCAGAATTTAAATTTTAATATGGAGTTTATTTATACAATTATTTAATTTATATACAGCATGCAGACCATATTTCAAGACACACAGATAATCGGTGGACAAAGAATATTCATAAATAATTATTATCAAGACAAAAAAAACAACATAGAGGAAGCCCAGTCTCGATGGCTAGATAAAAAATGATCAAAGAGAATGACAGGATTGGGAGCAGGTCTTGATGACTGATGATGAAATCCCGAAGCAATTACTATGAAATAAGATCTATTAAACAAATATGATTCATTACTTAAAATTGCAGAAAACCCCTGCGGTATTTTTTCCTCGATTCCAAATTCACTCTTTAATATAAGTTTATTACTTGATATTATTAAAGTTAATTACTAACAACTTTATGTTTTTGAGAAGTACGTTTCATATACAGGGTGCGGCAGAACCGACTAAGCAGTTAAGAGGGGTCAATGCTCGAGCGGTGATGGGGGGAGGCATGTGCACATGGTCTCCCTCTGTTCCATCGGTGACCCCATTTCAATAGCCAACATGGTTTGGACCGGAACACACCGGGCCTTTGCCATGCTCGTGTATTTTAAAAACAACC